>CM048755.1:224570832-225820832 GCA_026315105.1 Locusta migratoria
CCTAATACACATGAGATAACAAATTCCTAAAAGTATTAGGCAAAAAATGAAAGTATAATTCCTGGGATGATTCACTATCATGAGAAAAGAAATCCGCACAACCTAATTTTTGCCACTTGTACTCAGCAAAAGGAATGTATCTATGGAAGCCTTTTTCGCAATGCTCTCTAGGTAACAGCAGCGGGAATCCTCTTAACTCTAGTCGCTGTTCTTTTGTATCGTTATTCACGATGCGGCTATTCTTCTTTACATTTCATTTTTCTCCTTTACCTAGAGGAGAAATTATTGCTATTTCCAGTCTCTAGAGGAGCGACTATACAATTCATATATAAAGTCGCTGCTGTTCTGTATACGTGCATTCTGGGAACACATTAATCCTTGCAGATGTGTGAAATAAATTTTATATCATTACCCATAACTATAGCTTTAGTCAGATTATTTAATTATTAATACATTTCACTAATAAATAAAATTCATCTTATGCTTTCTGGAGGAAGACTTGTCTCATGAGACTGCTACATGTAAATTTTTCTATTGGTAAAGGAAACGGTAGATTATTAATACCCCATTAGATAAATTTAAAAAACAGAGAGTAAATTTTTAACCTTTTTGTTTTTGTCATGCGTGGGATTTGTTTGATTCTCTATGTGAACTCAATTCTGTATATTTTTACCTTTTTAAGCTTTTTGTGAAATTAATGTAGGAAAAACAGCACATTGGTTAACACGTATATAAAAGGACACCATTGGAATTTCGAAAACAACTCACATCACTCGAATAGCGTGTGTCATGTAACGTATGTCACTTGAGTTACTTGAGTATTTCTATAACTACAACCTATGAAGTAATGCAATGATCTGTCCTCTGTTATTTTTATACGGTACGGGATGTGTAACACTGCAGTCTCGTTCTTAAAAGGGTTTATGTATTACCTCCGTCATGAGTGAACTACAAATCATAAGGATTCTTCCAATAATTCTGTCTGGTATTTTCCTGTCGTGGTCGTTCTGCTATAAACATTTCCGAACACCTATTACCAATTATACATTGACTATCATTGCTTTCATAACTTTTCAGTAATGTGCAATCATACAATGTGTTCTTCCTCATATTAATGTGAAATAAGCTGCCTTCGTTACTCTTGAATATGTATTGCCAATATTTGCATTAAGCGTCAATCCCCTGCAGATCTTCTGCATATCGCAAAAGATATCTAGTTTTTCATCTTTTCGGTGTACAAGAGATTCATCTACGAATAGTCTGGTCGTGTTTATAAAATGAAGAGAAATGGTATTGAGGAACACCTTTGATTGGGGAATCATGTTAAGACTTTTCGTCTCTATATATGGCGCAATACAAGAATATAAAACGTATTTTGCGATTATAGAACAGGCTGACATTAGCGATAATAGGCCTGTATTTGTGTATATCTGTTGGACGACCTTCTTGATAAACGAAAAAACTTGCAATTCCTACAGCTATACACGATAGACTGCAGTGAAAAGGCGATAGTTCCTTTCCATACAGTATGAAGGGTCTATCATTTTTATCTCTGCGAAATGATTTTAGATAATTTTCTATCCTGTGCTCTCTAATATGGAAATTGCCACTGCAGTACAATTTTCCATAACAAAACAAATTTGGAAAGAAGAATTCAGTATTTCAGCCCTTTCTGTAACATCTTTCGCTTTAATGCCAACATAATTACTGGCATAAATGTACTTTTTGCAATATCATTTCTGCTTATCTCACTGATCAAGCAAAACTTTTTGAACACCTAACTACTATTATTATGAAATCGTCAGGCGATAGAAGCCTCACTTGAGGAGGAAAGAGTGCTAGTCAGACCCCCGCACAGTGCATGTACTATCAATGAGCGTGCTGTCCGTGTGGAGAATGATGGAGGTGCGCGATTTATCTGAATTGGACAGAGGGCGTATTGTGATGGCGCAGCCGGCCGCGGTGGCCGAGGGGACTAAGGCGCTCCAGTCACGGTCTGCACAGCCACTACGGTCTGGGGTTCGAATCCCCCCTCGGGCATGGATATTTGTGCCGTCCTTAGTCTTAGTTAGTTCACAAGTAGTTTGTAAGTTTAGGGACTGATGACCCCGTAGTTAAGTCCCATAAGCTTAACAAACATTTCAACATTTTTTTGTGATGGCGCAGAGGATCAGCACAATAATTTCGTAAATCCACCTTTTTTCGAGCAATGCTGCGGTGAGTGTCTTCAAGAAGTGGTGGCGAACTCCAGGTGAAACCACGTCCAAACGTCGAGCGGTTGGGCAGCCATCCCTCATTAGAGATGTAGGACGTCGTAGGCTGGGAAGACTAGTAACTCAGGAAGTAATATAAGACTTTAATGCGGGGCAAGTACAAGTGTAACTGAAGATACAGTACACCGAAGGCACGTAACGATGGGCCTCTGGAGCCGACGAACCATCCACGTAACAGTGTTAGCAACACGATATCGACAACTAACACTGAAATGGGTTCGAGACGATCGTCACTGGACGTTGGCACATTGGCAGAATGTTGCATGGTCTGATGAATCTCGTTACATTTTCCATCGTTTGACCGGGAGGGTGCGATTCGCTAGTCTTCCAGGGGAACAGCTGCTGGACACCTTAACTGCAGGACTGAGACAAGCTGGGGCAACTCAGTTTTGCTCTGAGGAACATTTACCTAGGCAAGCGTGGGTTCAGTGGAGGTCGTGCAATGCAGAATGGCAGCCAAGACGTATAGAACAATGGCTGAAGACCACGTACACTTCATCACATCCATCACGTTTCGCAATGCAAAAGGGCATTTTTCAACAAAATCAACAAAATAAGCATCATGTCACAACGCCAGGGGTGTAGTGGAGTGGTTCGAGAAACAAAGTGCTGAACTGTAGTTGATGTTTTGCCCCCCTCTCGCCAACTTGCTAGATATGAAGCTGATCGAACACATCTGGGTTGTGACTGAACGAAATGTCAGAGCTCAGCTTCTCCCTCCGTGGAATTAACGTGAGTTAGGTGACTTTTGTGGGCAGATGTTGTTGTCATATTCCTTTAGTTATCTACCAAGGCCTTATTCTGCTTCCCTTGCTTCCCTACAAGACGAGTCGCCGCTGTTATCTGTGACAGAGGTGGACATACCGGATATTACGAATGAGGGTAGAATGCTCCGGTTGATCACTGTATTTCGACCAGTACATAAGGGGCATGCCAGTAAAGGTCTTTCGTTGATCCTTGACTGACATATTTAAAATATGTAGTTTGCGTAAAAATTACGAGTCATATTAGCTACTGCTGAGGAACAAGGTAGCTTAGCTGTTAAAACGATGGTTGACTGGGCAGAAAGCTGTACTTTCGTAATTTACTGGTTTTCTGTAAATTCCGTGTATCTCTGGCTTATGTTACCATACACCCTCTAAAAAGACCGGCACCTATTCACTTCCACATCGATTAATGTTATGTAAGATGAGACTGTAATGCCGATGTCGACAAGGTTTTCTTCCTTCTCTTAGTCCCTCACTGTGGAGTGGCTAATAAATATTCTTAACGAAATAAGCGTGTTGCAGAACGCATTACACATGGGACCAAAAATATTACTACGAGTATACAATGTAATTTGATACAGATACCGAGTGGTCCAGCGACGCGGCATATCTTGAATTTTTTGATTAACATCAGGGTTGGTTTCCAAAACTGGCTGTTTCCAATATCTTCCATAAATTTTATTTTTACCTGTTTGTTAAATTTCATCATCAGTCGGGTGCTCATCTGGAACGAAATTATTCCTAATATCGCATATTTTCTTATTTTTATCTTATCTCCGTGGTCTTTAAGCGACGTACGTGTTGTCCACTGTAGAAACTTTCTGCAGTCCGCTTCCAGTGCCTACTCTTTCAACTTTCTCAACATTGTTCCATAAAACTAACTCTTTCTTCCACCATCGACACACTTCCTGAATAAGCTCAGTAATACTCGCACGTTCATCGAAACGGAAGAAAGATTAGGGTTTAACGAAAGGATACCTATACTGTTTCTTACAGCTATTTCAACATTTTACTTTTCCACACATTGATCTCAAATTATAATTTGAACATACAAAATAAAAATAAAAACTACTTCTCGCAGGAAATTACAGACCTTTAAGTCTGTAATCTATATTTTTTACCGTGAAAAAACTTCCCTGACATTTTACACAAAGCACCAAAAACAATTATTGGAGTAATGCGAATTGCAAATTAAGGTTACGCATAAAGAAGGGGCTCATTGACATTTTTTCAGTAGACTATCACGTTTTGCTGCGAATGTGTACTTCAATATCGTTTACTCTTATTGTGAAACAAGGATTTTCGGGAGGAGAAAATGACGCAAGATATTTACGAATTGAATTTATTTCAACGCATTGCAGTAGTCGAGTTATTTGAATAATTCAAACATGAATATTTTGTTAAAGTCAGGTTATATACTGAATTAAACTTGCAGATTCTTCCCTGGAAAATGTTTAAGAAGTCGGTGAACCCCTTCTTTCCTTGTACTCTTCAAATACCCAAAAGTGAAACGGTTCCTTTATAATTCAAATAGATAATACTCCATACCTCCCTTTGAGAAACTAAGTTTTCAGTCACAACAAAAAATCACAATCTCAAGCTAATGAAATGGCCAGGATCCCCCACCGTCATAAAAATCTCTGATTATCATATGGTACAACTGCGTACTTCTACGCAGCCAGGATCGTTGACATTAACATTTTCTGGGTATTGTACAGCGTCACATTGCGAAGAAAGTGTCACTGAAGAAACTAACGCTTCGGCCTACTTCGAAATGTGGCAAGGTGAACTCTGATGAAACATGCTATATTAAATCAGTAAACAAATACGTTAATGTAATCAAAATACAGCACAATTACAGAACATACGTGAAAATGTGTTCACATATCTGTTTTCGAGTTACGTATATTTACACCTTCACTACGCGTTAGCCACAATTTTGAAAATAAATTCAGCAACTGTGTAGTTTAGAAAACCATACAGCCGGCCGCGTTGGCCGAGGGGACTAAGGCGCTCCAGTCACGGTCTGCACGGCCACTACGGTCGGGGGTTCGAATCCCCCATCGGGCATGGATATTTGTGCCGTCCTAGTTCGTAAGTAGTTTATAAGTAGTTTGTAAGTTTAGGGACTGATGACCCCGTAGTTAAGTCCCATAGACTATACAAACATTTGAACAAAACCATACAAGAACTCTCTCGCTCTCAGAACAACCACGGAATAAATAAAGAAATCCCAGTGGTTAATTGTACGAAACGGAACCACAGGGAAGCCTGAGTAACGTGTCATTGCATCTCATTGTACTCGCCTTGTCTTTAGGGTGCGACAAGGACTTCAGTAAGTATAGATTTTGATGTAACACAAACAAGAAAATATCACCGAAAACCTCTCATCCGCCATCCTTCGAACAACTCTCGCAAGTGTTTTCCTTATGCTGAAAAATGTGAGCAAACACGTAACCTAGGAAATGTTTGTGTACTACCTTGTGGCTACGAAGCCCATCAGCCTGTGTTGGGCCATTGTATAGAACAGGTAACATGGTATCACTAATTACAGTTATTCATAAAACTTACTATATCACATACACAACTATGACCATCGCCATTCAGTCATGGGTCTGAAAATTATCTTGAAATGATCGAAAACTTGCACCAATCAGTAGATGTGTATGCGATCTAGTCTGTTTTCAGAGTAATTATAATTAATTTGTAAATGATGTTAATTTTCTCCAGCAATGTTTAAAAAAATTATTACTAGTTCACCGATGGGACTATAAATAGCAATAATTATTAACAGCTTCTAATAAAAATTAATTGTATGCTATTCCAGAGCAGAAGATTAAGTTTGGCTCAAAGGTGCATAATACCTTTGTCTGTAAGAGCACAAGAGCGTGTCGCTCTGCTACGTCGTCCTCAGGATCTTATACGCTTACAACAACAACGTGTCAACACATGTCAGGCATTACGGGGCTTAATCATGAAACAATAATATCAAATTTCACTTTAATTATGCTCAGCTCTCTCATGGGCGAGTCGCACGATGGGAAGGTTGGTAAACCCCCTCCTACCAACATTTCAACTCTTTCTTTCACGACTCTGCCACGCAGGCTACAGTTGCACTTACTTGTTTTTCTTCTTGTTGACTGAGGAAAGCATTTCACCTATTTTTCCATGCTAAAATTACATGAAATTGCTTTAGGGGGTGTCAAAAAGGTGCCAACAAATTTACTAAATGCCTTGAGGCATTAATCGTCACATATGTTGTGATAGAAAACATTTCACAGTGCGATTACCAACGAGACAACTTTTTTAACAGCGCTCGACACGCACCAGAGGATTCAACACTTCTCCAAGGACATTGTGGTGGATGAGACCTTTTGGAAGTGTACTGCGACCGGACTTTTGCCCTGGTACACAGGCTGTAATCACTTGGGACTATCAAAAGCCACTCGACAAATATTCAACACGATATTAAAGAATCAGATAGTGCCGGAGATTCAAATACAAAATGTTCAAATGTTTGTATAGTCTATGGGACTTAACTACGGGGTCATCAGTCCCTAAACTTACAAACTACTTATGAACTACTTACGAACTAGGACGGCACAAATATGTATGCCCGAGGGGGGATTCTAACCCCCGACCGTAGTGGCCGTGCAGACCGTGACTGGAGCGCCTTAGTCCCCTCGGCCACCGCGGCCGGCGATTCCAATACAACCGCTGACAATACAGTTCGGTGAATGAAGCCAGAACGATCGATCAGGCAATAGGGGCGAACTACAACGCTACACCTGCGTAACGGCCGCTGTTCACAACCTGCCACCACCATATTTCAGTTGAGCATTGTGTTGGACGAAGTGCTTGTTTAGTGCATTGGCACTGAACTGAGAACAGGGCAATGAACGAGCAATGGATTTTAGAAGAGGTCGGGAAAGTGTTTCTGAAAATCCCCATAGCGGACGACTGGCGTCCTCCGTCAGTGACGAAAACATTAAGAAGGTGTGGAGATTAATCACGAACGATCGTCGATTAGCTGTGCGCACCACAGCGGATGAATTGCAGATTAACCCCGCATCCGTGCGACAATTCCTTATCCAGAAGTTAGGAAAGAGGAGAACGTGTTGTCGTCTTGTGCCACATCACTTGACTGACGATCAAAAGCAGGCAAGTTTAGATGTTTCACGGAATTTTATCGACGCGGCGGGTGCGACACCCAGTTGAACCGTATTGTCACTGAGGATGAACCCCTGTGTCTCCGGTACGACCCTTAATCCTTTACATCCCGAATTTTATTAATTTGTGAACAAAGGTATGTCTTTGTATATTTCCGTTCATAATACCTGGAATAATGTATATTATTTTGAATTTTTGAAATTTTTAATTTTTTGTAGGGAAATTGGGAATGACTTTATACGGCTTAAATGGGCAAGCTTTGTTTCCTTCACCTTACCGGACACCTTTTTCAAACTGTCTGCTACTAATTTAAACGTTTTACAATAATTTATTAATGAAATTTTCAAATTAATTTGTTTCCATTACTTTGATATAATATTTTGATAGTCTTGCTGTTTGTATTCTTACATATATTGTCAATTCGTTGTAGCCTAATGCTCCTGTTTCCTTGAAGCAATGGTCGGCAAGCTACCCGCAATGAATTTTGCAAAGTCCTGTTGTTGTTGTTGTGGTCTTCAGTCCGCAAACTGTTTTGATGCAGCTCTCCACGCTACCCTGTCCTGTGCAAGTCTCTTCATCTGAGAATACGTTCGGCAACCTACATCCTTTTGAATCTGCTTACTGTATTCGTCCCTCGGTCTCCCTCTACGATTTTTACTCCACACACTTCCTTCTAATGCTAAGTTCACAATTCCTTGATGTCTCAGAATGTGTGCTACCAATCTATCCCTTCTCTTAGTGAGGATTTGCCAGAAACTCCTTTTCTCCCCAATTAGGTTAAGCACCTTCTCATTAGTCATGTGATCTACCCATCAAATCTTCATCATTCGTCTGCAGCACCACATTTCAAAAGCTTCTATAATCTTTTTGTCTGAACTCTTTATCGTCCACGTTTCACTGCCACACAATGCTACACTCCAGAAAAATGCTTTCAGAAAGGACTTCCTAACATTTAAATTGATATTGGATGTTAACAAGTTTCGCTTCTTTTGAAACGCTTTTCTCCACATAGGCATTCTGCATTTTATATCTTCTTTACTTCGGCCATCAGAAGTCATCTTGCTACCCAAATAACAAAATTCATCTACTACTTTTATTGTCTCATTACCTAATCTAATTCTTTCAGCATCGCCTGAATTTCTGACATTACATTCCATTACCTTCGTTTTACTCTTGTTAATGTTCATCTTATATCTACAAAGTACTGTAGTGTTCTTTATAATCTTTGGTAAAATAGTGGGACCGAGAGTAACAGATATAGGTGATGATGCCATACGGCATCATGAGGCTGGAAAGGGTTAAACGAAACGGCAAAGTATGAAATGGCGTTCACCAACATCACCTGGTCGGAGAAAAGTCAGATCCGAAAATTAAAAACGATCCTCGTGGCCTTATTTGATAGTCAAGGCGTTACCCACAAGGAATTCCAACCTAAGGGAACGACGTTGAACTTTGGAAGGTATGCTGAAATTTTGACCCGTTTCGTGCAACGTCTACGCACAACAATGTTCCTGGTTGTTTGCTCACGGAAACGCTCGCCCACACTCAACCAATATCGGCAAACAGTTACTGACAAAAAAAGGGATGGTGCATATTAACATCCACCACCATACTCGCCGGATCTCAATCCTCCAGACTTATTGTTGTTCCCTCAACTAAACCTCGCTTTGAAAGGAAAGAGATTTGACAATATTCTTGACATTCAACTAAATTTGGCAAGGCTTTAGATTTCGTGCAAAGTTTCCAGGACATGTATCGCAGAGTTCAGTGGTGCGTAGTTATGGGAGATGACTATTACGGACAGTAATGTAACAGTAGTTCGTAGTTCATGTACGTTAATTTTACAGGACTATTCATGAACTTTATTGTCAGAGGCTGCATTCTCACACTTTTACTGCGGGAGTCTGCAAAAAATGCTGTGAGCAACGCACTGTTGCTTTGTCCGGTACTCCTGTGCTCTACCTGATTCTCTCGTTTCAAGGATCTGCGTCCACGACACCAATTGCACTCCTCACAAAGACTGAGGCTTGAATCTTCCTCTTGTAACACCACGCTATGTAGGGTATGAGCCGAGTTGTCCCAACGTCTCCCTACGGTGAAGTATGACTAACCACTCGGCGTTTGTAATGATGAATTTTATTTTTCTAAACCACAATCGAAATATAAGGAAGGAAGGAAGGAAGGAACCTTAGGGTTTAACTTACCGTCAACAACGTGGTCATTACAGACGAAACTCACGTTCGTATTTTTGATTAGGGTGAGGAAGAAAATCGGCAGTACTCCTTCAAAGGAACCATTGCGGCATTCGCCTTTTACATCCATGGCTTTTTGTCATCAAAAGCCAATGAAATTTATTCCTTACCTGAAATAGTGAGTGTGCATAGCCAATAGAGTAATTCGGCAATATTGCAGTTAATCTTAGAGAAGATGTGAAAAGAAATTTAGATGGCCAGTGGTCTATTTGAACGACGCATTCCCGAATGCAAGTCCATTGTGTTACCACTGCGCCACCTCGCTCGGTGGAATATGACTTACACCTGGACAGAAAAAACACTTTGTGCCATTTCAAAACGTGTGCTATAATTCAGAATCTTCCAACATTAACAATTACTTCCGAAAGGCATAAAAATTTACCACACTGTCCTCTGTATCTTATCGCAAACCTCAGCTTGATAGTCAAATGACGGACGTTCAGTATATTTTCTCGTTCTGAATGTATCTGGGGTGATCTGACGCACTTGTGTCAACCTCAGTATCTTTCTCATTCTTCTTTAAATCATAGTATCTCAATGTCTGTGTCGTTTATGCGGTGAGGAAATTATAGCTTCCTGCGCTATTCTTGAGAAAAAGATGGTAGTTGTAGTTATCGGTGTCGATGCCACAACTGATTATGAACAGATCGGCGAGTAGCAGCGGTCTGCAGACAGACGTCAATCAAAATACTGTTATTGAAATTTATTAAAACGCACTCAGAGTATAGTTAAAACCTTTCGGACGAGGGTAAGTCACTCAGCCGCGTGCATAAACACTCACGCGTACACGTTCTAATTCAGTCTGCTAATAAAAACTAAAAACGAAATGGAAAAATGTGAACAATGGGAAATATCAAAAGTAATGTAGCAAAAATGTGGAGGTACCTGAGTGCGAGACAAATAAAAGGAAGAGAGCCTTCCACTCTGCAGCGTATAATAACAGCTTCCATTAAAGCTTTGAGAGGATATGATTTTAAACCGCGCACTTCGTCGGCTAAAAACAGAGGGCATATTCACATTTTTATCTCCATCTACCCTCTTGCCATCACGAAACAGAAATATTCCAATAATATGTGCCGTATTGGGATTCATACGCCAAAAGCATTAAGGATTTTTCTGTCTTTACGTAAGGGTAAGCAGAATAGAAGTGCTTTCGGCTGCTAGAGGTGACCGCATGTAGCCGGGAGAAAACTGATGATTTGTTCTTTACACCGACCGTGAGAAACGTGATGTTCGGGTAAATGATATATCGACAGAATTCAAGGTGTTGGACACTGGCTTCCGGTTCCCATGAACAAAAAGGCAGTAATAGTCAACTTTGTGACTTGCCATCAAAAGCCAATGAGATTTATTCCTTACCTGAAACAGTGAATGTGCATAGCCAGTAGAGTAAATCGTAAATATTGCAGTTAATCTCAGCGAAGATGTGAAGTGCTAAAGACTGAAATTGTTGAATATTACCATTTAACAAACTTGAGTTTACACAAAGAAAAGAAACAGCATGATAGGATCGTAGTGGAGAGAACAGAAAAAACAGAGAAATAAATGAACGTATCAGAAACTGAAGACCTTTAAATAAATTCTCGCAAGACAAAGACACTCAAAGCTTTTTTTTTTAAATAATATCTTTCAAAAATTTTACTTCATTGTACTACTAGTTGTCTTGTAAGTGTTTTGAGTATCCATTCTTGCTTAATTAGTTTTCACCCACCATATTAACAACTTGCTCAATCCCTCGTCCAGACACGAATTTTTAATATTCATCATTACTGTTATCTGCTTCTTTAACTGTGTTTTTCTGATCAACATGATTGTTTCATTATTCTCTATTATAGTTTCACTTTATTGCCAACGAGCAAAGATCAGAAGTGGTCAGCAGACTGGGCACGCATTCGGGATGACGACAGCTCAAACACATGACCGACCTTCCACATACAGTTTCTGCGGGATGGTTCCCTTGAAAGATCACGGCATACTTACTTCCCCATCCTTCAAACAATAAGAAGTTGTGACCTCAACTTCGACGAGACGTTAAAGCTTAATCATTTTTCCTCATCTGTCTGGTTGACCTCTTCAGGCAGCATCATTTAGTTCCTCTCTCATTGCTTCCTACAACTTGTGAGCATTTTTATTAATTATTTCCCTATGTCACCACTGCGTTGCATATATCCCACAATAGGTTACCAGACAACCAGATGGAGTTCGCTGCATGTTATTCAATGTTCAATTGTTTGTAAATCTATGGAACTTACCTACTCTGGTCATCAATCCATAGGCTTACAAACTACTTAACCTAACTTTTGCTAAGGACAACAAATACACTCATACCCTAAGGAGGACCCGAACCTCCGACGGCGAGCAGCGGCGCGCTCCACAGCTAGGCGCCTTGGAACGCTCAGACACTCACCGTGGCTGCATGTTATTGGTATGTATCAATGCCCCTCAGGCAATACACTTCTGGCCATCGAAAATGCGACACCAAGAAGGCCTGGAGAAATCATAGACAAATTTATTTGTATAAATAATACGTAACTGAAAATACAACCCCATATAAAATGAGGAAGTTGATGAAATGAGTTCAGTGTTGCTTCCTATAACCTCTGTTACACGCCTCCTCATTAACCCAGATAGCGCGGAATTATTTTTTGTTTAAATTTCATTTCAAAAGGTATAAATTACCTTTATATAACTGCACAAAAACGTTATAAGTGGCTTTTCTCACAAACACACAAAGAGTTTTGGAATATTGCCCATCGTTGTGGAAGGACGTCAAAATGAATGTTTTAGAATTTTTATCTGAGAAATGCTTATCATTAGAACACTGTATAACATGAAATATATACATATAAATATCGTAAAAATTAAAGAATGTTTTAGAAATACAAACCTAACTACGAAGAAATCTTTAACATTTTCTGTATGAACCTCAACGTTTCAGCTGTATCCTACCACTTTGCAATCAACAATACAAACTGAAATTGATCTGTAATGGAAGCAGGAGATTAAAAGAAATGAAATACGACACTGTGTGCGAATTCGTAACTACAAATATGAAAAACTTAGCCACCATTGTCGTCCTTCTGGAAGGACGTCAGCTATACCTGGGTTAAATCACAAAGAGGCACCGGACTTACTTTTGGTGTGTAGCAGCCCATGCTGCTTCCTCATACTGCCACAGGTGATGTGATATAGCAGCGGGTGCTGTATTCCAGGCCAGTTGTGCCGCCATCATGGACAATACGTTTTCGGTACGCGAGGGATCGGGATAAAAGGGAGGTCAGGGTAGCAATGCAATCGGATGGGTGACGAAGATGGCTTGGAAATTGCGTGCCTCGTGTGTTCGTGCATTATCTTGTTGTAATATGGCTGTTGGCAAGCTATGAAATTGATAGGAGGACAGCAGGCACCAGTATTTAAGAAATGTAACGCAGGCTAGTTGGTGTACCGGTAATGCTTCCTGGCTGTGAAGGGCAGAGGGTGGCAGTGGAATGCACCATCCCAAACCGTAATGCCGTGTTTACGACCGGTATGACGATGCAAATGGACAATTCAACACTCTCTCACAACAATGAAGCCACTCTCTAATTTGAACACCTTGCTGCTACAGGCAGAATCCGTATTCGTCGGTAAAACCATGTCGTTCCATCCGGTAGTCCATATGCGTCGTTCATCGCACCATTGTCGGCGTAGACGACTGTGCTGTAAAGTCGGTGATAAAAGCAGCTATGAACGCCTTGTGTAGATGCCACGATACTGCAGGCGATGTTAAATGACATGCTCAGACACAGCTTGTTGCACAACAGACACAATTCGTTGTTCTATAGATAATGTTGTGCCAGAGCAATCCATCACGTTCATGTACACTGTATTCCTATCATCAAGGGTAGTGGGCAGCGCGAGAGTGGATGTTTGCTCTAAGGCGCCTTGCAGTGGAGTGCGCGCCTAATCCCCGTCGGAGGTTCGAGACCTCCTTCGGGCATGCGCGTGTGCGATATCCTTAGCGTAAGTTAGTTTGTAAGTAGTTTGTAAGTCTAGGGACTGATGTCCACTGCAGTTTGGTCCAATATCTTTACAAACATCTGAACGTTTTTGAAGGATAGTGGTGCAACGACCTGGTTGAAATGGTCCCGTCAAGCCGTCGTTCCCTCCTGCATGCAGCGTGTGTAGATCCTCGTCACAGTTGCCTTGTTACGTCCCACATGATCACCGATTTCTCTGAAGGATAATCCACAAATTCTATAGACAGCTATTCGTCCTCGATATTATTCTGAAATGTGTGTGAAATATGTCCGCAGTCTTCTATGAGGTGTACAGAGGATTCTTACACGAAACAACTATCCAGTACGTCCAGACTTGTTCCACGTTCATGATGTGCGTATGTGCTGAGAGATGAATCATGTACGTCTTTCGTCGACGCAAATAATCATGGAATGGAAATTTCACTTCAGTTGGATCCCCCCTTAGGATGCAACATTTTGGGTGGCCAGCAGTAAGGTTTGCTGAATTATTATAAATGCAACTTTCAAGTGTATATTGTGGTGTCTTCAAGTTTCATTTCTAACCCTCTGGTTCGCTATTCGTAGCAATGTAGCACACAATTAGTTCACTCCTGCAGATGGGTGACCGCTGCAAAGAGTGCTGGTGCCGGACAATTCGTGCAGTGAATTACACGCAAGTATTGACGTTTTCTGCTTCACAAGCGGTACCCATATTTGATTACCTGAAATGTTAATTAAACACATGGAGAATACCTCTTTCCACTGATGTATGTCTGTTTTCTGTTTTTAATCGTACTTTTCGTGCGATAATTCTCTGAAACCCTACCTTGCATTCAAAAGGGAAACGGCGAATTTTGTTTTTGTTTTTCAATGTTCTTCTGATTACGACACAAATTAAAAATCGCATACACTAATTTGATTCATTGTGAAAAAAATAGTACTCAGAGGTTTAAGGCAGATAGAAGGACTCATAATAACATCCATTATTCTGTCTTGTTGAGAAGTACTGTATGTTTTAAAATGTCTGCTCTTGTTTGTATTAACCAATTCGTCATTCACTGAAAACAGCATACGGAATGATGGACGTAACTTTTGTCATATTCGCAGATAAATAAGAAATGTTTAAATGTTTCTTAAGCTTAAGGGACTTAACTGCTGTATCATCAGTCCCTAAACTGACAAACTACTTATGAACTACCATATACTAAAGACCACACAAACATCCATGCCCGAGGGGGGATTCGAACCCCCGACCGTAGCGGCCGCGCAGACTGTAACTGGCACGCCGCAGACCGCTCGGCCACTGCGGCCGGCGATAAATAAGAAATGAATCGTTTTTAAGCCTATGGTATCAAACTGCTGAGGTCATCGGTCACTAGGATACGAACTATTTTAATTAAACTAAATTAACCTACGAATAACACACACACTCATGCCCGACGGAGGACTCTAACTTCCTACTGGAAGCCACCGTGCAATCCGTAGCAAGGCGCCTTAGACCGCACGTCCACTCTCTAGTAGCCCCGTCTCAGAATATCTGCTTTATCGAATACAGCGCACTGTTCCCCTGCCGTCAGTTAGACAGGTATGGCTCTAGTTACCCAGAAGAGGGCACACTACGTCATAACTGTTACCTGCTTGTCACTTTAATATGTGACGGATACAATTTTTGTCAATCATTGACCGGATGCCTGTTTATTTCGGACATGTTCGAAAGAAGAGACACCATCGGGTTGACATAAACGACCGTAATGTCACGAATTCGAAATACTGAAGTATCTCAACTGTTTCAGAGCATTGAAATAAATTCAACGAATAAGCTGAAAACTAGTTTTGATTGGGATTCGAACCCGGATTTCCCGCTTCGGGTCAACGGTCGCTTTAACCATTTTTTTCCGGTAAGCTTCTTAGCTTTTGTTCTATTGATTTACTGGTGATGATGTGTCTATGGAAATTTGTGCATTTTGTATGAGGAGTAGTTTTGTTCAGCTTTCTGACTACTTCAGAGTTCTTTTCGGGGTATTTCTCTTTTTCCACAACCTTTCCGACTGTCGTTCTCTACGCGAATCTGCTCATTTTTTATCGACTTCTCATAATTCTGAATTTTCCATGCTGCCAGAACATTGCAGTGCTATTCCTGATTACTTTGTGCGTTATATAATGAACTGACATTTATTGGTGATAAAACTGAAACTTAATCCTTTTCTTCCATGAGAATTACAATAATTACGTAAAATATATTATCATTCTTTTTGTCTATAGTTGAAGCTGTCAGAAAGTGTGTACTATAAACTACCTCCATAGTTTGACGTCATTCCGTTTGTCAAAATTGACGAAGGAAATAATAAGGCGTATTCTCGCCGCTCAATATAAAAATAGACAGAAGCACGATGTAGAAACATATAATTAGGATGAAACTGATTAAAAAACACGTTTCCTCTGAAGTCAATGGGACAAATCAATTAGTTCATGAGCCAACTAGAATTGTAAATGGATGTGAAAACACACTTGATCTCTTAGCAACAAATAATCCTGAGCTCATAACGAGCATCAAAACGGATACAGGTATTAGTGAACACAGAGCTGTCGTAGTGAAATTGAATATCGAAAGTCCCAAAGTTACCAAAAATAAACGCAAAGTATATTTGATCAGGAAAGCAGATGGAAACAAAATACATTGCTTCTTGAAAGACAGCTTCCACTCGTTTCTAACACTAAACGTAGGTGTAGACCAGATGTGGCTCAAATTCAAAGAAGTGGTATCGACAGCAATTGACAGTTTTATACCAAATAAATTAATAAAAGAAGGAGGCGATTCCCCTTGGTACACAAAACAGGTCAGGACACTGTTGCAAAAGCAAAGGAAAAGGCATACTAAATTTAAACGAACACGAAATCCCCAGGATTTGCGATCGTACACAGAAGCTCGAAATTTAGCGAGGATTTCAATGCGAGATGCCTACAATATTTATCACAAAGAAACTCTTTCTCGTAATTTGACTGAAAACCCAAAGAGAGTTTGGTCATATGTTAAATATACTCGGGGCAAATCACAAACAATACCTTCACTACGTGATAGTAATGGCGATCCTGCCGATGACAGCGCTACTTAAGCAGAGTTACTAAACTTAGCTTTTAGAAACTCATTCACCAAAGAAGACGAAACCAATATTCCAGATTTCGAATTACGAACAGATGCCGTAATGAGTAACGTAGAAGTAGATATCATCGGAGTAGTGCAGTAACTAAAATCACTTAACAAGAACAAGTCTTCTGGTCCGGATTGTATACCCATTAGATTTCTATCTGATTATGCTGAAGCGATAGCTCCTTAACAGTCATATAAAACCGCTCTCTCATAGAAGGATCTGTACCAAAAGATTGGAAAGTTGCACAGGTCACACCGATATTCAAGAAAGGCAGTAGGAGTAACCCACTAAACTACAGGCCTATTTCATTGACGGCAATTTGCAGCAGGGTTTTGGAACATATCCTGTATTCAAATATTATGGGTGCCAATATATGGGTGCTATCGACAAAGGTTCGCAAATCGATTCCGTATTTCTTGATTTCCAGAAAGCTTTTGACACCGTACCTCACAAACGGCTTTTAATCAAATTGCGTGGTTATGGTATATCGCCACAAATTTGCGATTGGATAGGGGACTTCTTGTCAGAGAGGACACAGTTCGTAGTAATCGATGGTAAGGCATCGACTAAAACAGAGGTGATATCGGGCGTTCCAAAGGATAGTGTTATTGGTCCTCTGCTATTCCTTATTTACATAAAGGATTTAGGGGAAAATCTAAGTAGCTCTCTTAGGTTGTTTGCAGATGACGCCGTCATATACCGTCTAGTAAAATCATCTGAAGATCAAAACCAACTGCAGAAAGATCTGAATAAGATATCAGTATGGTGTAAAAATTGGCAATTAGCTCTAAATAATGAGAAGTGTGAAGTCGTCCACATGAGTACGAAAAGAAATCCGTTAAACTTTGTTTACAAGATAAATCAATCAAATGTGAAGGCTGCAAACTCCACAAAATACCTAGGAATTACTATTACTTCAGACCTAAACTGGAAAGAACACGTAGATAATATCGTGGGAAAGGCGAACCAGAGACTACGTTTTATTGGCAGAACCCTTAAAAGATGCAACAGAACTACTAAAGAAACTGCATACACTGCGCTTGTCCGTCCATTTTTGGAGTATTGCAGCCCAGTGTGGGATCCTTATCAGGTGGGTTTGACGGAGGACATCGAAAGAGTCCAAAGAAGGGCAGCTCGTTTCGTATTGTCACGATATAGGGGAGACAGCGTTACGGAAATGATACAGGATCTGGGATGGGAATCACTACAACAACGGCGCTTATCGCTGCGGCGTGGGCTACTTGCGAAAGTCCAATCGCCAACGTTCTCCTCCGAATGCGAAAATATATTGTTGACTCCCACTTACATAGGTATAAATAATCATCAGAATAAAATACGAGAAATCAGAGCTCGAACAGAGAGATTCAGGTGTTCTTTCTTCCCGCGCGCTATTCGAGAATGGAATGGGAGATAAATAGTATAATTATGGTTCGATGAACCCTCTGCCAGGCACTTAAATGTGATTTGCAGAGTATCCCATGTAGATGTAGATGTAGACGTAGATGAATGTTTTTTCAATTCCCCCAACTCGTGATCAAAGGTATTATTCTGAGATTAGCTTCTAGGAATTTAGCATAATTTTTCCTGTAACATTTGTCTTCGTTAGTAGATGAGTTGTGATGTACATCAAAACCTCTGCCTGACTTTTCTTTTTGTCTGTCATTAAGTAATGTACATAGTGACCCTTGAGCCAGTTGACGGAGTTCCGTTTCGCGTTGCCGGCCGCGGTGGCCGCGGGGACTGAGGCGCTCCAGTCACGGTCTCCACGGCCACTACGGTCAGGGATTCGAATCCCCCCTCGGGCATGGATATTTGTGCCGTCCTTAGTATAAGGTAGTTCGTAAGTAGTTTGTAAGTTTAGGGACTGATGACCCCGTAGTTAAGTCCCATAAGCTTAACAAACATTTGAACATTTGTACCGTTTCGTGTTGGAATACTTGATCTTTGCTAGTTACAGGAAGTCTTCAGAAGTAATTTAACTAGCCTATGTCCTACAAGGAGACTTTTCTGCCTTGGAAATTCAGTTCGGGATAAGAGTTAGCAGGATGTTAGTATACGACGTGTGTCAACTCATAGAAGTCCTAAAGCGCAATATCCAGAAAATTCCAAGAAGAAGGGCTCTGAAATTTTATGCGCAGCACATATTTAACTAACAAACTTGTCAGCAAGCGCAATGCAGCAGTATGGACGAGTAGATAGTCTGGCCAGAGCTGCCCTGAGGGCGAGCACGTCTTGGTTTAGAGTTTGGGGGTTTTATGGGACAGAACGTCTTGTTTACGTCCAAGTCGTAGCTAACAGCGAGGGGGAAGCAGCGAGTGTGAGGTTTAGCAGCAGCCGGCCGCGGTGGCCGAGGCCGTGGCTCAGCGCGCCCGGTCAGGGGGCTAAACGCACTCTGTAGTAAAAAAGCTGATCCCACCATTCAACAAACAACCACGAACGAATTGAACTAACGACCGCGAACCATAGATCTACCGGATGACAAAAAAAAAAAAAAAAAAAAAAAAAAAAAAAAAAAAAAAAAAGGCTGCTGAGGCGCTTCAGTCAAGGTCTGCAGGGCGATTACGGTCCGGGGTTCGAATCCCTCCTTGAGCATGGGTATTTGTGCCGTCCTTAGTGTTAGCTCGTTCATAAGTAGTTTGTAAGTTTAGGGACTGATGAACCCGTAGTTAAGTCCCATAAGCTATACAAACATTTGAACATTTTGTTTAGCAGCATCGCGAGTTTTGTTCAGAAAAAGTTGAAATGTTTGTAAATCTATGGGACTGACCTGTTTGGGTCACCACTCATTAAGCTTACAAATTAAACTAACCCAAGGACAACACACACACTCATGTTCGAGGGGGCACTCGAACCTCCGATGTCGAACAACCGCGGTCTCCGCAGCAAAGAGCCTATTGACCGCTCGGCCACTTCACCACGACTCGCGTAGTGTATACAAACGACGTTCACATAGATGACTCGCTACGGAAACTGACCATGAAGTTTACACTTCAGAACTGTTTTGCCATACCAAAAGCCCGTGAAGTTGAATGTCTTTTGAGAGAAGTGGTCAAACGTGACCCACACGAATTGATTGGTATTCACTTTACAACTGTAGCGATTGTTTTACATGTCAGATTAATCAAGTACTCATTCTGTGAAGGCTGTGCGGGAGTAGCCGAGCGGTCTGGAGCGCCGCGTTACGAATCGCGCGGCCTCCCGCGTCTGGGGTTCAAATCCTCCCTCGGGCATGGATGTGTGTGTTGTTCTTAGCTAAGTTTAACTTAGTTTAAGTAGTTTCTAAGCTAGGAACTAATAACCAAGCAGTTAAGTTCCATAGAATTACAAACATTTTAACTTTCTGCGATAGATTCATTCAAAAGTCTGGTGGTGTTATAAGTTTCTTCACTCCGACAGCAATGTAGGAAACGTGATGATGGAGCAAGCTAGCATTGGAATTCGAACGATAGGTGTCTTCGAATTACCATTTGCGATGATGGCACAAAAAGTAACTGTGGCGCTCCAGCAATATGGGGTAGTCCTCGACCATACGGAAGAGTTTTGAGACTATCATGTTCTCAATGGTGTTCGACAAGTCCGGACAGACCTCAAGAAACACGTCCATCGTATTTTTACATTTTTGGGTGCCATACCATCTTTGTATATGACAGACAACCACGCACCTGCTCTGGCTGTGGCAAGGAAGGCCATGTGAGATCCGAATACTTACAACAACGAATCACGCAATTTCCGTGCGAGACAGCCAATTACCTCAACGTTGGCAGACTTTGCCCTCACATATGTTCAGGCAGCGCGTCATTACCTGCATATGAACAAGTGCCTACCAACCAAGTGCCGGAGGTCGAGGAGCAGCAGGAGAGACCAGCTACCATACAACCACCGCCAACGAAGAAATATACCCCGAGCCATGCTGTCACGGCGAGGGACGATGACGTGACAACTGATGGTGTGGAGATAGACACTAACACGTCGCACGATAAAGAAAAGGAATCAGAAACTACAAGTATGGGACAGTTTCATTTTTCCGATACGGAGGAAGGGCGTTCCCACACATCAGGAAACGCAAGAAACGATGAATTGCGCCCCCTGCCGATATCGCGAAAACGCTCAAGAAATGGCTCGAATATTGCCAAGTTCAATGGAGATGGACAGTACTAAAGGTCAGAGACCTCCACATCAAAAGATAAGCGGTCAGCGGATATGTGAAGACATGACGCGTCTCCAGGGACGTGGTTACAATGCAGCACCCTGAACCAGTGGAGGTACAGTTCAACAGCTTCAGATCTCGCACACTTCGCCCCTGAGAACAGTCTTGGAGACTGGACAGAGGGCGTTGACCAGTGCATTGAGGATGTAGAAATGATAGAAAGACCTAAGGAAGAGAAAAACGTGGGCAAATGCCAAAAACAACCATAACACTAGAAGGTGCAAGTGGAGCAGCAGTCGTTACCTACAGGGAAAGGCGATCTGGGCCACAAGACGCGTAGTGGGGCTGCGCGTAATGAACCCCCTGTCAGAATAGCGCATCGTGACGATAAACATCAACAAAATCAGCTGTGGGAACAAATTAAAGCTACTGAGTGACATATTATGGACGGCGGAAGTACATATTGCGTTGTTACAGGAGGTGAGAGAGGTGGACCTTGAGTCCTTGTGCGTTTATGCCGCTCACGTCTATCCATTCACCACACAGGAAATGGGCACTGCAATCCTGACCGAATAAGGAGTCCAAGTGACGGACGTAAAATACTTGCCATCGGCAAGAGGAACTGCTCTCCAAGCGGCTCCGGAAACAGACGCGGCCGTCTTTTACAGGACTGAAATAATGCCGCTTTTCGTGGACAGATACAACCACATATATTTTGGAGGGACTTTAATTGCGTATTGTCGCCACACGAACAGACGCCTAACAAAACGTGCCTACAGCTCGCCACTGTCGTATGTGACATGGCCCTGTTGGACACTTGGAACTGTTTACATGGCGATGCGCCTCGATTCACGAACTTCATGGCAACGTCAGCGAGCCGTCTCGACAGCGTATACGTTTCGCGCGAGCTTCGTGAGAATCTTCAGCAATCGGAACTCTGGCCGACTGTTCAAAAAAATGTTCAAATGTTTGTATAGTTAATGGGACTTAACTACGGGGTCATCAGTCCCTAAACTTACAAACTACTTATGAACTACTTACGGACTAGGACGGCACAAATATCCATGCCCGAGGGGGGGATTCGAACCCCCGACCGTAGTGGCCGTGCAGACCGTGACTGGAGCGCCTCAGTCTCCTCGGCCACCGCGGCCGGCCTGGCCGACTGTTCTCTGACCATTCGGTTTACATCTGCACCGTTAACCTGGCGCGTCAGACAAATATCGTGGCAAGGAGATGTGGAAGGTGAATGTAGGCTTTCTGAAGGACCAAGATTGTCGTACAGTAGTCACGGAAACACGGACAAAACGCTTCCGACGTGTACAGGCCTATCTGTCAGTGCTGCTACGGTGGCTACAGTGCCCCAAACCGGCCTTGAGAAGAGCGCTGACGAGCTATTCCACAGATTAAATGCGATGGTACTATGATACGATCGAGTTTTTATTTGAATGTCTTACGTGATCTACAAACTATGTTCAAATATTTAAATGTTTGTAAAGCTTATGGGACTTAACTACGGGGTCATCAGTCCCTAAACTTACAAACTACTTAGGAACTACTTACGATCTAGGACGGCACAAATATCCATGCCCGAGGGGGGATTGGAACCCCCGACCGTAGTGGCCGTGCAGACCGTGACTGAAGCGCCTCAGTCCCCTCGGCCACCGAGGCCGGCTACAAACTATGCATTGTAGCAAGAGGTTCCTCTGGTAGGAAACGACCGCGTCAAAGCCAAACTGTTGTTAAAACTAATATGCCAGAGAACGGATGGTTCAGTCATTAGAGCACGACAGAACTACAGAGTAGCTCATCAACCACTCTCCATAAACCACAGTATGTGAAAAGAAGCGCTCCAAGAGGAATCTCATCACGGCACTTCGGTCAGAGGACGACCCACTTTTAACAAGTCATGCAGGAATTAGAAAAGGATTTGTAGATCACTACGCTCTTTTGTACTCACAAAAGACACCGAATGAGGCGGCTCTGGCCGACATGCTTGCGGCACTGCTGAGGAAACTGGACTACGAGGCGGCCGTAGAGATGCAAGCAGATATGACCGAGAAAGACGTGATGGCGGCCCTAGCGAAAGTTCGTTCAAACAAATCTCCGGACCTCGATGAACTACCAGTAGAATTCTACAAATAATTTGAAAATTCGCTAACATCGACTTTGCGACAGATGTTCTAGGAGTTACTGCACGCTGACGCAACTACACCTACTGAATGTACGGAAGGTTTGATTATACCCGTCCGAAAGACATCGTCAAAACAATCGGTGCACCAATTCTGACCACAGACGCTCATCTACAGCGATTATAAAACTTTTTCACGGCCTTTGGCACTACGCTTAAAACCCACCGTCACAGTGTTGACAGGGACACCATTGTGACAGGCGTGCAACGTGTATGACACAGACATCCACCCACTAGTCTGCGGAACGGCAATTGAAGGATGGAATTTGCTTTGCCGCCTTTTGGCCTTCGTTCAACGCACCGCGCATCATTCTATTCCAATTCAAATGAAATGATATGCCAGAATGCGAAGAGAAATGCAGTAAACTGGCTAATGGGATTACAGTGCACTGTTTATTAGGCACAACGGAACGTGACGTTAATTGCGTAACTTTTTTTATAGAGTCAATATTCGAACCTTAATAGAAACGCAAACTCCCTGAATAATTAAGAAAACTTTCTGCTAAAGGTGTTTGCTGACTTCTTGGTGGTCCGTTGAAGCCGGACATATTGAGACATTACGAATAATAATAATAATAAAAGTAAGTTGATTAATTAAAATAACGAGTTACTCGAAATTACCGGTAGTATACAAACAACGAGAAGACGGTCACTGCTCCAGACAGTCCATAAAGTCTCCTTAAATACTTTCTTTAAATTCAGACATATTTTCCCCTTTTCTTTTAATTCTAGAAAGAAATCAGAAGAACTAAGAACGTAATGGCTAGGACTGGCGTTTTTATTTCTCCTGCAACTCTATTGTATAGAAATTCAAACAAACAAAACGCTGTGACAATTGCGATTTTTAATCAGTTTTGCTTTGTTTTATTTATTTACTAATTTTTCATGTAAAAAGTAGAAAAACAGAAACTAGAAATGAGAAAAATATAAAACATAACATTTTGGTAGCGTCTAATTTTTATAGGTACCTCAGGCAACTAAAGGTTTTTTTTTTTTTTTTCTACATGATTAACAGATACTGGTTATGGTAGTGGACTGCAGATAAAGTCACCAGTCGTCTCTTGGTGTGAAATGATTGTGGAGAAGGTTTGTCATGTCGACGTCCATGTGGCCCGATGCAGGCTGGTTTGAGTCTGAATCATCTGGTTGTTAATCCTTTTCGTAATTTCTCAGTGAACTAGGGCTACTTCTTTCGCACACAGTTGTGCAAGCCTCCGTTTCGTTGCAAAGGGCTCGGTCCTCTGTAGATACAATGCCTTTCTCTTCCCGCCGGCCGCGGTGGCCGAGGTGACTGAGGCGCTCCAGTCACGGTCAGCACGGCCACTACGGTCGGGGGATCGAATCCCCCCTCGGGCATGGATATTTGTGCCGTCCTAGTTCGTAAGTAGTTCATAAGTAGTTTGTAAGTTTAGGGACTGATGACCCCGTAGTTAAGTCCCATAAAGCTTTACAAACATTTGAACATTTCTCTTCCCAGGTCTTGCTGGTTTGAAGTGCTTTAATTACCTGAAGGCGATTTTTTGCTCTGGGGCGTGGTGCAGTCGGCCCTACTTCATCACTCAGCTCTATGACAGTATCAGTATTAGGAGCATTAGTTAAAGCAACATCTACTGGTACAAACAGCACATCAATAACTGTATACATGCCACAACCGGCAATTGAAAACTTCAGTAAGGACGCATTAATACGCTCGATCTCTTGCGGGGATCCATTATAGGATATGAGCAATAGCAACTAATGGGCAGGACGCACGACCAATCGTATTGTGCTAAAAGTTGAGAATTTGACCAGGAAGGGATGTGTGCGTGGACAGCCTAATTGGTTAAGACGACCGCTGGCCTGAAGCGGGAAATCCGGATTCGAATCCCGGCCCAGAACATATTTTCAGCTACGCCGTTGAATTTATTTCTCCGCGGTGGAGTAGCCGAGCGGTCTAAAGCGTCTCGCTACGGAACGCGCGGTTGTTCGCCGTGGAGGTACGAGTCCTCCCTGGGGCATGGGTGTGTGTGTTTGTCCGTAGGTTAGTTTACCTAGGTTTAAGTAGTTTGTAAGCTACGGACTGATGACCACGCAGTTTGGTCCGATAGATTTACAAACATTTGAACATTTGATTTTAAATTTATTTCAATGGTCTGAAACGGTCTAAATGTTTCAATATTTCGGATTCGTATATCTTCCAAGTCTTACTACCTGTTCTTCCAGATTTCAAATATATTTCTCTGCTGACGTCCACTGTACATGTCCCTCCACTCTGCCCATCTTGCTTGTAAAAGTTGATGACGTAAGACATCGATGGAGCTGTATGTGTGTGTGTGTGTGTGTGTGTGTGTGTGTGTGTGTGTGTGTGTGTTAATGTTCGCAATGGCCGCAAATCAGCGGTAAAAATTATCTGCAAATAATTTAAGGTGACTATTCAGATTAGAAAACATTAATATTATACCCTGGATCCAAACCATCATATCACACACTATCATTCCATTACAGATATAATAACGTGTAACGTACCAGACAGAGTAATACTTTCTGCCAATTATATAATGTAGTTAATTGTGGACTTCAGTTCGAAGACTGAGATGATGAACTCCTTAATTGGTCTATCTTCTGTCAGTGTCTTCATCTCCAAATAACTACTGTAACGGACATCCATATGAACTGTTCACTGCAGTCTTCCCTTGTTCTTCTTCTACAGTGTGTAATCACCAGTTTCTTTCTGTTACTTAACTTAAAATGTTCAAATGTTTGTATAGTCTATGGGACTTAACTACGGGGTCATTAGTCCCTAAACTTACAAACTACTTACGAACTAGGACGGCACAAATATCCATGCCCGAGGGGGGATTCGAACCCCCGACCGTAGTGGCCGTGCAGACCGTGACTGGAGCGCCTTAGTCTCCTCGGCCAACGCGGCCGGCTCTTAACTTAAGATTCCTCCATGACTCAGGAGGGGTCCCGTTACTCAGTCAATCTCTTCTTTGCTAAATTTGTATCAAAAGTTTCCCAATTCGATTCAGTACGTTCTCAGTAGTTACTCGCCTTGCGCAAGTAACACCACATTTCAAAACTTCTATTCCTTCTGGTATGAACTGGTTATAACACATATTTCACTTTCATAAAAGAATACTATTGAGAGAAGTTCCTTCACAAAGATTTCCTAATATTTAATTTTATTCTCTTTATTGGTATTAAATTTCCGTCACAGTTTCTAGTTTAGTCATCTTCCGTCGTGAGGAGGTCACGAGTGTCAGCCTATGTAGTTCATTCTCAATACTTGAATTCAGATGTGAATGTTACATACGTACCAACCATATTATATAAAATCACCCTCGATAATTATACAGTTGCTATATAATAAAACTCATTCTGGTAAACTGTAGTCTCTTCGCTAGATTTTCTAAATACATTTAAATAAAGCTTGCTACTTCATTCGAGTCTTGCTCAACATGATTCACACGAATAAAAACACTATTACTTTGATTTGCATTTGTAATAGGTTCTCGTTTCGCAGATGGCCCAACTTCTTCTTTTCGATCAAGCATATCTCTTTTTATTCACAATGAATGTACTTTGTTTCCAAATGTTCAAATGTATGTAAATCCTTGGGACTTAACCACTGCGGTTATCAGTACGCTTAGAAACTTCTTAAGGTAACCTGAGCACAACTCACGCACCGATGCCCGAGGGAGGACTCGAACATCTGCCGGGGAGCAACTGCGCACTCCGCAGCAAGACGCGTTACAGTGCTCGGCCATTCCACCGCGGCTTTGATTCCAATATTTTGTTTCTAAACATGTTTAATTCCTACATCAAATTCTTTGCAAAGTTGGCAGGTGTCCATTTAGCGTTCTTGAGGCATCGGCTTTACTTCTCTGTAAATATTCGTTGAAATTTGTCTGCAGAAATAGTTGTTATATTTCCCTCCTTGTGTTATTCAACATGTGTATCGTTATCTGTATAGACTCTTCCATAAAAAATATTCCCGTGATAATTTCCTTGTAGTGTGTCGTATATTTAGGATGTGCCTCAACAAACGTTTTCACATCATTGATGTCCTCCACTGAATATACCTGTTGCAATGTCGGCCATGTTTGACTCGGAAATCAAGCTTCGGTAAAGCTACACATTTTCCCCATCGTTTATAATATTTTATTGACGTCCCTCATTTTTCCCGGAGGCAATGAATGCTGAAAAATTTACTTTTGCAATTTCTTTTTCGGGTTTCCTGTATTTTAACGTGTTCTTGGAACCACCTCCTCTCCACTTTTCCGGATGACACTTTCTCGCCGCAAGTAGCCTGTAGGTACACATTATGCAAATTCCTGAACATGCTTGGCTTGTCTTGTTCCTTTACTGGTATGAAATACTAATTAGTGCACTCAAATTGAGGGCTTAATCTAATCTCACAAAATATCCCCATCTTTTGTCTGTGTAGTCTCTATTCCTTTCCTTCATTTCTTTTTTTCTTAATTTCTTCCTGAATAGGTCCGTGCTTTACCCTCTTCTACCCCATCTGATCACTTGCATCAACTGTATCTGCTAGCGGCATGTCTGTACTTGGTTCCTCTACAAAAAGATGCATTTCTGCAATAGCCATACGAATATATAAAAATAGAAATCTATAACAATGTTCTGTCCCACAGTCAAATACCTCCATCTACATCTCAGTAGACACTCGACAGCACCCTCATACACACACAACACGGGTCTTGCATGATGTATAAATTCAGTGGTAACAACGTGCGTAAGCAGGTAAATAGGGAATTGACATTTGTTCGTTACTAAAGGCAGCATTTTATGTTGCACATACTACTGTGTACAGGAACATATTGTGCCAAAATCGCTATAAGTTTGAATCTGGATTTCAAGCTGGAGCGTCTATCCCACATACCAAGAAGTTCCGAAAAATTGAGCTACATCACATAAATTACTGTTTTGCATGCAGTACCGATTCTTCGGTGACCAAAAATGTTCAAATGTTTGTTAAGCTTAAGGGACTTAACTACGGGGTCATCAGTCCCTAAACTTACAAACTACTTATGAACTACTTACGAACTAGGACGGCACAAATATCCATGCCCGAGGGGGGATTCGAACCCCCAACCGTAATGGCCGTGCTGTGACTGGAGCGCCTCAGTCACCTCGGCGACCGCGGCCGGCGGAAATACAGGTAAAACTGAAAATACCGTACGTTAAATCATAAGTAGGGGTCACTACCACTTGAAAGTTTGATTAGTTGAGAATTTGGACAGAACGGGAAGCGTGTCCCCATAACCAAATGGTTAGAGCGGCAGCTGGGCCAAAGCGGGAAATCCGCCTTCGAATCCCATTCCAGTGCAAATTTTCAACTTCGCCACTGAATTTATTTCCATGCCCCTTAAAAGTCGAGATGTTTGAATATTTCAGAAATTTGCAGCTGCTATTGTCAGCCGCCGTGAGGCAATGGCCGACTGGTTTTAAGCGCCGTGCCACGGTTTGCGCAGCCGCTTCCTGTCGGAGGTTCGAGTCCTCCATCGGGCGTGGGTGTGAGTGTTGTCCTTTGCATAAGTTAGTTCAAGTATTTTGTAAGTCCTGGAAACGATAACCTCGGCAGTTTGGTCCCTTAAGTTTAGAAACATTTGGAAATTTGAATGTCAAAAAATGTTCACATGTTCGTATAGCTTATAGGACGTAACTACGGGGTCATCAGTCCTAAACTTACAAACTACTTAGCAACTAGCTTATCCTAAGGACGGCACAAATATCCATGCCCGAGGGGGGATTCGAACCCCCGACCGTAGTGGCCGTGCAAACCGTGACTGGAGCGCCTCAGTCCCCTCGGCCACCGCGGCCGGCAATTTGAATGTCAAGCGATCCGGTACAAATTTCTGAATTTATTTGAACGCCATGAAACAGGCGAGACGTTCAGATATTTCCAGTTCATTATTCATGTTTCATTATATTTTCCTACTTGTACTTTCTGTATATCCTTACTTGCCTTGAGTTTGGTATGAAGTGAATATCTCACATGCATCAATATGTGTAATAAATATTAAAATTTTATTTCCTAATGGTGCACAGTCTCAATGTTCCTGTGCGTATTTCAAAAGTAGGCTACACGTCGGTGGGAAGGTGCGTTTACACCCGTCGAAAATAAAATAATAACTAGCGAGGTTAAAAAAGAATAGAATTTCACAAATTTGTTTGGCAATGATACGTGTTAAATGCCAATGTAGTAATATGATGATGTTCTGGCTAACCTGTTTCAGGAGATGAGTGGCAGAACATTTTCTGAAAACTTGGTGAAGGTTGCGCACAACTTAACAGTGGAGAATGAGACTCAAGCTAGTGGGTAGTGTAAAAAGGTAATCGTATTCCATATACCTTGATACCTTGTCAGAAAACTCCCTCGGGCATTTAATCAGAGAACTTTGGGCGTACACTAAGGGACCGTTATAGGACAATCAATATTCATGATATACGGGGAGAGGCAGGACTCCACCGACAGAGTCCGTTGGCTGATTTTGCTGGGCGGCCACGCCATGCTGCGGGAAGTTGTCTGGCCCTGTTTAGAAGAGCTGCACATGCCTCTCTCATAATATTTCTCAACATATTATTGTAATAATACTGTAGTAGCCTTGGGTATTGAGTCAGTACTTGAAGACGTGATTTATATCCCGCAAGTGGTGATGCACGATTGTATACAAGTAACTCTGTAATTACAACTCGAGCGGATTTATTCACTTTGTAAAATTGAAGCTACAGTTTCGGATGTCCACAGAGACTGTTTTAGTCCACAAGCAGAATCTGAAAGGTTGTTCTTTGATACTTTCTAAGTATATGCGTGTAAAGGGTCACTATTTCCGCTGTGTCTCGTTGCAAGGTTTGCTTTCTTGCCAAAGCTACTTTTGTATATTTCTTGCAGTGAAATAATTTCACACGGCAAGCATCGACGGTTTGTGCGTATGGCCTTTTTGTTGTCTTTACTTTTTTTTCTCTAGCAATAAACTTGTTCCAGTGACTTGTTGTTTTGAACAGTTAATATCGCCTTTACTCTTTGCCGTGTTGTTTGCAATCACCACTTCTCGGTTCTGTCTCGTTTTGTTTTGCCGGCGGTATAAGCTGACACCCAGCAGGACGGATAAGTTTACAGACGAAGAGTTGGTTAGTAAGCAGCTTAAGCAGCTCGTGTGTGGTGTCAATGAATACAATGGAAGAGCGTCGAACTGACACTGCACTTCCCACAGCATTACGTCAAACTACATTTGAATCTGCACGTTGGGGTTTTCGTGGTATTTTAAATAATTGCCCATATAGGTTAATTAACTCTAACGAGAACCTTTTTTATGTCATCATAGCTCGCTGGGATTAAAACCGAATAAATCATAAACTAATCATTGAAAACATTATGAATACCTTTCCTTATAGCCAGTTGGTCCACATGTCTCACAGGTAACAATGGTGGCGTGAAAAGAATGAGGCCTTGATGGGCCACTGAACCGCATCTGCACACACAAGTTACCAGTTTCCCGTAAATAGCGGGCAGGAGGGCAATGAGCTCTGACGCCATGTTCAATCAAATCCCAGATATATTCGATCGACCTTCACACTCCTGGCCTTCTGAAATGGCGCATTGTGTACATCTACATAAATACTCTGCAAGTCACATTGAAGTGTATGGCAGAGGGTTCATCGAACCGCTTTTATGATGTTTGTCTGCAGTTCCATTCTCTAATAGCTCTCTTATTTTATTTTGATGATAATGTCGTCCTATGTAGGTGGGTGTTAACAAAATATGTTCACATTCGGAAGAGAAAGTTGGTGAAAGAAATTTCGCGAACAGATCTCGTCGCAACGAATAACGCCTCTGTTTTAATGATTTCCACTCCAACTCGTGCATCATTTCCGTGACACTCTCTCGCCTGTATCGCGATAATACAAAACAAGCTGCCATTCTCTGAACTTTCTCCTAATCGTCTGTCAGCCCCACTTGGTGGAGAGCCCACAACGCGCAACAGTATTCCAAAATTAGGCGCACAAGTGTGATATAGGCATCTTCTTTAATAGAACTGTTGCATCAACAAGTGTTCTGCATACTAAACGTAAGCTTTAATTCGCCTTTCCTATAGTATTTTCTACGAGTTCTTTTCAATTCAAGTTGTATGTAATTGTTACTACTATGTATTTAGTTGAATTTGCGGTCTGTAGTTTTGACTGATTTATCGTGTAAATGATGGATGACTTCACATGTCTCATTGTTAAGGGTCAACTGACATTTATTGCACCATGCTGATATCTTATCTAAATCATTTTGCAGTTGCTTTTCATATTCTGGTAACTTTACTAACCGATAAGTGACAGCATCATACGCGAACAGTCTAAGGGAGCCATTCGGATTGTCTCCTAAATAGTTTATAAATATAAGGATCAGTAGGTGCCCTACAACACTTCCCTGGGGAACGCGAGATATCACTTCTGTTCAACTCGATAACTACTCGTCAATTACAACGTAATGTATCCTTTCTGATAGGAAATCTCGAATCCAATCGCACAACTGTGTCAATATTCCATAAGCACGCAGATTGGTTAGAAGGCGCTTGTGAGGTACATTCTCAAAAGCTTTCCGAAAGTCTATAAATACGGAATCTATCTGACATCCATTATCTATAGCACTCATCACATCATGTGAGTAAAGAGAGAGCTGTGTTTCACAAGATCGATACTTTCTGAAACCGTGTTGACTATGCGTCAGGTTTTAAATGATAACTAGGTGTGGGATATTGCATGAGCATGCTCGGAATGGAAACTAATTGGTATACAATCGGGATTTCAGTTTCTTTAATACACCATGGGCATCAACTTCTAAGTTACGCGTGCTGGCAGGTGTTCTTGATACGAATTCTGAAGTATTTGCTTCGTCTTGTATCTTTAAAGAATTTCGGAAGGCTGTGTTAAGCAATTCTCTTCAGCAGAACTGTCATCAGTAGCATCACCTCAACTATCGCGTAGTGAAGGTATTGATTGTGTTTTACCGCTTAGTATACTTTACATTCGACCAGAATTTCTTAGGATTCTCTACCAAATTACGTGACAGAGTTTCGTTGTGGAAATTATTATACGCTTCTCGCAATGAAGTTCGAGTTTCTGTAAAACTCATGAGGATTTTGTGTCCGTTTAAATATGACATGCTATTTGCTTTGCTTTTGCAAGAGTGATCTAACCTGGTTTGCGTACCACTGCTCCGATGCGCGAGGCCGTTCCCCGTCGGGGGTTCGAATCCTCTCTCGGTCATTGATGTTTGTGCTGTCTTTAGTATAAGGTAGTTTATAAGTAGTTTGTAAGTTTAGGGAATGATGATCCCGCAGTTATATCGCATAAGGTTAACAAACATTTAAATTTGGACCACGGCGGGTCAGCCCCCTCTTTTGTTGTTTGGTATAAATCTGTCAATGATTGTCGATATTGCTTCTTCGAACCAAAGTCACATCTGATTTACACTAACATTATTAGTTTCGAAAGACTGGAGAGAGATTCTCACTCAGGTAAGCGTTAAACGAATTTTTATCTGCTTTTTTGAATAGATATATTTTTCGTTTATTTTTGGTAGATTTGCGAAATCCGATATTTGTTTTCGCTGCAACAATTCTGTGTTCACTAATCACTGTGTCTGTTTTGATGCTCTTTATTAGCTCCGGGTTATTTGTTGCTAAGAGATCAAGTATATATTCACAACCATTTACTATTCTAGTGGGTTGATGAACTAATTACTGGAGATAATTTTATTGTCTTGTTGAACAATGCCAGTGTCGTTAGTAAACAAGTTGTTCAGGAAAGGATTTACGTGGGAAGTGTACTATAGCTTTTGGTGGTCATGATGCCTTGCGAGAGCTTCTCTGGACCCTTGGATGCCTACTTGACTGTTCCTCAAAGCACAATTATGCCTCCACCGCCTTGTCTCCGTCCATCTGTACTGATGCCAAGGAGCTGTTCCCATGGAAGACAACGGATTCGCACCCTCTCATCAGTATGATGAAGAAGGTATTAGGATTCATCAGACCACGCAACACTCAGACACTGTGACAACGTCCAGTGACAATGGTCACGTGCTCATTTAAATCGTAGTTGCCTATGGCGTGGTGTCAATATTTTTACATGAATGGTTCGTCGTCTGCGGAGGCCCATGGTTAGGACTGTTCGATGCAGTGTGTGTTCAGAAACACCTCTACCATTCCCAGAATTAACGTATGCTGTTAGTTCCAGCACAGTTCGCCGCCTGCCGTGTTTCACCTGTCTGCCCAGCCTACGACATACGACGTCTGACATCTGAAATCGCCGCCCAATCCTTCGACGTTTGGACGTGGTTTCACTTTTCATTCACCACTTGTTGAAGACACCGACCACAGAACTCATCGAATACTGCGTTCGTGACGGTTTCGAAATGTTGGTGCCGAGCCTCCGGGCCAGCAGAATCTGTCCTCGGTCAAACTCAGGTGGAACGAGCGCATTACTCATTCTACGCACGGTCACTGATACGAAATGCATGGTGTGTGTGTGTGTGTGTGTGTGTGTGTTTAACAGTCATTCCTCTCTAGGTGCCGTTGCCATCGCCTGGACGAGTTTATTTCGTTAGTTGGTAGGCAAAAATGTTCAAATGTTTGTATTGTCTATGGGACTTAACTACGGGGTTATCAGTCCCTAAACTTACAAACTACCTATGAACTACTTACGAACTAGGACGGCACAAATATCCATGCCCGAGGGGGGATTCGAACCCCCGACCGTAGTGGCCGTGCTGACCGTGACTGGAGCGCCTCAGTCTCCTCCGCCACCGCGGCCAGCTTGGTAGGCAGACATAATGTTCTGGCTCTTCAGTGTAATCACATTACTATGCCTTAAAGAGCCATAGGAGGCAATCTGCCCCTTATACAGAAACAATATGATAGGACCACTGAGGAGCCACTAAAATTTTGTACATGGAGTGAATTGTGTATATAGATGACAATTTAATGGCGCTTGAAGCTCCAAATGTTAGCAGATGGATGCTGTTATACAAAGAGTCACAATGGAAAACAAAGCATTGTATAAATACACGGGAAGATTTGGAGAGTGTCGACACTTAGAGCGGCAGGAACAAAATATGACCGTTATCGTAGACAAATGTACGCTACTTTACACAAAACTTGCGGAAAGACTCGTTATGTTATGGTTACACAACTGTGATGTAGTTCTGCAAGTATTCATTAAATAACTGAGTGTATGCATACGTGACTATTGAAAGTGGGCGCTCACACAAAGTTAATTGTAGGAAATGTGGAAGCCAGACTGTAGTCAGTATAAGTATCCTCAGTTAATATAGTCTTCGTATACAAAACAGTTTTTAATCGGTGTTTGATTATTGATCGTCTGCCCGGGACCCGTACCAGAAAGAATTGATAGAGGAAACAAAAGATACATATAATATCAGCACGTTTCTTCACAGTTTCGTTTTATAAGCGAAAAAAGGCCAGTGAGGCACTCACGCTACTCCTTCGGCAGGCGGTGTTAGAGGTCGATTGGGCATCACGCTGTGGTTTACTACTGAAATTTCGTAACAGTACTTTCCTAGAAGACTGAGTCAGCAGACTGCTTCATCCTATGTATACCTCGCTCTTAAATCACGAAGAAAAATTTATAGAATTTGGCAGTCACAGCGGCATATTAACAATCATTCTATACGCACAACTTTCGCGTCTGGAGGAGGTGAGGCAAATGTGCAAATGTTTGTATAGCTTATGGGACTTAACTACGGGGTCATCAGTCCCTAAACTTAGAAACTACTTATGAACTAGCTAACACTAAGGACGGCACAAATATCCATGCCCGAGGAGGGATTCAAACCCCCGACCATAGTGGCCGTGCAGAACGTGGCTGACGCGCCGCAGTTCCCTCGGCCTCCGCGGCCGACTGTGTGCCGGAACCGGGACTCGAACCTGGGACCTTTGCCTTTCGCGGGCAAGCGCTCTACCTATTGAGCTAACCCGACACGACTCACGATGCCGCCTCACAACTTTACTTCCGCCAGTACTTCGCCTCCTACTTTCAAAACTTCACAGAAGCTCTCCTGCGAAACTTGCCAGGCTAGCACTACTGGAAGAGAAGATATGGTGGAGACATGGCTTATACACAGTCTAAGGGATGTTTCAAGAATGAAACTTTCACTCTTCAGCGGAGTGTGCACTCATATGAAACTTCCTGGCAGATTAAAATTGTGTGCCGGAACCGGGACTCGAACCTGGGACCTTTGTCTTTCTCGGGCAAGCGCACTACCGACTGAGCTATCCCGACACGACTCACGATGCCGCCTCACAACTGTGAGCCAGTACCTCGCCTCCTACTTTCCAAACTCCACAGAAGCTCTCCTGCGAAACTTGCAAGACTACCACTCCTGGAAGAGAGGATATGGTGGAGACATGGCTTAGCCACAGCGTAAGGGATGTTTCCAGAATGAATCTTTCACTCTGCAGCGGAGTGTGCACTGATATGAAGTTCTGTGAAGTTCGGAAAGTAGGAGGCGAGGTACTGGCGGAAGTAAAGTTGTGAGGCGGCATCGTGAATCGTGTCGGGATAACTCAGTCTAGCCGGGCGCCGTGGCTCAGCGCGCCCGGTCAGAGGGCTCAATGCTCTCTGTAATAAAAAATCTGAGCCAATAACACTTCGAACATAAAGGAACAAATACGATCAGCGTCCGCAATGAACAGAACTATCCTCATAGAAAAAAAAAAAAAATCACGGTCGGAAGAGTGCTTTCCCGCGAATGGCACAGGTCCCAGGTTCGAATCCCGGTTCCGACACACAGTTTTAATCTGCCAGGAAGTTTCAATATTACATTTGCTTGTCTTTGGCAGATCCTGTAGTACACGTCCGTAAATGCTGTCCTACGTATTCCGCTCGCCGAACACGTTTCAGTAGTTCAAAAATGTTCAAATGTTTGTAAACCTTATGGGACTTAACTACGGGGTCATCAGTCCCTAAACTTACAAACTACTTATGAACTCGCTAAGACTAAGGACGGCACAAATATCCATGCCCGAGGGGGGATTCGAACCCCCGACCGTATTGGCTGTGCGGACCGTGACTGGCGCGCCTCAGAGCGCTCGGCCACCGCGGCCGGCGTTTCAGTAGTCCTGTGCAACACTACCTTAGGTCGAGCTAGAGAAGTGAAGAGTAGAGAGCACGAAGGCAGGCGGCCATTGGTTTGCTGATTGTTGCGGCGCGGGCGTTCCATTAGTTAGGAGGTGACCGGGAGTTATGGAGCCCGCGCTGCAGCTGCGCTCAGCGCTCAGCGCTCGGCCACCCCGCGGAATTATTTTCAGCCGGCTGCGTCGCGTTGCAGCCTCGCCTCGCCTGGGCCACGGCCGCGTCACGCGCGCGCCACGCCGCAGCCACGTCTTCTCCTCGGCCGCACCACCCGCATTTATCGTCGCTAGGCCAGTTCCTCCACAGGGCACTGCCCACGCGTCTCGTTCCGCTGCTGCCAACTGGCAGCTCACCATCGTAAGTAGCGTTTGGCCTCTATACTAGAACACTAAGTCGCGTCTCCGCTGTTGTAAAGTGTCAGTGTTACCGGCGTGTAAAAGAAAAAAAAAAAAAGAGAACATTTTTGACAGTTTGAAATATTGAAACATTTAGGCCGTTTCAGGGCATTGAAATAAATTCAACGGCGAAGCTGAAAATTTGTGGTGGACAGGGATTCGAACCCGGATTTCCCCGCATCGGGCGAGCGGTCGCTCAAAAAATTTCAAATGTTTGTATAGCTTATGGGACTTAACTACGGGGTCATCAGTCCCTAAACTTACAGACTACTTATGAACTAGCTAACACTAAGGACGGCACAAATATCCATGCCCGCGGGGGGATTTGAACCCCCGACCGTAGTGGCCGTGCAGACCGTGACTGGCGCGCCTCAGTCCCCTCGGCCCGAGCGGTCGCCTTAACCCTTGCATTCCCGGTGTTGTTCTCGGATAATAACGTATTAAAAGTTGATTTATACCGTATTTTGTGTATCAGTCTTTAAAGTCGCATGGGCTGCGGTGGAGTAGCCGAGCGCCGGCCGCGGTGACTGAGGGGACTGAGGCGCTCCAGTCACGGTCTGCACGGCCACTACGGTCGGGGGTTCGAATCCCCCCTCGGGCATGGATATTTGTCGTCCTTAGTCTTAACTAGTTCATAAGTAGTTTGTAAGCTTAGGGACTGATGACCCCGTAGTTAAGTCCCATAAGTTCTACAAACATTTGAATTGAGTAGCCGAGCGGTCTAAAGCGTCTCGCTGCGGAACGCGCAGTTGCTCGCCGTGGAGGTTCGAGTCCTCCCTGGGGCATGGGTGTGTGTGTTGTCCTTAGGTTAGTTTAGTTTGTTCAAATGTTCAAATGTTTGTATAGTCTATGGGACTTAACTACGGGGTCATCAGTCCCTAAACTTACAAACTACTTATGAACTACTTACGAACTAGGACGGCACAAATATCCATGCCCGAGGGGGGATTCGAACCCCCGACCGTAGTGGCCGTGCAGACCGTGACTGGAGCGCCTTAGTCCCCTCGGCCACCTAAGTAGTTTGTAAGCTACGGACTTTTGACCACGCAGTTTGGTCCGCTAGAATTACAAACATTTGAACGTTTTGAAAGTCGCATCGTTGTTTATGAACAACATGCTTCTAGCACATTTTGTCGCTTGGTACGGCGTGTAGCCACTTCTCAGGCATTAATCTGTCCATCTTGGAGGTTGTCTTACGTTCCCGTCTGTATGTGGCTGTGAGTGTGGTTCGTGTTATTTTATTTCAGCAGTGAATTGTCTTGTCTTTGTTGCTGTGGGGAAGGTAATGCTAGAATTATTGATCTAGCAACAAAGAACGTCACAAGTAATAAAATACCTCGATACAAACCTCTGTGTTGCGCATGAAGAACAATACATAAAAAAACATTAGTTCCATCACAAATTTTAAAGCACATATTTTGATGTTTAGTGTTCAAATTTTTGTAGAGCTTATGGGACTTAACAACGGGGTCATCAGTCCTTAAACGTAAAACTACTTATGAAGTAGCTAATACTAAGGACGGCACAAACATCCAAGCCCGAGGGGGGATTCGAACCCCCGACCGTAGTGGCCGTGCAGACTGTGACTGACGCGCCGCAGACGGCCTGGACACCGCGGTCGGCGATGTTTGGTGCTCTGTATTAATACAGAAAACACTGAATTTTAATTTTTCAAAAGCTGAATTAATAATGTGTGGAATTCATAATGTTTATGTTGTTGAGATATATCTATTCTGTGCGGTCGCTTGTTCGCGTTCGTTCTGGGTTGTTCGTTGAGTTTGTGGCTCACTTACTTTATAACAGAGAGCATCACGCCCTCTGACCGAGCCCTCTGAGCCACCGCGCCCGGCGACCAGTTAGGCTATCCAGGCACACTTCCCTTCCAACCCAAATTCTCAACTTGTAGCACACTACGATGGTATTGCCCCCTGGCCATTAGTTCCTCTTCCTCGCGACCTATAGTGGATCCCCGCAAGGGATCGAGCGTATTAATTTGTCCACATTGAAAGTGTCAGTTACCTGTTTGGGGCAAATTTTACAATTATTAGCATGGTGACTGTTCTATTCGGACATGCCCCAACAGGCAATAGACAGTTTCAATGCGGACTCATTAAAACATGCGATCCCTTACGGGAATCCAGTATAGACTGCGAAAAGAGGAACTAATTGGCAGAGGGCACTACCATTGTAGTGCGTTACAAGTTGAGAATTTTAGATTTAAAAAAAAATGTTTGTATAGTCTATGGGACTTGACTACGGGGTCATCAGTCCCTAAACTTACAAACTACTTATGAACTACTTACGAACTAGGACGGCACAAATATCCATGCCCGAGGGGGGATTCGAACCCCCGACCGTAGTGGGCGTGCAGACCGTGACTGGAGCGCCTCAGTCTCCTCGGCCACCGCGGCCGGCAGAATTTTAGATGGAAGGGAAATGTGCCGGCATATTATGATTGGCTGCCGGGCGTTGCAAGAGGTAAATGTGGGTTCGAATCCCGGTCCAGTACAAGTTTTAAACTTCGCCTTTCAATTTATTTCAGTACCCTGAAATGGTCGAAGTGTTTCAATATTTCGAATTCGTAAAAACTACGGCAGTGCCGCATATCAATAATTGGAAGACCATTTTTGTTATATTATTATTTATTCGTTGTCGAATGTTACTTAAGTGGAATAGTTTAACGTCGCCAGGTGCATCAGAATCGTGTAGTAGATTTCTTATTATGACGTGCTTATAGTTTCTCACTCACGAAGTATATTCTCAAAGTGTGTCACCGATACTGAAATAATAGCAATTACAGTGGAAACCAAAGGTGGAATTAGTAATTATTTCACTAATTTCAGCTGACCATAGCGGGATTTATACATATTGGTCAGCCTTATACATAAGGTAAAGCATTCAACAATCCGGTGATTCTTTTGAACACCACAGTGCTTCACTAGACGTAGTTCTATTTGGAGGTGGTATGCCGTTGCCTTCCTCCGACCTTCGAACTGACTTATCCAGCTAGTTATACGGGGACCAACAATTTAAAGTGGATTCCCAACCACGGTGCTACTCGATGTTTTTCATATCAACTACACTGCCAGAGGGGAAACAATTGGAAAGTGACAGAAAGAAATCTTGTTATTTGGCGAGGATCGAAACCCCGACCTTCGGATTTATAGTCTGGCACTCTACCACTGTGCTACCAATAGATAATAGTGCCGCGGTGGAGTAGCCGAGCGGTCTAAAGCATCTCGCTACGGAGCGCGCGGTTGCTCGCCGTGGAGGTTCGAGTCCTCCCTGGGGCATGGGTGTGTGTGTTGTCCTTAGATTAGTTTATCTAGGTTTAAGTAGTTTGTAAGCTACGGAGTGATGACCACGCAGTTTGGTCCGATAGATTTACAAACATTTAGATAATAGTGTATAGTAGTGAATGGGAAAGTTAACGCAGGTATCATAATGATGATTATTATTCATTTACTTGTTTCATTTAACTGTGAGTACCTATTATGTAGTACATTTGTGGGTCATCTTTTAGAAATCCTTTAAAAACAAACGCAACCGACAATATGCAATGAGGCAGCTCTGTAGGTAGGTGTTGAACAGATTGGACCTTCAGTATTCCAAATAACCCTGTAAGTAGCATAAAAAGCATTGATTCTTTCTGGATATGTAGCTTTCTTCAAGGCATGTCTGACCATGTTGGTGAATTTTGGTGTGCCGGCCGCGGTGGCGCTCCAGTCACGGTCTGCACGGCCACTACGGTCGGGGGTTCGAATCCCCCTTCGGGCATGGATATTTGTGTCGTCCTAAGTCTTAGCTAGTTCATACGTAGTTTGTAAGCTTAGGGACTGATGACTCCGCAGTCAAGTCCCATAAGCTTAACAAACATTTGATTTTATATTGAACCGATTACGGATTGTATGAAAGTTGATGACAGCGTTGCGAATGTGGAAATCTCGCTCACAAGAGCGTTTAGCGAATTTTTTTCCACTGGCGAAATAAACTTACATGCAAAATTGAACAAAGCACGGTGCGCCAGGTGCAGTGGTTGTTACCTAAACGTGTTTGTCGAATAACTGACATATCCTGCTGATGGAGTGAAAATGAATTCAGAACCGGAAAACATTTTGTTTCTACATTGGGAGAGAGACAGTTATCTCGCTGTAATTCAAGAACACGCCTGCTCACTTTGCCCGAGTCTGAAGCCGTTAATTATATCTTGGGAGTAATGCTCTTGTTCTTCTGTACAAGGTGACGAAACGTACGTAATTGTTCACGGAAGAACGGAAGACAATCCGGAGAAAGAAGTCTACCTTCCATGGAAATAACTGGTGGATTTGTATACGAATGTGATATTACAATTCAGTCTGGTGTAAAACCGCAAACACGCTATTTTCGTCAATTCTTGTCCACGATAGAAACACAAATATACAATGTCCACTTCCAGTTCACTATATCACTGACACACAAATACAATAGACTCAGAATATACTTCTCTAGCACTGCCAAGGCACGATGCTGCCGTGTACACAGATTACCTGCTACTGACAGCCTGTTACTCACCGTCATCGTGGCCAGCTAAAATGTGCGTTACTGCAATCTAGTGGATCGTTTATGCTTACGTATCAAACTCGGGGACAATGTCCACGTAACACTACGCGAACGTAGCTTGTCAATCGGCAGAAACCTATTTTGGCATATTCTTTTTAATTCCTAGGGCTTGCTCATGAGTGATGGTTCAAATTTGTTTTTGTGTTCTCAGTATCAAGTGAAGTGTTATAATTACGTCAGGCTTAAATCTAGGTCAAATTTCCCGCTTCTCTGGTGCAAGTTGCAACCTTGTGCTGTTACAGTGCTCACTAGGGAAACTCCCCATCGCATCCCGCTCAGATTTAGTGGAAGTTGACGCCGTAGCCTTTTAAAATCTAAACACAGATAGACCATAAAGATACGAAGAAACGATACGAAACCGCGATAAAGATTTATAGTAAAAATGGTGAACCGTTCAAATTCGAAATGTGCGGCCGCGGTGGAGTAGCCGAGCGGTCTAAAGAGTCTCGCTGCGGAGCGCGCGGTTGCTCGCCGTGGAGGTTCGAGTCCTCCCTGGGGCATGGGTGTGTGTGTTGTCCTTAGGTTAGTTTATCTAGGTTTAAGTAGTTTGTAAGCTGCGGACAGATGACCACGTAGTTTGGCCCGATAGATTTACAAACATTTGTCATTTTTGTCGAATGTGCAATATGGAGGAAGCACTCCAGAGCCACGTTTTCGTAGATATCTAGTCATGGTGAAATGCGACGCGGGAGAATCGTGTGCAATTCTACATCGTGCTGTGCACTCTTATTTTTTGGTTTTAACAAATTATCAACTGTCCGTCCGGTGTCTGAAGTGTCTTCTTATTGAATTCATTTTTGTGCTTTTGTTGTGTTGTAACATCCGTACCGCACAACTTTTCGATTAGCAGTCAAATGGAAGAGGCTCTCAAAAAATTTTAACTAACTTATAGTATGACAACTGCAGTTCTACGAAACGAGACCAGAAATATCACTGACCATAAGGAAAGTTCATAATTTTGTGAAAAACTAAAAGCAAAAATATACAGACGGCACACGATTAGAACAAGGACTTCCCGCATCGAAATCCATCACCACAGAATTACGACGTCACATGTCGCTGGGTGCATCTTTATCCTCTTTTTCAGCTTGATTTGTGTGCAATCTTTGATGGATTACCTGCGTTTATTACAAGTAAATTTGAGGGGGGGGGGGGGTGCGATTGTGTTTCCTTGTCAAATTTGCAGCGTTTAATATGGCGATGCGTAAAGAAGAGAATGTTGTGACCATCTATGTAAACACAGAAAACGTCCGCCGCGCAAGAGTAGCCGAGTGGTCTGGAGCGCCACGTTGCGGATCGCGCGGCCTCGCGGTCGGGGGTTTGAATGCTCCCTCGGGCATGGATGTGTGTGTTGTTCTTAGGTTAGTTTAACTTAGTTTAAGTAGTTTCTAAGTTTAGGAACTGATGACCAACGTAGTTTGGTCCCATAGGATTACAAACATTTGACAAACGTCCCTTATATTACAATTCATAGAAGTATGAAAGCTATGTATCGTGATCTACATCTACACATTACAAATCACCTAATGGTTTTGGAGTGGAGGGTAGCCTTTGTGCCGCGGCGGAGCGGCCGAGCGCATTGAGGCGCTATGCTACGATGCGCGAGGCCGTTCTCCGTCGGGGGTTCTAATCCTCCCTCAGGCATGGATGGTTGTGCCGTGTTGAGTCTAAGCTAGTTCATAAGTGGTTTGTAGGTTTAGGGACTGTTGACCCCGTAGTTAATACCCATAAGCTCTACATAAGCTCTACAAACATTTGAACATTTTTGGTACCCTTTGTTACACTGTCACTCCCTTATTTTCTGGCCACAGTTGTGTATGGTTGCGGAAAAACGAATGCGGGTAGGTCTCCAAACTGGATATAATATCTCTAATTTCGTCCTCATGGTATTTCTGCAAGGTATGCGTTAGCGAAAGTAATATGCAACGTAGGGATGTTCGTGATCGCAGTGAAAGAAATGGTGGTACAAACATTAACGTTGCGACAGACATCGTAGTACATTACAACTTACAGCAATCGAAGAGTCGCGCAGTAATTAAGTTAATGAACTCATTAGAGCCAAACCTCGAATAATAAAGACACGGTTCTCAGGTTAACTGTGTCAAATGTTTAAATGTTTGTAAATTTAAGGTACTTAACTACATCGGTCATCAGTTCCTAGGCTTGCAAACTACTTAAAGTAACTCATGCTAAGGACAACATAAACACGCATCCCCGAGGTAGGACTCGAACCCACGACGGCCAACAGCGCGCATACCACATTTAACATTTTCCTATCAAAAGAATGTCGCAGGCCTTCACTACAGAACTGCGTTACAGAGAACTGTATGCACGGTAGTTGCCTTGACTGCTCACTCCTGGTACGTAACAAAGGACACGGAACAACTGGCAACCATTTCATTTGCGTTTTGATAGGAATGTTGATACGTTCTTTAGCCAGTTTGTGACAGATCATGAAAGTTGGGTTCGTCATTTGGACACCGAAAACAAGGGAGTAACAGTGGAGGTTAACCCCAGAGTATTATCGACGCCAAGAACGTTAATGATCATGTCATCAGCCGTTAGAAACTCGCTTACGCCATTCTGATTTTCAAGCACCAACACATTTATGTTAGACAACGTCATGTTACAAGCTACAATTCGGTGCCCTCTAGTGGTAGAAGCGTGCTACATGCGAAAGCTAAGCGGGGATGTCGACCGAGTAATAGGTATGACATGAAATACCTCAAGCGATATTGAAAAAGGAGTAATCAATTCGGAGATATTGCTTTTCAGCGCGTCCTATTATTATGTAATAGTTGGGTGTGATTATTTTGCACACACAAGGGGAAATGGCTACTATCCGCAAACTGCTAGACCGTCCCATGATCACGGTCCAAAGTTGTAAGATTTCCGTGGGCTACAGTAACGTTCCTTTCTTTTGGAAAAAGCTGTGACACTTCTAGTGCCTTAGTAATCCCTTCCAGGCTACTATTGCGGCCATAAAATGTACATAAACAGTTTAATTCCGGAGTGTACCACTGTCATTCATCCTTCTCCTGTTCCAACCGTGTATGGATTGCGGGGGAAAACGACTGCCGGTAAGACTCCGTGTATTATGAGCTGTTTAAATATATCCCGATGCCATTTTTTTCTGAGATAAACGTCGTAGAAAACATATGTCAATTATTCGACAAACTTACGCTCTTGAATTTTTGAGATTCTGAAAGATTCTCTTGCAGCGCCTGACCCTGTAGGTCACCGTTCGCGCTTATTAAATGAATCTGTTACTCAAGGTGCTATTATCGTTTCGTTTTTCTCTTCTTACCTATCAATCTTATCCACACCGACAAGCACTATTCTAGTATTTATGAACTACTTCCTACCTTGATGGACTACATTTCCTGAGGAGTCTTCCTATGAATCTAAAGTAAGTGTCTGCCTTACCCACGATTAAATTTATGTCGTTTCACACACATTTGCTCCGCATTCCCAGGTATTTTATGGAAATAATTACTTTCATTCGTTGTTGGGGAGTAGTTTAGTTATACAATAAATGCGTTTTGTATATAACTTTTGAGTATATTGACGGTCAACTGTCATTCGGTCCGCCATTCGTCGATTCGCGGTAAAACACCTTGGGTTTCGCTGAAATTTTACAGCATTGCAACCTCTCTGTACACTATAGCCTCATTGATGGTTATCTAACAGGTAATTTAAATGTGCCTTGAAAAGTGTTGGTTCTGTAGTCTACATAGGGTACGCCAGAAGTTACTTCCACCTCGGAAGACTTCTCCCCACTAAAAGAAAAGAAATTTTAAAAAGAATTGACTCTGTGTTCTGTTTGCAAGAAATTCATGAATCCGGTCACACTGCTGGACCGCTATTCCGTACGCTTGAATTATATTCATTAGGCGACATTTTGGAGCGGTACTGAACTCCTACCGGAAGGAAGAAACACGACACATGACAGGGAGTGGACAAAATAATACGAACGCGATGCTGTATACTACATCTTGTTGCAAGTTGGCACCACTGCGTAGAGTGAACATTGAGACGCGACCCCAGTGCACAATTATCGTACGCCGTCATATCGTTACCTCGCAGTATATTGAGCGTTTTCTTCTGTCCACGGTCGATACAAATGATCTGTGAAATGCGTGTTATCTCAGACTACCAAACAGGCCAACTCGATTGTGTGCAATTAGTGCGAGCATCTGTGACGAAAACGGCTTCGCTGGTTAACGTTTCGCTAACGACAGTATCCACGGTTCTGAAAACGTATACACAACAAGGTAAAGCATCACTAGGGAAGAATAATAATGGGCGAAACCCGAAGTTAAATGTAAACGACCGACGAACATTCAGACCAAATGTGTACAATCAACGTAGTACAACAACGGGAAACGCGACTGCTAGATTCAGCACTCACTTAAGTAATTTTGTTTCGATAAAAAAGTTACGGCTACAGATTAACATTCATGGAAGAGCTGCAGTTGCTAAACCCTTAACAACGGAAGCCAACGCAAAGCTTGACACTTGATGAATTGGAATATGCCGTGTGGTCGGATGAATAATCGTTTACATTGTTTCCTACAAACAAACGAGTTTATGTATCGGAAACATGGAAAGAAGCTTGCGATAAGACATGCCTGCTTCCTTCAGTTAAAAAAATAGAAATTATATCATGATTCTGTCATCTACATCGTAGTATTCGACTGTTTTTACCATTACCGTTACTGGTGGGATAACTGCGGATGAACATTTCACCATACTAGCCAACAAACTGCGTAACATTCTGCAAAGTGATAATGCGCCCACACACACAACCAAAAATCAGAAATCAATCAGAGATCTTCTCTGCATAGCGAAATCGCAATTTCTCGACATAATTGAACCATATTGGGATTGAAGCTTTATCTTCCATATTCGTTACTAGGAGTTTTAGAGCAGATAGTGAGGACCAGATTTACACCTTCAGCATCGTCGAGCTAACTGTTGTTTAATGTCCAAATATTTGTAAACCTATAGGACCAAAATGTAACTGTTGGAAACTATAAAGACACTTTATGAATCTCTTCCTTGAAGATTTTCAGCAGTTCTCAAATACTGTGGTAGACGAACTACTTACCCATAAATAAATGTTGTTCATATTACTATATAATCTCCTGTAAATGGGAGCCTCCCCTTGTTAATTCCTATAGAGTAATTTTTTCGTATTCGAAATAAAGCACGACCGTTGAAAGTGTTCCAAAATTAAACAACAGACCAAAGTCAGAGACATTCGCCTATAGTTCTGCGCATCTTTTCGAACAGCTTTCTTAAAAATGGAACGATTTGTGCTTTGTTTCCAGTCATAGACGCCTACGGTACACAGCTGGTAGAAAGGGAGGGGGGGGGGCAAGTTTCTCCGCATACTCTGTTCAGCGATTTGAGTTGCTTTTCTGTCTCTTGGTCATTTATTTCGGCTGGCTGATTCAGCATTAGTTAAAGCAGCAGGTTGAGACTTTACTAAGATATGTGTTGGGGTACTTCTAAGAATATTGGGGTAATGTAGAATTGTTGTGATTGGAAGTTTGCTTCCTGTTGAACGGTTTAGTAGGGTCTACAGTGCTATTAATATTTACAGCACGATTCACGAAACTTAGCTGCAAGATATTTTATGCGAGTCTATTTCTATGAAATATACGTATCGACAAGGAAACGGAAACAACAACCGGTAATTCCACTTTGCCCAGCGTGGTTCGTGGTTCGCAGTTAATTTGTGATTACATTGTGGATCATAGTTCAGTGCGCAAAAGTATTTAAATAACCAACATTATGTAATTTAAAAAGCCAACTTCAGCAGAATGTGAGCAAACTTGGACTCCACGCATTACGTTGTGTTCTGCTAACTACAATAAAAAATGACGATCACATATAGATCTTCTACTTCGTATTACAGCGAAAATAATAATTATTAATATTTCTACTATTAATAAAAGTGTCTTCTGAAACATTCCAAGTAAATCTGTGAGTGAGTGCGTGTTTAACGTTTTTAGTGGGTCACGGAAATTCATAGCACACACAGATATATAGAAAATAGTGCAATTTGTGAATGATTGTGTGTAATAAACATCACTCCAACATATTAATTTGCTCCAAACTGAATAATACAAGCACTATAAAAAGACACAAGAATTTTATTAGTATCAATAAAATGTATGAATTTCCGGAGCATATATTTTGTGCTTGTAATTTGGAAGGTGTATGCATTGTCTTTTCTGGATAAATCTTTTTTCAGAGGAAGCACTGTTATAAACAGCTAGAAGTTACACATTTTACAAATAAAATTTTTTCCATACTTTACGTGGCACATAGTCCGTTCATTCGACACGATGTAGATAGACCTAATAACAACTAAAGAATTATGATTGTATTAGATAACTGAAACTCAATATTTGAATTCATGCCTTGTACCAATTTTGCAATAGTTAAAAATTACACTGTGGCGTTGTTCTTTCTTGTCTCAAATAAAAGTGTGATCTTAAATATTCGGTGTGTTTTCTGGTATATTAATGTAAACTCATTACTGAAAGGTTGTTTGGAACATTGTTAATAGCAAATTAATGTCAAAAACTTTCGCGAATTTTAGCTTATTCTCCGTGAAAAATTCTTTGAAACATCAAATCAAAAGCATATGCGGAACACAATATATTCAGGATATGATAATGCACTAGGTGGGAACTAAATGTTACTAACACTGGACTAACTTATCGCTCAACGAAATAAGTGTTATCAATTATCTTTTAAGATCGGTTTTCTGGTCTAAAGACTAGCCTGAGTGCATTAAATTCATTAAGTGACGCTTGCAAGGCCAAGTATTACGTATTAGAGTTCTCAATTGCAGTTCGAGGCTGATGCTTTGTAATACTTGCACTTTTAGTGACACGATGTATCGCTGTTTTGGGGTGTATACTGCTAATATTGCGAACACTCTATGAAAAAATACATTGAGCGTTAAGGTACTGAATTTTTCTCAGTAGACACCGTCGGATTTCAACATTTAACTAGCTTAAATGCTGATCTATTTCAGACCACCTGAGTTAGGTCACCAGCATTTTGTCTCCATTTACTCATACTATACATAAACTGCTTAATACATAATTATCGTAACATATTCCCTTGAACTAAACGCGAAGTTTTCAAACACACACCTGTCAGAAGACATTCACGTAAAGTGGTAAGAATCAGGAACATATTATCGCCTACTAAAATGCCGAAATGTTTTCGCGTTTCTTTTAACTTAATGATATAAATGACTGCTGTCTGCTTTTTAACAGTATTACAACTTAAGTGGCTCAAAGTGTTGCTTCATACGACGAATAGTAGACGGATCATAGCTGTATGTATCTCACAATAAATTCACACAATGAGAGTAAAGGTGATGATACTTGTAAGGCACAGTTCAAGATGGTAAATGTGAAAAGAAGCTAAATTTTCAAAGCCTCCTGCAGCTATTCACTAATCTTAAAGAAACATGTCACTTCCTCTCTCTTACTTAAAGCCACGGCTACTTGTAGAACGAGATAACCATTTCGACAGGTATCCAGTTTTACATCACAGAGAGAAAAGAGGAAAAGTGGCTCATTTGTGTATGTTGAGCAACTTTAGTAACATAATTAATAAATAGGTGTAACAACTCTATAAAGTATTTATAAATGTTTTTTTCTTCATCCTAAAATAACAACACATTTTGTCAGAAAGTTATCCCATACTTCAGTAGCAGTCCTGGCGAGACAACCTTAGGTCGGTATCTTCATTTCAGCCGGCCGCGGTGGCCGAGGTGACTGAGGCGCTCCAGTCACGGTCAGCACGGCCACTACGGTCGGGGGTTCGAATCCCCCCTCGGGCATGGATATTTGTGCTGTCCTAGTTCGTAAGTAGTTCATAAGTAGTTTGTAAGTTTAGGGACTGATGACCCCGTAGTTAAGTCCCATAAGCTTTACAAACATTTGAACATTTTTTCTTCATTTCAGAGTAATGCGAGTCTGCTTTAGTGGTGAATATTTTCTATTAGAGGGATATCAATATAAGAATCGTAAGTAAGTCTTCTTAAATTATCATACATTAAAGGTAGTGCAACTGATACCGGAATCTTTCTAGAAATATGTGACCTTTTTTTTAAATGTCCGATCTAAATCGCAAGAGCCTAGTGCCGCTACGGGTTCTTCCAAGGGAACTTCTCTGACTGCGAACAAACTTCTAATCCACCACTTAAACGGAACTCGGTGCTCAACTGAAATTCGTCCGGCGCTCGAAGGTCATTTACCTGCTTGCGGAGAAGTTTGGAGGACGTTACGTTCTGATTATATCACTCCAGGAGGTCGCATTTGCCACAAGCGAGTTAGGAGTCTTTTATTAAAATGTGTTGCAAATTCAACAGTTACAGGAAGCAGCGGAATTGGATGTTATTCAGAACGTCTGTAATATCGATCCAATCGTAGATTAGTAATGGAAAATGATTCTCTTTTCGTATAAAATGTATTATTTGAGTTACTTCCTCTAAAACATAAATGTTACTCAAAATATATATGAAACAGATGTTTTCAATCCCGAAAAGAAATTAAAAATTATGTATGGAAGAGGTCTTGTTTAAACATCCGGCGTAAAAGATGCGACTAGCATTATTTCCTCTCCCAAAAGTTTTTCACTAATAACAACAACCTTTTTTGGAAAAATCGTCTTTGCTTGAGTCACACATTTTATGTTATGTTTACACTTTTAAATATGAATTGGTTTGGGTATAAAGTCGTAAGCGTGCTCCTACTGCACAGTACACAGATGTTACTATAAGCTTCACACAACGATATTACTCTAAATTTTTCGTACTTCACGAGGGTATGACTTCCAGTCGGCTTTATGCGGTAATTGAAAAGGGTTTGATAATACTACCTAGCTGAAACATACTAGTATCAACCCAGCCTAAACAACTAGTCACTATATATATATATATATATATATATATATATATATATATATATATATATATATATGTGTGTGTGTGTGTGTGTGTGTGTGTGTGTGTGTGTGTGTGTGTGTGTGTGTGTGTGTAAATATAAAATTCCAATTTTTACCCTAAGTACATGCTTTCTTCTTTAGCCATACTCACAAAATATGAAATCACGCCAGAAAATAGACGAATTTGTTCTGAAGGCCGTACACTAGATGTTTACTTAAGTTTCCCCGTGTATTTAGTCGTTTCATTTATGTAGTCCATTATCAATACTTATACCACCACGAGAAGTGTGCCTCCATAATATGCGAGGTGACAAGCTTTGTGTACACAGTAGAGCCTGAAATTGGCGCTGCATTATCATCGAATTTTATAACACAGTGCTATCAGAATAATCATTTTTCATAAAACGATCATTAACAGGTAACATTTTGTTCGCTTTTGAAAGAGGCTAACAATGGTTGCGCTTCTCCACAATAAACGTTAAATGAACGATGAGGCTATCAAACGCAGCCATGTATCAACTGTGTAGTTACGACCCTGTTACCGGACCAATACACTTTATAAAGGTACACCAGAAAATGTGAACTGTTGTAATGAATTGACTAATTTCTTATTTTTGAATATTTTCCAATTCTACCGTCTTAAAAATGCTGTCTAGCGTTCAGGGTGCTATACATGATATATGATATTTAAACTTGAATTAAAAAAATTGGAAAGTGATATCTTCAAAGATAACGGTGAATCTGTAAAGTAACACAATAAATACATGATTATCTTTCTGTATTTCAAGCTGAGTTACAAAATATTTATGCAGTTCCATGACTGAATAAAATTTCAAAGAGAAGCATAGTTGCAATTAGTATCGTGTTAATACTTTGGAGACCCCAAATGTCTTTTCCTTGCGTCACCGCCTTCGAAACAATTTAACGAAAAGTAAATTTCATGATTTCTGTCTACAACATTTCATTAAAACTTCATTGAAAGAAAGACAGCTATGTTTGTGCCTGCAAAGATTAATGAATCTTTAAAAGACCATATTCTAACTCATTGCACGGAAATTCGAAAACGAGAAACGTGAATAAATAGTGACATAAAGCATCGTCAATATTACGTAAACTACTGTAAGGTTATCAGGTAATTACATAGAAATATCATCATAGGTTTTTCGAAAGAAAAACTGACAATGGGTCTCTCAATTTTTGAGATTTTAAACGTATAAACCGGAACGAAGATACGGATGTGTTTTTAAATACATAATAGCTTAAATAAACGTTTAAGAATATAATAGAACTATATTGTGTGAGAGAGGGTTTAACAATTTCCTAGTTACCAGAGAATAATCTTCCAAAATATTAGAGACAAAAAGTGGTAGGACATTTTCTCAGAATTAACAGGACGGTCTAAAATTGGAGAGAACGAAAGTGCTTTATAAAGAACAATATCAGCTAGTCACAAGCATGATATTTACGAGGGCAAGGCAAAACTCACTGTTTTGTAAGTAGAAGTAGACAGTTATAAAATACGACAGACAACGGAATGGAGGCTATTGTTATCACAGATGAACGCAGTAGATGACACTGGCAGTGATTGCAGGATGATTGTCACGTAACTAGAACGTTTTAATCTTAGGCGGCAAATTTCTAAGAAAACGGAATGTGAATGTAGATTCACATCGTCCCATGATTATCAGGCATTGAGGAAGGTTTGTAGCTAAATAAATGTTAAACGTCATTTACATGAATATGCTGTGAACATTATGTAATCATTATTGCATCCTCTCTCATAACAAAGCCAGCTTATTTTCTCAATAGTAATTTAAATGAAATTAAAGCTGAACAAATGAAGGTTAGTGTGCAAGACACAATAAAAAAAAGATAAATTTTATACACAGAAAGAACTCAAGGGGTAATTCAAGTTCCGTTCTGTCATATTCACATATCATTTCACTGTCTCTCTTCGTTCTGCAACAATTATCCCAACGACTTTTAAATCGGCATCTGAAAATCAACCGCCGGCGTATAAGCTAGAATGCTGAAATGCTCTTGTATATTAATTTCTTTATGTGTGGATTCCTACACGTTATTGCTTCGTTATATTATTTATGTAACAGCGAAAGCATAGCATTATTGACCGACGTATTACCGCATACAAAATAAGCTCAATACTACTGCATATGTAGGAAATACTGGCGAGTGGGGAACTAAGTTCTGTTCATAACGCGCTATGGTACAAAATAAATTCTTCCCGCTACGCAGCTACAGCATTGCGCTATAATAACAATTCCAGACCCTCACTGCAAAGGTTCATAAATGTGACAAAGAACTTTCAGAACTGTCGCCACTTACAAGCTGTATAAAAATCGCTGACGTTTCTTCCTCGCGCATTTCCGGTACCTTCTCACTGTCGTAGACCAGTGATTCCGTAGACATTTCATCATTAAGGATAGAATAATATCGTGTTTTGTATTCTCCACAGAAATAATTAACGTGCTTCAAGGACTTAAAATGTGATGCAAATGAAATTGTGAGCATGTTCTTTGCCTTCCATTTTTGTATGTTTTGTATTTTTAGCGAGCAGTCATCTGAAAATAACAATAGTCAATTCTCCGGATGTACATCTGGGATAGATTCTGTGGGTACCTATTACGATTTACATAAAAGGAGTTGATTAAAAATTTCCCACATAGCAGTACGTAGAAGCATTTCAGCATGATTAACGCATAATCTGACGAATGAAAACAATGAGTACGAAAGACTGATGTAGTCAATTAGTACCTGCGAGCTGCAGGCACTAAATTCATGAAGTCATGAGGCAGTCGCTTTCGATGTACTTAAAGCTGTTAAACACGCATTTACCCACACACATTTCTGATTGGTAACCTTTGTGAAATGACTGTATTTTCAGTCTGCTAATGATCATTGTGGTTCGAGAATGACATTTTCTCTCGGTAGCTGAGTGTGCGCTGTTACAAAACTACCGGGCATATCAAAACTGTGTGACGCAACTAGGATTCAAACCAGAGACCTTTGCCCTTGGCAGGCAAGCGCTCTACTGACTGAAATATCCCGGCTTGCCTCCCGATCCGTCCTCACAGCTTTACTTCCATTACTACCTCGCCCCCTACATTCCAAACTTCACAGAGCTTCTTCTACGAACCCTGCTGGACTCTGCAGCGAAGTGTGCATTGATATGAAATTTTCTGGTGTATATACTCCGATGCAGAGTGAAAATATAATTCTGGGAACATCCCCCAGGCTGTGGCTAAAGCATGTCTCCACCTTATACCTACTTCCAGGAGTGCTAGTCCTGCAAGGTTAGCAGGAGAACTTGTGTGGAGTTTGGAAAGTAGGAGTCGAGGTACTGGAGGAAGTAAAGCTGCGAGGACGCCCGGAGAGGCGTGTCTGGATATCTCAGTCGGTAGACCTCTTGCCCGCGAAAGTCCAAGATCCCAGCTTCGAATTCCAGTTTCGGCACAGTTTTAATTTGTCAGGAAGTTTCATCATTGTGGTTGTTGGTACTGTGAAGTGAGGAGTCAGCGATCTTTCGTATTTTATATAAAGTCTTAAAACCTCACATTCAATATATATAAGAAATTTTGATCTTTGTATTACATGACTCGTTTCGGCTCCATAAAAGACATCTTCATCATTAAAATACTGTGACTGTCACCGTCAGTCATTTGGTACCCAGTTAAAACGTACATTTACATCAAAATACCCATAAAATGGAAAAAAATTAAATGCAATTTATCTTTCTTGTGGGAGGAATGTCGAATCACTAAAATGAAAACAAAAATACAAGGAGTGTCAGAAAAGTACGGTGAATGGTGACATATTTTACAAACCGCACTGGTGAGGTTGAGATGCTCGCGTAAACACATTGATGGACATGTAAATGTGCGCCCACTACCGTGCAAAGCACTGCAGTGATGCGGTGGTACATGCTATGACCCAGCTAACAGGGTAGTGTGAGAACTAAAATAATGTTACAATGTTTTTTAAATCTATGGGACTTATATGCTTGGTTATCAGTCCCTAGCATACAAACTGCTTAAACTAAGTTAAACTAATCTAAGAACAACACATACACTCATGCCCGAGGGACGATTCGAACCTCCGACAGTGAAAGCCGCGCGCATCGCAGCACGGCGCCTCAGTGCGCAAGGCAATTCCGCCGCGGCAGTGGGGTCACTGCAACAGCTAGCGCAAAAGGGTGCAATGCGTTAACGTCAAGTGTTGTTTCAAAGTAGGCAGAACGGTGACGGAATCCGTTGAATGTGTTGAATCAGTGAGTAAAAAGTTGGTGTTTGAGTTGTTTAAACACTTTATAGACGGAAAGGAAGGTATAGAGAATGAGTTAAGTTCGGGTCGACCGTCCACAATCATAATCCCAAACATCGTCGAACGAGTACGACGGATGCTTGCGGATGATCGGTGGCTGTCTTTGAGATTGATAGCAGACAAGTTGAAGATCAGTACAGACAGTGTGAACACTACTGTTCACGAACATTTGGGAAAGCGGAAGATTTGTAGCCGGTTTGTATCGCACATGCTGACAAAAGAGCAGAAGGAAACTCTGATCGAAGCAGCTGGAGAATTCATCTGACCGGAATCCGCAATTTTTTGAAACCATCATTACATGAGATGAGACTTGGTGGCACCAATACGATCCGGAGACAAAGCGACAGTCAATGGCATGGTGTTCATCGTTTTCCCCGCCTCGGAAGAAAAGTCGGATGACAAAATCTACGATGAAAATGATGTCGATGGCATTTTTCGATAGCAAGTGCTTGATCCATCATGAATTTGTACCAGAGGGCCATATTGTCATCACGGAAATTTACGATGGAGTTTTAAAACGGCTGCTGCAACGCATCCGGCAGTTTAGGCCACAACCGCAGCGGTCTGGACAGTAGAATTTCCTGCACAATAAAGTCCGTTCACACACTGCAATCCGCATGCTCGAATTTCTCGCTAGACGCAAGGTCACAGTGCTTCCACACCCTCCTTTTTCTCGAGATTTTGCGTCGGCAGCCTTGTTTCTGTTTCCACGCTTTAAATTAGCCCTGAAAGGCTTATGCTTCGCAACGGTTTCGGAGATCCAACAACGCGTTACCTCAGTGTTTCGTGCGATTCTACAAGAAGCGTTCGCTGACAGTTTCCAACAGCTGTACAACCGTTGTCGTAAGTGTATTGTAGTCAACGGCGATAGCTTTGAAGGCCAGTAGAGATATTTTGTTTGGAACTCTTGTTTCCTATATTTCCTGAGACAATTCACAGAAGTTGTTAGACACAAATAGTATTATGCTGTCTAATGCAGTGCTTTCAGGAGATGTTTAATACAGTACTTTATAAATAGGTTCACCAATTTATAAAATGTTCAATAATTTCTGCAAGCATTGCATTAGACGGCATACACACTTCTGTTTTCATTTTAGTCACTTGACTTTCGTTTCAGCAGGACGATAAATGGCATTTTATTTTTCTGTTTTCAAGGTGCTATGATGTAAAAGTACTTTTTAACTGTGTATCAAATCATTAACCTTCTGACAGGCGCGCGTATGTGTCAGATACGAGGCGACAAGTTTCGTACATATTTTTTCGGATAGTGGGAGAGTTGGAAATCCTCATCTGTGTGTCAGCCTTCTCTTTTACAATACAATTTTGATGTTCGTGTCTTTTTAAAGCTTTTTATCATGACGTATCTGCAAAATAAGCGTGAACCTCATTGGCTGATTATTAGGTGCGTCTATCGGAAGTTTAACGATTATGCCACGGAATTTTAATGATCCGAAGATGTCTCTAACGGAGCGAAATTAGTGAATTAATGTAGATAAAATAAATTACTCTGCGATCATGACTGTTAGGTTTTAAGCGCCACGAGCACACAGAAGCTCCGCAACACGGCGTGGCATGGACTCCCTAACGTCTGAAGTAATGCTGGAGGCAACTGACACCATGCATCCTGCAGGACAGTCCATAAATCCCTAAGATTACGAATGGGTGGAGATGTCTCCTGAACAGTATGTTACAAGGAATCCCAGATTTACTTAATAATGTTTATGTCCTGGGAGCTTAGAATCAGGAGAGTGTTCGTGGCTCCACTCTGTAGCAATGCTGAATGTGGAGAGTGTCCTGCACACACCCACACAATTACAGGCCTCCACTCTTCCGTCACGTTGAACGATTCTCTTCAGTCGTCGTTGGTTCCGCTCTTGTAGGATCTTTTCCCGGCCGCTTTGATGTCGGAGATTTGATGTTTTACCGGATTCTCGATATTCATGGTGCATTCGTGAAATGGTCGTGTGGGAAAATCCCCACCTCATCGAAAATACCCACCTCATTGGTAACTCGGAGGTCCTGTGTCCCATCCCTGGTGTGCCAACTGTAACACCATGTTGAAACTCACTTAAATCTTTATAATCGGCCATTATAGCAGCAGTAACAGCTCTAACGCCTGCACCAGACACCAGTTGTCTTTTTATTCGTTTCCTACCGCAACGCCGTCCTCTGAGTGTTTGCATATCTCCGTGTTTGCATATCTATGCCTATACCACTTACTATGGCTCTTCAGCGTGTTTGTTGACATTCATTTGTGCTACTAGCCAACAATTTTATTTCGTCACAGAGTGAGTGAATCCTACAGTTATAAATGTATTACAAGAATGTAAGGTGTAGTTGGTCTTATCATTTCGTCACATAAACAAAAATGAACACATTATTTTGTATATACAAGAAATGTATTCGCAATTGCGAATATTAATCAGCATCAGCTGTATGATGTAATGGTGACATATGAAAATTTGTGCCGGGCCGGGACTCGAACCCGTATTTCCCGCTTATCGCGAGCGGTCGAGTTACCATTACGCTACCCGCGCACGCTTCCCGAAACGACCCAAACCTTCATATGCCACACATTTGTCTACTGCCCATGAGTGCTAGTACATTCTAAGATGTAATTCCCGCACAGGGTGAGACTTTTAGAACATTTGTCGCAAGCCTTACTATGACTGATTTTTAAATATGATGTGCAGTGTCCGTGTTTATGCATGCATGTCTGAAAGACTACAAAAGAAACTACATACACTACGCTTGTCCGTCCATTTTTGGAGTATTGCAGCCCAGTGTGGGATCCTTATCAGGTGGGTTTGACGGAAGCCATCGAAAGAGTCCAAAGAAGGACAGCTCGTTTCGTATTGTCACGATACAGGGGAGACAGTGTTACGGAAATGATACAGGATCTGGGATGGGAATCATTACAACAACGACGCTTATCGCTGCGGCGTGGGCTACTTGCGAAACTCCAATCGCCAACATTCTCCTCCGAATGCAAAAATATATTGTTGACTCCCACTTACATAGGTAGAAATGACCATCAGAATAAAATACGAGAAATCAGAGCTCGAACAGAGAGATTCAGGTGTTCTTTCTTCCCGCGCGCTATTAGGGAATGGAATGGGAGATAAATAGTATAATGGTGGTTCGATGAACCCTCTGCCACGCACTTAAATGTGATTCGCAGAGTATCCCATGTAGATGTAGATGTACTTAGTTCTATCGATAAACACGGACACTGCTCATCATATTTAAAAATCAGTCATAGCAAGGCTTGCGACAAATGTTCTAAAAGTCTCACCCTGTGCGGGAATTACATCTTAGAATGTACGAGCACTCATGGGCGGTAGACAAATGTGTGGCATATGAAGGTTTGGGTCGTTCCGGGAAGCGTGCACGGGTAACGTAATGGCAACGCGACCGCTCGCGATAAGCGGAAATTTCGGGTTCGAATCCGGGCCCGGCACAAATTTTCATATGTCACCATTATACCATACAGCTGATACTGATTAATATTCGCAATTGCGAATACATTTCTTGTACATATATTAGCAGCTGTAGTCGCCGCAGTGTCCGTTCCTTCAGACAGGAATGCATGTCTGAAGCACATTTACTTAGTTCTATTGATAAACACGGACACTGCACATCACATTATTTTGTATACTTGTTTGGATGGGAAAGAGATCACCTGACTTCAATAGAGATTTTTAAAGATTTTCAGAAAGAATTAATTGTTATCGTGCTCTTATTCGAATATCATTCTACTTTTCACATTCAGTGCGTTATTGTGAAATATCGAATAGAAACCAAGTTGCAAGCGCAAGATGGATTGGATCAATAGAATACCTTTAAAGGAAATGCCATTACTCATTGCTGTCACATGCAGATCGCCATGTATTACACACATGGTGTAAGAAAAACATAGCAGCAATATTTAATGTTATTTGACAAACAGTCATATCAACAGCATTTGTTATTTTTTATCTATTTTATTTTACAATATTTTATTTTATTTTTTGCAGAGCGCGCACTGTTCCGTAGTCCTGTGAAGAGCACTAAGCCAGGCTCATTTGCTCGACTGGTGGACAGCAAACTTACGCCTTTAAGTTGGTGCACATACGGAACAACCAGAAGTAAGGCGTCCGCATTGAAAGGCCAGATTCCGGAATTTACGTAAGTTGACTGAAACATGCAACAAATAATTAAGTGTGCATGATTACTGTGCAAAACAATAGTACAAGTATGTTTTAGAGGGACGTGCTTTGGTTACCTCTGTACCGGGAAGAGTGATAGTGGCTATATCTTACCTACTACTGAGGTTGTTAATTCGTAACGGAATGGTGTAAATATCTTCGATTGATTAAAAAAAATCATTAAGGAAGTCGTTAATTTATTGCAGTAAATGACATGATCCATTTTAATACAAGAAAATGCATCGGCAATCATTTTGTATGTTCTACATCTACATCAACATACATACTCCGCAATTCACCGTAAGGTGCGTGGCGGAGGGTACACTGTACCACTACTAGGCATTTCCTTTCCTATTCCACTCCCAAATTGAACGAGGAAAAAAAAGAATGCCTATATGCCCCCGTACGAGCCCTAATTTCTCTTATCTTGTCTTTGTGATCTTTACGCGAAATGTAAGTAGGCGGCAGCAAGATCACACTACACTCAGCTTCAAACTCCGGCCCTCTAAATTTACTTAACAGAAATTCACGAAAAGAACGTCGTCTTTCTTCCAGCGATCCCCAATTGAGTTGCCGGAGCATTTCCGTGACACTCGCGCATTGGTTGAACCTACGGGTAACAAATCTAGCTGCTCGCCTCTGAACCGCCTCTATGTCTCCCTTTAAACTGATCTGCTGTGGGTCCAAAACATTTGAGCAATACTCAAGACGTGGTCGTACAAGCGTTTGATACGCGGTCTCCTTTACAGGTGAAGTACATCTTCCCAGAATTCTCCCAATAAACCGAAGTCGGCTGTCCGCCTTACTCACAACTGTCCTTACATGCTCGTTACATTTCATATAGCTCTGCAATGTTACGCCTAGATATTTGAACGACGCGACAGCATCAAGAAGCTCACTACTAATGCTGTATTCGAACTTTATGGGATTGCTTTTTCTACACATGCGCATCACCTTACATTTTTCTACATTGAGAGCTAGCTGCCATTCTTCGCACCAACTAGAAATTTTGTCTAACTCATCCTGTATGCTACTACAGTCAGTTACAGACGACACCCTCCCATACACCACAGCATGTTTCTGTGAATTCCTCCAGAAGGAACTCGACATACAAGAACAGATGAAGGTTTTCTGTCTGTACTGCCGCTGATGAAACTCGATGTTATAGGGGACTTACTTTTTCAATATATTGTTGCGTCTTGCTGAAACCTATTGTAAAGAACCGGTTACTTATTTTGCTATTTATTGTGTGAACTGTTGACCAACTATATGCATGTGGTGTACCGTTATTATTACATAGTTTTGAGCCCTGATGAAAGGTTTAATTGATCCTAAAAATATTATTGAATCTTACCTCGAGTTCCTTAAATAGCTTCAATATATTCAACTAAACATGAAATATATTGTGGATACATAAACCAGGAAACTTATTTTCTTGGCTTTTAGAAACGTCTCGATTGCTTTCACCGTAGTAATGATAGCATTGCCTTTAAGAGTTTAAAAGCGACGTTAGACTCGACCCGTAGCTGCTCAAGGTTAAGTGAGGCCGGCGCCTCGTAATAAAATTTCGCCTCCAGCTGGTAACAGAGTTTCGCGGCGGAAGCAAGCAGTTTAAGCAACACACCAGGTGCTCTTTCACTCTCTAGCTTTGCTGAGACGTTTTGATACTAAAAATCACTCTGCGATGTTGATATTGTCACTGCCCTTATGACGATAATTTAAAAATAAAAGTTACCAATACAAATTTTGCTGAACATCAACATTTACTAATTTATTCTTAATTAATGGATCTGACAAACGTGAAACTTAAACTCATTCAGAAAAATAAATGATAACTTTTTCAACACTGTGGCAGTTGACAATAGTGGAATTCTTTGCGGAAAATAAATTCCTGCTTTGAAATTAATCAAATTCTAAGATTCTTTCTGCACATACGGAAAACGCGCCTCTTGTTACGAAACTACGTCACTTTCACACGCAAAGTCCATAGATTTCAACACTTGTTTATCAAAGTAGTAAAAGAAAATACTTTCTTATTGCAATTATAAGACAGAAGATTATTTAACTACTTCATGGGTATTGCATGATTATAAAAACTTCTATATAAATGACAATCCTTTTCAAACTTTTTGAGTCTGTCAATTGAGTCTGAATTATTAAAAATACTTTCTACTATTACAACAATACGTACTCGGTAAGTGATCCTTTCACTACCCAAAATGATACTACATTACAAAACTGATCTTTTGCCTTATTTTGTAAATGGAGCAGTTGATGTTTATACGAAAATAAAACTTTACAATGTAAAGTCTGACTCCACGCCCTATCTGTGTCTACACTATGTAATGATATTATTACTCAGCGGTATATCTTTGGTACGTAGTGCGAACTACTATAACTACTTTTCTAGTAAAGAGATATCTACAGACGTTTTTCAATGCTGAAACTCTACATTTTGAATACGTCTGCACTGACGTACCAAGCCATGCAGTTGCACTGTAAATATTCACAAGCTCAGGTTATGTGACTTCAATTTTGCGTTTATCCCACATGGGTATTTGGTGCAGTGTTATAGTTACGTTAGCCTGTGTAAAAGACAAGACTGCAGTAACAATTTCGTATTTGGTACGTGTTTGCATTAGATAATTTTGTCTGCCTAAATAATAACAATGCTAATAATAATAAATAAATAAATTGCACGGACGTAAGACATTCAAGTTCGTCCACAACTGTTTCTTAGTTCATAATGGGGACGCAGCTTCTTGCTGTATGTATTGCAAGTCATGTGAACGCATCAGCCATAATGTCATGACCACTTACCTAATAGCCAGTTTGTCTACCTTTGCATCAGATAACAGAGGCGATCCATCTTTGCATGGTAGCAGTGCGGCCTTGGTAGTCACTGAAGGGAGTTGGCAATACATCTGCTAGCACAAGTCACAATTCCCGTAAATCCGGGTAGGAGGGCGATGAACTATGACGTCACTTTCAATCACATTCCAGATGCCTTCGTTTGGATTCCGATGTGGCGAATTGAGGAAGGGGACCAGGACAACAATTGCAACTCGTTACCGTGCTCCTCAAACCACTAAATAACACTCCTGACCTTGTGACATGGTGTATTATCTTGATAAAAAATACCAATTGGGTTGGGAAACATGATCACCATGAAGAGGTGTACGTGGTTTGTAAGCCGTGCACTATACTTCGTGGCCGTCATGGAGCCTTGCACGATCTTTCCTTGACCTATTGTTGGCCACGTGACTGTTCCCCAGTGAATAAGTGAACCGCCGCCAGCTTGTCTCTGACATGCAGTATAAGTGTCAAAGAGCTTTTCTCTTGGACGACGAGGGATTCGCGCTTCCCTTCGCTTGGTGAAAAAGGTATCGGGATTCTTGAGAACATGTGACGCACAGCTGTGAGAACGTCCAGTGACGACGGTCAGGTGTCCATTTGAGTCACAGTTGCCGATGTCGCGGTGTTAACAGTAGTACATGCATGGACCGTCATCTCCGGAAGAGTGTTCGGTGCACTATGTTTTCAAGCACACTTGTACTCTGTCCGCCATTAAAGTCTGTCAGTTGCGTCACAGTTCGCCGCGTGCCCTGATTTATCGGATCAACCAACCTACGACGTCCAACATGTTTAATGACTGGTAACTGCCCTAACCCTCGACGACTGGACGTGTTTCACCTTGGTTTCGCCACTTCTTGTGGACACTCACCATCACACTCCTCGAACAACCGACAATTACTACAGTGTTCCAAATCCTCATGCTAAGCCCCTGAGCCATCAAAATCAGCCCTTGATCAACCCAGACAGATGGGGCGCATCCCCCCCCCCCAACCCTTCCGTCTAAACACGGACAAAATGCTCACTGATACTACATGAAACGTGAGTGTGTATGATTAGCAGTCACGTGATGTGCTATCACCTGGGCAGATTTATGTCGACAATTCGAGGGTAGTCATAGAATTCGTGATGATATATATAATTTTTGTAGTATATACAGCAGTTACTTTGCACCAATCAGTTCAAAATTTACTAAGGACCAGAAGCATGTAATATAGTCGAAACAACAGTTTAGCTTACTCAGGAATGAATCAGCCCAGATAGAAAACAATTTGTTTTATGCACTGTCGTTTCTTGGAGTAATGAACACTTCTTAAAATGTTCGTTTTTTAGGCATATAACTTTCAGTTCGGTGCCACTACATTGCATCTCTGACAGCACCTTGCTAGCATGTGAAATTTTAGCGTATTAAAGGAGTCACCTGCTTGCAGGCTGCTAGGGCTGTCCTTGTAGGGAAACATTTTTAAAGTGCTCAATAGAAAGCAGCGAAGGTGGGTTAAACAGGGGAAGAAGGTACGCTAGAGAGACTGCCTTCTTTTTTATTGACGCACATATCATTAGCGTACCAGCTCCTTATTACGTCACATATGGGTAAAAATTAGTAGTACTGGAAATCTATAAAGACCCTTTTCTGTTTCATATTACGTTCAAATTTCATCCGATGCTTTTGAACAGCCCAGGAGAATGTTGGCGATGTTAAAGGTTGTCGAGAACGTCGTTCTGTCCACATCGTGCAACAGACTGTAATTTTACCTCGAAATCGTTTCATTGACGCCTGACATGACGGTTTCTTAGGATTCTGTTTGTAGATTCTGACTGTCGGTATTCCTTTCTTTCCTGTATCTCGGCCACCAAGAAGAAAACCGCGTGACTTCAAGAATGGCGGTCGTGGTTCTGACCACAAGCGCAAATGCGGCAGGAAAAGCTATACGATGCTTGTGAGGGGTTTTGAATACCTCTTCACCATGTAACACGTTCGCAGTGCAGCTGATCAGAGCTGCGATGATATCTGGTGCTAACGTGAATCATTACGCCTCACAAGGCGTTCCGAGCCTCGGCCTTTACCTCGCATGTATCGACACCTCTCTGTTGGAAACGTCGCCGAAACCGAGGTGATGTCTCCGGTCGTCAAGCTTTCTCACAATTTTAGCGGCTGTTTATAGGCTCTTTTGAGACTTATTTCGCGCTGCTGAGTCGCAATGGGGGAGAAAGACGGCGTTTTAAAAAGGTGACCCTTTAACTGTTATGCGTGGTATTTACATGATATCGTGCTGATGTTACGAACTGTCATGATTGGCGGAGAAGGGTAAATTTATCAGTCAGACCCTACGATATTTTACTTCTGTTGACAGACTAGGAACGCCACAAGTAACTTGATCATGGAGAGGCCAAAACCACTAATTCTGCGCTGTAGTAGTAAGGAATTCCATTTGTCTGCCCAAGTTTCACAAGAAGTTACATTTATAACAGTTACTCAAAATAGCGTCTCCAAGGTTCACTGCAGGCATTGCATCGTCTTAAAACGTTATAAAATTACGTTGTACATGTTAAAATATTCCTGGTACAACTTCAACGGTGTTGCAGGGGCTGAGAATTCTTGCCCGGAAACCCTTTTTACTCTGGACAGGCGTCACTTACACAAGGTTTTTCACATGGGCTCACAATATATAAACGAGTGGAATAAGGTCACGTTGATGTGCTACCAAAGAATTCGGACCTTGCACTTCCTATCCACGTCATATGAATGCCCCCACATGTTCGTGATCCCTGAGTGCATAGTGCTGTGAGGCTCCATAATTCTCCTTAGCACTACATGGAAGGCTTGTCGAGATTGTCTGTCCTACAATCTTGGAGAAAACCAGTACGGTTTTACTGTCAGAAGTATCGACGCTATATTCGCTTATAAATTTCTTCTCGATGGTATCCAGATCCCGTTGTCTGACTTAAAATTATAAATAAACTCTTCTCTGTCATACCTGAATGTTTTAACATCTCCACGAACATAAACCATGAGAAGGAAGAATTATTTTAGTAAATACAATAAATAAATAAAATTGACGGGAAAACTGGAAAGTGTGGAATTACGAAGTTGATATTCAAAGGACATTTTCTAAAGAAATGATTAGCATTTCAGTCAGTTCGGTTCTGTATGTGTTCTGTTACATAGTTGCCGAGAGGGTTCGCCATGGCGCAGTAAAAGGTGATGGACTATAATCCCTGACATTGTTCGAGGTGTACCACTGTCAGGCCAGAGCCGAGGAGGACTCATATCTGTCCTGCTATGGCATTTGGGTGAAGTGTTGATCTTTTTTATTGGGGGAGGGGGTTATCTGACTGATAACTACAGAATATAGTAATATACGAGGGTGAGTCAGTCGCAATCTGAAGTAGACACGCCAGTAACGCGCTCTGTGTAGCGGTACTTCTCTACCACTGCGACACATTTCGTCTTGTGGGTTGCAGCAGTTTCAGGAACCAAATATGGTTACAGCTCAAGAGGATGCTAACGCTGCTACGAAAATTGCAAGCTCCAGGCTCTTAAAGCCTTCTCCAACGATGAGATTACTCTTTAAATGAACAGGTGGAGTCAGCTGAAAATTAAAGCAATTTTCAGGCTTGTAAACGCATTACTAGTGAGTCTACTTCACTTTGCGACTTATTTACTGACTCACCCTGGTAAATATTCTGTGAATATGAACTTTCTGTCTCCAGTTTAATCTTTCAATCTTTTCTGTGTCTTTTATTTCTCAACATGGGTTTATAATATATTCCGGTACATGTACATCTAAGGATATTTTTATTAAAAGTACCTGTTATGGTGGAAGTATTACTTTATTGTTGGAAAATATCTACATCTACATACATACTCCGCAATTCACCGTAAGGTGCGTGGAACACTGTACCACTACTAGGTATTTTCTTTCCTATTCCCCTCCCAAATTGAACTTGGAAGAAAAGAATGCCTCTATGCCTCCGTACGAGCCCTAATTTATCTTATCTTGTATTTGTGATCTTTACGCGAAATGTAAGTAGGCGGCAGCAAGATCATACTACACTCAGCTTCAAATTCCGGCCCTCTAAATTTACTTAACAGAAATTCACGAAAAGAACGTCGTCTTTCTTCCAGCGATCCCCAATTGAGTTGCCGGAGCATTTCCGTGACACTCGCGCATTGGTCGAACCTACCGGTAACAAATCTAGCTGCTCGCCTCTGAACCGCCTCTATGTCTTCCTTTAAACTGATCTGCTGCGGGTCCCAAACACTTGAGCAATACTCAAGACGTGGTCGTACAAGCGTTTGATACGCGGTCTCCTTTACAGGTGAAGTACATCTTCCCAGAATTCTCCCAATAAACCGAAGTCGGCTGTCCGCCTTACTCACAACTGTCCTTACATGCTCGTTCCATTTCATATAGCTCTGCAATGTTACGCCTAGATATTTGAACGACGCGACAGCATCAAGAAGCTCACTACTAATGCTGTATTCGAACTTTATGGGATTGCTTTTTCTACACATGCGCATCACCTTACATTTTTCTACATTGAGAGCTAGCTGCCATTCTTCGCACCAACTAGAAATTTTGTCTAAGTCATCCTGTATGCTATTACAGTCAGTTACAGACGACACCCTCCCATACACCACAGCATCATCAGCAAACAGCCGCAAATTACAAGTTACTCTGTCCATCAGATCATTTATATAGATAGAAAATAATAGCGGTCCTATCACACTCCCCTGGGGCACGCCCGACGATACACTCGTCTCTGATGAACACTCGCCGCCGAGAACAACGTACTGCGTTCTATTACTTAGGAAGTCTTCCAGCCAGTCACAAATCTGTGAACCTATTCCATAAGCTCGTATCTTCGTTAGCAGTCTGCAGTGTGGCACCGCGTCGAACGCCTTTTTGAAGTAGAGAAAAACACAATCCGCCTGTTGCCCTTCATCCATGGCTCGCAAGGTGTCATGTGAGAAAAGGGCAAGCTGAGTTTCACATGAACGATGTTTCCTAAACCCGTGCTGATTCATGGAAAGAAACTTTTCCATTTCAAGGAAATTTACTATATTCGAACTGAGAATATGCTCTAAAATTCTACATGAAACTGATATCAACGATATTGGCCTATATTTGTGTGGGTCAGTTCTCTTTCCTTTCTTGTAAACGGGAGTCACCTGCGCTTTTTTCCAGTCACTAGGAACTTTGCGCTGAATTAAAGATTCGCGATAAATGTAAGCTAAGTAGGGGGCCAATGCCGCTGAATAGTCTTTGTAAAACCGAACTGGTATTCCATCCGGACCAGCAGACTTTTTCGTATTTAGCTCTCTCAGCTGCTTCTCTACACCGGAAATACCTATTGCTATGTCCCCCATTTCGGAATTAGTACGTTGATCAAATGATGGTACATTTGTGCGGTCCTCCTGCGTGAAAGATTTCTTAAAGGTTAAATTTAGAACTTCAGCTTTCCGTTTGCTTTCTTCCATTACTGCCCCGGAATGATCAACGAGTGACTGGACAGTGGGCTCTGACCCGCTTATCGATTTTACATAGGACCAGAATTTTTTCGGGTTCTCGGAAAGATCTTTTGCTGTGATAATTATTGTATGCTTCGCGCATCGATCTTTTTATAGACGCACGAATCTCTACTAACTTTTGCCTGACATCATTTGCGTGTTCTTTTTTGAATCGAGAGTGCAACAGCCTTTGCTTTCTCAGCAGCTTTCTAACATTATTATTATACCACGGTGGATCTTCTCCATCCTTAATCGTCTTTACTGGCACATGTTTCTCTAACCCTTTATTAACAATGCACTTAAATTTAGTCTATAATTCCTCTACATCCATAGTCCCGGAATTAAACGATGCTCATTCATTTGCGATCGTAACATTTGCTTATCGGCTGTTCCCAACAAAAACACGCTCCTAGCCTTCTTGATTGGTTTATGAACTTTGGTCACCATCGACGCTATGACGATATCATGATCACTAATTCCTGTATCCACACAGACATCGATAATAAGGTCAGGCCTGTTTGTGGCTATAAGGTCTAGAATATTTCCATTGCGCGTGGGTTGCCGGTTTAACTGATCAAGACAGTTTTCGGAGAATGTGTCCAAAAGTAGCTCGCAAGACTGCTTGTCTGTACCGCCTGAAATGTAACTAGCGAGGTCCCAATCTATACTCTTAAGGTTGAAGTCTCCTCCGACTAATATTACATGGCCCGGATACCTATGCACTACCTGCACTACCTATGCACTACCTGCTGTAGACTTTCTTTGAATGATTCTAAAACTGCTACAGCAGCACTGGGGGGGGGGGGGGGTAAAAACACCCAACTATTAACTTTACTTCTTTTAGACCTGTTATACGTGCCCAGATAACTTCACAGTTACTTTCACCTTCGATCTCTTTGTCCACAGCGATGAACACTCCTCCTCCAGTTGTATCAGATCTATCTTTCCGATATACATTCCACGCTTCGCTAAATATTTCTGAACTTGCCACATCATGATTTAGCCAGCTTTCGGTGCCTAAAACTATCTGAGCGCAATAACTTCCAGGCAGTGCGGCAAATTCGGGAACTTTGTTTCTAATACTCTGTAAGTTCGCGGCTAATATTTTGATTTTCGAATTTTTGTTTCGAACGTGGCCTGAATTCGCTGTTTGAATGCTGACAAGCGAGTGCTCATCAGAGTTAGCGCCTAGCCTAAAAAAAAAATCCATGTGCACTCCACAAGTACTCTGCTACCCGAGTAGCAGCTTCCTTAGTGTAGTGCACCCCTGATTTATATAGGGGCATCCTACAATTCCCCACCCGATAACGCAGATCCAATGGCTTAAGATGTCATTATTACAAAACAAAACCTGGAAGTGACTATCTGAATATTAGTTATGGACCTTATTGGTATGACAGGAGACCTGATCATATTTAATACTGACATGTTATTCCGAGCCAATTACACGGGGTACTTAATTTCAGAAATCGATAAAGTGTAGTTGCGACAATGACTTACCAGGACTTGTTATTTCAGGTAATATTAGCGTCCAAAGGGTCCTGTTCCACGTTCATAATTGTGACGGTCGTGAGAGTTGCAGGCAAATACCACGGAATTTCACCACAGTCATAATGCCATAGATCGCTAAGCTAATCATTGCTGATTGTCAGTACTACATGACTACTTCAGCCTTACCTCCTCGCTCTTGGATGTAGCAAACAACGTTAGGCATGAGAATCTATGCTAACGTAGCTGATACAAGAGAAATTTCCGTCGGGATACACCTGAAGTCAGCCGGCCGCGGTGGTCGAGGGGACTGAGGCGCTTCAGTAACGGTCTGCACGGCCACTACGCTCGGGGGTTCGAATCCCCCCACGGGTATGGATATTTGTGCCGTCCTAGTTCGTAAGTAGTTCATAAGTAGTTTGTAAGTTTAGGGACTGATGACCCCGTAGTTAAGTCCCATAAGCTATACAAACATTTAAACATTTATTTTTTTAAACACCTGAAGTAAGAAAAAATGACTTGATAGCCAGGTTTATGTACTCCTGAAAGTAGTGTAGTTCACGATGACCTGAAATATTTAGAAGGAGTGAAATCGTTTATTGATACGTATCTTGGTATTACTAGTGAACCGTACAGGAGCTTGTTGACAGATGATGCCGACAGATTCATTTCCCAAACAGGCTGAAAGTCTCACTATGACGTCAACTTGATTAAATAGAATTCCTCAAAACTCGGAAACCTATGTGCTTAATTAAAATAATTGTCGTAAATAATTTCCAATATTTGTAACCTCATATATATTTTCCTAGCTTGGTCCTTTGTTTCATTGAGATTCAAACTGAAATTTGTATTTGTACTTCAGCTTATCAGAAACGTGACACATTACAATATAGATATGAAATATAAGTCAAGTAGTACAGGTAGCTGTTACAGTTCAAAAGACAGGTAGAGATAGTGATATGCAAGATTTGATTATAACAGGGACAACTAATCTTATTAAATATAAAATCTTTTTGGGGTGTATCTTTAATGTTTGTTAAACAAACTAAATTTCATGAAAATACATAAATCAGTGCTGAAATGAAAAATAGGTTTCATTTTAAATACTGGAGAGGAATGCCTCCTAATGCAAAGCATCTTGTTCATTAAATTTGTATCCCCCAAAAATGTTTCGGCACTTATTGTGCCCTTTTTGTGGGTTTTTACTTTTAATTTCTGAAATTATTTACATGTTACAGTTTTTTGGAATGTATAGACATTATAATTAATTGATTACATTTGACAATTAGTTTAAAACGTTAGGCATTCATTTATTTACATACCTACATGACGTTATTGGCAGGGTTTACATGTTGCTTTAATTAAGTAACAATGAGTTCTACAGCTTGTTATTTGAGATGATAAACGTTTTTATTTCCAAAATGAAAAAATTAATTGGTATTTCGCCTGGACATTATGATGAAATGTAGGTCTATGTAGCTGTTTAGCGCCTTACTTTGAGCTGTGATGTTGTTCTCTCTTGTTTCTGTCGTGCAATTACGTTTCAAATTGTAGTTTTCTGATTTTTTACACTTTTTCTTTGAAACTCGCACTGTTTATGTCGCCATTTGTCGTACTGTGGTAGCTGTATAGTATTAATTTACTTGCATAGCGTTTCTGTGATGCGTCGCGATATTTTGAATGGTTTTGACACTTGCGATTGTGTGTGTGTGTGTGTTTGGTGTAATCAAGTGTGATGTAGGGAATGGCATTGTTCATTTATAGTTTCAAAGAGAGTTCTGTTGTACAATGATCTATATTCGTTCAGTGCGAGATGCAACAGAACTACTAAAGAGACTGCATACACTACGCTTGTCCGTCCTCATTTGGAGTATTACTGCCCAGTGTGGAATCCTTATCAAGGGGGTTTGACGGAAGACATCGAAAGAGTCCAAAGAAGGGCAGCTCTTTTTGTATTGTCATGATACAGGGAAAATAGCGTCACGGAAATGATACAGGATCTGGGATGCGAATCATTACAACAACGGCGTTTATCGCTGCGGCGTGCTCTACTTACGAAAGTCCAATCGCCAACATTCTCCTCCGAATGCGAAAATACATTGTTGACTCCAACTTACATAGGTAGAAATGACCATCAGAATAAAATACGATAAATCAAAGTTCGAACGGAGAGATTCAGATGTTCTTTCTTCCCGCGCACTATTCGAGAATGAAGTGGTAGATGAATAGTATAAAGGTGGTTCGATGAATCCTCTTCCAGGCACTTAAATGAGATTTTCAGAGTATTCCATGTAGATGTAGTTGTATGTAGTGGTTTAGTATCTTGGGCTATTGCTTTCTGGATGTGATAATTTGCTTGTATTGTTAATTTTTTAATAAAAAAGCTAACTTATGTTAAGAACAACACACACACCCATGCCAGAGGGAGGACTCGAACCTCCGACGGCGAACGGTCGCGCTCACCACAGCAAGGCGCCTTAGTGCGCACGGCTATTCCACAACTATTACAAACATAAAGGGAAGATGAATCGAGATCGTTTTGAAAAAAAAGTCCAGAAGTGAATTTGGACAGTCACAGGTTGGATAAAGGAGGGTCAGACGTTGGTTCAAGTTGAGGCCTTTTCAACGCTAATTAAGACGTTACGATGCATAAAGGTGAAGATATGATATAGGTGGTAGGATTGCCTACGTCTCTTGTGTCCATTGTAACAAGTATATTTTAAATAAGAATGTATGTAAGTGATACAAGATTTTCCTCGTGTCTTTTCATTACACTTTGTTATTTGCCACTTAAATGTCGTAGCTTTCTACTCTGAAGCACCAAGCTTAATTCTCAACACATTCATCACTTTACTACACAATTTATTGTTGTCTTCTGACAAATGATCGTTACCATTAAACAAAAGAAGAAACGTTTTAAGAAATTTTCATGTAGTCATTGAGATTACTAGAGAAGCAGCATCAGCTGGCATAGATACATACTCGCAGTGATTCATTCTGTGCGTAATAAAAGCACCGTCCTGTAATTCGGTTGACGCCATTTCGAAAAGCAAGTAAAATCCTAAACCCCGGAAGACCCTTCGGCATTTGACGCTGCCTTCTCCCGTATGCAGCTACCTCTTCTGAAACGCACTGCTAACTCGTTTGTTAAGGCTTTGTTTAGTCACCTGTGAAAAAAAATGTTCGAATGTTTGTAGAGTCTATGAGACTTAACTACGGGGTCATCAGTCCCTAAACTTACAAACTACTTATGAACTACTTACAACTAAAGACGGCACAAATATCCTTGCCCGAGGGGGGATTCGAACCCCCGACCATAGTGGCCGTGCAGACCGTGACTGGAGCGCCTCAGTCCCCTCGGCCACCGCGGCCGGCCGGCACCTGTGAAAAATTGCTTTCATAATTTAACATGCACTGGTATATGTATGGATGAACTCTTGCAAATAGCGCGAACAAAGAATAAAGTTTTACCTTGCGAAAAAGATTCCGTTCCGCTGAAAATGCAAAGAGCGAATGCTTGTACGAACAAAGCAACGTTGTCTGCAATGCATGACTCTACGCGGAAGTCACGTTGTTAACTGCGAAAAGGCCACAGGAAGCGCAACAGCTGGTATGACGGGCCGAGGGATCGAAGCCATCGCCCCGTGCCGCCTCAAAAGCCGTAGCCGCTTTAATCAGCCGCTCAAACCTAGATTGGGCGACGAGAGATGGGCTGCCCTGAAAGGGGAGTCCTTCCCCTATGCTCATTCCACAGCGGCGTCATCAGCTACCAAATTCATCCATCCAAGTCGGAGAAGAAGTAGCAGTCACAGAAAATTGAACCCTGGGAGGAGGAAGCGTAAATCTTTTTTTAATATAGTTAGAGGAGAGTAAATGTTGGTAGCGTTATGAAACGACGCATCTAAACTCTAAAGCAGTACATTTCTCTAAACGTCAGCTTGTTCAAATTTGTAGTTTCAGAATTCTGATTTAGGTTTATGATGAATGTCCTGAAGTATTGTACTGTTTCAGGAGATGAATCTCCGCTATTGACAAACTTGTCTTTCGAACCTGATGTGTTTCTGTATTTTCGATAATTATTATCTCGCAGTTATTTCATTTACTCAATTTCCAATCTGTCAACGACTGTAGTTAATCCCTATGCAATACGATGAAAGGGAAGGGCATGTGCCTCTGAAGACTTGAGGAAACTACTGAGATAAGAACATGTACAACTCCACTCATTTTTCCTACAATATGAACACCGCGGTTTGTAGTGGTAACTTTAAGTTACAAATTAAATTTCATCACTCATGAAAAATATGATTGATGTTGGTCATCAAACTGAATGGCTAAGTTTCAAAAAATTTTCAAATGTTTGTTAAGGTTAAGGAACTTAACTGCGGAGTCAGCAGTCCCTAAACTTACAGACTACTTATGAAATGCCTTATACTAAAGACGACACAAACATGCCCCGAGGTGGGATTCGAGCCCCCGACGGGGAGCTGGCTGAGTTTGTCTTATTTTTTCTGTATTATGAGCCGCGGAGAAACTAGAAAGAGAAATAAACAAAAGAGTCATAAGTAGCAACAAAGAAGTACTAAGATGTAAATAAACGAGAATATTTCTTACTAAAAACTACCGAAAAAGATCTCTGTCCCATTATTCTCATTTGAACAATTTTTTTATGTCTGTTGTTAACAAAATATAATGCTCAACTCTAGATCCTTTAGATAAACCTCTTAATTTATGAAAGCTACTTGACACATCGAACATGCAGTACTCAAAGAATTACTACACTCACACTTCTGTATTGTATTTTATAAAGGCCAGGCCGTTGTAGAATCCACTCAGTTGTTTAGGAGATAGGGAAACAAGTGGTGAGTGAACTTTAATGGCCGGCCGCGGTGGCCGAGCCGGCTGCGGCGTGCCAGTCACGGTCGGGGGTTCGAATCCCCCTTCGGGCATGGATATTTGTGCCGTCCTTAGTATTAGCTAGTTCATAAGTAGTTTGTAAGTTTATGGACTGATGACCCCGTAGTTAAGTCCCATAAGCGCTACAAACATTTGAACATTTGATTTGAACTTTAACGCAGAAGTCGAACATGGAAGCGGTGTTGTGTTGAAATCAGGCGTGTGACTTAAAGTAGAGCGGGACAAGCACGTTTATGATTTCAGCAAATAAAGTGGAGCGGCCCGGCGAAGCTTCTGGTAAAGCAAGTATGTTGGCGAGGGCGTCGTACTGCGTAACAGCCTAACAGCTGTATTGGTTAAAGGTGGCTGGGACATACCTGATCGGAAGTAGGAGACCGGTCACGTGTAGCAAAGATCAGCTATGCCACATCTATGAAACGCAGGCCGACGGGGTCAACCTCATCGTATAAATACAGGCGAAAGAGACAGGTTCAGTGAGTCAGTCAGCCACGGCAGAGAGAGAAGCAGCCACGGCTGGGTGCGGGCCCGGTGGCCTTGGGGTAAAGCGCTCGCCTCTAAACCGAAGGATCGCGGGTTCGATACCCAGTCGGACCTCGATTTTTTTCAGTCTGCGTTTTAACCCATCCTTCACCTCTCAACGATCTGAGAAGTCGCCAGGAACGACACGTGGTTCGGATTCCACGTTAAGCTGTAGGTCCCCTTTCCCCGGTTGGATAACTGGGATAGGCTAGGGACACGCAAGTCGCCGAAGTGGCGTCTTTTATGTTCCAGCCTCGTCGCCGCTTTAGTGTCTCGTTTCCGTCGTAGGTGTCGGTAGCCGAGTGGAAAGAGACCGACACAGGAATAAAGATAGCACGCTGGTGCAGGTACGGAGGGGAGCAGCCAAAAACTAGAAACACTAGAGTAAATTAGAACGAGATATATATTGCACAGAATTTATACAATACTTAACTTTTACACAATTCAGTACTGCAGAGTGCTGATACATAGTTGAGTTAGAGGCCTGCCTAGTGCCTGTCCAATAGCCAAGTCTTCACTGGTGCCTATCTGATTCCGAAGTGTTTGCTGGTTTCTATCTCAGTCCCAAGTGAACGATGTCGTTCAGTGGTGGCCACGAGCGGAGTTGCAGCAGAGGGCGCTCGTGACTGACGTCGTAAGAACGCCGCGCCGTGCGTGCATGGCGGCGCGCGGCGAAAGTAGGTGGCGCGCACTTTGTACTTGTGCGACACCACAGCGTCCAATTGAAACACTTGCACCAGGCCAATGAGGCGCACGAAATTATTATTATTATAGTCACCTGCCGCCCGGACTGTGCTACTCGTCGATAACAATTGTTATTATTGTTATCGCAAAACTGAGTCTGTCGCAGCCTGGAATCACTTCGACGCAGCGCGGCCAGCAGCCGATCATTACGATCAACACGGCATCTACGACGGGAGACGCAGCCAGCGGAATAGCGCCAGACCAGCCTGACGCAACGGGCCGCGGGATCCCGGCCTCGTCAGCAGCGCAACCGGGCGTCGAACCAACGCATGGCGCGGTAAGACCGCAGCCAGTTACTCACCCAGGGGCGCGGGGTGGACGAACGGACGCGGCCACACCTGAAGCGCTCCTGTGACCGTCTGGAGATCGAAGCAGCAGCAGTGGGCGAAGGAGGACCTGGGTTTAACTCCCGGCAGTGCCCAGAGCAGTGCGGCCATCGGGGCGGCGGCGGCGCGCGGCAGTACGAGGACGATACCTCGCCTTACGCAACACAGAGGCGCAGCAGCCGGCGGGCAGGCGCACCAGCAGCGTCAGCTACTACGAGATTCGTGGCGTCAGCTGGACGCCACCTCAGCGCGTACAGCACACACGCACACTCTACTCGCATCCGGCCGATTGCAAGCACGAATGTCAATAAACTGTTTTGTTATACTGGACCACTGTTTCATTGCCACCTCATCTCCCGAGTTGAGTACTGAGCGCACAGCCCACATGGAACGTACTAGTGTAGTTATCTTGACGTAGACGAAGTCTGTGTGTAGAACATTCGTCATTTGGTGTCAAACCCATCAAATAGTGCCCAGACACGTTACAGTTGTACCTGATTTTCTCTTAACACTCCCCTAGCCGTTTACAGTTACTTTTTATACCAAATAAATTCAGCAACCAGAGCTTTCCTTTCATATTTATTAGTATTGCAGTACTTCAACTAAGGTTAACCAAAGGTTTTTGCGAGACAGTGTTCATGGGTTCAGCAATGGTTCACTCACGATTTACTGCAATTCTGTTCTATATATCTGAGATAATTGCGGATTGAAATATAGAAATCCAACGTAAGAAATGCGTAATAATGCTGATAAATAAGGTGGACAAGCTAACTGCTCGGTTAATTTGTAACTCTGCAGGAGGTTTAGCTGCCGTTGAAAGAAGTGTGGGGTAAGTGAGAGGTATTTTAACTAACTATTCGTCTGTGTCAGCGTTTTGTAGATAATAAATAAGGTTGGATATCTGCAACTGCTTTTGTCTTACGTTTGGAAGAAGATAGGGCGGGAAAACTGCACCCGAACACTAAATTCGGCAGCAACTTCAGTTCGATTTAAAATACTATGTGATATCAGATAATACATAATATACTAGTAAAATTTTGGAAAGTAATACAGTAACAATTCACGACCTTAATAGTTATTGAAGGGATTCCATACCATATGCCCACTCACAGAGCACAATTTTACCTTAAGTGTACGGACCCATGATTTGTAGATGGAGAGCTGACAAATTAGAATGTGTCGCATCGGGATCAGATCATAAGCGTTTTGTGCCAATAACACCGACCTGAATTCCCAGTCATGTTCTTCAAATCACTTCAGGACGATTCTGGCATTGTTGCATAGTTACTGTGCTGGATGGTACCACTGCCGTAGGGGAAACATCAATCACGAATGGATGCAGGAATACAGCAGTAATGTTCAGAACTTTCAGCTGCCATGGGTTCTTCAAATACCACTAGACATTTCATGAGAGTACAACTGAATAATACTGGCACCACTGGCCTACATTCGTTGCAACGTGCGTGTTTTGAACAGCAGTTTAATCTACATCAACATATATACTCCGTAATCCATTGTAAAGTGCGTGGCGGAGAGTACACTGTACCAATACTAGTCATTTCCTTTCCTATTCAAATCCCAAACAGAACGAGGGAAAAAGAATGTCTATATGCCTCTGCACGAGCCCTAATTTCTCTTGTCTTTGTGATAATTACGCGAAATGTAAGTAGGCAGCAGGAAAATCGTTCAGCACTCAGCTTCAAATTCCGGCCCTCTAAATTTCCTTAACATAATGTCTAGAAAAGAACGTCGTCTTTCCTCCAGCGACCCCCATTCGAGTTCGCGGGACATTTCCGTGACACTCGCGCATTGGTCGAACCTACCAATAACGAATCTAGCTGCTCGCCTCTGAACTGTTTCTATGTCTTCCTTAAAACTGATCAGCTACGTGTCCCAAACACTTGAGCAATACTCAAAACGTGGTCGTACAAGCATTTTATACGCGGTCTCCTTTACAGATAAAGTACATCTTCCCAAAATTCCCCAATAAACCGAAGTCGGCTGTCCGCCTCACAACTGTCCTTGCATGTTCGTTCCATTTCAAATCGCTCTGCAATGTTACGCCTAGATATTTGAACGACGCTACTGCATGAAGACGCTCACTACTAATGCTGTATTACAACATTATGGTATGTTTGTCCTACTCATCTTCATTACCTTGTATTTTTTACATTTAACGCCAATACCCATTCATCACACCACCTAGAAATATGGTCCAAGTCATCGTGTATGCTATGACAGTCAATTAAAGACGACACCCTCCCATGCAGCACAGCATCATCAGCAAACAGACGCAAATTATAAGTTACTCTGGCCATCACATCATTTATATAGATAGAAAATAATAGCGATCCTATCACACTTCCCTGGGGCAGGCCCGACGATACACTCGTCTCTCATGAACTCTCGCCGTCGAGAACAACGTACTGCGTTCTATTACTTAGGAAGTCTTTCAGTCAGTCACAAATCTGTGGACCTGTTCCATATGCTAGTATCTTCGCCAGCAGTCAAATGCTTTTTTGAAATCGAGAAAAACACTATCTGCCTGTTGCCCTATATCCATGGCTCGCAACATGTCATGTGAGACAAGGGCAAGCTGAGTTTCACAAGAACGATGTTTCCTAAACACGTGTTGATTCCATGAAAGAAGCTTTTCCGTCTCAAGGAAATTTACTATATTCGAACTGGGAATATATTCCAAAATTCTACAGGAAATTGATGTCAACGATATTGGCCTGTAATTATGTGGGTCAGTTCTCTTTCCTTTCTTATAAACGTGAGTCACCTGCGCTTATTTTCAATCACTAGAAACTTTGCGCTGAATTAAGGCTTCGCGATAAATGCAAGCTAAGTAAGGGGCCAATGCCGCAGAGTACGCTTTGTAAAACCGAGCTGGTATTCCATCCGGTCCAGGAGACTTTTTTGTATTTAGCTGTCTCAACTGCTTCTCTACACCAGAAATCCTATTACTATGTCCTCCATTAGGGATTTAGTGAGCTGATCAAATGATGGCACATTTGCGCGGTCCTCCTGCTTGAAAGATTTCCTAATTGTTAAATTTAGAACTTTAGCTTTTCGTTTGCTTTCTTTTATTACTGCCCCGCAATGATCAACAAATGACTGGGTAGATGGCTATGATGAGCTTATCGATCGTAGGTCTTAGGTCGTAGGTCCAGAATTTTTCGGGTTTCCGAAAAGATCTTTTGCTAAGGCATGACAGTGATCATTATTGTATGCTTTATGCGTCGATCTTTTTATAGTATCACGATTCTCTACTAAATTTTGCCTGTCATCATTTGCATGGTCTTCTTTGAACCGAGAGTGCAACAGCCTTTGCTTTCTCAGTAGCTTTCTAACATTATTATTATAGATTAAAGCGTATCCGGACATGATCATAAACCTAGTGTAAGAAACACGTGATACGTCCGACCAGGTGGCTAGTTTTCATTGATTCGGGGTCCACTTCCGATGATCGCATGTCGATTGTAAACATAAGTAAAGATGTTGGATAAACGAGGAAAGATATATGTACGGTCCGATACGTGACCTTACGTTCAACAACGAAAACTAAAAGGCGTGCTCTGAAGCACTTGTGCCTTCACCAGCATTTAATGCTTACTCTACCGTCAGATGTTCGTCAGCTCGCTTCTTTTTCTATTATATAGAGCGGTCTAGCCACCAAAATATAAAGTTCTCTGGTGAGGCGTGGAGGTCCAACATCTGTCACCAACTCATGGCTTTATTGTCCTACAACTGATCTTCACAGATACGGACGACAGTAGCACGCGAACGGCTATCCCTGTCACCATGGATCATCGAGAGAGTGCAAATCAAATGTTCAAATGTTTGTAAAGCTGTGGGAGCAAATTTCAGTGTTCATCAATCCCTAGACTGACAAACTAACTTACGGTAAGGGCAACACATACACTCACGCCCGAGGGAAGACTCGAACCTCCAGCGGCGAACAGACGCACATTCTGCAGCAAGGCGCCTTGGACCGAACGACCATGCTCATGCTGCTGAAATAGTGCGGGATAACTTCATGCGGGGTTGTGATGCATTAATTAACAATGGCGGTTGTCAATAAAAATGACTTACGTTTTTGTTATGCGGATTACGTTGTTATGTCAATAACACAATAAATATGCATTTAACACCATTCCAGCCTCGAACGCTCTAAGGCGTCTCTCTAGAGAGCGCACGGTTGCTTGACGTCGGAGGTTCGATTCCTACCTCGGACATGTGTGTGTGTGTGTGTGTGTGTGTGTGTGTGTGTGTGTGTGTGTTGTTATTGTCATACGTTCGTTTAAGTACACTCCTGGCCATTAAAATTGCTACACCCGAAGCTGACGTGCTACAGACGCGAGAAGTAAGAAGATGCTGTGATATGCAAATGATAAGCTTTTCAGAGCATTCACACAAGGTTGGCGCCGGTGGCGACACCTACAACGTGCTGAGATGAGGAAAGTTCCCAACCGATTTCTCATACACACACAGCAGTTGACCGTCGTTGCCTGGTGAAACGTTGTCATGCCTCGTGTAAGGAGGAGATATGCGTACCATCACGTTTTCGACTTTGATAAAGGTTGGATTGTAGCCTATCGCGATTGCGGTTTATCGTATCGCGACATTGCTGCTCGCGTTGGTCGCGATCCAAAGACTGTTAGCAGAACATGGAATCAAAATGTTTGTAAATCTATCGGACCAAACTGCGTGGTCATCAGTCCGTAGCTTACAAACTACTTAAACCTAGGTAAACTAACCTAAGGATAACACACACATTCATGCCCCAGGGAGGTCTCGAACCTCCAGGGCGAGCAACCGCGCACTCCGCAGCGAGACGCTTTAGAATATGGAATCGGTGGGTTCAGGAGGGCCTCGTATCACTAGCAGTCGAGATGACAGGCATCTTATCCGCATGGCTGTAACGGATCGTACACAGACATCACAGACAGGAGCGCCTGCGATGGTGTACGCAACGACGAACGTAGGTGCACGAATGGCAAAACGTCATTTTTTCGTTTGAATCCAGGTTCTGTTTACAGCATTACAGCATTACAGCATCCGTGTTTGGCGACATCGCGGTGAACGCACATTGGAAGCGAGTATTCGTTATTGACATACTGGCGTATCACACGGCGTGGTGGTATGGGGTGTGATTGGTTACACGTCTCGGTCACCTCTTGTTCCCATCGACGGCACTTCGAACAAAGGGCGTTACATTTTAGATGTGTTACGACACATGGCTCAACCCTCCATTCGATCCCTGCGAAACCCTACATTTCAGCAGGATAATGCACGACCGAATGATGCAGATCCTGTACGGGTCTTTCTGGATACGGAAAATGTTAGACTGCTGTCCTGGTCAGCACATCCTCCATATATCTCACCAGTTGAAAACGTCTGGTCAATGGTGGCCGAGCAACTGGCTCGTCACAATACGCCAGTCACTGCTCTTGATGCACTGTGGTATCGTGTTGAAGCTGCATGGGCATCTGTACCTATACACGCCATCCAAGCTCTGTTTGAGTCAATGCCCAAGCGTATCAAGGCCGTTAATACGGCCAGAGGTGGTTGTTATGGGTACTGATTTCTCAGGATTGCGTGAAAATGTAATCACATGTCAGTTCTAGTATAATAAATTTGTCCAATAAATACTCGTTTATCATCTGCAATTCTTCTTGGTGTAGCAATTTTAATGGCCTGTAGTGTGGTTTGTAAGCGTAGGGAATGATGACCACAGCAGTTAAAACCCTTAGATTTACAAACATTTTAACACGATTCATTACCTCTCTTAATGCAATCAGTTGTAAAGCTACTGTCACCTCTTTCAATACGTGCCGATGCGCTTGAGACACCTACTATACGCTTACATTTAGCTGGGTGCATATTCTGGGTTGTTGTGCCGACAGATTAAGTGCACTTGTTTCCAATGGCGTGTTGCGAGGTATCTAACTCGAAATTTAAATTGCAAACAGTTCCATTCGCAAGTTTCACTCGCAGACTGATTGCGATAGACCAGAATTTACTGACAGCAATTCCTGTCGGGTTTGAAAGCGACTGTCAATGCGTGCTCCTCGTCTGCCAGTTAATATCTCCATCTCCATCTACATAGTTTTACGACCATTGCTCTGACGACGCTATACACGGTAGCTAATGCTATATCATCCCTTGTTGACACGCTGGACAATCTGTGTTGATACACCAAAAACGCTGCAGTGGAAAGGGTGATCTTTCTAAGGGCATTGCTGTGGAGTGCGCAGTTGCTTCTCGTCGGAGTTTTGAATCCTTCCTCGGGCATGGTTGTGTGTGTTCTCTTTAGGTTAGTTTAACTAGTTTGTGAGACTAGGGAATGATGTCCAAAGAAATTAATTCCCAAAAAATAAACGAAATCAAATGTTTGTAAATCTGTGGGACTTATTAGTCCCTAGGTTTACAAACTAATTAAACTAACCTAAGACAAAACATACACACACCAGAGAGGACTCGAAGCTACGTCGGCGTGTAACCGCGCACTTCACTCAAAGAAGGATCTGTATCAAAAGACTCGAAAGTTGCACAGGTCACACCAATATTCAAGAAAGGCAGTAGGAGTAACCCACTAAACTACAGGCCTATTTCATTAACGTCAATTTGCAGTTGGGTTTTGGAACATACTCTGCATTCAAATATTATGAATTATCTCGAACAGAATAATCTATTGACTCAAGGTCAACACGGATTTAGAAAATATCATTCATGTTAAGCACAACTAGCTCTTTACTCACACGAAGTGATTCAGTCCTACCGACAAGGGTTCTTAGATTGATTACGTATTTCTAGATTTCCAGAAAGATTTTGACACCATACCTCACAAACGGCTTTTACTCAAATAGCGTGGTTATGGAACATCACCCCAGATTTGTGACAGGGGATTTCCTGTCACAGAGGACACAGTTTGTAGTCATCGATGCTAGGGCATCGACTAAAACTGTGGTGATATCCTGCGTTCCACAGGGTAGTGTTAATGGTCCTCTGCTGTTCCTTAACTACATAAACGATTTGGGAGAAAATCTGAGCAGCTCTCTTAGGTTGTTTGCAGATGACGCCATCATTTATCGTCAAGTAAAGTCATCTGCAAATCAAAACCAACTGCAGAACGATTTAAATGAGATATCAGTATGGTGTAAAAACTGGCAATTGACTCTAAATAATGATAAGTGTGAAATTGTCCCCATGAGTACGAAAAGAAATCCGTAAACTTTTTTTACACGATAAATCAATCCAATGTGAAGGCCGTAAACTCCACCAAATACCTACGAATTACTATTAAATCAGACGTAAACTGGAAAGAACACGTAAATAATGTCGTAGGAAAGGCGAACAAGAAACTGCGTATTATTGGCAGAACGCTTAAAAGATGCAACAGAACTAATAAAGAGATTGTATAAACTACGCTTGTCCGTCCTCATTTGGAGTATTGCTGCCCAGTGTGGGATCCTTATCAAGTGGGTTTGACGGAAGCCATCAAATGAATCCAAAGACGGGCAGTTCGTTTTGTATTGTTACGATACAGGTGAGACAGCGTCACGGAAATGCTACAGGATCATGTAGTCCATAGCCTATATTGTATCGTGTTACGAAACACATGTTAAACAATGGTAAGGAGGAAACAATTCATCACACCCATGCGCTCGTCATTCACACCAGCAGATCATACTGGGGAGAGATATAAACCTCACGAAATATTATATAGTCCAACCTCATGCACATTGGGCCCGAGAGATATTAGTCCCCACGTGGAATTTACACAGAAATTACAGAAAGGTAAGAGTAAATAAATTTAAATTCGAACTTTTTGCTTCCCTGTAAATATTCAAAATATCGGGGAGGGGGGGGGGAGAAATTACTCTGAATGGGCGACCACCAACGTGACATACACAGGAACGACGCAGTTAAATTCGGGAAACGGTTATTCGCGTTGAAAAATGACGTACACTTACACGAAAGATTATTTAGGATGACCCCTCGGTTAGCCGTGTGGTCTAACGCACCGCTTTCCGAGACGGGGAGGCGAACCGCACCCGATTCGAATCCGCCCCGCGTCGGAGAGCCGGCCAGACTGGATGTGGTTTTTAGGCGCTTTTCCACGTCCCCTTAGGTGAATACCGGGTTGGTCCCCAAGTCCTGTCTCAGTTACACGATTCACAAACATTTCATAACACTTTACACTTTCACACATATAACACTACACCCAGACATTTGGGGTACACATTTCCTCCCAGCGGGCATCTGGTGGCGACAAGAAGGGCATCCAGCCACCCCGTAAATATTAACATGCCAAATCAGGATTTAAAAAAGCCGACCCTGCATGTGCGGGAACATGGCCAAAGAGAAAGAAAGAGAGGGAACATTATTTAAGATCGACCTAAGGAGGGCAGCGAAACTAAGCGGAAGCTCAGTATTGCACACGTTAAGGGCGTGGTACACAGTCTCACGCATAACACGAAGACTCGCAAAATTATGAATAAACGAAATAAGAAAGAGCAACACACTCACAAACTGAAACTGAGGCTATAATTTGCTAAGTGTGAATCAAAGTTCAAATGTTTGTATAGCTTATGGGACTTCACTACGGGGTCATCAGTCCCTAAACTTACAAACTACTTACAACTAGCTAATACTAAGGACGGCACAAATATCCATGCCCGAAGGGGTATTCGAACCCCCGACCGTAGTGGCCGTGCAGACCGTGACTGGAGCGCCTCAGTCCCCTCGGCTACCGCAGGCGGCTAAGTGTGAATCCTTTTCGGCTCACCTAGGATACACAACAGCAAAAACAAACTGGAGGAGAACATGATATTGTTCCTTGACTGACATAACTAGCTGCGCGGTAGTAGCCGAGCGGTCTGGAGCGCGACTTTGCGGATTGCGAGGCCTCCCGCGTCGAAGGTTCGAATCCTTCCTCGGGCATGGATGTTTGTGTTGTCATTAGTATAAGTAAGTTAATAAGTAATTTGTAAGTTTAGGGACTGATGTTCAAATGTTTGTAAAGCTTATGGGACTTAACTGCGGTGTCATCAGTCCCTAAGCTTACAAACTACTTATGAACTAGCTTATAATAAAGATGGCACAAATATCCATGCCCGATTGGGGATTCGAACCCCTGACGGGGAACGGCATCGCGTATAGTAGCATAGCGACTCAATGCGCTCAGCTGCTCCACCGTGGGAGGGACTGATGACCCCGCAGTTAAGTCCCATTAGCTTTACAAACATTTGAACATTTTGCCATAACTAACCGTGATAACTCACTATGGAGCATCTCAAATAAAACCGACTAGAAATGCGAAGTCCGAAGCACCACAAAATATGTAAGGTACATTGCTAAAGCAGACCTGTGGAGAACCTTCTTACCTCGTGCAGTTCCAGCGAACGGTGAGGTTGCACGCTACCAGACAGAGCTTCTCAGGTAGCTCCGGAAACAGAAAGAAGGCTACAAAACAACCTACATCAACCTTACCGTAACTCAACACGAGTGGCTGTTAATGCCTCTTTGTACCGCTAAAACTCACCCTAAGCTGTACAAAAATGGAGGCTAAACTGCTGCTATCCTACAAACAGCTCAAAAACCATAGCACACACTATGAAATAGGCACACAAAGTAGCTCATATGCTTTCACTAGCAGACGAAAAAGAAAGGAATACATGATATATAATATAAATATGGCATCAACACATAATAAAAAATTATTTTATTTAAATTCCTCATAGTTGGATATGTGACTGCCAACGGCCGTGCCACAGTTGATACACTGGTTTCCGTTAGATCACCATGTTAAGCACTGTCGTGCTTGGTTAGCACTTGGATGGGTTATCTTCCGGGTCTGACGACTGCTGTTGGCAAGAGGCGTGCACTCAGCCCTTGTGAAGCCAACTGAAGAGCTACTTGATTGAGAAGTAGCGGCTCCGGTCACGAAGACTGACATAACGGCCGGGAGTGCGGAGTGCTGACCACGCCCCCCTCCATACCGCATCTAGTGACGCCTTCGGGCAGAGGATGACACGGCGGCCGGTCAGTACCCAGTGGGCCCCCTGAGGCCCGTCGGACTGAGTTTACAGTCTATACGATATGTGACTGACATAAAAAAAGTTTTAGGGCCAAACCTAGCAGTGAAATGCAGCACTCAACAGATCACGTTTCTCACAGTATGCAGGCACAGATGCACCGATGGACGATGGGAGTCAGATACAACATAAAATCTAAATCAGATCACTTAAACTTAGTGGAACCTCTCACAGTGCGACGTTTTAAGATTTTAATAATTTATATTTGAATTCTAACGTGTCCTTACTTTCCTTGGAAATTGTTCTACTAAAAGTACATAGCCGGCCGCGGTGGCCGAGGGGACTGAGGCGCTCCAGTCACGGTCTGCACGGCCACTACGGTCGGGGGTTCGAATCCCCCCTCGGGCATGGATATTTGTGCCGTCCTAGTTCGTAAGTAGTTCATAAGTAGTTTGTAAGTTTAGGGACTGATGACCCCGTAGTTAAGTCCCATAGACTATACAAACATTTGAACATATTGAAAAGTACATAAAAACTGGAGACTACGATAGAATTGAAAGGGAGAAATGAATAAATCGGCAATATAAAGACGGTTGTAAGAAGAGTTCATCTGATTTATTGCGTAGTTTTTTAACTGTGTCTGTGATGTGAGTCCAGCATTTTCCGTTGGAAATGAAACACTAATAAAAGAAGTCAGATTAAAAAACGATGGTTTGTACCATGATTGACAGGAAATTTTGTAGGAAAAACTGACTTCAAATATCACAAAGGTGGCAGTGCGAAGAATAGCGAGATTTTCATATCCAGAATTGAGATAAATATTAAAATTTTGTTTAGATATGGATCTACGACTTTGCTAACAGTTTGTAGATTCCTTGTAAGTGAAGACAAATGTCCGAAAACGTTATTGAAACACTTAGTCCTGTTCACAAGTTTATCTGACACGTATTCCTAGCAGATATAAAGATATGCCGATTTTATACTTGTGCGATTGTAAGAGTAACTAAGTTGCCATCGCCGGCCGCGGTGGCCGAGGGGACTGAGGCGCTACAGTCACGGTCTGCACGGCCACTACGGTCGGGGGTTCGAATCCCCCCTCGGGCATGGATATTTGTGCCGTCCTTAGTTGTAAGTAGTTCATAAGTAGTTTGTAAGCTTAGGGACTGATGACCCCGTAGTTAAGTCCCATAAGCTTTACAAACATTTGAACATTTAAGTTGCCATCAAAGTTTCAATCATTCTGATGGTGACGGTTTCTTTCAGGCAGAATATGATATTTTTATTTTTATAGAAGGTTTCACAGAGGGTTTAATTATTATGTAGGAGAGTGAACGTCACAATGGGTATTTCACGTGAATTCTCACAATATGACGAGTTCCACAGAAGATGAAAAGTAAGAGGCTAGTCGAAACGCCGCTCTTAAATGAAGCTGTTACTCGGATTATATCCCCAGAAGAAACTATCAACACAGTTTGACGAAAAAAATATTGCCTTATACAGAATTTATCAGGTTAGTGAAAAATGTGAGGTACTCCTTTAGATCTTTGTACGTTCATCTTAGAAGCAGCTTCTAGCTGGTTATTGACACATATGTGACTTAACACTCAACAAAACACAGTCAAAAGCGAAAGTATTAGCATAGAGGGGGAGAGTGGCGAATTACTTACTCAGTAGGAACTTCGATCTTCTTATTATACAGCTTATTATTTCAACCCGCCTTGTCGATAATGTTCGGTGAATTAAGTCAGAATGGTCGATCGAGCAACACAGGCGAATCAGAACGCTGCATCTGCGTAGCGGCCCGTGTTGACAACCTGTCCTTGCCGTAGTTCAGTTAAAATTCCAAGGTTTGTAAATCTATGGGACTCATCTGCTTGGTTATTCGTCCCTAGCTTACAAACCACTTAAACTAAGGTAAACTAACCTAAGGACAACACAAACACCCAAGCCCAAGGGAGGACTCGAACCCCCGAAGGCGAACGGCCTCGTGCACCGCCCTAGTGCACGGCTAATCCGCCGCGGCCCGCAGTTCAGTTGAGCATTGAGTGTATTCCGTGTTATGCCTGTTGGACGAAATGTTTGTTTAGTGCGTTGGCTCTGAACTGAGTACAGGACATCAAACGGGCGAAGTATAAATTTAAACTTTTGTTTTAAGCTTGGCAAGACACCTAAAGACGTCTACGCAGGGTACGACCCCAGTACCAATGAAAGGTTCCTGTTTTTTTGTTCGCGACAACGCTCTCCCACACACAGTCAATGTCGGCAAGTAGTTCCTGGCAATTAAAGGGGGTGAACATCCATCATAATCGTCGGATCACAACACTCCAGACTTCTTCCTGTTCCCTTGACTCAAATTCGCTTTGAAACGAAATAGTTATGGGAGGTGACTATTTCGAAGGACAGTAAGGTAACTGTTGTTTATAGTTCATCTACCTTAATGTTGCAGGACTTGTGATATTCCTGGCCTGTGGCCACTTCATATTTCTGGCCGCTGGCCGTTTCTTTGCTAACATCGCGGAAGAACGACAGAAGTGCAGCATATGTTGAAATGTGGGGTGGGGAGCAGTAGCATATGGCGCAGTAGGTGCTGGTTCCCGTGGGAAAGCCCGCCTATGTTACTGGTGCTCTCCTCGCATTGGCTGCTGCATTTCATGTCACGTGATTTCTTTTGAAATTACTTTTGTTTATTATAAACTAAATATTAATTATTCATAGCTGAGAATTTATTATAAATATCTCTCAAGGACAGGCTAGATTTGAACAGTTTGAAACGTTTAAGTTGCCTTCTCTTATTGTAACAAGAGAAGAGCGATTTTGCAGAAGGCGCGCGACGGCCCTGTTTTAGCGCGAAATAGAGCGTCAGGTGCCCTCTCGCAACGCGCCGCAGTTTCAGTCTCGAGCTGACCATCATACGCGCCGGACCGCGCCGGTCATGAGTAAAGATTTTTGCGTAAATGTGATAACAGTCGAGGTCTCAACATGAGCTATGGTCAGCATAGGCCGTATCATATGAACAATAGTTGCTCATTATTTTTATTATTTATTTAATAAATGGCATCCCTGACAATTATAAATCTCGCGAGTCGCTTATTATGCTTCCATCATAAAGAACTTTAGCCTCACTTGTATGCTGTAGAAGAACCAACGACCTGTGTGCTGTCTTCTGCGCTGGGGACACAACTATAGAAGACAACAGGTTAGTCAGAACTCTATGCTTTTCGTAAAGTCTCGGAAAGCAAATACGGCACCTCGTGCGTACTGTAGGGCGGTACAAACGCACACTGCTACGCAACAGCATCCTCAAGGATGTGGACGTTTTAGGGGACTTGTGGGAGGAAGCGGTACTAACTTCTTCGTCCGCAATTAAAACCCTAGGAAGCTCGTAGACTATTCACCGAAATTTATTGTCAGCGGTTGCATGTTCTATGTTTATGATTGGCTTTGTCCATACTAATGTCGTTGATTATGGTAGATCGAATACTTGTATTTAGACTGCCTTTTTCATCATCAATCCCCGCAAGCGTGAAGCGTAATCTTGATCTGAAATCAATTGTATTCCATCACATTGTTTGAGGCTATAGAATATACAGCCGAGGAACTTTGTTACACCGTTATTTGAATCATCAGAACCGTATTATGAAAGTTGTTTGTATTCCGTAAGATATAGAGCACTTTAGTTACATGAATGAAATAGAAATTCACACTCAAGAGTTGGCGGAGGCATCATGTAACCACTTTTAGACAATTACCAGACCGTTCGCTCTCAAGTAGCACACGAGAAAATGAAACTATAACGAAATATATCTATGCGAATTCTAAAATACCTCATTATACGACTGACAGTGCGCCTCGGTTGCACAGTGGTAGAGTGCCAGACTACAAATCTAAAGGTCGCGGGTTCGCCAGGTCCTAGGATTTTTATCTGTCACTTTCCACTTCTTTCACCTCTGGCAGTATTGCTCATGTGAAAAATACCGAGTAGCACCGTGGTTCGGAATCCACGTTAAACTGTAGGTCCCCCTATAACTGGCTGGGTAAGTCAGTTCGAAGGTCGGAGGAAGGCAACGGCATACCACCTCCAAACAGGACCATGCCTAGTAAAGCACTGTGGTATTCAAACCAATCTTCGGATTGTTGACTGCTTTACCTTACGACTGACAACAGAAGATCCTCAATAGCTAGAATAAAATGTCCGTTTAAGGTAAGTTTTTATAGGAAGCATTCCTGCTTAGAAAGAAATAACTCTCGCAAACGGAGGAATCACCATGTTCTTGCCCTCTTTGCGACAAGCAGATTTGTTGGAACTCTGTCTCACGCCGAAATTCGCGTCCATTTCTTCCTTGCCTCCTACGGCACGTGCTTCTCTTAAAGTGATGGACGAGAAAGGGGAGCCTAGGACAGAGACTGTAAATCAACATGCGGGCCGACCTCCGATAACAGTGAGTTAAAGCCGAAACGTTCATACCAGAACACGTTGTTCTACTGAATAATAGACGTTATGGGCATAACTTGAAACAGTATTCATAGAGTGGTCCTTCCGCAAAACACAATTTTTGTTGTCTTTGTTCTTTAAACGCTAAACTTGTTTCACTTGAGCCGGTACTAAGTATAATGTGTTCACACAACAAAATCACAAGTTTCTGCTCGTTTGCAAATATGGACTTTCGTCAAAACAATTTCATCCAACAAGTACAGAACTGTGAGAAGAACATAATTGTCTTCGTGAAGAAAATAGCCAACGAGATTGTGGGGAAATGATTATATGAAGAAACACTCTAAGACTAAATGAAAGAAAGAAAAGATTCATTATGAAGGAGTTAAGGAAATTGGTCACAAATTAACATTCATACGGGTATCGACGGAAAATGTTGAATTGTAAATTTTGGCGGGCGAAGGATTAATGTGTGATGCTCCACCGTTTCACCGCACAGCTGGCAAGGATGGTAAACTCGGGACATTTCGATTCCAGAGCATAAAATCTTTACGAATTTCATTTGGTGTACTCAGTTGGGCACTAATTCTTCTCATTCTAGTGAACAATCTACGAAGTTTGTTCTTAACTTTAGACAAACACTGCGGGGACTACAGCTGTCAAGAATACAAGAAATGAATTGGCAGGGACGAGTAAGAATCAGCATTAGCTATGTATGCATTCATGTTAGTAAGAAATCTGTCATTCACATGAGTACGGAAAGAAATACATTAAACTTTGTTTACAAGATAGCTCAATCAAAAGTGAAGGCCGTAAGCTTCACAAAACTTCTAGGAATTACTATTACTTCAGACTTAAACTGGAAAGAACACGTAGATAATGTTGTGGGAAAGGCGAACAGGAGACTGGATTTTATTGACAGAACCCTTAAAATATGCAGAGGACTGCTAAAGAAACTCCGTACACTACTCTTGTCCGTCCTTTTTTGGGGTATTGCTGCCCAGTGTGGGATTCTTATCAGGTGGGTTTGACGGAGGACAGCGAAAGAGACCAAAGAAGGCAGCTCGTTTTGTATTGTCACGATACAGGGGAGACAGCGTTACGGAAATGATACAGAGTCTGGGATGGGAATCATTAAAACAATGGCGTTTATGGCTGTGGCGTGGTCTACTTACGAAACTCCAATCGCCAACATTCTCCTGCGAATGCGAAAAGATATTATTGACTGCCACTTAAATAGGTAGAAAAGATCATCAAAATAAAATACGAGAAATCAGAGCTCGAATAGAGAGATTCAGGTGTTCTTTCTTCCTGAGCGCTATTTGAGAATGGAATGGGAGATAAGTAGTATAATGGTGGTTAGATGAACCCTCTGGCAGGCACTCAAATGTGATTTGCAGAGCATCCTGTGTAGATGCATAGCTTACAACGCTAATCAGGAACACTGCACATCGTATTTAAGCCACAACAGTGGATCCGACATTTATAATAAACGTGTCTTCTGTGCAAGAGTTACATAATGGAATATACGAGCACTCAAGGGTCTTAGAGAATGTGTTCCTAATGGAAGTTAGGGTCGGTCCAGGAGGCGTGTATGCACAGCGTAATGGTTAACGCCACCACTCGAGAAACTCGAGTTCCAATCCCAGTCCGGCGCAAATTCTCATATGTCACAAAGTAAATGAATATTTGATGCTGTTCCTAATTCGTTGTTGCGAATACATTTCGTGTATTCTCATACAAATGATCACATTACGCTCCCACGTTCTGACCCGGGCAGTTAGCTAGGCGGTTTAAAGCGCCGCTTTTCACGTTGGGAAAGGTGTGCTGGCCTCGGTTCTAATTCGCCCAGCGGATTAACAAAATAGGGGGCAGTTTGCCGGCCTGCCTGGGTGTGGTTTTTAGGCGGTTTTCCACATTCCACCAGGTGAATATCGGGCTGCTATCTAAGTTCCGTCTCAGTTACAGTCTGTAGGACGATGTTAGAAGCTGCAGTACACATACTTACCCACAGGGGATAATAGAGTGGCGAGAAGAAGGATATCCGACAACGCCTTAAATTAACCACTCTAAATCCGGATTAACAACCCCGTGGAGACTGTTTAGAACCGAAGCCGGTCTAAGTTATAAACATAAAAAATAGCTGATGGTTGATAATATGCATTTCCTACAATATCGCCTGTTCATGCACCTGTTAAATTATTTGTACGTACTACAATATCATCTATCAGTCACTATCGAAAGATCTTGTCACAAAATTTAAGAAAATTGTAGTTTTTTTTTGAGGTTTATGAATAGATTCAACATTACAATCATCTTCATGATTCATCCTGGTGGTGAAAGAGAAAATAGCATACCGAAACAAAAAATATTATTCTTTATTTATAAAGGTAATCACAAGTCACGTGTCTTCCATACCAAAGTTTGACCTTCGCACATATAAAAATTGAGATACATTAAAATGATCATTCAAGGCACTAAAAGATGATTAAGACTACTAACAGTGCTACACGTGGTGAACTAAGTACTAGATATTCACAAATTATGGTACAGGCATAGTTCCGTCCATAACGTGTACATTTGTCGCCAATATCTAGAAATAAGTTGTGAGGCGTGACTGTTAAGTAAGTTTATTACTTACATGTTTAGTAGACCATAAGTGCAACATGCCGCTATAATGGAAGTGAGACATTTCTACAATTATTATACACTTTCTCAATGAAGAAAGAGTGGAATCTATGAAACACAAGTCATATACCGAACAAGTGTTCATAACATCTAAGGTGAACATTTTACATCAATGTTCAATGGATTTTTACCTTATTTGGTGCCGCGCGGGAGTATCAGAGCGGTCTAGAGCGCCACGTTACGGATCGCGCCACCTCCCACGTCGGAGGTTCGAATCCTCCCTCGGGCATGGATGTGTGTTTTGTCCTTAGGTTAGTTTAACTTGGTTTCATTAGTTTGTAAGGCTAGGGACTGATGACCAACGTAGTTTGGTCCCATATGATTACAAACATTTGAACATTTTGAACATTTGAACCTTATTTGGTCCACAATACCACCTCCTAAGATACAGAATACGATTCTCGATTCTCTAATAGTCTGTATATCAGATGTTATATATTACTGAATAAATGCTCAAAGATTCTTTTCTGAACTCCGTACTTCTCCAAATGTTCAAATTTTGTTAATCTATGGGACATAACTACTCTGGTCATCAGTCCCTAGGCTTACAAAGTACTTAAATTTACCTATATTAAGGATAATAAATACATCCATGCCCGACGGAGGAATCGAACCTCCGACGGCAAGCAGTGGTGCGCTCCGCAGCAAGGCACCTTGGAACGCTCGACCTATCCACAGCGGCTCTAACTCCTTACGTGACAGGATGAATCGGAGTGATGTATAGCGTAAAGTATTTCTCTATGTAGTACTATATTTATGAATGACACTTTTGTTTTCAAATTGTGATTACCTACTGCGAAGACATTTACTGTTATCGCTCTCCAGAGCTATTTACAAAGGCGTCTGCATGATGTCGGTAAACTGTGTTAGATTTCCAGTACGGCCACGAATTTTTGCTTGGTTGGTGGAATGGAAATTGATGCATTCAGCCTGGTAATATCAGCTGAGGAACAATTGGACAGAACAGTCGTGACGCCAGATCCGTTAAGCTGACAACGACATCTCGTCGACGCTCCTGCAAAAGAATTCAAGTATATGTTTTTCCCTCGTTCAGTATGGGAGTGGAACAGGAAAGCAAGTAATTAGTAGTGGTACTGAGTACCCTCAGCCACGCACCTTTGGCTGGATTGCGGAGTATGTATGTACTTGTAGGTTGAAGTGGATTAAGAGGGCTTAGCAATTGCAGCCCTTCCATGTATATTAAGCTTCAACCGTATTGTTTATATCGACACAGTAATAATCCGTTTCGTAGTCGACTTTTCCATGGTAGTTTTATGTTCTCAGGCCACAATCGTTCTCAATGCCCGTCGGTTGTTGTCAATTATCTTCGGGTTTCGCTCACTTCCTATTCGTCAATGATGTTTTACGTTGTTTCGTATTGTTGTTGTTGTGGTCATCAGTCCGCAGACTGGTTTGATGCAGCTCTCCACACTACCCCGTCCTGTGCAAGTCTTTTCATCTGAGAATATGTTCGGCAACCTACATCCTTTTGAATCTGTTTACTATATTCGTCTCTCGGTCTCCCTCTACGATTTTTACCCCGCACGCTTCCTTCTAAGTTGACAATTCCTTGATATCTGTTTCGTGTACGCTGTCATTACAGAGGATTCTGTCTCTAGTGTAGCCGTTTATGTTACACATGCTTGCACAAATGCGCAGTATCAAGTCGACCTCTTTAGGAATATAAGGGATGACGAATTTCACTGATAGTTTGTATCGACTGTCGCAAAACAAAACGTAAAACATGTTGCAGGGTAACGTCCAACACTTCGCAAGTCTGTTGTGCACAGCTGTCGCGTCTCAGTGTCAACACGTAGGCAGCGGTGCCAACTGGCAGCCAGATGTGGTATACCTTACGGTGGTCTGCTCATACTATGTTGTAAACCCCCTGGACTTCCCTTACCACGTTACGGGCACGCTCCGTCACCAATTCTGATCCCTTTGGTAAAAATCACCCCATGTTCGTTTATGCATGCACTGCTCAAACATCGTCTAAAATTGCTTATTATTTGTACAAGATATGTTCTTATATTAGATACGAGGCGTAAAACATTTCTTACGATTGTGATATTTATAGAAGTAGTTGTTTGAAGCAATATTTGAATATATCGTTCAGTATTTCTCCCAAAGTGTCAATACTTCATGATTCTCTTCCAACATATCATAAACATAAATGATAAAGATCCGATTTAGATTCCGATAACGGTAATACTTTTCGTTTGAATGTTTTTGTTTATCTCATTTCTTAGCTGAGATACGGAACGACGTTAAGATCGATAAAGTTAGGATTTCTAAGTGGTTTCGACAACAATTACTTGAAGTATTTTTATGTCCTTGTTACAAACCCTATACAAGCGTCGTCACTATTAGTCTGTAATAGTAGATTGTGAGGATTCTACGGATTTTGAATCATATTTCCATTCACATTAAGTGCCACTCAATTAGAAAATGTGTCTTTAATGTTTTTAGAGCAAATAGCTAGGACAAATGCGTGTAGTTTTTTCTATACAATGAAAACAGCGAGACGGTGAATCTCCTTGCAAGTACAAAGGTACTTCTCTTAAGATATATAGTATACGAAAAGTGTACAACGTAGTGTCCGTGATTTATCGATCAAACCAGTATAATGACGTTAAGACATGTATACATATCGATAAATATTGAACTGCTTAAATCGTGGAAACACGGACACTGAACATTATATATTATAACAAAGTAATGCTTGCGTCAGTAAATGAATGTCTTGTCCTGTTCTGGAATCACAAATACTGTGCGAGCCGCATATGGCAAAATTACATTACGTAATGGATTTAACGGTTTAGGTCAGTCTGGGATGCGTGCATGGGTAGCAAAGTGATTAAGACTCCCACTCGTGAAATGCAGAAAATTCAAGTTTGTGTCCTGATCTGGCAAAATTTTTCATATGTCAGCAACAAATAGACAGCCGATGCTGAATGAAATTCGCATTGGTGAATACATTTTCTTTTAAAATAAAAGTAGACTGAAAAATATTTCATACCAGCTAAATTCAAAGTAACGCGAATGGGAGAAAAAGAGTTCGGCAGTAGTCTAATGGGTAATTTATAAATCTGCAATAGAACTTGTCAATATCGTAAAATCCTTAGCAGGGAGGTCCAACAGGTAACATAGATTTTTATTGGACGTTTTCGTAGAAAAGTATGGATTATCTGTAATCACTTTCCAGACCCTTATGCGTCAAATTTTCTAGAGCACTAATCCCATGTAGGAGTTATTAATTTCCTTTACCGCAGGCATCAAAAACATTCAGAGACGCGCTACACAGCCTCCTTGCAGATCGATAATTATAGGCCATGTGATTGTATGACGGGGATGTTTGGCGGGTTTAAGTGGGATCCGTTGTTAGTTAGGGAATGTTACTTTCTCCAAACCATATTCACTTGAGTAAAGAAATAAAGAATACAGTTGCAGGAAGCCTGTGACACAGTGGGAGTCATGGGAATGTAATATATTATGGTGAAAAAATGTTCAAATGTTTGTTAAGCTTAAGGGACTTAACTATAGGGTCATCAGTCCCTAAACTTACAAACTACTTATCTACTACCTTATACTAAGGACGGCACAAATATCCATGCCCGAAGGGGGATTCGAACCCCCGACCGTAGTGGCCGTGCAGACTGTGACTGGAGCGCCTCAGTCCCCTCGGCCACCGCGGCCGGCTATTATGGTGATTACAGAGGAATATCGATAATCGTGGTGTCGTCTTGGTTAGATAAACACGTGATTGGAATTGGATAAGTTTTAATTATAATTTATAGAGTTTACCTCCCTTTATGCACTGTTCAGTGTCTTACAATGTTTGTAAGTTGATCTATAAGTACGAAAGCAATTAATAATGGTGGATACTCCGAACGTAAGAACACTGCAGCCCAATGTTAGTGCTTCTCCGTGAACCCAAAACCCCATGTATAATTAGTGTCGTGGAATGCACACACTGTGTGATCAGTTAAACTTATTTAAAATGTAGAAAACAGATAATGACGCGAATACATTTCCCCGTTGTGTATAATACTTTTGCATGATAGTTCCAGTATATATAAAGGCGGAAGGCGGGAGAGACGAATAGTACAGATAGAGAGCTGTGTGTTGTGTCGCCACGCAGGCATATACTGCAAACTCGACCTGTCCTCACACAGACTGGCGAGTGTCCAAGTTAAACCTAACATGATTCCACTTTCTGCGCCGCTGGTCACTGCAGTGGGACACAAAACAGACATGTTTCATGGATAATTTACGTCGCCAGATAGCACGGGGGCGTGACAGCGGGGTGCTACTGATAAGTGAGAAGGAAAACTTTCCTCTCTATCGTCACAATTATGGCACCCCACAAGCAAATCCATCTGCGCATTATTAATTTATCAAGACATCTGAGATAGTTTTCTAACATTACGCTCTGTGGAAGACATCTTAAGTGAGTCGCAGTTACTTCCATATAAAAAATGGAACATCGAAAAATTATACTTCGGTGGGATAGAGATTTTTCTGGTTTTACAAAAACAAACTTATTAGCTGTTCATTGTTTACACAACTGCTTTTCCACTGGCTTCACACTCAAGACTTATTTCAGAAACAGACGTCGCACCGTGAATTTCTCACCAATTCAAATTAAACTGTAGTTTACCTTTAATAAACTCAAATTTTTCAAATGTTTGTAAATCTAAGGTACTGAACCACTGTGATTATAAGTCCCTAGGCTTACAGTCTACTTTAACTAACCTAAGGACAACAAACACACACACACACACACACACACACACACACACACACACACACACACATACATACATACACGCCCGATGGAGGACTCGAACCTCCGACGGGGAGCAACTGCGCACTCTCCAGCACAGCGCTTTAGAGCGCACGGCTAATAAACGCATTCTTTTACTGCTTCTGTCTTACGAAGATAACATACTCGGATACAATATGTTATTAGAGAGTGTATCTATAAGAATGAGCTATCATGGGATACAAAGGACGTGTTCTCCACCCAGGAGACGACAGTTATCTATGTCCATGTCGTAACTCCTTTTAGCAGTACTTAAAACTTCAATGTACGAGGAAGGCTCCGAATTTAGACCTTATACATTGGAGGTGGAATTTGCTTCAGTTCATCCCGAATTTTGATGAATGTTTCTTACTGCTAATTTGAATGAAATTATCTGACAATAAGATGATGCTCTAGTGCTGCTGAAGATCTTCCATAAAGCTCAATTTGGAGCATAAGTATTTTCTTTGAATTAAATTCCAATCTACTTTTCGTGAATAGGAGCAACACTATACTTATACAGCGAAGTTCAGGCTACAAACTCGTGGAACAGTGGTTGTATAAAATATTTTCATGAACAACTGCTTCATTCTCCCATAAATCAAAAGTAATGAGTCGACCTCAGATCTAGAGAAGCATCTCTGAAACATCATAGCTCTTACATGTGTAGTCGTGCTCAAAAGCATCCGAACGACCTGAATTGCATTTCGCCTTATTCGTATGCAACCCTCATAACGCAGCTCTCTTACAGGTCCTATAATCGCTCCTCGGTGCAGTCGTTTGACTATTAAAATGGTTCCAACAAGTCACCACTAGAAAACTCTGCTCCGTATCGCAATAATTCAGGGAACACCTTATCACAGTTAAGGCTGTACTTAAGGCTTGTAAGCTCACGTTTATTACAAGAAATTACGTACCTGAAATGTTACCACTGTCATTATTACGTCAGATAGGTAATGCACGTAGTAAGTTCGATGTATTCATGATTGCTTGTTCAAAGTAACATACCGTACATATTATTTAACACAAAATGACATTAAAAATTTAAGTTACGAGCAGCTAGTTGAGAATATGAATAAACTTCAAATGACACGGCGAACCGTCTCATTCTGCATATGGTTTCAAACCCAGGTCATGCAGACTAAGTAAAGATTACATGACTGACGGAGACTAACAGTCATTCAAATCAAATGTTCAAATGTTTGTAAATCTATCGGAACAAACTGCGTGGTCATCAGTTCGTGGCTTACAAACTACTTAAACCTAAGTAAACTAACCTAAGGACAATACACACACACCCATGCCCCAGGGAGGACTCGAACCTCCACGGCGAGCAACCGCGAACAGTCATTCCTGACTAAGCATACAGAGAGTGATATACCTCGATTTTAGACAGTATCATTTAGTAAACATCAACTTTAAATTAGGTAACGTAAACAATTTTAATGGACGGGAATTCCTATCCACATCAACATCAACTTTAAATTAGGTAACGTAAACATTTTTAATGGACGGGAATTCCTATCCACTATTTATTGTCCCTGTTCACGAAATGTGAGAGGTGTAAAATATTGCTTCTTCACAAGTAACTTACTTGAAATACCGTGGGGTAAGGCTTTGTGTTGGACAGGAATTTGAACCAGAAGCTAATTGGATTGTTATCAAAGCACAATCAACTATGACATATCCCATTTTCTCTACAGTAGCTAGATGTTTTAACTAAACTGACGAGACGAAAGTTTATTTTTTTTTCCTTCCCGGGACTCCAGCCGAGCACATATCGCTGTTATATTCTAGAGAAAAAGAACGTTAAATATGGGTTTGTTACACCAGCAGCGACATGTGAGCATGTTTGAACTAGAAATGATATGACGAAGAGTTCATTGCTAACTGGGAACCGAACCCCACTCATATCCTTGTTGACTACACACAGAGACGTCAGATACCGAATTTCTCTCCACCAGCAGCCCGGAATAACATTTTTTGAACTTACAGTTAGCTCGTAAATAGTTCTGTGTCTCACTGGTAGTCAAAAACTTCAGATTGACAAAGAATGAAAATACATTCAAAATAAAAAATTTATCCACCAGCACATAGGTGTTCTCATGCTAGAGCTTGATAATACATAATGAAAACTTTAGTGCCGGGCCAGGATTCGAACCCATTCACGCGCAATAAGTGGACATGTTGAGGAATCTGTAGTTTTGAACAAACAACAAATTGTAGTCGAACTGTATTGTCACGAAGAGATCCTCGCTGCGGAGCACGCGGTTGCTCGCCGTGGAGGTTCGAGTCCTTCCTGGGGCATGGGTGTGTGTGTTTGTCCGTAGGTTAGTTTACCTAGGTTTAAGTAGTTTGTAAGCTACGGACTGATGACCACGCAGTTTGGTCCGATAGATTTACAGACATTTGATTTGATCAAATTCCGCGTTAAGACCACACTGAGTTGCATCCCCAGTCCAGAACCAATTTTATCGACATACAGAAGCTCAAATAAAAGATGGGATAAGTGTCCCGTCACCCTTCATAAATGACTAGTATAAGAAAGGTTATGATGACAGAGTTTTTGCATGTCACCACTCCTAACCTCTACTTGGCAGAAGTGAATAGACTATGTCTCTCCCTATCAACATTCATCGGCCACTGTTGGAATCGAACCCAGAACATAAGTATATCTACCTATCATCAATTCAACAGTTATCTGAATTTACGACACAAATAACTGAAGAAGATCATGCAGCGATATCTAAAATATTCACCAATGAAGAACTTACAACATCTTTAAAGCAGGCGCCGCCTATTAAGGCTGCTGGAATAGACGGCTTGCCTGTTGACTTTTACATAAGTTATTGGGATATCACTGACACAGAACTGACCAACGAGCTTCTGACAGTTAACGAGATAACCACATTTTTCAACGAGGGCATGGTGGTCTTAGTGCCTAAAACACCACGCAGTACAATGATTACACAATACCGATCACATGACTGAATGCTGACTTTAAAATATTCACTCGTTTAATCAGTACTAGACTGAAGCCAATACTACCAAACGTTATAGGCCCATACCATGCACATCCGGCCACAGGAAGGAATATTTATGACATTTTTGAAGAATTTAGAGATCTAGCTCATGTTGCTTGGATCAGTAAAAACAAATTATCATTGGCCTTTCTGGATTATCATAAAGCTTTTGACAGATTGAGCCATGAATTTTTACTACACTCCATGAGAAAAATTGGGCACAAGGAGCAAGTCGTTCACATAATTCAAAATTCTATATGTCGCTCTTATTCGAAGTTTAAAACAAATGGACAATGGACAGCCACTGTGGAGATTCAGCGTGGTATACGGCAAGGTTGTTCTCTTTCTTCAACATTGTATGCCATTGGCTTAGAGCCACTCAGGAAAGTTCAAGAACAACTCAAATGTTCAAATATTTGTAAATCTTTGAGACTTAAAATCAGCGGTTATCAGTCCTTAGGCTTACAAACTACTCAAACTAACTTCAACTAACCTAAGAACAACATACACACCCATGTCTGAGTGAGGTCTCGAAACTCCGACGTGGAGCGAGCGCGCGTTCCGCAGCAAGGCGCCTTACGTTCAACCATTCCATCGCGGCCAAGAGCAACTACAAGGTATCCGGATACTGCATTGTTGGAAGTATGCCATGCATACGCTGACGATATTAGCCTCATTATTAATAACGAAGAAGAAATGGGGATAGCAAGACAACATGTAGATATTTATGCAAAAGCTAGTGGTACCCAATTAAGCACCCGAAAGTTCAGAATCATGACGTTAGGGCCTCATCCGTCCGCGTTTAGATTTCGATAGCTTCAAAAAGGACACAACTGGGACTCCATATTATCGCTAATCCAAGAGATATGAACATTGTTAACTGAACATTGAAACTTAGTTCGCTGCCGATCATGCTCAAAGAGCAACAAGTGAGATTACTGGATAGGCTCCAGAGAGCAGATTTTGTTAACATCTACGTGCTGTGTAAAATATCTGACGTTGCTGCAGTACTGTTCGTACCGCCTGATATTGCGAACAAATTACTTACAACGGAGTGTTGGTTTATTTGGAGAGGCAACATCTTCAAATCTCCGTTCGCCACTTCCACATTACCTCGTCTAAACAGCGTGCTAGGAGTTAAAAATATTCAAGAGCAGTGCACACCATTTTCATTCATGCGATCATTATAATATTACAACTAAACAAAAACACACTAACGAAACGTTTATTCTCTTGTCTCGACCCAGGTCACAGGACACCACTTTTAAAGGTAGCTTATACAAGCAAAGAACTAGCTTATATAAAGCACATTACTATTTGGAAGGAAGCTTAGGATTTAACGTCCCGTCGACAGCTTGGTCATTAGAGACGGAGCTAACGCTCGGAGTATTGATTAAGGATGGGTAAGGAAATCGGTCGTGCCCTTTGAAAGGAACCATCCCGGCATTTGCCTGGAGTGATTTAGGGAAATTACGTAAAACCTAAATCTGTATGGCTGGAGGTGGTTTGAACCACCATCCTCCCGAATACGAGTCCAGTGCGCTACCACTGCGCCACCTCGCTCGGTACTATTTGGAGCTAAATTACATAAAGGAAGATGGACGAAATCAAAAAAGCAATTAAGTGTACAGTGCAATAAGTACCAACCAGCCGCCGCACCCGATTCATTGGAAATATTCAAATTTTCTTTGGAGGAGCATATGGGAGACACCCATAACAAAATGTGGTATGAAGTGATAAATGAAATAATTCCTACCTGCGAGAAACTATATGAAATACACCTTGACCAACGCCATATTGTGATACATGTAATCTTCTTGATACTCCTGCACATAAATTTACATACAGAGACCAAACTGAAATATAGAATTGGACAAGGGAAATGACAGCACTTATAACCCGAACAACAGGAGCCAACATACCAACAACACACATGCCTCATCTGGACTGGACATTCTTCCCCAATGCAGAAGCCGGCCGCGGTGGCCGAGGGGACTGAGGCGCTCCAGTCACGGTCTGCACGGCCACTACTGTCGGGGGTTTGAATCCCCCCTCGGGCATGGATATTTGTACCGTCCTTAGTCTTATCTAGTTCATAAGTAGTTTGTAAGCTTAGGGACTGATGACCCCGTAGTTAAATCCCATAAGTTCTACAAACATTTGAACATTTTCAATTTTGAACCCAATGCAGAAAACAAAAGTTACTGTACGTATGGCTCACTGTGTACTATAGTAGCATTTATAAATCTAAATATCTGTGGGAATTTTTGCAATACTTGTCAAATGAACATAATAATTTTTGAAAACTCCATAATATAAAGTTTTGTTCTAAAACATTCTAGTTATTTCACTCGCGAAGTAAAACGTTCACAGAGCAAGATATTTTGACGACTCGACAAAGGCGAAGTCTATGTTTTAGTTAGTTATCATTCCCTTTCTTTCTTATATACTGTGTGCCGCTTTAGAAATTGAAAAGTGTTGCAATATAACAGGCAGAGTTGACGTTTGAAGCTATGCGACAAGATTGAGGAGGATACCTTTTCTTTATTTTTCCTTAGTTCAGAGTTAGAAGACAGAAGATATACCTTAGTTGCTACGGTGAAGGAAGTCGATGAAGGCGAATTTCATTAAAAAATGCAACATCGAAGAAGGTGGCGTGGGAAATTGAATGGAGAGGCTGTGAGGGAGGTTTGAAGCCCATTAAAAAATAAATAAATAAAAAAGACAAAAATAAAACAACATAAAATAACACTGTGGTAGAGTGCCAAACTATGAATCATTTGTAATAAAAAAAACTGAGGCAAAAACTAAACGAACAACCCTAAACAAAGACGAACGAACAACCCCAAAGCACCGATGTACCCAAAGAATAAAAAAGAACTCGGAAAGCACTGTGGTGTTCAACCCAATCTTCGAGTTAGTGAATGCTTTTTACTTTTAGTCAATAATATGTATAGCTACTTTGGTTGAAATCGATCCACGGCTGTAGACAGTGTTTTTTCAACCATGGCTTCACCCACTTACACATGACACATTATATCACCTACATTTAACGTATTTCACCTACACATTTGTACATATATTTGACCTGATTTCTCTAGAGAATATAGTCCTGTAGTTTCGTTTTCACGCAGATATAAGTTTATGAACATACATTCCTGAAATATGTCTTTCCATTATAGAATTTTACCAGAACCTTCAGTTTTATACGCTAATACTGTCTGCAAACGTGTTGCGAATAGATTTTGTGACAAATAAGGTTAAGTCGAAATTTTATTAATAATGCTACTGTTTTACTACATAAACAGATACATTTTAGTAAGCAATATACTTTAAAAAAAAAAAAAAAAAAAAAAAAAAAAAAAAGTTCAAATGTTTGTAGATGTTATGGGACCTAACTACGGGATCATCAGTCCCTAAAACTACAAACTAGCTAACACTGAGGACGGCACAAATATCCATGCCCGATGGAGAATTCGAACCCTCGATGGGGAACGACCTCACGCATTGTAACATAGCGCCTCAATGCGCTCGGCCGCTCCGCCGCGGCCCTTTTTTTTCGTAACATTGTTGCGAACAAATTGCTTAGGAGTTACAAATGATGCATTGCGTTTACTGCACGTCATTAAGTGCTCACATTCTCATTTAACGTATGAATTAATTTAGGGTGTTATTGTGTTTTAGCTACCCTACATTTTCGCTCTTACTCCTGTCCGTGATTCGTGGTTCCTACCCCTGCACCACTTTTTTTCCCAGACAGTAAGTGATATGCGTAATAAATTTGGTTGAAATCTCTTACGTGTTTTAGAAAGAAATGTGTAACATACATTTTATAATATGCTTGGAATTTTAAGCAACCAAGATCGACTGTCTATTGTGTCGGCCTGAAAGCTGCTTGTAGTAACAGAAAGAGGAAATAATTTTACATTATATCCCATTAAGTTTGTTAGCAATTAGTTTTATGTTCTGTACTACAGATAGTTAGTGAGCGATAAATGAATTTTTTGACTGCGTGAACTCTTAATCGCATAACTTATCGAAACATGTCAAATTAATCAGCACAAAAAATTATCATCTTTTGTATGTAAACTATATTTGTCCTAGAGCAAATTTTGTATTGAAGACTGTTAGTTACGAACAGCCCAACCAGAGGTTATGCAAGAAATAGTGTGAAACTTCGGGAGAGACGCATTTGTATTGCACGGTAGACGACAAAACTGTGTCACTCTGCACGCAAATAAGCTGCCCTTTTATGTGTGAATTTAGGATTACTTCCTTTTGTAAGCTCAGAATTTCTAAATACCTCACTGTTTAGTCGTCCTTTGGTCGATTCTCGAAATTCCCGATGGTTTGCGAGTATTACGGAGAAATTTTAATTCTCCATTTCTGATTGCTGGGGAAGCATAAAAATTATTTACGTTTTAACCGAAGGGGGGCCGTTACGAACCTGTGCCTTTACGAACAATGTTGTGTTTCATGTATTTAGAGCTTGTGGATCAGTCGGAACGTGTAATCATTTGTGTTAGCAACAGCTGCGACTTACAATTTGTTCTTTGTTTTGTTGTAAGACGAACATAAGGGACTTACATTTTTTCTACCGTTGGTGGACATTTATTTATTATGAGCATCAGCGTCCAAAGCAAATATTGCGTTGTTGTCCACACCATGTGAGGGTTCACGACTCAGTTTACATACTCATTTACTGTTTTTCTAAGCACTCTTAATGCAGGAAGTTAATGATATTTCCGAGATAGTCACTAGTTTAGGCTCTACGTGCACTACAGTGAATAGTATTTTTAATATTTGATTAAAATAAACTTTCTATACGTGTGTTTAAAATATTTTGTCACAGGTATAGTCATTTACTGTAGGTTACCAATCCCCATTCTTGCATTTTTATACACTTTTAGAATTTGGATGGAGTACTCTCATATATTGATTTTTAAACGATGGATTTAACCAGTCCTGCTGACAATGAAGAGCCCTAACCACGTAATGTTCCTGCAACGTACATCGAAGGCGATATAAAAGCCAAACTAAGGGGAATATTGTATAGGATCGGGGAGAGGTAGTGTCACAGTGGAGTGAAACCGGTAACCTAAGTCAGAAAAAAAATGTTCAAATGTTTGTATAGTTTATGGGACTCAACTACGGGGTCATCAGTCCCTAAACTTACAAACTACTTATGAACTACTTACGAACTAGGACGGCACAAATATCCATGCCCGAGGGGGAATTCGAACCCCCGACCGTAGTGGCCGTGCAGACCGTGACTGGAGCGCCTCAGTCCCCTCGGCCACCGCGGCCGGCAACCTAAGTAAGATATGACTCACGAGTAAGTAATGCTGACATTCGAATGAAAATTCTAGAGTTGCCTATGTCGCCGACAAGAACACCAACGATGATAGAAGATTATGCAAAGACTCTTGTTACACGTTGAGGCAATACAATTTACTTTACAGGGTAAATTATATGAAGCCAGAGCTTAAGCTCATTGTGAACATTGCTTATAATGTGAATCACATTATAGACAGGACTGTTTTCAATCTCAGGCTTTCATCCGATGACGCATTTTCCTATGATGGCGTCGCCGGGTAGTAGCCGTGAGGTCTGGAGCGCCATGTTACGGATCGCGCTGCATCACGCGTCGGGGGTTCGAATCCCCCCTCGGGCATGAATGTGTGTGTTCCTCTTAGGTTATTTTACCTTAGTTTAAGTAGTTTCTAAGCTACGGACTAATAACCTAGCAGTTGAGTCCAATAGGATTACAAACCTTTGAACATTTGAACCTGTGGTGGCATGAGTAGAGAAATATAAATAAATATGCCGTGTGATCTTGACATCGAAACAGTTTATGGAACGAATGGCAGTTAGCTCCTAATACATCAAAATGGCCCGTAAAAATATATAAGCTTTTGACTAAATGATCATAGAGTCACAGCAGTAAGTGATTACGTCATACAAACATTAATGATGTATCTTATGAGGGGGCAAAGGTCGATAAGTTAAGAGCAAGACATATTGCAAGTCCCTACTTATTGTTAAAATAAGTGGACCGACTATTTAGTACTATAGTGGTTGCTAAGGAGACAATAACTATACAGCCTAAATTTGAATTGTATCATACACTGGGATCCATATTCCAAGAAAAACACGTTGCCTTCTGATAACAGACATGGATGAGTCACGTAATACGTAACACCCTTTTATTTCGTAAACGGTTACACATATCGAAACACGGTCTAGGTTTTAAGAAACGGTATTGAAGTAAGTACATTTTTAAATGGAATCGATTACTTTTCATAACTGTATTCTATAGCTCTTTGGAAAACAATTACAGTGATACAGCGTTTGTTAATGTTGACGTTAAGACCTGTCGTAGAATAACTGGAGGAAAGTCCTAGAATTTGAGGTCACGATGGCTTTAACATTGTAGGACGATCAAGCAGGCGTCCAGGACCAGGCTGTGTAACTGTATACCTTAAAGTAGGCCTACGCGTATATAGCAATGCTTTGTTTTCCCTTGAACCAACTTAAAACCTACAGTGGTTGCAGATTCACCTACGAATGTTGTTTATGGGCATATGACATAGGCTACATTCTATGTATCACAAAGGGCTTAGGAAAATTACTTCGGATTTATTTATCTTCCTGGATGTACGTGAGCTGAAACAGAGATATCGCACGTTCATTTTTCGAAAACAAAGAGGTCTTACATATTGCAAAAAGCAACTACTGTATGAAATATGTAAATTATAGAAGGAATAATTGACCTTTCGTTTCCTGTACTTGGCTACATGATTCTAACAAGGGCCACCTTTGACTTCTAACGCTCGGAACCGCATGAAACCAAGCTTAGAGTAACAAGCAATCATAAAACAATGGCGAGCATCATTTTCATGTAAAACGCCGCACTTGTCTCCTAGCTACAAATGAAAAGAAAATGAAAAGAGCCAGTGTTGTGTTATTCCTGCGCTGGTCATACAGATCATACCCTTCTGGATGCAAGTTTCCAAACAAAGATGTTACACTGAAGATCTTGCCACCGAAAACAACAAAATATTCCCAACCCCTTGATGTTTACTTTTTTCGGTAATACAAATTCTATATCAGAAGGATTACTGATTTTGTAAAACTACAAGTTGCCAAACCACAAGTAAAGGTACATGGTCGTTATTTAATCGCGAAACTTTTCTCTGTGAGTTACAATCAATTCGCTGCTTCTACGTATAAGCCTATGTTGCAATATGCGAAAGCCAAGGCATGACATTGACATACCAACACAATCAATTTAAAATGTAATTAGTGTGACTTTTGCTATTGGACTGCGTGAATGCGGAAGTGATTTGGAATGTGATAATGTGGGTTTAGTGAAGTGTGCACATTCTTCTCCCCACCTTGTTTTAACCACTTCCTCGTAATCCAGCATCTCCATTTTTAGGACTAATATACGCACTTTCAGGTGTGTGGTACTGCTGCATATGTGTGTTTTGTGCTGTTATAAGCACTTTAAGCAGAGAGCTTTCGGCGCTACTGGTTGAATATGTAATGATAAAATTACGCCATTAAATTACGTATAATTTCCTTCCTGTGGCATTTATATCTTGTTACTTTGTTTCTCTCTGTTAAAATGTTACTTGAGGCACAACGCAACGTTTTACATGGATATGCACATCACTGTCCTTTTTATGATTGCCTGTTTTTCCAAGCATGGTTTCGTGTGTTTCCGAGCATTCGAGGTCAAAGGTGGCCCTTGTAAGAGGTAGAATACATGCTGTCGTACAAATGTGTCATCCTACATTGCTCTAAATGATATATTATGGGACACATTCATTGAATTAAATATGTCATTAAAAATAATTTGGCGACCGCCTGAAGGGCGCAAAATATTCTTCCAAACGACACGAGGTCTAATGCTGAACGTAATGACACTGTTAGCAGCTACGTGCAGTACACGCTGTCGACTGATTTGACATTGCAATGCAATTTGATACACATTTAACTATAATAAACAACTGACTAACAATGCATTGCTAACAACCCAAAACACTTAACATTACGTTTATCTTACAGAAACACAACTTTATCCTTTATTTCAATGCGTTTTCTGGATGTTGACCATGGACTGAAAGGCACATTTGAAATCGGAATTCGAAAGAACGATGAACAGATGTATTTACAGTGGATGGTAGGTTAAAGCAAGCACCGGCTATTGGACGACACATATCGTCTGGCGTAGTTGAGGCTTCGTCATAGACTGCATCTTTGACTGCCCTGCAAAGTAAGAAATCAAGGGGTGTCAGATCGGTGGACCTAGCAGGCCATTTCAAAAATGTTCAAATGTTTGTTAAGCTTATGGGACTTAACTACGGGGTCATCAGTCCATAATCTTACAAACTACTTACGAACTACCTTATTTTAAGGACGGCACAAATATCCATGCCCGAGGGGGGGATTCGAACCCCTGACCGTAGTGGCCGTGCAGACCGTGACTGAAGCGCCTCAGTCCCCTCGGCCACCGCGGCCGGCAAGGACAGCTTAATCGTGTTCTCTGTCGGTTGCAGTCTTCTTTCTTGATTTCGTTTAGACCTTCGAGTAGCTAGTCCTCAGTAGCGTCTTCATGATTCGTGTAATTGCCTTGCGCGTCGTTGATTGGCGATCTGGATAGATAGTTCTACACCTCTGTGTTGTTCGCACGTTATTTCCCTTATAATAATAATATAAAAGTAGTATATACAATTTCTCCTCATTTTTGATCATGTCTGCACGCAGTGGATGTTGAAGCAGAAATGAGCGGCATTCAGCACAGAAAATTCGACAGTCAAATGTGCTGACTTTCTGACGCTACGTACACTTGACCTTGTGCGTCCTGCTAGCGCCGATTCCGGCCACTGTGCCCTCAAACTCAAGGACGTTTCTCGAATGTTTTACTAGTTTCAACGTCAACATTAACAGACTATACATCACTGTAATTGTCTTTACAAGGTCTATCGAATGCCGTTATAAAAAGTAAGCGGTGCCATAAGAAAAGTACTTGCTTCAATATCTCAGTTGATACTGATGCTAAAACCGTTCATAAAACAAAAATATATGTGCCTCTCGACGCTCTAGCATATGCCGAAAACCGCGTTTAGATATGTGTGACCTTTCACGAAATAATTAGGGTATTACACCTTATGTGACTCACCTTGTGTATATACGTGGTATAGTCAATAAGATCGAAGACTTGACGCCTGGAGAATAGACATTCACACAACTCTTTATGTTGCACACGCTGGCTGTTAGTTGTTTTATTTGCCGATGGTAAAGGAAACACAATGATTCGCCTCCAGTTAACCATATTATCCAGCTGAGAAATGTCGGATCATTGTTGGCACAACTAATGACGTCACCACAAATTGTCGTGCAATCATCCACTGATCTTACCACAGGATTCGTTTATGCTAGATACAACGAGACATGTTGAGATCGTCCATCATAATGTTGTGACAAGTATCGTGGCTGACTCCTGCTGCGAGAGGCTCTACTCATTCGGAGTGTTTAGCACGCACCAACGTTAAAACTTCCTAGATGGTGCGTTCCGTTCTAACTGTTCGTGGCCGACCAGTACACGCAGCACTTTTCAAACTGCCCGTCCTTGCACAGAAAGTCGCGGCTTTGCCTAATGTCGCAGAACTTGATGTTTGGCCAATACTAAAACTGTGACATGTCAAGATCCGAATGGCACATTCAACTCACCGTCGCAACAACGACCGCTCATCTGTTTCCAGTGCATTCACTCAACTTTCTCTTGCAGGGAAGAGAGACTAACTGACATGGTACCATACCAGGGCGCCACTTGTGCTATAGTGCACCAGTGGGCCGTTACGCGGTCTCAGAAATTACTGACTGTGCCACTATACAGGGTATCCCACTTGAACTTTTCACTCCAAACGTCTATGTAACATAAACAGATACAGAAAAACGACTGTCGTGTGCATGTACGTACGGCAGGGCTTAGGAAAGAAAGTACTACGAGACAATACAAAACGTAAGCAAATATTATTTTGAACATAAACTCATATTTATTTAAATCGAAACCACATATTCTTTATTATGAAACCAATAGAATGAAAAAGCACAGAGATAGTGTTGTTGGTTGCATCTCAATACGTCAGTATCCCGAGAAATTGCAAAATATTCATATGTCCAAATGTTCGTATATCTATCGAACGAAACAGCGTGGTCATCAGTCCGTAGCTTACAAACTACTTAAACTAAGGACAACACAACATCCAGCCCCAGGGAGGACTCGAACCTCCACGGCGAGCAACCGCGCGATCCGCAGCGAGACGCCTTAGATCGCTCGGCTACTCCACCGCGGCATTGCAAAATGAACTTGACGCTTGAAATAAACGCAACACGCAGTTAGCGCACGTCCCAAAACTTAAGAGTTATCCTAACGCTACTCGTAATCGTGATCTGCAACGTGGGAATTTCCGCGCGGTTCTAGGAAACATCTCAGGGACTACGCAGCCACTCCCGCCGGAGGTTCGACTCTCCCTCGGGCACGTGTGTGTGTGTGTGTGTGTGTGTGTGTGTGTGTGTGTGTGTGTGTGTGTGTGTTGTCCTTGGGTTAGTTCAAGTTAGTTTAAGTAGTTTTTAAGCCTAGGAACTAATGAATACAGTTGTGTGGTGCCATATATTTACAAACATTTGAAATTTTGAATCGTGCGGTATTTGCGCGCTCCATTTATTTCAAGCGTCCAAAAGTATTCCAACGTTTGTAAAGCTATTGGACCAAACTCCTATGGTCGTCAGTTCCTAGACTTACAAACTACTCAAACTAACTTACACTAAGGACAGGCCGCGTTAGAATTGCCGAGCGCTGGAAGGCGCCTCGGTGCAGAGTGCTTTCCGTCGGACGTTCGAGTCCTCCATCGGATATTGGTGTGTGCGAGAGAGAGTGAGAGAGAGTGTTTTGTCCTTAGCGTAATTTAGTTTAAGTAGTTTGCATGTTTTACAAAGGTTTGAACAGACTACGGACAGCACACACACACACACACACACACACACACACACACACACACACACACACACACACCTATGCTTGAAGGAGGAGTCGAACCTCCGGCGGGAACCGCTGCCCAGTCCGTAGGATGACGGTTTAGACCACGCTTACATTTCTCGCTGTCTTTCAAGTGTCAAATTCGCGTCGCAGTTTCTCAGGATGTAATTGAGATATTGCTATTCTGCCAACGCCATTCTTTTCTGATTCCCATGCTATAGCTTTCATGAAAGGTAATATGGCGTGTCCAATAAAAAAATACAGCGTAAGTTTGTGTTGAAAATTACCTTTTTTTTTCTTTTATAATATCTCGTAGAACTTACTTTTGTAAGCCGCTTAAAATCATTCTTCAGTATCTATTTTGTTGCAAATAGTCCTTCCCTTAGTAAGGGTGCAGACCAGACCCGAACTCTTTTGGGAGTCGTGAAATGCCGCGTGTAATGAGTGATAATGGTCAGGGTCTCTACGTTAGCCGGCCGCGGTGGCCGAGGTGACTAAGGCGCTCCAGTCATGGTCAGCACGGCCACTACGGTCGGGGGTTCGAATCCCCCCTCGGGCATGGATATTTGTGCCGTCCTAGTTCGTAAGTAGTTCATAAGTAGTTTGTAAGTTTAGGGACTGATGACCCCGTAGTTAAGTCCCATAAGCTTAACAAACATTTGAACATTTGAACATTTCTCTACGTTAATAGTGTGTGCGTAAGTTCAAAATTTGAGTCCGCGATTTCTAGTAAGCAGAAGGATCCGGTTTAGAATCCCGGCTAGGCACTAATTTTCAACTTTCCCCGTTGATTTTATTCTTTGCCAACTGGCAGCTAATAAACTTCTTTGTATCTCGCTTCCGCATTTTCATGAATTTTCTTGGATATCGATTCCATATAACTACGCATATTAAACGTAGACTGTAGAGATGTCGCACTGAAGCTTATAGCATCCTGAAACCCGGAAATAACTATAATGATATTTTAAACAGGTATGAACCTGTTAAACAGTACATAAAGGGAATTCACAAAAAGTTTGTAATTTTTAAAGGAATCCATGATTTTCATTAATATCTTGTACAATTTTTTAATGCGTTTTGGGTGACGTAGAAACGTTAAAAGGAAAGTGAAAATGCAAAATACGTACTTACTAAGCATTAAACTCGTGGTTAATAGACGGATTATGATCTGTGATGTTAGAGGATAGCTAAACAGCATTCTCACTTTATGCTGCATCAAGGAATTGTGAATTTAGCATTAGAGGAAGGTGGTTGGGGTAAAAACCGCAGAGGAAGACCAAAAGATGGATACAGTAAGCAGATTCAGACAGATGTGGGTTGCCGTTCTTATGTGGAGATGAAGAGGCTTGTATTATGGAGAGCTGCATCCAACCAGTCTCCGGACTGAAGACCACAACAACACTGTTTTCTTTCTTATTCGTGCAGCCAGTGTTCTTACGTCTCACGTTATTGTTCATTTCTGGCACACGGATGCAATAGGAGGGTGTGGTTGCGAGGGCAATAGTCTTCGTCTTTTAGGAGTCGAACATTAATCTTCATCTTTACTTATAGCTATTGTATATAATAAGTATATGTTTTCATGAACTGAGTTAGGAAAACTATAGAACAATGAAGGAGTACTCACCTTCCATTCTACCACTCCACAAAGCTGTTACTTGGTACCAAATGGTAATACTGACTGTTTCTCTTATTAGGTGGCTGCACCGTACTCTCCAATGAAATGGACCACTTGTACTACGACAGAATGTGAAGAATCCTAGATAGTAGGACAGAAAAGTCTGTGTTATCTGTAATGAACATCAGGTCTCAGGAAGACTAACATATATTTGCCAGATATTCTACTCTTCACTGAAAAGGAAGCGGACGAATGGATCACTGAAAAGCATTCTGTGAAATTTTCGTAGGATTTATTCAGAAAGTGCACATGTAGATGTTGGCAAAGGAAGTATTTGATAATTTGTTGCTAGTAGCTCTCTGATAACCTCTTGAAAGTAACAATTTCCAGGTTTTAAGCGTACCACTACACTATTCTTAATCCAAAGACGATAACTGAGTATATTGAAGGAAAATCTGTACAAGATGAGAAATGAAAGTTCCTCTGGCTCCGATCGTAATCCGCGTGAATTCCATTCGACGGGAAAATATTCTTCTATGTTAGGTGATCGATTGCCCTTGAAAGTTTAATGAAAATTAAATTTTCAGAACAAAAATTTCGTTGTCAGGTGTCCATTCAAAATAAAAATTAAAATGCAATATATATTCAGAATGGTTGCCTCATCATGGGATGGGTCTAGTGACTTGTTTTACTAAATGATGAAATGTATATAGCATGACATTAATAATGTAAAATCTCAATCCTGGATGAGTTACGTGTAACGCAACACTTCCGTGATGAAGAATCCATATGATTTACGAGGGGTGGATGATAGGAAGTCGCTACATGTTGGCACCTACAATTTATTCTGAAGTTAATTTCTCAGTGTAGAGGATGTGGTGCCTGTAACGAATACTGTAATGTGCATTACCAGCAAACCGCTCCTGCAGAATATAAAACGTAAGCGCTTTCAGAAGTAGAGACATACCTTTGATAATGAGTGTGTGCTGCTAAGGTTTCCTTATACAGTGATACTGTGTAATAGTTTTTCTGAGAAGATTCTGTGCAATGAAATTTAATTTTTAGGCATATGTAATTAGAGGACGATAAATATTAGCCTACATCCAGAAAATAACAGAGGAAGGATGTTTGTAAGAGCAACTATATTGAAATAAAGAAGGAAGATGTTATCGCATAACTTAGTTTAATAAGTTTACAAGTCTAGGCGCTTCAGCTGTTTATTCTTTACAAACATTTATACATTTTGAGCGGACGTAGCCTATATAGAGAATATGTGGAATCAGTTGAAACTCCAGATGTCGCCGTGTCACTCAGTACATGATTTGGAGGTGTTTAAGATTTGTGGGCGAATCTACCACAAAGCATCATTAGACACATTAGCAACACTATAACGGGCCGTGTTGTGGCATGTTTTTCAGCAAAATGTAAACCAACGCGCTGTCAATGTTGAACGGTATTCGTCTACTTGTACTCACAGCATTTTTTTTTAATGAAAAAGATTGAACTACAACTGTATTAAAGTCTGCTCGGAAATAAAATTGTAATTCGTGAAGGCTGGATGCCTCAAATATTATAACACAATAATGTGTAGCGCTACCACATTCTTGGATATGTATTTTTTGTTTTTCAGTATAATCGTATAAAGTGGAGATATCTACCTACACCCCTTGTAATTGGGTAGAAATTGCATCATAGTACATTGTAGCCGTGGTTCATGTACTTCTATTACGAGAGTTGGAACTTAAATAGTGGTATTATTTATTCACGACCGCCACAAAGCATTAAATGTTTGCACATGTTACTGTCCTTCAAAGTAGTCACCAGCGTTGTGTAGGACCCGTTGCCAGTGATGTGGAAAGCGTAGTATACCGTTAGCAGAACCTGTTCTCTTGATGCTACGAATGGAGCGGTCTACTGCCTGTCGAATCTATGGGACAGTTCTGAAGCGAATGCCACGAAGTGGTTCCTTCATCTTCGGAATAAATTCTAAGTCACAAGGACTTAAGTCCGGGTCCCAGTCCCATCGACCGAACATAAAAGCCACAGCTTGCGCTGTATACGCGCGTGTACTGTCGTGCGAAATGATGGATAGGTTGCGTAGAAAATGTTGCCACTTATTTCGCAAAGTCGGTCGCAGGTGATGCTCCAAAACCGACCAGTAATACTGTGAATTGACGGTGTGCCGTGGAGGAATGTAATGCGTTAAGATAACACCATCACAGTCGTACACAAGAATCACCATAACTATCAAAATACTGGAATTATGACGCACTTGAAGACCTTGATGACCTCTGGCACATTCAATCTTGATCTAACTCCGTTGTTCCTGTTTCGAAAACATAGTGACACAAGTGACTGTTTCCCTGGATTGCGCGCACACCGGTGAAGTGACAAGGGCGAGTCCATTTGCTCGGAGGTAAGGTAGGTATGTCAACAACGTGTACTATCAGCGACAATAGTAGATTCCATTGCATAGTGTCACCCCAGCAGCGTTGCCACTATTTGAGTTCGAACCCTCGTATATTGTTCGTCGCGATATAGAGATCGAACGACTGTCACGTTACCATGGAATCAACGGGTACACGAGGCCCATACTAACGACTGCTGCTGGATTTCAACAGGCCAACTCCACTCCGCTAGTCCCATAGAGGACAAAGAAAAAGTTACCATCCTTGCGGGAGTGTACTGCTGCGTTACGCACCTTGTGTCAAGAAATGGGCTGTTTTGTTCCAAGACAATAATCATAGTGATTACTACGATTACATCTAAATCACCATGGACTAGACGCGGCGGAGTGTCCGAGCTCGCCGGCCGCGGTGGCCGAGGAGACTGAGACGCTCCAGTCACGGTCTGCACGGCCACTACGGTCGGGGGTTCGAATCTCCCCTCGGGCATGGATATTTGTGCCGTCCTTAGTCTTAGGTAGTTCATAAGTAGTTTGTAAGTTTAGGGACTGATAGCCCCGTAGTTAAGTCCTATAGACTTTACAAACATTTGAACATTTTGATTTTGTCCGAGCTCATTGAGGCGCTATGCTCCGTCGGGGGTTCGAATCCTCCCTTGGGCATGGATGTTTGTGTTGTATTTAGTATAAGTTAGTTTATAAGTAGTTTGTAAATTTGGGATTGATGATCTCGCAGTTAAGTGGTCAACGCGTCTGCCTAGTAAGCAGGAGATCCCAGGTTCGAATCCCGGCCGGGCACAAATTTTCATTCGCCACACTTTGGTATTCCATCTAAACCTGGTACAGTGAAGCCATAACTATCGCAAAATGCGATTTATTTCATTAAATGAACTCTGTAACGTCGTTAAAAATATATAATTGTAAAATTACAAAAGGTTGAACCAGTTATCATCAGATAAGAGGTAATATATAATATAAAAATACAAAAGAATATGCAGGCAACAATGAAATTTGTGCAATCATATAACTACGGCCATTGATAGGACCCACATGGAGCAGTGATTGCTTAACAAATTTTGTTTGTGGTGTGGGCAGGCGCGGGAAGTGTCGTTGCCCCAGTGGTGGCGCTGTAGTGGCTGAGGAATCAGCAGGTGTAGGCGGCGGGGGCCCCAGGGTGCGGTGGCCAGGTCACACACTCGCACGCAACATACGGCAGCAGAAGGCGCTGGCAGGCGCATCAGACTCACATTCTTCACAATTATAAAGCTAAAGATACTTCAAATAGCCCCAGCTAGGCGTTTACAAGTGGTTATAAACGTAATACAGCAAACGAGAGGATGACCCGTAGGTTGCAAATTTTTCTTCAAGAGAATTGATTACAGGGAGAGGAGATGTGGTCCATGCCATGCCGACCAGTTTTATTTTTATTTATTCTTTTTACAGTATATCATTGACGGTAGGTTATTACAATTACTGAAAAACATAACAGTGAAGGAGCAGTTAGGATCGTAGGTAAAATCAATGTAGTCATTCTGCTTCCACGAAAGACCATTCGGGCCATTCTAGCGAGACTTGACTCTGCTCAGACTCCAGTATAGTCGGACACTGAAGTCTACATACACTCTAAAAATGACACTTGAAGTCAAAATCAATCAAGAAAGTATTATGTATTCACTTTCTGTGACATAAACAGACTTGTTAGGAACTAATAATAATAATTTCGTGTTGCACATTGACCTGGTGCAAGTCTTCTCAATTCGACGCCACTTCGGCGACTTGCGTGTCCCTAGCCTAACCCAGTTATCCAACGGGACCTACAGCTTAACGTGAAATCCGAACCACGTGTCGTTTCTGGCGACTCCTCACATCGTTGAGAGGTGAAGGATGGGTTAAAGTGCAGACTGGAAAAATCCTAGTTCCGACCGGGTTTCGAACCCGCGAACCTGCGGTTTGCAGTCAAGCGCTTTCCCCAAGACCACCGGGCCCGACGTTAGGAACTAAAGAACGCCATATAATCTGCATAATTAATATAATTACATATACTGACATCTTTAGCATACAAATGAAACAGCAGTCAGGTACAAAAGTAAACATACACTGCCGGCCGCAGTGGCCGAGGGGTCTGCGGCGCGCCAGTCCCGGTCTGCACGGCCGCTGCGGTCGGAGATTCGAATCCTCTCTCAGGCATGTGTGTTTGCGCTGTCCTTAGCGTAAGTAAGTTAAAGTTAGTCAGGTAATTAGTGTGTAAGTCTAGCGACTGATGACCACGAAATTTGGTTGCGTAAGACATTTTAAACATATTCTGTGATGTTCTTCACTTTTAGAACCAATGTAATATTTTGTATTGTCGTCTTCTGTTTCGAACACAGGTTACAAACGTCGAGACACAGATTACATCAATTACTTTATGTGCGCAGGTGTAGCGTTATTCGGCACTTTCACTAAGGATCTTACAAATCATCCTTGCTTTTGACATTGTGTTTTTTTATCCTATGCTTTCATTCTCCCTAAAGATATTCAATTGGTTTAATGTTTGGTGACTGGGGAGGGGGGATGGCGAATGCAACTGTTTGTGTACATTTTAAAGTAGCCATTCTTTTGCGACAATGGCCGTATGCTTGGGGTCATTGTCTTGATGAAACAACCAGTTTGTTCATAGTCCCAGTTTCTTTGCAAATTGCTTCTGATTCTTCTTTAAGACTGTGGGATACTTCAGTTTATCTATAATACCTTCAATAAATACTAAATTTCCAACTCCAGCTGCAGAAATGCAACCCCACAAAAGAATATTTCCGCCACCATTCTTCAATGATGGGACAAGATTTCTCTTCTTACAACTTTCATTCCATTTTCGCTACGCCTTTTTCTGTCCATAACACTTGAAGATGTTAAACTTACTCTCATCCGTGATAATTGCTGTATTCTAAAATTTGGACTCTTTATTTCGGCGCAGAGTTGCAAATTCTAGGCGCCTCTGTTTATTTACCCTTCTTATGAACGGTTTCTTCCTTGCTATTTACTTTCAAACCCATAATTGTGTAGCAGAATTTTACTGTCATGGGATGAACATTATTTCCACTAGTATTTGCGACATCTATTGCCAACTCCATAGCTGTAATCCTGGGATCCGCATTCACTTTTCTAATGGTGTGTTGGCGCTCCATGTCAGATAATTTTGGTGATCGACCACATCTAGATTTGTTTTCTACACTTCCTCGTTCCTTGTAATTTCTAATTACGGTTTGCACACTTGCATGGCTCCTTCTGCTAACGCCCCGAAATTTCCACTGTAAAAAGCCCTTTTCACTGAGCCCAATAATGTTTTTCCTCAGCTACATTGGTATGTCTGTTCTTTTACAATACACGTAAGGTGATCGAATGTTCAAATGTTTGTTAATCTTAAGGGACTTAACTACGGGGTCATCAGTCCCTAAACTTACAAACTACTTATGGACTACCTTATACTACACAAATATCCATGCCCGAGGGGGGTTTCGAACCCCCGACCGTAGTGGCCCTGCAGATTGTGACTGGCATTCCGCAGACCGCTTTTTTTTCTCTCTCTATGGGTAGTTCTGTTCATTGCGGACGCTGATCGTATTTGTTCGTTGATGTTCGAAGTGCTCTTGGCTCAACTTTTTTATTACAGAGTTTTGTGTCCCAGCCTCGTCGCCGCTTTTGTGTCTCGTTTCCGTCGTAGGTGTCGGTGGCCGAGTAGAAATGTACCGACACAGGAATAAAGGATGCACGCTTGTGAAGGTACGAAGGTGAGCAGCCAGTGGGACAGCAGAAACTAGAAACACTAGAGTAAATTAGAACGAGGTATATATTGCACAGAATTTATACAATACTTAACTTTTACATAGCTCAGTACTGCAGAAGGCTGATACATAGTTGAGCTAGAGGCCTGCCTAGTGCCTATCCGATAGCCAAGTCTTCACTGGTGCCTATCTGATTCCGAAGTGTTAACTGGTTCCTATCTCAGTCCCAAGTGAACGATGTCGTTCAGTGGTGACCACGAGCGGAGTTGCAGCAGAGGGCACTCGTGGCTGTCGTCGTAAGAACGCCGCGCCGTGCCGTGCGTGCATGGCGGCGCGCGGCGAAAGTAGGTGGCGCGCACTTTGGACTTGTGCGACACCACACAGAGGGCGTTGAGCCCCCTGACCGGGCGCGCTGAGCCACGGCGCCCGGCTCTTGGCCACCGCGGCCGGCAATGCAGCGATGAGCCGGCGTCGTCGCGTACAGCTGAGGCGGCCCAGCTGGCACGGCTAACCTATCAGCGAGTCAGCCGTGCTGACGTCAACGTAGCAGTAGCAGCGTGGGTAGGGGAGAGGGGAGTACATGAGTACGTGTGGCGTGACGTGCGCACGGCCTGTCTGCTCAGTAAACAATGTCGCCGGTGAAAGATGCCTGAAAGCAAGTAACACTTGCTCCTCAAAAATATTAGGGGATCAGGTGAGATCAAAATGGCTCAAAAATATTAGGGGATCAGGTGAGATCAAAATGTTCAAATGTTTATAAATCTATGGAACTTAACTACTGAGGTTCTTAGTCCGTAGTCTTACAAACTACTTCAACTAACTTAAACAATCCTAAGGACAACACACACATCCATGCCCTATGAAGGATTCGAACCTCCGACGGGGAACAACCGCGCGCTATACAGCAAGGCGCCTCAGAGCGCTCGGCCATTCCATCGCAGCTCAGGTGATATACCGGGTGATCTAAAAGTCAATATAAATTTGAAAAGTTAATAAATCACTGAATAATGTAGATAGGTAAAATTTGACACACATGCTTGGAATAGCATGGGGTTTTATTAGAACCAAAAAATCCGACAGATGACGCTTCACCTGATCAGAAAAGCAATAATTAGCGTAACAAATTAAGACAAAGCAAAGATGATGTTCTATACAGGAACTGCTCAATATGTTCACCATCATTCCTCAAAAATAGCTGTAGTCGAGGAATAATATTGTGAACAGCACTGTGAAGCATGTCCGGAGTTATGGTGAGGCATTGGCGTCGGATGTTGTCTTTCAGCATCCCTAGAGATGTCGGTCGATCACGATACACTTGCGACTTCAAGTAACCCCAAAGCCAATAATCGCACGGACTGAGGTCTGGGGACCTGGGACACCAAACATGACGAAAGTGGCGGCTGAGCACACGATCATCACCAAACGACGCGCGCAAGAGATCTTTTTTTGAACTTTTTTGTTCTAATAAAACCCCATATCATTCCAAGCATGTTTGTCAATTTTACCTCTCTATCTACATTATTCCGGATTTATTAAGTTTTCAAATTTATACTGACTTTTTGATCACCTTGTATCATACACAGTATACATATGGTAACGTATTTTATTCGGATGTTGGTTACAAATGTAATTTGAGTGTCATACAGTACGAAATTTTACTGTCTCAACTCTTCATTTACATGAAGTTTACTTAGAGGCAACATGGAGTCATTCTCATTGTCGTCTGATATGGTGTGTGATCACCTAGCACGGCCAGTACACTTGCACATCTGCGTGGCATGGACAGTAAGAGGTTATCGATCAGCTCTTGAGGGATATTTGGCCAGTCTTCCATGAGTGCAATATTCAGCTCTGCACTTTTGTGGGAGGTGTTGGTCTGGCAGGAATGAGTCTGCTAAGTGCGCTGCAGACATGCTCAATCGGGTTTAAGTCCGATGAAATGAACAAGCTTGCCACGCCATTCGTTCAGTTCCCTCAGGTTCAAGAATGTTGTCCACCACGACAAGCGTTATAGTCCACCAGAAGCAATCCATCTCCTATGGCACCAGCACAGGGCACTACAATAGGTCGGAGGATCTCGACTCTGTAATTCTGAGTAATCAAAGCGACATGGAGGTCCGTACGTCCGCCACTACGGCAACCTAGATAGTAGTAATAACAGAAAATTGCTGCAGAAGGAGTTGGTGTTGACTTGTGATAATATAGTGAACAGATAGTGCAATGCAACAGAAACGTGACTTAGCCGAAACTATGGAGAGCCATAGCAAGGTTAGAAGGAGGACAAACACAGAGGGAGGTGTCTGCAGCTTTTGGAGTTCAAATTTTCAAATGTTTGTAAATCTAAGGGCCTTGACTACTGTGGTTATCTGTCCCTACGCTTACAAACTACTTAAGGTAAGGTAGACTAACCTAAGGACAACACACACACACACACACACACACACACACACACACACACACACAAACACGCCCTAGGGAGGCCTCAGACGAGGAGCAAGTGTGCGCTCCGTAGTAAGACGCCTTAGAGCACTCGGCCATTCCACCGCAGCAGCTATTGAAGTGCCCCAAAGTGTATTTATCAGGACCTGGATGCGATTTCTGCCATTAGAAACCGTTAAAAGAAGGCAAGGCCAAGGTCGTATACGGGTAACATCAGGAAGAGATGGCCGTTATCTCTGGATAACAGCTCGTCAAGACAGGAGCCCGATTGCAACTCAGCTGAAACGCACCCTCTTAGGCAGCAACAGAACGCGCAATATCATTACAAACAATCCTAAATCACCTTTGGAAATGTAGCCTCTACGCACGAATTCCTATTTTGTGGATCCCATTAAAACCACAACACCGTTTAGCCCGCAGAGGAAGTATATCAGTATTGGAGTCTTAAGAAATGGCTCCGGGTTCTGTTCGCAGATGTCTTAAGACTTTGTTTCCAGCCGGACAGTTGTCGTTCCCTCATCTGCAGACAACGTGAAACTGAGAACAATCCTGATTATGTGAAGGAAACATCACCAGATCATGGTGGTGAACGAATTCTGTTGGTGTTTCCACTCCATAGAACGGACAGCAGGACGTCGAACCATTTTGTCCTGTGTAATTAAACGGTTGTTAGTATGTTTCATTATAAGAAGAATTAATCAGTATATAATAACAAAAAGAATGAAATATTGCCGCGGCGGAATAGCTGTGCACACTGAGGCGCCCTGTTACAGTGCGCGCGGCCGTTCCACGTCGGAGGTTCGAGTCCTCCTTCGGGCATTGCTGTTTGTGTTGTTCTTAGGATACGTTAGTTTAAGTAGTTTGTAAGTTTAGGGATCGATGACCATTGCAAATAGGTCCCATAACTTTACAAACATTTGAACATTTTTTGAATAAAATATTACACAATGGGTATACTGTAATGAATGACATATGGTAACGGTTATGTGAAAGCATTCATAAGGTATTAATTCGCATGGTAGGGTAATCTTTGAGTGTTTGTGATAGTTTAATAATGAGCTTGGAAGGACAGCATAATCATTGGATATTCACGATATTTTAATAATGAATGCATGATCACTGGACATCTCCGTCCCCTTTCGAGTGGACGTCGTTGTAACGGCGGCAATAAGAGAGACGATTAATAACTTTTCAGGTAGTTGAAGGGCTGTCGATTTTAAATTGGGTGGTAGGGATTGGTTGGTCGAATAAATTGGTAGTAGCGAATTACTCGGAAAGTCTGAAACGTTATCTGCAATAGCAGTGTAGGCGACCAAGAAAGCAGTTGTAGGGGGTTGTCGTAACTCCATAGTAAATGGTTGAACAAATCTTGGCTAGTTAGTTGTTCTCCAAAGGTGGATGTATTATCTGTGTTGAACCACAGGAAACACTCAAAAGGCAACTCACATAGTAAAATATTCAACACATTAAATAACTGATAAAACTTAAAAGGTTGCAAGCAATGAGAGTCAGAGAAGTATCAGTAGCATTTTTATTATTATTCGCTGTCGGCATTAACACTGGGGAGCCGCGGCGGATTAGCCGCGCGTACTGGAGCGCCGTGTTGCGGTGCGCGCGGCAGTACGCCGTCGGGGCTTTGAATCCCCCCTTGGGCATGGACGTTTGTGTCATCTTTAGTGTAAGGTAGTTCATAAGTAGTTTGTAAGTTTAGGGACTGATGACCCCGTAGTTAAGTCCCTTAAGCTTTACAAACAATTGAACATATTAACACGAGGGAGGCTTCATCACAAAACTTGAGCGCAAGCAGTACCTTTTCTCAAAAGGTAGCCAAGTACCAAACTTGTGGTAGTTTAATATTATTATGAGGTGTCACAGTGAGGTTGTAGGTAGAGGAGGATGCGGAGAGCCGGCCGCGGTGGCCGAGGGGACTGAGGCGCTCCAGTGACGGTCTGCACGGCCACTACGGTCGGGGGTTCGAATCCCCCCCCCCCCTCGGGCATGGATATTTGTGCCGTCCTAGTTCGTAAGTAGTTCATAAGTAGTTTGTAAGTTTAGAGGCTGATGATCCCGTAGTTAAGTCTCATAGACTATACAAACATTTGAATTTGATGCGGAGAGAGAGAGGGGGGAGGGGGGAGACAGAGAAAGAGAGAGGGGAGATAGACAGGGGAAGGAGATGAACAGAGGCAGGGGAGGAGGAAATGGACAGAGAAAGGGACAGAAGGAGAGGGGGAGGAGCAGGTGAACAGAGAAGGCAAAGGAGGAGATGGACTAATGGAAGATTGGAGACAACATTTATATTTTATCGCATGCTCGTATTTTATGCGCTGCCACAACGTTTATCTGATTGTAATAAAACTTTGTATCTAAACAAGCTAACACTTTCAAATTTCAAGCAGTGTCTGCAAAATTATTACTTCTGCGGCAGCAACACTCCGGGTACCAGCTAGTTGTGTATAATATTTGAATTGTGCGGATGACTCATGTGTATGGTTGCTGAGTGTGAATACAATTATTAATTCCAACAACCAATATCATTCGACGACTGCATCCACCTCTTGAAGTTGGCTGCGTCCGACGACTTCTCTTCACTTCTGCTACAACTTACAACTCAACCTTGACGGCTGCGTGCTTATAATATCCAGATGAGTTGGCAGGTATAGCGTAGGCTATCCTATGCTTGTAATTGGTACATGATTCAAATGGTTATAAAATGCTCAAATGTTTGTTACGATTAAGGGACTTAACTGTGGGGTCATCAGTCCGTAAACTTACAAAATACTTATGAACTACCTTATGTTAAAGACGACACAAACATCCATGCCCGAGGGGGGATTCAAACCCCCGACCGTAGCGGCCGTGCAGACTGTGACTGGCGTGCCGTAGACCGTAGAAAAATGGTTATAGACGCACTGTGCTAATACTCAGAAGTAAAAAAAATATATAAAAAGAATAATAATGAAGTAGTGTATAATAGTTATAATTAATATTCTAAAAGTGTTTCAATTACATTTGGTATACAATAAACGTCTTCATCGTTATTGGTGTTGTAGTTTTTAAGTGGGGCTGTACTGTAGTGTAGAGAATTTTTGACGCTGGAAGTGTGCAGGCTGGTGACGGAATGCTACGCTAAGTGTCACGTTTCGCTGACTGCGGGCATGCCTTTCAGCTGCGCGCCGTAGCCGGTGCCAGCGGCTGGGGCCTCCTGCCTGCGGGCCGTTTGAAATGAATGCTTAGTAGTAATGTTCAAATGTTTGTATAGTCTATGGGACTTAACTACGGGGTCATCATTCCCTAAACTTACAAACTACTTATGAACTAACTAAGACTAAGGACGGCACAAATATCCATGCCCGAGGGGGGATTCGAACCCCCGACCGTAGTGGCCGTGCAGATCGTGACTGAAGCGCCTCAGTCCCCTCGGCCACCGCGGCCGGCAAATGAATGCTTCTGCGTGTTACGGCACAGCTGTGCAGAGGGCTTATGTTTGACGCGAATCATGCTGAGATATCATGGGGTGGGATTCTCAGCACATTTTCGGAGGATATTAATTAATTTCACTTATCTTGGTAATAAAATGTAGTGTAATAAAACGTTGTGTCTGACGTAGGCGAAGATAGACGTCAATCGATTTCTACTGTTGTTTCACTAATTAAGGGCTTAGAAATTGTTGCAGGCTTGTGGATAATTAATCCTCATGTTTGATCAAACGCAATATTTGCTTTTTGCCTAAAACTGGAAAGATATGTGCCGCGTGGTCTAAGGCAACGTCCTACGGACTCGGCTTTCGCTCGCGGCATGGGTGAGTTTGTTGTCTTTAGTGTAAATTAGTTTAAGTAGTTTGTAAGTCGAGGGACTAATGACTATAGCACTTTGGTGCAATAGTTTTACAAACGTTTGAATATTTTGACTTGGAATAGTGATAGTTGTTGAATAATTAATTCGCGGTATACATATTATATTGGGGGAATAATAGGTTGGGTATAAGGATGGTGGGTGGATAAGCGCGGCTTAATCTGGATTTCTTGGATACTGTCACCTGGTAGGAAACAGTCTGTAGGCTAATAAACATATATTCAGTTGGTGTCCCTGAAAATATAAATCCCAACCGGTAATCTTCCTAGGATTTCGAGAATGCATACATTAAATCCGTTAAAGCGTCAGTTGATTGTTGTATGTTATGTGGACGATAAAGTAATTCACAAGGATTACTGGAAAATGATATTTTACTTCCTGCAGCGTGTTTGAGGCAATGTTCAAATGTTTGTAAATCTATCGGACTCAACTGCGTGCTTATTAGTCCATAACTTACAAACTACTTAAACTAAGGTAAACTAACCTAAGGACAAGACAAACACCCATGCCCGAGAGGGAACTCGAACCCCCGACGGCGAACGGCCGCGTGCAACGCAACACGGCGCCCCAGTGCGCACGGTTAATCCGCCGCGGCTTGTGGAAATGGTTGGTGCGTGGTTTGTAATGTAATTACTAGGTGGGTAGCACTTCAAATGATAGCAAATAACATTTTAGTAGGCGTATGGTATGTTAAAATGTAATTAAAATTGGCAGAATGACAACAATGGTTTGTTGTAGTGTAGGGAGTAGCAGTTATGTTGCTACAAATTAAGTATCACTAGAGGCCCGAAAGTTTGCAGTAGTTAACGCGAGTTATTTTTTGCTGTGTTCGCGCAGGCGGCAGTTGGCGTTTGGAAAGGCGCGTCAGCGCGTATAGGATTGCGAGGAAGAATATTCCTCTTTTACAGTGGCGGCCGACCAGATAGCGCGACGCCGATGATGTGAGGAAGGAAGGAAGAAAGCTTAGGGTTTAACGTCCCATCGATATCTTGGTCATTAGAGACGGAGCTAACGCTCGGACGGGGAAGGAAATCGGCCGTGCCCTTTGAAAGGAACCATCCCGGCATTTGCCTGGAGTGATTTAGGGAAATCACGGAAAACCTAAATCTGGATGGCCGGGGGTCGATTTGAACCACCGCCCTCCACAATACGAGTCCAGTGTGTTACCACTGCGCCACCTCGCTCGGTCTTGATGTGAGGAGAGGAGCAGTGGAGAGGCAGCTATGACATATGCTTGCTAACTGTCAACGTCTCGCGGCCTGTCAGAGTGTAAGGAATCTCGCGTGCCGGTAATAACTATCTCGCTAAGTTTCCACGGCTTCCAAATTACAGGAGTCACCGTACAACAGTTATGGTAGTTCCCCGATAACTTTATTAATAATAATTGACGAAGTTCACAGTTGATGACCTAACAATGGTGTGAAATGTATACAGACATTAGTGCTTAAATTGTTTTCTCATTTATGGGTGATTTCTTGAAGGTTGTGTGGTGTATTATGGTATGTAACGTAAATAAGAGTATACTCGAGTTGCTTTGTAGGGTGATAACACTGTAAGGATACAAGCTTCCTAGGGTTTTATTTGCGGACGGAGAAGTTAATACTGCTTCCTCCCACAAGTCCCCAAAAACCTCCACATCCTTGCGGATGCTGTTGCGTAGCAGTGTGCGTTTGTACCGCCCTACAGTACGCACGAGGTGCTGTAGTTGCTGTCCAAGACTTTATGGACAGCATAGAGTTCTGACTAACCTGTTGTCTTCTATAGTTGTGTCCCCAGTGCAGAAGACAGCACACAGGTCGTTGATTCTTCTACAGCATATAAGTGAGGCTAAAGTTCTTAATGATGGAAGCATAATAAGCGACTCGCGAGATTTTTAATTGTCAGGGATGCCATTTATTAAATAAATAATAATGATACGGCCTATGCTGCCCATAGTTCATGATGAGACCTCGACTGTTAATCACTATTACAAAAATCTTTACTCATGACCGGAGCGGTCCGGCGCGTATGGTGGTCAGCTCGAGACTGAAACTGCGGCGCGTTGCGAGAGGGCACCTGACGCTCTATTTCGCGCCAAAACAAGGCCGTCGCGCGCCTTCTGCAAAATCGCTCTTCTCTTGTTACAATAAGAGAAGGCAACTTAAACTTTTTAAACTGTCCACATCTAGCCTGTCCTTGAGAGATATTTATAATAAATTCTCAGCTCTGAATAATTAATATTTAGTTTATAATAAACAAAAGTAATTTCAAAAGAAATCACGTGACGTGAAATGCAGCAGCCAATGCGAGGAGAGTACCAGTAACATAGGCGGGCTTTCCCATGGGAACCAGCACCTACTGCGCCATATGCTACTGCTCCCCACCCCACATTTCAACATATGCTGCACTGCTGTCTTTCTTCCGCGTTTAAGGCACGTACAATGTTAGCAAAGAAACGGCCAGCGGCCAGAAATATGAAGTGGCCACAGGTCAGGAATATCACAAGGAGTTGGCTCATAGCCTACAATAAACTACGAACAGGTGTCTACACACCAGTATAATTCACGTACAAATTAATAATGGTAGTTAACCTGGGAATGGTTAATAATCGGGGTATAATGACGGCTAGAAACCTTTATTCACAAAGTTAGGCGCTGTCCACGTGTGCGATGGCACTGAGATACTTGCAATAACTTTTGACAATAATAGAGTTATGGTAACTCTCTCTGCTCCTATGGCTTGCAGAAAGTATGCTAGGCACTAGCAAAATAAACGAAAATGGTGCTTTGACGCCACCCAGCGTTATGGGAACAAGAACATTCAGACTAAGACAGTACTGACTGCTGTCAGTGATATTTAACTCATAGTCCAGCGTTACTATAGGCAATAATTAGATACAAAGGCAATTCTGGTTGCGTAAAGCGGTTCACATTCAAATCACAAGTTGCTTATTCAAATGTCTACGGGAATTAACGGTACGGTTATCAGTCCCTAGGCCTATAAACTACTTAAAATAACTAATGCTAAGGACAACACACACAGTGTTCCTAGGCGCCTAACAGCGGAGCGCGCCGCTGCTCGCCGTCGGAGATTCGAGTCCTCCCTTGGGCATGAGTGTATTTGTTGTCTTTAGAATAAGTTAGTTTAAGTAGTGTGTAAGCCTAGGGATTGCTGACCTGTTAAAGTCCCATAGATTTACGAACATTTGAACGTTTGATTTGACAACACACACACCCCCATGCCGAAGAGAGCTACTCGAACTCCCGACGGCGAGCAACCGCGCTCTCCGCAGCTAGGTGCCTTAGTGCACTAGGCCACTCCAGCGCAGCTAGAAAAGCGGTTAGAATACGGTTTGCAACAAATAATACCGACAAAGTGTCACGACTCAGCGTGACATTGTCACCAACTTTGACACTCATTTGATCCGATATCAGTTATCATTAGAGCATAGATTCTTGGTGGTGTAAAAATGGCTTTGCTGTACGCCATAAACTCATCAAAACACGTAACATAAAATCTCAGAAATAAACATGCAATATACACAATATTCAAAATACGAATGCATATTTAGGTTGGAAAAGATGGCAACAATTTGTGGCTAAATAATAATGGTAGTTATGATACTTCGTGGTTGTCATGCACATCTGTTATTGTCTTTCCTTAGGTTAATTCGACAATCTGTAGTAGGGAGGTGGGGGGGGGAGAAGGAGAGAAAAAGAGAAAAGATAAAGAAAGAGGCGTAGGGCGGGGAGAGCTGACAAAAGGATTCAGATATCTTCATTTAGTAATTGGGCTACTGTAACGCAAGATGTTCAAATGTCTGTAAATCTAAGGGAGGGACTTAACTGCTGCGTTTGTCAGTCCCTAGACTTAGAAACACACCCATGCCCGTGGGAGGATTAGAAACTTCGACGGGGAACAACCGCGCGATCCGCAGCAAGGCGCCTTGGAGCTCTCGGCCACTCCATCGCGACTCTCATAGAAGACCTCGATTGAAAAACTATTCTGGTTATGGATTTTATTTTAAAACCTACAGGTAGATGTCGTATTAGTGTCCGGTTTGAAACAAAAATACATTCCCGTTGGAGTTGAAACGATTTACGAGGCCGCTGAAGATTTCAGTGATCCTGTAGCATAGTATTTGGCGCTTAAGGGTTAGCGGTTGCGACGCAGGACCGACATACTCTCCTGAAATTAGGGATGGGGGAGGGGGGTATACTTATAGGAAAGAGAGTGGATGATGACACTTAAACGAAATGGAAGCTAGTAACATAAACAGCCCGGGTTGACCTCTTGGTTGCTTCTCACATCGTGCGAGGTGCACGCCACTGCGGGTTGAAAGGGAAGGTTACTCCCAACCTCTCCAACTGTCCGGCACTATCAAGCCGCAGTGACAAGGGGTGGACATCTGCTTGCACTTCAATTTTGGTGTAGTTCTCACCCTCTTCTATAACGTCAATAACTTATCCCTGTTTCCGTGCAACTTTGGGTTTGCGGTGCCGGTTTTCACAATTTACGTGCAGGGACGGCGGGGCTGTGTGGAAGCGGCCGAAGTGTGGCTTCGTTCGTTCGACTCGCACATGGCCTGCCTTTCAGAAACAGTACAGGGGCGGTCGTGGAAGGCGGCGCAGAGTTATCCAGCTTGCTGTAACGTGGAGAGGTTTGTCTGTTGTTTCATATACGAGGCGCGTTTATAAGTAAGTTCCGTTTTGTTCTAGGCACTAGTAGTTCGCGCACATACCGCATCATACCGCAGCGAGCGCGTGCGTCGTGTGCCGGAATGCCTCGGGAACATCTGTGCTCAATTTCGGCTCTGTAGCTAACCTGCACGGTTCTGTCCTGTGGTTTCGAAACGTTGAAGACTATCAACTCGCCCGCCGCGTCTGATGTTCGCTCAGTGGTATGTTTTTCGTCACCAAGGAACGTGTCTGCTGCAGAAATTCATCGACAGATTTGCGAAGTGCACGGTGATATGAGTAAAGGCAAAGTGCGTAAGTGGGTACGAGTATTCAAAGATGACTGGGACAATGTCCATGATGAGGACCGCTCCGGTCGCCCATCTTCGATTACAGACGATTTGGAGGTTTCAGCTAAAGCGAGAACTCTCTCATGCTTATAGAAGGTGACTTCACTGGTATAGACAACATACGTATAGAACTAAACAAACTACACCCTAAAATGAAATTCACAATAGAACATGAAAAAAAAGATTAATTTTCTTGACCTGACCATTAAAACATTAACGAAAATCCTTGTTTCGAAATTTATAGAAAATCCACCACAACTGATTGCATTATAAATGCAAAATCATGTCACCCAAAACCCCACAAACTTGCATTATTCCACACAATGCTTAACAGACTGATAAATTTGCCACTAGAGGAAAATGAAGTTAAAAAGGCATTGAAAATATTAAAATACATTGCTATTCAAAACGATTGCGACCCAAAAATCGTATCAGAACTGTACCACATCAAAACACGACCAAAAAAGGTCAATATACATAAAGAAATCACACTAGACAGACAAATAACGAAAAAGGAGAAACCGAAATATGTAACCACACACTATCTAGTAAACATTTCTAACAAAATTAATAAAATAATCAAAAACACCAATATCACATTTGCATACCAAAATAGATACAGCCTCAAACAAAAAATCTAAAAGAGAAACACAGTAACTCCCATATATAAAAAACCTGGTATCTACAAAATTGTATGTAACACATGTCACAAATTTTATATAGGGCAGACTGGCACAAACTTCGAAATTAGATATAAACAACACACCGGAAACACCAACAAACCGACAAACACGAAATAAGGGCCATAAATGAAACATTGAAAATTCTTCACATAACGGAAAAGGGACCAATCATGAATATCCTTGAGGAAATCGAATTATATTCACATGCCTACATAGATCTCATAAATGTACTCAATGAACAAACAGAGCTAAAACACAAAAAATATACTGAAAATTTGTTCATATTTTCAGCCACGAATATGGATAGCCACAAACATGCCATAGATATTCACTCCATAGTAACAACATAAACACCAACCACCAAAGCTATAATATCAAGGAAAATAAATTAGCTGATAACTACAGTGATCTCTGGGTAACTATGTAAACATACAATGTCGTTGAAGAACTTTGATTATAGCTGTCTTTTTATTGAGGCAGAAAATAAAAAGTCTGTTATGGGCATATAAGCGAGTCATAATTAAATAAAATCAATATCATCTTAAACATAAAGGGCAGCAATAAAAACATTAAATGTAAATAAATTAAATGTATTGCCCATAAAAAATTTATATATGCCAGCTTATATAACTGTTATTATAAATTGCGTCATTTATATTAAAGAAAACCTGATGATGGCAATGTAAAGCTGAAATGAGCTCATAGTAAATAAATAAATAAAGCATTAAAATAGCAGTGTGAAAGGTATAAACATCATCTATACTAATGTCTCTCATCGACATATTCCATACTGCAGGCCCCAAACTAAAGAAACGCTTAGTAATGGGTTTATCTACATACTCTCTAAATTGATACAATGTAGAAAAAGTAGGACACATCATTTAAATTTTTTACGAAAACTGTTGAAACACACACTGTTTTCACACTATTTGTAAATAAAATGGAAAGTCTATGCAAGGAATCAGTACATACTTTAGTCTTGGTATTAAGTATCAATCTAAAAAGCTTCTCACATTGCAGTTAATATTTCTGATAGTCAGCTTATTGGGAGTCACATCAACATAAGAGGTGGCCCAGCCTCTGATAGGGTAGAATAAGCCTATAACAGGACTGGAGTTGGAAGAGTTGTGTGGGTGGATTAGTCAGTTCTTGCGCCTGGATCATCAACATGGATAAAAACCCAGTGATATGGTGTTGAGAGTAGGTGTTTCATAGGGATACAAATCATATGACGGGAGATATCTTCTGTTTCTGAAAGCACTGTAGACTCAAACTCCAGTAACCTTCTGTCCCCATACACTCAGCCTGACGTTGTTCACCTCCTTCAGCATGTCGCTTCAATCATGTGCCGCTTTACGCCTACCTTAACTTCCTCCCGTATTCCCAGTCAGCAAGTTAACTACCCCCCCTCTCCCTCCGATTCCACTGTTATGGACCCAAGTTTTATCTTGCAATACTTTACATTTTACACTGAAATGCAACATTGAGAATAATGAAAGATAATACGTTTTAGCTCTCGGCCATTTTATGTTCTGACCTAGAGGTAAACCATATATAATTTAGGATTTTTTCATGGAAAGCACTTGGTTATTATTTACCTCTAGCCTGTGTTGTTGAATATGGATGATATCAGTTATTGGAATCCTCGTTTCATGTTTTTCCGGTGTATAAAGGGGACCAGAACATCCTTATTGGCAGAAAATTGAAAAATTTCTTTAAATTTTCGAATAATGTCATTTTTAAGTGAAGGGAAGAACTGTTCATTCAAATAATATACGTTATACTTACTAGAACTAAAGAACAACAGTGCACAAACTGAAATCTTCGCTGATTCCGTTCAGAGTATTATGTTTATTTTATTTTATTATTGGAAGTCATAAATTTTACGTACAGTATGACAAGAATATGTATTTCAACGAATACCATAAAAAACTGAACGATTATTCTACTTTTCGTACTTTTATCAGGTTCATGCGCTACCTAATAGACCTTAATAATTAAAGTTGGTAGGTCAAGTATTACTATGTCGTATATTTATGAGAATAGGGAAATCGGTACCTGTCTAATGACCAAGTACACAACCTTGAGTCTCCAACGTGAAATTCTCAAAAATAGTTAGTTTTAGGACAGTCCAGTTTATCAGTTTTGCTATTAAGGCATATAGGTATACATGAACAAAATATGCCTGAGTTCCGAAATGGTCACCAAAGGATACACCAAAATAGGACTATAGTCGATGTTATCGAATGGCGAATCTGACCTTATTGTTACATTGAGCAATCGCAGAAATACGCACACACAGTAGCTAAATATGAGCTAGCCGTGGTGGAGTAGCCGAGCGGTCTAAAGCGTCTCGCTGCGGAGCGCGCGGTTGCTCGCCGTGGAGGTTCGAGTCCTCCCTGGGGCGTGGGTGTGTCTGTTTGTCCTTAGGTTAGTTTACCTAGGTTTAAGTAGTTTGTAAGCTACGGACTGATGACAACGCAGTTTGGTCCGATAGATTTACAAACATTTGAACACTTCATTATGAGCTAGACAGCTACTGATTATTGTACAAATTTGAGCGCAGTTTGATTTCTTGCGGGAGTGAACGGGACCAAAGAATGTTCAAAAACTAGGCAGTATCAAACCTTTTTTCAATAGGAGTCTGCTTTCGGAAACAAGGAACCACGACTTAAAAATTGACAAAGTATATCTCTGACTTACATGCTATGCTTTATATTTCAATTTCTATGGAATCTTATTTTCTTTGCCTGCACATGTTTCAACGCCTACTTAAAGGCTACTCTGCATTGGTGGCAGCTGAAATTCAGCTACCGGTTTTTTGGCCAGTTCGGAAGTATCACGCATGAATTAAGTTCCAGGTAATCTCAATATCCACGTTGTTTGCTGACATTTTACAAAATATTCAGTATATCTTAACGAAATTGGAAATGTTCGTATCTTGATCTGGAGAGGTCTGCAATAAGACCAACTGGAGCGCAGTCGCCCTCGGTCGGACGCTTGTAACCGTGACGTGACACGGCTATTGAGAGGGAGATCCACTGGCGCAGCTATCAGTGTATGCTGGCAGGGTTCCAGCAGACACTCCGGCTCAGAATGCGAGCCGCTGCAGCACGGACACATCGATTAAATGTTGCAGAATGTGAAACGTCTTACCAGAGATTTCGCGTTTATCTACACAAGGGCACGTCTCTGTTTAAAAATCTATATTGACTTTGCACGATGGTTATGCGAGAAATTGCTTCAATAGGATACATATGCACAAACGCGTTCCAAAAACTCGAGAAAACAAATGGTAAATAGGAGTTCGATGCGGATCACGTGGGTTCTTAATTATTTATCATCATCATTATCATTAGAGACTGATTATGCTCTTTAGTGTTCAGTGTGGATCATAGTCTCCCTAATAAAAATCCATGATCCCCTATTCAATGCTAAAATTGATGCCTCGTCTGATTTTAAGGCTTTTACTTCAAAATCATTCTTCACCGAATCTTCCCGCGCGCTATTAGAGAATGGAACGGTAGAGAAAAGTTATGAAAGTGGTTAATGAACCCTCTTCCAGGCACTTGAATGTGATTTGCAGAGTATCTATGTAGATGTAGAAGTACTTTCTCCTTGGTCTACCTCGACTCCTCTTACCAGAACCCGTGAGACTATTATGTAACCTTGCTTCTCCCATACGTGTAACATGACCCCACCATCTGAGCCATTCCGCTCTAACTGCTTCATTTATGACATTCACTTCCAGTTTTTCTTTGATTTCCTCATTATCGATACATTCCTGGCATTGTTTAATGTTAATGTTTGTTAAGCTTATGGGACTTAACTACGGGGTCATCAGTCCCTAATCTTACAAACTACTTATGAACTACTTACGAACTAGGACGGCACAAATATCCATATCCGAGGGGGGATTCGAACCCCCGACCGTAGTGGCCGTGCTGACCGTGACTGGAGCGCCTCAGTCACCGCGGCCACACCTGGCATTGTTCCAATCTACTAGTACCTGTACTCATCTTTGCTACTTCCATATCTATAACCTCAACCTTATTAATAAGGTAATCTGTATCTACCCAGCTTTCACTCCCATACAACAAAATTGATCGACAGATAGAACGGTGCACTACTGAGTTAGTCTTGGTACTGACTTCCTTCTTGCAGAATAGAGTACATCTTAGCTGAGCACTCCCTGCATTAGCTTTGCTACACCTTGATTCAAGTTCTTTCACTGGCTTGCTATCCTGTGACAAAATACGTCATAGGTACATGAAACTGTCCGCCTGTTCTAACTTTGTTCCTCCTCTTTGGTACTCAATCTGTTTCAATCTCTTTCCCACAGACATTATTTTCGTTTCGAAGATGCTGATCTTCATATCATAACCCTTACACATCTGATCGAGCTCTGAAATATTACATTGTAACCTTTCAATCGTATCTGCCATCACAACTAAGGCTTTCTGCAGTTTTGGCCTCACATAACCAATTTCACTGGAGATTAAATAATGATCAGTATCATCAAAGAACCCTCTGAAAAAACGTGTGTCCTTGACTGCCTTCCTGAATTCCTGATCTGTTCTTATATAGTCATTGACAGATCTGGTTTCCCTGCCTTCCCAAGTGTATCGGGGAATGTCCTTATGCTTAAAAAGGAGTTTGTGATAACTAACCCCTTCTGGCAAAGAACTCAAAGAGCTGTTTACGTTTATGTTGGCCTCCATATCCTCTCCAATGTTACCCATAAGCTTCTCAAAACCTTCTGTTCTATTTACTATCCTGGCATTGAAGACAGCAAAACACTGTCCTTGTCCTTTATTCTAACAGTTACATCACTGAGTGCGTTGTACAATTTGTCCATCTCATCTTGATCCGTCGCTTCATAAGGTTAATACACTGACAATCCTAATTTTCTTGCTTGAGATGCCCAAATCTATCCACATCAGTCGCTCATTTACATACCTTATTGCAATTATGCTGGGTTCGATTGATTTCCTTATCTAAATCCCTACACTTCACTGTGCTCTTCCTGTTTTGACTCCTGACCTTGTATTCTCCCACTTCGTCATTTTTATCTCCCCTTAACCGAACGTCACTAACAAGTTACAACATCCAACCACATCTTATTAGCACTTTTACCAGCTCTACCTGCTTCCCAGAGTAATCCCCACTGATATTAATAGCTCCCAATTTCATTACAGATCGTTTGCCAAGTCGTATGTGAGGAGCATCTGGTCTGTCCCATTTGCAGAAATGATAGGTTTGATATTGTTTTGAGCTTGCACTAAAAAGCTCATTAGTAATGGTGAAGTCTTTTGGCGAGGTTGTGTACTTTGGAGCAAGTAAAAATGCAGATACCGCAGTTGTCCAGCCACCTTCTAAATGTGCCCCTTCCGCAAGAAACTGACTGAATATGCCGCAGCTGAATAGCCGTGCTCACTGAGGCGCCGTGCTGCGGTGCGCATGGCCGTTCGCCGTCGGAGGCTCGAATCCTCCTTTGGCCATGTGTGTGTGTGTATTGTCCATGGGCTAGTTTAACTTAGTTTAAGTAGTTTGTAAGCCTGGAGACTAATAACCAAGCAGTTAAGTCCCATAGATTTACAAACATTTGAAGTTTTGACTGAATACGAATTTCACACTTAGTCACTTATTACTCACATCAAAGTTTCCCACGTAAATTACAGTATTTATTTTTAAAATTGCATAGAAAATTTCTATCTTTAGATTGTAATGAAAGTGATTCATGGCATGGTAGTATTTTAAGAGACATCACTGATTTTAAAAATAGAAGGAAAGAACATCCCCTCAACAGCATTGTCATTAGAGACGGGATGTCATTTTATCTGCGTCTCTGAGCGACCTCCGTGATGTAACTTTTTTGTAGGGTTATTGTTGAAAATGTAGACAAATGCATTCAGGGTTGCGAAACTCAGAAAATGTCACTATGACGAATTAGTATGGTGTGGAAGAAACGACGGAGGCAGCCAATAGAAAGCAAATCTAATGACTTAGTGGGTGCGTTGCGTAGTGAGCAGGGATCGTCAATCGGATTCCGTTGCTGCCTTAGCTTCCTTGTTCTTCCAATCTCCAAAACGTCTGGTCGATGAATGCGGAACGACTGGTACATCTTACACATTCCCTGCTACGCCAAAAAAACTTTGATGATATGTGGAAGCAGCATGGATTGCTGTACCCTAGCCGGCCGCAGTGGCCGAGGGGACTGAGGCGCTTCAGTCACGGTCTGCACGGCCACTACGGTCGCGGGTTAGAATCCCCCCTCGGGCATGGATATTTGTGCCGTCCTTAGGATAAGCTAGTTGATAAGTAGTTTGTAAGTTTAGGGGCTGATGACCCCGTAGTTAAGTCCCATAAACTTAACAAACATTTGAATTTTTTTTTTTTTTTTTTTTTTTTTTTTTTTTTTTTTTTTTTTTTTTTTTTTTTTTTTTTTTTTTTTTTGCTGTACCCTAACATCACATACAGAGTCCCTTACATTCAATGCCGGCAAGTGTGGTACCTGCTACAGCCGCAACTCTGAATTCCGGCAGCAACTCTGAATTCCGATTTCGTCACTTTCCTCACTCTACATAGGCTTATTTTCAATCATGATATTTTTGTACAACGTGTTATATACCTCAAATAATTTTTGCAGTGATATCTCCCTGTTCTCTTGTTGTATCTGGGATGGTCAGAAGTGTACACATTCATCTGTCATTGAGACTTGATTTAAGTTACTATATCTATAGATTTATGGAAATGATGTCTGAAAGCTTTCTGTAACGTGTGCACTGCGCCACTCAGTCACGAATAATCGTTTCCCAAAATCTAGCGAATATCTGTAAATATCGTGGAATTAGTGAAAACCGCAAACATGATTTATGCGTAATAAATCAGAACTAACACAAATGGCTTTTTAAACCAAAATGTGGCAAAAAGGTGTTCGACGCGGTGCCACACTGCAGACTGCTACCGAAGATACGAGCTTATGGAATAGGTTCACAGATTTGTGACTGGCTGGAAGACTTCCTAAGTAATAGAACGCACTACGTTGTTCTCCACGGTGAGTGTTCATCAGAGACGAGTGTATCGTCAGGCGTGCCCCAGGGCAGTGTGATAGGACCGCTATTATTTTATATCTATATACATCTACATCTACATACATACTCCGCAATTCACCGTAAGGTGCGTGGCGTAGGGTACACTGTACCACTACTAGGCATTTCCTTTCCTATTCCACTCCCAAATTGAACGAGGAAAAAAAGAATGCCTATATGCCTCCGTACGAGCCCTAATTTCTCTTATCTTGTCTTTGTGATCTTTACGCGAAATGTAAGTAGGCGGCAGCAAGATCGTACTACACTCAGCTTCAAACTCCGGCCCTCTAAATTTACTTAACAGAAATTCACGAAAAGAACGTCGTCTTTCTTCCAGCGATCCCCAATTGAGTTGCCGGAGCATTTCCGTGACACTCGCGCATTGGTCGAACCTACCGGTAACAAATCTAGCTGCTCGCCTCTGAACCGCCTCTATGTCTTCCTTCAAACCGATCTGCTGCGGGTCCCAAATACTTGAGCAATACTCAAGACGTGGTCGTACAAGCGTTTTATACGCGGTCTCCTTTACAGGTGAAGTACATCTTCCCAAAATTCTCCCAATAAACCGAAGTCGGCTGTCTGCCTTACTCACAACTGTCCTTACACGCTCGTTCCATTTCATATCGCTCTGCAGTGTTACGCCTAGATGTTTGAACGACGTGACCGCATCAAGAAGCTCACTACTGATGCTGTATTCGAACATTATAGGATTGTTTTTTCTACTCATGCGCATCACCTTACATTTTTCTACATTGAGAGCTAGCTGCCATTCTTCGCACCAACTAGAAATTTTGTCTAAGTCAACCTGTATGCTATTACAGTCAGTTACAGACGACACCCTCCCATACACCACAGCATCATCAGCAAACAGCCGCAAATTACAACTTACTCTGTCCATCAGATCATTTATATAGATAGAAAATAATAGCGGTCCTATCACACTCCCCTGGGGCACGCATGACGATACACTCGTCTCTGATGAACACTCGCCGTCGAGAACAACGTACTGCGTTCTATTACTTAGGAAGTCTTCCAGCCAGTCACAAACCTGTGAACCTATTCCATAAGATCGTATCTTCGATAGCAGTCTGCAGTGTGGCACCGTGTCGAACGCCTTTTTGAAGTCGAGAAAAACACAATCCGCCTGTTGCCCTTCGTCCATGGCTCGCAAGATGTCATGTGAGAAAAGGGCAAGCTGAGTTTCACATGAACGATGTTTCCTAAACCCGTGCTGATTCATGGAAAGAAGCTTTTCCGTTTCAAGGAAATTTACTATATTCGAACTGAGAATATGCTCCAAAATTCTACATGAAACCGATGTCAACGATATTGGCCTGTAATTGTATGGGTCAGTTCTCTTTCCTTTCTTATACACCTGCGCTTTTTTCGAATCACTAGGAACTTTGCGCTGAATTAAAGATTCGCTATAAATGCAAGCTAAGTAGGGGGCCAATGCCGCAGAATAGTCTTTGTAAAACCGAACTGGTATTCCATCCGGACCAGCAGACTTTTTCGTATTTAGCTCTCTCAGCTGCTTCTCTACACCGGAAATACCTATTGCTATGTCCCCCATTTCGGAATTAGTACGTTGATCAAATGATGTTATATTTGTGCGGTCCTCCTGCGTGAAAGATTTCTTAAAGGTTAAATTTAGAACTTCAGCTTTCCGTTTGCTTTCTTCTATTACTGCCCCGGAATGATCAACTAGTGACTGGACAGTGGGCTTTGACCAGCTTATCGATTTTACATAGGACCAGAATTTTTTCGGGTTCTCGGAAAGATCTTTTGCTAAGGTATGGCTGTGATAATTATTGTATGCTTCACGCATCGATCTTTTTATAGACGCACGAATCTCTACTAACTTTTGTCTGTCATCATTTGCGTGTTCTTTTTTGAATCGAGAGTGCAACAACCTTTGCTTTCTCAGCAGCTTTCTAACATTATTATTATACCACGGTGGATCTTTTCCATCCTTAATCGTCTTTACTGGCACATATTTCTCTAACCCTTCATTAACAATGCACTTAAATTTAGTCCATAATTCATCTACATCCATAGTCCCAGAATTAAACGATGCCCATTCATTTTCTTAGTGCGATCGTAACATTTGCTTGTCGGCTTTTCCCAACAAAAACACGCTCCTAGCCTTCTTGACTGGTTTATGAACTTTGGTCACCATCGACGCTATGACGATATCATGATCACTAATTCCTGTCTCTACACAGACATCGTTAATAAGATCAGGCCTGTTTGTGGCTATAAGGTCTAGAATATTTCCATTGCGCGTGGGTTGCCGGTTTAACTGCTCAAGACAGTTTTCGGAGAATGTGTCCAAAAGTAGCTCGCAAGACTGCTTGTCTGTACCGCCTGAAATGTAACTAGCGAGTTCCCAATCTATACTCTTAAGGTTGAAGTCACCTCCTACTAATATTACATGGCCCGGATACCTATGCACTACCTGGTGTAGACTTTCCTTGAATGATTCTAAAACTGCTACAGCAGCACTGGGGGGCCGGTAAAAACACCCAACTATTAACTTTACTTCTTTTAGACCTGTTATGCGTGCCCAGATAACTTCACAGTTACTTTCAACCTCAATCTCAGTAGACACAATATCTTTGTCCACAGCGATGAACACTCCTCCTCCAGTTGTATCAGATCTATCTTTCCGATATACATTCCACGCTTCGCTAAATATTTCTGAACTTGCCACATCATCATTTAGCCAGCTTTCGGTGCCTAAAACTATCTGAGCTCAATAACTTCCATGCAGCGCTGCAAATTCGGGAACTTTGTTTCTAATACTCTGTAAGTTCGCGGCTAATATCTGATGGACAGATAAGTTGTAATTTGCGGCTGTTTGCTGATGATGCTGTGGTGTATGGGAGGGTGTCGTCTTTAAATGACTGTAATAGCATACAGGATGACTTAGACACAATTTCTAGCTGGTGCGAAGAATGGCAGCTAGCTCTCAATGTAGAAAAATGTAAAGAGATGCGCATGAGTGGGAAAAACAATTCCATAATGTTCGAATACAGCATTAGTAGTGAACGTCTTGATGCAGTCCCGTCGTTCAAATATCTAGGCGAAACATTGCAGAGCGATATGAAATGGAACGAGCATGTCAGGACAATTGTGAGTAAGGCGGGCAGCCGACTTCGGTTTATTCAAAATGTTCAAATGTGTGTATAGCTTATGGGACTTAACTAAGGGGTCATCAGTCCCTAAACTTTCAAACTACTTATGAACTAGCTTATACTAAGGACGGCACAAATATCCATGCCCGAGGGGGGATTCGAAGCCCCGACCGTAGTGACCGTGCAGACCGTGACTAGCGCGCCGCAATTCCCTCGGCCACCGCGGCCGGCTTCGGTTTATTGGGAGAATTTTGGGAAGATGGACTTCACCTGTAAAGGAGACCGCGTATAAAACGCTTGTACGACCACGTCTTGAGTACTCCTCAAGTGTTTGGGACCCGCAGCAGATCAGTTTAAAGGAAGACATAGAGGCAGTTCAGAGGCGAGCAGCTAGGTTTGTTACTGGTAGGTTCGACAAGTGTGCGAGTGTCACGGAAATGCTCCGGCAACTCAATTGGGGATCGCTGGAGGAAATACGACGTTCTTTTCGTGAATTTCTGTTGAGGAAATTTAGAGGGCCGGAATTTGAAGCTGAGTGTAGTACGATCTTGCTGCCGCCTACTTACATTTCGCGTGGTGATCACAAAGTTAAGAGAAATTAGGGCTTGTACAGAGGCATATAGGCATTCATTTTTTTCCTCGTTCTATTTGGGAGAGGAATAGGAAAGAAAATGCCTAGTAGTGGCACAGTGTACCCTCCGCCACGCACCTTACGGTGAATTGCGGAATATGTATGTAGATTTAGAAAATGAATTCATCTGCATTTCGACTCCGGGGCAGACCCATCGCCATGTTGTGACATGCTTACCTGTTAGCTGAAATACATAATTCCATATCTCACATACACGATGTTATGTTGAAGAATGATAACAATGGTAAGAAACTTTGGAAGTATAGAAAAACAGTAGTTTCTGATTGTAGTTATCTAAAAAAATTATCAGAACATCCCTAGAAGTTACGTTTATACTGCGAATCTCAACTAACAATTATAAAAGCATTTGGTCAGTAGGGGATATGGCGTAGTACTTGTAGAAAGCTGTTCTCTTCAGCTCAATACATTAATTCCCCCGGCGTGACTTCATGGGCCCCATGTCATGTCAAACTTTCCAGCTCCAACGGGTCTCGTTACCATCCTTAATCTTGGTAACGCCCTCTACGTGAAAAAACCTGAGAGCGCCTAGGCTGAGCGTAATGAAAGTTCCTGATATGTTTTGATACATTTATATACGTTTATACGGGCTAATTCTTACGGTTTGCCTGTCGAAAATTTTGTCTCTAACGGAAGTAAATCCTGTAAAACACGATATATATGCAACTATGTCTACTGCAGCAAGTCAGAGTCACGATGAAATATGATTATGGACGGGGAGTAATTGTCTCCTGTGCGTAAAAATTTTGCATTTTTTATAATGAAACGTTATGAATGAAAAATAGTACACAGTGAAATTAACTACTCTAAAACTGGAAGAACATAAAGGAATGTTTGATTGCATTAAATACGAGAAATGGAGTAACAGAAGATGAATAAGGAAAAACTGATAAATCATCTTTGTGTTGATGTTCGCTTTATTACAAAAATATTGATTCTCTATCATTAATCGATGCATAACCTTTACTCACAGTTACGAATTCCTAGAGTTCTTTGAGGTTTCTCATACAGCCTATTTCGTGTACCTGACGTGTTCTTTCACATTTTTTCCAAACCTTGCATTTTCCATGATTGTAAATCTTCTAAGCACTTCAAAATAAAAGAAGAATGAAAAGTTTATCCCTTTGCTGCGAGCATTAGATTCTTTGAAACTCGCTGAAAGCTTTCAATTTTTATTCACTTCTTTAACCTCATATGTCCTGTTACGTCTTGGTGATTATATCACCTCATTTTATTTATTTATTACTCACATATAAGTACTAAATCCACAGCTAATGGTTCCAAGTGTTTAATACCTTTTATATTATACATTTTCACGTCTTTTTATTCTTTATTGCAAAACATATCTCGACGTTTTCTGTTTTATTCTTTCTTCGTCGATCGGTAACGCTTAATCAGTAGAGCACGCGAAAGGCAAAGGTCGTGGGTTCGAATTCCAGTCTGGTAGACAGTTTTAATGTACCTTAAGCTTCATATCTGAGCACACTCCATTTCAGAGTGCAAATTTAATGCTGGAAACATTTTCTAGGCTGTGGCTAGGACATGTATCCACAATATCCTTTCCTCCATTAGTGCTAGTCCTGTAAGGTTACCAGGAGAATGTGAAGTATCAAAGGTCGGAGACGAGGTACTCGCGGAACTGAAGCTGTGAGGACGGACCATGAGACATGCACAGGTGGCTCAGTCGGTAGAGCGTTTTCCCGCGAAAGGGAACGTTTCTGGCTTCTGCCTGGAACACACTTTTAAAGTGCCGGAATGTTTCATTATCAGCGCACACTGCACTGCCGAGTCAAAATTTAATCCTGCAGTCTTTTCACAGACACAAAAATTAAAATAAAAAAATTAGGAAAAATGTTGTAAACAGTCACAACCTACACGAAAAACAAATAAACGGACACGAAAACTGTAATACCGTAACCTAACTTAACCTAAACTTATACACATGGATATATGATGCTGCTAGAAAATTGAGTTGAAGTGCCATAATAACAATGCAACGAAAATAAATAAATAAATAAAACGATAAAATTAGGCAAAAATTGCGGAGTGTCCTACATTGAATATCAGATCGACTTAAACCTCAACAAAGAAGACCCGAAAAAGCGGTAGTATGTAAAGAAGACATTGATTTCGCAACTTTATAAATACTTAATTTGCACAAAACGTTATTCTGTTTCTGATCTGTATAAAAACAAAATGCACAAATCTCTGTATCCGTATTTACAGAACAACAGGCTATGTGTAGTAAATATGGTGTAGAAATTGTCCTCATTGTCAGTCAGCTCAAGACAGAATGCCTAAAGTTTCACTCATTACGTTTTTTGAAATACAAAAGATCATTCAGAAACACGTTTTGAGAGAAATTTTAACTTCACCGTGTGGTGAGGAAGAACGTTTAAAAGATTATAAGGCTCTATAGCTATTATGAAAAGAGATAAATAAAACTGATTTCATGAAATGACAGATATTTCCGACGCAATATGCAAATTTCGTTTAAGATCAAAGTGAGTTGGAGAGCTTTTGTTGGATTACAATCAAAATTAGAAATGCGTTAGGCTAACAACAGAGTGGTAAATCTATGTCAATTTTGGTGTTATTAGAAACTAAGTATTTAGTTCTCTCGACGTATACCACCGCCTTAAAACAGCAGTTGTATATGCTTTTACTGGAGTACTTTTGTTCTTATTGTAACACAGAGTGAAATATTCTTGCGATTGAATGTTGCCGCAACAGCATTCTGAACTTCCAACTAGACTACTCTGTCATAATGATAGCCCTTTATAGCCACCGTCACAACACTCTATTCCACCAACTTATCAATTGTAGGATTGGTAAAAAAACGGGTAAAAAGAGAACACAGCATATATTATGCAACGATTTTCCCTAGAATCATCCGTGGCATCTCCTACGAATACACGACTATATCTGTTCCCCTTTAAACCTGTGAACAACATACAACCAGCTTTATCAAACAAAAATACACCTAATTCTATCTATGTATTATGGACCGTGTTCCTTATAATGTCTCTATTGGGCTCGGTGGTCTTGGGGTGAAGAGCTCGACTGGAAACTGAAGGTGCGCGAGTTCGAAACCCAGTCGGACCTTTGATTTTTTTTAGTCTGCGCCTTAACCCATCCTTCATCTCTCAACGATTCCACGTTAAGCTGTAGGTGCCCTTTCCCCGGTCGGATAACTGGGGTAGGCCAATAGGCCACACGAAATTATTATTATTATGTCTTTAATTATATAGAAAGCAACATGGCGGTAACTGAACACTACACTTCTTCCTTTCTGTCTATTGTAAGACGATGCTTGAGGCCCGTTATTTGATTAGTCTTGAAACGTGTCCATAGAAAATGTATACTGCTGAATTTGTAAGAAAATGTCTAATATTGTGCCTCCTGTTTTGTGTCGAGTAACTTGCTTGCAAGAAAATGTATAGTATTGCTTATACTGTGTGTATCGATATGTGTACATAAATCTGTGAAGTTTCATCTTTGGCAAAGATTATGTATCTCATAGCATGGAAGGTCGTGCAGAGACAGAGAGTCAGACTTGTTGTTCAGCTCGCTTAGAGAGCAGTTGCGTTGTGTATATGGCTCCGATGTAGAGCATAGGCTGCAGTGCCAGCAAGTATATATATTGCGTTTCATATAATTGTGAAAAAGGTTGTACCACCCCTGAATTTCATGTAATTATGAAAAGGTTGTATCATTTAGGTAATGTAATGGTGATTATTAATAGGAAGTAACAAAGTTGACCTTTCTTTCCTGTTTCATTTACGAAGTTAGAAGATTAACCTACTTCCTTTATTTGATAATTAGTTATTTGTGGATTTAAAGTGCAGTATTGATTTTGGTAATCTTGTTGAACAGATTTCTTTATTGGTACCGTAGTAAATGACTGTTATGCAACACTGCAGTTAATTGAGTATGATACTGAGTTTTGATAATCAGGTACTGATTTGCATAAAATTCTCGTAGTCGAACATTAAGAAAGTGGTTTGTGTTTTTAATATCTTTCTCGCAGTCAAATTTTTTTAGTTTAGTCAATGTGTGTTTCATGCAGGTTACAGGTCACAGTTGTTTCGTTAAAAGATCCGTTGCGCACAGAATCCGTTTAACGCACTTTTTTCTTATTTAACAGTATATACATCAATATCATGGCGACAATTAGACCAAATTACTGTGTTAATGAACAATGTACGTGTTCAGTTAAATTTTGATGAAGTTATCTGATGACTTAGTGATCTTGACTGTTAAACATCAATATATGACAACTATTTGGACTGCAACTAATACCAGATCAGGTTTTGAATGAGTAACTTTAAAATAAACTACTTTTGTTGTCTGATTAAACGATAGATTCAACTTCAAACATCACGTACAGCTTTTAGTCTTAACGTGTAAACAACTGTTTCGTCAAAGGACACTTTGTTATTCTACATAACTTTTTTCCTTGAATTTCAAATTTAGTTAATGCAATTTATGCTGGATCATAGAACTACAGTACAAAAATCCCAGTTATTATTTTGAGGTCTGTGGCATAACTGTGCCGCGCGGAATGGCCACGTGGTCCAAGGCGTTATCCTACGGACTGTGCGGCATTTCCCGCCGGAGGTTTGGGTCCTCCATCTGGTACGGGTGTGTGTGTGTTGTCCTTCGTTTAGATTTGTAAGTCTAGGGAGTGATGACCGCCGGCCGCGATGGCCGAGCGTTCTGCGGCGCGCCAGTCACAGTCTGCACGGCCACGACGGTCGGGGGTTCGAATCCCCACTCGGGCATGGATACTTGTGCCGTCCTTAGTATTAGTTAGTTCATAAGTAGTTTTTAAGTTTACGGACTGATGACCCCGTAGTTAAGTTCCATAAGATCTACAAACATTTGAACATTTTTGACTGATGATCATAAGATAGTTGTACATACATTTGAACATTTTTGCATAACTGTAGCACGGAAGAACATTGTTTCCCATCTACACCCAACACAGACGATTCTAGGGAGACGTACTGGTATGATCGATGACTTTTCTTGTACGAGAATGATCTCTATAGTAAAATAAGGGGCAGCTATTAATTTCTGGTGCAGAAGACGAGTGTCGTAGTGGAGACGGGCGTGCCAGTCAGGTAGAGAGGGGTCAGCCATAACAAGGCGGTCCCCAGCTGGCCGGCTTTAAGCAGACTCCCGGCTGGCTCTCGGCCAAATTAATCACTTCTTGCTGCAGACTCCATGCAGCTGATTACGTCGGAGTGGCCCACTGCGGGAAGCGCTAATCACAGGTGCCGCCGCGCACCCAACCAGACGTACAGCGGTTGCTTGAATCTAATTACTTCGCCAAGCTACAAATTTCGAATTGAAACTCGTTATAGGAGCCGAGGAACGCACAAAAAGCTGCGATTTCTTCTTCTTTCGTGCTGCCCGATAATATTCCCTTCATACATTCCAAAATTACTTAAATTAATTTATGAAACAGTAATACTGCTCACAAGTTTAGGCGAACAGTGGGTAACAGGTAGGTTTTTTAAAATTAAAACACAGAAAGTAGGTAAGTTTGAACTTTATTTCGGATGTTCCAATGTGATACAGATACTTTTGTGAAATTATCATGAATTATGAGAACGCACCGTGGTTCAGAATCCACGTTAAACTGTAGACCCCCCTGTAACTGGCTGGGTAAGTCAGTTAGAAGGTCGGAGGAAGGCAACGGCACAGTGGCGTAACTAAGGGGGGATGAGGGGGATAGAACCTTCCCCCCCCCCAGAACTCCCCCCCCCCAAAAAAAAAAAAAAAAAAAATCGTATAACAGCAATCTGGTAAAGGTAAAGATTGGAAACTTGGAGTGTTTTAATGTAAGTTTTCATTGGATGGGAGTGAATTAGGTTCTTCAACGGAAGTGTTAGATGGTAGTCGGTCTGGAAACTGACTAAAATTTTGCTCGTCAAGCAGATCTATCCCTCCCCCTCCCCAAAGCCAAGTCCTAGTTACGCCACTGCAACGGCATACCACCTCCAAACAGGACCATGCCTAGCAAAGCACTGTGGTGTTCAAACCAATCTTCGGGTTGTTGACTGCTTTACCTTTTATGAGAACGCATCATGTTACTGCGTAATTACCTCATGATTTCAATAAATGCTGAAAATTATGTCCTTCAACTTCAATGCATTTGGCAATACGCGTAATGAAATTCCTTTCAATAGCGAGTAGTTCGCCTTCAGTAATGTTCTCAATACACTGACGCATGTCGGTGAATCACGATAACAAATATCCTTCAATTTTCCCAATAGAAAGAAATCCGGGGATGTAAGATCCGGTGAATGTGCGAGCCATGGTATCGTGCTTATACGACCAATCAAACCTGTCATTAAATATTCCATTTAAGACCGCTTCAAATACACGCGAGCCATGAGCCGGACATCCATGTTGAAAGAACATCGCCATTCTGTCATACAGTGAAACATCTTGTAGTAAAATCGGTAGAACATTAAGTAACAAATCAGAATACATTGCATCATTTAGTTAGCCATAGATAAAATAGGGGCCAATTATCCTTTCTCTCATAATCCCGCACCATACATTAACCCGCCAAGGTCGCTGATGTTCCATTTGTTGCAGCCATCGTGGACTGGATTTTCCGTTGCCCAGTAGTGCATATTATGCCGGTTTACGTTACCTCAGTTTGTGAATAACGCTTCGTCACTAAAGAGAAGGCGTGAAAAAATCTATTATAGTCCCGTAATTTATTTTGTGCCCAGTGGCAAAACTGTACACGACGTTAAAAGTTTTTGCCATGCAAATCCTGGTGCATAGAAATATGGTACGGGTGAAATTTATGTTGATGCAGAATTCTCAACACCGACATTTTTGAGATTCCCGATTCTCACACAATTTGTGTGCTACTGAAGTGCGGATTAGCCGCAACTGCAGCTAAATTACTTACTTAGGCATCATCATTTGCTGCAGGTGGTGGTTGACGTTTCACTTGTGGCTGAACACTTCCTGTCTCTTTCAATAACCTAACTATCCGACGAAAGGTCCGGACACTTGGATGATGTCTTCCAGGATACGATCAACATACATAGCACAGGCCCGTTGGGCATTTTGATCACAATAGCCATACGTAATCGACCTTTTCTGCAATTGGTAAAAAAAAAAAAAAAACCTGTCCATTTTAACACGAGTAATGTATTACGAAGCAAAGACCGTCCGCACTGGCGAAATGTTACGCGATACCACGTACTTATATGTTTGTGGCTATTACAGCGGCATCTACTACAAAGCGAAAAAAGTGTTACAAATAAAACATTCATATATATTTACGTACTAGATGAATATGTAATAAAAATGGGGGTACCTATTTTAAAAAAATGCAGTTGATATTCGTTTGACCTATGTCAGCGCGCCGGCCGCGGTGGCCGAGGTGACTGAGGCGCTCCGGCCACGGTCAGCACGGCCACTACGGTCGGGGGTTCGAATCCCCCCTCGGGCATGGATATTTGTGCCGTCCTAGTTCGTAAGTAGTTCATAAGTAGTTTGTAAGTTTAGGGACTGATGACCCCGTATTAAGTCCCCTAAGCTCAACAAACATTTGAACATTTTATATCAGCGAGATCTATCGGGCCAGCCATACCGCTATCTGTTTTCCCTCTTGAAGCTAGAAAAGTTTTGTTCTTTGTAGTTTTTTCGTTTGATGTTTATTTCGTGAGTTATTTGACCTGGTCACTGTCAATGGACCACCCTATATATATATAGAGCATGTTAAAACTTTTACTCTCTTACGCAGCTCTCCACGCTACTTTATCCTGAGTAAGCCTCTTTTCTCTTCATAAGAGCGACAATTCGCATCTATTTGAATCTGCTTACTGTTTTCCTCTCCTCGTCCGCATCTGCGAATTTGACCTCACACGCTTCCCTCCAATGCCAAATTCACGATTCATTGATATGAAAGAGTGTGTCCTACCAATCTATCACTTCTTTTAGTCAAGGTATGCCAGAAATTCGTTTTCTCTTCAATTCTTTTGACAGCCTCCTCATCAGTTACGCGATCTACTCACCTAAACTTCAGCATTTTTCTGTAGCACCACATTGTAAAAGCTTTTGTCCTCTTTCTGTCACAACTACTGATCGTCCACGTTTCACTCCCGTACAAGGCAACACTCTACACAACCACCTTCAGAAAAGACTTCCTTACACTTTAAAATTCGATGGTAACGTATTTTTCTGATTCAAATACGTTTTCCTTCCCTTTGTCATTCTGCATTTTTTATTCATTGTATTGCCACCATCATATGTTATTTTACTCTCCAAGTAACAAAACTCATTTACCACATTTAGTGTTTTGTTACCCAATCTAATTCCTTCAGGATCGCCTAATTTTCTTAGACTGCATTCCACTCCCTTTGTTTTGCTCCTATTCGTTTTTACTTTATACGCTCCTTTCAACACCCTCTTCATTCCGTTAAATTGCTCCTCCATATCCTGCACTGTCTCTAAAATAATTACAATTTCATCAGCAAATTAAAAAGTTTTTATTTGTTCACCCTCAACTTTAATTCCTTTTCCTAATTTCTCCTTGCTTGCCTTCACACCTTGCTCAATGTACATATTGAATAACTGAGGAAATGCATACTGTAAACCATCAGCTGTTTATTATTTATCAATCTTTTACCGGTTTCGGTTATAAACCATCTTCACGGAAGAGAACTACACAGACTGATCGAACAGGTGCAATATATGCCTCCTTGTGCATACTGGCATGCATGTCACACAATAAAAATAAATAAATAAATAAAAAGTATGCATAAGGAGGCATATAATGCACCTGTTTGATCAAACTGTGTAGTTCTCTTCCGTGAAGATGGTTTATAACCGAAACCGATAGAAGATTGATAAATAATAAACAGCTGATGGTTTACAGTATGCATTTCCTCAAATATCTTACGGCTGTTGAACCACATCTCAATAAAAATTTGATATTGAATAAATTGGGGAAAAGCTACAGTCCTGTCTCATTCCCTTTCCAAACAACTCTTACCTATATTTTGCAATCTTTAATCCACATACTGTTCCAAGATCTCTTTAAAAACCATTAAAATGTACCATTTTCATAAACATGACATTATTAAAAGTATAACATAAAATGAAGCAGACAGTGCAGTACTTGGGTTAAAGTAGCTCATATGAGGGTTAGAAATTAAATAGTTGCAACTATTACATGTTTGTACCCTATCCTTCAAAGTAGTCACCAGCGATGTGTAGAACCCATTGCCAGCGATGAGGAAGGCATAGTATACCGTTAGCATAGCCTGTTCTGTTCATGGTGCGAAGGGAGCGGTCTACAGCCTGGCGAATCTCTGGAACAGTTTTGAGGCGAATCCCAAATCGTGGTTCCTTCATCTTCGGAATCAAATCAAAGTCACAAGAACTTTGGTCCGGGGTGTATGCTGGATGATACAGTATTTCCCAGTCCCGTCGCCCGAACAGAGCAGCCACAGCTTGCGCTGTATGCGCCCGCGCATTGTCGTGCAAATTGATGGGGAGGTTGCGCAGAAAGTGTTACCTCTTTCTTCGCAAAGCTGGTCGCAGGTGATACTCCAAAAATTAACAGTAATACTGCCAGATTCATATCTTCCACAGTTTTCCGAGATTGGCTGAAGGTTTTTACCCAACGTGCCACTGTTCTGTTCGGCAATGCTAATTCCCCGTACGCCTCTTGAAGATATTGATGACACTGTCGTGCTGTACGACTACTGCCACATTCAACATTGATACAACTCCAGTGTTCTTTTTCGAAAACTTAGTTACACCGTTACGTTAGACCACCCGCTCACAAGTGACTGTGCTACCCTCGATTGTGCGCACGCTGGTGACGTGGGAGGGGCGATTCCATTTGATCGGAGGTATGTCAACAACGTGTGCTATCAGCGACAATCGTTAATTCCATTGCAAAAACCTTGCATAAATAACTAGTCTCCCTAACGGCGCTGCTGTCGCGGGATAATTTGAACCTTCGCACGGCCGCCATAGTAGTGGCAAGCGTAAGATAAATATGAGTGTTATTAGCAGGTAAATCATGTATTAAATAGTTACTGCTGGATGTATACACAATTGCTAGTCACGTCTGTACTGTTTGAGTATTTCTGTGTACTTGAAGCACGATGGTGAATAGCTGCTCAGCATTTAAAAGAATAAATCAATTTAAGAAAGGAATAAAAAGATCGAACACTGTCTTCCCATTTATATTTATCAGGAATACAAGTAGCCCTACTACTTGTGTTCAGAGATAGTTACTGTTGCTTAACAGACTGTTAGTCAAGACAATATAGGATTGAATGAAATAAATAACAGGCTTTTACAATAGTGGTAGCTCTTAAAATGGAGCTAGTTTAGACAGTTCAAAAAGTGTCATTTTATGATTGTGTAAAATAACTATTGGGGTCACGAAATTAGTTGCCTCCCTGCAGTTGGAATTTTGGTTTATGGAATTATTATTAGCAAATTGTAACGCAGAATTTAAAGGTAATTTGCTTTACATATAGATATAACAACTGAAAGCGGTATAGTTCCATATATGAATGACACATAGCCACACTAGATGCACTTTGTGAAGTTGAACCCTATGACGATAGTAGTCGACTTTTGAGCAGTTCACGCTACTGTAAGGTATTTGTCTTATAGCATTAAAATGCTAGATACCCTAATGCTAATGTTAGGTGCAGTAGGTAAGAAAAAGTTATGGCATAATTCCTGTTCTTAAAAAAATTTGTAGTGGCTGGTTGCTGTATTCACAAGGTAAGAAGCTATTTTACAGTTATGTATCTGATGGCATATTTCACTTTCACAATCGATTTTTAACATTAGCTGTTTCAGGCAGCTCTTTTTTATTTTTTATTTTTTTTATTTTTGATGCTATGAAATATCTAAATATTGGCGAATACAGCACTAAATCAAAGATTTAAAGAATGAAACTCTTCCGAAATAAATGTTTGTACAAAAGTTTCACAATCGTAGAATATACTCAGAAAGTGCCCAAAAATTGTGTCTGACGATAAATTCCGTTCATATGCTACACATAGAACGCTAAAAAGCTACATGGTATAGTTCGGTTTCGTTAGGAAGAGGAAACAATGTTGGCCAATTCCTACACCGTATGTGTAATAAATTTACACACAACCGATAGTTGCTGTATTTCAAGGAGTCTGGAGCTATTTTGTAGTTATATATTTCAATTAGACATAGTTTTCGCGAGTTAACTGAAATGAATACTCTCTCTAATCAAAAGAATCTTAGGCACATTTAAAGTTGGTGCGGAAGTTTGCCACCACAATGGTCGCCGAGGCGCTCTTCAATTTGTTCGCTGTTCGCAGTCGGCCGCTTACGCGATTGTGGGGGCTTGTTCCATTACATAGTGTTTCCACAGCAGTGTTGTCACTATTTGAGTTCCAACCCTCGTACAATGAAGCTACAAAAGGTAATTCTGTCATTTACCTTCAGTTGAATGTTTTGCTCGAATACATTAAAAACTAAGACAGTTTGAGCTTTAACTACCCACTGACAATGCAATCATTAGAGAAGGAGTAGCTATATCTCGATATATGACGGTTAAGTCTGGGGAAAGAAATAGGCCCTGCGCTTTAAAGGGCATTTTGATAGAGCAATTAAGGGAAATCACGAAAAACTCAAATCTTGATGGCAGGGCGCGGGTTTGAGCCGCAGTCCTCTCTCATGTGCTTCCAATGTGCTTACCAATGAGCCACCTGACACATTTAGTCACACTTGTTACGTCATTAGCGGACTTCATTTTATTTTTGTAAAGCTTTGTAACATTTTTGAATGGCTTTTAATGTTATTAATATATTCGTGTATACTGTTTGTCGAAATTGACACGTTTGCTCGCCATCAAGCGGATTTATAAGACTCAGATTAAATAATATAACATTTGCTATATATTCTATGACATAAAACTATTAAAGTGATAACTGAATCCCGTAAAATTTGGGGGATCACATCAAAAGCATATGCACACTTTAGTTTTTAGACCTAAAAATTGAATGTTTATAGCCATTCACAGTTGAAATATATTTTCCCACAGAATTAATGTGAGGCTCGCAGAAAATAGTTTATGGGCGTTTACATACCGGAGGTGGACAATATATGAACACTGAATATAGACAATGTTTATATGTTACTATAAAGTAGGTTCACCATTTACTCTGAGGATCCCCGCAAGTTTTTAGGGAATAGATTCTTGAAGTATCGTTATGGTTTCTAACTGTATGTAATCCATTTTGTAACAAAACATCCTCTAATAACTTCCACAATGTCAGAGAAATAAATCTGAATCGGCAACTAAAACTGGAAGATATACGTGGTCATAGAAAACAATTCAGGTATTACGACAACTGCTCACCCACTAACAAGGAACCAAAATAAATTTCAGGTTTTACAAGGTGGAAAAAATTAAAGGATCATCAATGGTCTAACATGCTAATATCTTCGTTCTCGAAGAAAATTAAAGGATTACCTGTTAAGTGCATTAGAAGATGCTTGCCTGTGTACGAGACAAATTACAAGTAGTAAAACGAGATTACGAAATTAGGCAGGAACAACCTTCTTAGCAGTTAAAACTGAGTGGTATTGATAAAGAAAGTATTAAGCCCCGAGATTTCTTTTGTGCTTTGTTGTTATGTATTCCATGCAAAGTTGTCGAATAAAAAAATAAAAAAAAAAAATCCACTAAAACCAGTTTCCAGCAACGATATGACAACAAAGGCGTAGAATTTATTTCCCAGTTTGATGCTCGTATTTCCAACGGTGCACTGGGGTTCCATTCTTCTACCGTACCGTTATTGCAAATAATAATTGTTACATGGTTTCATTTGGACTGACTGCTTTAGCGAAATTTCATAACTTTCGTAGATTTTATTGTAGTGTTCATTCAGATCGGAAAATATCGCTCGCACGTCAAAAACCCGCCCGTGTATAACGGGGAATGGTAAATGCGTCGTACCGCATAGTAATGAGTTTTACATTTTAAATATGCAAAAAGGGCCCAAACCTTGCGAATTAAATATTTTACATTTAACAGCTGTCATTATAATAAGGAAAATTTCTAAAAAAATGAGCAATAATGCAGATAAAGAAAACAGTTAACTGTAGTAGTTGTGGGGGAATCGAGGTCTCTGGGACCAAGAAGTGGGGGCTCATCGACCAGTCCTGTTTATCTGAAATGTCCGCAACAGATTTTTGCCCACTTTACGACGAAAGTCTGCTGGTGGTCCTTCATGCATGAACCATATCTATAATCGTTTCTGACATGGCATATTTTCAATACTTGGAGGCAACAAATTATTGAGGAAGTTCAGAAATGCGCCCCATTTAACCTTTGTGGCAGCACGTATTAATCGTTCGTCAAGTATGCTAATTTCCACAAGAAGCGTCGCACAGCGCTTCCTGAAAACAAGTGTTTACGGCAGGAATTATGCGTTACCGGAGTCATGTTTATATGCCTTGTTTCTGTGAGTGCTAGCACATCTCAAAGCATTCGACACTTTTTTGAACACCATTTATAACCATCGATTGCTTGAACTACTCATATGCAATAATTAAAGATTAACGATCACCAAGTCATTGGCATAAACTTCTTAGGCATCAACGTTATGGACAGTATGATAAAACACTTTCATTTCCATTAGATTTGTTCCCTGATGCAGTCATTTTATTATTTATTTATATTTCGCTTGTTTCGCAGGACCCTGATCAAACCTCCATGCTCGTGGAACGTGTCAGCGTGCTTATTGTAATAGAAGAGTGGTACTAGATAAAATGAAACGTGTAAGAATTTCAAGCAAACAATTAAATGAAATAAGTAATTTAACCAAAATAAAAAACGACTTGATTTTTTAATTTTTCCAGTAGTTCCTCGACAGAAGAGGAAGAGTGGGGCAAGAGAAACTCTTCACTTTAGTCTTGGAAGTGTGTGGCTTACTACATTTGTCTTTCTCTGGCAGATTACTAAAAATTGATGCAGCAAAATACTTCATGTCAAAAAATGTGCAAATCTTTAGGTGTTAGCTACTGTGGTTATCACTCCCTAGGCTTACAAACAACTTAAACAAAAATGAGGCCAACACATAACCCATGCCCATGGGAGGACTAACCTGCGACGAGGAGCAACAGCTGGCTTCGCAGCAAGGCGCCATAGATTGCTCAGCTATTCCACTGCGGCTACTGCACGTCTATCTGTACAACAGCTAAACAGTTGTGATCCAAATGCAGATTCTATTTATGCCTAGTGTCAACTTAGTGAAAGCTGCTAACTCTTGGGAGTAAGATGATACTGTTTAACACGAACGACATTTAAAAAAAATATGTGTTGAGATGCTAATTTCAGTATTACCAGGCTACTGAAACAGGGGTTTTCGTTTATATTCCATGTTATTCTAATTTTGGTTTATTGCTGTGGGTTAGTGCCGATAAAACTGAGAAATGTTTTCTCTAATACGATTAATATTTCATTTACTGTGGGTTTTTGCGCATTAATACCGGGGTGGTTTAAAAAAGGAGGGAAAATCCAAAAGAACAACAGAAAAATAAAAAATGGAAATTAGAAATTTTGTAAGGGGTTCATCGCCACTTCGGATAAGATTTGTATTTTATGTGCTGGCATACTGTTCATCCAACTGCAATAAATTTTTGAACGCTAGAGCTTCAAAAGAAGAGAATGGAACTTTGCTCCAGACTTTGAGCGATCACCATGAATTTTACAGTTATGTAGTTCTTCATATGCAGTGTAGGGAGGGGATGAGCAGAGTGAGGGAACAGGAGAATATGGGCAAGGAGCAGAGAAGGTAATGAAGGAGGAAGGGGAGATGGATAGGTGGTTAGACAGGAGGAGGAGGGCAAGGCAGAGGTATGTAGACAGGGACAGAGAGAGGAGGGACAAGACGGGGAGTTAAGGGATGGGCAGAGAGATTAAAGAAAGGAGTGTCGGCTGCATGCCCAATCCCCACACATAATTAGCAACTGCAAACCATTGTTGGAGTTTCTAGTAATTATAAAAAGCTTAGAGGGCGATATGAACACAAGTCTAGCACTTACAATGGGTGACATTTCTCGCTTGCAGACATTCATATTCCCTTTCATCAGAGCAAGTTAGAACAGAGTGAAAGTAGCCTGTTATTAAAATAAGCAAGATCTCGGGCACTTGAGATCTGCAAATGTAAGTTAAAACGCGCACTTCTGCTCTAAATTACTTTATGAGTACATGCACATTGGAAATTTATCTAACTGCTCAGTACTTAAGGGAGCAGCCAACGTTTTAACAAACACAAAATCAATGTTAAAAAATGAATGAATACATAATTAAACATGTCATGGGGAGCATGAAATCATAAAACAGAGGTTTGATACTTTAAAATCATAATCTGCTCAGAAAAATAAACAAGCACCTAAATGTGGAGAGACCAAATTAAGCACACACCTTGTACAAAAGTGAATTAAATCATGTAATTACTTCCCGTAGTAAAATTGTTTCTACCCTTTATGAATATGGAGATAATGTGGGAGGAAATTTGCAAACACACAATGGGTAGCTTAAAGCACATTCAATCATTCACAGACATGTGCATAATGCTTGGCGGTACATTACTCTGTGGGAACACTCGATAACAGCAGCGGAACGAAGTGTCAAAGGCGTCTTGACGAGATGGCAGGTGTCTTGATCACAAATTTGAAGTATACTGTGAACTAAACGAACTCATGTGTGGAAAGGCAGCGGCATACTATTCTAAAGTACCGTGTGGTACGCTATCTAGCAATGTCAGGAGGTACTATCTCTACGATTTACAGCGATGTCCAGTAAACTATTTATATCCAACATAGTGCCATTAATGTATTAAGAAGATTAGTAAGTGTGAAATGCTGATTGTAGTAGCTTCTAGGATGCATGTCATAAGTAAAAACAGTAACGAATATGGGCTATACATAAACGATAGCAATAATTATTTATAATTCTAGTGCTGCGATCTAGCAACGCCTGTTGGTACTACGTATGCAACAGTTTGTGTACTGTTTATTCGGTAGTCGAAATTACAGTTTATTTTCATACGACTTATTTCTGTGATTGGCTATTAAATTTCTAATGTTTTCTCTATTTCATCGCTTTCAATCTTGTATTCAAAGCGATTAAAAGGTGGTAACATTTTGATCTGTTAGTGTACCGTATGAACTGGGAATGGAATGGTCATTTGCAAATGTTCAAATGTTTGTAAATCTATCGGACCAAACTGCGTGGTCATCAGTCTGTAGCTTACAAACTACATACACCTTGGTAAACTAACCTAAGGACAACACACACACCCATGCCCCAGGGAGGACTCGAACCTCCACGGCGAGCAACCGCGGGCTCCGTAGAGAGACGCTTTAGACCACTCGGCTACTCCACTGCGGCAATGGTCATTTGCAACGTGTCTCTTATAATCACATAAAACATGATATCTACTTATGAAGGATTTGGAGTCATATAACATACTCTCAGAAATAACAGTCATATTTTCTTTTGAGTGTTAGCTTTGCAGTAATTTGATGCAGTAGTTCTGTTACAGTAGCAGATATTTTGTTTCTCAATATATCGTATCTTGAAGTTATATCAGGCAGGTCACGTATGCACTGTTTTAAACGAAATATACAATTTTTCATAGTGATGTCCTTCTTTTCTTTTAGATGTATTTGTACTTCCTATGAAATTAGTCCTGGGCAAAGCGATGACCTGCTAACTTCAAAAGTTCCCGCGTATCGTTTGCAAATACGCTGCGTGAGTCATTTGTTATCAGAGTGTTCGAACAGTTCGATACTGTATCGAGTTCTCTGCTGTATCTGGAAATCCCGAGCTTGTTCGAATGCGAGTATCGTTTACCCAGGCCTACCTTAGTGTAAGTTAGTTTACGTTGTTTGTAACTCTGGAGACTGATGACCGTAGCAGTTTCGTCCAATAGGGTTTCATTCGCGTTCACACTATATGCTATAGTTCTCTCCTTCCATCATTCGCATACATCGTTTACAACGAGAAATATTTTTCGTTTTTGTACTACACGTGACCATCGCACGGGCTCGATCCGTACTGCGTCCGCGAGAGCCACGTGCAGCATTATGACTGTACCTAGGCGCAAATAAATTGAGAATAAAATGTGCCCCTGCGCATCGGTTCGCACGGGGGCAAGTGTTTAAATTGGCGCGCGCGGTGTAATCTGTAGACTGGGCGTTAATTGTGGCCGGCGGTGATGTATGCTGCGTAATTTGCTTACGCGGCCCCCGGAGTATCATCCGAGCGCGCGACGCCTGTTTGCGGTTTTATGCTCCTCCGCGTGCCACCGCAGCGCAACTTGGCCGCTACGTGCTGCCACCGTCGCCCAATACGCCGCCGGGCCGGCATCTAGTTAAAAATGTATCCTATTAAAATGAAGCTCCTAGCCCACACAACATGGTCAAGCGACACTAGAAACTTTCCCGAATTGTGGCGCGTAGATAACTCGGACACACAGAATTTTATGTTCATCATCTCCGAGGTTGTTGATGTTCAAATTCAAAATGTTCAAATGTTTGTTAATCTACCGTACCAAACTGCGTGGTCATCAGTCCGTAGCTTACAAACTACTTAAACTAATGTAAACTAACCTAAGGACAATACACACAGCCATGCCCCAGGGAGGACTCGAACCTCCGACGGCGAGCAACCGCGCGCTCCGCAGCGAGGCGCCTTAGACCGCTAGGCTACTCCCCCGCGGCAGGTCGTTGATGTTCACTGAAACTTAATTACAAGTACCGAATTTCTTAACTGTTAATTAACTTCCGCAATAGGCCAAACAACAGCGTACTGTAAACTATAAAAGTGAAAACTAAATTGTTTGGGCCTTTTATCTGTGTTAAAGTGTTTGTCGTTTTCGCTGCGACTAACTTTTGTACCAGCGATTGCGCGTTTCTAGTGTCTTCATTTATAAGACAACTTGTTTCCAGTGTTGTAAAATGTTCTTAGACTCTTTCACAATACGGTACAGATTTGTGGAAATTAGTTTCATCTTTTCCAATAATCTCAAATTTTAACAGTATGAGAAAATCAGCAGATGTCAATATCTGACACAAATTTAGATGAATATTTAGTGACAGTTACCGCTGCTGTTAATCCTTACCGAGAACATTTACAGGCTTACTACATACATAAGAATGTCTTGCAACGGATGCTTATGCCATGAAAAACCTCCTCTTGGCTCTACGTTCACATGATTCGAAAACGTTGGTCACTTGAACACTCGTAAAAACAAATAAATAAAGCATAAAAGAAATCGCACTCTCCTGTTTTATGGCCCACTTTACATTTGCATGTAGTTTTGTGATGTTTTACAAACATTTGAGAGAAACTTAATAATAATATAAATACTAAAAAAATATGGACAATAAGATTACGGCTCTGCTATTGTGATAATATCTATGCACCCAACACTAAATATACTTTCTGACCGTATTGTAACAAACAACCAAAATGATTTGATATTTCAGTTTAGCTTTGACAAACATACTCTTTTTGGAACTTTTACCTCCTCAAACTGTTATTTTAATATCTCTCCCACATTTTCATTACCTTCTTCCGTTAAAATATTATCTCCTGTCTTGCTTTGGTAATTTGTTCTAAGTTTATTTTCTTTGGCTGTACTGGTTACGAATAACTATAGCCTGGAAGGAACGTAACGTACATTTGGCGTTCGGCAATCAGTCACGTGACATCCCTCGTCCGAAACATTGCCCGAAACTCTCTTTTTCATACGCCATACTGCTTTGTGTATTTGATGATTTTCTTATTGTAACTCAATCGTTGGCATATCAAAGTAATGGCGCACTCAAAATTGTCAAAAATACAACATTCTTAGGACAATGAATTATAGTCAAATGTCCAAAAATGCCATGTTAGTAGGTAACACCTGCCATCCATGGTACGAGAACTACGGATTACTCTCGCAGCTGTTCGGCGTAGCGTAATGGGCGGCGAATTAGTTTGTGAAGCATAAACCTGTTAGACGGTGGTTCGAAACTTGCTGGGCGCAGTGGCTCAGCGCGCTCGTCAGAGGGTTGCCGGCGTGGTAGCTCAGCGTGCTAGGCCACAAGGCCGAGTCAACAAGGAAACGATCAGAATAAAACAAAAACCAACGTCCAAAAAGGACCGATCAAACCGAAGAACCAATGAAAAGAGAGAAAAAGAAAGAGGGCTCAACGCCATCTGTAATAAAAAAAAAACTGAGAACATTTTCCTACGAACAACCCAGAACGAACAAGAACAAACGACCGAAAAGCATCGATCTACCTGAAGAACAAAGATGTATAAAATAATTGTCACTGGCCATTTTTTCTTGTTTCCATCGTGATTACTAAAAGGTTTTCGCACACTCTTGTTCGTTGAACATATCTGTATTCTGAAAGATTCTGAGTTGTTCAAAGGTAACAGCGCTTTCTCTGAGAAGTGCAATTGTTCTGTTTTGTGAACATATCATGAAATACATACCAACGAATTATAAACACAGAGCCGCGGCGGAGCGGCCGAGCGCATTGAGGCGCTATGCTACGATGCGCGAGGCCCTTTGCCATCGGGGGTTCGAATCCTCCCTCGGGCATGAATGTTTGTGCTTTCTTTAGTATAAGCTAGTTCATAAGTAGTTTGTAAATTTAGGGACTGATGACCCCGCAGTTAAGTCCTTTAAGCTTAACAAACATTTGAAAATTTTTGTAAACACAGACTTCTTTTTCACATGTACGTACATTGGGGAAAAAATGTTCAAATGTTTGTTAAGCTTACGGGACTTAACTACGGGGTCATCAGTCCCTAAACTTACAAACTACTTATCAACTAACTTAACGGCACAAATATACATGCCCGAGGGGGGATTCGAACCCCCGAACGTAGTGGCCGTGCAGACCGTGACTGGAGCGCCTCAGTCTCCTAGGCCACCGCGGCCGGCGTACATTGGGGAGGTACTGTTATAATTACTGTTGTAAATGACGTAATGCTACTATTAACTTTGTATATAGATCAAGTAATAGAGTTATGTGGAATTCGGTGTTACCACACTTACTCAGTTTGTTATTTTAGCTGTAAAAGAAAAGATAGTCACGGTTTGAAACAGAATATTTGCTCTTTATTTTATCGCAGAACAAAGTAATACGAAGAAAGTCACATCTGAGACACAGAAAAGGTAACAGAACCTACGTTATAAGCGTCCTTAGCAACCGTACCAAAGACAAACATTTTAGTAAACACATTGATTCTAATTAATGACTTTCAACATATTCCATAAGTAGTGAATAATTGCTAAAAAGAAAAAAGATACGTGATATGAAAAAAAAGAAGATAAGAGAGCAAAGTTATAGATAATTTTCTCCTCAATAAATTCGGTTATTCACTTTTCGTGTCAGATGAACGGTTACGCCTTTATTTTAGTTTAAATTTTGAGCTGTCAAAAGGCGATCGCAAAGGCCGATTTTTAGTGTTACTATCGTAACCTAAAGTGGGCCAAAAAGAGAAGCATACCAGTTTGTTTGAATGCAGGAAATCCAGCAACATTCTCACTATAGGGAAGAAGAAGAGGAAAACAACTTTTGAACGTACACGGATTGTTGCTTTATGTGATCAACAACTTTCATCAAGAGAAATGGCCACGTGGGAATGACCGTGCGTTCTAAGGCGCCTTGCTGCGTAGCGCGTGGCTGTTCCTCGACGGAGGATGGCGGCCTTCCTAGAGCATGAGTGTGTGTGTGTGTTGTTCTTAGAATACGTTATTCTTAGAATACGTAATTTATTTGAACGTCTAGAGAAGCTGCAAGGCAAGTAGTCGTTAAGTCTGATGTAGTATGAACTTGCAGTCGTTTTCAAACTATAGTTATTGTTCATGTCTTGCCCCATAATGGTCTCCTTAGGGCAACAACTGCGGCAGACGACCGGTATCAGCGACTTCTCGTCCTAAGAAACTCCATCCAGAGTGCCTCCATGAGAAGCAATGACTTCCTGAGGGTGACCGGGATGCAAGTGTCAAACCAAACTGTAGCAAACAGACTCAACGATATTTCATTGTTTCCTACACGGCCAAGGAGAGGTCGGACTTTAAAACCAGACACCATGCTGCACGGTACAGGCACGCTCAAAATCACCAAAAGTGGACTATGTTAACGGGTCGCCGCGGCGGAGCGGCCGAGCGCATTGAGACGCTATTCTACGATGCGCGAGGACGTTCCCCGTCGGGGGTACGAATACCTCCTCGGGCATGGATGTTTGTGGCGTCTTTAGTATAAGGTAGTTCATAAGTAGTTTGTAAGTTCAGGGACTGATGACCCCGCAGTTAAGTCCCTAAGTTCTACAAACATTTTGATTTGTTAACGGGTCCAAGTTGTCACTTCTGAAATCTTCTCGGTGTATTTCTTCTCCCAGCAACTATCAAGTTGAAGCCGGAGCTAGTCGACATTCTGCCGCTATATTTCGGACCAGAGAGATACCCTGCTATATTCAGTAGTTGTCCACCCACCCCAATATGGCCAGACGTCCCTGTGCCGAAATAACGTGGCAGAATGTCGACGGGATCCGGCTGCCTACTGGAAAGTTATTGGAATGACCCAAAGTTCTCTTCACACATGAATGCTGCATAAGCTGAATACCAGATATTCGCCCTCAATATGTATGCAGGGAACCTACCAATGTCTCACGTCAGAGGCATGCTTTCAGACACGTACAGTAAAACAGCGGGTCATTGATGTTCTAGGTCGGTATAATGTTGGAGTTTCTCGCTCCATTGTTGTTTCATCGGGATTTCGGGGACGAATTTCAGTTTACGGAGGTCGACTCTTGATTCCATCATGCATACATCGTCAGTGATTTCATCGGTCCTGTCCGTATTGCACGACCGGACTGGCCTCCGTGTTTCTTGGTTGTTGTTGTTATCTTCAGCCCGCAGACTGGTTTGATGCAGCTCTGTACGCTACCCTGTCCTGTGTAAGCCTCTTAATCTGAGAATACGTACGGCAACCGACTTCCTTTTGAATCTGCTTGCTGCATTCGTCCCTCGGTCTCCCACTATGATTTTTACCCCACACACTTCCTTCTAATGAGCCGGCCGCGGTGGCCGAGGGGACTGCGGCGCGCCAGTCACGGTCTGCACGGCCACTACGGTCGCGGGTTCGAATCCCCCCTCGGGCATGGATATTTGTGCCGTCCTCAGTGTTAGCTAGTTCGAAAGTAGTTTGTAAGTTTAGGGACTGATTACCCCGTAGTTAAGTTCCATAAGCTATACAAACATTTGAACATTTGAACCTTCTAATGCTAAGTTGACAATTCCTTGATGTCTCAGAATGTGTCCCACTAACCAATCCCTTCTATTAGTCAGGATATGCCAGAAACTCATTTTCTCCACAATTCTGTAAAGCACTTCCTCAATAGTTATGTGACCTACCCATCTAATCATAATTCTTCTGTAGCACCACAGTTTGAAAGCTTCTATTATCTTTTTGTCTGAACTCCTTATTGTCCAAGTTTCACTCCCATACAATGTTAAACTCCAGGCAAGTGCTTTCAGAAAGGGCATCTTAACATTTAAACTAATACCGGATGTAAACAAATTTCGCTTCTTCAGAAATGCTTGTCTTCCCATAGCCATTATTTACTTCAGCCATCAGAAGTTATCTTGCTACCCATATAAGAAAACTCATATAATACTTTTATTGGCTCTTTACGTAATCTAATTCTTTCAGCATCTCCTGATTTTCTGACACTACATTCCACTACCTTCGTTTTATTCTTGTTAATGTTCAGTTACCTCGATGTGAATCTAATTGATCATTTGAGCATGTCCTAACCAGCCATGAAATCTACGGGAGTTAAGTTTGAAGGTCAATGAAGGGTGGGACAAACAAGACCAGCCCTTGTTAAAGTAATTCCTTGGAAGCATGCCACGCAGGGTATAAGCTTTCATTCATCCAAGCGGTCATTCAACTTATTATTGAATGAGGTTGCTAGGCCGGCCGCGGTGGCCGAGGGGACTGAGGCACTCCAGTCACGGTCTGCACGGCCACTGCGGTCGGGGGTTCGAATCCCCTCTCGGGCATTGATATTTATGCCGTCTTTAGTGTAAGGTAGTAAATAAGTAGTTTGTAAGTTTAGGTGCTGATGACCTCGTAGTTAAGTCCCATAAGCTTAACAAACATTTGATTTGATTTGATTTTGAGGTTGCTAGACAATGGGCTTGCCTCAAGGAAAGAAATTTTAGGTCGTGTTTGAATTTACAACAGTGATTTTTTGGGTTTTGTCAATAAATCGGGTGATGTACTTTATAAACGCTATTTCACCATGATATAGAACAACAAAGAACTTTTGTTTGGTGAGTGATGCAAAACATTTTTAGTTCTTTATAATATGGTAACCTCTGGACTTAGATTCGAAATGTTCAAATGTTTGTAAATCTATCGGATTCAACTGTACGCTTATTAGTCCGAAGCTTACAAACTACTTAAACTAAGGTAAACTAACCTAAGGACAACAAAAAAAACCATGCCCGATGGGCCACTCGAACCCCCGACGGTGAACACAGCAGCACGGCGCCCCAGTGCACACGGCTAATCTGCCGCGGCAATTAGATTCGTAGACGTTTCGTCGCCTAATGTATCATATTGTGAATCGAATTTTAAACTGCAGATCATATTTATTATCTTTTCGCTTCGTTATTGATCATGGAGACGATATCTACACTGCTTTCATGTTTGAAATTCGATCATATATTCATAACGTTGCGATACAAATGCCAATCCTAGCATCTCTCACTACTAATGTGTTACTGCGTGTTTCTGCTTCACAAAGATTAAGCGTCCGAAACAAAGGTGTTTATTTTACTTGATTACCCATTTACAATACTATAGTCTGTGTCTTACATTGAAAATTTCTTAAGCTTTTACACATTTGTATTGTATAAACTGCCAAAGTTTGATGAACTATTTTGACTAGAAGTCGTTGCAAGCTGTGGAATTTTAGACGCCCACCAAGAGTACTATTTACAAATTTCCAGGACAAATACGTTCATAAACAGTGAACATATTGAATGCTTTTTTCTCAGGGACAGATACATATGTACAAGTTATGTAACAGTGTAATAATATGGGTGACGTTCCATAAGCTGGTATCAAAATATGACACGATATTAAAAAATCTCTTGGCTGTTCATAACTGGTATTCGATAAGGCATTCTTGTCTTTTGTAGAAAATCTATTCCTTTCTTGTCTACAGTGGAAAAAAAAACATAGTGCGATCCTCCTTTACGTCTCAAAGAGTTGCAACGCCCTACGTTAGTACGCTGTTCCGGTCCTTCTTTGAAGGAGCGTAATTTATACCGTTAATGTCATCTCATCTCCATAGCATTGCATGTGATGCCCCCTTTTGATCATACCAATAAGAAACTCGTCTTTCCTGCACGGGTAGGAGCCACCTCGCAGGAGCCACGTACTGTATAACACCAAGATACAGCAGACTCCATACTTCCATTAAGCGTAGCATATGTATGTAAATGTAGAAGGTATCTATTACCGCAAAACATTGTTCATCGTTAGATAATGGGGTTCTATCTCCATATAAATTTACTGAATGTTGCAAACTTATTTATCCAGCAATTTGAGCTTCTATTCCAGAGATTCCAATGCTTCTGATGCGAAATACGTGGTTGTTAGGCTGATTATTTAAATATTCATATAGTAAGATGACAGAAACTTGTAACCCCAATACACAGATACTACCAAATCTTAACAGGCACTTTCACATACTATTCTTCTTTCTCACATGCGTGCGCATATTCACCCTGACTGAATGCAATGGTAGGGCCACGCATGCGCTATCAGGAGCTCGGTGGTTCAGACCTACGTCCCTCCATCCAACGTTACATTTATGTGATTTTTCAAAGTAGCTTCAGGTAAATCCCTGGGTAGTTGCTACGAAATGTCATGGCCTCATGTCTTCCCGTGATTTTCCAATACGAGGTTTTGCTTTGTATTAATAGACGTCGATGCCCATAAGACTATAAACGCTAATGATTTTCCCTTCCATATTTTTCATCTTCCACCCACAGCCTATAATTACTTTGTTAAAAATATGGCAACTGAAAGAGATAGGTATGAAGTAGTGAGTCAAATAATGTTTGTCGACTTAAGGGGCCAAATTACTGAGGTCATCAGTGCCTAAACTTAGAAGCTAAGATCAGCACACACACCCATACCCGAGGGAAGAGTCGAATCTCCGACGAGAACGGTGCGCAATCCGTAACACAGCACCTCAGACTTCGCGACCATTCTCGCGTGGAACATCTGTGGGTCATGGTGCGTCAAGAAAAAATTGTGATTCAGCCACTGTGAGTCTATATCAACATTTCATGCAAAAAAAAAAAATATATATATATTTTGTGTAACGTCCGTGACTGCTAAATTCAATGTTCCAATGTTTGTCACGCTTATGGGACTTAACCGCGGAGTCATCAGTCCCTAAACTTACAAACTAACTTATACTACAGAAAGCATAAACATCAATGCCCGAGGGAGGATTCGAACCCCCGACGAGGAGCGGCCTCGCGCATCGAGCATGGCGCCTCAATCCGCTCGGCCACTCCGCCGCGGCTCAGTGACTGCCCACGGAGCGAGAGGGCAGTGTGGTAAGCACAATGGACAACGATTAAAATCTTCGTATGGCTATACAGACACAGGTTCCCAGTTTTATCCTTGAACCGCTTCTTAGAAAGGGGCACAGCTGTTTTATTCTCCGTGCTTTCGTTATTCGTACTTCGCTCTGTCTCTAATCAGCGTGCTGACGACTTTGCTAATACGTAATAATGAAACTCCCACCGTGAATGGAAAGAGGGGTAACAAAAAAGGTGTCCTGTAATACAAGTTCCATTCTTTCTGTAAGTTACTTTGAAATAAATTGAGTGAGCAATTCATTGCCACCCAAGGAAAGTTTCACCCATAATGTAGGAAAGCAATACGACATGCAAATGATGCAAATTTCTGCAGTCAGGACTCGTCCAGGGTAACACGTTTCGATGCCTCCAGAACATTCCCAATACCATCACAGCACGGGAGTGGCCGCTCGGTCTGGGGCGCCATGTTACGGGTTGCGCGGCCGCTCCTGTCGGAGGTTCAGGTCCTCCCTCACACAAAGATATGTGTGTGTGTGTGTGTGAGTGTGTGCGCCGCAGTGGAGTGGCCGAGCGCATTGAGGGCCTATGCTCCGATGCGCGAGGCCGCTCCCCGTCGGGGGTTAGAGTCCCTCTTCGGGCTTGGATGTCTGTGTTGTCCTTAGTATAAGTAGTTCATAAGTTGTTTGTTAGTTTAGATGAACCCGCGGTTAAGCCCAATAAGCTTAAAAAACATTTGAACATTTGTGTGTGTTTTGTCCAAAGCATTAGTAAATTTAAGTTAGTTTAAGTAGTTTGTAAGTCTAGAAACGAATGACGGCAACAGTTTGGTCCCTTGGGATTACAGACGTGTATATGATTTTTTTTTTCGTGACGACGATGGATAAAGACTACATAATTATACAGACGGCGATGTATCTAGCGAGTACACTCTTTGGTTTTTTTAGTCCTAAATGTAGTAGAAATAATGAAAACACATTATAAAACGTAAGCGGAATGTGAGATTGAAGCTGGCTGCCGAATTGAGTCTTGCCTTTGAAGAAGTTGAAAAACAGGTCTGAAGAGTGAAAAATTCATTCAGGACGGAAAATTATAGTTTAACATCTCAAAGACATAGATCTCTTTAGAAATGGAATATCAGTTTACTAGAGCAGAAATGGAACAAGTATTCTACCTAATGTGCTGCGACGAAACGGAAGGGAACGTTATGCGCCGGCCGCGGTGGCCGAGGAGACTAAGGCGCTCCAGTCACGGTCTGCACGGCCACTACGGTCGGGGGTTCGAATCCCCCCTCGGGCATGGATATTTGTGCCGTCCTAGTTCGTAAGTAGTTCATAAGTAGTTTGTAACTTTAGGGACTGATGACCCCGTAGTTAAGTCCCATAGACTATACAAACATTTGAACATTTGGAACGTTATGCAGAATAATTGAACTAAAGTTGAACGTCGCGCCTACAATGCATGGATCAACTTCACCTCATTAAAAGATAAAGAGATCTCATGTCCTGCACGATTTCATAATATCTTCCGGGTGTGCCATCTCATGATGAATCCTGGTAACGCTCTAATCTGTGTATTATGTTTCGTAAAACACTTCGTCCGATGTTAAGTAACACGTTATTAATTAGCTCATACTTACATTTTTCCCCTGTAATGATTCTTCGGGTTTTATAAGTAACAGTGCACAGAGCGGAACATCCTCCTTCGCGTTTTTGTAAATGAACGCAAGGTTTAAAATTGTGTAACTTACGACACTTAAAATTCCTGCGACGCCACGGAGCGCAAACGACAGATAATCTCTATGTAAGTGAAATATCAGATGCGTTATGCACGGCAACCGTAAATAGCTATTGTAGAATCTGTGAGTACGCTGAAGTTCGGCACAGTGGGCGATATCGAAATGAAGATATGAACTGTGGAATGATCAGGAAAATGGTCTGAAAATACAGTGTGAACGGATGAGTAAAACGGAAAATAACATACACCCAAGTAGAAAAATGTAAGGTGATGCACATGAGTAGGAAAAACAATTCCATAATTTTCAAACACAGCATTAGTACTGAGCGTCTTGATGCAGTCGCGTCGTTCAAATATCTAGGCATAATACTGCAGAGCGATATGAAATGGAACTAACATTTAAGTCCAGTTGTGAGTAAGGCGCACAGCCGACTTCGGTTTATTGGGAAAAGTTTGGGAAGATGTACTTCATATGAAAAGGTGACTGCTTATAAAACGCTTGTACGACCACGTCTTGAATATTGCTCAAGTGTTTGAGAACCGCAGCAGATCAGTTTGAAGGATGACATGGAAGCAGTTTCAGAGGCGAGCAGCTAGATTTATTACGCGTAGGTTCGACAAATGCGCGAGTGTCACAGAAATGCTCCGGGAACTCAAATGGAAATTGGTGGAGGAAAGACGAAGTTCTTTTTCGAGAAATTCTGTTGAGGAAATTTAGAAGGCCGGTATTTCAAGCTGAATTTAGAACGATCTTCCTGCCGCCTACTTACATTTCACGTGAAGATAACAAAGACAAGATAAGAGAAATTAGGGCTCGTACAGAGGCTTATAAACTTTTTTTACCTAGTTCGATTTCGGAGTGGAATAGAAAAGGAAATGCCTAGTAGTGGTGCAGTTTACTCGCTGCCACGCACTTTACGGTAGATTGAAGAGTATACATGTAGATGTTGATGTAATAGAAACATACCCAACGTTATGAGTTAAGCTGCTTTAAAAATTATATTCAATATGTGGCACCCGTATATTGCCTGTGAAAAAGGATTTTTCGTGAATATTTAAAATGAAACCTGCAGGCTTCAAAAATATTTAGAAATAACAAAAATAAACAGGCATATTGTTAACCGGAAATAAACGGTGAAGGAATGGAACGGTTTTACTGAATTGTGTCAAGATCATCAAACGCTTTATATATCAACAAAAAATGAATGAAATGTATGAAAGTATAATTTTTAAAACTACACTCCAGGGCATTAAAATTGCTACACCACGAAGATGACGTGCTACAGACGCGAAATTAAACCGGCAGGATTAGAAGATGCTGTGATATGCAAATGATTAGCTTTTCAGAGCATTCACACAAGGTTGGCATCGGTGGCGACTCCTACAAAGTGCTGACATAAGGAAAGTTTCCAACCCATCCCTCATACACAAACAGCAGTTGACCAGCGTTGCCTGGTGAAACGTTGTGATGTCTCGTGTAAGAGGTAGAAATGCGTACCATCACGTTTCCGACTTTGATAAAGATCGGATTGTAGCCTATCGCGATTGCGGTTTACCCTATCGCGACATTGCTGCTCGCGGTGGTCGCGATCCAATGACTGTTAGTAGAATATGGAATCGGTGGGATCTGGAGGGCAATACGGAACACCGTGCTGCATCCCTACGGCCTCGTATCAATAGCAGTCGAGATAACAGGCATCTTATCCGCATGGCTGTAACGGAACGTGCAGCCGCGTCTCGATCCCTGAGTCAACAGAAGGGGACGTTTGCAAGAAGGTGTGACGTCTTATGCGACCAAACTACGTGGTTATCAGTCGCTAGACTTACACACTGATTACTTAACTAACTTTAACTTACGCTGAGGACAACACAAACACCCATACCCGAGGGAGGATTCGAACCTCCTACCGTAGCGGCCGTGCAGAATGTGACTGGCGCGCCGCAGACCGCTCGGCCACTGCGACCGGCACGTCTCCAAGACAACAACCATCTGCACGAACAGTTAGATAACATTTCCAGTAGCATGGACTATCAGCTCGGAGACCATGGCTGTGGTTACCCTTGACGCTGCATCACAGACAGGAGCGCCTGCGATGGTGTACGCAACGACGAATCTGGATGCACGAATGGCAAAATATCATTTTTTTCGGATGAATCCAGGTTCCGTTTGCTGCTTCATGATGATAGCATCCGTGTTTGGCGACATCGCAGTGAACGCACATTGTAAGCGTGTATTCATCATCGCCATACTGGCGTTTCACCCGGCGTGATGGTATAGGGTGTCATTGGTTACACGTCTTGGTCACCTCTTGTTCGCATCGACGGCACTTTGAACAGTGGCTGTTAAATTTCAGATGTGTTACGACCAGTGGCTCTACACTTCATTCGATTCCTGTGAAACCCTACATTTGAGCCGGATAATGCACTACCGCATGTTGCAGGTCCTGTATGGGCCTTTCTGGATATGGAAAATGTTCGACTGCTGCCCTGTGCAGCTCATTCTCCAGATCCCTCACCAATTGCAAACGTCTGGTAAATGGTGGCCGAGCAACTGGTTCGTCACAATACGCCAGCCACTACTCTTGATGAACTATGGTATCGTGTTGAACCTGCTTGGGCATCTGTACCTTTACACGCCATCCAACCTCTGTTTGACTCTATGCCCAGTCGTATCAAGGTCGTTATTTCGGTCAGAGGTGGTTGTTATGGGTACTGATTTCTCAGGATCTATGCACCCAAACTGCGTGAAAATGTAATCACATGTCAGTTCTAGTATAATATATTTGACCAATGAATACCCGTTTATCATCTGCATTTCTTCTTGGTGTGGCAATTTTAATGGCCAATAATGTTCATACTGTTTATTAGCAAAAACGTAACGTCTAGTATTAAAAGATAAGGAATTATGGCTGTCCACTTCTAATGCATTTGTTCGGGAAAACGACAAACAGCTTCTTCTTGTCAAAGATATTGAGGGAAAGGATTTCTGAGTTTCTACATCTACATATATACTCAGAAGCTCTCACTGAAGTGTATGGCAGAGAGTTCATCGAAATGTATTTATGGTATTTCTCTACAGTTGCATTCTCTGATAGCTCACGGAAAAAGGATTACTTAAACCTTTCCGTTTTCGATCTGATTTCTCTTATCATTATCATGTCTCCCTATGTAAGAGATTCCTAATGAGATATTTTCGCAAATAGATCTCGTCCCAACGAATAACGTCTTTGTTTTAATGATTTACACTCCACACCCTATAATTCAAAACGAGCTGCCGTTCTCTGAAATTTCTCTAAATCGTCTGTCAGTCCCAGCTGCTGTGAATCTCACAATGCGCAGTAATCCTCTAAAATAGGTGGATCAAGTGTGAGTAGGCAGTTGCGTTAGTAGAACTGTTGCATCTTCTAACTGTTCTGCCAGTGAAACGTAACCTTTGTTTCAACTTCCCTACGATATTTTTAATGAGTTCTTATCAGTTAAAGTTGTTAACAACTGTTACTCCTAGGTATTTACTTGAATTTACGGCCTGCAGATTTGTCTGATTTATCGTGTAACTGAAGTTTTGCGGATTTCTTTTAGTAGTCGTATGGGTGGCTTTATACTTCTCGTTATTAAGGGTCAATTGCTAAATTTTGCTCCATGCAGATACATTATCGAAATCATTTTGCAGTTGCTTTTGGTCTTTTTATGACTTTACTAACCGATAAGTGACACATCATCCGCGAACAGTCTCCGCGAACAGTCTAAGAGACTCACTCAGATTATCTAAAAAAAAAAAAAAAAAAGGAATAGTAGGGGCTCTGTAACAAGCCTGTGGGACGACAGGACGACAGATATCACTTTTGTTTTACTTTATGACTTTCCGTCAATCACAACGTACTCTGTCCCTTCTGAAAATAAATTATGAATCCAATTGTACAACTCTGGATATATTCAATAAGCACAAAATTTGATTAGAAGGCTCTTGTAAGATTCAGTCTCTAAAGCATTTCCGGAAATCTGGAAGCATGAAATCTATTTGACATTTCTTGTCGATAGCACTCATCACATCATGTGAGTAAAGAGCTAGCTGTGTTGCAGAAGAACGATACTTTTTGAATCCGTGTTGAGTATGGGTTAATAGGTCGTTCTCTTCTAGGTACTCTATAATATATAAGGAACGTATATGTTCTAAAATCCTGCTGAAAACCGACGGCAATAATATCTACGTCTACATAAATACTCTGCAAGTCACATTGAAGTGCATGACAGAGCGTTCATCGAACAGCATTTATGATGTTTATCTACAGTTCCATTCTCTAATAGCTCGCGGGAAAAAGGAACACCTAAATCTTTCCGTTTTCGGTCTGATATCTCTTGTTTTATTTTGATGATCATCTCTTCCTATACAGGTGGGTGCTAACAGAATTTGTTCGCATTCGGAACAGAGGGTTGGTGAAAGGAATTTCGTAAATACGTCTCGTCGTAAGAAGTAACGCCTTTCTTTTAATGATTTCAAATGTTCAAATGTTTGTATAGCTTATGGGACTTAACTACGGGGTCATCAGTCCCTAAACTTACAAACTACTTATGAACTAGCTAACACTAAGGACGGCACAAATATCCATGACCTAGGGGGGATTCGAACCCCCGACCGTAGTGGCCGTGCAGACCGTGACTGGCGCGCCTCCAGTCCCCCTCGGCCACCGCGGCCGGCTTAATGATTTCCACCCTAACTCTTGCATCTTTCCGTGACACTCTCTCCCCCTATATCGCGATAAAATAAAACGAGCTGTCATTCTCTGTACTTTTTCTAAATCGTCTGTCAATCCCACTTGGTGGGGATCCCACAATGTGCAACAAGATTCCAAAATAGGATGCATAAGTGTCTATAATTTTGCAGATCACTCCTATTGCCCTTCTCGAATATTGGAGTGACCTGTGCAACTTTCCAGACGTTGGGTACGACTGTTTCACGGGAGAACGGTTGTATGTGATAGTTGGGTATCGGGCTATTGATCACCATACTCTGAAAGGAACACTCGGGACCACGACACTTACTTTTGTTAAGTGATTTAATGCTTTAATACTCCAGGGGTATCTACTTCTAAATTACGCATGCTGGCAGCTGTATTAAGCAATTCTGCTTTAGAAGTACAGTCAATTGTAGCATCACCATTGCTATCGCGTAGTGGAGATATAGATTGTGTTTTTCCACTAGTAAACTTTCCATACGACCAGAATTTGTTAGGATTGTCTACAAAGTTATATGACAGGGTTTCGTTGTGGTAACTATTGTAAGCTTTTCGCATATAGTTCGAGCTAAACTTCGAGTTTCTGTCAGTATTGGGGATTTTGTGTCTGTTTAAATTTGGCATGCTTTTTTTTTTTTTTTTTTTTTTTTTTTTTTTTTTTTTTTTTTTTTTTTTTTTTTTTTTGTAACAATTATATAAGCCACATCGGATCTACACTCACTTTGTAGGTTTCGAAATACTGGAGATTCTTACTCAGGAAAGCGTTAATAGTATTTTATCTGCTTTTTTGAACTGGTATATTTTTAGTTAATTTTTGTAGATTTGGGAAATCCGATATTTATTTTTGCTACAACAACTTTTTGTTCACTAATCCATGTGTCTGTTTTGATGCTCTTTATTAGCTCCGGATTATTTGTTGCTAAGAGGTCAAGTATATTTTCAACACCATTTACTATTCTAGTGGGTTAATGAACTAATTGCTCGAGATAATTTCCTGAGAATGAGTTCAGTACGATTTCGGATCATGTTTTATGCTTGCCTTCGGTTTTAAACATGTTTTTTGCCAACATGTCGAGTGTAAGTTAAAGTCGCCATCAATTAAAATTGTATGGTTTGGGTACGTTTTTGAAATTTGATCCAAGGTTTCTTTGAACATTTCTGCAATCGAATCGTCTGAGTCAGGAGTCGGTAAAAAGAAGTATTTATTAATTTATTTTGGTTGTGAGGTATAACATCTACCTATAATAAGTCACAGGATCAATGTACTTCAGTTTCGCTAGAAGATAAACCGCCTGCCTATGATAGCAATAAATACGCCGCCAGGTATTTTATTCAATCTATCTTTTCTCAACACTGCCCCTTTGTAAGAACTTATCTCTGGCTTTAATGGTTTGACATTCAGTAATTTCTATTAGCTCTTAGAGCTCTGGTACAAGCCCCACAGAGCTACGATAATTTACAATGTTGCAGTAATGGTTTTTAGATCTATGTTCGTCCTAAGGAAAAAAAAAACGCGCAGGACACGCCGCACAGCCCCCGCTACCCGCATAGCCACTTCCTGTGTGTAGTGGACGCCTGATATATTCAGTGGCACCCGGAATCCTATCATCTGATGGCGCAGGTCGAAGAATCTGCAGCCTACACGGTCGCAGAACCGTCTGAGCCTCTGATTCAGGCCCTCCGCTCGGCTCTGTACCAGATGTCCACAGACGGTCCTGTCGACTATGCTGTAGACGGTGAGCTCTGTTTTCATCTTGCAAGCAAGACTGGCAGTCTTTACCACTTCAGATAGCCGCTCAAAACCGTAGAGAATCTTTTCAGATCCAAATCGATACATATCATTGGTGCCGACGCGAGCCATCTCCTGCAGATGGCTGCGCCCCGTACAGTTCATGGCATCCGGAAGGACCCGTTTCACATCTGTAATGACTCTACCTGATATGCACACAGAGTGCACGTCGGCCTTTTTCCCCTCCTTACCAGCCATCTCCCTAAGGAGCTCCATTACCCGCTTAACTCTGGAGGTCCCAACTACAAACAAACCCACCTTCTGTGATAGCCCCGATCTTGGAAGCTGGGAGGTGACGTCACGGTAAGCGACACCATCCGGCTCAGAAACATCGGCCGTCACAGGTAGTGCCTTGAACCTATTTTAAAGACGAACCGCGAAGGCCTCATTCTCGATTCCCCACGGAGTCTTTCGCTCTCTTTCAACCACGGGGGCGACCTCCCACGCGACCGCGGATGGGGTGCCTGCCTCTTTGTGAGCAGTAAACCGGACTTAACGCGTCCGCGGGTCGATCGGTAGACACGCCTGACGCGACAGGCGTGCGTTCGGTTCCAACGGCCGGTCGACAACGACGGTGCCCCTCAACCGCAGCCTCGCTTGTGCAACTGAGGTTAATAAAGCTGAATCTGGTAACGAAGTGGCAGCAATTGCGCTTCAATCCGCACACAGCAATCACAGTCCTATCTATTACTACAGTGCCCAGAGAAATGAACGACTAAAAAGGCGCGATGTGGACTCGACAGTGGATAACCAAGGTTGAAAAAAAATAGAAAGAAAGAATGGACGGCTGGAGCTGGTATAACTAAAACGAAAACAAAACAGAAGACGGTCGCGATTCACACGGCGGTAGAATACACTTACTTGATACTTGACGCAAATCTATCTAATATATACGGGAGCACACGATAAATTTAATAAAATGAAGCAAGAACCTCACAGATCAGTCAAAATATGTCGCTTCTAGTAAGAATCCGGTTACACTTACAAGTGGGGGTGTGCTCTGCTGCGCTGTGCTCTTGGCATCTGCCACAAAGTTAATATTTCCAACAAAATTTTTCACAGACACTGTTTAATTCACTATGTCTCAATAGACGTTGATGTAGAGAATTTTTGGCTCATTAAAAATTCGTGTATGGCACAGTTTTAACTATCATAAAATAAAATTAGAACGTGCCTTTTAAATTGTAACAGATATGCATTTCTACACTACCTTCTAGTGAAACGAGGTATGAGAGAACCACTAAGAGCTCCAACATATAAACAAAGGCTGTTGGGGGGAAAGCCGTTATGTTAAATATACCACTCAGCGGCTTCCTGTAATTCGGTCAGAATATCTTCTGCGGAAACACAGTACCAGGAATACGTATAAGACAGGTGGTATAGTACAGTATCTCCACAGAAAACACACATGAAAAGCTAAACACAAAACCACAGGCGAAGTAGCGTAATATCTAATTTCATACACACATCCGAGAACGCGAGCACAAATCCATAGAATGAATGGTAATGTCTAGAACAGCTATCAACAACAGGCAGCTCGTAACGGATGAAACTGTATCAGGCTCTGAACTCACACAGACGAATAAAGAATTGCTAAGCAGTTCAAATATCAGACGGAAGGAATATTAATATCCATTTCCAGAATAATAATGACTGTGCGCCGTTGTTCAGAAATTCATGTAGGATCACAACTTAGGTAAATCAACATCTTGCAGTGTGATTGAGCAATTAGGAGAATCGTTCATAAAAATAGTTATGAGCTCAGAAGTGACGCTATATGTAAACCCAAGAGTTATTCGGCAACTCTTACAGAAAAAGTTAATGCAAACCTGAAATATAGTTGCAGCCCCCTCCCCCTCTTCCCCCCCCCCCCCACACCACAAAAAAATAATTCCTAATGCTATGTTAAAATTTAGATTGAGATAAATAAGTAGTAAGGAAATCTTACAAAATAGTAATTAAAACTAAGTACTTCCCGTATTAAAGTTACGACTGACGAGAATTACATATTCACCTTAGTACAGTGTTTAGCCAGTAGCCAGGTGCAGCCATTTCTTCATCACGTTCGCTCAGTTTTAGGTAAGCTGATGGCACACATACATTCATTGGCAAAGCACTTGGAAAATGCAGCCAGTCTGCAGGGGTGACTGCTCAGAAAAAATCTTGATCATCCCAAGTCTCAAAATTGCTCAAGTGTGTGTTTAACACGCTCAAAACAGTTCAACAACGGTTATAAAATATATCCAGTTCAGGGCAACACGAATAGTCTGTTTTGTTATATCATTACCGATTGTCGATTATTGAAACAAAGCCGTACGTGAAATCTAGCAGCATATTAATCGTCCACAATTTAAATTGATAATACGTAAATTATGCTTTCTATACATAATGAACATTATAAAATCAGCGCATCTTTCTTATTCTATACATTTCGTTCAATCCCTCTGAGATTTTTGTTATGATTTCTGAATGAAATAATATCGAATTTTGGAAGCAGTTAAACTTCATTACCCTATTTTTAGAAGATTAAGTGAAGATCTATGATAACTAGATAACGTAATATGATTATTGGTTTCACAGCAGATCTTATCATTTCTCAAGGTATAGTGCTAATGTTTCCTTCTTGCACTACTATTAATTCATAAATTTCATTTATATGTTTATGTACATTGTAACTGCTCCATCAAAGACGATAATTTATTTCTCTGCATGTAACATCTCTTCCGGTTTGTTGACAGTGCAAGTTCCTTGACTAAACTTCAGTAAATATCTGATGGCCTAAGAAGCCGAAAATCGATTCACATAATAAACAAAGGTGTAGAACAAGAACGACATTGTATTTTTTTCGTAATGAATTTGTTCTACCAAGAACCGACGAAAGAATCAGTTAACCTGTTTCTAAAAATACCGTTTATTCAGATAATAATAAAGGTCAAGAGTGTCGTGTTTTATAGATACAACTGTAACCTAAATCTATCACGTGAATTAATATTCCTAAAATATAATTCAAATATTGCAGTCATCATTAAAATCCCTGAGTATTGGATATTTTACACATCGATTCACAGAAGTTTCAATTTTCGTAAAAATTACATTCAGTCTATTTTGATAAGTTGGCAGAATGGGGTTTTGGAAGGAATAGTTGCCTGAGTTGATTTCACAATTGAATTAAATTTGATATAAACTGAGATAGGCAGCTTAATTTTTATATGTGAAAACGGTTTACACCTACATCTACATAGCTACTCTGGAAGTCACCTTGAAGTGCATGGCAGAGGGTTCATCGAACCACTTTTGCGATATTTCTCTATACTTCCATTTCTGTTTTCGATCTGTTGTCTCTTATTTTGATGCTCATGTCTCCCTATGTATGAGGGTGCTAACAAAATATGTGCGCATTCGGAAGAGAAAGTTGGTGAAAGAAATTTCGCAAGCTGATCTCGTCAGAACGAATAACGTTATTCTATTGATGATTTCCATCCCGGCTCGTGTATAATCTCCATAATACTCTCTCCCCCAATTTCGCGGTAACGCAGAACGAGCTGCCCTTCTCTGAACGTTCTGTAAATCGTCCGTCAGTCCCAACTGGTGTGTATCCCACAATGCGCAGCATTACTCCAAAACAGGATGCACAAGTTAGTGTAGGCAGTTTCTTTAATATAACTGTTGCATCTTCTAAGTGTGCTGCCACTGAAACGTCTTTGGTTCGCTTTCCCTGCTATATTTTCCATGTGGTCTTTCCAATTTCAGTTGTTCGTTATTTTTATTCCTCGTTGGATTGACGGCCTGTAAATTTGACTGATTTATCGTGTAATTGAAGTTTAACTGATTTCCTTTAGGGTTCATATGGATGACCTCACACTTATCATTATTAAGGGGCAACTGCTAATTTTTGTATCATGCTCATATCTTATCTAAATCATTTTGTACTTTCTTCTGGTCTTTAGTGACTTTACTAATTGATAAATGACGAGTAGTCTAAGATAGTTACTGAGATGGTCTTCTAAATCGTTTATAAAAATAAGGAACAGTAGGGGTCCTATAACACTTTCCTGGCGAACGCCACATATCACTTCCGTTTTACTCAATGACTTACCGTCAATTACGATGTACCGTCTCCTTTCTGAGAGTAAATGACGAATCCAGTCGCCCCCTGCGGGTTCGGGGTTTAGAATAGGCTCCCGGTATTCCTGCCTGTCGTAAGAGGCGACTAAAGGGAGTCTTTCGCCCATTAACGTTTGGCCCCCACTGTGGGCTTGACTTCCAAAATTTCTAAATTTCTCTGCAATGCGAGCCATTTGGGAAGGACTCCTTACATGATGCTCCATATTTTTTCTGTGCAGTTACAACGTAGGCACCCATTATGGAATGGGCTTGTAACCGTGGCCTCTTTAGCCCATGGGCAGGACCAAGGGTGTGGACGGGCGAAGATGTGCGAGTTGCGCCTATTATGCACTATTATGCACCTTACACATAATGGTTATGTTAGCACAAGAAATCCATCATGATAGCCAGTCCGTTGTGGTGTGGACGTCATGTACTCTTCTGGTTGTAGCCTCATGAGTACAAAGGGATTCGCACTACCGATGCCAGAGCTGTGAACTCCTCTTGAAGGCCAAGGAGTAGATACTTGTCGCTGTGGGGCGTCAGGAATCCCGGCAATGGTCATCCCACCAGGTGTCCCTTGCTGCAGCTGGGTGGCGCCCATGAGGAGAGCCCCTGTTCGGAGTGGGTGGCATCGGGGTGGATGATTCGCAATGAAGCGAAACAAATCTAATTCATAAAATCCTGGAACAACAGGTGTCTCGAAGCGCAGAAAATTTAATGCTGCTGCTCGTGACCCCTCGTCGTTCCCTAGCCTGACTACGTCTAGGGGTATCGTCGGGCTACAAAGAATGAGCCATATCTCCCTAAAATTCTGGTTTGTTCTAGGACAGATGGGGAATTTTTCCAGACAACTAAGCCCATGTTTTTTGTTGCCCATATTGAGGACAAGTTCGGTGAGGTTGCAGGTATATCTAAAATGTGCGATGGATTGGTTCTGATACAGGCGGAATCCCCTGCCCAGTCACGGGCTCTGCTCGCATGCAATAAGCTCGGCGACATTCCTGTATCTATCACACCACATGAGACCTTGAACCTGGTCCAGGGGGTTATTTTTCATCCCGGCCTGTTGCTGCAGTCTGATGAGGAGTTGCGTGAGAATTTACAGCGACGTGTCGTCCATTTTGTCCGTCGTGTCTTTCATAGTCTGAAAGACAATAGGGTGCCAATCGGGGCTTTCATATTCGCCTTCGACGGGCGATACCTTGTCCGAGAGGTCAAGGTCATGATATGTAGATGTGATGTCCGACAGTATATACCCCCAACCATGCACTGTTTCGAGTGCTGGTGGTTTGGACACATGTCTTCAAAGTTGTGATGTGACCCCATCTTGTCGGGGCTGTGGCCGTCCCTTACATCTGGACACCCCTTGCACCCCGCCTCCTTTCTGTGTTAACTGCAGTGGCGCCGGCCGCGGTGGCCGAGGGGACTGAGGCGCTCCAGTCACGGTCTGCACGGCCACTGCGGTCTGGGGTTCGAATCCCCCCTCGGTCATGGATATTTGTGCTGTCCTAGTTCGTAAGTAGTTCATAAGTAGTTTGTAAGTTTAGGGACTGATAACCCCGTAGTTAAGTCCCATAGACTATACAAACATTTGAACATTTGAACTGCAGTGGCCACCATTCGCCTTGTTCACCGGACTGTCCCGTTTTCCACAAAGAGCGGAAAATTGTCGAATACAAGACCCTGGATCGCCTAACTTATTCAGAGGACCGTAGAAAACACGAGAAACTTCACCCAGTTTCTATGGGTCAATAGGTCGTTCTCTTCGAGGTAGATCATAATATTTGAGGAAAGTATATCTTCTAAAATCCTGCTGCAAACCGACCTCAATGATATAGGCCTGTTATTTTGCAGATCACTGCTATTGCTTTTCTTGGAGTGACCTGCGGCGCAACTTTCAAGTCTTTGGGTTCGAAACGTTCGCTAAGCGATCGGTTTTATATGATAGCTAGGTGTAGGGCTATTGCATTAGCATACTCTGAAATGAACCTATAGGAATACAATAGGGACAGGGAGACTTACTTTCGTTAAATGATTAAAATGCTTTGATACTCCAGGCGTCTTTACTTCTAACTTAAAATAGTGGGGAAGGCAGGTCTGCATATAGATTTCTTAGAGTTTCCACAACGTAGTCTACTAAGCCCTGACATTTTGCTTATACAGGGAGAGCGAATACATACATTTAGGTAACTAGCATAATTCCCGCTGCTTCGCACGCGTAGATTCGATGATGGTCTGCATTGGTTGTTTCTACTTCTTAATATACATTTTCATAGCTTTAGCTTTAAAAATGTTTTCCTAATCAAGTATTTTGATACAACTTGCCACCCCTTATTGCACCATTGATGGCAGAATTCAGAACGTCCCGAACACATTTTTTTTAATTCTAACCATGGTTCCAAATACAAATTACTACATTTCTAGCATCAAAATAGTCTTAATATCAGCCTTAAAAAGATTTTCCCTTATTTCACCCGTTTAATGGTTGAATTTCCAAAAATATCGAAACACGTGTTTTTAAAATTCCAATCAAACATCTAAATCTGAAGTTTTGTATTTGTTGCTTCAAAACTGCCTTAAAGAAAATATTTTCAATAAACCGTTCATCCCCCCTTGGGATGGAAATATCGAAGAATCGCTGATGCCTACATTGTAAGATAAATGACATCTACAAATTTTTAAGTTTCTATGTCTGTAGATTCACTTTTCAGCGCTGTTTTCTGTGTTTTAGAAACGGATGGACAACGCGAAATTTCTTTCTTGCGCTTTGGCATCATTCTTGGTAGTTTTACTTTACAAACTGAAATATGCACTTATTTTTCTTTATTCGTACGCTTGTTGGAGAAAAACAACTGAAGAATGTGCGTCACGTTTCGCTGTATATAAACTCTTTGCTGTTATAGTGTCAAAAGTCATCGCTGGTCTTCAGTCCGAATTTTATATAAGCTTTCAACCACCATATTTTCCACCCTCTTATAGCTATCAACACGGAACTGCCATTGTGTACAATGGGAGACTTTGTACTACAAAAACACAGAGAGATCGTTAGTCTCCATTGTGTAGTTTTTGCCAAAGAGCAAAATATATACAACCACACGTAGAATTTTATATAAGTCGGTAACTTTCAATTCCCATATCTTCCACCCCCTTATCATTATCAACCATCTACCATCATAGTGCACAATGGGATACTGGTACCTGCTACCACATATAAACACTATTCGTTTGCAATGTGTAGTTTTGGCTGCAGAGTGAAATATAAGCACAAACACCTCAATTTTCATATACAGGGTGTCTCACGAAAGACGCCTGCCAGGCGTCCGCAGATTGCGCGGTACAGCTCCCAGCTGCTGCCACCGCATCCGCCGGCTACGGCAGCGCCCGATTTACGGACTCTGTTGTGCCGTGAGAGTATACACTGAGTTACAATCTAAAAAAAATTGCCATCTGAGTAACCTAAGCTTACCTTTATTTACAGTAGATGTTCAAAATGATGTCCCTCTATGGAACGAGCGGCCTGACATCTCTTGTACACATTTGCGAACACTCGGCGAATTTCGGCTCAGATGGAAATGTTTTTTAGACTTAAACTCAGTGTATGCTCCCGCGGCACAATGGGGTCCGAGAATCGGGCGCTGCTGTGGCCGCTGGATGCGGTGGCGGCGGCTGAGAGTCGTACCGCGCGATCCGCGGACGCCTGGCAGGCGTCTTTCGTGAGACACCCAGTATATTAAGATTACAGTGCACCTAAGAGTGCTTATTATTCCCGTACTAAAAATGAGATTGAAACACCAAGTCCAATAATAAATAGAACACATTCAGCAGTTGGTTTTTAATTTGATTCATTCTTATTAACCAATTTCAGCGATGTGATTTCAGCAATTAGAGGCACCTTAGCAGAAACAAGTAACAAGTTAAATGAATAAATCAATTTAAAAACTGACAACTGAGTGTGTTTTATTATAAGCGCCGGATCCTGAGGAGGCGGGGGCACCTGGGTGTCTGCCCCTGGTGGAAAGCTATCACGCTGAAGACATTTTGGGGGGGGGGGGGCGTTAACTATCACGATTTACGCACAGATGATCATGATAGCTGGGTGGGTTGTGTACTATCGCTTCTGTATTCTTATTCCTAGGAGTGTACACCTCTGAAACTGTCAGACGATCAGTACACATTGTTTGCAGTGACTGTCAGTTATTTACTGGAGACATTGCCTGAAGATAGATTACTTCATATTAAAATAGCACTTTCATATACTAAACGCTCTTTACGACACCTTTCCCATGTACTTCTTGAATTAAAATTAGTGTTAATGCATCCAAAATTAGAATTGCAGAACAAACACCATAGGAGCTTAAACTTGAAGATGTCTTTTACACTTTAACTGGTTGAAAATGTTATTAATTTAATAAAATACACATATGAAACCAAATGAATGATGTATCAGTTAATTAAATTTCCTCTTCCTTGCTTCACATTCATCGCACCTGGAATATGGACTACAATGATGTCGGCAACTGAAGAGTGCTTTCACACTCATTGAGAAAATAGTTTCACAAAGTGTACTCCTATGTCACTGTGACCTATCAAAAACATGTATGTAATTCAAATAAACAAAAAGTATCATAACTTTGAACGTTCCTTCTGTAGTAAGCCTCAGTAATTACTGCAATTACATCAGTCAACTGGGTACGTGTGGTGGCTCAAGTGCAGTAACAAACGAAATGTACAATGTCAAACTGATCCTCGTTTGTGCTTGTAGTGTGCAAAGCTAACGATGGTTACTTTAGGAATAATAGAGTTTAACATTCGGTCGACAGCGTGATCATTGTTAACGGTAAGGATGTGAGAACAGACTTTATGAAGGAAACGGAACAATAGAAAATCACGTACTTCACGACAAAAAAAAAAAAAAAAAAAAAAAAATCCGATAAATTATATCTTCAACTAAACAAGAACATTACAAAATGTTGAAATGTTTGTAACCCTGTTGGACCAAACTACTATGGTCATCAGTTCGTAGATTTACAAACTGTGGTGTCGCACAAGTACAAAGTGCGCGCCACTTACTTTCGCCGCGCGCCGTCATGCACGCACGGCGCGGCGTTCTCACGACGACAGCCACGAGCGCCCTCTGCGACAACGCCGCTCGTGGCCACCACTGAAGGACTACGCACTTCGGACTGAGATAGCAACGAGTTAGGACCTTCGTAATCCGATAGGCACGAGTGAAGACTTTGCTATTGTACAGGCACTAGGCAGGCCTCTAACAACTATGTATCAACATTCTGCAGTACTATGTAAAAGTTAAGTATTGTTACATTCTGTGCAATATAGCTCTTTCTAATTTACTCGAGTGTTTATAGTTTCTGGCTGCTCCCCTCCGTACCTGCCCCAGCGTGTCGGTCACATTCCACTCGGCCACCGACACCTACGACGAGGCTGGGACACAAAAGCGGCGACGAAGTCGGGACACAAAAGTAGCGACGAGGAGTGATAGAACCTTGGACCAGCCCGCTTGCAGCAGCCAGACAGCAGCAGTCGGAGCACGCAGAAATTGCTCCCGCCCACCCACCCTTATTATAAGATTTTTGGGGGAACATTTTCAGTTACGTGTTTGTGGACTTTTTTGTTGCAGAGCGTCCTCTTTCATATTGCATTTGTGTTTTGTACTAATTTACTTGTATACGCGGCGCCTAATCGGTCAGCATGGCCACTACCCCGAACCCAAACTTAATGGAAATTATTCAGTTACAGACGGCGCAAATCTCACAACTTCTCAACGCAGTGGCGCAGTTGACGGCAACTCAACAACAGCCGTCGCATCAGCAGCCCACACCTGCCGCTGTACCGCTCCCTACGTTCCGCCAGTACAACGAACGTGAGGAAGAATGGAGTGATTATCTGGCGCAGTTTCAAGAACTCGTCGCGGCTCATCAACTTACAGGTCAGACTGTAAAGCATCTTTTATTGTCTGTGGTGGGCCCCAAAACTTTCGTGTTACTGCAAAAACTATTCCCGCACGCATCTCCTCGTGATGTAGACTTTGAACAAATTGTAGATGCGCTGAATGCTCATTATGAGAGAAAAGTTCTCGTAGCCGCTGCACGGTACCGATTTTTTAGACTTAAAAAATTACCGCAGCAGTCACACCAAGAGTGGATTACGGAATTGAAGGGCTTAACCCGCCAATGTAAATTTACTTGCTCTTGTGGACTTTCGTATAGTGACGTGATGTTGAGGGATGCGATTACGCAGAATATTCAGGACCCCAGAATTAGGGCAGCAATTCTGAAACAGTCTGACCCCTCATTAGACAGTGTACTGCAGCTTATAGAAGCGCATGATACTTTTGACTTAGCTGATGTAGAAATGCAAAGCCACAGTGTAAATTCAGTGCACCGCAACGGACGTTTTCCTAGCCGTAGTTCTCAGTATAGCACTAGTGATTCTTATTTTTCTACCGGCCGTGCTGAACAGACAGTGAACAGTAGCCAGAGTAAAAGTGCGACGCAAAGGTCGCCCCGTAGTGTTAGAAACAGTGATTTGAATAACGGGCGCCAACGCTCATTTCAGAAAAATGTACGTAAATCTTGCCCCCAGTGTGTGTCTCGCCACAAGCGTGCTCATTGCCCTAGTCGCAACGCAACCTGTTATCAATGTGGCAAATCAGGACATGTACAGTCTGTGTGTATGCAAGTTAAAAACTCAAAGAACGGTGCCGTTAGGAATAGTGCTTCGCACAGTGCGAGAACGGTTCATACTGTAAATGTCATACACGCTGAGGATTTGGGCAGTGTTTCTCTTGATTCAAAAGTGCAAAACAATTTTTGTGCGCCTATGGCAAAACTATATAGTGCACCACGTAGCAAGCGCCGACGAGCGCGTAAAACAGTGTAACGGAAAAGGGTTCGGGACAAGCAAAATGACTATGAACAGTGCATTCCTGTAGTGAAAATAGTGCCTTCTGCAACTGCTCCTTGTAATAGTGCCCAGTACTGTGTAGCTAGTGACAGTAGACACCAAGTAGCTACTCAAAAGTGTAGTGCAGTAGTTAGTACATCTGGAGTAGCCTCGCATTGCGCGGACGCCGATCCGGCGGTAGTGTCATCTAGTGACAGTGTGGTTAATCCGCTGCGTGCCGAGTCTGCGCCGCTTACTTCACTACGCGGCCCGCGCAGACGCAGCAAACAAACCGTAGCAGACGTTGCCCACATTCGCGCACCTGTCGAGCGCCGCAAGCAAAAACTGTTTGTGACTCTCTTCATAGAAAATAAGACGGTGCAATTTCAGCTTGATACTGGTTCCGCTGTCACATTAATAAATAAAGATACTTATGAACTTCTGGGTTCGCCAAAATTGTCGCCGTCACAGCAAGTGTTAACAGCTTATACAGGTCAAAATATTCCCGTGCTAGGAACGTGTAGCCTGCCCGCCTCTTTTCAAGGTGTAACAAAAACAGTTGCTTTTGTAGTTCTTCAGGCCAAATCGACACAGAACATTTTTGGACTAGATGCTTTTGACTTGTTTGGTTTATCAATTCAAAGAGATGTGCTTCAAATTTCGTCAATAGTGCCTCAGGATAAAATCAATGCATTGTGTGACAAATACAGTGACTTGTTTTCGCCGGAACTAGGTTGTGCAAAAGACTTCGTGGCACATGTGACTTTAAAAGAATCTGCAGTTCCAAAATTTCGTAAAGCTAGACCAGTGCCTATCGCATTGCGTGATTCAGTTGCCGAAGAACTTAAACGTTGGCAAGATAGTGGGGTGATTTCTCCTGTTTCTGCGAGTCAGTGGGCCTCGCCTATAGTAATTATACCCAAGCCGTCAGGAAAACTTCGTATCTGTGCGGACTTTAAATCAACAGTGAACAGTCAAACAATTGTGGACACTTATCCCCTGCCCAGACCTGAGGAACTGATGGACAAATTAGGACAGTCTCGTTTCTTTTCTAAGATTGATTTAGCAGAGGCATACTTACAGATTCCACTTGATGACGAGTCAAAAAAGTTTTTCGTCATTAATACTCACATGGGCCTTTTTCAATTTCAACGCCTACCCTTTGGCAGTTCTTCCGCCCCCGCTATTTTTCAGCGTTTTTTGGAACAGCTGACAGATTCTGTACCGTGTTGTTCGAACTATTTAGATGATATTGTGGTATCCGGACGTACAGTTGAAGAACATTTAGCAAACCTGGAGTGCCTTTTCAAAGTGTTGACTGCAGCAGGTCTACGTTGTAATAAAGCAAAGTGTTCGTTTTTTCAAACTGAAATAGAGTACCTAGGCCATGTGATTAATGCCCAAGGAATTCATCCCTTACAGTCACATCTTCGAGCAATCAAAGACTTGCCTCCTCCTAAGAATGTGCATGAATTGCAAGCAGTGATGGGAAAGCTTAACTATTATTTCAGGTTTATTCCCAATGCCTCTCAGATTGCAGCTCCACTGCATCACTTACGTAGGAAGAATGTTCCTTTTGTATGGTCTAAAGATTGTCAGGTTGCCTTTGACAAACTAAAGTCTGCACTACTCAGTTATGCATGTTTGATTCCCTTTGACCCCCAGAAGCCTGTAGTGTTAGCAGTTGACGCCTCATCGTACGGCCTAGGCGCTGTAATCTCACATCGTATTGGATGTCACGATCGTCCTATTGCCTTTGCATCCAAGCTACTGACGCCGACGCAACAGAATTACAGTCAGATAGAAAAGGAGGCCTTAGCAATCATTTACGGCGTCGCAAAGTTTCATCATTATCTCTATGGCAGAAAATTCTATTTGTTGACAGACCACAAGCCTCTCACGTCGTTGTTCTCACCCACAAAGCCAATTCCGCCACGTACGGCACAAAAGCTTCAGAGATGGTCCTTGATATTGTCAAATTATCAGTATGAGATTTTGTACCGACCTACCACTAAACATGCCAACGCGGACACACTTTCCCGACTTCCGGTTGGCCAGGATGTATCATTTGATTCTTCAGAAATGGCATGTTGTCAGATAGACTCCAGAGATGCTTCCGCTGTCGCAGACTTTCCTTTGAACTCTCGTCGGGTTGCACAGGAAACAGCTGCGGATGCAGACCTAAGTGTGGTAGCACGTTTTGTTCGCTCAGGGTGGCCTGCCAGAGCCAAAGACATTGATCGGCCTCTGGTTCGACGTTATTTTGCACAACGTCATGCATTATCTTTAAGTCAGGGCGTACTGTTGTTGCATACCGACAACGACCAAGCAAGAGTGATTGTTCCTCGTTCCCTGCAACGAGAAGTGTTACGCCTCCTGCATCAAGGACATTGGGGCATTGTTAGGACAAAGCAATTGGCCAGACGTCATTGTACCTGGGTTGGTATGGACGCTCAGATAGAGAGCATGACATCACAGTGTACAGTTTGTGCGGAGCATCAGGCGGCTCCTCCACAGCGTTTCTCAGACTGGCCACGCCCCAAGGGACCATGGCAACGTATACATATTGACTTTGCCGGACCTTTCTGGAATACGCGCTGGTTAATTGTTGTAGACGCTTTCAGCAAGTTTCCTTTTGTGATTGCCATGAACTCAACGACAGCTTCTAGTACAATCAGTGCCTTAACATCAGTGTTTTGCATCGAAGGCTTGCCTGAAACTATCGTCAGTGACAATGGACCTCAGTTTGTTAGTGCGGAATTTCAACAGTTTTGTCGTGTGAATGGCATTCAGCACATTACCACTGCACCTTTTCACCCTCAGTCCAATGGTGAAGCAGAACGTTTCGTCCGAACATTCAAGTCACACATGGAAAAGATGAAAGGTCAGCACTCCAGGCAGCAAGCTCTTCAAATTTTCCTGTCTACGTATCGGTGCATGCCACGTGACGGCCCGTCTCCTGCCGAGCTGCTACACGGCCGCCGTCACCGCACTCTCCTTCACCTGCTGCAGCCTCCCACGCACCGAGTCGGTTCGTATGGCGCTACGCGTTTTCAGGTTTCTACGCCGGTGCTGTACAGAGTGTTTGCTGGAAACAAGAAGACATGGTTGCCGGGCACCATTCAACGCGTGCTTGGGCGCCATATGTATGTTGTACGTTCTTCCACAGGGTCGGAGCTGCGGCGCCACGCAAACCAATTGCGCCTGCACAGACCGCGCGATCCTGTCTCCGGTTTCTTGATTCCAGACCCAGTTCACCGCCAGGGAGCACAACCACATCGTTCGTCCCCGGACTACGAGATCCCTATGGACGTCGACGTACATCCGACGCAGTCGTCGCCGCCGCTGTCGCTGCCGCAGATGACAGCGTCACCGAGAGGGACTCCGGGACCGTGCGGGCCCCCCCAGCCTGGGCCACGCACCTCAGAAGAAGATGACCTGCTCCCTCTGGGCGGGGGCGGGCGCCCTTCCCCAGGTTTCGGCGGGTTCCCTGGAGGATCGCAAGGCGGATGCCGGGGCGCGGACGGCGTCTCGATCCCGGCCTCAGCTACGACGCCCGTCCCACCAGTAACGCCCCCGCCCAGGCCCTCCTCCCAGTGCCGTCGCCGTGGCCCTCAGCCCTACGCCACGACGGCGCGGCGGTTTGGGGGGGGAGGGGTGTGGTGTCGCACAAGTACAAAGTGCGCGCCACTTACTTTCGCCGCGCGCCGTCATGCACGCACGGCGCGGCGTTCTCACGACGACAGCCACGAGCGCCCTCTGCGACAACGCCGCTCGTGGCCACCACTGAAGGACTACGCACTTCGGACTGAGATAGCAACGAGTTAGGACCTTCGTAATCCGATAGGCACGAGTGAAGACTTTGCTATTGTACAGGCACTAGGCAGGCCTCTAACAACTATGTATCAACATTCTGCAGTACTATGTAAAAGTTAAGTATTGTTACATTCTGTGCAATATAGCTCTTCCTAATTTACTCGAGTGTTTATAGTTTCTGGCTGCTCCCCTCCGTACCTGCCCCAGCGTGTCGGTCACATTCCACTCGGCCACCGACACCTACGACGAGGCTGGGACACAAAAGCGGCGACGAAGTCGGGACACAAAACAAACTAATTAAACTAACTTACACTAAGTACAACACACACGCACACACACACATATTCTAGAGGGAGGACTTGAACCTTAGGCTGGAGCGGCCGCCCATTCCGTAACATGATGCCTTAGATCATACGGCTACCTCCGCACGGCAATTACAGAAATACCTGATTATCGCAAGGTCATGCTGGGCGCGAGGTTTATTGTGTGATAGTTATTCGATACCATATCCTCAGTGCACCTGTAAGAGATATTAAAAATGTTTGTCGAGTAGTTGAAAGCAATACGTATCCTCAAAAGAACAGATACTGGATAAGATTATATATTATTGTCGATATGTAGATGATACCCTTATGTTAATTGATGGTGATCACACAATCATTAATAACATTCACCAGGCTCTAAACAATTTACACCCTAAAATTCAATTAACCATGGAAATGGAAACAAACAATAGTATAAACTATTTGGACTTAACCATTACAAAAAATAATAATCAACTTATATTTGACATCTATCGAAAACCTACAACATCAGACAACATAATTAATGCTAACTCATGCCACCCCAAGTCTCCAAAAAATGGCATACTTTCACTCCATGATCAACAGATTGCATAACCTCCCACTAGAAAAACATGCAATACAGAAAGAACTACATACACTTCAATACATAGCCCACAGAAATAATTTCGACCCTAACATTGTCACAAAATTATACAATAAGCACAAAACACCCAAATACAACACAATACACAATGAAATACGATTAACAAGAGAAACACTAACTAAACAGAAAACTAAGTACATACCCACCGCCTATTTAGGACGAATCTCCAACAAAATTAATGCACTTTTCAAAGCCACCAACATACAATTAGCATTCCGTACCACCAACAGCCTTAGGTTAAAACTCAGATCAAATAACACGAATACATCAATATACACTAACCCAGGTATATACAAGATCACATGCCAAGATTGTAACTGTTTTTACATAAGCCAAACTGGAAGAAATTTTAACATAAGATTTAAGGAACACGTAAGAGATAGTGAAAATAACCAGTCAAGTTTCTTCCTTCACCTAAAAAATCACCATCACACTGTAAGCGAAATTGAGAATGCATTACAAGTCCTACATAAAATTCCAAAAGGTCCTATTATGACCATTCTTGAGGAGCTTGAAATTTATATACATATGAAAAACCAACCCCAAAAAATTCTGAATGAACAAACAGAGCTTAAACACCAACAATACATTAAAAACTTTATTGAAATTCTCATAAAAGAAAAGGGCTAAAATTACGAAGCCATTAATCAACCAAAGATCGCCCATATCAAAATCTCTAAGTCATTAAATAAAAACAGCAACTTAGACAAATATTAACACTGCTATATCAACAAGCGAAAAATACAAAATTATAGCACCAATAAGTTTTAGAAATACGATAAAAGTTTGCACATAGTATTACACAACAGCAACATCATCTACTTTTCGTCGATTTTACGACATTTATGTACGATATATTAATTGCAAAATCTGTGCACTTACACGTAATGCAACAACCAGAGATCGCAACTACAACTGATAGCGATAAAAATCATCTTTGTCACCATCAAAAGATAATATGTAAACATATATCATCGAACTGTCAAACGTAATTTAAAATATTGTAAAAAATTTTATAACACCAGAAGACAGTCAGATTCGATGGTATATGCACGTCATTCCATCTAGACGTAAGTAAAAAACCTTTGATATTACTTTATGAATAAGATTTATAATTACAACTACGAAAACTATGTAAAAATTATTACCTATATCTGCAGGTCACTTGAAAATGGCATTAATACGCCGAAACAGTCTGTTGTGACTTAATAAAAATATATAAACTTCACCGCAAAATGGAATTTCTTTAGTAAAATGTCATTATATGACCTTTATTATGCTGCAGGCCCCAAAGAGCAAAAACCTTTATCAGGGATTGCCTTTCACCCAGAAGGTTTGTTCGCTTTCCGCTCTCCCGCTAAATGCAGACCTTACACATCAAGGCAGAACGGCTGCAACGCGCCGCTGGCACCTTGCCAAATCCTCACCAAATGTTACTGAACGTAACGGCCCCTAGTGACCAGTAAATTACCATCAACAGTACCACATGCGCTTAATTCATGGAAAACTACTGAGAGGTTAGTAATTCAGCACAGTATTTTGTAACAAGTCCTGTTGGTACTCCAGATATAAAATGTTTCCAGCTCTCACATCATATACCTAGTGTTTTAAGATAAAGTTGTGTTTATTTTGCCTATAATCAGATGCAAAATAAGTTGTGACTCTTTCATAGAATAGTTGATTTGGCCCGTATCATCGTCTTTCATTGAGTGTACTAGGCTGTAACACCTCCCAATAGCCACGGCGGAGCGGCCGAGGCGCATTGAGGCGCTATGCTACGATACGCAAGGCCGTTCCCCGTCGGGGGTTCGAATCCCCCCTCGGGCATGGATGTCTGTGTCGTCTTTAGTATAAGGTAGTTTGTAAGTTTAGGGACTGATAACCTCGCAGTTAAGTTCCTTAAGCTTAACAAACACAACAATCTCCCAATGGTAAATCTCTCGCTAGCCGAAAGTTAGCCTGTACACGATTTTTAGATCACTTTCCCTTAGATGGTTTTGAAGTTCTTCTTCATAGTCTCTTTACTTTCTGTCTGTAAGTAACCTAAATAAAAATAAGTATAAGTAGTAATACGGTGTAACATTTAATCACAATAGCTAAAATCAGAAAGTTTCGATGTGTTGTTTACTGCAACATTCCTGCAATCCATCCTCAAAAGAACGTTAGTTATGTTTTAAGCAGTAAATAGTAGCCCGATTTTGACGAATTGTTCTATCGATAATGTTCGGTAAAACAGACGTAGTAGCTTACATCTAGAACGTAGAAAAAATATCATCTCGGTGCGAGGAAACTAGTGCCACTGAAGAAAAGTGATAAAGTCGTCGCAATAGAATATATGAATATATTAGAACAGTATGAATAAGGTGATGAATTGATAGTGTAAGTCATAATTTTAAGAGAAGTGAAAAGAATTTCTGTATAAAAGTATAGAAATGTACAGAAGTATAGAGACATTAAAGAAGAAAATACAGAATACGCCTGAAGAACTGCATGCGCAAAAATCTGTTTTTGATTAACAAATAATGGCCGATCAAGATGTATAGAGAGAGTGATCTGGGGAGTGATTCTAGATATATTCGCATCTGCAAAAACCGTGGAAAACGATTTTCGGAGCTAAACATTGTGAGAGAGACCAATAGTGAAGATGATCTCTGATGGTGTTGGTAGGCATTATGCTGACCACTCCAACACCTTTCCATGAAATTGTAAGGGTGAATCGGAAAGGTTTAGTTGGTGTCAGTTATCGTGACGAGATCTTGCGTCCTTATGTTCGGTTGCTGGGAGTTGGTGTGGGCCCAGACGTCGTATTGCTGGACGATAACTTTCGACCTCATAGAACTCGGATGATTTATGTTCTGTTGGAAATGGACGATATAGTACTCACGGTGTGGCTCTCTCCATTTGAACCCCGTGGAACGCATCTGAAATGCAGTAGGGAGAGCCATCTGCTACTACCACCTTTCCTTCTGCAGTCTACGTTTTCTGGCGAAGGTCGTGACCTCTCGTGACACGAGGCGTATCCTGGCTTGTATTGAAAGCTGTGCAGGCGAAGGCAGTTTGGATCGCGAGGAGGTGACTGGCTACAGGCTAGTTGACACAACCCACACACAAGATTGCCGAGATTTCGCTGGTCTGCACGGACAGCGAATAGGACGCGTGTAGTTATGGAGAGTGTAGTATAAGATATATTTTGCTTTAAAAAATAAATAAATTGATTAGTTTTCCCCTTTTACATTCCTCTCATGATGGTAAGAGCAATGTATCGTGCTTATGATACGGGGTACATGTATTAGCACGCTAGAAGAAATCCCGTTTATTTACAAATAGAGGTACTTCTCATCATTGGCATTTATTCTTTACTTATGCTAGCCTAACTCCTCCTTCTCTCACTGTCCATCGCTTTCTACACTATTTTCTATCCATTTCAGTTTTGTTTTCATGCAGTTTAATACTTGTGATGCCATATCTACAGAACTGTGTGTCCTACTACAACATGATTTTCCAGGAAATGTCTGGGAAATGTATTACGATCTGAGTCGGTAGTAACGACATAATAAATTATATCATGCGTATTGGGGCAGATTGTCATACAGTCCTTGTTTGTATGTGCATATGTTTCTCATAGACTTCAAGACGGCTGTAGCAATTGTTATGAAATCTTCAGGAAATCTTGAGATTAGCCCAGCGATTAGATTAGATTAGATTAGTTTTTCGTTCCGTAGATCCATGTTGAGGAGATCCTCGTGGATATGGAACATGTCAAGAAACAAAATTTACAAGCTGAATAATAGATAATACCAATAATATAAATACAGATACATACATTTTTAAGTTTTTTTTAGCTGATAATATAATAATACTAATTTAGTATGAGTACCGAACATGCAACATTTGGTACAACTTAGAAATTCACTAATTGAGTAGAAGTAGTTGGCCACTAGTAATTCTTTTGGGTTCCTTTTAAACTGATATTTATTTGTAGCTAAATTTTTTATACTTGGTAAATTATTGAAAATGTGTGTTCCTGAGTAGTGGACCCCTTTTTGAACTAAAGTAAGCGCTTTTAAGTCCTTGTGTAGATATTTTTTCCCCCTAGTATTGTATGTATGAACTGAGATGTTTGTTGGGAAAAGGGATATATTAATTATGACAAATTTCATTAAGGAATAAATATACTGAGAGGCAGTAGTTAATATACCCAGTTCTTTGAAGAGGGGAGATTGTGTACGGTTTGGTAGCGATAGGATCCAAATATTTATAACATATACTTAAGGCCTTACGTCTAGAATTTGGAACGTCAGTAGCCCGCATTGCGGAGAAAGACCCAACCGACATTCTTCTATAACTACAGTGCTGTCGCTTTGTGCGCTAGCGTCGCTTCCGTGATGTTCGTGATGAAAATTTGCAGTGAACAGATAGGTTTATGAATTACGAGCAACCAGCGGACGTGATCGTGGCTAAGTGGTTGCGTTGTAGACTTTTCATAATAATGCATAGGTTTGTAAATCTATGGGACTCAACTACTCTGGTCATCAGTCCCTAGGCTTACAAACTACTTAAACAAATGCACCCATCCGCGAAGGAGGACTCGAACCTCCGACGGTGAGCAGTAGCGCATACCACAGCTAGGCGCCTTAGAAAACTCGGCCACTCCACCGGCTTTGAATAAACGTAGATACAGTTGTCTCAACTGCATCGGTCATAAAAGATAGGCACACTAAAATACCATTGCATTAGTTGTGCGTACTGTCAGTTTTTCGAGCATTCTAGGCCACTGTTGGGCAACAGAACTATTTCACAGTATTGTTTTAGAATATGCAGAGCTTACTGAAAGATAAAACGTTCCGCAATAATTTTAAACAGAGTATAAAAAATAATATCTGGCCATGTGCGAGTGCTTTGTCGTCCTTTTCTTAATATTTTCAGAACTATATCCGTTTCGATGATGTGCGAATTAAAATCAACAGAAACTTCTTCCCATACTTGTATTTTCAAGGACGTAGTTACTTTATTCTTTTTCTCCTTTCTGTCCTTCTATCACCCCGTACTGATATCTGAAAAGTACATCTTTTTCGTGTTGGGAGAAGTTTCAATATAGCTCTTTTTCCTGTTTACTTCCTTTCATCTTTACAACATGAAAGCTTCAATAACCAATATTCTGTATATGAGGTACGTCCAGAAAGTAAGTTCCGTTTGGTTATATAAAACAAACGTGTACAGATACAGAAAACATATATATTGTACAAAAATATACAACTGTTAAATTACTTTTCTACATAGCTACCGAAATTTTGTAGGCACTTGTCATAGCGTGGCACAAGTTTCTGTATGCCGTCTTCATAGAAGGTTGCCGCCTGTGTACTAACCATGTGGTAGCATGTTCTTTCAGCTTGTCATCGTTGAGGTGTTGACAGGACAAATTTTAGGTGTAAGAAGAGGATTTCCATCAAAAGGTGGTGTTTGTTTCTACGATAGTGCCCGACCTCGTGTGGCGAATGTGACCAAACAACTCTTACGGGAATTTCACTGGGACGTGTTTGATCATCATCCGTACCGCCCGGGCCTCGCTCCTAGCCACTTTCACCTCTTCTTACACCTCAAAATCTGTCCTTGGTGGTCAACATTTCAACGCTGATAACGAGCTGAAAGAACATGCTACCACATGGCTGAATACACAAGCGTCAACCTTCTATGAAGAAGGCATACAGAAACTTGTGCCACGCTATGACAAGTGCCTACAAAATTTCGGCAGCTATGTAGAAAAGTAATTTAACAGTTGTAGATTTTTGTACAATAAATATTTTTTCTGTATCTGTACACGTTTGTTTTATATAACCAAACGGAACTTACATTCTGGACGTACCTCGTAGATTAATGTCGTCGGTCGAGGCGCAATAATCATGTCGATAGCCGATTGTAGCGGTGGTGAACCATCTTCGGCGAATCTAGGTTTAGCGTTATATAATAGAGTGCCGCCCTGAACACAGTTTAATTTCTGAACTAATGTCGGATTTGATCTCCAGTCAACGATGTTAATACAATCGGCCTATAAATTTTTGAATATACGTTACACTGTGCTATTAGTATGTAAATATGGAAGATTGATTAAGTCAATGAGAAAACTTCGACAGTTTGTGTGTAAAGATCACGGGACGTTAATAATTCTTCCAGTTTTTTTGTTTTTTGGGGCTTTGGCATCTACTCGAGATGACACTAAAGGAAGCTGTAGGATAAATTTAGAAGGGGACTACTAGATTTTTTACCGGTAGGTTCGCTCAACAAGTATTAGCAATTTTTCTAAAATTCAAATGAGAATTCCTGGAGGGAAGTCGACGTTCTTTGCGAACAACACTGGTGAGGAAACTCTGAGGGCCGACAGCTAACTGCAGGGTGATTTTAACGATGCCAACCAGCAATTAGCGTCAGAATCACAGAGATAAGGTAAGTTATTGTTCATATAGAGAAATGTAGACGGTCGTTATTTCCTCGTTCAATTTGGGAGAGGAATAAGAGAGGACATGAGTAGTACTGGTATAAAGTACCCTCCGCCACGCATCGTAATGTGGCTTGCGGAGCATGTATGTAGATGTATATAAAATTAGTTTAATCATCTACAAAACAACATACAGAGACGCTTGGAGGTCGCGATGTTTTATAAAACGTATATATACATATAAACTGTTATACATACGATTTCCTTGAAATATGGTGGGAACATAAGACATTTAGATTTGCTGATCGTCAGAGCGTGAAATATATTTTGACTGTACGCACCTTTTTACATGTCTTGGGAATTGCTCACAAAGTGGACTGGAGTAATTCACGTGTTATCTCTGTTACTTTGATAAGTCAACTTTGCTGTCTCATCAAATAGCATTGTTGTCGCAGAATAGCTGAGTTTTCTGCAGACGAGGGTTAGCAGAGCAATGGGATCCATGTTATGTTACCTACTCATTCGAATATTCTAGTGATACTGTGCACACAATAATAGTACACTACGCCAATTTTATAATGGCATGGCGTGCTTGTAGGTGTCTGTGACAAGGAGCACTTGCGGTCAGTTTGACATACGTGCTTCGCAATACCTCACGGCCGTATATCCATCATCAGTAGCCCATATTTCACATAAATGGTCTCCAGCTGAGCTCTGCGTGACATTGCATGATAAATTGGATTTTTCCGATTGAAGTAAAAACCACACTTAATCATTTACAACTTCAATTCTCTATACGTATTCCACCGAGGTCTACGGGAAAATTGTTGACTGACAGCCATTTACAGTGTTTTAACTCATCAAAGTTTTTCGTAAGCTGTTTTAAACAAATGTTCATTAACTCTGATAGGAGAGTTGCAATGGTTAATCACTAAGAACCTGTAACTGGAACAACACTGTTGCAAAGGTAGAAATGCAATCGCTCAGGCCTGTAGGGTTCGTTTGCGTTAGTTGTGTCATAGATTCGTGTATAATAATAAGGTTGCTTTGGACATTTCCATAGCAAAGGTCAACATTTATTCTTTTTTACTAAAGTTAAGATGCAAAATATGTATTGCATCAAATCCAATGTTTGTAAATCTATGGGACTTAGCTGCATTGGTTATTAGTCCCTAGGCTTACAAAGTACTTAAACTAAGTTAATCTAACATGAAGGCAGGATATACATCCATGCTCGAACCTCCGACAGCGAGCAACCGCGCGCCGGGCAGCAAGACGCCTTAGACTGCTCGGCCACTCCACCGCAGCTGCATCGTATTCCTCCTGAGAATATCTTGAATAACGGCCGCACACTATAAACAGCCAGTCGTTTTGTACAAAATGTAGTTTGTTTAGTGCACAGTCGTTTACTGTCAAAACTTAAATAGCAAGGGAAAAAAAATTCAAACATGTTTTGTATTCATTACAGAGAGCACTTTTGTCTACAAGGCTCAATATGAGCAATAAATTGTTATATAGTGGGGGACATCTGGAGAAATACAGATAAAATTAGAGATAGTATATGTATGTGATATTTTGAAATAATCCCTCCCCTCACCACCCGCACGGGCAGAGGTTGGTGAAGATTACTAGAGAAAAACGAAGTTTACACACCAGGAATTTCCGATATTAACTGTTTCTGCAAAATGAACTAATTCAGATCCGCACATTACTGACGTAGTGCTGCAACACATTGCTGTTCAGTAGGCCTACTCCCTTAAGATTTAAGGTGTGATGTGTATCCGCACTAAAAAAAAAAAAAAAAAAAAAAAAAAAAAAAAAAAAAAAAAAAAAGGACGATCTGCCGTTAACGCCGGTTACACAAGATACGTATATCGTGTCATCTTCGAAAGAACAGTTACCACACATACAACTTATAAAATGAAATTATAAGCAATATCGCTAATCCGGGGACTACATCGCCACAGAGGCGCAGACACCTTCAACTGTCGCAGGAAAACAACGTTGAGGAAGCGGTTCGCCATTAAAAGTTATGGGTTGCCTGCCTTTTCTATTTTCGGTGCACGGGATTGCAGGGGTAACTCAAAGTAATATCTACTTTTCTCTGTTTTGATGTTTATTTCTCGAGATATGCCCATTTTACGATTTTTTACCTATTTCGATTTCCGTTGGTTGCAGTGTCAGCTATTAGGAATATGAAACTAATAATTGTTGACATTAAACTTCCGTATTGCTTCCTAGGTAAAATGTTAATTATTGTTTAATATTTTTATCCCCCATCTCCTACACACGTCACACTGAATTGCTGCTACAGGCGTGATTTTGCTTGTCTCCATCATCACAAGGGAAAAGACCCGAAGTTATATCATTTTAAGTACATATCTATCTAAATAAGAGTCAGCTACAAACTGAATGAACATTTGGAAGAGGAAGAGCCACAATTACATCTATAATGGAATTCATATACACTACTGGCCATTAAAATTACTACACTATGCAGATGATAAACGGTTATTCAAAATCAAATGTTTGTAGAGCTTATGGGACTTAACTACGGGGTCATCAGTCCCTAAACTTACAAACTACTTATGAACTAGCTTATACTAAAGACGGCACAAACATCGATCACGCCGCAGACCGCTCGGCCACTGCGGCGGGCAAACGAATATTCATTGGACAAATATGTTATACTAGAACTACCATGTGATTACATTTTCACGCAATTTTTGTGTATAGATTCTAAGAAATCAGTACCCAGAACAACCACCTCTGGCCGTAATAACGGCGTTGATACGCCTGGTCATTGAGACAAACTGAGCTTGGATGGCGTGTACAGGTACAGATGCCCATGCAGCTTCAACACGATACCACAGTTCATCAAGAGTAGTGACTGACGTATTGTGACGAGCCAGTTGCTCGGCCACCATTGACCAGACCTTTTCAGTTGGTGAGAGATACGGAGAATGTTCTGGCTCGGGCAGCAGTCGAACATTTTCTGTATCCAAAAAGGCCCATACAGCACCTACAACATGGGGTCGTGCATTATCCTGCTCAAATGTAGGGTTTCACAGGAATCGAATGAAGGGTAGAGTCACTGGTCGTAACACATTTGCAATGTAACGGCAACTGTTCAAAGTGCCGCCGATGCGAACAAGAGATGACCGAGGCGTGTAGCCAATGGCACCCCATACCATCACTCCAGGTGATACGCCAGTATGGCGATGACGAACACACGCTTCCAATGTGCGTTCACCGCGATGTCACCAAACACGGATGCGACCATCATGATGCTGTAAACAGAACCTGGATTCATCCTAAAACACGACGTTTTGTCATTCGAGCACCCAGTTTCGTCGTTGCACACACCATCGCAGGTGCTCCTGTCTGTGATGCAGCGTCATGGGTAACCGCAGCTATCGTCTCCAAGCTGATAGTCCATGATGCTGCAAACTTCGTCCAACTGTTCGTGCAGATGGTTGCTGTTTTGTAAACGTCCCCATCTGTTGACTGAGAGATCGAGACGTGGCTCCACGATTCGTCACAGCCATTCGGATAAAATGCCTGTCATCTCGACTCCTAGTGATACGAGGCAATTGGCATACAGCACGGCGTTCCGTATTGCCCTCCTGAACCCACCGATTCCATATTCTGCTGATAGTCATTGGATCGCGACCAACGCGAGCAGCAATGTCGCGATACGATGAATCGCAATCACGATAGAGTACAATCCGACCTTTATCAAAGTCTGAAACGTGGTGGTAGGGCAGCGGCGGATAGCCGCGCGTACTGGAGCGCTGTGTTGCGTTGCGCGCGGCCGTCCGCTGTTGGGTGTTCGATTCCACCATCGGGCATGGGTGTTTGAGTTGTCCTTAGTTTAGTTTACCTTAGATTAATTAGTTTGTAAGCTATGGACTAATAACCAAGCAGTTGAGTCCCATAGATTTACAAACATTTCAACCTTTATTTTTTTTCGTGATGGTAGGCATTTCTCCTTATTACACAAGGCATCACAACAACGTTTCACCAGGGAACGCCAGTCAACTGCTGTTTGTGTATCAGAAATCGGCAGAAAACTTTCCTCATGTCAGCACGTTGTAAGTGTCGCCATCGGCACCAAACTTTTGTGAATGCTCTGAAAAGCTAATCATTTGCATATCACAGCATCTTCTTCCTTTCGGTTAAATTTCGCGTCTGTAGCACGTCATCTTCGTGTTGTTGCAATTTTAATGGCCATGAGTGGTAGATTAAATGAAATGCGTAGCGTAGCCTTAAAGCAAGGATGCCGTCACACAATGCTTGGTTAGCAGAAAACTTCTGATTCAAGTTACTAAAGAACACTTAACTGAAAGGATTTATACAGTAGCACTGATATTGACGATCAGTCTGTTGAAGGTGAAATTAAGTCTTGCCAACTGTTGAATTTCACAAGAAATAAGATACATATAACGAGCATGGTGCGTGTTTTTCTTGCAATCTCCATAACTGGAAATACAACTGTTGTGACCTCGTCGCCATTTGTTGTATCGGTCTTTCTGCCATTTGTTGAGTACTCGTCCCGGTCTAGTTGTCAGGAAAGGTACTGGTGCAGGAATCGATGGTCAGCTAAAACATGTCTATAGAGATTAGTATTACAAGATTTATTGACTGAAGATACAATGATACTCAACTTTATAACATATGCCTGTTTCTTCTCTCTTCTTGCTCCTCGCGGTGCCTTCCGTATGATGCTATCCGCGCTGAGACCTAGTGACTGCTTGGGTCGTAGCCGATTTCTGACCTTGTAACTGCCTGAGTTCTGACTAGTAAACGATGGGCTGCCCAGACGTATGTCGGCCTAGATATAGCCGCTTGTAGAGGGCGCGCATCTTCGGTTACTTCCTCCAGGATGCGCGGCGCCTGCTTGCGATTGGCTTTCGGTCGATCGCTGCATTCTCCACGATCGTTCTCTTACGTCTGGCGTGTTGCGCTCACTTTACGCTACAACAACAACAACAACAGTCCTAAAAGGACATGTAATGTTTCCGACTTTTTATTGGGCATTAACTAAATCAATCTAGTGAAATTTCAAACTTGTGAGATACTAAATGTTCTTTTTTTTTGCATTGTTTATTGTACACTTCGTAACAATAAATGCTTCGAAGCTTTCACTACACACAGAAATAGGCAATAGTTCCTCTTGGACTGATTCAGTGTTTCATTACTTCATATGTGATCCCTCGTGTTTTAAGTAGTGTTCATTACTTCCAGTGACTGTGTTTCAGGAGACGTATACTGCTAGTTTCGTCAGATCATTGGATAAAACTGTAATATTTATACTCCTACATCTACATTCATACTCCTCAATCCACCCAAAGGTGCGTGGCAAAGGGTACTCAATACAGAACTAGTTACTTGATTTCCTGTTCCATTCCCATATAGAACGAGGGAAAAACGAATATTTGTATGCTTCCGTAAGAGTCCTAATTGCTCTAATCTTATCCTTTTGGTCTTTACGCGAAATGTAGATTGGTGGCAGCAGAATCGTTCTGCAGTCCGCCTCAAATTCCGGCCGTCTAAATTTCTTCAACAGTGCTTCTCGAAAAAAATATCGTTTTTCCGGCGAAAATCGAAACTTGAACAAAATAAAAATTTCATTTATCTTTGAGAATAGATAGTTAACTTTTTCCTGTCACATCTCATTAGTCAGTCTGAGAAAGTGAAAGACCATTCAACCTACAGAAAACACAATCCCAAGAAAGAAGGAAACTAAACTTATTTTGTATACATATATTACCCAGTATTTATTTCTAGTTGTGGTATCAGGTCGTTTCATTCCAATGCTTTGTGATTTTTAGTCAATTGCCCATTTATTACACCATCATTCAAATGCTTAATCGCGGTTATTTAACTCTAATACCTGGCTTTTTAATAACTGATTAGTGATCTACGTTTTCGGATCATAGCTGTTACCCATTACTTCAAAGTGACTGATTAGAGGACCTAATGCAATGTTGCTTGCTAAAATTAATGAATGAAACTGCCGTCGCAATGACTACCTTTCTCGTTCAATGGAATTACTGTCACCGCTTGCTTATTTGTATCGCGCCGCATGCAACGCAGCACAGATAATGCTAAACATTCCGGACCATTTGGTGTCAGCTAATTGGTATCAATTTTGAATCGATGCAATAACTCCGTGCATCTGCGTATCCATTCCGCAACTTGTACGAACAGTTTTCCAGATAATTTTCCAATTAGAGCTGCTCATTGTTCTCCGTACATTTCATCGATGAACTGAGAGTGTCAAAATTTGTTCCGGTCTGAGGTCTTTTCCATAATGAGAATTCCGATTTCGTTGTACTAATTGGTCTCGCTTATGTCATTTGCATCTTTTATTATTAATATTTTTAGGAGAATTTGGAAACTTTCAAAGTGTGCTTCTAGTGATTTCAGAGCATCGAAGACATTACCTATATGTTTTGATTTGAATGTAGATATCCTACGCCACCGTTATCTTAACTTTTTTAGCCTATTTAGTAGGATTATGACTGAATCTGTGTTTATGTAAGAATCTCTACATCATCTGCGAAAGAAAGACGGTTGACCTTAGCTCCTTCAAATTCGTTCCTTAGATTTACTTTGTGAAGTATTCCATTCATTTTTGGTGCATCTTCTATTCGTGGACGATATTTTACTGCAACTGTTTGTATAGCTTATGGGACTTAACTACGGGGTCATACGGTCCCTAAACTTACAAACTACTTATGAACTAACTAAGACTAAGGACGGCACAAATATCCATGCGCGAGGGGGGATTCGAACCCCCGACCGTAGTGGCCGTGCAGACCGTGACTGGAGCGCCTCAGTCCCCTCGGCCACCGCGGCCGGCACGATGTTTTAAGATGCTGTTAAAGGAAAGAGTTGATAGTCTGTTTTCATGCTATGGCCCAAGTCTTGTTTGAAAAGATTGTCAAATAGTACACAAGTATTTAAATTTAGATTTTTCGTTGGTGAGGGAGTGATTTATATTATAAGGTATCAGTGTATCATCAATATTAATATCATGGAAAGTATGGAGTCGTCTTGATCTGTCAACAGAAGTGTGTTGTTGTTGTTGTGGTCTTCAGTCCGGAGACTGGTTTGATGCAGCTCTCCACAATACCCTATCCTGAGCAAGCCTCTTCATCTCCACATAAGAACGACAACCTACATCTGTCTGAATCTGCTTACTGTATCCATCTCTTGGTCTTCCCCTGCGATTTTTTCCCCACACACTTCCCTCCAACGCTAAATTAACAATTCCTTGATGTCTAAGAATGTGTCCTACCAATCTATCCCTTCTTTTAGTCAAGGTATGCCAGAAATTTCTTTTCTCCCCAATTCTGTTCAGTACCTCCTCATTAGTTACGCGATCCACCCACCTAATCTTCAGCATTCTTCTGTAGCACCATATTTCAAAAGCCTCAATCCTCTTCCTGTCCACACTGTTTATCGTCCATGTCTCACTCCCATACAAGGCAACACTCCGTACAAATGCCCTCAGAAAGGACTTCCTTAGGCCTAAATCAATATTCGATGTTAACAAATTTCTCTTTTTCAAAAACGCTTTTCTACCCATTGCCATTCTGCATTTTATATCCTCTGTACTGCGCCCATCATTTGTTATTTTACTGCCCAAGTAACAAAACTCATCTACCTCCTTTATAGCTTCGTTTCCCAATCTAATTCCTTCAGCATCACCTGATTTTCTTACACTGCACTCCATTACCCTAGTTTTGCTCTTGTTAATGTCCATCTTATATGCACCTTTCAGCACACTGTCCATTCCATTCAATTGCTCTTCCAGGTCCTTTGCTGTATCTGACAGAATTACTATGTCATCGGCAAAACGCAATGTTTTTAATTCTTCCCCCTGAACTTTTATTCCTTCACCAAATTTCTCCTTGCTTTCCTTTATAGATTGTTCAATGTACAAATTGAATAACATTGGAGAAAGGCTACAACCCTGTCTCACTCCCTTCCCAACCACTGCATCCCTTTCATGCCCTTCAACTCTGACAACCGCTGTCTGGTTTTTGTACAAGTTGTAAATAACCTTACGCTCCCTATAATTTACTCCTGCTTTTTTCAGAACTTTAAAGAGTTTATTCCAATCAACATTGTCAAAAGCCTTCTCCAAATCTACAAAAGCTAGAAATGTAGGTTTGCCTTTTCTTAATCTATCTTCTAGGATAAGCCGTAAAGTGAGTATTGCCTCCCGTGTTCCTACATTTCTCCTGAACCCAAACTGATCTTCCCCGAGGTCGGCTTCTACCAGCTTTTCCATCCTTCTGTATATAATTCGCGTTAATATTTTGCAGCCATGACTTATTAAACTGATGGTTCTGTAGTTTTCACACCTGTCTGCACCTGCTTTCTTAGGGATGGGGATTATAACATTTTTCTTAAAGTCTGAGGGTACTTCACCTGTCTCATACATCTTACACACCAGGTGGAACAATTTTGTCATGGCTGGTTCTCCCAGAGACTTCAGTAGCTCTGAGGGAATATCATCTACTCCAGGGGCCTTGTTTCGACTTAGGTCTTTCAGGGCTCTGTCAAATTCTTCTCTCAGTACAGTATCTCCTATTTCATCTTCATCTACATCCTCTTCCCTTCCTACAATATTGTCTCTAAGTTCATTTCCTTTGTAGAGCCCCTCTATATATTCTTTCCACCTTTCAGCTTTCCCTTCTTTGCTGAGAACTGGTTTTCCATCAGTGTCCTTGATATTCGTAGAGCTGTTTTTCTTATCTCCAAATGTTTCTTTTATTTTCCTGTAGGCTGTATCTATTTTTCCCCTATTTATACATTCTTCTACATCCTTGCATTTGCCTTCTAGCCACTCCTGCTTAGCCATTTTGCACTTCCTGACAATCTCATTTCTTAGTCGTCTGTACTCCATTTTGCCTGTTTCATTTACTGCATTTTTATATTTTCTCCTTTCATCGATTAAATTTAGTATCTCCTGTGATATCCAAGGATTTTTTGTAGGTCTTTCCTTCCTACCTATTTTGTCCTCTGCTACCTTCACTATTTCATCTCTCAATTTTACCCATTCCTCCTCTACTGTTTTATTTTCCCCCGTTTCTGTCAATTGTTGCCTAAAGCTCCCTCTGAAATTTTTAAGAACCTCAGGTTCCTTCAATTTATCCAGGTCCCATCTCCTTATTTTCCTACCTTTTTGTAGTTTCTTTAGTTTCAGCCTACAGTTCATAACCAACAAGTTATGGTCAGAGTCTATATCTGCCCCTGGGTATGTCTTACACTGTAGAACCTGATTCCGAAATCTATGTCTTACCATTATAAAATCTATCTGATATCTTCCGGTGTCTCCTGGTCTCTTCCACGTATACAACCTTCTTTTGTGATTCTTGAACCAGGTGTTTGTTATAACTAAATTATGTTCTGTGCAAAATTCTACCAGGCGGCTTCCTCTTTCATTCCTTTTGCCCAGACCATATTCACCTACTATCTTCCCTTCACTGCCTTGTCCTACTACCGAATTCCAGTCTCCCATAACAATTAAATTTTCCTCTCCCTTAATTGTCTGAATAATTTCCTTTAGCTCCTCATATATTTCTTCGATTTCCTCATCATCGGCAGAGCTAGTTGGCATATAAACCTGTACTACTGTTGTCGGTGTTGGGTTCGTATCTATCTTGACAATGATAATGCGATCACTGTGCTGGTCATAGTAGTTTACCCGCATTCCTATTTTCTTATTCATTATCAATCCTACTCCTGTGATACCCCCAACTGATTTTGTATTTATAATCCTGTACTCACCTGACCAGAAATCCTGTTCATCCTGCCACCGAACTTCACTAATCCCCACTATATCTAACTTCAACCTATCCATTTCCCTTTTTAAATTTTCTAATTTTCCTACACGATTAAGGGATCTAACATTCCACGCTCCGACCCGTAGAATGCCAGTATTGTCTTTCCTGATGATCACATCCTCCTGAGTAGTCCCCGCCCGGAGATCCGAATGGGGGACTATTTTACCTCCGGAATATTTTACCCGAGAGGATGCCATCATCATATGTTCATACAGTAGAGCTGCATGTCCTCGGGAAAGGTAACGGCTGTAGTTTCCCCTTGCTTTCAGCCGTTCGCAGTAGCTGTGTGGCAAAGCCACATTAGCTGATGTTACAAGGCCAGCTCAGTCAATCATCCAGACTGTTGCCCCTGTAACTACTGAAGAGGCTGCTGCCCCTCTTCAGGAACCACACGTTTGTCTGGCCTCTCCACAGATACCCCTCCGCTGTGGTTGCACCTACGGTACGGCTATCTGTATCGTTGAGGCACGCAAGCCACCCCACCTCGGCAATGTCTGTGGTTCATGGGAGTGGAACAGAAGTGTATACTTCTGTATTTCATAAGAAATTAAAACCTGTCAAAATTAGCACGATGTCGACAGGACGTTTAGCCCATATCTCCCTGATCTTCCTTCCCTTTTGGCCCACTTTAGGTTACGGTAGTAACAATAAAAGTGGGCCTTTGCGATCGTCTTTTGACAGCTCGAAATTTAAATGAAAATAACGGCTTAACCATTCATCTGACAAGAAAATTGAATAACCGAATTTGTAGAGGAGAAAATTCTCTACAACTTTGCTCTGTTATGGTTTCTTTTTTTTTTTTTTTTTTTCATATCTCGTATCGTTTCACAGATATTTGCAAAAATAACGGCGATTTTGGGATGTATGTCTGTCTGTCTGTCCGTAACGTGTTCCCTGATTTTAAGACGAACCGTTCAGCCGATCAGCACCATATTTTAGAGACATAATTGTAGGCCGCCAGAGACCAGAACCTCTCTTTTTCGGACAAAAAATACGGTAGTAATACCAAAAAAAGCCGTTTGTAATATGATTGTAATTGCAAACGAACCGTTCATCTGACACGAAAAATGAATTACCTAATTGGTAGAGGGTAAAATTCTCTACAACTTCGCTCTATTGTTTTTTTTATAACTTGCATCATTTCAGAGATATTTGCAAAAATAACGGCGTTTTGTCTATGTCTGTCTGTCTGTAACTTGTTCCCACTTTTTAGGTCAAACCGGTCAACGGATCGGCACCAAATTTTACAGACGTGATTGTTGGTCACCAGAGACCAGAACCTCGCTTTTTCAAATATTTCGAACAATAAATACGTTAGTAATACATAAAAATGCCGTTTTTAATGTAATTTTAATTGCAAATAAACCGTTAATCTGACGCGAAAATTGAATAACCGAATTTTTAGAGGAGAAAATTCTCTACATCTTTGTTCTCCTATGTTTTTTCATATCTCGTATCGTTTGAGAGTTATTTAAAAAATAACGGAGATTTGACACCCTCCATTGAATTAACGAAAACCAGCCGTTCGGAGATGTCACGCCACATTCCTCGCCCAGAACTCTCTGGCCTACGGCATCTTGCGTTGCGTATTTGATGATTTTCTTATTGTAACTTACACGTTGTCATTTCAAAGCAATGGTGCACTGAAGAATTAACAAATACACGTCGTTCTTCGTACAATAAATGATAATCTAATGTCTACAAATGCCATATTAGCATCAGTTAACAACGGCCATCAATAGTATGAGATTTAAAATCACAACTCCTAACCCGTAGCTGTAGTGTAGTGGGTGATGTGTTGGACTGTGACGCTGAAGGTCACTGCTTCGAAACCCGCCAGTACCCAAAAGTTTTTTCCCTTATTAATTAATTTTTTGTTCTTTAGATTATTATTTTGGTCCAAAATGTTTGCGAAAACTTATAAAACTACAAATCTAAAGTGGGCCGTAAAACACGTCAATCCGTTTTTTTTTTTGTTTTTTTTTTATTTATTTATTTATTTTTTTTTTTTTTTTTTATGAAGACATTCCTGCTTTCCCATTGTCTGATTTTACTGAGTTCACATTGCAAATAAATTTCAGACACAAATTCCCTTACCAAAATGTAACGTGATATTGCCCTCTATTGCGATGGAATAACTTTTTTAGATTGTTTGGTTGGGATAGGAGGACTAAACTACTGAGGTTATCAGTCCCCCGGTGGGGAGGGGAAGGAGTCAGGATAGGGAAGGAGGGGCGGGGGAAAGAGAATGCAGTCCGGAAAGTAAAGAAGGAAGGAAGACTGCATAAGCTCGGGGTCTCATGCTCGCCACGCACGTACTCACGAAAGAAACCTGAGTCCCCTGGAGGTTTTTCAGTATGTGACAGGATATCAGCTATAGTGGTTTGTGTGTTTGCTCTCCTTCCTTGTGCAGTCGATAGTTTACAGTGAATTTCCATTAGTCTGTTTTTTTTTTCATTTTTAGAATTAACTTGCGTAGGACAATTTTTAAGTTTAGACCAACTGTTTTCCGAATTCCGTTATTATGCCTTCTCCTGGTACTTTTTAAAAAAAGTTTTGGATTATTGTTTGTATTACTTATAAATGACGAGTAGAAGCGAGTGTAATTTGCTTTTCTAATTGTTAAAAGATTAACACTTTTCTGATTCTCCAGAGTTTAAAGGTTTCCCGATGTTCTTTACCAGACGCCCAAAGTTCTCTGAACTGCTGAGTGGGCACGGCAGTGGTCCCACCACGTTGAGCGCGCACAGCTGTACCACCACGGCACTTTCTATCCCCGTGTATCTCTGTTGTGAATAAAGCTAGAAGCCTGCATTTTCAGTGACCAAGAATACCTACTATAGATAGCGACATTTTCCAATTATACTATATACTTATTACAGTTCACGAAATGTTAGCAGCCGAATATCGCTGTTTCTGTCACTCACTCACCGATTCTCAACATTCTGTGGTACTTCTAGCAGACACACAAACATTAAATTTTGTATTTAGATGGAGTTTAGACAGCAAACAGTGTTCTGCAACCGCCAACTTGTTCATCTGGTGTTCACGGCAACGATCTTCGAAGGTACACTGTCTGTCCGATATAAGTCTTCCCATACTGACACGGTATCTTGTATATGCCGTACCTCCGCAAACCGAGATCGTCTTTTATACTTCACAATAAGGCTCGTGTTTTGTTGGGTGGGCACATAGGACGCGCACCATTTCAGATGCAGAGAGTTTGTCCCAGGAGCTGGAACACGTCAGAACAGTATTCCGAGAAAACGGGCACACAGAATGGCAGATTCGACGTCCTCTCCGCCTCGCCACTACAGCATAACCTGTGAAGACGGAAGAAGTCACGGAGGAAGAGGTACACTGGCTCAATATTGGTAAAAATATTACATATATTAAAGCAACAGAGGGTAGAAACGTTCCCTTGTCCACCCAACAAAACACGAACGTTATAGGGAAGTGTCAAAGACGATCTCGGTTTGCGGAGGCTCGACATATACCAGATTCCGCGTCAGTGTGGGAAAACTTATATCGGACTGACAGTGTGCACCATCGAAGGTCGTTGCCATGAACATCAGAGGCACAATCGACTTAACTATCCTAACAAGTCGGCGGTTGCAGAGCACTGTTTGTCCGGAAAACATGAGATGGATTACGAACGTACCAGTATCTTGGCACAGACTGCAAGATGCTGGAGCAGCGTTGTTAGAGAGGCCATTGAGATCCACACCATGAAAGGGATCATCATCCGAGGCTGCGGTTACAATCTGAGCAAGGGTTCGGAACCAGTACTGTTTCTAATTTAGAAGAGGACACTCAGCAAAGAAAAGGATCTGGCGACTGGAGATGATGAGACAAGTACATCTACGCGACCACATGCGCTGACACCAGCTGCCGCGGCCCGTGGAGTGAACATATCGCGGGGTGCGGGGATATAAGACGGCCGCCAGGCGTCAGGACCTCAGTGCGTCAGCGCACCTGACGATGGCGACATGTCTGATCGCCGAAATATTGTCCCCGTGAACACTGTGAGCCGGCGGTACAACCGTGGACTGTTAGAGCAACAAATACGCCGGAGAAACTGAAGAATCTTTCCAAACATTGTAAGCCTCTGAGATCAAACCAAAAGGGACAGAGAATGGGTTTCAAGAAAATCATCATTATTTCTATGATAAATACTACGACTTGGCAATCATACCATAATACAATAACATGAGTATAAATATAATTATATGGTAATTGCACTGATTGTTGCCATATACAAGGTGTTTCACTGTGTGTGTTTGCGTCTGTAACTTATAAAATAATAGGTGACGGGAAATTTCAATGCGGTAGGTCAACACAAGAAATGTTAGACTTTCTGCGGAGATATGAACATAGTTTATTGTATCATTTTCCAAAGAGTTACACCACAAAGATACAATTTTTTAAATGGAACAATAGTTTCTTCTATCGTGTATTGGATTCGTTTAAACCAGCTGCGTCCAAATCTGACTGGCCGAGTGGCTAACCCCTGGGGCACGGCCCACTGTCTCATGACCACTAGCCAATCAGCTATGCTGTCGTAGCCTCCGCCCCCTAAATTTTCAAGGGTTATAGCTCCCAAACTAACAGTGATAGGAATGTAGTTTAAATTGATTTGGACGCAGCTGGTTTCAACTAATCCAATGCACGATAGTAAAATCTATTGCTCCATTTAAAAAATGATATCTTTGTGCTGTAACTCTTTGGAAAATGATACAATAAACTATGTTCATAGCACCGCAGAAAGTATAACATTTCTTGTGTTGACCTACCGCATTAAAATTTCCTGTCACCTATTATTTTATAAGTTACAGAGGCAAACACACTTAGTGAAACACCCTGTATGGTATAGGAGGCAAACTGCTGCAGGCAATTAAAGGGCTCTACGTAGACTCAGGCAGCAGTTAGAGTAGATGGCAAATTAAGCTCATGGTTCAGGGTAGTTTAAGGGGTAAGACAAGGCTGTAAACTGTCACCACCGTTCTTCATACTATTCATGGATCATATGTTGAAAACAGTAGACTGGCAGGGCGGGATTAGGATAGGTGAAAAAAAATAAGCAGTCTCGAATATGCGGATGACTTAGTTGTAATGCCGATTCGATTGAAAGGTTGCAAACTAATATTTCAGAGCTCGATCAGAGGTGCAAGGATTATGATACGAAGATCATCATCTCCAAAACGAAAGTAATATCTGTGGGAAAGAGATTTATACAGATTCAGTGCCAAATAGGAGGAACAAAGTTAGAACAGGTCGACAGTTTCAAGTACCTGGGATGTATTTTCTCACAGGATTGCAACATAGTGAAAGAACTGGAATCGAGATACAGCAAAGCTAATGCAGTGAGTGCTCAGCTAAGATCTACTCTCTTCTGCAAGAAGGAAGGAAGTACCAAGACTAAGTTAGCAGTGCACCTCTCTATCTTTCGACCAACTTGTTGTATGGGAGTTAAAGTTGGGTGGATACAGGTTACCTTATTCATGAGGTAGAGGTTACAGATATGAAAGTAGAAAGAATGATTGCAGGTACTAATAGATGGGAACAATGGCATGAGGGTGTCCATAATGAGGAAATCAAAGAAAAACTGGGAATGAACACCATAGATGAAGCAGTTAGAGCGAACAGACTGAGATGGTGGAGTCATGTTACTCGCATAGGAGAAGTAAGGTTACCTAAGAGACTCATGAGCTCGGCAGCGGAGGGTAAGAGGAGCCGAAGCATACCAAGAAGAAAATACTTAGATTCGGTGCAGATTGATTTTGAAGTAAAAGGCATAACATCAGACGAGACATCATCACGTAATTACATCCATTATGTAACCAAATGTAATCACATTATAATGAAGTACATTCACGTTTGCATAAAGAATTTTAAATATTAGTTCATGTTTCCATGCGACTACCAAGTCATTATATTTGTTATAGAAGTAAAGATGTATAATTTTGATATAGTTGATATAAACGTTGACAAATAACTCATTTGGTAGTTCCATGAACACTTAACTGAAATATCCGACTCGGTTTCCCACTCACAACTTTTTACCGTGAGAGGAATTCGTCGCGAGACTTGCATTGTTGTACATTTTATGTTTTTGATGGGTTTTTTTATTTTCTAAGCTGCATACTTGGAGAGTGATAGTTTGGGTGTTTAATGGAATCTGCCGCATTTTCCTGTTCAGATGATTGTTCAGTGAATTACAGTGAATGCTTTATTATTTTTTTTTTTAAGTTATGGCTTCTCGTCAGTTCTGGTAACTTTTATGGGATTGTACCTATTACCAGACCATTTTCACAAGTGGTTTTTCACTATATCTGTGTTACAAGTCTTCATACAGAAGCTATTGCTTTAGCTGTTCCGATTATTCACATGTTATTTCGAATATCTGTCGGGTATTCAAGAGGATGGTACCGTCAAAAAGGCGTGATATTTCATCAAGCCGATTTCTTGCCACCTGCAGGCAATCCTGGACTGTGATTTATGCCTGCTGAATGCCGCCCTTACATCTTTTTTCTCCATCTCATTCGCACAGTCTCCGTCACGTCACTTGCTCTTAAGGTCCGGATGCCGTTGTGTGGAACTCTAGGTTCTTGGTTCTCCGTGGCCATGACCAGACCAGTATCTGTGCCGTCGTGCTGACAAATCGTCATCGTCATCATCAGATATCGTGATGGGAACTGATTTCTGAGTAGACGGTCGTTGTGCTGTGAACGTACTCAACGCTGGATCCCAGGCCATGGTTAACTTCAAGCATCTGTCTTCATGTATTAGTCTTTCGTGAAGCTGGATCCCCACAGCTTCTTTCAGCATGGAATCCAAGGATATATTGGAGTGTTTTAGCAACTTTGTACCATCATAAATCATGGCATGTGCGTAAGAGATTTAGACGTTTCGGGTATGCTTATTCCTTTTGGTGTTTATGCTCAGTACGCCTACCTCTTTCCTTTACCATCCGGAAAGTCTAACATACAAACTTTTTGTGACACTGGCAGAAGATGCGGCAGACTTCCGATTTCCTGAGTCGTAGGTCATCCTTCAATGATCTTAATAATGTTTTCGTTTAGGATGGAGGGCAAACCACGCACATTATATGATTTCAAAGTGTTTTTGCGAATCAAACAAATTCAAATGTTTGTATAGTCTTTGGGAATTAACTACGGGGTCATCAGGCCCTAAACTTACAAACTACTTACGAACTAGGACGGCACAAATATCCATGCCCGAGGGGGGATTCGAACCCCCGACCGTAGTGGCCGTGCAGACCGTGACTGGAGCGCCTTAGTCCCCTCGGCCACCGCGGCCGGCTTTTGCGAATCTTTGAGGGTGTTTATCATCGTACGATATGATTAGCGCCACAGCCAGTTTAGCTTCATGCTTAACAGGGTCTTAAGCCACGTTTCATCTGGGGGGTGTTGGAACCATTCACACAGAATACAGCCTGTAAGTGCTGCAGTTCAGCTTGTAGACTGTCACGGTCCTAGATTTCGCTGAGTATACAAGCATGTGTAGGACACCTCGTTGTGAAGGAGCGTGACAGCTGGAGGCAGGCAAGTAGATATAAATCTCTGTACGTTCGTTTATGGCAGACACTGTATCGTAGTGTACCATTTTCACTTGACGAGGAGAGCACATTCAGAACGGAAAGCTGGCCGTTTCTCTCTGTCTTCATCGTCAATTACATATTCCGGTAGAGGTAAATGAGGTGTTGTATATAAAGTCTTGTAGGTGCTGAGGTCCCTCCAACCATATTATGAATGCATCATCTTGATATCAAAAACAGCACAGTACAGGTAGACTGCCGATACTAAAGCTTCTAATTCAAATGCCTTGATAAACAAAATGGCCACCAATCACTAATTAGTCGTTTTATTCATAGAAACATCCGTCGACCAGAAAGTATGTTGTCACACGCACGAATTCAAATATTTTTGTTAGTTCTCGTCCAAACTTTTGTCCTATGAGAGTTTGGGTGACTTCTACAAACATCTATGTAAACAGTCAATAAAATGCAGTAAAAACGCTGGGATTCAGCCTTGAGTATGATCAAAGCACAAATCCATTCTACACGGAAATGCACTCCAGTAATGATAACTAGACAACACAATGACGTTTTGTCACCACAACGCCAGAGTACTGGGCTCAGCTATGGGCGTAGCAGTTATAGAGCCGTGGGATCGATACCCGACTCAGCTATTCCTCCACCACTGCACCCAGACTACCTGTAGAGGTGCCTCGGAAGAGTTTTCCGTGGGAGAAGGTGGGGGGTTGGGGGAAAGTAGCTATAATGCAGCATCCAGTAGGCCTCAATCGGATTGTTCACTCTCCTGCTCGACTCGTTGCGGACCGCATCATCGCTGTTGATCTTGTCACTCATGAACACCTCCCATCATGGAGGCAAAGTCAAGGTCAAGGTCCCACTTCCTGACTGCCATCAAGTAGCATCATGGAGCTGAGGATCCCGTATAGCGACGCAGTCCGTGACAGGACGAAGATGTTGGAAGTTTGATCACATTGGCCAAACAGTGCAAAGATGGCGCAGCGTGTATGAAAAGTGGGGAGACGCATTACACACGGACCTTTTCAATGCCCGGTACATTGCACCGACGTGGGTAAAGTGCAGCCATGCATCGCGAAAAATTATTGCGGCAGCAACTACGAAAGCTGCTAAGCAAGAAGAGGTTGCTGCTTCAAGAACCAGCAGGAGCTGGAGAATTGGGCCAAGCAGGTGAGAATACTTGGCTTCCAACTTAGACATGCGGGTCATGCTTAGTGCGGTCACAGACGATGCAGTGGCTGTTTGCAAAGTTACATTGGCGGCGGACAGCGCTGTCCTGAAGTAGGCGAAGCTCATCTCCAACTGCAGCAGTTGCGGCAGGAACTTGATGGGAACTGAGGGCTACCAGAGATGAGGCGTCTGCCCTCACCATTAACCCTCTCCCCCCCCCCCCCACCAAAAAAAATCACATTCACTCCTCACCTTCTTTCCATTGGGGAAAAGTTGTGAGACGGACACCTTGAAGCAGACAGTCGCCTTCATGCCACTACAGCGGTGCAGGGAGCCATGAAGGTGACCACTGAAGAAGAGGATGCCACAGTCTCAGCCACCATCTCCTCCCCGCCGTCATTTACCGTCTAGTAAAATCATCTGGAGATCAAAACAAACTGCAGAACGATCTAAATAAGATATCATTATGCTGTAAACATTGGCAATTTATTCTAAATAATGCGAAGTATGAAGTCATCCACATTAGTACGAAAAGAAATCCGTTAAACTTTGTTTCCAAGATAAATCAATCAAACGTGAAGGCCGTAAACTTCACAAAATATCGAGGAATTACTATTACTTCAGACTTAAACTGGAAAGAACACGTAGATAATGTCGGGGTAAAGGCGAACCAGAGACTGCGTTTTATTGGCAGAACCCTTTAAAGATGTAACAGAACTACTAAAGAAGCTGCATACACTACGCTTGTCCGTCCTTTTTTGGAGTATTGCTGTCCATTGTGGGATCCTTATCAGGTAGGTTTGACGGAGGACATCGAAAGAGTTCAAAGAAGGGCAGCTCGTTTCGTATTGTCACGAAACAGGGGAGACAGCGCTACGGAAATGATACTGGGTCTGGGATGGGAATCATTACGACAACGGCGCTTGTCGCTGAGGCGTGGGCTACTTACGAAACTCCAATAGTCAACATTCTCCTCCGAATGCGAAAATATATTGCTGACTTCCACTTACATAGGTAGAAAAGATCAGCATAAAATACTAGAAATCAGAGCTCGAAAGGAGACATCCAGGTGTTCTTTCTTCCCGCGCGATATTCGAGAATGGAATGGGAGATAAATAGTATAAAGGTGGTTTGATAACCCTCTGCCTGGCACTTAAATGTGATTTGCAGAGTATCCCATGTAGATGTGGATATAGATGAGGAAGTGGAAAGAGTGGTCAACAGATCGCAGTGCAATGAAGCGGTTGGGGTATATGAAGTTAAGTCGGATCTCATCTAATACAGTGGAATGTCAGATCTTAGTTGGTTGCACACAATAACTAAAATGGCGTGGGAGTCGAGGCAGGCTTCGTCTAACTAGCTAAAGCCGTAATCACACCAATTTTCAAACAGGACATATTGTAACAAGTACGACGGTATCTCTTTTAATTAGCGTTGTGGTCCAAATCTTCTCCGGTATTGTTGAAACGAGAGTGCGAGTATTAGATGAAGAAAATTTGGATGAAAATCAGTGTCGGTTTAGGGCTTTTAGAGCCTGTCAGGACCAAATCTTTAGTTTACGGAAGATAATAGAGAAATGCTACGAGTGGAAAATAAATTGTATATATGTCTGATAGATTTAGAAAAGGCTTACCACCGTGTTCCTGGGAGAAAGCTATTGTCAGTTCTACAAGATTATGGAATAGGATGAAAACTTCTGCCTTCATTACATAAACTGTATGTTAGCAGATACAATGGTAGGTCAATTGATTTCATGGTTCAGGGTATTTTCAGAGGCAAGACAAGGCTATAACCTGTCACCACTGTTGTCATGTTAATTATGGCTCATATTTTGAAAACGAAAGACTGGTAGTGTGACATTAAAATAAGTGAAAACAAAATAAGCAGTCTTGCATATGCGGACGACTTAGTTTTCAGATAATTGATTGAAAGGTTGCAATCTAATATTTCAGAGCTATATCAGAGATGTAAGGGTTAAGGTATGAAGTTGAGCATCTAGAAGTCGAAAGTAGGGTCTGTGGGAAACAGATCTGAACAGATTGAGTGTCAAATAGGAGAAACAAAGTTAGAGCACGTGGGCACGTATAAGTACTTGGAACTTATTATCTCACAGGATGGCAACATAGCGAAAGACTGGAATCACGGTGTAGCGAAGATAATGCAATGCACACTCAGCTACGATCTACTTTCTGCTGCAAAAAAAGTAATTACTAAGACTAAATTATATGTGCACCGCTCAATCTTACTACCAACTTCGTTGTATGACTGTGAAACGTGGGTGAATACAGGGTACTTTATTATAAGGATGAGGTTATCGATACGAAATAAGCGAGGATGGTTGCAGGTACTAATAGATGGGAACGATGGCAGGAAGGTGTCGACACTGAGGGAATGTAAGACAACTGGACGCGTGGGAATGGCAGCGCGGTCTAAGGTGTCATGCTATGGATTGTGCGGTCGCTGCCTTCGGTGCTTCGAGTCCTGATTAGGGCACGGGTGTGTGTGTTGACGTTAGCGTAGGTTAGGTTAATCAGTTTGTATATCTAGGAATCGAGGACCTATGCAGTTTGGTTCCTTAGCTTAACAAACATTTTTAAAGAAAAACTGAGAATGAACACCATAAATGAAGCAGTTAGGGTGTACAGACATAGATGGTGGGGTATATTACACGCACGGGAGAGCAAGGTTACCTGAGAAACTTGTGGGTTCGCATTAGAGGCTAGGAGGAGTCGAGATAGACCACGGAGAAAGTATTTAGATTGGTAAAGTATGATCTTGAGTAACAGGCTCAACATCAGACGAAACAGCAGTGTTAACAAAGAAATGGCGATCGTGAATGAATTTTACAAGGATGACTATGCTCCATGATGAACACCCAAAGGCATAACCTCTCTTAAATTATTGTTGTTATTATTTCATAATGGATACAAATACATAAATCGTCGTGGGATACTCCTAATATTATGCAAGAGCGAAATGAACCATCCAAGGATACTAAGATTTGTCGATGGGTATCTCTGAATTCCGATTTGCTGAAGCGACGAGTCGCTAAATTATTTAACTGAAATGCTCAAAATGTTTAAAAATGTTTGTAGAGCTTATGGGACTTAACTACGGGGTCGTCAGTCCCTAAACTTACAAACTACTAATGAACTAACTAAGACTAAGGACGGCACAAATATCCATGCCCGAGGGGGGATTTGAACACCCGACCGTAGTGGCCGTGCAGACCGTGACTGCAGCGTCTCAGTCGCCTCGGCCACCGCGGCCGGCCCCAAATGTTTATGGAATATTTGTGGTAGAAGTATTTGAAAGTATAAATCATTGAGTTTTGTTCAGAAAATTATTTGCAGCATCTTATATTACAATAAAATTCTTATGGTCTGGATCGCTTGCGTAATAAGACTATGGATGTTTGGGAACTAGTCAGCTTTCTTGCAGTGTTAGACCATGAAATATCTCTGAGAAGTTTTGCTGCTCTGTGTGAAACTATTGTAAGCAGAAATAAACAATGAGTGCGTTCCTGTTTATAATATCTGTCTCCATACAGATAACTCGTATCAGAAACGTATGGAAGCGGGCTGAGAAATAATGAGTCTTAATTTTATTATTCTGTTCTCAAATGTTCAAATTTTTGTGAATCTATCGGACCAAACTGCGTGGTCATCAGTCCGTAGCTTACAAACTACTTAAACCTAGGTAAACTAACCTAAGGACGAACACACACACCCATGCCCCAGGGAGGACTCGAACCTCCACGGCGAGCAACCGCGCGCTCTGCAGCGAGACGCTTTAGACTGCTCGGCTACTCCACCGCGGCTTGTTCTCAATATCTCTGAGGTATTGCATGCCATGCATATTAATTAGTCTACTTTCCCTCTTCGCTGAACCAGGTTGCCGCCATTTTCCGCTAGGAGAATCGGAACTGAAGCGTGTTGTAGCGTAGCGGCTATGCACTGCCCTGTATCGGCATTTAACTCAGATATTTTTTCGCTTGCTTTGCGCTGGTGAGTAAAGGCGGACGGCCGGACCGCTGAGTGTCGATCAGCGTCAGGTGTGCGAGAGCGCAACATCTGTTACCGTCTTGCAGCCTGAGTACGTTGTGTGAGTTTTGAAAGACACAGGCTAGCTCTCTGCAGATGTGTGTCTGGGCAGTATTCAACAACTGAATGTTTCGAAACAACATTTATTGCAATATTTGGAAGTTAATAATATTTAATTACAGTTTTGTGTTTAGGTACACGTATGTCAATTTTTGGTAGATGTGATACTGAGCTGACGAATAAAAGTTGATAAATATTCAAGTAGTCTCACGTTTGAAAAGTATTTTCCATATGTGTGTGTATGAGAATATTATTGGAGAAATTGAATATAAATATTTCGTCAGTTTATGGTAACACGGAAACAGGAAAATGTGCAAATGCTTGTAAATCTATCAGACCAAACTGCGTGGTCAGCAGTCCGTAGCTTACAAACTACTTAAACTAAGATAAACTAACCTAAGGACAACACAGACACCAATGCTCTAGGGAGGACTCGAACCTCCGACGTCGAGCAACCGCACGCTCCGCAGCGAGGAAACAGGCAGTACACGGAAACATGGTTCAGTACTTAAAGTCAGGGATATTTTATTATTTAATATTTTCTAAACAGGTTTTCTACATACAATTGTAGAAAGTTCATAGTTTTTGATCTGATTGGTTACTGGCCGCGGTGGCCGAGGGGACTGAGGCGCTCCAGTCACGGTCTGCACGGCCACTACGGTCGGGGGTTCGAATCCCCCCTCGGGCATGGATATTTGTGCCGTCCTTAGAATTAGTTAGTTCATAAGTTGTTTGTAAGTTTCGGGACTGATGACCTCGTAGTTAAATCCCATAAGCTATACAAACATGTGAACATTTTTTTGATTGGTTAGTAATATACTTAACCAATCAGATTCCAGCAATGCGCTAGTTCATTCGGGAACTTTCACGCTTGCTTTGGTGCAAGAGGGGAGTCGGAGTTTATACACGGAATTGTTAACATATCTATGATTGTGCTCCGAACTTGCTGGAACTATTCTGCGAAAAGTGCTCGTTTATTGGATTAAGAAGTGCATCAAAATGCTTAGTATATCGTGTGTACAGTCGAGTAGTGAAATTCCGTCATTTTTATGAAAATTATGATATTAACCATCATTGAAACCGCGTGGCATGTTACACTAATCAAGAACGTGTGAAGATTTATCTGGGCTGATTTGCGTAGCCTGTTGCGAGCATATTAAAATTAACATCTCTTTTAAGAACTTTTTGGTGACAGAATAAATTAATTACCATAAACTGGCTTTACTAGTGAGTGTGGAATGTGGGTGTAACTATTGCATCATTTAGGACGGGCTTGGCAGTGAAATGTACACCGGAGAAAGACTTAACTAATAATTTCATCGTACCAAATCCCGTATTAACGTAATTTTAACGCAATAGAGCCCAACATTTATAAACAATTGAAGAGATATGCATCTGAGTGAAAACCAGAATCTCCACTTTGTTTTTCTACACAGCTTTTTACAGTGGAATTGCGGTTCTCGTTTTTAGTCAGGTCAGCACTGGATCGACTGCTGGAAAATCGTCACGAAGTGAGTGAATCTATGAACTGACTGTTTTTCGGTGGAACCATTCATATGTTCATATGTCTGTAAATTTATCGGACTCAACTACTTGGCTATTAGTCCGTAGCTTACAAACTACTTAAACTAAGGTAAACTAATCTAAGGACAACACAGACACCCATGCCCGAGGGGGGACTCGAACCCCCGACGGCGAACGGTCGCGCACACCGCAGCACGGCGCCCCAGTGCGCACGGCTAATCCGCCGCGGCTTTCGGTGGAATCAACCAGGTTGCTGAGTTTCAGTGTAACATGGCAGTGTGTGACACAACTATGTCGGTGAGTGAAAAACAGCGGAATGTACGTTTTCGTCCAGACATGGCGCACGTTGTCCTTCAGCAGGACAATTCCGGTCCACACACTGCAAGTACATAACAATCCGATGCTTTGGGTTCAATGTCTTTGACTATGCTCTATACAGTCCCGACTTGGCCCCGTACTACTATATGTCCACGATAACTTGACGATTCGCGCGGTGCATACCGGGAGCGGCCTTGACTGCGCTTCAGTGCTGCCGCAGGGTGAAGAGGGGCGAGGGCATAGACTAAAGATAATATAGACTGCGCGTGACGTCATTACACTGAAACCAACATCTAAGTCACGTGACTCGGGGCAGGAAACCCTGTTCATCATTGCAAGCAATGTGAAGTGCAGCTGACAATCGCAGATCTTTTTCTTGCTAGTGGAAATTAAGCGTAGATTTTGACAATAAAACGTCTTTTCATATTCTTATTACACATTCAGTAGTACAATGGGCGTTAGTTCTCCGCAATTCGCAATATGAATGCAATGGTTACATTTTTACCTGTGCCTAGATAAAATGTTTTCACAGTTCTTTTTATAAGCAACAGAACTGCAGTTCTTAAGCGAATGGCTGTTTTTGTTGTACTGTGAATCTTTCAGTTCGTAGCTCACGCAGGAGACGAAATATCACTTTGACAATTAGCATCAGGTTTCATTCGATTCCTCAACAATACAAGTGCAATGTTTTGCCATGCTTATATACCTGAAATCGGTTTGCATCCACAAAGTCCGATTTTAATATAATACAAACGTTTATATTTAATGACTTTTGCCAGATACAGTGAAGCCATAACGTAAAAGAAGAAAACTATAGGATAATTACATTAAAGAATAATATGACCAAAAAATTATTAATTTACGTGACAAGAACTGGTTTTAAAGAGATAATGAACAGTCTGTATTCATCTTCATCCTTTTGTAACGCTATTAAAGGCAGATCTGAAGGAGAAATTACTTACTTGCTGACATATATACTCAGTCAAGACACGCCGAAATAATCTTCCCAACAATAATCACATTGACCAATTGGGAAAAAAGTTAAAAAAAATTCATAGTGCAGCACAGACATTGAGGATGTGTAATTATGTTGCTTGTAAAATTAATGAAGTTACAGTACTTCTCTCTGGTCACATGCAAGAACGATAATCACCGCATTAATGTCAGTAATATGGAGAAATCACGTTACCTTTACTATTACATGTGTAATAGGAATACTAGAAGTCGTTTTATTGTTCAAATAAACGCTTGACTTCACTTGTAAATTAGAAACACTGTTGTTCGTAATGACGAAGCCTCAGTCACGTGACTCGGGGCAATTAGATGTTGGTTTCAAACCACAACACTGCAGAAATAGGGACACACGCAGTCTATGTTATCTTTGGTCTATGGGCGAGGGGAAGGCAGCGTTGGCTGCATACCGCAGTGCTGCCACCACCAGCCGCTTAATACGAATTCGGAAGCGGTACTTACGCAAATACTGTTCACTTAAGTGATGCTAGAAAGTATGTGGTGTCTTGACATTAATGGCCGAGAGTTTTAGCGACAACTACGGTATTATATCTATGTATACGCATCGAAAATAACGGACCGTCCATATAGGCAAACTAGGCAATTGCCTATGGCGCTGGAATTTTGAGGGCGGCAAATTTGTCGTGCGCGACGAACTCTCGTGCGTTCGCGGTGTGGCGATGAATTCCCGGTTACTACAAACAGACAGAGCAACGGGCAAGAGACGAGAAGGAAGGCAGTGTTACATGCATTCTCTTTGACCAGATTTTTGCTAGTAAGCGTTTAATGAAGAGACGAGTGGCAGTTGCAACTAATCATCCCGTGATCAAAGCTGGCGCGACGCCCATCGTGTCAGCTGGGGCGCCCCACAGCCCCGCGTAGTCCACTGCTCTACAATCTCTGTAGTATACAATGGGCGCTTATTACCTCGTCGCAGGGACCACACACATCGTCAGTGGTAAGAAATAATAGAAGGTTCAGGGCGCCAAATAACACAGGGCGTGCCTTATGTTTGTGCATAAACAAAGGGGAAAAGATGTATACAGGGTGTTTCAGTAAGTGTGTTTGCCTCTGTAACTTATAAAATAATAGGTGACGGGAAATTTTAATGCGGTAGGTCAACACAAGAAATGTTACACTTTCTGCGAAGTTATGAACATAGTTTATTGTATCATTTTCCAAAGAGTTACTACCACAAAGATATAATTTTTTAAAAATGGAACAATAGTTTTTTTCTATCGTGTATTGGATTCGTTTAAACCAGCTGCATCCAAATCAATTTAAACTACGTTCCTATCACTGTTAGTTTGGGAGCTACAACCCTTCAAAGTTCCGGGGGCGGAGGCTGCGATAGCGTAGCTGACTGGCCGAGTGGCTATCCTCTGGAGCACGGCCCACTGTCTCATGACCACCAGCCAGTTAGCTACGCTGTCGTAGCCTCCGCCCCCTAAATTTTGAAGGGTTGTAGCTCCCAAACTAACAGTGATAGGAATGTAGTTTAAATTGATTTGAACGCAGCTGGTTTCAACGAATCCAATGCACGACAGAAAAGACTATTGTTCCATTTAAAAAATTATATCTTTGTGCTGTAACTCTTTGGAAAATTATACAATAAACTATGTTCATAGCTCCGCAGAAAGTGTAACATATCTTGTGTTGACCTACCGCATTAAAATTTCCCGTCACCTATTATTTTATAAGTTACAGAGGCAAACACACTTAGTGAAACAGGTGCGAGTATGGTGTTGTGATGCACAAAGACATTGTGAGTTTGTGCCTCTCTCATGGAAGACATACGCTATGTGTCATCAAGTAACTTCTAGGGTTGGCAACTTTGTCAATTGAACGAGAAACAGCAGACACAACTGATTTGAATGAGATCGTCTCAGATTTTGCAAAAGCCAAGGCAAGAAAAATGAAATTTTTGTTACTCTTCTTATAATAAAGCCTATAATAGTATCAATTATTGTAAACTATAAACCAAAACCTTTTTAAAAGACAAATTCTAAAAACGATGAAATAGTAACATTGATGTATAAAAGTGTAAAATGTAGATAACTGATACAAAATGTTCATGTTTGAGGTAAGCAAACTTTTAGTATTGGCACTTAATAATTTTTTTGCAAATGTCTTGACCGCAAAATACTTTATTATGCACGACGCGTTTCGGAATTCCATTGTCAAATGCAAAATCACAATGGGATAGCAAGCTCAACAGTGTCAGTAATATGTGTCCCAATTTAATGAGGAAATATGTTTGTGTAATATTTATGGTGTGATTGTGTAGTTAAATTAAAAAAGATGCACTGTGTATATTACATTGATGTTTCATTGAGATTTTATTAAATGGAGCGCCATTAAAATAATTTGCCTAGGGTGCCGAATTTTCTCGTGCCGGTCCAGGGACTGCCTTTTGGCCCGTATTATCAGCTAAAGACGACATGCGAACACAGCACACATAAGCAAACAGAACTGCAATAAGATACTGTTCTGTTGTAATGCAGTAGTTACCTCAGCAAGTTCTTTCAAATGAAACACCCGCGCAAAGTCAACCCTCGTTGATAATAACCGCAAGTTATTGGAAACAATGTACTGCAAGAAACGTCCTCCCACATCAAAACCGTGTGTCACACGTCTTTCATAGATTTGACTCCCTGTCTGGCAGAAAGTTTCAATGCAGCAGGAATCTGTGCACTCTTTGGAACAGAGCGAAAATTCGTTCCAGTATTCCCCACAGTGCTAGTTTGTGGAAGTTTAACTTAAATGTGCAGAGTTTGTGTGTATTCACTACCAGTGCAAAATGCCAGCTTTAGAAAGGAAAATAGCATTAAGACAAACAGACCGAATCAAAAGTATCGTTACCACTCTTTACAACATATAATTGGCAGCACTAGCCAAGGCGTAATTAAATGAATTTACCAATTAATTTCGTAGACTAGAAAGGAAAATAGAATGACGGTATATACGTGTTTGAATTTACTTGATTTTTAATCCCAATGCAAATGTAAAAGCATTATATTTGAATAATAAAAATAATAAAAAATAAAAACGAATACTTACTGTCTGTAGATATAGAAGCGTAATTGCCGGCCGCGGTGGCCGAGGGGACTGAGGCGCTTCAGTCACGGTCTGCACGGCCACTACGGTCGGGGGTTCGAATCCCCCCTCGGGCATGGATATTTGTGCCGTCCTAGTTTGTAAGTAGTTCATTAGTAGTTTGTAAGTTTAGGGACTGATGACCCCGTAGTTAAGTCCCATAAGCTGTACAAACATTTGATTTTTTTGAAGCGTAATTAAAAGGCCCTCTCTTGGTAAGATAGCTAGCCGCATTTCTCTATACTGTTATGTATTATCTGTACACCATGCAAATTTGCATATGAAATACTCAAAGTTTCGATATAAATGCAGTCATTTTATTTCAGTCCATTCCTCACTGTCCAGTGACAAAATCCATGTGAATTCCTCTGCATTTATTTGTACATCCTAACATTTATTTTTTATGTAAGCTTTTCATAGTTTTTCCCTCGTTAGTAAGAATACAACTGGTAGCAGCTGCTCACGTTTTTAAGAAAGACAATATAAAATTCCACTTTTTTCGCTTGTATCGTCACTGTAGCTGAAATACTTTTGTACACTACTATCGATACTTTTGTACAATTACGTACAGCCGTTTCTTGAAGTTTACTTGTTGGAGCAACTTGAAGAAGTATAGGATAACAAGTTTTAGTTCCAAAGTAAACACCCTAGCGAATGCTTGAGAAAATTTACATCTAACTTTTAGTGTATAATCAAGTACACACTTCGCGCACATTGCATACATTTGTGCAAATAGCACAGCCAGGCTATGAATGTTTGTTCCATAACCTCGGTTGATTATCGTGTCACAATGTATGTAACACAGTCGCCACATTCCTGAATGTGCGGTAATTCGAAAACGCAACCGTGGAATTTCGCTTGTGGTCGCGAACACCAGGACGTTCGATCGTTACTGCATTTTTGCTGGGTGTGACTAAGCGGTCTGATTTCAATACAGCTCTGCGATTATTGTAATGTCGCAAATAAGCGGTAATGTAGTCAGTTTGAAGTGCATTGTAAATGCCCTGGTCTGTGGAAGGTTTGTACTGCCTGCCGTTTCTATATTTGGCTGTAACATCACTTTCTAAAAGGGAGAAACGGGACAATTAGAAAAGTTCGCAACAAACCTATAAGTTCTCCATTGTATTGCCTAGGATGTTCCTATTATTATGATTATTTTTATTATTGTTACATTTATATATTGTGATTTATTACTGAAAATTAGTACATTTGCTGCAATAGTTCGTTTCTGCTCTGTGAGGTACTGCCTCGAACAAAATACTGTTTCTGTTTTCACACCGATACATGTTTCGCTACAGTTGTAGTATCTTCAGTGGGTATTTTTATTGCTTTACATTGAACAACAGAAACATTTATTTTGTACATGTTATTTTAAGTTCGTTTTGTTTATTATAAATTCATACAAAAATTTTTGTATGTTTATGTACCCTCTTTTTATATGTTGTAGTGGTTACAGTTTTCTACATTATCTGTGTAGGTCCTGCTTGACATCTGGAACTATATGCCACTTGTGTAAAATCACTTTCTTATATCTAAATATATGATCTGTTTTATATTTTTTATAGTTAGATTTAATACCATTTAATTTTATGTAATATCTCTCTCTCTCTCTCTCTCTCTCTCTCTCTCTCTCTCTCTGTGTGTGTGTGTGTGTGTGTGTGTGTGTGTGTGTGTGTGTGTGTGTGTGTTGTGTTTAATTGTTCGTTATAAGCTATGTTCAACTTACAACAGTTGGTGTCTTCATGGGCGGAATGCTGAAGGCAGTAGCAATATTTCAGTATTCGCTGTCACTATTTGAGAATTGTAAAAACAAGATGTGCAGCTGTGTTTTGAGTGGGAAGTTTGAATCTTGACAAGATGGCATGTGCAGTTGACAGTTGACTGTGTTGTGGATGGGAACTTCGAACTGTTACATTGTTTGAAGATTTTTAGGCCTGTGTTGATGTCTGTTGGGCTTTTTTTCCTGTCCAGAAGATGTCCTCAAACGTAGAGTGACAGCTGTTATTTTTAATGCTCTTTTGTGTTCTGTATATCTTGTGTTAAAGTTTCTGCTTGATTGTCCAATGTGTTCTGCTCAAGGCAGATCCTCATAGAGTAGAAACGAAGTATTTATAAAGCAAACACCGATCAGAAGGGCTTCAAAATAATATGATCATTTGCTGCAAATTTGCTCTCTAATTTAAAACTAAAGGTTTTCTCTTTCATTTCAAATGTAGAACTTCGGCTCAGTTCAAGTGTCACCAAGTGGATCAATAACAGATCTATGTAGAGGGTATAGAACATACCGTACACAATGCAGGCATAAAGCAGATGACTAATCTGAAAGCAAGAAGTGATACTCGTGGAGAATCCACCAAAAATCTTTGAGGCGAAGCAAGTCATGATGAGATATTGATCTCCAGCTGTAAAGTACGGCTTTAAGTATCAGGACAAAAAATCAGTTACAACTTGACCAGACCACCAGAGACAGAGATGTGCACTTCGTTGGAGAAGATAATCAGTCACGTATTTTCTAGTTTAATAGTCCCATAATTTGCATTATCGATTTAACAAGCCACGGTAAATATGTATAAAACATTTGCACCATGAATGAACGTAATGCTCCGATAATCGTTAGAAATAATTTACATGTAACGACAAATATGTGATGACAATTCCAAAAAACTGGATTGTTTTTTAAGGAGTATGAGAACTATAAATTGGGCAAGCCAACATCACGTCCGTTCACGTCTGGACCATTTGCCAGCAGTTATAAGGCTTGGCATTCTTCAGAGAGTCGTTTGATGTCTTCCTTCAGGATGTTATTGTTGTGGTCTTCCGTCCGGAGATTGGTGTGATGCAGCTCTCCACACTACTCTACCTTGAACAAGCCTCTTCATCGCCTAATAAGAACGGCAATCCGCATCCATCTGAATCTGCTTACTACATTCGTCTCCTGGTCTCCCTCTGCGACCTTTACCTCACACACTTTACTTCACACACTTCCCTCCAATGTTAAATTTACTATTCCTCGATATTTAAGTATATGTCCTACCAACAGATACATTCTTTTATTCAAGGTATGTCAAAACTTCCTTTTCTCCCCAATTCAGTTACCCTTGTTTTGATCTTGTTAATATTCATCTTAAACGCTCCTTTCAACACACTGTCCATTCCGTTCAATTGCTCTTCCAGGTACTTTGCTGTCTCTCACAGAATTACAATGCCATCAGCAAAGCGCAATGTTTTTATTTCTTCACCCTGAACTCTAATTCCTTCTCCAAATTTCTCTTTGCTTTCCTTCACAGCTTGCTAAATGTACAAATGGAATATCATTGGAGAAAGGATACAACCCCCTCTTACTCCCTTCCCAACCACTGCGTCCCATTCTTGCACTTCAACTCTAAACAGCTGTTTGGTCATGTACAAGTTGTAAATAACCTTCCTTTCTCTATATTTTACCCTTGATGACTTCAGAATTTGAAAGAGTGTATTCCAATCAACATTATCAAAGGTTTTCTCCACAATTTACAAAAACCAAGAAATGTAGGTGTGCCTTTCCTTAATCTATTTTCTAATATAAGTCGTAAGGTGAATATTGCCTACCGTGTTCCTACATTTCTCCTGATTCCCAGAGATCAGCATCTATCAGCCTTTCCATCCCTCCGTAAATAGTTTTAAATTTTTGCAACTATGACTTATTAAACTGATCATTCTGTAATTTTCATACCTATCTGCGCCTTCTTTCTTTGGAATGGGGATTATTACATATTTTTTCTTAAAGTCTGAGGGTATTTCACCTGTTTCATAAATCTAACTCAACAGATGAAAAAGTTTTGTCATGGCTGGTTCTCCCTGAGTCATCTGTAGCTATGAGGGAATGTCATCTACTCCACGAGCATTGTTTCGACTTAGGTCTTTCAGTTCTCTGTCAAATGCATCTCTCAGTATACTATCTCCTATTTCATCTTCATCTACTTGGTCTTACCTTCCTACAATATGGTCTCGAAGTTCATTTCCTTTGTAGAGCCCCTCTATATACTCTTTTCTCCTTTCCGCTTTCCCTTCTTTACTCAGACTTTTCTTAACATTATGTAACGCATCTGCATCTTCCTTCGTTCCATCATTGAGTGAGGATGGTTCTTCGTAGTTATAGAATGCGTCGTCGTCGTCTTCCGGTTTATAAGGCGATTGATGATTTGGAAATATCTGTAAATAACAAGGGTTGTTATGTGAGTTGTTGATATTCTTACAGCTATTTTCCTTGTTTCCAAATGTTGCTTTTATTTCCCTGTAAGCGGTATCTATTTCTCCCCTAGTTATACATTCTATTTTGCTTCTAGAGACTCCTGCTTAGCCATTTTACACTTCCTTTCAATCTCATTTCCTTTCTCACTCCCTTTTACCTGCTTCATTTACTGCATTTTTATATCTTCTCCTATCATCAATTAAATTTTGTATTTCCTGTGATATTCAAAGATATTTATAGGTCTTGCCTTTCTACCTATTTGGTCTTCTACTGCGTTCACTATTTCATCTGTTAAAGCTACCATTCCTCTTCTACTGTTTTAGTTTTCCCCGTTTCTGCTTATTGTTGCCTAAATCTCCCTATGAAATTCTTAAGATCTTCAGGTTCCTTCAATTTATCGAACTCGCATCTCCTTATATTCCTACCTTTCTGCAGTTTTTTCCAGTTTCAGTCTACTGTTCATAACCAATATGATATGGTCTGAGTCTGTCGCGGCGTATTATCCGTGTACGTTGGGGCGACGTTTTGCGATGTGCGCGACCGTTCGCCGTCGGTGGTTCGAGTCCCCCCTCGAACATGGGTGTATGTGTTGTCCTTAGGTTAGTTTACCTTAGTTTAAGTAGTTTGTAAGCAACGGACTTATGACCACGCAGCTGAGTCCGCGGTGGCCGAGGGGACTGAGGCGCTCCAGTCACGGTCTGCACGGCCACTACGGTCGGGGGTTCGAATCCCCCCTAGGGCATGGATATTTGTGCCGTCCTTAGTATAAGGTAGATGATAAGTAGTTTGTAAGTTTAGGGACTGATGACCCCGTAGTTAAGTCCCATAGACTTTACAAACATTTGAACATTTGAAGCTGAGTCCGATAGATTTACAAACATTTTTTATTGTCAGAGTCTAAGGTAGGAAGGAAGCTTAGGGTTTAACGTCCCGTCGCAGCGTTGTCATTAGAGACGGGTCAGAGTCTTTATCTGCCCCTGGAAACGTCTCACAGTTTGAAACCTGATTCCAAAATCTATATCTTACCACTATAAAATCTGTCTGGCTCCTTCCAGTGTCTCCGGGTTTTTACACGCGTACAACCTTCATTCGTGTTTCTTAAACCAGTGTTTGTTATGATTAAATTATGTTCCGTAAAAAATTCTACCAGGTGTCTTCCTCTTTCATTCCTTTAAAAAACATGTTCAAATGTTTGTTAAGCTTATGGGACTTAACTACGGGGTCATTAGTCCCTAAACTTACAAACTACTTATCAACTACCTTATACTAAGGACGGCACAAATATCCATGCCCGAGGGGGAATTCGAACCTCCGACCGTAGTGGCCGTGCAGACCGTGACTGGAGCGCTTCAGTCCCCTCTGCCACCGCGGCCGGCATTCCTTTTTCCCAGTCCATATTAAACAACTATTTTTTTCTTCCCCTCCTTTTCCTACTACCGAATTCCAATCCCGCATCACAATTAAGTTTCCAAATGTTCATACCTTCAAATTTTTGTAAATCTATGGGACTTAACCACACTGGTCATCAGTCCCTAGGCATACTAACTACTGAAACTAACGTATGCTAAGGACAACAAATACACACATGCCCGAGGGAGGGCTCAACCTCCGACAGCGTGCAGGGGGCGCTCCGCTGCTAGGCACCTTAGAACGTTCGGCCACTCCACCGCGACATTAAGTTTTCCTCTCTCTTAACTATCTGAATAATTACTTCAGCATATCGTGCAAAATTCTCTCCAATTGGCTCGTTAAATAGTCAAAATCCAAAGTTGCTTAGAATACTTTATCCATAATGCTGCAAACTTTATGATATTCTGAGATTCGGCAACCCTTCTGGTCAAGGCAGGCTTTGGAAAGCACAAAGACAAAAAGTAAAAACCCTCGCGCTGTGCTGGCGATTACCCCGCTGAATAGTAAGCCCTGGCTAGACCGCCATGAATGGCAGCAAACGTTGCCGCAAAGCTGTGCTGTGAGAGTGCCGAGGACAAAAATCAGTAAAATGAAGTGGCTCCCCACGTAATCACATCTGGCTGTTAGGTAGCCCATTGCTGTATGGGCGTCTCGTCGCAAGTCTTCGCTGGACGTCTTGGCTAATTTCGAAGTGGAAAGGGAGGAAGATTGGTGTTTAACGCACCGTCTACAGTTAGAAGTGGAGCTCATCACTAATGACAATTCTGTCACAATCAGAGATAATCACGACGTATTTGTCCTTCACCACTGCAAACGAGCTAGTTTGTGGTCAGGTCCCTCTTTATGTTCATGGGCCTTATGTTCACTGGAACACTAGTTGCACGTCGTATCGATGAAAATGATGACTCTGAGGTCCTGAGTGCCTCTCTGACGATTACTTGGTCCTCACATTTTGGCTCCCTTTAGGTCGACCTCTGTCTTCTTGTCTCTGTGTTCGGCTCTGTTTCACCCATTACTGTCGAAATCGTCGAATAGTAGCACCGCTCCTATTCAAGTGTCGCTCGATTCTCCGATTATTCCAGCCGGCCTCTTTGAGCCTAATCCCACCTCCTCTCTCAAATTCCACGGAAATGAAATACACAAAGACTTTATTGCCCTAATCTCATCACGTCCCTTGTTTACTCTCCTGCGAGCCCTTCTGTGAAAAACGTCACTCATTCATCCATCTGGCCAACAAACTTTGCAACTTTGCATTTTCCATCGATACCGCTATGAATATCAATTTGTGAAAAATTTGCATAATTCCTTCGTTTTGTCCCTCTCTCTCTCTCTCTCTCTCTCTCTCTCTCTCTCTCTCTCTCTCTCTCTCTGTCCTGTAACTGGCGTAGAATGTATAAAGTTTTAAATTTTCCTATTCAACTGACACTATCAACTGATCAATAATATACCTTTATCAAGTCAGTAACTAATATTTGATGATATATACAATAATGCTTCTGGAAACAGTATCGAGATGTACAGTAAAGGTCTTTTTGCTGTCTCTCTGAAATGGCGGGACAAGCTTGTTGGTCACTAGTTTCAGGGCGATGAGCCAATTAGCTTGCAGACGATTAGGTGACAATGCTTAGCAATTGCTTTGAAATGCTTATTTGTTCGCGTCCGTTAGCTACAGTTTGACGACTTGCCTAGAGTTGGGAGGAAATTAGGGTTTAATGGGCCGTCGACAATGAGGTCATTAGCGACGGAGCACAAGGGCCAGGAAGTCGATCTTGCCCTTTCAGAAGAAACAGCTCGACATTTGCCTGCATCGACTTTGGGAAGTCATCTAAATCTACGTGGCTCAAAGCGGATTTGAACTGTCGTCCTTTAGAATGCAAGTCAAGTATGCCTGACACTGAGCCAATTAGTTCAGTGCTGGAGCTATGCAGCAGCATCAGGCATGCAGTTTCAGTCAGAAACATTCATTTATGGCGGTCACTTAAATGATTAGTAACTTACATACTTCTATGCTAGGTTTTCTGTTATATCATTCGTGTGGTTTTCGTATGCGTGTGCTAAGCTTCCTGTAAATTGCGCCTGTTGGCTTTTATTAGTGTGTGTATTGTTACGAAAGTTTTGTCTTCGTGAACTGAATAAGCTTGAAAATTATTACAGAATCAAATTCTTGTTATTTAACCGGAAATACTATGCCGTCTACGAGGCACTTTCCTCTTCAATTTGGTTTATTCTGTGGCTATCCGGCCAGATCTGAGTTTATCTGTTTACAACATTAGACTTACTTTACTCATGCCTTTAAGATTTTAAAAGGTTTGTGTATTATCTTCACTTTATATTTCAAAATTTTTAAAAAAAGTTCAAATGTTTATAAAGCTGTGGCACCAAACTGCTGTGGTCATCATTCCCTAGACTTACAAACTACTTAAACTAATTATTGATAAGAACAACACACACACCTACGCTGCATGTACTGTTACCCAGTAGATTTACTAGGAAATGATTTTGATAGTGGTGTATTTTAGCCTACTGACATTCCGTGATTTATCCTAAGGAAAACACACACACCCTTTGCCCGAAAGAGAGCTGTAACCTCCGACGGGAGCTGCCGCGCGATCCGTGAAATGGCACCTTAAACCGCGTGGCTGGTACAAAGTACCAGCAGTATCTCCACCAATCGTTACACATGATGCGATTTGCTAATTATCTAAAAGTCCCAGACACCTCAAACTATTTATAACAGTATGTACCCCGTTCTCAGGCATAATTTGACCAGAGTCGGTTAAGACTGGCCGGCCGCGGTGACCGAGGAGACTGAGGCGCTCCAGTCACGGCCTGCACGACCACTAAGGTCGGGGGTTCGAATCCTCCCTCGGGCATGGATATTTGTGCCGTCTTTAGTATAAGGTAGTTGATAAGTAGTTTGTAAGTTTAGGGACTGACGACCCCGTAGTTAAGTCCCATAAGCTTAACAAACATTTGAACATTTTGGTTAAGACTTAAAGTCGGTTGCTGGGCAGAGATATTTTGTTACATACTTTATAAAGTGTATTCGTTCGCTTTGCTTAGCATGAATCGCAAGGAATTACCAAGTATTTAATATCATCTGGCAATTGATGCATAGTCAAATCTTGGTAACGAATACTTCGTTCATCAGAATTGACGTATAATTTCTACCATTTATTGTCTTTTTTATATCTGAGTATTCTGATTGCAATGTTGGACTACAACTTGTTAACTTTTACACTTTCGCAGTTTTGTTACGTCTTGTAAGTAATTTTCGTATCCACTGAATGAACTGATAATTAAAACTTAAATCTAATAGCCCTTATCAGACGGTGTTTATCTATTCATTGTTGTGTTTGTTATAACAAGGCATAGTTTCACTAGTTAAGGGCTGACGGTTCTGCTAAGATTGCTACATCAATTAAACAAAGACCAGTCACTTCGCAAGTGGAAATCAAATGTCCAAATGTGTGTAAACCTATTAGACCAAACTGCTATGCTCATTAGTCGCTAGACTTACAAACTACTTTAACTTACACTAAAGACAAAACACACACACACACACATGCGCGAGCGCGCGCGAGTGCGCTCAAGGTACGGCTCGTACCTCCGAAGGGAACGGCCGCCGACTTCGTAGCGTGGTCTCGCACGTTGAATCGTGGTATTCGAATGCTGGTACAGTTTGTCAACCACCTCCGCAATCTTGTCAGGTATCTGAGATAAATACGTACAATGTGGGTCCCTAGGTCATTTCCGAGTAATATGTTCATTAAGCGAAGCTGCGTAGTAGGAAAACAGTGGTCCTGACTGTTTTTCAGTTCCAAATGTTCAAAAGTCTGTAAATCTGTGGTACCAAACTACTGTGGTCATCGGTGTTTGGACTTACAGACTACTTAAACTAACATAACCCTATCCAAAGGACAAGACCTCCAAAATCTTGTCAGGTATCTGAGATAAATACGTACAATGTGGGTCCCTAGGTCATTTCCGAGTTAACCGTAATATATTCAGTAAGCGAAGCTGCGTAGTAGGAAAACAGTGGTCCTGACTGTTTTTCAGTTCCAAATGTTCAAAAGTCTGTAAATCTGTGGTACCAAACTACTGTGGTCATCGGTGTTTGGTCTTACAGACTACTTACACTAACATAACCCTATCCAAAGGACAAGACGCACGCACATGCTGGAACTTCCGGCGGGAGGGGCCGCGCGGTGCCTGACACGGCGACTAGAACCACGCGGATATTCCCGCTCGGCTGTTCAGTTCGCTTCTATATCTACATCTACATCATCTCAGCAAATCACATTTAAGTGCCTCCCATAGGGTTCATCGAACCACCTTTATACTATTTATCTCCCATTCCATTCTCGAATAGCGCGCGGGATGAAAGAACACCTGAATCTCTCCGTTCCAGCTCTGATTTCTCGTATTTTATTCTGATGATCATTTCTACCTATGTAAGTGGGAGTCAACAACATATTTTCGCATTCGGAGGAGAATGTTGGCGGTTGGAGTTTCGCAAGTAGCCCACGCCGCAGCGATAAGCGCCGTTGTTGCAATGATTCCCATCCCAGATCCTCTATCATTTCCGTAACGCTGTCTCCCCTGTATCGTGACAATATGAAACGAGTTGCTCTTCTTTGGACTCTTTCAATGTCCTCCGTCAAACCCACCTGATAAGGATCGCACACTGGGCAGCAATACTCCAAAAAAGGACGGACAAGCGTAGTGTATGCAGTTTCTTTAGTAGTTCTGTTGCATCTTTTAAGGGTTTTACCAACAAAACTCAGTCTCTGGTTCGCCTTTCCCACGACATTATTTACGTGTTCTTTCAACTTTAAATCTGAAGTAATAGTAATTCCCAGGTATTTTGTGGAGTTGACGGTCTTCACTTTTGATTGATTTATCTTGTAAACAAAGTTTAACGGATTTCTTTTCGTACTCATGTGGACGACTTCACACTTCTCATTATTTAGAGTCAATTGCCAATTTTTACACCATAGTGATATCTTATTCAGATCATTCTGCAGTTCGTTTTTATCTGCAGATGATTTTACTAGACTTTAAATGACGGCGTCATCTGCAAACAATCTAAGACAGCTACTTGGATTTTCTCCCAAATCATTTATGTAAATAAGGAACAGCAGAGGACCAGTAACATTACCCTGTGGAACGCCCGATATCACCTCTGTTTTAGTCGATGCTTTATCACCGATTACTACAAACTGTGTCCTCTCTGACAGGAAATCCCCTATCCAGTCGCAAACTTGGGGCGACATACTATAGTATAGTTTGTGAGGTAAGGTGGCAAAAGCCTTCTGGAAATCAAGAAATACGGAATGAGTTTGCGAACCCTTGTCGATAGTACTCATTACTTCGTGTGAGTAAAGGGCTAGTTGTGTTTCGCATGAACAATATTTTTTTAAATCCGTGTTGACCTTGGGTCAATAGATCATTCTGTTCGAGATAATTTATAATATTTGAATACAAGATATGTTTCAAAACCCTGCTGCAAATTGACGTCAATGAAATAGGCCTGTAGTTTAGTCGGTTACTCCTACTGCCTTTCTTGAATAAAGGTGTGACCTCTGCAACTCAAAAAATGTTCAAATGTTTGTAAATCTATCGGACCAAACTGCGTGGTTATCAGTCCGTAGCTTACAAACTACTTAAACCTAGGTAAACTAACCTAAGGACAAACACACACACCCATGCCCCAGGGAGGACTCGAACCTCCACGGCGAGCAACCGCGCGCTCCGCAGCGAGACGTTTAGACCGCTCAGCTACTCCACTGCGGCTCTGTGCAACTTTCCAATATTTTGGTACAGATCCTTCTATGAGAGATCGGTTGTATATGGCTGTTAAGTAAGGAGCTATCGCTTCAGCATAATCAATTAGAAATCTAATGGTTATATAGTCTGGACCAGAAGACTTGTTCTTATTAAGTGATTTTAGTTAGCCGGCCGCGGTGGTCGAGGAGACTAAGGCGCTTCAGTCACGGTCTGCACGGCCACTTCGGTCGTACGGTCGGGGGTTCGTATCCCCCCTCGGGCATGGATATTTGTGCCGTCCTAGTTCGTAAGTAGTTCATAAGTAGTTTGTAAGTTTAGGGACTGATGACCCCGTAGTTAAGTCCCATAAGCTTAACAAACATTTGAATTTGATTTTAGTTACTTCACTACTCCGATGGTATCTACTTCGTTACTCATTCTGGCCTCTGTTTTTAATTCTAAATCTGGAATATTGTTTTCGTCTTCTTTGGTGATTGAGTTTCTAAAATCTGTGTTTAGTAACTCTGCTTTAGTAGCGCTATCATCGGCAGCATCGCCATTACTATCACGTAGTGAGGATATTGTTTGTGTTTTGCCCCTAGTATATTTAACATCTGATCGAATCTCTTTGGGTTTTCAGTCAAATTTCGAGGAAGAGTTTCGTTGTGATAAGTATTGTAGGCATCTGCTTCTCGTACATCCAGATATACGATTACTACAATTTATTTCTATCGTTAAAAGTAAATTCCATGATGATCCCTTTGAAAGGACATGGCCGACTGCGTCCCCTATTCGTGATAGAGACAGTATGTCCACGCCTGCTAGGGATGGCGAATAAGTCCTGACGAGAGGCGAATAGAGACCACTGCCTCGACCATGCCATGAGACACGGATGTGGCCTGGTCGCGACGGCGTTTATTTGAACTTTGATAAATTCGTGAAGTTTGGAAAGTAGGAGGCGAGGTACTGGCGGAAGTAAAGTTGTGAGGCGGCATCGTGAGTCGTGTCGGGATAGCTCAGTCGGTAGAGCACTTGCCCGCGAAAGGCAAAGGTCCCACGGTCGAGTCTCGGTTCCGACACACAATTTTAATCTGCCAGGAAGTTTGATACAGTTACCTTACTGTCCTCCAAAATAGTCTCCTCTTATAACTATTCACCGATGAGCTCTGCGATACACGTCCTGGAAAGTTTGTACGAAGTCTTCCTTTTGGATGGTGCTCGAAAGCCTCGTCACGTTTAGTTGGGTGTCAGAAATGTCGTCAAATCTCTTTGCTTTCAAAGTGAGTTTAAGTCGAGGGAGTAGGAAGAAGTCTGAAGGATTGAGATACGGTGAGTATGGTGGATGTTGAAGTTGCACCACCCCTGCCTTTGCCAGGAACTTTTTGACGATATTAGCAGTGTGTGAGCGAGCGTTGTGCTGCGACTTGAACATCCACCATACTCGCCAAATCTTAAGCCTCCAGTTTTCAATACAATAATTTGTAATTATTCCTTCAAAGAGATGCGAATATTTCTTCCTTCATTGTGGCATCTCCCGCTATCCACCTGTCGTCTTATATTCAGATGACACTTGAGTGAGGATGACTCGTGGGGGTCTATAACCGATGCAGTATAAGCGGAGCTGCAAGAATTTTAGACTAGAAATCAACGTTTGTTCGATTACACAGTATCGAAGTTTGTTTCATTCTTTCACAACAAACAGTTATGCACTTATGAAATTGGCCTACGCGTTAATAATTGTCATCCCCGTGTCGATCTTCTTTATATTTCCTGAGTTTTCAACTTAATAAATAATCTAATACAGCCGAGACAATTTTCCTTCAGCAGCAACTCCTAATATAGGCCCCTCAGGGGCTCAGCATTAGTTTGCTGGGTACGGGCTTGGCGAACCCGGGGTCCTGAGCCGTGGGCTGTGTCGCGCCAACAGTCCGCTACACCGTAAGCTCTGTGCGTGCCTCAACGACCATCGTTCGGCGCGACGGTGGAACGTTGTACGTATCAGAGCCCGGGGATCTTGGCTTACTCGCCCGGGTCGCGAGGATGGTACAAACCTCTATAAAAAAAAACCTCAATCTCAAGGTGTGCTACGTGCCGAGGAGATGCATGGCTGTTGAGGTTGAACAGCCGCTAGCGAGCAACCTCTGAGGAACCTGCCGCACCTCAGTTGTATCAGGCTTACCCAGGCAAGCGGGGCTCTGCCTGGGTGGACCTCTTTTCCCTAGCTGCTCGTGGGACGACAATGAAACGAGCCATAAACAGCGTAGGCGGGCGCAAAACCGCCGTCTCTAAGAGAGGAAGAAACGAATTTAATGGTGCACAGTATGACCCCCGATCGTTCCCTTCCCTGGCCACACCTTGGGAAGAACGTCGGGCCCTTAACCAATCTGAGCCTTACTCCCCCCAGTACTTAGTCTGTACTCGGGCTGATGGGGAATCCTTTACAAATACTAAGCCGCAATTTTTTGTTGACACTATTGAAAATCGATTTGGTGAAATGGCATCATTTTCCAAAATGAGAAGCGGCTCTGTCTTAATACAAGCGGCATCTCCTGCTCAGTCAAAGGCTCTACTTGCTTGCGACAAGCTGGGAGACGTCGCCGTCAGTTTCATGCCGCATAAGACGCTCAACATGATCCAGGGTTTAGTATTCCACCGTGATCTCCTGTCACAGACTGACGACGAATTGCGTGCCGACTTAGAGCGGCGAGGAGTTCACTTCGTCCGGCGCATCTACAGGGGACCGAAAGATCGCAGGGTTGCCACCGGTGCATTTATCTTGGCCTTCGAAGGCGATGTACTGCCTGAGAAGGTCAAGATAATGATATACCGGTGTGAAGTAAAACCGTACATCCCTCCCCCTATGCGATGCTTTCGGTGCTGGAAGTTCGGGCATATGTCCTCCCGATGCACTTCCAGCCCCACATGTAGGGACTGTGGGCGACCATCACACCCGGACGCGCCATGTACACCACCTCCTGTGTGTGTGAATTGTGGGCTGCAACATCCGCCTTGCTCGCTGACCTGTAGTGTGTTACATAAGGAACGAAAAATCATGGAATTCAAAACCCTGGATAGATTAACGTACTCAGAGGCCAGACGAAAGTATGAGCGTCTTCATCCCGTTCGGATGTCGTCATCGTTTGCTGCCATTGCGTCATCTCCGATCGCTATGGGGACGTCAGCCTCCCATGCCACGCCACCTTCTGTGGCCCCTGTCGGCCGGAAACATCAAACTGCCCCCTTGACTGCTGGGGGCCCTTCTTCTGTTGCCCCCCCCCCACCACCTCCTGTGGGGGCAACTGCCCCACAACCGTTGGGGACTCCGGTCCCTAACACCCAGCCGGAGAAGCAGCAGCCTTCTCCGGCACCTCTCGCCAGGAAGGGGTCCCTGGGCTCCCTTCCTCCTATGGTTTCTCCCACTGATAATGTGGGTACCAGTGAGTGACTGACACAGCCACTTACTTTGAGTCGTGGTCGTAGGGCTTCAAGGTCCTCCTCAGTCCCTGAGGCTGAGGTCGAGGCCCCAAAGCCCACCCAGCAAGAGAAACCTAAAAAGGAGCGAGAGAAGAAAAGGTCGAAGGCTGCTAAGCAACCATCTTCCACGGTGGAAACTGTACCACCACCACCGCCGCCGCCGCCGCCACCACCACCTCACACGTCTGAGGACGTGGTGGAACTCCTCGCCTCACCAGAGGACTTGGCTCTCACCAAGACCTTGGAGGCGATGGATGTAGAGGCCCTGCCTCCCCCGACGGCGACGACTGGTGATTCCGTGGAACAAACAGCACCGTCGATACTGCCATGCCTCAGCAATCAAGAAGTAACATGATCTTGCAATGGAACTGTGGCGGCTTTTTCCGCCACTTACCCGAGCTGCAGCAATTACTGTGCCGCTATCCTGCTTTCTGTGTAGCCCTACAGGAAACATGGTTTCCTGTGCAACGGACCCCAGCCCTCCGCGGCTATCGGGGCTACTATAACAACAGCAGTGACTACAACAGGGTATCTGGAGGTGTCTGCATTTATGTCCTCGCCACTGTTCCTAGTGCTGCCGTGCATCTTAACACGGCTCTCGAGGCAGTGGCTGTTAGACTCAGAACAATGCAGGACATGACTGTCTGCTCTCTGTACCTCCCACCAGATGAGGTCGTGTCCCTTGCTGACCTCACTGCCTTGGTCACGCAACTACCCCCACCATTTATCCTTTTGGGGGATTTCAACGCCCACCACCCTCTCTGGGGCGGTATACAGCCCTCGGGACGTGGTATAGACGTTGAAACATTAATGACACAGCAGGGCATATGCCTCTTAAACAACGGTGCACCCACACATTTTAGTATAGCACATGGCACATATTCTGCTATTGACCTATCTGTATGCAGCCCAGGCCTGCTCCCACATTTGAGTTGGAGGGTCCACGACGACCTTTGCGGGAGTGACCATTTCCCCATTCTTCTGTCACTCCAGCACTTTGAACCTGCAGGCTACCCATCCAGATGGTGTCTACATCGAGCAGACTGGCGGCGTTACACCTCGGCTGCTGTGGCTTCTGTTTCATTACCACGTGATATTGATACGGCAGTCCAACAGGTCACAGCTGTTATAGTCTCAGTTGCAGAGGAGACCGTTCCAATCACCACTGGCTCCCCTCGGCGCAAGGTTGTACCCTGGTGGACGCCCGAGATTGCTGAGGCCATTCGGGACCGTCGGCGAGCACTACAACGCCACCGGCGCCACCCTACACTTGACAATCCGATAGCCTTTAAAAGGCTCAGGGCCCGAGCCCGACGACTTATCCGGCAAAGTAAACAGGACTGTTGGGAGCGGTACGTTGCCTCTATAGGCTCTCGTGCCTCCCCTTCTCGCGTCTGGTTTCAGGTACGGCGCCTCTATGGATACCGCCCACCAGCGGGAATCCCATCTCTGACCATCGATGGAACTCTCTGTACTGACCCGGCCGTCATTGCTGAGTGCATGGCAGAGCATTATGCGAACTGCTCCGCGACGGCAAATTACAGTGCCACCTTCCGCTCCCTTAAACAACGGGTGGAGCGAAATCCTCTATCATTCCACACTCGCCACCGGGAACCGTACAATGCTCCATTTACGGAATGGGAGTTTACCACTGCTCTTGCTGCATGCCCCGATACCTCTCCGGGACCAGACCGCATACATGGCCAGTTCGTCCGTCACCTGTCAGCGGACTTTCATCAGAAATTGCTCGCCTTATTTAATAGGATCTGGACAGGGGGTGTTTTCCCATCCCAGTGGAGGGATAGTATTATTATCCCCGTTATGAAACCGGGAGCAGATCCGCTGGCAGTTGACAGCTACCGCCCCATCAGATTAACAAATGTTCTATGTAAGTTGCTTGAGCGTATGGTGAGTCGCCGTCTTATGTGGGTCCTTGAAGATCGGAGTTTGCTGGCCCCACAACAGGGGGGTTTCCGCCAGGGACGCTCCACTATCGACAATTTAGTGTCATTGGAGTCGGCCATCCGTACAGCCTTCTCTAGGCGTGAGCACTTAGTTGCGGTCTTTTTTTATCTCCGGCGGGCGTATGACACAACATGGCGCCACCATATTCTTGCTACATTGTATGACTGGGGCTTACGGGGTCCACTCCCAATTTTTATCAAGAATTTCCTCTTGCTGCGCACTTTTAGGGTTAGAGTTGGTACCTCCTTCAGCTCACGCCGAGTCCTGGAGAACGGCGTCCCACAGGGCTCCGTTCTCAGCGTACCGCTCTTTTTAGTTGCAATAAACGGTCTTGCTGCAGCAGTGGGGTCATCGGTTTGTTGTTCCTTATTCGCCGATGACTTTTGTTTATTCTACAGCTCTCCTAGCATTGGTGTCGCAGAAAGGCGTCTTCAGGGAGCCATCCGAAGGGCACAGTCATGGGCCACGACACATGGCTTTATGTTCTCAGCATCTAAAACCCGGGTGATGCACTTTTGTCGTCGTCGGGCAGTTCACCCTGACCCAGAACTGTACCTCGCTGCTGACCAGCTTCATGTTGCAGAAAACCATAGGTTCCTCGGCTTGCTGTTTGACAACCGACTGACTTGGGGGCCACACCTTCGTCAGCTGAAGCAGAAGTGCTGGCGGCACCTAAATATATTGCGATGTCTCAGCCACACCGCCTGGGGAGCTGACCGTCGAACCCTCATGCGCCTCTTTATGGTGCTCATCCAATCACGCCTGGATTATGGGAGCCAGGTGTATGACTCTGCATCACCTTCAGCACTGAGCATCTTGGATCCTATTCTTAATGGTGGTGTCCGCTTAGCAACAGGAGCATTCCGTACCAGCCCTGTGCCTAGCCTCCTTGCCGAAGCTGGCATCCCTCCCTTGAGGTACCGCCGGCAACAGTTGCTGGCCTCCTACATTGTCCATGTCCACGCCACGCCTCACCATCCAAATCGCAGGTTATTGTTTGCAAATGCCGACCTTCCCTCTCCGCAACGTCGACCCAGATCGGGTCTTCCAGACGCGGTCCGGGTACGTTCTCTTCTTTCTGCACTTGAGTCTTTTCCTCTCCGTCCTGCATTCTCTTGCCTATCTAATATCCCTCCTTGGACCATCCCTCGCCTCCAGCTTCACCTGCAACTATCCTGCGATTCGAAGGCGTCGATTCCACCACACTTACTCAGACACCAGTTTCTGGACATACTTAGCACATTCCGTGATGCAGACGTCATATACACTGATGGCTCCCAGGTAGACGGCAGAGTGGGTTACGCCTATGTTCATGGCGACCACACTGAACAGCGCTCCCTGCCCCCTGGCTGTACTGTCTTTACGGCAGAGCTAATCTCAATAAACCGTGCACTCGACCATCTTAGAGCATGCCCCAGGAAGTCATATCTTATCTGTAGTGCCTTGCACGCTCTCGACCACTGCTTCCCCAAACACCACTTGGTGCGATCCATCCAAGTCACGGTGTTCAGTCTTGGCAAGTCAGGCCGTTCTGTGGCATTCATCTGGACCCCTGGCCACGTTGGGATTCCAGGGAACCAACGCGCTGATCAGCTGGCCAAGCAGGCCATCACATGCCAGCGCCTGGATATCGGTACCCCAGAAGGCGATATCCGCTTGGGTCTCCACCGAAAGATCTTAGAGGCCTGGAATTCGGAATGGGCAACAATGAGTATGCCCAATAAGCTCCGCGGAATCAAGCCCACGACAGCATCTTGGAAGACTTCCCTAAGGCCTTTTCGACGGAACTCAGTCGTTCTCTGTCGCCTGCGTATAGGCCATACGTGGCTAACGCACGGCCACCTCTTACGCCGAGAGGAACCTCCACAATGCCATTGTGGCGCTGTGTTGACTGTAGTCCACATCTTGTTGGACTGTCCACTTTTAGCTGCATTGCGGCAATCTTTTAACCTGCCTCCTGCACTCTCTTTGATTTTAGCTGACGACGCCTCTATGGCTGACTGTGTTTTAGGTTTTATTCGCGCAGCGGGCTTTTATCACAAGCTTTAACGGTGGGTTCGTATGCCTGATCTTCAGGCATACACCGCTTATAGTTTTAATCTGTTGTCGCTTTTGTCTTGTCAGTCCCTTTTCTGACTGGCAGTTGCATAGTATGTGCAGAATGGCTGGCTCATCCATTATTATCCTAGTGATCAGCCAGCCAACAACATCTGCTGTGATTTTTAGTTGATTATTAGTCCCACCACTACAGTGGTTCCCTTTCACTTTTTATGTTGCAAATATGACCAACACTGTCTTCCTGTACGTCTTCTGTACTAGTTGCTGGGTGCTTATTTTAATCATCCATGAAATCCTGTGATCTCTTAGCTGGGAACAGGGGACTGATGACCACGCAGTTTAGTCCCCTTTAAACACCCAACAACCAACCAACCAATCCTAATATAGGAAGCTTATTACCCCGATTCATTGCTATCACGTAAGATGAATTTTTGCAGACTTGAAATCCTAGTTTATAGTATGTCACAAAAACTTCGTTTCATTATCCGGGATGATGATAAATCATAAACCAAGCTTCAAAACTGTGTCATTAACTCACGACGACATAATGTCACTACTGGAGGGAAGGGCTGTTGGTGACCCTGGAAGTGAAAGTGCTAGCATATGAGCTATTGGGGATCGATGGAGTATTATCATGTCTTTTCACGAGACCATGTGTCAGTTCCCCACACAAAGTCACTAACGACACTACATTGTAATCAGCGGCTTTGATGTAGTTAGCAAACGTCCTGCGAAGAAAAAGCAACGTGATGTTCGGTGATGAACTTTGTGCAGGACACAAGCTTAAAATTTACTTGTTTGCAGATTAAGACATCGTATAATGCATCGCCCGGAACTCGTATCTTTTCTTTGAGGTTGAAATATCAACGTACGACTATTGACCCATGTCAAACATTCCCCCCTCGGGCATGGATCTTTGTGCCGTCCTTAGTCTTAGCTAGTTCATAAGTAGTTTGTAAGTTTAGGGACTGATGACCCCGTAGTTGAGTCACATAAAAAAAAAAAAAACCATTCAGTCAATTTCTTCAGCCTGCTTTTTGGACACCTTCCCTTTTGGAACTAGCACTCTTAATGGAAGGTACAAGGGTCTTTGTGCAATGTGTAAGAAAAGAGGATAATCCTTCAGCCGATTTGCGAGTAGTAGATGCGAATGTCTCTTGGTTACATAATTGCCTAGTAAGAGACAGGTACAAGTTAGAAACACCACGTTTAATGTCTCAGGAAGCTTCACAGTAGCGTAAGCCCTATCACAGAATGAATAATTCGTGTTAGAAACTGCTTTCGTGCACTATTTTCCGGTGCGTCTACAGTAAACAGCACAGAAAAGGAACAATAGGTTGCAAGCGTTCGGCAGTAATCGACGCTGCCATTTTCACACATCGACGTTATACTGATATTTCGCGATTAATCGTTGCAAATAGCATGGGTGACAGAAACCGTTTCGCAATTCTGGTACCAAATCACACTGTTACGTGTCTCACCTGCCATTGCAACATGACTTTACCAGTAATTAAACCCCTCTCTCGGAACACGCAATGCTCTACAGTTATCGGAATGTCTGACTCATTATTGTTTTCCGTTTAATGGCTCTTTTGACATCGGTTTTATTGCGTACACATGGTAGCCCTCCGACTGTTAACGGCTATTATAATCGACCGTCTGTAAATATACCTTTGTGAATGAGAAAAAAAGACATTGATTTCGTAGTGGAACAACACCTAAAAAAATAGAAGGTGAACATTTAGTTACTATTATTTATTTCCGTAGCTTATTACAGTCAAAGATGCAAATACTAAGTACAAATGTGCAACCACAAGTACTAAATAATTTTTCAGAAACAAGACTAATATACATCAATGTACATATGATACTGGTACCTACCTCAAAGAATCGACTGATCACAAATGCATTTGAGGTACGTATTCTGTTACACGCACTTCATGAATGTGGGTTAAGAAAAGAAAGTCAGTGCGGGAAGTTAGTTTTATTACTGACGAAAAGTTTACCTCTACCAAGTAATTTATCAAAATGTTCAAATGTTTGTTGAGCTTATAGGACTTAACTACGGGGTTATCAGTCCCTAAACTTACAAACTACTTATGAACTAGCTAATACTAAGGACGGCACAAATATCCATGGCCGAGGGGGGATTCGAACTCCCGACCGTAGTGGCCGTGCAGACCGTGACTGGCGCGCCGCAGACCACTCGGCCACCGCGGCCGGCAAGTAATATATGTAGACTGTGTTAAAAGCTACATACTGCCTATAAAAAGTCAGCCAATCCTCTATACAAAACAGTGTCTAAGTCTCATTCCTTTCAGCAACGTTTATGTATTTTCTATATCTTAGTGCTTCGATTTATGTTCAAATGCTTGTAAATCTATTGGACTAAACTGCGTGGTCATCAGTCCGTAGCTTACAAACTACTTAAACTAAGGTAAACTAACCTAAGGACAACACACACACCCACACCTACACACACACACACACACACACACACACACACACACACGCCCCATGGAGGACTCGAACCTCCGACGGCCAGCAACCGCGCGCTCCGCAGCGAGGCGCCTTAGACCGCTCGGCTACTCCACCGCGGCTTCGCTATTACATGTTAAAAACAGCAGTTGTAACAATTGACTGGCCAACTGTAGTACTCTACTGAAATACGTTGATCCAAGACAGTGGAAAGTGAGATCCAAACGGGCATTCCAGAAATATGAAAGATAATAAAACGGATTTTTGAATAAATATTGTCGTTAATTTCTGCTGTACCATTCATAAGTTACTGAAAGACAGTTTACTCGTGTGGACTTTGAACATTTAACTGAGGAAAGCTAATATGCTGCTCATTTCTCTTCTGATGTTACTTTCTGTTAAATATGAAATATCTTAGATAATAATCTGAATGTTTTGTGTCCTTACCTAGGAAAACAATCCAAATGAATATGACAACGTGCATTCAGTGCTATAATCACCATTGTCATCATCATTGTACAGCTTGATTATCCCATGTACTGTTAACCAGAGTCTTCCAACTTCTTGTGTCTATGCATAATTTGTCACGAGAACATCTCCCACTATCCTTCTTGTAGCAGCAAGTTCATCCTTGATAATGTCCAGCCTACGGGAAGTTTCACTTTCACCTCTCTTTCCTAATTTATTTCGAGTGTTTATCTGCTCTCCAATCTCATTAAATGACCGCACCACGGTATACTAGAATCCGTCTTTCTTCGTACTGCTCCCTTATCTTAGTCTTCTGTACGCTTGAGGTAAGGACTATAACCTCTGATGACTCTTTCATTGCGAAGGAGCATGTTCTGATACCATAGGTCAATATTGATTGAATGTTAGTGTTGTACAACACTAATTTTGCTTCTTCTAGAATCTTATCGTCCTAAATAATGGTTCTCACTTTGCCCTCTGTAAGGGTCATCTATCTAATCTAGTTACTCTGAAGATTACACTTCCAAGGTACAGAACACTATCTAGACACTAGTTTTACATTTACCGAATTCCTGTCTCTAATGACTACCATCAGCACTATTTTGGCCTCAATGATTTAGAGATTGTTCACCTGGAACGAAGATTTCCATGCAGCCTGAACTGCATGTGTTTCACCCAAGATCATGACAATATCAGTGAAGTCAATATCATTAAATTTGCCAACGATTTTCTTGATGTTCTTAATTATACCGTCCATAACAGTAACGAATAGTAGTGGGTACAGTGCACTGCCAGCTCCACTCTAGGTCTGAAACCATGAATATCGTTCCTTTCCAACTTGTACGCAGCAAGTACAGTCCTCATGAAGGCTCGGAATTTTCCTTACCATCCTTTCCTTTCGTCGCGTACCTTCAGATCATCCCGCTGCCATATTCATTTATACTCATGGGATCGCAAATAATAGATTCTTGTCTTTCTGCCTGTATTTTTCCAGCAGCAAACGGATACTGAACATACGCACAGATTATATGATACTTAATAACTCTTTTGAAGTTTCGCGGCCTTAGAGGTTTCGCATCAGTATTTTATTCTGAATACAGGAATGTTATCCTGTGATCACGGTATATTGCGAATGAGACTTCCTTCCACATCTACATCTATATCTACATGGATACTATGCAAGTCACATTGATGTGCATAGCACAGAGTTCATCGAACCACTTTTATGATATTTCTTTATAGTTCCAGTCTCTAATAGCTCGCGGGAAACACACTAACCACAAAAGCTAAAGTAGAATAAAATCATTTTCGGAATCGGAACTGTATATAAATTACCATCCATCAAGGTACTTAGTAGTTGGTGTTTGAAGTTTAACCAGTCCGAGGACAACGACAGCGAAAATTACTAAATAATACCACGTAACAGGTAATTGTGACCAGAAGGTTCAAAAGAGTGATAAGCGAGATATTTTCCGAAACAAAGGAGCTAAATATTAGCATGAAACAATACATGTTGACGCGTGCAGAACTTATAGAGTCGTGTTTGGCGAAATAGGCGTTTTTTGCTGGCGCAATTCGTTCTATTTCGTTTATTTATTTTCATTGTGTTTCTTATTTTATTTATTAATTTTTTTCTTTTGTCTTGTTCCGCAGGACCTAATTGGGGAAGAAGTTTTTTTGGCCGTATAACGAGTCAGTACATAAGATTGTAATTGGTAAAGTGAAACGCTTAGCAGTCCTATGCACACAGCAGGCCTAAACGGAAGTAAAAAGAACCAACAACGTAACATAGAAATTAGTTTAATTTTCTAATTTGGCACTAAAATCCAACTGTGTAATTTCCATTCTGTGATTAAAACATAACGGAAGGAAACAGCATCTCCACTTGACTATGGGAACGTGTTGTCATGCTGCATTCTCTTTGCTGTATTTGCACTACAGTCGTCTAATATCAAAAGTAAGTGCAGATTTTAATTGCGGTTTTTGAGTCAGAGCTGCTCGTAAACGGTGTTTTGATACTGCAAGAACATATGAAAATTTGTACCGACCCGGGATTCGAACCCAGATCATCCTGCTCAGTAAGCAGTTCCGCTAAGCCTCTACGCCACCACGTCACATGTCCTACAAAGAAGACCATTGTACTCCTTTACTCGCAGCGATATATGCTTATGTAGGCAAACATGTGCGAAAGAACAGATACCGCAATTCTTAATTGGAAATAAGTGAGATGACATTATCAAATGATACAACGTGAATATCAGCTTCGTATCAAGAGCTTTATCACAAATAGAACAGACACCATATCAATAATTCTATACGGGGTGAAAAGTAATTAAACCGAAAGAACCATGGAGGTTGTAGGGGCACCAAAACAAATATTTTCTCCTAATGTCTTTTTTTCCTATGAGGAGAATTTAAACCGGTGGAGGCCGTATTAAATGTCAGGCACTATTACAGTTGTCTTGTCAGTTCATTGCCAGAATTGCCGGAAGACGTCCCGTTCCCTACAAGACAACGCATGTGGTTCCAACATGACTGGACGCCGGCACATTTCATCGTCGTGTGCGTCGATTCCTGGACCGACGGTTCCCAGAAACGTGGATTGGCAGAGGTGGTCCCGTAATATGGCCTGCTCGATTCCCAGATATGTCCCCTCTGGACATTTTTTTTGTGGGGAGATATGCACAACCATGTTTACGCAAATCCCGTTGCATCAGAAGAGAATCTGGTTGCCCGGATAGTAGCAGCAGCAGGAACAATTCAGGATACTCCTGGGGTTTTTCGCCGTGTCAGACAGAACATAATCCGACGGTGTAACCTTTGTTTACGTGTCAATGGAGGCAATTCTGAAAATCTATTGTAATTGAAATTGGGTTATGTTAATGTATTGTCTCCTGGTAATAAAAAAATAAAATATTTGTTAGTTTAATTAATTTGTTTTGATGTCCTCTACAATCTCCCAGAGTTTGTCGGTTTAAGTACTTTTCACCCTGCATATGCCCCAACAGGCAATTGACAGTTTCAACGCGGACGCATTAATACGCTCGTGCCCTCGCATGATTCCATGGGCAACGGGCACTACCATCTTAATGTGGTGCAAGTTGAGAATTTGGGTTGGAGGGGAAGCTTGCCTGGATAGCCTAATTGCTTAAGACGACGGCTGGCTCGAAGCGGGAAATCCGGGTTCGAATTGGATTTATTTCAATGCACTGAAATGGTCGAAATGTTTAAATATTTCGAATTCGTAACTTATATAGGTCTCCAGATCTTGGAATAATTATTCAATACTGATGTACTGTACTGTTCATAATCTCTCAGTGTGAGAATTCAGTAACTGGTTCCACAAAGCAGCTTAGACGTTGCTGCAACATCTCAGTTTTCTTTATATCCTAGACCTCTCCAGTCGGAGACATCATTAGAGAACATGTCCGTCGTTTATAAGAAATCATTCTCTTTTAGTTACGGCCGTTACGTATTGTGACAGTAATTACTAATATCTGCGCAGAATGGCCGTGTGGTCTAAGGTGTCACGCTACCTATTGGGCGGCCGTTCCAGCCGGAGGTTCGAGTCCTCCCTCGGGCGTGGATGTGTGTGTTGTCGTTAGTGCAAGTAAGTTTAAATACTTCGTAAGTCTAGAGACTCATGACCACAGCGGTTCGATCCAATAGGTTTACAAACATATGACCATTTGAATTAATAATATAATTACGTCGCAAAAACCTTTGTAATATTCTGAAACATATTTACGGTGATACATGAGATGCACATGGGAACTGATAAGACTGTGCTCGGATAATAATAATAATCTCCGAATGCCATTAACGTATATCATTCGGATCTTTTATTATTTATTAATGAGGTACGCCAAGGGCAATGCGTTTTAGTAATAACTAGCTGCAAACTCGGCGTTGCCCGGGTATTTATTTATTTATTTATTTATTTATTTATTTATTCCTGCCATTTTCAGCTATATATTCATTTATATAAGGGGTGTATGTCTGTAAAATCTCTTGGGAATACAGTTAGTAGCAAAGAAGTAATAGATTAAAACTTGGTGCGTGATGGGGAGGTTTAACATGAACGTTACTGTTTACGTGCTCATATCTCATGAACTACGTGTCGGAATGTGATACAATTTAGAAGCTACATTCAATTATATATGTGTATACTGTCTGTAAAATTTCCTGTCGCTACAATTTGTAGTGATCAAATTATAAGTTGTAACGTCATGCCGAGAGCCGTAGATTTACTCCATAAACAGCGGAAAAGTAGTAAGCGAGAAACTTTTTTCCTTTCATCATTTTACTATGGTTGCCAGCGAGAAAAAGTTTAATAAAGGTTTAAAGTTTGTTGCAAGTCGCTAAGTACTGTCAGTCTCATACAGTGTATTTCGAAGGTCTCGCCGCATTATACGGCATTTTTTGCGATTTCTATTGGTTATGACGTAATATCTTTTGAACCGTGTGCCGTATGTGATTCTTAACCATGCAGCAATTGTTACCTCACTGTAAGGAATATGTGTACCAAATTTGGTTGAAATCGGTCCAATGGTTTAGGAGAAAATGAGCAGCATTGTCCCAAAATGCTGCAGTTTTTCGCGCATATCATTGTTTATGACGTCATATCTCTTGAACTATATATCGTATGTGATTCTTACACTTACGGCACCGTCCTCGTGGACTGAAGCTTATGTGTACAAAATTTCATAAAGACTGGAACAAAACTGTAGATTTGTATGCAGCACGTACAAACATAGGGACACACTGCTTTATATTTTAGAAAAGTGTCATATACAGTATATAAAAAGCCGAGTTTTCTTAATATGACCAGTAGATTATAGTTTCCAACGCCTCATCCGAATTCTCATCGCAATAATTATTGCCACTTTCACTAGTTGCCAGGTCGTATATATTTTTCCTATAGTATCATAGCGTAATTATTTGCTGAAAAGCAAAATAACGTTTCTTATTTCATTCAAATGAATGTGAACATCAAAATTTAGCCTTTGGAATTTACTCACATCTGCTTCGTTTGAATTACTGATGTCGTTGATCAAACAAACTAAAAAAATTATACATAAAAGAAATTTTAGCACATACTCCTAGTTATTTAGTAACATTGAATCTACGTTATCATTAGTTTACTTATAGTGTGGTCACTTTGGCTTATCACTGTCCACTTGGAATACACGTAAGAGATGAGGTGTAGTTAGGGTTCTGAAACGTCCGTGATATATACAGGACGTCTGGAAGTAACTGCAGCTTTAAAACCACTGTGATACGTTAGGCATGTGAAGTTGTCTGAGAGTCGAACAGTGTTTTGGGACTATAACACTTGTGCCAAAGTAACGGTGCTGTTGGATCTAACTGTTGGCCATCATTCTAGCGGACTGCCACTTCACACGTCAGGTCTTCCACTGAAGTGCCCATTGCAGTCTGAGGTATTTGCAGTTTTAGGACAGTGGGAGCCATCACAGTGAAATACCTGCCAGGAGTTCGGTATTCAGCAGACAGTATCGCTGACAAGTCGTAGTTCGTTCCAGTGTTCAAATGTCGAGCATTTAATTGTCCAGTATTCGCTTCTCTCGTAGATCCCTCTTCTATTCAGTCTACAAGCCAAAATGACCCCGGATGGCAACTCCATTTATTGGAAACCAATCTGTCTGCCCAAATAAACTCAGTTGCGGGCTGCTATTGTGCTCATTGACGTGACTTCACCGCAGTGTAAGGCTATTTAACTTTCGCGTTTCTACTTAGTCTGGTATAAATTCGCTTTAGATATTATATAATAATACTCAAACCAATCACACATTAGAGTAGGTTAATTTACTATGTTAAAATATGAGTTGAATTGCTGGTATTCTGAATGATTATAACGTTCAAATAAAATTTTCTTTAATTATTTTAAAGTAAAATCTGTTATTTTTCTGACATCAAAGCTTAAAATCGTTAAATTTGATGATTAGACCACATAATCGAAAACACTCTGTTATTGGTTGAAGCTCGGATGACGTTACACGACACTAGGAAGACGTAGCTATAAGTGTGTTATATATTTATTAGCCCGAATTTCTAGATTTTCCTCACTTTTTCTGCATGTATTTTTTTTTGTTATGGAAAACAGGTTTACAGCTTTTATATAATAATTGTTTGTGTGTGTGTGTGTGTGTGTGTGTGTGTGTGTGTGTGTGTTTTCTGATAGTGAAAACCTGAAAATTGGTGTGTTTATAAAATCTTTGTTTTTGGATATGAACCAAGATTTTACGTGCCGGAAATAACGAACGTAAAACTAATTTTAAAGGAGAATATACATGGTAAGTTCGCAACTATGTAGTTATAGTTCAGCTTCAGATTAATTCTTGTGTATACGTAAATTAATCTTGCTCACTGGTCGCTTTCCATATATCAATATGCATTTTTCTTGTACTGATTGGCTGCAAAGAAACTTGTCAGGATAAATCGGAACTCGGGTTGCTAAGAAGGCTGAAAATAAAAGGACAAATAGTTTATCGTAGGTAACAACGTTAAATATATTGGAAGAAACGTACGGTCAAGTTTTGCATTATCTGTATTTGTGAGTGATTTTATGTGATCGATCAGTATTTGATCAAGCTGTTTGGTATTGTAACGACTAGCGTCTGAAACAAGGGAGCCCAACCCTCTCTTATTGTTTTCTCTCTTTTAATTGTCGCGGAATAATTTGAAACAGAATCGAATTGTTGACGAAATTAGTAATCATTTCAAATTTTATTAAAAGTATTTGCATTTACCAGATGCGCTCAAAGGGTATTTTTGAAACACAAACCGTTGATTTATCGATCACATACTGAAATACTGAACCACTCATGTAAACATTCAAACTGACAACCAACGTGACATTAGTACATTCACCAGCTAAATTAAAAAAACCATTTTAAATTCAAATTTTTGGCGTGTCATATCGTGAACTGCTCACTAATTTTTACGTAATAATACTTTACACCTTTGCAGATGCAGAGCATGACACTTATTTCTGAACTAATAGAATAATAATTATCGTAGGGAGACTTACGTTTAAATGATCCTCAAAAAAGTAAATAAACGGAGACCTCTGGGAGTGGGTTTCAGTCACATTTAATGCTTTTCACATTGATTGGAACATGCAGAAATACACTTCCCGGAGTTTTTATAGTTGTGTTTCTACAGTGTGGTATTGCGCGAGTATTCAAACAATGTCAGTTGACGTCACAGGCATTACATGACTCAAATGGAGCATTTTAACATGCTTTAAAATTATTTAAATTTCATTTTCTCTATTTTACAAAATACTACAATTCAGAGGGAAAAAGTGATGGCGTAACTAAAACTATTGAAGACGGTTTCAGGAAATGAGTGTGTGAGTACTTAACCATTCTGAACTAATAATGTACTCTGTACTCATCACTCTGCCCTACTCGAACTTTAAGATACCCCCACCGTTTTTACTTTTATTTATTTATTTATTTATTTATTGTTCATGCAGTTGGACAAATGTTTGTGTGAATATTGAAGTAACGCACGCCATTACCACTAAAATGTGTAAGTACTATCATGTTCAAAGGTATGCGAACGATAGGAACTGCGTTCTCCTGATTTGTATCAACAACCACAACCGTAACGTAACTGTTTCTTTTCAGTACAATCGTATCCTTATACAGAATAGTTACTACAAGATTACCCTTGAGGTAACTGTTCTCACGGCTGTCAATCCAGATATAAAATGATACCACGTAATGCACATATCAGAAAAACTATTAATAGAGATGAGAGTGTTTTTAACTCTAACAAACTCCACTTATATGAGTATTACAATGGACGACGTATTAAAAAGCAAGTTATAACTTGATATTACTTGACGATGGTTTTTTTTTATTGCACCTTGACCCAGGATTCAATCCAAAACGTATTGTCTCTGTAACTAATCACAAGTGGTTTTACATATGCTTTCAGTCACAATTAACAAAATGTGTGTACGTTTGAATTTCAAATGACATGTATAAAGTTTTGTGTTGGATGTGGATTCCAATCACGTGTTAGACACCGAAAATTTTCCCCAGTACCGACATGATTAAAACTGAGGTAATTGAACGAAACGGTTTTGCCTCACCGGGATGGTAGCCCTACACCTTTCGTCGTTAGTTTTGATCCAAGAATAAGCATTAATTATTGTCTCCACTGCAAGTAACGTGATTGGAAGTTGTGTGCTGACTGAGAGTCTAATGTGCATATATCAGTGCCAGCTATACATGACTAGACAGTGAGTATTGCATTATGTTTCAATATTAACTATGAGTGGTGTGTTTGAAACTGGACTGGCAGACGAAAAGTTGTGTCAGACTGGGTAACTAAGGCGGTGCCAATCGTTACTACTGACAACGTACTGAAAGACGTACAACCTTTAGGTTCGTGTATTCATGGTACAACCTGTAATGTCATCATTAAGACTTTTATACCTAACAAGGATTTGCACCCAAAAACGTATTCCTTGCGGTTCTTGAGGGGGGAAAATCGATAGATCACTATCGTCCTCAAGGGGTCAAATACAATAAAAAAGGAATTGTGAGCTTAAATCCCAGTCCAGTTTCAGTTATTTCACCATCTGAAGTTTAAATATAATAAGAAATACGTACATTGTGATCTTATATGACGATTTTCCGACTAACATAAGGAAAATACAATGTAAGATAATTGATTAGTGAAAGAATCTCAACATGTCACGGCCTTCGCTTCGATCATGCCAAAAGACAAACGACCCTCCTCTGGTAAATAACTAATGGAAATCTTGTTCAGTGTGGGTTTGGAACCTTAGGGCAACCCTCAGTTGTTCAGCTGGCGTTACAATACGTGAAAAGGTTTTATTCGTGCTTATAAAAATGGTTGTGTGATGTATGGATCTAACCTGTACATTAAACATAAGAAATTACAATAATTCCAACAATTCAACGAAATATACAGACGGTTAATTTATGACTTTCTCATAACTAAGGATTCTCGAAACTCTATGTGAATTTTCATTCCGTAAAGGTTTGTTACAGTCCTTCATTTCCTTGTTAATCTGCATCGATATTTACTAGCTGACTTCGTTCGTAGTGCGTTCACACAGCGACAGCTGAACGAACCTGCAACACGGTGGGATGCGGTAATTTCTGCAGGATGAGTTGATTTCCAATTGAAGTGCTGTATGAATTTTAATCTGCCTGAAATATGGTACGGTGTAACCGCAAAAACCACATATTGAGCAAAATTTTTTTCTTTACATTTTTCAACGACAATTCTTCTTGTATAATTTCATAGGTAATAGAGTAGTGAATTTTATCTCGAAGCACATTGTGTGATGAATATTGATGTATGTGGTCTACCACTGCACAGTTTACGTCAAAAAATTATGTAGTGCATACTTACAGAAATATTTTGTACTCCGTATTGTCATGCAGAATGCTATAAGAATATTTATTAATTGTCACTTTTATATGAGGTTTTAAATTGTTCTTGTGGTGGCTTATTGTATGTTGTACATTTGAAGGTTATGAAGTTAGTCGTCCACGTGTTAGAATATGGAGAATTGTTTATTGTTAGTGACTTGCAGGCAGCAATAGCACGGAGGTATAGCCGTGCGCACTGAGGCACCGTTCTGCGGTGAGCGCGGCCGTTCGCCATCTGAGGTTCGAGTCCTCCCTAAGGCATGAGTGTGTATGTTGTCCTTAGGTTAATTTAAATTAAACTAAGTACTTTGTAAGCTAGGGTCTAATAACGAAGCAGTTAAGCGCCATAGATTTACAACCATTTGAATTTTTTTAGCAGGCAGCAATGTCTCACATTTGTGCTGTGAATGGAGCAAGTACATCAAAGAAATGATGTCAGAGGATTCATTTCTCGTTTCAAGTAATATCATTGCAAAAAGAAATTTTCGCCTCGGTCACGGAGGCCAAAGGTCTTATCAATTTCCTCCACTCATCTAACTACTTACGAACTAGGACGGCACAAATATCCATGCCCGAGGGGGGATTCGAACCCCCGACCGTAGTGGCCGTGCAGACCGTGACTGGAGCGCCTCAGTCTCCTCGGCCACCGCGGCAGGCGGAAAAGATCTGTTCAGCTCCACATCTGAGAGGTAAGAGATGCTGAATTCCATGAAAATGACCCAAATTCGATTAACTGAGTTTTTATTAGTGCAAGGACATGGCGCACACGGCCACGTGAGGACAACTGATGAGTTACTTGACCAAACAGTAACGACTTCCAGTGATTAAAGCGGACAACAACCGAGAGTGCTATTTGCTGAGCACTTTCCCCTCTCTACTGCATCCAGTGACGCCGTTAGAAGCAGACACGGTCGTCGGTCTGGCCCGATTGGCTCATTTGGAGGCCAAAAGCGGAACTTATCATTGCTGTCTATAATTATGTGACGTAAAGACCAGTGTAACTCCTCAAATTATCATTTTATGCAGATGGCAGCACAAAGGCCTTTTTGTGCACCGAGCTGCATTGCAGGTAAGCATGTCTCAATTGAAATTTGTTGGTTTGGTTATCAGTGCCCCGGTGAGGATGGAAGGAGTGAGGATAGGAAAGGAGGGGAGGGGGAAATGCAGTCCGGAAAGTGAAAAATGAAGGAAGACTGCATTAGCTCGAGGCCTCGTGCTCGCCACGCACGTACTCATGAAACAACCGTGAGACCCTTGGGGGGGGGGGGGGGTGACGTCTGTTGCCATTAATTGAGACTCTTTGCGATCACAACAGAAGAAAAGTAAACAAGAAAACAGCACCAACTGTTGCTAATGTATGAGAACGTCTCGCCAATTTGTTCAGTGATGTGTATGTTGTCTTCGATATATTTTCCCAATCTAAAAGAACCTGATGTTTCTTATGCCCCTGAGAGCCGTGTGATTGTAGGCGTTTACACATTATCTTTTCTTGGAGCTTAGGTAGAGTGTCAACAGTGTATGGGATCTGAATGATTCCTGTATTTGAATTTCATATGATTACTTTCCTGGAGGTCTTCCACGCTATAAGCACACTATCAAAAAAAAAAAAAAAAAAAAAAAAAAAAAAGGTTAAAAGGTTGGTATAGTCTATGGGACTTAACTACGGGTCATCAGTCCCTAAACTTACAAACTACTTATGAACTACTTACGAACTAGGACGGCACAAATATCCATGCCTGAGGGGGGATTCGAACCCCCGACCGTACTGGTCGTGCAGACCGTGACTGGAGCGCTTAGTCTCCTCGGCCACCGCCGCCGGCAAGCACACTATCCAGCCAAAGAGTATCTTTCGGTAGTGTTGTTAAGAAAGGGGTAATCTGTGGTATGATTTGTTGTAGATCTGTAGCGTGGATACAGTAAGGTTTTAGTGTTTCATTATTTTTTTTTTATTTAGTTCGTGATCGATATTGCAAATTCTTCCTTTGCAAATGGACAGGTGACTATAGCTGTGTTGTACAGTGTTGCCAGGTCATGTCTCAGTCTTGCTCGTTCTTGGGTGTCACTGTTGACCATGTTGGCTCGGAGGAAATCGTAGAGTTGGAACTGTGTGGTTTGCCTCCATCCCTTGGTCATCGCCTTCATCAACCCGTTTCAACGTTTCCAGAACTATTGGCCTCTTAACTTTCTTTGCGGTACTTTTAAACAGTTGTCCCCATACTTTCAGTTCCATTTGTGTTCCTAAAAAGTTATCCTAATGTTGTTCTTTTTGTACAAAACAGTGGTTGCTTGTATTGGTCCTTGGCCTGCGTATATACATCCAGCCGTATGCCTCTGTCTCCTTCAGTGATGGTGCTTTGGTACTGCTACATTTTTCGTCGTGGTTAATTTCTTTATGGCAGGTATTCGTGTGCACGTTTTTGATGACTATGTGTATTGTAAGCTCTGTAGTAATTTGCCCCTTGTACAGTATCAGTTCCTTCCGTGGTGTATCTCAATCTGCTTTGTGAAATAAAAGAGATTCATTTGTGTATTCGATATTATGTTGTTATGTTTTGTTATCATGAAACTTATTACACTTTGGTCGCTGACAGTAATGAGGACGTGTACTGTCCGTTTTTTTTTTTTTTTTTTTTTTTTTTTTTTTTTTTTTTTTTTTTTTTTTTTACGTAAACTGAAAATAAGTTTGTCCGTGAGCCATTACATTGGTCAAAGGGCTCTGATAGACGTACGCACGCTTGGATAAGCATTTCTAGTAAGGCGTTAGAATCTGTAGGTAGGTTCTCTGACTTCAAGATGGTTCTGTCTGCCTGCTCCTTCGTCGCGACACAGACAGACTCGCCACTCGGATGCTGCTGTGTAATTAACGCTCTCTGGCCGGCTTCTTAATACGCCTCTTCTCTCAAATCTGCTTAGTTTTAATGTGTCAACGGGACGTCAAATTCTAAGTTTCCTTCGGCTTTCTTAATCTTAAATTTAGGTCATTATAGTTATAATGAGCTCTCCGTGCTGGATGATTAACTTGTTGGTTGTCTGGCATCGGGCGTCGGGTTGAGTAATTACTGTTGAATGGTGTTGTTCTCATGGTGGATCCAAGGAGGGGATGGGGTGGGGGAGGGTGTTGCGCACTAATACTTGGAGTGCCAAAGCTTGACATAGCACTCTGTGGTTTTATGTTCCGTCACACGACGGTTTTTCTCTTTCACATGACATACGATTTCTCTGTTTTTGATTTAGTATTTGCACTGGGTATTTTTATGGGTTGGTTATCGTGTAGTTGCCTAACAGCAACGATACACGCCAAGCATTTTCATGCATACCAATGGTCGTATTTACATGCGTCAGCAGTTACAGACGAGTCCCACTTATTGTCTCTACTAGTTATTCTACGTTATTTGTGCCCTGTTTGTAATGTGTTATTCATGTCCTAGTACGTTACGTGTCACTATGTGTTAGGTTTTGTGGTTTAGTTGTTTGGCTTGGTAACGTGTTTACATGATTTGCCTTTGTTGATTTTGCTATCTCCGTCATTTGTGTATTTCTGTTGGATGGATTTAAGACTTCCCCCCCCCCCCCCAACAAAAACAAGACAGGCTTCATGTATTCCTTACTTTTTATAGTGTCGTATTCTACATTTATCGCATTGTCACGTACTTCTCTCCGTGATTCTGTTATTTCTGGTGTGTTATGAGTATGTTTTCGTGTCTGTGTTCTACTGCAACTTCTGTCTTTTGGAGCTTCCTTACTGCCTGCGTATAGTAGCTCGTCTTCCAAATTCGCAGTTGGATGTATCAGTGCTGGTTGGAAATTCATCCAGTGTAACACTTGTCCCTCTTGTTGTTTTTCAACCTCAAACTTTTATGGTGTAGTTGAGCTTCTCAGTGGTGTAATGCCTTAATGGTGTATATGTTGCTGCGGCACAAGTTCGATCTTAGGTAGGTCCTGTGTTTAGTGAAGGGTGATTTGTAGCTCATTGTCCTTTGTAGGTCCAGTATGTTTTTTTAAGTCTTCTATGGGATCAGTAAATTGTCTAGTTTTCACAATCAATACTGTGAATTAGGCGATCGTGCAGGTTTCTTGTGAGTTTCTGTTTAAGGCTTGTTATATGCCGGTTGTGTTTATGTTCAGCTACTACTGTTTTTGTTAGGCTTAGATATACTGCCTCTATCTCCTAACTATGCACCATTGTTCTAAAGTCACCGAGCGCGGTGGCTCAGTGGTAACACACTAGACTCGCATTCGGCAGTAGAGCTGTTCAAACCCACACCTGGCCATCTTGATTGAGGTTACCCATGCTCTCCCTAAATCACTCTAGGGAACTGCCGGGATGCTTCCTTTCTCCATTATAGACAAAAACTGCCCGAGCGTGTTCTCCGTCTCCAGTGATCACAATGTTGTCGGGACGTTAAACCCTGATCATCCTTTATTCGGTACGAAGCCCTCCTCTCTGTAAACTCCATGACTGAGTTCTTAGGACAAGAATCTGCGACTTTCCTCAGAACAGTTGGTAGCGGCTGCTGCTGACGTCGAGGTGTGACACGCGATAACAGACATCGCTGGCGTGCTGACGCGAGAGCTCAAGGCGGAAAAACATCGGCGCCTCGACTCACGCGGCTGGCACGTTCCGAAGAAAGAATGCACAACAAAACTTTTATCCCTCGCTTTACTATAATTACAGTATGTACTGAAAAAGCGAGCAACGAACTAAGTCAGAAGACATCGCCAACTGGCCTTAACCATTTTGACCTACGTCAAACCGCGACCGAATGCATATCCGTGTGACACTGCAATCGCCTCGGCAGCCATTTTCGCAGTAAGTTCACTTGGCTGTAAAAATTACAACATGCTGTATACTAAGAAATGTACAATGCCTTAGCCACTGTTGCGGGACAGGAATGTAATATCGTGCCGTGCCTCCTCTGGCTGTGGTAACTACGGTGACACGCCGAAAAAGTTATTCTGCAAGTCCCTGGCAGTGCAGTGGACGCAGCAGACACAAAATCGTTTGCAGAGTTGCAGGCAATTCTGGTCTGTTCGTGAGTGCACGATCCATGACACGTAGACTGCGTTCCATAATATCCCAGATCAGCTCGGTGGAGTTCAAATCTGGCCTCCGGGAGGGCCATACCAGTCTTTGGACCTCAAATGCACACTTCTGGAACCATTCTGGGAGGCGTGGGAGCGGTTAGGCAGTGCATCATCATCATCAAACCAGGTAGAACCGTACGTTGGAAATCCAAAAAAATTGCTATAGATGGTTTTCGAGCAGCTCAAAGTGCCATTTAAAGTCCCTTCCAGAATACTAGAGGCCCATTCCATACAGGCAAATGCAAGCCATACCATAATACAGAGAGCATCTCCTTGGGACAAACCTTCTTGGTAGGGGGATCCAACCCATCAGCATGGTGTATATGAAACCGTGTTTCGTTCATTTCATGTTCTGCCATTGTTCTCGAGCCCACGCCTGGTGATTGGCGACAAATTCAAGCCGTTGTGTCCGATGACATCGTATGAAGAGTGGCATCCGTGTGAAGCATTAACTCCTGTTCCCCATGGATCCCACGTTCCTACAGATTATCCATTACGCTGAAAAATGGTTCAAGTCAGGCGGCCGCGGTGGTCGAGGGGACTAAGGCGCCCCAGTCACGGTCCGCACGGCCACTACGGTCGGGGGTTCGAATCCCCCCTCGGGCATGGATATTTGTGCCGTCCTAGTTCGTAAGTAGTTCATAAGTAGTTTGTAAGTTTAGGGACTGATAGCCCCGTAGTTAAGTCCCATAGACTTTACAAACATTTGATTTTTTGGTTCAAGTCACACCTTACTAACACGACACAAAGGGGGTCAGTGCAAGGGACTAGTGAATTAAGCCACCAGTCCTCATCAGATTTGGAAAAAATTACATGTGGTGTCCCAAAAGCACCCATCATTTGGTCACTGCTTTTCCTTTTCTCCTCAGTTACATTGCTAGAAGTAGAATTTGTTTGCAGATAATACAATTATTGCAATAAATAGCATGTCGAGCATAGTGCTAGAAATGTCTGCCAATGATATTTTTACAGGCATTACAAAATGTTTGAAAAGATAGCTCATTTACTTTAAAGTTTGGAAAGTTTTCATGCATGCAGTTCAGAATATGTAAGAGGTTCCCATCCAGCACAGGCATAAAGTATGAAGAAGTGCAGATAGAATAGGTTGACAGTATTAAATTCCTGGGATTACAACTAGATTATAAATTCATTTGGGAGGAGTACATCATAGAACTGCAGAAACGACTTAAAAAATCTGTATTTGCAATTCGAATGTTATCAGACGTAGGCGATTTAAAAATTAAAAAAAGCTTGCATACTTTGCTTACTTTCATTTCATAATGTCATATGGTATAATATTTTGGGGTTACTCTTCAATTCAGACAAATGTTTTCATAGTTCAAAAGCGTGAAAAACGTATTATTTGTGGAGTAAATTCACGGACATCCTATAGAAGCCTCTTCAAAGAACTGGGTACACCAACTACTGACTTTCAGTATATTTATTCCTTCATGAAATTTTTCAAAAATAATATATCGCTTTTTCAACAAACAGCTCAGTTCATACATGTAATACTAGGAGCAAAAACGGTCTACATAAGGACGTAAAAGCACTTTAGTCCAAATTGGGGTCCACTACTCAAGAACACACATTTTCAATCATTTCCCAGAAACCATAAAAATTTAGCTACAAATAAAGATCAGTTTAAGAGGAGCCTGAAAGACTTACTAGTGTCCAGCAACTTCTTCTACATTGAGGAAGTGATGTGTTGTATGAATGCATACTATACTATTATTATTTCAGCTTGTAAAAATAAATTAACATCATCCACGAGGCTCTCCTCAATACGTTTCTATGGAAGGAACAGCTAATCTTTTCTAATCTAATAGAGTCACTGAGAGACTTTTGTAGCAAATACCGGGTGAATTCAATCATGGTATGTTGCACTGTTACACTTCTCTCACTATTGACGATATGTCTCAAATGCCGCTTGTCACGGTCATTGAGGGTGCCTTGATGGCCAGTAGATAAGTCATTGGTGCCCTGTGACACCCTCATTCTACCATTCACGGTACACCCTGGGCACGGTTGAATAAGTGAACCCGAATTCCTCTACTACTACCAAAATCGACGTTCCCATCCGGCCACATGTCCCATTGCAATAGTCAGCTCACAACGACATAGCGTGTTACACAAATCACTTGCACAACCATACATTAGAAGGTCTCCTACACAACTGCAGCTGGAACACAGGGAGTGTGGTGCACACTTCGCCCTCTGTGCGCCACTATCCCATGACTTTTGCTCATTCATTGTACGTACGTCATTGAATTTAAAAGTGATTTGGCGGAATGCAGGATGCGAAATTTAGTACAAAGTGATGCCATCTGTAACAGCAATCATGATTCTAATGCCCACTGTATATCAACTTTAAATTACGTTAGTTGAGCGATGTGGATACGTCATTATGTAGCCCCTCTCCTGTTTGCCAGAGTTAAACAAAAAGAGTGGTTGGCGAGTAGTGCAGTGGCAGTTTGTCGGCAGTCCTTGAGCAGATGGTTCCAAACGGTTGAGAAATGGTTCCGGACCAGTATGAAGACGAAGAATGCAGCCTTACATTTCTTATTTTTGGAGCCTCCATTTACGGATACTCCCATTATGATCTTATGCACAAAACCGATAATGGTACGTGACTCAAGGTACTGAAGTAGCTTTCCAGTAATTAATATCTGGCTTTCCCAAGTAAGTGATGTAGAACCTTTGTCTTTAACAATATACATATCTGTCATCATAGGTAACATCGTAAGTTCGATGAGATTTTCGTGGATGCTGGTATAGGATAGACAGGAGTCACAACGCTGGAAATTGTAGCGACACGCAGGAAGATCTTCAGCTTATCGATGCGATCGTGAATGAGAAACCCAGTACGGAATCTCTCCTGGTGTGCATGTACATCTATATATCTCCACTCCGCAAGATACCTGACGCTATTTCTTCCGTGTACCATTGACACTTCCTCCTTTTCCTATTTAAATCGCGTATGGTTCTTGGGGGCAAAAAAGACTGCATATATGCCTTCATGTTGACTCTTATCTCTCTGACTTTATTCTGGTGGTCTTTTTCCGAGTTGTACATAGGAAGAAGAGGAATAGTTTGGTTGAATAATCAAGAAAATTATGCTCTCTGAACTTTGACAGAAGGCCATACGGTGATGCTGAATGTTGCCCTTGCTCACCCTCCTACTCATAAAACTAGCCGTCGAAGATGCGATCTGCGGAAATAGGGGCCCTTCTTGCAATATTCTATCACAATTGGGGAGCCATTCTGCACCATCGAATGAACCTGATAAATTACAATAGTCACATTGTTGTTAGCAGTAATACGACCTTGCATAGTAATCATAGTGCCCGTGGAATACCAAGATATGGCTGCCCAAATGTGTCTGTAAATCTATCGGACCAAACTGCGTGGTCATCAGTCCGTAGGTTACAAACTACATAAAACTATGTAAACTAACCTAAGGACAAACACAAACACCCATGCCCCAGGGAGGTTCAAATGTTTGTAGAGCTTATGGGACTTAACTACGGGGTCATCAGTCCCTAAAATTACAAACTACTTATGAACTACCTAAGCCTAAGGACGGCACAAATATCCATGCCCGAGGGGGATTCGAACCCCCGACTGTAGTGGCCGTGCAGACTGTGACTGGAGCGCCTCAGTCCCCTCGGCTAACGCGGCCGGCCCCCAGGGAGGACTCGAACCTCCACGGCGACCAGCCGCGCGCTTCGCAAGGAGGCGCTTTAGACCGCTCGGCTACTCCACCGCGGCGCTGCCCAAATCATCACCATACTCCCACAAAGTTTCAGTTTTGGGATTTAAATACGCCGAAGTTGTAAACGGTGTGAAATAGGACTCACGTGAGGAAATGGCGTCCTTCCATAGCTACTTAGGCCATATTTTATGGCTTCGTCACTGTCTCTTTCAGTTATAAGAATTTGCATCACTGAAGCGCGCTTTTAGAATTTCAGACCACCTTGCCATTACCAGCTTATACAATTCCTTTCGTGATGATTTGGTAGTGACTGGATTCTGAGTGCTACATTCACTTATGCACTGACTTTCGCAGGTCTCGTTCTGTTCGAGTCCTCCCTCGGGCATGAGCGTTTCTGTTGTCCTTAGCATAAGTTACTGTAAGTTAGTTTAAGTAGTTTGTAAGCCTAGGGAATGAAAACCAACCTAGTCAACTCCCTTAGATTTACAAACATTTGAATTGGTTGTCCTGTTATTTTTCGTTACAATTCTCTTCACCGACCGCCTGCCACGATCACCCAGTGTACTCTTTCTTTCGCATTGTGACTCCATGGGCGAATTTGTCCTCTTTCTCTATAACTGGTAAAAATCTGCGGTATCGTTTCTCTTCGCCTAGCTTCATTACGAAAGCATAAACCGTAGGAAAAAAATGTTCAAATGTTTGTTAATCTTAAGGGACTTAACTACGGGGTCATCAGTCCCTAAACTTACAAACTACTTATGAACTACTTACGAACTAGGACGGCAGAAATATCCATGCCCGAGGGGTGATTCGAACTCCCGACCGTAGTGGCCGTGCAGACCGTGACGGGAGCGCCTCAGTCTCCTCGGCCACCGCGGCCGGCAAAACCGTAGGAGCACCAACAATTTACCCACGTTCAGATTCACTTTTCAGTTCGGCGCCTTCAATAAGACGCAGAACACTGTTCCGACCACGACTGAAACCTGTAACGCATAGAGAATGTTGGACAAGTGCCATTCTATGACAAGTACAACGGCGGAAACTGCAGACTTACTAGCATCTGCATTTTATGTTCAAGCTTCCACTTCTCGCAATATTTCTAAATTTTTGTTCAACATCTGTAATAGCAAAGTCAGACTTAATGTTAGCTACAAAACTGAAAAATGTTTCTAATTCTAAGTGACCAGACTACTCTGTTCATCGCTCCTTAGACCTTCAAACTACCTGAACCAACTTATACTAACACACACACACACACACACACACACACACACACACACACACATGTCCGAGGGAGGACTCAAACCTCCCACGCGAGCGGCTGCGTGGTCGGTAACGTGAAGCCCCAGACCACACTGCTATTCCCGTGTGGCAAAAATGTGATTCTCCTCATTGAAATGTCATTATCCTTGCAAACAAAATGGATTGTCGAATAAAATAGGTGGTTCTTTTATAAAGCACGATGTTCTTAACGACAGGAAAATTTTCTGCCGTGCCACATTATTACTTCAGTTGGTTTCTACATCTAATAAAAGGAATGGAGGACAGAAGACTTTATTAAACTGAAAAACGTAATCAAAAGAACGATCGCTGTGCTGGTGGAAACGCTCGCCTCTTTGTTATGTTCAGCAGCGTGGATGGAGGATGGCGGGGCAATTTTCCTTTGATTCGATATAAAGATGCTAGACTGTGTATCATCCTCGCCCGTAGATCTTTACGACTCTATTATTTCACATGAAAAAGGAACTACTATATTTCATGCTACTTTTTCTTTATTTGTCCATACCGTAAAAATATCCGAACAACTTGTGACGTAGATATTCAGCTTCAACATGAACCGTACTTCACTGAAATCTGATATGAGGTTTTTGAGTTACAAAGCACATAAAGTATCGCGTTCGGAAAAAACGCTAATTTCACCGAATTTTTACTCGAAAAATAGTAATCACTTGACAGTTGTTTTCTTTTACGTTAATTGCTGATGTAGAAATTATTAACTATTTTAAAAATATACGAGGTTAATTTTCTCATTTTTCGTCCGACTTCACAAGGAATAGTCCATACAGGAACAACCCAGAAACGATCCGTACGCAGTGATGAGTCAGTGCAAGATGGACACATGTGTTGTGCTAAGAAGTTCTCAAATGCAAGCAGTAGCAGTAAAGATCAGCAGATGTCATAAGCATTCAGGATTTAAATACGGCCACTAATCAAAACACGTGCTTTTCGAAATCATCAGATATTATCATCTATAAATATTACGTTCTGTGTTATTCATTATTGATTAAATATATGTTACGCAATAGTGTGAATGAGGTACGAATGAGAAGTATGGAGTGCAGAAGAAAAGTGTTACATTGCCACGCAATGTAAATGTTTATGAGAAGTCTGTTTACATATTTCGCCAGCTTAGGCGGGTGGTGTAGGTCACGGGATACAAACCACTTCCTCTCCACCGTACCCACATATCCATTCCGATGAAGCTCACTGTGCAACCTACGTTTCAATTTTAAATGTTAAAACGGTTGATAGTTCAGCAGCAGATATTTCGGAATCATATCTGAACGAACTTCTCGAGAACTGACTGGGGATTACATGCCCCAATCCCACACCGAGAGACAACTAAATTCCACCCCCTCCCATAGTGATAAATTACTTACGCCCCTTCGGTTTAGAGTATTGAGGAAACAGTGTATGTATGTAAATATTTCAATTAGTTAACGATGGGTTAATTTGTGTTAATATTTTTTTCTAAATTTATTTATGCAGTAATTATTATGTCAAAGTCGAGTTAAATTGTTTGGTCACTGAATAAAGGCAGGTAGTTTGGCTAAAGTACTTTTCAGCCAATGAAAAGTAGTTGTTCGCGCGTTATTTTCTGGATAGAAAAAGTCTTTGTCTAATCTAACAGAAGGTTCGGGGCTCAGATTCCATCAAGAGACATCACTAAAACAATATCTCTGTAAAGTATCGGTAGTCGCGCGGTAACGGATAAGAGTGAAAATCGCGGAAGATTGATAAATGTTAATTGTTAATTAAAGTACAAAGTTCTGTGAAGTGTTATATGAGAAGGTATTAAAAAACGCGTGGCATGTTGTGCAATCTGTTACCCAGAACTGAACATTCCAAGGGACGGTTTATATAATATCAGAGCGAACACTGAATCACAGACAATTCGTATATAGTAATTATTTACATAATAGGTTCAACTTCGTGTAAAGTGTCTCTTAGTGTGACTGTGGTTACAAGTGATGAACGGTACTGTATTAATGAACTAGTACGGTCTTGGCAGTGGTTTGTGTTACCGTTTTATGCAATAACAGAAAAAGTTATTCGAAAAACTCATCCATCATTTCGTAGCTTGACTATACCTGTTGCTCAAAAAATGTTCCTTGTGCAACCTCTAATACCTTGAAGTGTGGTTAGTTTTACGTTCCGGCTCTGTTCTGGTTCAGGAATATTAAGCACTTTCAACAGGGCTGACGTGGACTGGATTGCTGGAAAAAGAACTGAACCACAAGTATAGTGACACTTTCAGTAGCCAGGCACGGACCACTACGTTGCAAACTGTAATATAAATTAGATGGCACTTAGTCACTAGACACCCCGCTTAAAGTGGCATACGTTACATCTTATTGTGCATTGGGAGGTGTAAAATTTAAGATAATATCCACAATGTACAGACATACAACAAGCTGTCAGACGGTGAAAGAAAATAATTTAATATGTTCGAAACAGGAACGATTTTGAGACTTTTAAAGTTCGGACACTCCATTATAAATATTCAGCGAGCGGTAGAGATGCTGTTTTGATTTTGAAAACAACCTGAATGCACAAAATAAATCAGCGTCCTGACATTGCTCAGAAATAAACTGTTGAGAACCGATGAGTCGCGCGGGAATGGTCGTGCGTTGTGACGTGGCTTGTTGCGGAGTGGGCGGCTGCTGTGTTTTGTCCTTACGATAATTTAGGTTAAGTAATTTGTAAGTCTAGGGGCTGATGACCGCTGCGATTACGTTCCATGAATTTACAAACATTTGAACATTTTTTGAAAACCGATGAACAGGAAGGTGTGCTACTAGAACCATTGCTGCTAACGTCCGCTATAGCCAAGGTAAACAGATTAGTAACTCAAGTGATATACATTGTTTCACGTGTGTGGCGTTGTCAAGAAGCCACAACGCACGTCTGCGACTACGGCAATATAAATACTGACGTTCCGTGCTTTAGCTTCACGATCAATGAAATTTGCAGCCTGTCTTTTTCAATATTGGTTGTGGAATCGGTACTGTTTGTCTCCCGTAACACGTTGCGAAGCCCCAACACAATCAATTACACCATTTTACGGCACGTCGATTCCTATCACACGGAGAGCCTGATCCTAACTGGCGGTCGCTGCCATCCTGGTGGAATGGTCCACCACTGTCCCTGATAGTGTGAAATATTCCTGATTGTCTTCCACGCAACTGAAAACACATTAAAAGTTCAGGGACATTTGAACCCATCTTTTTTTCCTGTTATCACTGAATACCGTGACCTTTGTCTCTTGCTGATAATAGTCGACTAGAGTCGCGACAGAAGGTCGCTGTTCGAGGTAGCAGACGGTTGTTGTTCGAGCCTACAATGAAACACTAGCCTATTCCTGAAGCGGTTGCACACTATTCACTTCACTTTATTTACAGTTAATAATTGCGGCATATTTTCTTTCGGATATGTGATTGTAATCATCCTTGTCGAGGTTTGACGTCTCTTTCAGTGCGGATGTACACGCGGACCCGAAACCTCGCAGGAATACATCTTTAGCTGCAAGTGGTCAAAGTAGGAGGATATATTGGAATTTGGGACAGAAGAGCTACGTACTGGAGTACCCGTGCAGTTATGAGAAGCCCATGTGCCTGGGTGGTGTAGTGGGTACCACCACTGTCTAGTGAGCACGACTCCTGGGATCGAGTCCAATTTCCGGCACAAATTTTTACATGTCCATGTTGTATTATTACAGCTTATACCAGCGGCTGAAACAAAATAGCGCTCTGCCCCCTTCTAAATCACTTGGAGTAGTTTTCGTAGCCGTTCTGAATAAAGTAAATTGCAACTGATGCATTAGATAACTGACGATTCACAATCATCATATGATCCATTTATTACTAAATGCATCCGTTTCACTCATAGTAATGCATACTTTAAAACACAGGAAATAGTAACTAGCAGGTGTTCACCAGTTTCAAAATGTCGAATCAAGTGAACATGGTTGTTAGTTTGTTTGTTTGGGACAGGGGGACTAAATCGCTAAGGTCATCATTCCGCCGTCTGGGAGGGAAAGGAAGGAAAGGAAAAGGAAATAAAATCCAGGAAAGAAAGAAGGAAGAAAAACTGCATTAGCTCGGGGCCCGTGCTCGCCACCCACATACGAAAGAACCGTGAGCGCCCTCAGGGGAATTGACGAAGTTTATCAAAGAGCAACGGTTCATTTTGAAGCTGAATGTCTTAAATTAATGTAGGTACACAACAATAGCATTACAACAAGCAATTCATTGTTGTAAAACCTTTTTTCAGTTATTAAAATAAATGCATTTTTCATAGGGACTAAACTTACATAGGCTTGGACCTTATTTTCATTACACGTTGATTTCCATTTAAAGTATTATGTAGCCCCTTATCTTCAACATGGAAAAAATAATTAAGTAATAAATATGTAAGCTAGTGCTGCAACAGGGAGCTTAAGGACTGACAGGTTGCAAACAACACGGCGTAGCGTAGCCGCGCAAACCGCAGCACGGCGCTCCACTGCGCACGGCTAATCCGCCGTGGCTTCATTTTACAGATAATTAAGAGTATAACTTAGCTTTTTTACGTATGTACTGCAACGTGTTTAGTTGATATCTTGGTTTGTATAGGTCTTTAATGTTCTTCTGCTACGGATCCACATAAATACTTTTGAAAACTATAGGTGCACGTAAAAATGGAACTGTTTTATGACTTTATTAACAAAAACCATAAGTTGTGATCTATTAAATGTAAACATATAACGCGTTGGAAGTAAGTGGTGCCTCATTTCAGGTAGTGATCATTAATCTCTTCCATGACACGAAACCGATTTCATTGCATTTAGCGTACCAAGTTGACGCTATCTGCAAGAATCTTAAGCAAATGTTACTCATCGACGATAGAAGTAATATACAAGACATTCTATCATTTCTTATGTAGCTCCCGTCGGTACGGAATACTCACCACATAGGATCAATATAATGGGTTAACCCAAACTCCATTTAGTTTCAAAAGTTGCTCTGGGGTGATATCCGAGTATTTTGGCTTGACGAATCCATGGTCTACATCGGCTCGTTACAGAATAATTTAATTCTCGCTTACTCGGTTTGTTAACACATTAAACTTTATTTCCTTGAAGGCACGTTCGCAAAATTGAAATACACTAATGGCCTTAAAAAATTGCTACACCAGGAAAAAATGCATATGATAAACGGGTATTCATTGGACAAATATATTATACTATAACTGACATTTGATTACATTCTCACGCAATTTAAGTGCATTGATCCTGAAAAATCAGTACCCAGAACAACCAACTCTGGCCGCAATGACGACCTTGATACGCTCGGGTATTGAGTCAAAAAGAGCTTGGATGACGTGTACAGGTACAGATGCCCATGCAGCTTCAACACGATACCGCAGTTCATCAAAAGTAGTGACTGGGGTATTGTGACGAGCCAGTTGCTCGGACACCATTGACAACACGTTTTCAATTAGTAACAGATCTGGAGAATGTGCTAGCCAGGGCAGCAGTCGAACATTTTCCGTATCCAGAAAGGCCCGTATAGGACCTGCAACATGCGGTCGTGCATTGTCCTTCTGAAATGTAGGGTTTGGCAGGGATCGAATGAAGGGTAGAGCAACGGGTCGTAACACACATGAAATGTAACGGCCACTGTTCAAAGTGCCGTCGATGCGAACAAGAGATGACCGAGACGTGTAAACAATGGAACCCCATACCATCACACCGGGTGATATGCAAGTATGTCGATGACGAATATACGCTTACAAAGTGCGTTCACCGCGATGTCGCCAAAGGCGGATACAACCATCATGATACTGCAAACTGAGCCTGGGTCATCCAAAAAATGACGTTTTGCCACTCGTGCACCCAAGTTCGTCGTTGCGTACACCATCGCAGGCGTTCCTATCTGTGAAGCAGCGTCAAAGGTAACTGCAGCCATGGTCTCCGAGCTGATAGTCCATGCTGCTGCGAACGTCGTCGAACTGTTCGTGCAGATGGTTGTTGTCTTGCAAACGTCCCCATCTGTTGACTCAGGGATCGAGACGTGGCTGCACGATCCGTTATAGCCATGCGGATAAGATGCCTGTCATCTCGACAGCTAGTGATACGAGGCCGTTGGGATCCAGCACGGCGTTCCGTATTGCCCTCCTGAACCCACAGATTCCATATTCTGCTAACAGTCATTGGATGGCGACCAACGCGAGCAGCAATGTCTCAATACGATAAACCGCAATCGCGATATGCTACAATCCGACCTTAATCAAAATCGGAAACGTGGTGGTACGCATTTCTCCCCTTTACACCAGGCATCACAACAACGTTTCACCAGGCAACGCGGGTCAACTGCTGTTTGTGTATGAGAAATCTGTTGGAAACTTTCCTCATATCAGCACGTTGTAGGTGTCGCCACCGGCGCCAACCTTGTGTGAATGCTCTGAAAAGCCAATAATTTGCATATTACAGCATCTTCTACCTGTCAGTTAAATTTAGCGTCTGTAGCACATCATCTTGGTGGTGTAGCAATTTTAATGGGTAGGTGTGTAGCTTGTAATATCAACGACCGGTTAGTTGTGGAAATACCAAGGTGTTTTTTCGAAGGGATTATAACAATGCGAAAATTGCAGTAATTACAATTTATACGGAGCGTTCATGAATATGTTGACTTATCAGAAACGCCGATATAACTTTTTTACATCAATTTCCATTATACATTTACTAATTTGAGGTAATTAGCGTTCGAAAGCTTAATAACTATGATTTGCTCATATTGGCGCATTCTGATTCACAGGTTAGCTTTCGATTGTGAACATTAATTCTAGGAATGAATCATTCTCCTGTTATATTTCTTTAGACTTGCACAATTCTCTGGTGTCCGTCCACTTGACGTCGAACGTTCTGAAATGTTCAAATGTTTGTAAATCTGTCGTACCAAACTGCGTGATCATCAGTCCGTAGCTTCCACAACTACTTAAACTAAGTTAAACTAACCTAAGGACAAACACACACACCCATGCCCCACGGAGGACTCGAAACTCCGACCGTGAGCAACTGCGCGGCTTCGCAGGGGGGCGCCTTAGACCGCTTGGCTACTACACCGCGGCGTCGAACGTTCTCCGCGATAGTCTAGAAAACAGACTTGTCATCTGCACGTGCTTCTCTATCAGGCTTCCAACATTTCCTGCCCTTTACCTTAGAAAAATTTTGCTATTTTTGATGTCCGGATATCTGAGCTGCGAACTGCGGCCCCTGGTCGCTGCAATCTCCCAGTAAGCGCAGAATACACTATACGGAAACGAAAGGCTGAAGTTTCACAACTCGGATTTGGTCGCCCTGCACACCGTGAAAAGAAACGCAACGATATTGCTCCTGCACTAAGAATATAAATGCAAAATACATGGATTTCTCTATGATATAGCCTGACAGGCCTGAATGGGCTGCCAAAAGTCCACAGAAAGGTCTATGGCCAGCAACAGATGAAATAACCATTTGTTATTACCTTGCATCACCTCATCAGTGAACAGCTGTGAATCCTGAGGGTGAAGCTGCAGCGTATACCGAACATATCGTGACTCCAGTGTGGGTATATAAGTACCGAAAATGTAGGCAAGAGGTTAATGTGGCTTTGGTCTCCTTCTGATGTGTGTGCGGTAAACGTGAAAACGTACACTACATTCACGTAGATTCCAAACAGGACCAGCAAGTTATTATACCTTCCTTGGCTGTCGAATGACAAACAACGGCAGACATTCATCGCCGAAGGAAGATTCTGTTGGCGGCAGTATGTTTGTTGAGAACCACCCCTGTGTAATATTGAGTTGAAGACCATGCTCGTCTCCCCCGGTGGGGAATTTTACTAAGCAACGCTTGAGAAATTATGTCGTGCAACTTTAAGGGGTAATTTCCGAGAAATCTGCGACAAAGGAGCTTTTGCTACGTGATAACACAGGTACGCATATTACAAATATTGGAAAGCAGAATTCACGTGAACTGAAGTGGTAAACCTTCGAGCACACGCTCTACTGTCCTGATTTATCCCGATGTAATTACCACGCCTTCGATCCCTTATGTAAGGCCTTCAAAGATCGAAGATTACTGTCACCCGAGGGTAAGCAGTAACGGGCTTTTTCACGAATAAGGACAAAGTTGTAAGAATATTGCCCGTTGGAGGTCGTCAAAAAATCTCAAAATTCAGAATGCGTAATGATATGCTCTAGTAATAATAATTTTGTTATTGAATGTTGTAGCAAATCACAACTAATGGGTCGCAACAACACTTTCGCATTGTAAGTTAGAATTTTGAATAAATAAAAAAATTGATATTAATTAACTTAAAACAGTCACTGTAGTAATTAATTAAGCTTGGCCCTATCTGACTTAGCATTGACTACAGCCTCCAACTAGCACCTCTTACGATTCACGAACAGCACAACTTCACTAACAAATGTGTCAGAATTCATGTAGTGGTGATGGCGTGTTCGTGTTATAATCAAAATTGTAATAGCAGATAAACTCTGATTGCAATGATAATAGCTCAATACAGCGAAACTCCGTGGTGCAATGAGCTTCACAAATACTACAGTCAAAGTTCTCAATAATTTTGATATTATTGTTTAAAGCATTCAAGTTCCTTATAAAACTTTACGTAAACTATTTTTTTTTTTTTTTTTTTTTTTTTTTTTTTTTTTTTTTTTTTTGTAATTGGTTCCAGGGCCTGGGTAGCGTACGCGTGTAACTGGCTGAGCAGAGTTTGGCATTTAACGTATTTCATAAAAAATTGACTACTGTTAGCCTGGTTACTTTCTACATAAATGAAACCAACTTTACTTTACTTGCAAACTCTGTTGCACTTTAATTACTAGTCTCTGTGGTTGCAACACGTTTAGCAATTCTTTAACTCGTCTAGCAATTTTCTTTAAAACTGATCGTAATTACTTGAAAATGATTGAACTTGTTAGTCAATGTACAGGCTTGCATATTCAACATAATCTAATAATGGTGATAATGGGGTGACTACAACTACTTACAAAATTAAGACTGGTTTCAAAATAAGTCATGTATAATTGAACCAAAGTTCTGATTGGGTTGACACTACATTTACATGCATACAAAATAAAATGTTACAAAAGTACTCATCTGCTTTCGTCGTCTTCGTCGTGAAGTCCATACAAGACAGATATGATTACAATAGGTACTCTTACTACAACAACGATCACACTCGGTGACAATAGACTTGATACCAAACAATTACTTTTCTTCCACACATGAAAAAAGATTACACTGATCGAGTATAAATAAACTTATTTCGCACTTCCTTCAATACATTAAACAGTATGCCTCTCAGGCTTATTGCAATTGCATTAAACTCGCGCCACACTGCGCCTACCGTGCCTCTGCACTATCAACAAAACACTTATGTGTTTACTATAGCGAGTCCGCTCCGCGACTGCATTTATGTCTTTACTTTGGCGAGTCCGCACCGCGACTGCATTTATGTCTTTACTTTGGCGAGTCCGCACCGCGATTGCTTCAGCAGCGCAACACTCACAGCTACTACTACTGTGGCAAAGACAGTCTTTACCACAGGTTCAACATTGTCTCTGGCGCATTGTTAACTTACAAAGAATGTCCGTGCATTCATGTGGGTTTACACATACAGTACATGTTTACACTAGATGATTCAATATTGAAAGTGACGTTACATAACAAATATATCTAGCATACAACAAATGAAAAATACATGAACTAAACAAATTTAAGACAATATATACATTACTTTAAATCAAACTGTAAGATACACCAACAGGTGTACTCTTACAAAGTGTTTTACCAAGAGGGTATCTTCAGACTCATGCATCGGTGGGATATTTCCTCGCTGCAGTGGCATACCGAGTATGTAATGTAAGGAGCGTAGAATCTAGTGTTAAAACTGGAAAATGTCGTCTCAGTCTATAGACAATTCTGGGAAAAGCATGCCGCGCGGGAGTAGCCGAGCGGTTTGGAGCGCCACGTTACGGATCGCGAGGCGTCCCGCGTCGGAGGTTCGAATTCTCCCTCGGGCATGGATGTGTGTGTTGTTCTTAGGTTAGTTTAGCTTAGTTTAAATAGTTTGTAAGTCTTAGGGACTTTTGACCTAAGTAGTTTTGTTCCATAGAATTAAAAACATCTGAACATCATCGGAAAAGTATAACGACAATATTCAGTACACTGAATTGGTGAAAATAACTAGCCAAATTGCGCCAGGCTACTCAGGCAAAACGTCCGGGAGACTGTAAATGTCGTAGCGCAGAAGTTACACCAACTCAGCCTTTGAGTAACTCAATAATAAGTAAAAGATATGATTTTTAAGGTGTAGAATGCATGTAGACGTCGGTATGTCACGACTGCGGGGCAGCTAATGAGTAAATCGACTGATTACAGTACAGGAGCTGCGGAGGTGGTTGTGAGTGGAATTGTACGGCGGAACATCAGCACCTCTGGTTAGAGTAGTCTATAATTTATGCCAGTTACAGGGACGGAATCGTAACCAGAGAGAAGACTGTTAACCTCTACGAAGTAACAAACCTCAGTTCGTGCTGACGTCTGGCTAGCAGGCAGCACATGCGGTGCGGCGTACGCTAGCGACAGCGCAGTCACAGGGTCCTGATCCAAGGCACGTGCCGCCCACGGTGAATGACAGAGGCAGACACTCACTAATGGGCCGATTTGTGGCCGCAGCTCACACCACACCACCTCGTGTGTCCCTAATGATCAAAGGTTATGGCGATGGTGATGATCAGCGAGAATGCAATGTGACAGTGCAGCCCAGCAAATGGCTAGCCCAAACTCGAACTCACGATCCATCAAGGAGATTATGGTCAGCAGAAGGTAGTTATTGAGCGGCCGACTAAGTATTGTAGAGGCACCAAGTTAACAGCATGTAGACTGTAATGTAGTGCATGGATAGCGACTCTCTCCTTCAACTTATTCTGAAGGTTGTTTCCACCTCGTAACCATCAGCTGCTATAGTCTGCATTGTTCAGTGTACCCTATATACCTCGATAGTGCTGCGCACTACCTGAAACTGATTGATTAAACATTTTAGTATGTTCAGGAATTAAGCTACACTTCAGTACAGAAATCACTACAGGCTGAAACGCTCCCGTATCCGTTACGCAATAGTGACTTCCAAGTTTTAATCATAGGAAAGAAGAGGGACGAGAAAGGAACATAAAGACACCAGGACAATAAAGTAATTAAATGGTGACAAGTTAATATTTTTGCCAGGCGGGACTCGATCCCGGGTCTCCCGCTTAGGAAAAGCGCTCACCTTATCCTCTTGGCTATCCACTGTCTACTCCATTGCGCTTCAAATTCCCACACGTCGCGCTCCTATCGTGCGGGTCCTCTTCCGCTCGCCATCAGGATTCCCACACGAGTTCGAACGGTACTACCACATCGACAGTGAAGTAATGAACCATACGATGTATTCACGTTGACATACGTACACCGAAGAGTTAAAGAAACGGGTATAGTCATGCGTATGCAAATATAGATATACGTAAACACTCAGAGGAAGGCACTGAGGTCTGCAGAGCTTGTATAAAACAACTGGTGTCTTGCGCAGGCGGTAGATAGATTACTGTCGTTACAATGATACTTCATCACGATTTAAGTGAGTTTGAACGTGATGCTATAGTCGGCGCATGTGAGATGGAATACAGTTTCTCCGAGGTAGCGATTAGTTGAGGGTTTTCCCATTTGACCATTCTACAAATGCACCGTGAATATCGGGGATCCGATAAAACATCAAATCTTCGACATCGCGGCCGCCGCAAAAAAAAAAAAAAAAAAAAAAAAAAAAAAAAAAAAAAAAAAAAAAATGCAAGAACAGGGCTAACGACAACCGAAGAGAATCGTTCAACGGTACACAAGTGCAACTCTTTCGTAAAGTGCTCCGGGTTTCAGTGCTGGGCCATCAAGAAGTGTTTGCGTGCGAACCATTCAATGAAACATCATTGATATGGACTTCCGGAGCCGAAGGCCCACACGTGTAACCCAGGTGAATACATGATACATAGCTTGATGCTTTTCCTGGGCCCGTCAACAGTGACAATTGCACTTTTGATGAGTGGAAACATGATGCCTGGTCTGACGAGACTCCTTTCCATTTGTATCGAGTTGGTGGACTTATACTGGTAGCCTATGGAGACAACCTCATGAATCCAAGGATCCTGCATATCAGCAGGGGACTGTTCAAGCTAGTGAAGCTCTGTAATGGTATGGGGTGTGTGCAGTTAGAGTGATATGGATACGTCTAGATACGACTCCGACATGTGACACGTACGTACGCATCCTGGCTTATCACCTACATTCATTCATCTCCACTATGCATTCCGACGGGCTTGGGAAATCCCAGCAGGACAATGCGACGCCACAAACGTCCTGAACTGCTGCAGAGTGCTCTTCTGAGTTGAAGCACCTTTGCTAGCCACCAAACTCCCCAGACATGATCATTATTGAGCGCGTCTGGGATGCCTTGAAACGTGCTCAGAAGAGATCTCCACGCTCTCTTACACTTATGGATTTATGGACAGCTCTGCTGGATGTATTGTGTCAATTCCCTCCAGCACTACTTCAGACGTTAGTCGAGTCCACGCCACATTGTGTTGCGGCACTTCTACGTGCTCGGGGGGCCTACACGATTTTAGGTACTTGTTCCAATTCCTTTGACTCTTCATTGTATATACATATGGTGACTTCATCATTCTTTTATTTTCGTCTGGTCAGCTCTTCCAGAAGCCCTGCTGTAATGTGTTAAAATTTTGGGTTTCCGGCGGCAGCTAACGACAAATCCTGCATCTTCAGCGCACTGAAAAGTGATCTTGCAGTTTGAAAGTGTATTTTACTCCTTAGCACCTAGCCTCCAGGATGAGTGGCGTTCTTTAAACAAGACTGGATTGTGGCGGAAAAGAGACAAAAATTAGACTCTCCTTAAAACTGAAAATAACGTGGAACTAAAATACCAATGTATTCAAATATAGCTATGTTTGTGGCGTTATACACGTAAGTTTACAAACTTATAGGTTTGGTAGAGTGGAGTGAGTATATAATAATTTGAAAAGTTGCCGTGTCCTAAAATGTCATTCAACGACACTGTGGGCAGATCTTTCCTACTGCAAGCTTTCTGCTTTCCGTTTTTGTGAAAGAGGTAGTGTGAACCAATAAAGAAAAAAAAATAGAAGAAAGAAAGAAGTCCAGATAATATGGGTACTATAATTCATACCGTAGACGTTATGAGAACTTCATCTTCGATACAACGAAACACAGTTTTTCAACTCGTCAAGTGCTCAGAGCTCGAAACGCATGCGTATTACAATCCATGTTTGCTACACTTTTTTTTTCCTTGTTTTGGTCCATACTACTTCCTCCCAAACGAGGAAATCAAAGAGTTTACAGTAGAAGATGAAGAAGTATTAATAGACGACACTTACGGACGTAGTTCCAAGGCAAAATACGAGTAATATACCAGCTGTCTCACGCACGCCATCGTCTGTAGTTCTATGTTTTCCGCTGTGAGCAGGGAAGCTGCACATATAGTACAGGCGACCCTGAGTTGCAGCTGAGCAGCGGAGGCGTGCGCATCGTCGGTGCAGCGCGCTCTGTTCCAGTTGCCGGAGAGCTGCGAGGAAGTCCGTGCTGTGGCGGGATCGAAGCAAATTGTCGTTGCGTTGTTTTAACAACGGTGCAAATTGTCGTGTCCTCCCGCACCACAGAATGGTGAAGAAATCGGCGCAGCAGAAGAAACCTACAGTGAAGGGGCCGTCGATCACGCAACTCATCGAGTCTGCTGATCACGGTAAGAAGACCGAAGAAGATCGTACACCTCCCCCGCCCTCGTACATCTCGTGCAATGGCGCGTGGGCGGAGGTGTACGATATTATAGTCGGCTGCTGCAAGAAAGAGGTCGGCATCGAGGCGGTCGATTCGAATACCCCCGTTTCGCTACAGGCAGCAACGAAGTCGGACCACAGGGCACTCAAGAGCGCTGTGGCCGCCTTCATTGTCGACGCTCCTCCCTTGACGACGACGTTCGAAGGGAAGCGCGAGAAGTACACCAGGGCGCTCCTGAAGGGCCTGCCACGGTGCTGCGATGAGGCAGCAGTCCGGGAAGGGCTGCGGCGAGCAGGGTTCGGTGGTGCAACTGTTAAGTTGCACAACCGGACCAACAGGACGAGGCCGCCGCTCTACGTTGTCGCCGTGCAAACGGACGACGATGGAGGCGACGTCTTCGCCCTGCGGAAGCTCTTGGGCTTTCCAGTGACGGTGGAAGCTCTCCCCGCCGACATGAACCCTCTCCCCCAGTGCTTCAAGTGCCAGGGGGTGGGCCATGTGGCCAAGTACTGCCGCAACGCAGCGCGGTGCGTCAAATGATCTGGCGAGCATGACTCACGAGACTGCGTGCGCGGCAGAGAAGAGACGCCGACTTGTGCCCGTTGTGGCGGTCCTCACGTTGCCAACTGGCGAGGCTGCACGGCTTTTTCAAGCCGAAGCCAAACCGGTGGTGGCGTGGCGGTCGCTGCGGCGGCGCCGCAACGTCGGCGGAGACGGCGGCGACGACGACGACGAGGGGACGGCGCGGGTGCCGCGCCCCCTGCCCGCGACCGGCCGAAAAACCCCGCCAACGGCGGCGCGGACCGGCCGAGAGCGGAAAGGGGGTCGGCACCATCCGCCCCAAAGAAGACGACGCGGCCCGGGGACGACCTGCGTGTTGCCGCGGAAGAGGCTACAGCGGCATTCAAAGCCGCCATGGCAGCAGAGAGGGTGGCTTTCCAGGCCCAACTTGCTGCGGAGAGGGACGAGGTCTGCCGACAGATCCGGTAGCTGCACGCCGAACTGGCGCGCGACCTCTACGATGACGACGCTGAGGACGCTACAGAGCCCGCCCCTGCGGCGCACAGCTCTGGGGCGACCACTGCTATGACGACCGGCGCTCCTGCGGTTGTACAACCGCAGTCTACAGCTGCCCAGCAGATCACGCCTGCCCAGGAACGGGCCAAACGGGCGATTGAAGAACTGAAGGCCAAACTGGAGGGGCAATCATTGGAGAAGGCGCTGAAGGAGTCGTGCGCCCCCCAGTGAAGTTGCGGCCCCGACGACCGGCGTCAGGAACCTCTCTGCGCAGTCATTTGCGCGCAGAGGTACCGCGACGAAGGACGCCACCGCCGGAGAGAGGACGCAAGAAATATCGCGGCACGCTGCCGCACTTGGCCAGCCGGTCGAGTGTAGCAGTGCTGCCCAACGCAGCAGGTTCTGCTGCAGCACTAACGGATTGATGTCTTTATGACGACCTTAGCTCTGACACGGTAATCGATGCACGATACCCGCTACTAACATAACCTACCCTTGCATGAACTATCGCAGTTAGCAAGGAATCCGCTACTGCCCTTACCACCCGCTCCTGACTGTCGCAGAGGTTTTTTTCCCTTGGCGCTTGCCTTGGCACTTTTTTCCCTCTGCCCTTAAAACCGCTCTTCTTTCTAAGTTTTCGACCAATACTATCTCCCGATATGGACTGTATTAATGAGTAATCTTACCCACACGTACGGAACACATCACAGTACCCGCTCCTGTGACGCCTACATTAACTTACTAACACATGCAGAGGTGACAGTAGAACTATTGAGTTGGTCACCATGCTAGTGCGAGCGTGGAGGGGCTCCACTCTATAAAAAAATAAAAAAAATAAAAATAAAATAAAAAAGAGAAAAGAAAAGAAAAAAAAAAAAAACAGGTGACCCTCCAATGAGCTGTGCCGCCTTCTGCGGACGAGTTCCTCTTTGTTTCGCTCTGAAAACGTAGCGTGGCCGTCGGTTTGTAGTACAGGCAGGCGTCACAGTCAGACAGATAATAACTGTACTTCAGCTATGACTATATAGTAACGTTACTGGTCTATGTGGTGACGCACTGAAATCCAACTGAAGTCCGGTTGCTGTATTAACAACGTTTTCCAACGCGATATATACCTTATGTTCATGATATACAGAGATGCATTTAAAAACCGAGTGAGCTTTCCAGATGTTGTGGAAAGACCAATCCGCGACGCACTTATGTTGCCCGAAACATAGCCTGAATCAAAAAGGTACGTACGTTCAGAGTAGTATAAACCGAATTGGGTTAGCCCAAACTCCATGTAGTTTCAAAAGTTGCTCTGGGATGACATCGAAGTATTTTGGCTTGACGAATCCATGGTCTACATCGGCTCGTTACAGAATAATTTAATTCTCGCTTACTCGGTTTGTTAACACACTGAAGTTTATTACCTTGAAGGCACCTTCGCAAACCTAAAATACATTACTGGCCATTAAAATTGCTACACCAAGAAGAAATGCAGGTGATAAGCGGGTATTCAGTGGACAAATGTATTATACCAGAACTGACATGTGATTACATTCTCACACAATTTGGGTGCATATATCCTGAGAAATCAATATCCATAACAACCACCTTTGGCCTTAATAACGACCTTAATACGCCTGGGCATTGAGTGAAACAGAGCTTGGATGGCGTGTACTGGTACGGATACCCATGCAGCTTCAACACAATATTGGGATGTATCGAAGTCAGGGTTTAGGAAACGGAATCCATAAATCCAGATGTCTTAAGAAAACGAATACGTCATGTTTGGGATACAATTTATCAATTTTCCTCTCCACTACTACTTAAAATGTACAAATGCCTGTAAAGCTATGGAACGTAAATGCAGTGTTCATCAGACCCTAGACTTAAAAATCTACTTACACAAACTTATGCTAAGGACAACAGACACACCCATGCCTGAGGGAGAACTCGAACGTGTAGCGGGGATCATCCGCGCACACAGCAGCAAGGCGCCTTAGAGCGCACGGCCATTCCCGCTCGGCCACTATTACTCAGAGTTCCCTAAGAGTAAGGACTCAGGAGTGCCTTCGCACCGAAAAAAGGATTAAACCTCGTCATCGGTTTATTATGTAAGCTATATATATCTGGTATCTTTGGTGTCTGAAAAAACCCCGCGTTTGAGTAATAGTGGGCAGGGAAAAAATTAAGAATTTGTTCAAATGTTTGTAGAGTGTATGAGACTTAACTACGGGGTCATCAGTCCTTAAACTTACAAACTACTTACAACTAAGGACGGCACAAATATCCATGCCCGAGGGGAGATTCGAACCCCCGACCGTAGTGGCCAAGCAGACCATGACTGGAGCGCCTGAGTCTCCTCGGCCACCGCGGCCGGCCTACTCACTCCTCCTCTACATGTGTGTAAATGTTTTCTTCAAACACTCCATACCGGCAGGAGGTTTTGAAATAAACTCTTTATTTTGAAGATTGCCAGAGTAAAATAAAGGGCGTGAAAAGTGAAATAGAACTTGTACAGAACCCAGACTGTAGTTATAAGGATCGAGGGTCTCTAAGAGAAGTATTTAATAAAAAGGAAGTCTGGCACTGTTTTAGTTTATCTCAAATGTTTTGGCCCACTTTAAGTTACGGTAGTAACACTAAAACTGGGCCTTTGCGATCGAATTTTAAATGGAAATAACGCCTTAACCGTTCATCTGTTCAAATGTTCAAATGTTTGTTAAGCTTATGGGACTTAACTACGGGGTCCCTAAACTTACAAACTACTTATCAACTACCTTATACTAAGGACGGCACAAATATCCAAGCCCGAGGGGGGATTCGAACCCCCGACCGTAGTGGCCGTGCAGACCGTGACTGGAGCGCCTTAGTCCTCTCGGCCACAGCGGCCGGTACCGTTCATCTGACACGGAATTTAAATACATGGATTTGTAGAGGAGACATTTCTCTACTGCTTTGCTCTCTTATGGTTTTTTCATATCTCACATCGTTTAAGAGATATTTGCTAAAATAACAGCGATTTTGGGATATCTGTCTGTCTGTTCGTAACGTGTTCCTACTTTTTAAGTCGAACCGTTCAACCGATCAACACCAAATTTAACAGACATAATTGTTGGCCACCAAAAACCAGTATCTCGCTTTTTCAATTATGTCGGACAAAAACTACGTTAGTACCACCAAAAAAAAGCTGTTTGTAATGTAATTTTAATTGCAAATAAACCGTTCATCTGACACAAAAATTGAGTAACCAAATTTGTAGGGGAGAAAATTCTCTACAACTTTGCTCTTTTATGTTATTTTCATATCTGGTATGGTTTGAGAGATATTTACAAAACTAACGGCGATTTGACACCGCCCATTGAATTTACGAAAACCAGGCGTTCGGAGAAGCCACGTCACATTCCTCGCTCAGAACTCTCTCTGGCATACGGCATCTTGCGTTGCGTATTGATGATTTTCTTATTATCATTTACAAGTTGTCATTTAAAAGCAATGGCGCACTAACTAATTAACAAAAACACTTCGTTCTTCGTACGATAAATGATAATCTAGTGTCTAAAATGCCATATTAGCTCCAGTTAACAACTGCCATCAATAGTACGAGATTAAACGGCGAATGTTGAAATTGTACGCCATAGTGTAGTTGGCAGCGCATTGGCCTCCAATATACATGGTCAGTGGTTCGGAACCCGCCACTACCTAAAATTCTTTTCTCTTCTTTTTCCCTAAAAGGGTTTCGGGCACTCTTATTAATAAAATAGAGCTATGTTCTTCAATGTTTAGAGTTGTGCATATGTAAGAACGCTCGCTCTAAAATGCGTGTTTGTGCCATTTCGTGAACATGCCTTCAAATATGAAGCATATGCACGTAAACTGGGAGCATACTGTAATAATGAATATTCTAGACAACGTGCTGATACTGGTAGTTTCGTATATAAAGGAAGTCCTAGATTTTTGTGGCAAGTGTAGTAACTTAATGCAACGGAAGGGAAGTGTATACATTGCAACAAATTACCTTGTTTATTTTTTTTCTAAGCGTTTATTCACTTTTTATGGAATATATTGAAAGTTATTGATTAGAATCAATGCATCTACTAAAATGTTTGTCTTCGAGATGGTTGCTATGGACGCTTTTAACGTAGATGGTATTAGCTTTCCTGTAGTTCAGATATGACTTTGTTCGTGTTACTTTGTTCTGTGCTAAAATACTGAATTCCACATAACTCAAGTACTTAATATATATACAAAGTTAGTACTATCATTGCGTCATTTACAACAGTCATTGTAACAGTATCTCCCCAGTTTATAGACAAGTGATAAAGAAGACTATGTTTAGGATTCGTTGGTATGTATTTCATGGCTTGTTCTTGAAACAGAACAAATGCAGTCTTCAGAGAAAGCGCTGTTACCTTTGAACAACTCGGAATCACGCAGAATATAATTGTGTTCAGTTAACAAGAGTGTGCGAAAACCTTTTACGAAGCAAGAGGAAAATTGGCAGCGGCGGTTATATTTTCTTCAGGGAGATCGATGCTTTGTGGTCGTTTGTTCATGTTCGTTCTGGGTTATTCGTTGAGAATTTCACTCAGTTTTTTTATTAGAGATGTTGTTGAACCAACACCGCCTGAAGAGGCCTGTGCGCTGCCGTGCCACATCACGTCAATCAGAGTAGGTCGCATTCGCGTGGCTGTTGGGGCACAGCCCACCGCCTCACAGCGGCCAGCCAGTGAGCTACGCGATCGCGACCTACTCTGCGTGACGTGGCACGGTAGCACACAGGCCTTCTCTCCAGAAGGTGTTAGTTGAACCGTCTACCTTTTTCTTTCTTTTCATTGGTTCTTCGCTTTGATCGGTACTTCGTGGACGTTGTTTTGTTTTGTTCTATTTTTATCGTTTCGGATAACTCAGTTTTCCCGTTACAGAGGGCGTCGAGCTACGATGCCGGCAACCCTCTGACCCAGCGAGCTGAGCCATCGCGTCCTTGCAAGTTTCGAACCACCGTCTAACATGTTCGTACATCACAAACCAATTGCTCGCCTATTACGCTATGGCGAACAACTGCGAGAGTAATCGATGGCAGATGTTAACTAACTAACATTAGATTATAATTCATTGTCCTAAGAAAGACGTGATTCTGATAATTTCCAGTGCGCCATTGCTTTGAAATGACAACGCATGAGTTATAATACGAAAATCATGAGGTAGAGAAAGCAGGAAGGCGTACCCAAAAGAGATTTTTGAGCGAGGGATGTCACGTGACTGATTTACGAACGACAAATGTACACTGTGTTCCATCCAGGCTATTATCACTCGTTCGAACGCCAAATGTACGCTACATTCGTTCAAGGCTGCCGGCCGCGGTGGCCGAGGGGACTGAGGCGCTCCAGTCACGGTCTGCACGGCCACTAAGGTCGGGGGTTCGAATCCCCCCTCGGGCATGGATATTTGTGCCGTGCTTAGTTGTAGCTAGTTCATAAGTAGGTCGTAAGTTTAGGGACTGATGACCCCGTAGTTAAGTCCCATAAGCTACACAAACATTTGAAACATTTTTTTCGTTCAAGGCTCTAGTCATTCGTAACCAGTACAGGCACATAAAATGAACTTTGAACTACCAAGGCAAGACAGGTGATATTTTAACGAAAAAATATAATGAAAATGTGAGAGAGATATTAAAATGACATTTCAAAGAGGTAAAAGTTCAATAGAGTATGTATCTCAAAGCTAATCTTAAATATCATATGATGTCTTTGTGTATTAAAATACGCTCAGAAAGAATTTTATGGGTTGGGTGCGCAGATATTATCACAATAGTAGAGTCGTAATCGTATTGCCACAATTTTTTTTATTATTTACGTTATAATTTTGGATCAAAATGTTTGCAAAAAATTATAAAACTAGAAATCCAAAGTGGGCCATAATACACGTCAGTGCGATTTTTTTTTTAATCTGTACATAGACTTATCAGTAAAACGAACCAAATAGTACTGTGCAGAAGAAATTAAAGTTCAAGCAGAACAAATAAAAACTTTGAGATTTGCCGATGACATTGTAATTCTGTCAGAGAGAGTGAAGGACTTAGAAGAGCAGTTGAAGGGAATGGACGATGATTTGAAAGGGGCCTATAAGATAAAATTAACAAAAGGAAAACGAAGGCAATGTAGTGTAGTCAAATAAAGTCAGGCGATGCTTCAGATATTAAATTACTGTACAAGAGTTTAAAAGCAGTAGATGAGTTTTGTTATTTGGACAGAAGAAACAACTTACGTAAACTGGCAATGGAAAGAAACGCTTATTCTTTAAGAATAGAATTTTGTTGATGTGGAATATAGATTTACGAGTTAAGACGTGTATTTTGAAGTTATTCGTCAAGAACGTAGCCTTGTATAGAAGGAACAGAAAGACGATAAAACATTTACGACAAGGAGACATCAGAAGCGCTATGAAATGTAGCGCCACAGAATCTTTCTGAAGGTTATGTGGGTAGATCATGTAACCAATGAGGAGGTACTGAATAGTACTGGGGAGAAAGGAAAATTGTGGCATAGTCTGACTAAAAGAAGAGATCGGTCGGTAGATCACATTATGAGACATCAAGAAATTATAGATTCAGTACTGAAGGCGGACAAAATTGTAAAATGAGACCGGGATATGAGTGCAGTAAGCAGTTTAAAAGAATACAGGTTGCAGTTAGGTGCATCAAAACTATTTTGAACAAATATGTAGATAATAATAATATGAGGCGTGTCCAGAAAGTAAGTTCCGTTTGGTTATATAAAACGAACGGGTACAGATACAGAAAAAATATTGATTGTACAAAAATCTACAACTGTTAAACTACTTTTCTACATAGCTTCCGAAATTTTGTAGGCAATTGTCATAGCATGGCACAAGGTTATATGTGCCTTTTTCATAGAATGTTGCCGCATGTGTATTCAACCATGTGGTAACATGTTCTTTCAGCTCGCCATCATCGTTGAAGTGTTGTCCACCGAGGACAGAATGTAGGTGTAAGAAGAGGATTACTGTCAAAAGATTTTTTTTCTTTCACGATAACGCCTGACCTCACACATAGAATGTGACCAAACAATTCTTACGGAAATTTCAATGGGACCTGTTTGATCATCCTCCATACAGCTCGGACCTCTCTCCTAGCGGCTTTCATCTCTTTTTACACCTAAAATCTGTCCTTGGTGGTCAACACTTCAACGATGATAAAGAGCTGTTACCACATGGTTGAATACACTGGCGGCAACCTTCTGTGAAGCATGCATGCAAAAACTTGTGGCACGCTATGACAAGTGCGTACAAAATTTCGGCAGTTATGTGGAAAAGTAGTTTAAGAGTTGTAGAATTTTGTGCAATAAAAATTTCTTCTGTATCTGTGTACAATTTCATTTTATTACCAAACGGAACTTACTTTCTGGACGCGCCTTGTAATTTCGTGTAGCTCATTGGCCTGGTGCAAGTCTTTCAATTGGACACCACTTAGGCAACATAAGTGTCCCTATCCTACCCCCAGATATCTGGCCGGGGAATGGGGACCTATAGCGTAACGTGGAATCCGAAACACGTGTCGTTTCTGGCGACTCCTCACATCATTGAGAGGTGAAGGATGGGTTAAAGCGCAGACTGAAAAAAATGAGAGGTCCGACGAGATTTCGAACCCGCGACCCTTCAGTTTCCAGTCGAGCCCTTTACCCCAAGAATACGGGGCCAGACGAATATGTAGGGGAAAAAAAAAACAAAAAAACAAAAAACAAAAAAAAACAAAAAACTATGCTTTCGATAAAGAGTCAGCGCCGGGCATCAGTGTCACATTTTGTGAATATCTTAGCAAGATTTTGTATATTTCATATCCAGAATGGATAAGAAAAGTGTGAAGTAATACACATGACCACTAAAAGAAATCCGCTGAACTTCAATTACGCGATAAATCAGTCAAACCTTAAGGTCGTAAATTCTACCAAATACCTAGGAGTTACAATTACGTACAACTTTGACTGGAGAGAACACATAGAAAATATTGTGGGGAAAGCGAACCAAAGGTTACGTTTCATTGGCAGAACGCTTCGAAGATGCACCAGCTCCACCAAAGAGACTGCCTACATCACACTTGTGCGTCCTCTCTTGGAGTACTGTTGCCCCTTGTGGGACCCTCACCAGGTGGGACTGACGGAAGATATTGAGAAGGTTCAGAGAAGGGCAGCTCGTTTTGTTTTATCACGTTACGGGGGGGAAAGCGTCACGGAAATGTTGCACGAATTGGGGTGGAAATCATTAAAAGAAAGACGTTATTCATTGCGGCGTGATCTGTTTGCGAAGTTTCAATCACCGACTTTTAGTTCTGAATGTGAAAATATTTTGCTAGCACCCACCTACTTAGGGAGACATGACCATCCCAATAAAATAAGAGAAATCAGATCGAAAACGGAACGATTTAGGTGTTCTCTCTTCCTGCGCGCTATTAGAGAATGGAACGGTAGAGAAAAGTTATGAAAGTGGATAATGAACCCTCTGCCAGGCACTTAAATGTGATTTGCAGAATATCGATGTAGATGTAGATGTAGATATGACAGAACAGAAGAAGGTAAATGCAAATTTTAGAAGTGCAAATTCCGTGACCGCTTGATGGCAAGAATTCACAGAGGGCAGAGAGCGGGTATTTTGGCCGGTTCACTGGGCGCGGCCTTTGAGGTGGTCCGTCCGGTCCCCTCGTCCGGGCTGGGCTGCACGCCGCGCCGCAGCGGCGTCTATTTGCTTACTGCGACGTGCTCCTGCTCCTGCTCCTGCTCCTTGCCTCAGATAGGCCGGCGCGCTGCGTGACGGCACTGTTTACGAGCTGTGGCCCTCGTGTCCCTCCTCCCCAGATAAGACGCCGTGCAGCTGCTGCCCTGCCCTGCCTCGGCTCGTGCCTGCCTTGTTTATTCAGCCCGCCCGCACCTGTAACAATTCGTCAAACACTGGTGTCCGCAGTTGAAAACCCAGGAAACACACAGTCATCTACTGCAAGTTTTAAGATTCTCGGCGCATGGAATATCTGATGTCTAAGGCATAGCAGAAGGAAGCTTAAGATGCTTATCACATTTGTTGAATGCTGACCAAAATGAAATACGAAAACTTACTCCTGAGTAAACAATAAGCTATTATCAAACAACTTACGGGTATGCTGTCGGGTGACGTCGTCGACCAGCACAGATATTTCGACAGGAATACACCCTGCCATTCTCAAGGCACAACTGCACTCAAGGAAACAATGTGCAAGCGAATTTAATACCTCTGTTTGCAAATAGAAAACAAGGAAGATAACACACACAGTATGAGTCACTACTGAGTCAACACAACCAAAGACGACCAAAGAAAAATATCGATAGTGACTATTAATCAATAGGTGAGGCATGAGGCAGCATTGCTAGTTTTAATTTGAACAGCTTGAAACTAAACTAGCAAGCGACTATATAAACAAAGATGGTGGTTTTGTGCCGCGGTGGAGTAGCCGAGCGGTCTAAAGCGTCTCGCTGCTCACCGTAGAGGTTCGAGTCCTCCCTGGGGCATGGGTGTGTTTGTTGTCCTTAGGTTAGTTTACCTAGGTTTAAGTAGTTTGTAAGCTACGGACTGATGACCACGTAGTTTGGTCCGATAGATTTACAAACATTTGAACATTTTTGAACATGGTGATTTTGTTTTTTTAATTGTCATTTGAATCCGGCACTGTCTATCGTCAAAAAAACAGAGGGACAGAATTAATGCTGTCTCACCTGTTGATTAACAGTCGCTGTCGATATTTTTTATGTTTGGTCATCTTTGGTGCTGTTGACTCAGTAGTAACTTGTACTGTGTGTCTTATCTTCCTTGTTTACCCTTTGCAAATCGAGGTATTAAATTCGCTTGCACATTGTCCCTTGAATGCAGTTGTGCCTTGATAATGGTAGGGTGTTATCCTGTCTAAATATCGGCGGTGGTCGATGACGTCACCCAGCAGCTTACCCGTAAGTTGTTTGAAAATTCATACGCCGGGAAAAGCACTCGGTGGAAGCTGGTGGCCTTCGCAAAAATTAACATCGGTGTGACGTTAAACACGTTAAACCTTAGTCTCCCTTTCTTCTACTTGCACTAAAGGGAAGCGGAATTGTTATGTTCAGTGTTACTGGGATGACATGAAATCTTATCTGTATCTTGGTAAATTATTAAAAAACTGGCAAACAGTACAAAAGTTCTCTAGATGGGAAGGGAACTGAATTATAAAAGAAGAGGTAGTATGTACGAAATGATGAAAAGCCCGTAGTTTGGCACATTTTAGCTACCGCGGAATTAAAACAGCATCTAAATTTCTTAGAAGTGAAATTTTGAAGCGTGACTAGTGGTGTAGCGGGCAGAGGAATGAACTCTGGTACTGAAGGTGCTTTTTCAGGCCTGGACAAGGGCGGGTAATATTCCTCTTTCCAATCCCTTCATCACGTTACTTCACTCATAGCGCTGTCACAATGACTTTTGGAAATCTTTCTCAAGTTTTAAATGTGAGGCCATGGTTGGAGACCCGTCACAACCTCCCCGCCGCGGCAGAATAGCCGTGTGAGCTGAGGCGCCTTGCTGCGGTGAGCGCGACCGTTCGCCGTCGGGGGTTCAAGTCCTGCCTCGAGCATGGGTGTTGGTGTTGTCTTTACCATAAGTTACTTTAAGTTAGATGAAGTTTCTTTAAGCCTAGGGACATGACCAACGTTGTTAAGTCCCTTATTTTACAAATATTTGAACACTGAACAATATCCCCCTCTCCCAACACTAGTAATGCGACAAAAACGATCTGCCTGCATTCGGGCATTGTCTGGTCACGGGCTTACACCACAGACTTGTACATCTACACAAATACTCTACAAATCAGATTGAAGTACATGGTAGATGGTTCACAGAATCGCTATATGTTAGTTATCTACGCGTTCCATTCTCCAATGGCGCGCGGAGAAAGGCAGCTCCTAAATCTTTCCGTTTACGATCTAATTTTATTATGATGATCACTTCTTCCTCTGAAGATGGGTGCTAACAAAATGTGTTCATATTCCAAAGAGTGTATTGGTTAAAGAAATTTTGCAAATACATCTCGCCGCAGCGAATAACGCCATTCCTTTAAAGATTTCCACCACAACTCCACCGACACTCTCTCTCCTATATCGCAGTAATACAAAACCAGCTGCTCTTCTGCGAACTTCGCCTACTTCCTTCCTCAGTCACACTTCAAATGTTCAAATGTTTGTATAGTCTATGGGACTTAACTACGAGGTCATCAGTCCCTAAACTTACAAAATACTTATGAACTACTTACGAACTAGGACGGCACAAATATCCATGCCCGAGGGGGGATTCGAACCCCTGACCGTAGCGGCCGTGCAGACCGTGACTGGAGCGCCTCAATCCCCTCGGCCACGGCGGCCGGCTCAGTCACACTTCATGGGACTGCCACAATGGGCAGCAATACTACGAAACAGGACGCCTAAGTGCAGTATAAGCAGTTTCAATAGTAACACTGTTGAGTCTTCTAATTTTTCTGCTAATAAAACGTAGCCTTTGGTTCACCTGTCATACAATATCTTATATGTGTCCATTCCAATTTTAGTTGTTCATACTTGTTATTCCTAGGTATTCATTTGAATATACGGCCTACATCTTTGACTGATTTATAGTGTAAATAAAGTTAAACGGATTTTTTTTGTGTTCATATGGATGACTTCAAACTTACCAGTATTTTGGGTCAATTTCCAAGTTTTGCACCATGTAGATATATTATCTAAATCACTTTGCAGTTGCTTTTGATCTTCTGGTGACATCACTAACCGCTGAAGGACAGTACCATCCGCAGGAAGTCTAAGAGAGCCCCTCAGATTGTCTCCTAAATTGTATATAAAGATAAGGTGCACTAGGGGCCCTGCAACAGTTCCCTGCGGAACGCCAGATATTGTCACGTTGCAATGGAAGTAGGCTCGACTTCGAAGGCAACTAAACACAGCACTTATACTGAAAGCACGTTTATTACGAACTCAACATACACGCAGCACTGACTGCCTCTCAGGCAGAGTGCTCTGCTATTTATACACAGACAGAATTTACCAGAAATTAGAAGAACAGTTAACATAAGAAACAAGTAGTATTTACAAGTGAACATAAGAAAGATGTAGAACCTTCTGGAATTGTAAATTACAAAGAAATTAATTTTTTGCTGGTGGACGGGATTGAACCGGCGACCTTCTGCTCCGCAATCCGTGACGCTATCCCCTGCGCCACGCCGGCAGTTGGTGTCCGTGGTCTCTCGCGGCATTGCTCCCTCTCCTGGAGAAACAGCGACCCGCTGTTATGATCCCTGTGGAACCAGCTGCAATGTCCTGGATCTTGACCGTGTCATGTGTCCTCTGTATGACAGTTCAAGAGAATCCTTCCCTTCTCCGCGATTATCGACGACAGACGTTCCTGTCGTGGCTTCATTAGTAACATTACCATCCTCAGAGTCCTTGAACAAGAAGCCATTGTCGTCTACCTGCTCTTCAGGATCGTAGAAAGGCTTCATGCGCAGGACGTGAACAATGTCTCTTCGTTTTTGACGTTTCGACGACGGCTCATAATCCTCAACTTCGTATGTGACGTCTGACAGGCGGCGTATGACACGATACAGACCAAAGTATCGCTTCAATAACTTTTCTGACAGTCCAACCTTCCGTACAGGGGTGAAAATCCATACCAGATCTCCTGGGCTGTACACAACAGGTCGGTGCTTCTCGTTATATCGCTGACGGTCCTTCTCCTGGGCGTCCAGTGTCTGTATGCGAGCCAGCTGTCTTGCTTCTCCGACCCTGGTGATGAACTGTTTAACATAGTCATCCTGAGTGTCGTCCGGTTGGAACGGGAACAGTGTATTCATTGTCGTCTCAGCTTCACGGCCATGGAGCAGGAAAAACGGAGTGAAGCCTGTGGTGTCTTGTCTTGCGGTATTGTAAGCAAATGTCACGACTGGCAGAATTGTATCTCAATCCTTCTGCTCAACATCAACGTACATCGACAGCATGTCGGCTAACGTTTTGTTAAAACGTTCCGTAAGACCATTTGTCTGAGGATGGTATGCAGTTGTCATTCTGTGGACAACGTTGCACCGTGACATTACCTCTGATACTAGTTTTGACTGGAATACTTTTCCACGATCAGATATCATGACACGTGGTGCCCCATGCTTCAAAATAATGTCTTCTACAAGGAATTTTGCGACCTCTGGAGCTTCTGCAGTCGGCACAGGTTTGGTGACAGCGTAGCGTGTGAGGTAGTCAGTGCAGACTATTATCCAACGGTTACCGGTTGTCGACTTCGGGAACCTCCCTAAAAGATCGATCCCAACTCGGTGGAATGGAGCTGCTGCCGGTGGAATCGGTACGAGATGTCCTGGAGGTAATTGTGGCACATGCCTTCGTTCGCTGGCACTCTTTACAGTGACTCACATAGTGCTTGACAGATCGGTAGAGACCTTTCCAGTAATACCTGCGTCTGATTCTGTCTAGGGACTTCACGAATCCCAGATGACCGGATATTGGAGTATCATGGAAATATTTGAGAATAGCTGGCTGGAGATGAGCTGGAACAACGAGTAGCCATTTGGGGCCCAGTGGATCGTAGTTGCTCTTGTACAATGTTCCGTTTATAAGTTGGAACTCTCCATTGGTCGGTTCTCCTTTCTCCAAGGCCTCTATCATTTTTAATAGTGTTGGATCTTCCCTCTGTTCAGCTGCAACGTCATATAATTCAGTGAGAGCTGAAATTTCATTAATACTGTTGTGTTCCACTAATGGATTCCTCGAAAGGCAGTCGGCATCCTTGTGTTTGCGCCCGTTCTTGAATACCACTGTGACATCGTACTCTTGGAGTCTTAGTGCCCATCTTGCTAGTCGACCTGATGGATCCTTCAAGCTGGTCAGCCAACACAAAGAATGGTGGTCTGTCACGTCGGTGAATGGTTTGCCGAATAAATACGGCCGGAACTTGTTGATAGCCCAGATAACCGCGAGACATTCTTTTTCAGTTGTAGAGTAGTTTATCTCGGACTTTGAGAGTAATCTTGACGCATAGGCTATCACTTTTTCGGCACCTTCCTGAACTTGTACAAGCACTGCACCAATCCCATAGCCACTGGCGTCTGTGTGAAGTTCCGTTTCTGCATTCTCGTCGTACAAGGCTAGCACTGGTGCGGAAGTTAGAGCCTCCTTAAGTGCTCGGAAAGCTCTTTCTTTTGTCGCATCCCAGTAAAATTTGGCGTCTCCCTGCAGAAGTTCTTGTAATGGACGTGCCTTGTTACAAAATCCTTTTATGAAACGTCGGTAGTATGAGCACAGCCCGAGAAAACTTCTCACATCACGAATGTGCTGAGGAGTTGGAAATTCTGTGACTGCCCTTACTTTATCTGGATCAGGACGGACACCATTTCCGTTGACTAGGTGCCCCAGGATTTTTATCTCTTTGGCGACGAAGAGGCCCTTCTTTGGATTGAGGCGGAGACCTGCAGCCTGAACACACTTCAACACAGTTGACAGGCGACTCAGATGTTCTTCAAATGTTTTCGAGAAAACGACAATGTCATCTAAATAGCAGAGACACGTCGTCCACTTTAGGTGTCGAAGCAAGTTGTCCATCATGCGTTCGAATGTGGCTGGAGCATTACATAATCCAAATGGCATTACTTTAAATTCATAGAGACCGTCAGGTGTAATAAAAGCCGTCTGCTCCCTGTCAGCTTCGTCAACCTCGATTTGCCAGTAACCTGTCTGCATGTCCATAGTTGAGAAGTATGTAGCTCCTTTCAAGCAGTCTAAGGTGTCGTCAATATGCGGCAACGCTGGCTAATTGGCGGATGGTCCCCAGTATTGATACGGTGTCTTATCGTGGGCCGTTTCGTCTGACTTTTCCCCTGCTGAGGTGTGAATGCACCCGAAAATTGGCGTAGTGTACCTAACACCCGCTGGCGTTGTTCCTTGGTCAGTCCAGGCCCTATTGGCAATTCCACGTTTGTTTCCTCCAGCGTGTTGTCTGTACTAATAGCAGGGCATGGGTCTTCATTGATGAAGTTGAGCTCACCGTCCTGGATTGGTTCAGCTGTCCCGATACACATTCCCTTGGAGATAAGTTGTGACTGCTCGTGACAATTTGTAATCCAAATCTCTCCTTGACCACCGGTAATGCTTATGCCAGCCGCTGGTATGTAAATTTCTTTTGTGAGCCTGATAAACTTTTTACTATCAACAAGAACTTCGCAGTTTAACCAGTCATCTGAGTTTCTGACTGCAACTCTTCTCATTGTCAACAGCGGTATCGTCACATTGTCAACGACGAATAACTTCCCAGAAAATTCTGTATTACGTGTATCTGGCGGAACAACTTCTTCAATTTGCAGCTCAGATCTTCCACAGTCAATGATAGCTTGGGATGCCTGAAGGAAGTCCCATCCGAGGATGACATTGTGATTACATTCTGTTAACACGACAAATTCAAACGGCTGCGTCCTGTTGTTGATGGTTATTCTTGCGACACAAGTTCCTGCTGGATGGACGTACTTTCCATTCGCGACCTTCAGCACAGTTGCTCCCGTATCACAGAACATTGTCTTCTTTAGTGTGCGGCGGTAATTATCAGATAATACAGAAAAAGAGGCTCCTGAATCAACAAGTGCCCGGACAGGTTGGCCGTCGATTATGACGTCGATGAGATTTCCCGACATCTTGGCGACTGTCGTCCATGGAGGATTTTCATCTGCGGCGGCCTCACCTCCGTAGATGGTCGCCTCGCTTAGTTTTCCTGGGCGCGGCGGCTAGGGGAGCGGCTGGTACCTCTGTACGGCGACGGTGAACGGCTGCGGCGCGTCGGGGAGCGACCTCGTCTAGGGTACGGCGATGGGCTTCTTCCCATAGGTCGACTGAACTCATCAGCAGGTGACTGCCTTGGATAGAACTGCTGCGACGGCTGATGTCTTGCGGCAAAATAATCATCGAATACTCGCCTCCTCTCTCTGCAGTAGCGTACGACATGTCCAGGGCGTCCACAGTGGAAACACAGTGGTGTGTTGTCTTCTGTCCTCCAGACGTCTGTTCTTCTGCGGGGCGTCATAGTTACCGGGGGAGTTGGCTGTGGTCTCGTCGGTCGGTTCATTGGCTGCCGTTTGGCGGCTGCAGCGTAAGTCATAGCAGGGCGACGCCATTCTTCACGTCTGGTGCGATTGACGAGGCAGACAGGAGCTAATGTTTGAAATACCTCGTCCTCAGCGGCGTCGGCTACCTCGTGACTTACAGGGCTCACATCCATGGCCATAATTTGATGCTCGCTCGGTCTAATAGTCCCGGCTGCCATGCACTGTTGTAATTCTTCACTCACGATTTGTCGTATGAGAGAAGCCAAGTCCTGCTGGTCTTCCACAACGGCCATAGGGACTACATTTGGGAGTCTGTCATACTTCTTGCGTCCAACCCTCCTTTGTTTCATCTCTTCAATACGCTGGCACCACTTGATGAACTCTTCTGTAGTAGCGACGTCTTTTATCAGAAGAGCTTGGTACATATCTTCTGCAATCCCCTTCATCAGGTGCGTGATTTTGTCCGCTTCAGTCATGTTCGGATTGACTACGTTACACAGGGCCAAAACACTCTGTATGTACGATTGTGTCGCCTCACCATGTCGTTGGGCTCGGTTCTTTAGTTGTTCTTCCACCGAGCGGATTTGTCGCTGGCGGTCTCCAAACGACTTCTTAAGTTCCTCCTGGAACGTCTCCCAGTCATTCAACTTGTCTTCGTTGTTTTCGAACCATTGCTGGGCTGTTCCATCCAGGTAGAAATAAACGTTGGCCAAGCACATCGTATGATCCCACCTGTTGTACTTGGCGACTCGGTCGAACCCTTTTAGCCATTTGTTGGGGTCCTGTCCAGCATCTCCAGAGAACACCGACGGGTGTCTGATGTGCAGCTGGCTTATTGCTGGTTTCGTCTCCATCGTTCTTCTGATAATACGGACTTTAGGAAGGACGTACTCGGTGTATCCCTTGTATTCCGGTTCCAGTCCGTGTAAGCGACGGTTTCTATGTTGCCTAATCGGAGTCACGGTGATGCAGCTGTTGCACAGTGTACCAGGCGCCTCCATCAAACAATGTCACGTTGCAATTGACGTAGGCTCGACTTCGAAGGCAACTAAACACAGCACTTATACTGAAAGCACGTTTATTACGAACTCAACATACACGCAGCACTGACTGCCTCTCAGGTAGAGTGCTCTGCTATTTATACACAGACAGAATTTACCAGAAATTATAAGAACAGTTAATATAAGAAACAAGTAAACATAAGAAAGATGTAGAACCTTCTGGAATTGTAAATTACAAAGAAATTAATTTTTTGCTGGTGGACGGGATTGAACCGGCGACCTTCTGCTCCGCAATCCGTGATGCTATCCCCTGCGCCACGCCGGCAGTTGGTCTCCGTGGTCTCTCGGTGTTGTAATTGATGACTTACGACGTACTGTGATCTTTCTGGCAGGAAATCGCGAATGAAATAGCAAAACTCTGGCGGCATTACATAAGCACGCAATATCTAGAAATATAAAATCGTTTGAGAGCACTTGGCATGACTTTTTTCTTTTCTTTTGCAAGAGTGATGTAACCTGTCTTGTGTATCCTAGTGGATCAGTCCCCTCTTTTGTTAATTTATTTGGTATAAATCTCTCAATAAATATCGATATTATTTCTTTGAATATAAGTTGCAGCTGATCTACATTCTCATAGTTAGTTTCGAAAGACTGGAAATATTCATACATAAAAACGTTAATCGAATTTTTGTGCTTTTTTGAATAAATATATTCTTCATTTAATTTAGGTGGATTTGGGAATTTGTATAATCAGTTTCGCTCTATTCCCTGTGTCTGTTTTGATGCTCTTTATTAGCTCTGGATTATTTGTTGCTAAGAGCTCAAGTATGTTCTCATACCCATTTATTATTCTAGTGGTTATATGAACTAACTGCTCGAGATAATTTTCGGAAAATGCGGTCAGTACAATTTCGCACGATGTTTATGCTTGCATCCCGTTTTGAACATGTAACTTTGCCAACATATCGAGGGTAGGTTGCCGCGGTGGAGTTGCCGAGCGGTCTAAAGCGTCTCGCTGCGGAGCGCGCGGTTGCTCGCCGTGGAGGTTCGAGTCCTCCCTGGGGCATTGGTGTGTGTGTGTGTTTGTCCTTAGGTTAGTTTACCTAGGTTTAAGTAATTTGTAAGCTACGGACTGATGACCACGCAGTTTGGTCCGATAGAATTACAAACAAACATTTAAGGGTAGGTTAAGTAGCCACCAATTAAAATATTTGAAATTTGATCCAATCTTTCTTTGAACATTTCTTCAATCTCATGGAGTCAGGGGGCTGGTAAAAAGCTAGTGATTGTTGCGCCTTTACCAGTGGGAAGTGCCTTAAGCTTAACAAACATTTGAACATTTTTTGAATAAGAAGACATACATGCAGTCATATTAAATATAAGATTGAGCAATGACAGTCACATATTTATTGCACTTACATATAACTCCCCAAAAGCTATACTAAGAGTTGATTTTATTGAGTATCTAATCAATTTGGGACCGATTGTAATAATGGGAGATTCTAATACTTGGTCCATGACATTGTGTGATACAAGAACTAACATAAATGGACTAATCTTTGAAGATATCTTAAAAAGATTCAATTTAGAAATATTTTATAATGACTGCCCAACATATATTGGCTCCAGTTGGACCACAATCCCCGATCACGTTTTATGTTCAAGATCAATAAGACAGTTTTTTAGTGAAATGTGGATAGGAGATTGCATAGGTAGTGATCACCGCCCGTTCTTTTTTAATGAAAGTGACAAGTTAAGATCAATATTTTATACAGGAAAAGAAGACTATTCATGATTTAAATAGAATGGACACTACAAAATTTAAAGAATTAATTACGACAGCTATACAAAACCTGGAACAGAAAATAAATAATGAGGACATAGATCAGTATAATGATGCTTTGGTGGGTGTCGTAAATAATGTTAGCAAGGAACGTTCGCCGAAATAAGTGTTATCCCTGGAAAACAGAAGATTCCTATTGGCATTTTAAATAATATAAAGTTTCAAAAGAAATTTTATGATTTATTTACGAGAACGGGGAACCCGATTTACAAAACATAATGGAATAGGATTAATAGATTAGGTAGAAACCAATTGAAAGAGTTTCGAACTAGAAAATGGACTGTTTTGGAGCACATTCAAAAGAATTACAGGTGACACTAAAGGCGGAAATCCCCCACTGATTTATCAAGGAAGAACAATTTCTGATAATAAGGAAAAGCTGAAATTTTTAGAAATGTTTTAGCATCCAGCTGATGATAGATTCGATTTTAACCATGAAGTTTTAATTAGCCACAATCTCCAGGATATGCTCAATATTGAAACGAACCTGGACGAAGACCAGCCTGTATAATGGCGGAAATAACACATGATGAGTTAATAGCAGCTATAACAAATGGCAAAAACAACTCGCTGGGTGTTGACGGAATTACTCGTAGTATACTTAAACTGCCACCACAGGAACTGCTTTTATCAATGAGGTATTTATTTAATATGGTGTTAAAACAACAAAGAGTTCCACAAAGTTGGAAAACTGCCAAGGTTATAATGATATTAAAACCAGGTTAACTATGGAATGATCCTAGATCATATCGACCTTTAACTCTATTATCAGTTATCGGGAAGATAACCAACTATACTACGAGCACTAATGCAAACATGTAATGACAATAAACAACTGATACCAAATATCCAAGCTGTATTTAGGAATAATTGTTCGAGAATGAATCCAATACTCGGAATTGCTACCAGCGTCACTGAAGCACTGAACTTTGGCGATTGCGCTATGGCCATGATGCTAGACATAGAACCGGCTTTTGACCTTGTATGGCATTCTGGACTCTATTACAAGTTACTAAAAATGGGATTTCTCAACAGTATAGTTAAATTAAATATCAGCTCTTTGGATCGAAGACCAACATTTATTCTTTTAAGAATAAATAAACAGTGTCAACACAGTAAAAATTTTAACTTTCCCTGGCCTACAACGAACTTAATAATGTTCGACAAATGGCCCGCCATTCTCATCAGGAATGGATAGAAAAATAAAAATAATTAAAAAAAGTGACGCACTGGAAGATCCCCAAGCACCTGCCCAGCTCCACGACATCAATGTATACAACATCGTTTTATTTTATTTCTCTTTATTAACTTAGGTTCAGTTGGTTTACGTTTTAGAAGGCGATCCACTTATAATATTGTAATAAGATATAAAATAGCCAAGATCGCTTATCGTCAATTTTATTAACGATGACCGGTTTCGCTGAACTATGTCAGCATCATCAGGTCAAATAAAATATTTTACAAGGTCACAATCTGTTGAAAAGGAAAGACGGAAATTTAAAACATGCATGTCATTATAATAAAACGAGAAGATACGTTAATTAAATCCATAAGAGCAAGATCGGGCATATTTAGAGATGAGACATACCTTGTAATGTCAAACAGTTGTTATATAATAATTTACAGTGCATAGGTGCACTATGTCATTATAATAAAACATAATTATCACTGTGACTTAAAAAGAAATTATTCTAAATAGTTATCGTGATGTGATACCTTTTCAGTGGAGGAGTCTCTAAATCAATATTTAAATTTTTTTGTTGCATTATTACTAATTATAGTTGATTTACAACTTCACACATAGACCAATACAAGACCCTGCATTTTTAAAGTGAATGCTGATATTGTGTTGTGTGGTACCAAGAAATGACTTTGCTTATATTTAAAAGTTAACCAAGCAAACGTTTCGTTAGAAAGATAACTAAATGGTTTTAATTTTTAAAATACAGTCTTGCAGGAAAGGGGAAATGAGATGTGTCAGATCGAATAATTCCACTCATTCTGTAGATCGTGACGATTTTTAGCTTGTTGCAGTCACCACTTATCAGTCTCGTTCATTTCTATTTAATCGGTCAAGTTACAGATGCTGCTGCAACCAGAATCACTTCGATTTTAAAAAAATCAAATGTTTGTAAATTTATCGGACCAAACTGCGTGGTCATCAGTCCGTAGCTTACAAACTACTTAAACCTAGGCAAACTAACCTACGTACAGACACACACATCCATGCCCCAGGGAGGACTCGAACCTCCACGGCGAGCAACCGCGCGCTCCGCAGCGAGTTGCTTTAGACCGCTCAGCTACTCCACCGCGGCTCGATTTTTATTTCTGGATTCTTCGGTATGACGAAAATTGATGAAATATTCACTTTATTCTATTAAAAACATCCCCCCCCCCCCGGCAACCAGTTCCCGTATACCAACAATTTTACTGTAAAATATAGTAGCAATACTTTACACGTGTTCTTTTTTTATGGACACTCCTTTTTATATCTTTCCTTTGTAGATCGTAATCTTTGGTAACGGTAAAATCGAAGGCGTGTTCCCTGTAAGTCGACGTTTGTTTCCGCCTTCAGAATCCCAACCTTTTAATATGCATGAGGCGTAGGGACTGAGAAATGAGGCCAAAAGGGCAGGATGCCAAAACAAGTTCAACAGAGAGCAGTAGGTAGGCTAATTCACTGCCCTTTTGGCTAAGACATACGGATCACATTTCACCTATTCAAACGTCGCACGGCATTCGCTAACTTATATATTCCTACGGAATAAGCTTGTCAGTAAATGAGTACATTTAAATAGTGTAATGCATTTTAGCAGTGACAGTACATGAAAATTATCGTCTACACTTTGGCAGTAGCAGTCATATTTATTTTGATTTAGAATGTACAGCAAATATTAGTCAGTGGAAAAAAGATCCCCAGCAATGAATCATGTTTCGTATATTTGGTTTGGTGGTCAACACTTTGGCAGTAGCAGCCATATTTATTTTGATTTAGAATGTACAGCAAATATTAGTCAGTGGAAAAAAAAATCCCCAGCAATGGATCATGTCTCGTATATTTGTTTTGGTGGTCCTTGCGTACGATGTTGTTTTGAAACTGCCTGTGTGACTAAAATTTTGTGTCTACCATGACACGAACGAGAAAGCTCGATATTGGAGTAAAATGCCGTTAAAATGTTTCAGATAGTCGTGAATCAAAGGAACCAAACAGCTAGGGTCATCGATCCCTAATCTTACAGACTATTTAAACTAATATAATTACGTAGGCTTCCGCGGCCAGAGTAAGATGACAAAAGTTTTCTGGGTGTTGCACCGCGTCATGATGTAAGAAGGCTATTTAAACTAACTTATGCTAAGGACAACAGGCACACTCATGTCGGAAGGAAAACCCTAACCTCCGGAGGGAGCGGCCACGCATTCCACACTATGTCGTCTTAGACCAAGTTGCCAATCATGTGTGCCGCGGTGGAGTAGCCGAGCGGTCTAAAGCGTCTCGCTGCGGAGCGCGCGGTTGCTCGCTGTGGAGGTTCGAGTCCTCCCTGGGGCATGGGTGTGTGTGTTTGTCCGTAGGTTAGTTTACTTAGGTTTAAGCTACGGACTGATGACCACGCAGTTTGGCCCTATAGATTTACAAACATTTGAACATTTGAATTTCCCATTCATGTGCCGTACAATGTTGTTAAATCTAACGTGTGCAGATACGACTGACTATTCACACTAATAAGGAAAGTACATGGGCTCGAACAAACATATCTGTATGAACGTTTGGTTACAGGATCTCTACGTACACCTCTATGTGCTGGTGGGTGTCGTTTTTCTGCAAAGCTCTGCAACCATGCTCTAGATAGTACTGTAGATGTAATTGTAGAAGCCATACGTAATGCAGATATCTTAACTATAACTTATGTAATAATCATCGTACATGTTCTCTAGCGAATTTTCATCAAAAGCCGTGATGATAGTTGAAACTTAAACTTCTTCCCGAAAGACTGTTGGTATTCAGTGCCACTGCTTCCATCGCCTCTTCCCGCACTTACCGTAGCACTACCGCTTGCAATGAGTTGTTCGTCATTATCATCCCTATTATCATAATTATGAGTTTGTAACAACAGTATCTAACTTATGCTCATATTTCTGTACCATAACAGATACGAGAAAGCATGCAAATGATTCATCTTACTAATACCATCTTCACGAAGAAGGGTTCTTCGTAACTTCATCTCAACTAATCGCAGTACATTAGCAGGATTGATTAGCAATCGCCGCCCCATCTGACGCTTCACCACACAAATAACATCACAAAACGCAACTTCGGAGGCACACTGCACCGTCCCTTACTGACGAACCGACAGATCAAAGTGCAATGCGGCATGGCACACGCAGAGGCCTCTAACGGACGACTGCAGAGTTTTGCAGATGCGGGAGTATCACTAGTGCAATAAGGGATCTTTACATTATCTCTCACTACGATTTTGGTGTATATGTGTTTGTTCGAACCGAAGTACTTTCCTTGTAAGTTTCATTTGTGCTAGTACCTGTATCCCACTTTTTAACTTTGTAGCTTCTGTAATACTGGAAGGAAAGCCAGAACTACAAAAGGTCACCCATTAAGAAATGGCGCTGTGTGGGTTTCATAATCGTATTTGAAACACTTTTCACAGTTATATTGCCATGTCCGCAATATTACTACGCTCTCGGTGGTGCGAAGGTTGCGTCTTAGCGAGACCTGCCGTGCCTGTGATATTACGGGCTGCCCTCCTCCAACTCTTATCTCCTGCTCGCAATATTACAGCGCTGACAGTTCTCGGAAGGGAAACCAACACTTGTAGTACACATTTCTGCCACTTGGACGCGCAACAAAGCTTTTGACTTTCCAAAGCGGGTTTTGGCAGCACTCCTATAGAAGAAAGCCTGCGCACGACGTCACAAAATGGCGGCGTTGAGAGGCTTAGAGTCCTCTGAAAGATTGTAAACATTAGCAGTGCACGCTGTTTATAGTGCATTCTTTCGTTCTGGAGTGTATTTTTACGTAAATTGGTGTTGTGTACGGTGTGATCGCTACGCTGGACGATTTGTGTGTATGAGAACAACGTGCGATCTCTTTTTAACTGACAAAATACCTTTACGTTGTTCTGTGCCGAAATGTAGAGGAAATTACGACTGTGGCCCAAAAGTTACCGTCTTTAAACGTCCGAAGAAGAAGAAATGGATATCAAGAATACCCAGGATAACTTGGCTCCTTCTTCAAGTTAATGAGTAACAATTCGTTTTTGTTGAACCTTATAAAAGAGTTTAAGTCATGACTGTTTACAGTTGGATATTGCGATTCGTCTGTTTTTACGTAACCACCCCCATTAGCTTATTCTTCTCCGGACTTTTAACGTTTGGGCCACAGTCGTAATTTCCTCTACATTTCGGCACAGAACAGCGAAACGGCAGAACAGTAAAAAAAAAGATCACACGTTGTTCTCACACACACAAATCGTCCAGCGTAGCGATCACACCGTACACAACAGCAATTTACATAATAAATACACTCCTGAGCGAAGGAATGCACTATAAACAGCGTGCACTGCTAATGTTTACAATCTTTCGGAGGACTCTCAGCCTCTCAACGCCGCCATGTTGTGACGCCGTGCGCTGGCTTTCTTCTATAGGGGGTGCTGGTTTTGGTCACAACCGTGAATCCAGTTATACCACTCAAAATAGAACAGTTAAAAATAAAATAAAAATATTGCAGAAATTAAATATTCATTATCTCTATATAGAAATAGATTAATTCTCCCATTTGTATAAATAAACAATCTATAACATGCGAAAACAACTTTTCTCTCCCGAAATCAGATTATTTAGTTTCGATTGTGGTGATGAAAAGTTAAAAGCAAGGTACCATAAGTGACAAGTATTTAATGACGAAGTAATGAGCTTTATTTCGGTGTTAAAAAGAACATGTTGATGACTGTCACTGAATCTGTAGCAAAAGGACAAATTACCGTAAAAATGGTCGGCACTTGGTGAAGGAGAATGAGATAATGGGCTGGCACTGGGTAAGTAGATTTGCATATATGGCTGGCCCTCAAAGTGTTAACAGCGGTAACGCTCAGTCACACACAAAACACTGTTTTCTCTGTGCCTTTGCCCCGTATCTACGTGGCGCCGGCAAAATTCCTATTGAATTTGGGGCGGTTAGTTATAAGGGGTGGCCACTGGCCCTTTCTGCCGCTATTTCATTATTCTCCGGGCCGGAATATGTGTACCTCAAATTGTTTGCGTGTTGCTTAATCCACGTGAAACTGTGCGAAATTTTTGTAAGTGTCTGTAATGACGTAACTGAGTCGGAATTTTAGTACTAGTCCGGTACACACCTTTTAGGATGTGGGAAACCGCTGGACGTAATCGATCAGGAACTGACGTACCTGTCAGAATCCCAGAAAAGGGGTGCTTACACGGACGACTATCCGACCAGGTACACTCACACGACAAAGCACAATGATGGGAAGAAACCTTTTTCCTGTTGAAAGCGTTCGGATAAGACACCATCGACTTGTTTTTCCAGAATAAATTGAAAAGGATAACAACATTTAATATAAAACTGATTGAAAAAAAGCGTAAGACAATAAAATTTAAAAAATTGAAATGTATAAAAACATACCAATTTTTACAGTTAAAGAGTAACTTGTCACTTACTGAAATGATGTTCACCTTCGTAACTAAATACAGTAGCATCTTTGGACTTTTATATAAGATTATACATTCGTCCGATTGGTGGACGTCTAATGCTCGAATAGTTTGTAAAGTTAATGAAAGGAAGGGAATAATCTTAGGGTTAATGTCCCGTCAACAGCGTGGTCCTTTAAGACGGAGCTTTAACCACGGAATTTTTTGAAAGCATGTGGGAGGAAATCGGCCGTGCCCTTTGAAAGGAACCATCCCGGCATTTGCCTGGAGTAATTTAGGGAAATCACGGAAAACCTAAATCTGGATGGCTCAGTGTAAAGTCAATGTATAAAACGGATTTAGATAAATGAAATCAGCTAACTTGAAAAAAATTAAAAGAACGTTAAAAATACATACAAGTGGGTTGCAATACAAGTTTTTAATAATTTGCCTTTAAGAATATTAACTTCGTTTTTAAATGTAGATAATGTAGAAACTGACTGGGCCTTGCCACTGGAGGACCATATTTCAAGACAATGCTTCGTTGTGAAAACTATCGCATATAAGTCCACGCTAAATTCCGAGTGTCTGTAAACTTAGGCAGTAGTTGGGGATGTGCCATTCTTGTAAATTTCGCACGCAGTTTCCGTTTCTTCCGAAACAATTTCCTAACCTGTGTTGTTTACTATAGTGGAATCATTTCAGTCTTATTAATTTATGTGGTATGAATCTATCAATTACCGTTATTAGTTCTTCGAATTTAAGCCACATCTGGTGCGCACTTGCATATTTTATTTTGAGGAATGGAGCCTGTCTCTTAGGAACATGTCAACTGAATCTTTGTCTGCTTCGTTAAATAGATATATCTCGCGTTTAATTGTGGTCGATTTGGTTTATACTGTATGGAGCATTGTTACAGGACCGTATGACTAATACCTCTATCCGTCACTGTGCTCTCCACGGTGGCCGAGGGGACTGAGGCGCTTCAGTCACGGTCTGCACGGTCACTACGGTCGGGGGTTCGAATCCCCCCTCGGACATGCATATTTGTGCCGTCCTAGTTCGTAAGTAGTTCATAAGTAGTTTGTAAGTTTAGGGACTGATAGGCCAGCAGTTGAGTCCCATAGGCTTTACAAACATTTGAACTTTTTTTGTGCTCTCCACTTGCTCAGTGGTTTTTGCGGCTAAGAGGTCAAGTGTGTTTTCGCAACCCTTTACAATTCGCTTGCGCTTATGAACTAGGAATTCAAAACAATTTTCAGAGAATGCATTTAGTACAATTGAAGATATTTTCTGGCTATGAGAGACTTTGACCATATATTTTCCATTTTCCATAATATATCGAGGGTGGATTAAAGCTTCCACAGCTGACTTTTCTGGCTGTGGCTGAACATTGCATAGAAATTGTTCATATAATGAACTATAGTGATGTGAAGATTTTCACACGTATATCTTCGTTTTGGGATGCTATATTTAAGGAAGCTGTTGAAATGAGACTGGCCGACAACTTAATAAACACAGATAAAGGTTTTAATGTAGACAAAGCTTGGAATCTTGCACTTGGAGTACTGAAATTGTAGAGAAGACGTCAAGGTGTTGCCGCCGCCGAGCATATATCGATAAGTGAACACCGGAGCGCTTCCGCCACGGGCGGCGCACACGTATGAGTATTTCGATATGCAGTAAACCATCATCTTTGACGCGCACGCACAGGCACCTCGTCCACAGTCTTGGACTCACTCTGAAGATGGCCGGACGGTACGCGGCCGAAATATCAGTAAAAGAAGTGGATTTTGCGCGGCTGCATTCCCGAAATTTAATGGACTATACATTACGCCGTGGAAAGTTGAAAATCCACATAGAAGAAAAATGCTCGGAGAGAAGGCAATTAAGTGAAAGTCATCGGCCTCTTCCCATTCATCAATGTTTGCGAGGGTCAGAAAGCATAACGAGTAGACGATCCTGTGGTAGTACTAAAGTGAGTTCTCAAACTCATGTTCAACAAACACGTACGCGAGGAAATATAAACTCATACTTATTCTGTTCCTGTTGCAGGTGGTTTCAGAATCCCAAAGCACTCTGTACGAGTTAAAATCACTACAGATGATTAACGGGTATGGGAGTCTCTTGGTCTAGCGTCAAGGAGGAAGGAGTAAATATTTATACTAATACAGAGAATGCTATTACGTTGTTTGACAGGATGAAACGAGAGGAGTAGTAGCCATTGTTTGCAAAAATTACTTCTCATTTAGTTGTTGAAGTCATTTATATTGTGAAAAATGTCGGCGTATAATTCCGGAGCGTTAGATAAGTTATAATTTATCTTCTGAAGGTCGCAATGGAAGAAGTAACGTAATAGACATAGTTCGTCTGCATGTGTCTTGAACCCGTTCGAGTTCCACTGAATAATTAAAGCCATGTTAGCGGTTAGGTTTATCTTTGTTTCACCCTCCCTCCTCTCTCCCCCCCCCGGTCGTTTCTCAGTAATGAGGAACTATAGTCGAGACGAAATACGATGATCCCTAGTGCTTGCACCAATCAGCTTTGAGCGCCGGCTGCGGCAGCAGACAATTGGAGTAAGTCAAAAGCGAACGTTGCTCTGCGCATGCGCACGTCTGGCTGCACTGTGCACTTTTGCCAATTCCGTCGCACAACAGCGACCGTTACCTACACTGTCCGGCAGCTAACTAACTACTCGCCAACATGGTTTCATTTCGTTTCCACTGCCAGGGTGGTCTCCCAACCCGGTAGATGTAGCCAGGGATCATTGTGTTTCGGCCCGACTATAAGTCGCGTGGTTTACCGCTTCGGACCTGATCGCTTTGGTCTGTTGTTGTACTCGTTTTATCCCCTCCTGGATTTGACGGGTTGATGATAAGGGCGTTAAAACATCAATAATTTGATGGTTCTATTCTTTCGTCTGCCGTGATGTCTTATTATCCTTTCTAGCATAATATTCTGCAGGCACATTTACAAGAGCAGATTAAAATGCTCGGTCCGGCTGTCAAAGGCGAGGTTTTAACACTAGTCACCTGCATAGACTACTTCAGTCGTGAGGCATATGACTTGACGAAATAGGGTGCCTGTGTGCCCTTAAACACCTTCTTTCCGTCAGAGCAAGATAAGTTGGATAATTTTTGTTTCCTGGATTTCTTTTTCTTTAGTGAATGCAGGCCAGTCTTTGCTCCAAACGCGAAAAAGGATTAGCTTAGGAGCACATGGGTGAGGGTGTACTCTATACATTATGGTCTTTGGCTGTGAGCCTCATCTCCTGTACGTAACATGGCCGTTACAAGTTATGGTGGTGTGACCGAAGTATTAACAGTTAAAAACAGTTTCGGATGATGAGCATATGACCTAGCTTTAAGGCGAAAACAGCACATATGCGCAGGAAACTTCGGTAAATTGTCAGGCTAGAACGCTTGAGGTGATCACCATTAAAATATTCATGAATTTATAAATTTCAGTCAAATATTTTCTCTCCATTTCCTGCTGAAATTCTCTTATATCCATATTCGTAATATTCCGAAACATTACACCTCCATCACAACAACTGCGCCCAGTGTGCAGACCACTAGTGACAGAAAATTCCGAAAGTTTTCTTGGCATTTAATGACTTGGTTACTTGGGTAGCTTCCAGAATTTTGATCAGAAGTTCAAAAAAATGTTTGTAAAGCTTATGGGACTTAACTACGGGGTCATCAGTCCCTAAACTTACAAACTACTTATGAACTACCTTATACTAAGGACGGCACAAATATCCATGCCCGAGGGGGGATTCGAACCCCCGACCGTGATCAGAAGTGTACTACTGGATAGGTACTTGGATATATTATGTTGCCTTACAAGTCGCTCCAGAACTTAAGGAAAAGACAACAATTTTTCAAACCAAACTTCTACCTGTTTAATTACAATAAATATATTTTATCACAGACTGGTCGTTGTTACTACTACTGGGAGCACGATTATCAACAGAAGTCTCAAATTGTGTGGCCGCAGGAGGGGTATTTGGGGATTGGGTGTGAATATAGCCCGCCAAGCAACCCGAACCACAGGGAGTGGAAGAATGTGATTTAGGCCTCATGGGCGTCCCATGAGCTGATGGGAAAGTAAGATTACATTCAGGTAGAGACCCGCGTGCTAGCGGTATCCTTATTCTACTGAGGTACAATGACTGCTCCATCTCGACGGCCGTGCATCTCATGTGAATCGCCGCACAGCACAGTATACTCGTTTGTTTTCTTTTTCGGGGGGAGGGCAGTGGAATTGATGCTGACATCCGGGTTGTTAAGACAATATCCCTGTTCTCAAGACACGCATTGTTCTACCACGGCGCCAAAGGCTAGTCAATGTAACACGCACAGAGCTTACAGAGGCCGCGGCGGAGTGCCCGAGCGCCCCAAGGCGTCTTGCGACGGAACGCGCGGTTGCACACCATCGTAGGTTCGAGTCATCCCTCGGGCATGGGTGAGTGTGTGTTTGTTTGTAGTTCAGTTTAAGAGGTTTGTAAGCTAGGGATGATAACCACAGTAGTTAAGTCCTATAGATTTACAAACGTTTGAGCATTTGAGCTTATAGAAGACCGCCAGCGTTCTCCACTTGCTAGCCCAGGAAACTCGGATTCACAAGCCCGAACCCAGCAATCGAATGCTGTTCACCATGCAATGTTTCCCATTTAGAACGACCAGAAGGCTAAGTATGGCTTTTTCAAAACTGCCATACTCGTGGCTTGTATTAAATCCCTTCCGCGGTGCATTTCGTGCCACATACGCGTTGAGGAATATACAGATCCTGAACTGATCTGCCCCGTGCCCAATTTATCAGCCACAGAGCTGTTTACGTGTACGACTGGAAGACGCGCGCTTTCATACAAGTCTCCGGTCACCAGTCTTTGAGAACTGACACAGTTTCAGGAACTACGTGAAACCGTTTTAACCCGCGAAAACTCGCGCCTTTAAAAGTTACGCGATCGATCGCGTGTATAGCACTTTTCTGACGGTCAAAGAACAGTTTCTAATGTACTTCATATGTTTAAATAAGTATTTCTAACTGCGTTTATAAGCAATCACACATATTTGACTATTTAAAATTAGTAAAATGCCGATTGTTTTAAAAATCACTGTGAGCAAAATGCTCACGCGCGAGTGCTCGCGGATTAATGAAATTCACAGCTTGATTAGATTAGATTAATATTTGTTCCATAGGTCATGAAGACGATACTTCGTAATGATGTGGAACGTGTCAGGTTAATGAAGGGTGTCTGTAAAAGACGTTACATTACACAAAATATTACATGAAATATTTTATTTTTATTTTTTATTTTGGATTTACTAATTTATATCTAAAAACTCATCCAACGAGTTGAAGGAGTTGTCATTCAGAAATTCTCTTAATGTATTTTTAAATGCTAGTTGGCTATCTGTCAGGCTTCTGATGCTGCTTGGTAAGTGACCAAAGACATTTGTGGCAACATAATTTACCCCTTTCTGTGCCGAACTCAGATTTAGCCCTACATAGTGTTGATCATCCTTTCTCCTGGTGTTATAGCTGTGCACACTGCTATTACTTTTAACTGGGTTGGATTATCAACAACAAATTTCATAAGTGAATATATATATACCGTGAAGTTACTGTGAGAATACCTAAAATCATTAAATAGATGCCTGCAGGATGATCGTGGGTGGGCTCCAGCAATTATTCTGATTACACGCTTTTGTGCAATAAATACGTTTTCAATGATGAATTACCCCAGAATATGATGCCATACGAAGGCAGTGAATGTAAATAGGAATAGTAAGCTAATTTACTGAGATTCTTATCGCCAAAATTTGCAATAACCCTAACAGTATAGTAGCTGAACTGAAACGTTTCAGCAGACCGTCTATGTGTTGCTTCCAGTGTAATCTCTCATGAATGCACACAATTACTTCCATTCCACTACAAGTATTTTTACGACTTCGCGATCTACGCCCGCTCTTTGTACAGTGGGCCGAACACGGAATGCGCAAGAATAGTGCGTCGAAACACCCGGAGACGTTAGGAAAACAGCTGTAGTTGTAATTACATTTCTTGGCCATGTTGGATATACAAAGTAAAGTTTGATAAAATGCATCTTTAAAACCATCTGCTGTTTATTAAGAACATTATAAATCAACGAGTTTCGGTCAACAGACCATCTTCATAGATAAAAAGGTGTTAAAACTGAATGGTAAAATGTTCAAATAAAATACATCTAGTTGAGAGAAACAGGAGTCAGCATAAGTAAGTATAACTAAAAATATTAAAAATACAGTGGTCATCTTACCTTGTATGTTGTGTTGACTGATAGGTTTTATCTAAGATAACCACTGTATTTTTAATAGTTTTAGTTATACTGACTCCTGTTTGTCTCAACTAGATGTATTTTATTTGATGCGTTTTATCATTCAGTTTTAACACCTTTTTATCTATGAAGATGGTCTGTCGACCGAAACTGGTTGATTCATAAGGTTCTTAATAAACAGCAGATGGTTTTAAAGATGCATTTTATGAAATGTATGACAGCTGCTGATACTCGTCTTACCAAAGCATTCACAAAGTAAAAGCTTTGCGGTGTATAGCAGGAGGCCTCATCGGGCACTGTGAATGTGCTCTGAGAGGCTTTGTCAGCGCGACGTGGCGGTGATGTCCTAGGTCAGGCTGCTGCGGCTGGCGTCTTGTGTGGTCGGCAGCGCAGTCAAGGACAAGCGTCGCCCATTCCTACCGCTCTGCAGTTGAAGACGGTACTACTCACTGCTCACATACAGAGTCAGTTGCGCCGGCCGCGGTGGCCGAGGGGACTGAGGCGCTCCAGTCAAGGTCTGCACGGCCACTACGGTCGGGGGTTCGAATCCCCCCTCGGCCATGGATATTTGTGCCGTCCTTAGTTGTAGGTAGTTCATAAGTAGTTTGTAAGTTTAGGGACTGATGACCCTGTAGTTAAGTCCCATAGACTCTACGAACATTTTAGAGTCAGTTGCGCGCTTAGGGCAGAATAGCCGTCTGCGCGGACCAGAATGCCATTTCCCGCGAAGAATACAACCCAATCATGGGCCAATCAAGACTGCAGTTGATGCTCAACAGTCGGTCAGTGGAGACGCAAACGCGTCGCACCATGCAGTTTGGGGAATAACAGGTCGCATACCATTTACGAAGGCGCTCGTTAGAACTGCTGGTCATACCCCGTTTTCCCTCATTCGTGATGTCCAAATAGTCTGCGACGGTGGACCACGGCTGTGGTATTCACCATGTTAGTGGAGTCTCGGTGTTGTAGTGTGGAAGCAGGTGTCAGGCAGATCATCGTCTGTCAGCTCGCCGCGGCATCGCTGAGACTCAACAAGGCGTAATTCTCTCTGCTCGTTGTGACACGGCCAGATAGGCGGCACCACTGAATATGTATGTGACCTCCGAAAGCCCGATTATTGAAGCATCTGACACTGCGCCAATGACGCGGTGGCTCTGTATGGATGAGACAATTTATCCTTGGTTACTGGAGTCATCAGCGCTCCTAACTTAAAATACTGTCCTACTACTGCGTATTATGACATGTTTGCTATATACCTCATTCGCCCATAGGTGATCGACAAGAGCCTTTCGTTTTGCTACATCGGTGGTATGCTTTGTTGATATTCTAAGTGGTCTACCTGATACTCGGCATCGAACTCAGTGCGTAACGCCTTTACAAATTTTAGACTCGCACACCGAAATTATTCTGGCGCACCTCAGTATATTCACAATGGCTACTTCTCTCCTTTCATCCTGTCAAACAACATATTCTGTATTCTCTGTATTAGTATAAATATTTACTCCTTCCTCTCTCCTCAAATATTATATGGCGCTAGACTAAGAGACTCTGTAGTGATCTTAACTCATACAGAGTGCTTTGGGGTTCTGAAACCACCTGCAACAGGAACAGAATAAGTAAGAGTTTATATTTCCTCGTGTACGTGTTTCTTGAACATGAGTTGGAGAACTCACTTTAGCACTACCACAGGATAGTCTACTCGTTATGCTCTCTGACCCTCGGAAACACTTTCTCTTAATTGCCTTCTCTCCGAACATTCCTCTTCGAGACAGAACGATTCACCAGGGCGTAGTTTCAAGTGCCGGCCAATTATACAAAATTTGGCAGCATACCTGGTAGTGAGGCATAAATGACGCTAAATTATTTGAGACAGCAAAGAGATATAGCGGGAAAGATTACTGACGACAATAAACCGTTCCACTAAAAGTGCGGTCGTATAGGAGGTCATTATGAGGATATCCGGGAGAGCATGAAAGTTGTGATGGGGAGTGGAAATCTGCAGTCTAATCCTCGAGACTGTTGCTGGAAAATCCACTTCAGTTGTATAATGTGCTTTATTAAGCCAATAGCGATTACGGCCTCAACATTAGGCGTAAAATAGCTGAAACATATCATAGGGAGGAAAGTGTAACTGTACAATACCGTAAGATATCCTAAAAATGTAAAGCAGAAACTCACTTGTTAAACTAGGTCATAAAAACTTGCGAGCCGATCACGCAATGCAAGTCCGTGAGTCACGGCATCTCAGACGGAACTAGAAACAAGAATAGGCATTGTAGAACAACGGGCCAAAAGATCTATATCAACAGGACAACTCATGACAATTCATACTATGCATGCCTAGCAGAGTGTTCATCAAAAATATTCATTTCTCTTTCGTTCTACTCTTGAATAGATCGTGCAGAAACGAGCACCTAAATCTTTGCGTTCGATCTAGGATTTATTTTATTATTATGACCATTCAGTATATTTGACCTCACACTGATACTGATGATGAACGTCAGTAACGGATGGGATTATAGCGTACTCATTTAATATCTGTTATGTAATATAGATCTTCATAAATTTCGATAAGCATCATACATTTGGCTTGTGATGTAACCATTTAAATTTCGGTTATGTTATAAATGACAAGCGGCAACAATCGGACGTGTACCTATAGTACAATCTGGACACAGTTACTAGTCGCGTCGTCGGCTCCTTCTACCTATGGACTACGCTTCCGTTAATGTTCAAATGTTTGTAAACCTATGGGACTTAACTTCTTTAATCAACAATCTCTAGGCTTATACACTACTTAAACTAGCCCGAGGACAATACACACACCCATGTCCGAGTGAGGACTCGAGCCTCCGACGGTGAGCAACAGCGCGCTACGCAGCAAGGGGCCTTAGATCGCTCAGCCACTCCACCGCGGCCCTTCCGTTAAGCCCGTTGGAGGTGCTCGCGCAGTCTACGTATTGAGCTTCAGTGTCGCTTCATAGTTGGCAGCAGTCTGCTCCGCTATTCGTCTGTTCTCTTGACGGCTGTGGAAAACGTCGGACGTCCCTTATCACTAAATTAGCATATTTATGAAATACATGAAATAAAATACGTAAGAAAAAGAGTTCGGTATGATTTCGGGGCAAATTATAAGTGATTTCATATCATAGGCGTGTTAGAAAGATCATGAAGTTGTTTAAATACTATAAGCACAAAATGAAATTGTGCTAAGTGCGTGTACTTATTTGTGCAACAATGTATTATATTTGTACATTCGTTTTCTGATTCGTACTTAAAAGTGTTGGATGTTAAGTTTCACGGTTTTCAAGTCGTGCGCCTCGTTTTCATCCCATTGTTGCTACGCAAGTTAAGCATAGCCTCTGTTACTTATCGCCTTCTCACATGTGCTACTATTGTTTTCTAGTTTACATGGCTTAGTTTCTAATTGACTGTCTTGGTGTCCTCATTTCATGCATGTTCTATATATACATTGCACTCTCTGCAACCCCTCTCAAGGTGTGTGGCGGAGGGTACTTTGTGTACTATTGTGACTTCCCCCTTTCCTTTTCCAATCGGGCATGTTTAGCGGGGAAAAGACTGCAGGTAAGCTTCTGTGTGGGTTGTAATTACTCTGTTTTTAACCTCGTGGTCCATTCTGTAGATAGCAGCAGGATATACGTAGGAGGAAGCAATATATTGGTTTACTCTTCTGGAAACATACGCCCTTTGAACTTTTGAAAGAGCCCATACCGTGATGAAGGACGTTTATCTTGCAGCGTCTGCCACTGGAGTGTACCTTTCATCTCCGCGCCACTGTCGAGGCGTGCTGCTCTTCTTGGGATCTTAGCTTCTCTTTCAAACGTATATGGTACAGATCCCACACCAATAAACAATATTCAAGTAATGAGCGTACGAGTATTTTTAAGATACTTTATTGATAGACTCTTCCAAGGAATATTTGTGTAGCATCTGCTGTAGCCACAATTAATTTTATGTGATCATTCCACTTCAAATTACTCCCAATGCCTACAACCATATATGTTATGAAAGATTCCTTTCTGCACCATGATTTGACACGCTGCAGATCCACCTGCATTTCTCTACAGTTTTTCAGCGTTGCTATTTCTTAATATACTACAGCATCATCCACGAAAATCCTCATTGGACTTGCGACTTATCTATGAGTTCATTCATGTATCCTGTGAAAAGCACCGGACTATAACAACCCTTGGAGCACGTGAAAATCAATTTCATGTCTGTAGACTTCGTTGGGATGACATGGTGGTGCTATTAACAAGAAACTCATCGATCCAATCACACAGTACGTTTTTATTATGCACGTTCGTATTGTGTTCATTAGGCGACAGTGCAGAACCATACCGCACGACTTCCGAAAATCAACAAACACAATTTTTTCCTAGGAGACTTAATCTTTTCATGTTCGAATAGCGCTTACTGGGTGTCATATGATATTCGCTTTCAGAACCAATGTCGATTCCTCTAGAGGAGGTTTTCTGTCTCCAAATATGTCATTATTATCCAGCACAAATATGTTCCTTAATTAATCGACACACGGAGGTCAGAAATATAGCCTATAATTTTACACATCTGTTTGGAATGTATTCCGCCAGGTCCAGCGGACTTTCTTCTTTGAGAGATAGTAGTTGTTTTTCTTTTCCATGTGACACTTATCTAGATATCTGCCACTTTGTCATCCATGCAACGATTCAGATGCAGAACTACCGTGCAGTCTTCCTCAATAGAACAGCTTTGGGAAAAGATATTTAGTATTTCGGCCTTTTTATGTCGTCCTATGTTTCAACGCCCTAATCGTCACAACGTGTTTCGACTTATGGTTAAGACCCGTTCATTTATTTAACACAAGAATAAAACCTCTACGATTTTCTACCAAGTAGCTAAATATAATTCTACTTTCCATGCCGTTTAGCACATCATACATGATTCTCCAGCCGCTACGAAAAAATGTTCAAATGTTTGTTAAGCTTATGGGACTTAACTACGGGATCATCAGTCCCTAAACTTACAAACTACTTATGAACTACTTACGAACTAGGACGGCACAAATATCCATGCCCGAGGGGGGATTCGAACCCCCGACCGTAGTGGCCGTGCTGACCGTGACTGGAGCGCCTCAGTCACCTTTTTTTTTTTTTTTTTTTTTTTTTTTTTTTTTTTTTTTTTTTTTTTTTGGGGGGGGGGGGGTAACTTGCCACCGCCACTTTTGCCCTTAGAAAAAAAATTAACTTGTCCACTTCAGGCGTTGGCTCCTACCTTATCCTAGTCCCAGTCCAACTAACCTAATTCTAATAAAGGGCAAGGAAAGCTAATAGGCTAGCGTAAGCAGAAAAATAATAATGAAGAAAATGAAATAAAATAAAACTCATGAGATTTGGAAGAAAAAAAAAACTGGGAAAACTTCTTCTCTTTTGTATTCTTTATTTATTTTTTTTAAATTCTTTATGTATATATATTTATTAAATATATAATAAGAGGTGCGCCATAGTGTTGCCGCCGGCATACTTAGAATCGTCCAAACGTGTCTTCTCGTTGATTATGTTCCGTTGTGGGTCCTGTTCAGTTCAGGTTGGTTGCGTTAAGATTTATCTTCTCATCGCTTGGACGTTCCAGCTGCGAGGTGGGTTGTGAAAGGCACTCCGTAAAAAGTTGGAAAAATATTGCTGGTACTTTGGGTTACGGGTTAGGACGCAGTGTCGTTCATTAAGAAAGTTCCAGTATCCAAGTACTGATTTCTCGCCAGGATCAAAGAGGTATCGGATCGTGTAGCTACGAATCCAATTTACCGAGTGTGTTTTGGTGGTGGGGTAGAAAGTCTCCTCCGGAAATAAGAGCATGTCGATGTCGATGTGGGCGGGTGTTTGGCGAGTAAGGAACGCCAAAATTCGCCGCGCGAGCGTCCAGACATCGTTCGCCTGACCACAGTGGAACCTGTGGCCGTCTGTGTCGTCCACTCCGCAGTGAATGCAGAGGGGCGAATCGGCGAGATGGATCCGATGCAGGCGATGTCGGTTTACTTGTTTTCCGTTCACATTGAGATACCAAGTTGACTGGACGTCTGATTCGAGAAAACGTTCGTAAATGCTTTCCATATATGCCGCCACACGTACTGTGGATGCTTAATTTCGATCGGGTTGGATGGTCGACACTGTTGTAGCAGATCATATACTGTTTTAGTCTGAGACAAACGAGCAGGTGGTAAAGATTTGTATACATAACTAAGGTCCAAGAAGAATCGTCGGATATGATGGAAGGCAACTGGAATGGCTGCAATCGTCACTGGGGCTACCAAAGAGTCCGGGGTAAAGGCATTGAATAGGATACCGGTGAGACTCTGTGGGCAGCGTCGCCAGATTTTTAATTGAGAGCTGACGTAGAGCGCCGTGACTCTGGTCGGCACATGTGTTAGTCCCACCCCACCACGTTCCCGCGGGAGTGCAAGGGCGTCGTATTGCACTTTGAATATCAATCCGGAGCTGACGTAGGAGCCTAACGCAGCCAATATACGCCGTGCCAGGAGAGTTGGGATCGGTAGCACTTGAGCAACATGGGGTATGCGAGAGGCATGATAGATGTTCACATATTGTGTACGTTGAACTATGTCGAGGGATCGTAGCCGGTGAACTGCCAGACTTCCCCTGATCCTCTGAAGCAATCGCCGACCGTTGATCGCTGCTGAGCGGCGGAGATCGGCTGAAAAATCTACGCCAAGACATCTGACGGTGGTGGCTACACTTAGAGGAGCGATGCTTCTCTCTGGTAGGCCCTCGCCGATGAGCAAGACCTTGGATTTTGAGACGTTGAGCAAGCTGCCTGATGCCTCGCCATAGGTGACCACCCACGTCAGGGCTGCCCGTACGTCGTTCTCAGTACGTAGGTAAAGGACGATGTCATCGGCGTAAGCTGTACAACAGAAGCGGTTCCCATGTAAACTCATACCTTCCAAACGTTGGCGTAGTCCCTGGAGCAATGGTTCTAAAGCAAAGGCGTATAATATAGTTGAAAGTGGGCAGCCTTGTCGGACGGATCGTGTTATAACCACGGGTGGGGTGAGGCGACCGTTGAACATGATTTTGGAGGTCGCGCTGGTCAGAAGGCGCATAACTACTGCAATAATATCGCCAGGGAAACCCATGTGCTGGAGAACTGTCTGTAAGTAGAAGTGATCAACACGGTCGAAGGCCTGGCTAAAGTCAAGTGAAGCCAGGGCACCAGGAAGTCGTTGATATCGGGCAAGTGCTATCATGTCTCGATAGCGGCAAAGAGCCGTATGGATATTGTTGTCTCCTCCTAAGGACGTCTGGTCGCAGGATGTGACGTACCGTGCAACTTTCTTCAGTCGTGAGGCCAACAACCGTGTAAATATTTTCATATCGCTGTTAAGCAGAGTTATAGGTCGATAATCTTGTATTCTGGATGACCCGTTCGGTTTGTGTACAGGAATAATTATGCCTTCAAGGAAGGTTTTAGGGACCTCAGTCGCCAGGGACATTAGTTCTTGAGCGATCATCGTCCATGTAGGTGCTAACAAATAGTCAAAACTTTTATAAAATTCAACGGGAATACCGTCAGGTCCAGGAGACCTATTGTTATGCCCCATTTTAATTGCTTCTAGTACTTCATCCGTGGTCACGCCTTCCTGGAGTTCACGTGCCACCTCCACTGGGAGAGTACTTGGAATAAGTTGTGCGACTTCTGAAATCAGTTCTGGCGAATGCGGAACATCTTCATATAGTCTTGTGAAATGGGCATGAAACGCCTGACCAATGGCGTGTTGGGTATCGTGCCAGTGACCTTCCGCGTCAATCAGGACGTGTATCAGAGCCCGGCGTCGTTTTTGTCTTTCCTGGATGAGATGGTACATCGACGGATGTTCTTCACCTATTCTATCATTTGTACGAGATCGGATTACAGTCCCTTCCAGGTGGCGGCGCATTATCAACGAGATTTGGGCCTTTGTACGGTGAACCATCGTCTGCCTGGCTGGTGAGAAAGGCATCGTCACACATTCTCGAAGAATGGAATAATAAAAATCCAAAGTGTTGTTTCGCCATGTCTTGATGTCTCGGCCGTAATTCCTCGGAGACTTGCGCAGTGTTGGCTTTGCACAGGAGAGCCACCAAGATAGAGTGGAGTTATAGGCGTTAAGACGGCGTAAACACTGTGCCCACGCACTTTCGATCATATGTCGACAGTCGGGAGCGGTCAGGTGAGACACGTTTAGTTTCCACAGGCCACGACTATGCCACACAACGCTGCCGGACGAGACTAACGTCGCAGATATATGCCTCATGATCTGAAAAGGCTAAGGGCCAGACTTCTGCGTGGCGGGTTCCACCTGCGAGAGAGCGGGTGAGGTATATGCGATCCAGGCGGCTCGAGGAATGGGCGGTGTAAAACGTAAAGACCGGACGAGTGCCGTAGAGCTTTGTCCAGGTTTCAACGAGTTGTAGTCTGTCGATGACCACAGAGAGAGCCGCACAGGGTGAATGTTGTGGCAGTTGGTCGGTGGGCCCTTGTGTCGAGTTGAAATCCCCGCCAAATACCAAGTCATCCTGTGCACCCATAAATAGCGGCGTGATATCCTCGGCGAAGAATGTATTGCGGTCTCGACGGTGGCTGGAGCCGGATGGTGCATAGATGTTAATGATACGCACGCCAAATACAGTAAGGGCCATTCCCCGAGCAGTGTGGAGGTAAACGACGTCCTCTGCTGGAATGCCATCGCGTAGGAGGATGGCGACGCCGCTGCCGGTGTCGGAGGCGTGTGAAACATAGCCAGTGTAACCGGTAGGGATGAGAAAATCAGCGACAAACACCTCCTGTAGGAGCGCAATATCAACATCACTTGAGTAGATGGTGTCTCGAAACATCGCCAGTTTGTGTGGGGCGCGAATAGTGGCCATATTCATCGTGGCGATACGATATTGCTGCGGATGGACACTTGCAAGGTTTACAGAAGGCGTTGCAGCGGCTCCTGAAAGTCGCTGACTTGCCGTGTCTCCCACAGTTGCCGCAATTCTTAGTTAGGTACCAAATCTGGTGCCTCCATGGGATGCACCCGCTCGGCCACGTTAGCTGTCTGATCAGCTCCTTCGCCAACATCGTCGGCCCATGATGTGGATGTCGATGACGTGTGCTGGCGTTGTTCTGTAACGGACGAGGCGCATGCTCCAAGCGGTGCTGTGAGGGAAGGGTCGTTCTTAGGTGCTGACTTCAAGGAGGGTATGTCCTGATTTGAGGTATGGTGCGTCACCGTAGGATTGTCCAGGGTGGCAGTATCATTCTGCTGCTGGTCGGAAAATGGTACGTCACTGTCAGACATTCGTTCGGTATCTGAAAAGGTCGTCTGATGGAGGCCGTCAGCGGAGGGTGTTCGACGGCGTTTCTTACGCCTCTGAGGTGACCGCTGTTTTCGGATGTGTTGTTCTGAATCAGAATGTGGTTGCTCCTCTTCTATCGCCGCACCCGTCTGGACGAAAGCAGACATCGGCACCACACTTAGGTCGATGTCCATGGTACCAGCAGAGTCATTCGGAGTGGTCTCTATTGTTGCTGGCTCTGGTGAGGGCGCTGGAGGCGGTGCTGTGCTTGTGTCGACGGTATTTTATTCTGCGTTGGGTACAGGCAACGTAGGTTCAGGCGTATCCTGGAGTGGTATTACGTGGTTCTGTGCAACTGCAGCGTAGGTGACGGGTAGGGACGTGACCGTCGTTGCTGAGGCCACCTCACCTAGTGGTGTCTGTACCAAACGTCGGCGCATACATTCGGACCGGACATGGCCTTCCTGGCCGCATCCTGAACATGTTCGTGGCTGGCCATCGTACATAACGATGGCCCGCACACCACCAATCATCAGGTACGACGGAACGTGTTTCTTCAGCTCAATCTGTATCTGACGCACACCATTTAATACCTGGTAGGTCGTAAATGTTTGCCACTTTTCTGCGAGGTGACCCACGACGTTACCATACGGTTGGAAAGCTGCAATGACCGTTTCTTGAGGTACTTCAAACGGGAGCTCAAACACCCGTAGAGAACGTAATCCGAATCCTACATGAACGACCGTTACGGCACCGATGTGTCCATCAGAGTGCTTGAACTTCAGTCCGGTGTTATGTCGTTGGACAACTTCAGTGCATAGCGCTTCCGTCGTCATCTTGATATAAACGATGCTTCCCGTGATTGAAAAGTGTATTCCGATCACGTCTTGTGGGTTCAAACGAAGATCTTCTCGTATGAACTGTTCGATTTCAAAAGCTCTTGGTCGTGGATGTTCAGCCTGAAACGTCACTTTGATCGTCGCACGGCGGTAAGCGTGCGCCATGAGGTACGTTAATGCGGGACTCAATACACACAAATACTGCGACGCGGAAGTAAACAAACCCCGGAGCGGAGCGTTAAGCGGCGCGCGGCGCAGGTGCGCACGCTAGCACGGCCCAAGGCCAACTATCACCTCGGTCACCGCGGCCGGCCCAGCCGCTACGGTCGGGGGTTCGAATCCCCCCTCGGGCATGTATGATTGTGTCGTCTTTAGTATAAAGTAGTTCATAAGTAGTTTGTAAGTTTAGGGACTGATGATCCCGCAGTTAAGTTCCTTAAGCTTAACAAACATTTGAACATTTTTGAACATGATTCTCCTCACGCTTCATTTGACATGGGCTAATTTTTGCTTGTCTGTCATGTTATCGCTGCGGTTAAATGAGCTTTCTTTGCTTTCGTGGAAGTTATACAACTTGGTTGTTGAACTATGTTGAATCACCCATATCTCATAATTTCACCTGAAACGCATTTGTGTAAAGTGTACATTTCGCTGCTCTTGAACTTTCTCAACTGATGCTCAACACTGTCAGTGCTGGAGACGAAATTTTCGTGTTGAGCCGTCAAGTATTTTTAAATCTTTCTCTTGTCCCTAGTACTAAAAAGAAATGTGTTCCTATCTGTTTTTCAATTTACAGCTGAATTAAATTGTTCTTAAAGGGCCTTATGATCATACATTCTCTGTTCTATGCTGAATTCGAAATATCTGGTCTGATAGTCATCAATGGGTCTAAGATATTATGTCTAAAAGTAGGCTCTCCATTTAACATCTCAAGAAAATTTTCTAATAAAGCGCTTAGAACAGTTTTAACTACATCTACCTAGATACAATGCAAATCATATTTAAGTGCCTTGCAGAGGGTTCATTAACCACTTCATAATCTTTCGCTACCGTTCCATTCTCTAATAGCGCGCGGGAAGAAAGAACACCTAAATCGTTCTGTTTTCGATCAGATTTCTCTTACTTTATTGGGATGGTCATGTCTCCCTATGTTGGTGGGTGCTAGCAAAATATTTTCACCTTCAGAAGTAAAAGACGGTGATTGAAATTTCGTAAATAGATCTCGCCGACACGAATAACGCACTTCTTTTAATGATTTCCACCTCAAATCGTGCAACATTTCCGTGACGCTTTCCCCCCTGTAACGTGATAAAACAAAACGAGCTGCCCTTCTCTGAACCTTCTCAATGTCTTCAGTCAGTCCCACCTGGTGAGGGTCCCACACTGGGCAACAGTACTCCAGGAGAGGACGCACAAGAGTGATGTAGGCAGTCTCGTTGTTGGAGCTATCGCATCTTCGAAGCGTTCTGCCAATGAAACGTAAGCTTTGGTTCGCCTTCCCCACATGATTTTCTGTGTGTTCTCTCCAGTCTAAGTTGTTTGTAACTGTAACTCTTAGGTATTTGGTAGAATTTACGACCTTAAGGTTTGACTGATTTATCGTGTAAAATAAGTTCAGCGGAGTTCTTTTAGTGGTCATGTGTATTACTTCACACTTTTCATTAATTAGTGTTAATTGCCAATTTTCGCACCATGTAGAAATTTTGTCTAAATCGCTTTGCAGTTGCTTTTGATCCTCTGTTGACTTCACTAACCGATAAACGACAGCATCATCCGCGAACAGTCTAAGTGAGCTATTCAGATTGTCACCTAAATCGTATATAAACACGAGGAAGAGTAGGAGACCTATAACGATTTCCTGGGGAACGCCAGATATCACTTCTGTTTTACTCGATGACTTACTGTCAATGACTAAGAACTGTGTCCTTTCTGATAGGAAATCGCGAATCCAATCGCACAATTGGGTCGAAATTCCGTAAGCACGCAATTTTATTAGAAGCCGCTTGTGAGGTACAGTGCCAAAAACCTTTTGGAAATCCAGAAATATGGAATCGATTTGACACCCCTTGTCGATGGTACTTATCACTTCATTTGAGTAAAGGACAAGCTGTGTTTCATTCGCTTATCTATGCCTACCATCCATCTTAATTAATTGTTTCTCCAGGACAATATCCTATAAGTGAAAATCTCAACCTAATACTATCACATGGCCAGGAAATTTACTCTAAATATTTTCTAAATTTTTCCTCTGATGTTGCGCCCCTGTTACATCCAATGACAATGTTCTATCCAGTTTTAACCCTGATATTCGACCAAATTATTTTACATTCTGCATTTGTACTAATCTCACACGGGATTATCGTACTTTTTATTGCTGTAAACGCGCCTCCACCCTCAATGTTCAGCCTGACCTTCCGATATACGATCTCGTTTCAGGTCAGAATTTCACTATTACTGACATCCGGTTTCAGCCATCTTTCCGTTCTTAGTGTTCGTTTTACTATAACTTGTTTTCGTTACTCCCTCTGTTTACATTTTTTATGTTTATATAACACTTTGATGTAGCATTGTAATAATTACCCAGTGCGAAAGTGTTACGAGCCGTAGGTTTGATCCATGCTCACACCTACCATCTTCAACCTTTATTCATCACTTCTGTCTCCTCTGATAGTGCCGTTGATGTGAAAAACGCCGAGCTGTAGCGTGGTTAGCAATCAACGTAAAACTGGAGGTCTGTTTCTATAACTGGGTATTTATGTCAGATCAAAGGTCGGAGGAAGGCAACTGCGTACCACCTCCAACAGGACCATACCTAGTATATGTTTTCAAACCAATCATCGGTCTGATGCCTGCTCTATCTTTTTTTATGTCCTACACTTTCCAGGCCGAACTTTAACAGCTATCATCACCTTTACTACGTTTTTATTTTCGCCCCACGTGAATAACCGTGCTTTCTAAGGCGCCTTGCTGCGGAGTGCGCGGCTGCTCCCCGTCGGAAGTTCGAGTCCTCTCTCGGACGTGTGTGTCTGTGTGTGTGTGTGTGTGTGTGTGTGTGTGTGTGTGTGTGTGTGTGTGTGTGTGCGCTGCCCGTAAGTTAGTTTAAGTAGTTTGTAAGTCTAGGAACTGATGACCACTGTAGTTTTGTCCCATAGTTTTACAAACATTTGACTTTTTTTTTTTTTTAATGTGGTCTTGTAAGGGTTGCATGTGGTTGTAACCTCTGGCTACTATCTTCAACTGTTCTGATGTTGGGTTACGTTGGCAACAGTCTTGTCAACCGATTTTTTTAAATTTTTTTTATAGTCTCAATATGCTGGATGCCTTATCGTAGTTAGTTCTGGTCAAGCTGGTTGTATTTCGCATTTGATTTAAACAATGTCACTGCGTTGATGCCTTTGTTTCTGTTCCAGGGAGACTTATACAAACAAAAATTCAATGTATTGTTTCTAGTCTCAGTATAATACCTAAGAACATTCGGCAGCATTGTTTAGTGCCGTGGTACAATGCGTACTTCACACTGCACATTCATCTATATTACTGTTTTTAAACATAAATCGGGTAAAAATGTTATTTTAGAATTTCATGGCTCAAGATAATTTCGAAATGTTTTCTTGTGTTTATGGTTTTTTTATGTTTGGTGAACATAAGGGACTTAACTGCGGGTCATCAGTCCCTAAACTCACAAACTACTTATGAACTACCCTATACTAAAGACGACACAAACATCCATGCCCGAGGGGGATTCGAACCCCCGAACGTAGCGTGTCTTCCATTAACCGACTGTTGTCATCCAAATGCAGCAATATACCATCAATTTATTTTACGAAAATTCTGTGGTGTTCGCATACACCTTAACACTTTCCAGTTTTTGTATAACTTTTGGCTTGTTACTGTCCCTACTGACATTACCCCATTTTATAGATGACTCACCGATTTCACTGAGACCACTACCACTAGAGAAATGTGTCTAAAGAGACGAAAGACTGTTTTACAAAGTCTTCTATTAAAAACATTAAAGAGATTTCTTCTGAAACAATTCAAATTCCATTAGAGTTGAAAATCCTTTCTGAGCCTTAACGTCTGGGCAGTGGGCAGTGTGCAAATTCTTCTCAGTTTACAAAGTGTTTAATGTTCCTTGTCAGTGCACCCATTCAATAGAGGTATTTTAAATCTCGTCGTTTTCCTAGAAACAAGCGAAAGGTAGGTCAGTTGGCTTTGAAGGAAAATGGTCATACAGCTAGTTTGGCAAGTGCTTAAAAAGTTGCCCTGTAATCACTGCTGCCCTCAACAATCATGATCCACACTTTTCAGTTGACAGGTTTTCTGTAAGTGTTTGTACCATTCTTGTGTTACGTATGGTTAGGCCATGAGAACCATTTACAGTTACGCCCCATCCACATCATGATAGTCGCTGCAAAATGTATAGGGTACAACTGCCGCTTAGGAGACCCACAAATTCGTATCCAGCGAAGTGTGTGCGAATTCCCTGAGGTGGTCCCGTTTGGCACGGCCCAGGAGACACGTGTGGCTTATCGATTGCCTTGTTAGGCCTCCCGTTCCAACAGGACCCCCATGTTCTTGACACATCTATCTCTCGTTAACCTATATGAGATTCAGTAGTGGATATTGGTGCATTACATTGGGTACATTTCTTAATTACTTGAACCACTAACATGTTATCGTAAATCTGTTTCAGTGTTGAATAATTCTCAATTTTTTTTTTTTTTTTTTTTTTTTGTATTCACTAGATGCTAAACCCAGAATTTACCGGGTATATATGCATTTTTCCAGTCTTATATCAGAAACGAAAATAAACATTAGGAAAAGATTTCATCTTTATTTATTCATGAAAACCGATTTCAAATTTGCATAATGTACAAAATTATAAGTGCAGTATCCAAAGAAAGAAAAATAGTAATAAAATACAAATGATGTATAACATTAATGTAATTCAAAAACTGACTGTAAACAATATTTCTTGTTGCTTGTCTAGGAGCTAGTATGAATAAATTCTTTGGCAAGCCCTCCCATGAGCAGTTGTCTATGTGAGGAATGTGGAGATGTCAAATCCATTCCGCAGTATTTAACAGGATGTCCCTGTGATTTGTTAATCGTAATAGAAAATGCGAGTCTCTCTGGAAACAGCAGTCTCTTGAAGTAAAAAGGTAGATCTGTGGGAATAAGGGGTATTCGTCAGATGTACACAGTTTCATTCTCTCCCTTTCCTTGTAGAATGACTGCGTCAATCACATTATCCATTATCTTCCTAATACACAGCCTTGTACCACTGCAAAGTTTTGGAACATCGAGGTGTCGTCATATCTCACGAACTACATGTATCTATTCCTTCATTATCCTAGTCCATCTCGTTCTTCCCTTTCTGTCCATCGGTTTCTACCTTACTATCTGTCCATTTAAGTTTCGTTTCCATGCGGCTTAATACTTATGACATCATATATCTTTGATTATGTGTCCTACAATAATATAATTTCCCAGGTTTGTAGAGTGTAATATTAGGAAACTGTCTGCGATGAATAAATTGTGGATAAATGAAGTCTCGTAAATCACGCGTCGCGTGATGGGAAAGTTTTCGTGACTCGTTGTTTACGACATCATACTTCCTGAACTTGTGTCGTAGGTAGTTTTTAGCTCCACAGCGATTGTTGTATTATAGTAAACAATATGTGTAGTAAGTTTAATTGAAATCGGTCCATTATTTTAGGAGAAGATGTGGTAAAATATCTCATGATGTAGCAGTTATTCGGAAATTTCATTGTTTATGATGTCATATCTGCAGAAATATGTGGCGTACTATGATAGAAATTTGAAGATACATTCAGTGGTATTTGTGCCTAATGTCTGCAAAATATGTCGTGAATGGCGTTAGCAGTAAATACGAAATAAATCGAAATCACAATCGTGATGATGCTGTTTACATGAACCAAATTCTTTATGACTTAATATCTCATGAACTAGTAATCAAACTGTGGCATGTATCTGTACTGCCTGTGTAATCTCTCGCGAATACAATTTACAGTGTAGAAGTAATAACTTGTAACGTCATGCAAAATGTTTTAGATACGGTATACATCAAGAACAACAGAAAAGTAGTTTACGATAATTTTTTTTTCCTTTCATAATTTTTCTTGGGGTTGTTAACGAGAAAAACTTTCGTAAGGATTCCAAATTAAGTTTCAAGTTTATTGCAAGTCGCTAAGGGCTCTCATTCTCAAATAGCTGACGAATAAAATCACGAAATCACGCGCCGCAAGACGGGGCAGTTTTCATTGTTTATGACGCGATATCATATGAACTATGTATGGCAGGTGGTTTCTGCCACAAAAGCAAACTATTCCCGACTTTAAAGAATATGTGTACCAAATTTTGTTGAATTCGGTCCATTACTTTAGGAGCAGATATAGAATATTATCGTATTATGCGGCCGTTTTCCGTGGATATAATTGTTTATGACGTCATATCTCCTGACGTATGTTTCGTAGGTACTTCATACCCCGACAGAGATTTTTGCCTGTTGGTAAAGAACATGTGTAGCACGTTTGGTTGAATTCGGTGCAGTAGTTTAGGAGATGTGTAACATACATACACGTGTACAGCTAGTTTTATGAGAAGTATAGATTTCCTAAAAACTCGTCACACAGTTCGTTCTCCGCACTCATTCAAGCCCTCCATGTACGTCGAAACATGGAGATTCCACAAGTCGTAGATTTCAAGGGGTATTCTTCTTGAATTTCTATGTTTATGGGAAAATCGTATTTACCTCTAATATAATTTAAAAAAATGTTTCAAATGTTTGTATAGCTTATGGGACTTAACTACGGGGTCATCAGTCCCTAAACTTACAAACTACTTATGAACTAGCTAACACTAAGGACGGCACAAATATCCATGCCCGAGGGGGATTCGAACCCCCGACCGTAGTGGCCGTGCAGACCGTGACTGGAGCGCCTCAGTCCCCTCGGCCACCGCGGCCGGCTCTAATATAATTTGCAATATTTGGTTGTACAATCAGTGTCTTAACCTATATCATCATTTATCTACGTAGCTTTAATAACTGAAGTGTTATATTTTATAAGCTTGTTTACCAAAGTAAGTATGAATGTCAGTGCTTACGAAGGTACAGAAAACCGGTATTTGACTTTTCATAGTATGTTAGTATTCATTTATAAAGACCTACTTCAGTTATTGAATAATTCACATACGATGATTTGAAATTATTTCAGATCGAATCATAAGAACATAGTAGATGAAAGAATGCAGCAAATGTCATTTGAGGAGATGTGAAGGTGATCTGAGAAGCAGAGGGTCCACTTTTACTGCCTAACACACGAATCAGAGGGCACTATAAGTCTTCATTGGCCATTAACGACATGTTTTCATTGTGTAAAAGAGTCTAAGACTTAAAGAGTTTGTGTGTATGCCTGTGCAAACTGAGGTGAACTTCGTTTTTAGCAGTGCCTTCGTCTTGAATTATAACCAACCAAACTACACAGGTGAAAACGGCCGCGTACTGTATAAAACATATAATGCATCTTCAGAACCGAAAATCGGATGAGATGAGGTGACGGCTGGTTTTCATCCAGAAATAATCTTGCTTAGCGCAATGTTCATTGGAGACAAGCAAGAACTTAACGCGATACGGACGATAGGCATTCAAATGTAGGTAAACTAAATTAATATAATTTTCTGACTTGATTTCTTCCTCCTTGGACAACTGTCTGAGTTCTGTCTTTCACGCTTCGGAATGTCCTAGAATTGGACTTAGTACTGAACACCTTCATGTTGATAACAATTATCAATACAAGGAACGGGAAAATTCATTTGTTAATCAGCGAGTAGTTAGCCGCGGCGGAGTGGCCGAGCGCATTGATGCGCTATGCTCCGATGCGCGAGGCCGTTCCCCGTCGGGGGTTCGAATCCTCCCTCAGTAATGGATGTTTCTGTTGTCTTTAGTATAAGTTAGTTTATAAGTAGTTTTTAAGTTTATGAACTGATGACCCCGCAGTTAATTCCCATAAGGTTAACAAACATTTGAACGAGTAGTTACATGGTGTTGTGGTGTTGTCCACTAGAAAATGGCTCCGAGAAAACATCTGGATGATCCTTTCATATACGATATCTCACCGTTTCCTCATAGTGGGAACTGGTTATAGTGTATTTGCATTAGCTTTCCATTATGTATTTATTAAATGGGAATTACATAAATTGTCGCCGCAGCGGAGTGGCCGAGCGGAAGGAAGGAAGAAGGAAGCTTGGAGTTTAATGTCCTGTTGACAACGTGGTCATTAGAGACAGAGCTTATGCTCGGAATGTTTGGGTAAGGATGTGAAAGGAAATCGGCCGTGCCCTTTGAAAGGAACCATCCCGGCATTTGCCTGGAGTGATTTAGGGAAATCACGTGGACGAGCGCATTGAAGCGCTATGTTCCGATGCGCGAGGCCGATCCCCGTCGAGGGTTCGAATCCGCCCTCGGGCACGGATGTTTGTGTTGTCTTTAGTATAAGGTAGTCTATAAGTAGTTTGTAAGTTTAGGGACTGATGACCCCGCAGTTAAGTCCAATAAGCTTAACAAACATTTGAACAAAAATTAGAACATAAATTGTCACATCATAAACTAAGTGTTTGCATTACAATAAACGTACGCCTCGCATTACGATGCAGCAGGCTGTGTTATTCAGTGTGTGGTTGAAATTTATTTGAAGCAATCCATCACGTATTTAAACATCTTGTGACGACTCGATACAGTTTTTAAACATCTCTTATTGCAAAATCCATTTGCTTACATTCAATTTGGAAGTGTGTTAGGCCCGTTATGTCGTTTCTTTTCTTTATTAATTCAAGAAGGTTAAAGATAAGCCTGGGGCACTGTGTGCACGCTGCCGCCTGTCCATAAGTTCCTCTTGCTGGCAGTCTTTATTGGATTCACGCAAGGGATGGGGCGTATTAATACGTCCGCATTGAAATTGTCAATGACCTAGATACTCTGATTCGTTAAGGCGACCGCTGGCGCGAGGCGGGGAATACGGGTTAGAATCTCGGTACAGCACACATTTTTAAGTTCGCCGATTAATTACTTACAATGCCCTGAAACGGTTGAAATTTTTCAGTATTTCGAATTCGTAAAATTAGCGCCTTTAATATGAACCAATGGTTTCTGTTCTTTCGTACATGTTCGAAAAGAACAGACACCATATTAGTGAATGTAAATGTGCCCCAAACAGGCGAACGGTAATTTCAATGTGGACGCATTATTACGCTCGATCCCTTGTGTGAAACCAGTATCGACTGCGAGCAAGAAGAACTAATGGGCAGGGGCACTACCATCGTAGTGTGCTACAAGTTGAGAATTTGTGTTGGAAGGAAAGTGTGGCTGGGTAGCCTAAATCAGTGTTTCCCAAATTTTGGAATATTTGACTCCTTCCAACTAAAACTATTTGGGCGACCCCTCACCCACTCTCCGTACCATAACACAACTTTTTTTTTTTTTTCACTTTTCATTCCCACCCACAAGGCGGATGGGCGGGCTGTTTGAGAGCTTTCATTCTCTTTTCAGCCATAGGGTTTTTTGATACTGTTGTGGCACTGTTTATTTATTGTATTGGAGGATATTGTGGGGGGGGGGATATGATTTGTCCCAACTGGGAATATTGCGTGGGCATGGGGACAGCTCCGGTATTCACCTTACAGCCAACAGGAAACCACGGAAACCTGGACCAGAGCTACTGATGGGTTTTGACCACCTCTTTCTGTTGTGCAAGTAGTGTTTCTACGGTGTCCAGCTGCTGCGGTCGATCTTGTTGTTCTTCGTTTTCTTCCGTCTGTCTCTGCTTTTCCTCTCTTCTCTGGTGGTTGGCTGGATCCTCTATGTCGTACATTCTCCGTATGTAGAGCGGCTCCAACTCGTCTTTTCTGACGACTTCTGGCATCTGGTAACAGAATTCCGTCGTTTTGGTCTTCGCCATCATAGATCAGTTGACCGGCTTCTTATAGGGTGCCTGCGTCACCCCATTGCTGCTCCAGGATCGTTGGTGCTTGTTTCAGTATCGCGCATCACCTGTCGCAGCTGGTGCTGACGGAAGGTCTCGCGTATGCGCAGACAAGCTGCTTCTAGTTCGGCGTTCATTGCCGACCGGATCCAGCTCACCGCTGCTTGGATAGCTGCGTCGACTTCTCTTCTCGTGTCTTCATCATCCAGCTGCAGCAAATGCAACAAATTTATTATTCTTCTGTTGATATAATGTTATTGTAAAAACACAATAATGAAGTACGTATTGTACTTTATACGATAATTTTAGTGCATTTTTATGAATGGGACACTTCCTATCATTACATGAATTCCGACAGAAAATATGTATGTTGCATAACAATGTTTCGCATTGTAGGTATAGCTCAGTAGCGAATTATGCTCATTGAGTAAGGTCCTATAGTATAGTCAATTTGTAAACAATCGAATTTCTTAAAATTACTTACTGTATCTAGTAAATTTAACTATTGCCTGGTACCTGAAAACAGTTTTCAAGGTCGTTTACTCATTGTTAACATGCTGTATTTATAATAAAACAGTGTTCTACTCATGTAAGAATTGATGATCAACAAGGGAACACGTAATTTTAATATAAAAGGTATTTCACTTTTTTAGGCTTATGTTTTGGCATTAGGAAACACCCAGTATTCAGGTAATCTCCTGGCTGGTTATTTTGTGGTGCGACTACTGCTTCATGTGACGGCGACCCCCATAGCAAGTCGTTGCGACCACCTGGGGGTACCCCTCGGACATGGATATTTGTGCCGTCCTTAGTTCATAAGTAGTCCATAAGTAGTTTGTAAGCTGATGACCCCGTAGTTAAGTCCCATAAGCTTAACAAACATTTGAATTTGAACCTGGGGGTAGCGACCCACAGGTTGGAAAACGCTGGCCTAAATCGTTAAGGTGACAGTTGGCCCATAGAGAGACACCGAGCGAGGAGGCGCAGTGGTAATGGACTGGATTCACATTCGGGAGGGTGGTGGTTCAAATCCACCTCCTATCATCCAGATTTAGGTTTTCCGTGATTTCCCTAACTCACTCGAGGCAAATGCCGGGATGGTTCCGTTGAAAAGAGCACGGCCGATTTCCTTCCCCATGCTTACCCAAAACTCCGAGCGTTAGCTCCGTCTCTAATGATCAAGCTGTTGACGGGACGTTAAGCCCTAAGCTTCCTTCCTTCCAGAGAGAGACATCCGGTATCGAATCGCGCTCAAGCACAAATTTTCGACTTCGCCTATGAATTCATTTCAGTGCCCTGAAACGTTCGGAATGCCTCAGTATTTCGAATTCGTAAGACATATTGTTCATGGAAATTTCTTCTGTGCGCAATGGAACCGTGTCTCATAGCTGATAATTACAAACAGAAACTGCATGTAAACCGTTTTCTTAAATGATATACTGATACTAAAAAAGAAAAACACGCATAGCTAATTTGATTATGCAAGTGCTAGTAAGACTCTTAATAAATGAATGCCTGTGTGTTATCTCCTGCGAGCAAAAAATGAAAGCAAAGGGTGAGTCTGAAGCGGGAAATTTGGGAGTCTAGCTGATGTTTGTGCGGCGGCAACATTAGAGGGCGTTTACAGACGCGGCCGGCTGGCTTTGATAGCGCGCCGGCCGCCCGCGGCAGTAAAAACGCGCGCCGTGCAAATACTGCCGCCCACGCACCTGGCACACACGCGCTTCTTAATAAAGGCGCCAAGCCGAGCCGTGTTGCGGGATTCCAGCCGGCCGCAGCCCGCAGCGCTCTGCAATATCGTCGAGTGGGCTACAACGCGCAAGGCTAGTGCAACCTATCATTTAGATTTACATCTCGCCGATGCAGCCATACCTCGGATACGTGGAGCGTACAGGACAAACTCGGCGAGTCCTTTTTCCAGTTCAAAAAAACAATCCCCGTTAATTTGAGTTAATTCCGCCAGAGAAAATACAGAAAATTTGATCAAATGTGTGTAAACAAAGGGAGCTGACGTCAAACTGCTTTAACTGATACCAGGACAATATTTACATCTATACCTGAGGGAATCTCCTACGCGGTCGGAGCGCGATCCGTAACGTGGCGTCCCAGACCGCACAACTGTTCCCGTGCAGGAGAAAATTTCTGGCCGGTTTAAACTATACTCTACCCATTAATCTATTGCCTAGACCACTTACTTTTTATTGTGATTTTCCCTACACCCTTCCCTCCCATGCTAAATTAATGATTCCTTGATGTCTAATAATGTGTCCTACCAATTGATCCCATCTTTTAGTTCAGGTATGCCAAAAACTCGTTTTCTCTGCAATTCTGTTCAGAACCTCTTCATTAGTTACGTGATCTACCCACCTAATCTTCGCCGCGGTGGAGTAGCCGAGCGGTCTAAAGCACCTCGCTGTGGAGCGCGCGGTTGCTCGCCGTGGAGGTTCGAGTCCTCCCTGGGGCATGGGTGTGTGTGTTTGTCCGTAGGTTAGTTTACCTAGGTTTAAGTAGTTTGTAAGCTACGGACTGATGACCACGCAGTTTGGTCCGATAGATTTACAAACAAACATTAAACATTAAACCACCTAATCTTCAGAATTCTTCTGTAGCTTCACATTTCAAAAGCCTCTATCCTCCTCCTGTCTGAACTGTTGATTGTCCAAGTTTCAGTCTATAGTTCATAACCAATAAAGTGTGGTCAGTCTATATGAATATAAATACAACTCTTGAGGCACTGCGAGCGGTATATCCTGAATCGTAGTTCACGTTGCTGAACACAATAATTCTGTTTACTACATGCCCACATTGTTTTACGGGCAGTCTCCTTAGTAAAGCTTCGGACAATCAAATCTGACAAGCGTGATGCTGTTAGTATTTCGCGGACTTCCGCAGGAATGTGCGCACTTGTAGTGTCAGCTGTCAGTGCTTCCGAGGCCTTGTCGATGTTGGTGAGGTAGTCTGGTTGCTCGCAATCTACGGTACGAGATATATCAGTAGGTTTCTCAGATAGTATAAATAGTCACTTTACTGATACCTTTCAGGAACTGCTCATAATCTATTATATTTTTGAGTTATTTGCATAGTGACTAAAGATTTTGAACCCATTTGATAAAGTACAATTTTTTTCTTACCTATCAACGAAAGCCGGTCGCGGTGGCCGAGCTGTCTGCGGCGCGCCAGTCACAGTCTGTACGGTTCGAATCCCCCCTCGGGCATGGATGTTTGTGTCGTCTTTAGTATAAGGTAGTCCATAAGTAGTTTGTAAGTTTAGGGACTGATGACCCCGCATTTAAGTCCCTTAAGCTTAACAAACATTTGAATTTTTTTATCAACGAAAACAGAAATTCTCGGTACATCACATCTGTGCTAAGCAGTATCCACATGTAGTTTTAAACTTTATATTTATACACACTTTTTTAAGCGTTCGCTTCTTTGTGTACACAAGTTGTGGTTACAGTTAATATGGACTCAGGGGAGTGAGGGGAGGCTGGCTTTCGTGGAGTAATTTCCTTTCTTAACACATTTCACGCCCCTCTAAACGTAAAACATCCACAATGTAGCAATAACATAGGAAAACATTTTTTGTTATCTCACAGTTTTTAGCCTCCACCGACGGACTCTCGTTACCATGTTTTTATTGGGCAGCACCCTCAGATAGAAACCAGTAGTCATCAGCTACCGCGCACAACCTGTAAGGTGCTAAGATAACAATGGTTTTATAAATTATGACTGGAATGTCTGTCACAAAGATATGCTTGACGCTGGTAGTGGAGATTTCTTTATGGCCGTGAAATCCACAACAGTACGAAGAAAAATTAGTAAGGAATCCCAACTTAGCATTTAAAGCGGATCAGATATAACTGGAAGCTTTTATAGACAGCCTACCACATCAACTGTTATGATAGAAGGTTTTATGGAAATCTAGGAGAAAATTGCGCGTAGGTTTTCTTATTATGCAGTAGTATTAGTTGGAGATTTCAGCACACCAGTAATAGACTTGGATACTAGAGTGATTGGGTCTGAAAACGTGTCGGGTTGTTTAAAATGCCTTATCCGAAAACTATCTTCGGCAGTTAATCAAATAACTGACTCGTGAGGGTAACAAATTATATTCATTAGTTATAAAGAGGCAGATTCCACCCTAGTGATGTACCGCATTCGATCAGTACCGTCCCATTGAAATTACTTGCCACTTGACGTTTGTCACGTGGTGCTACAGCATTGTGACATAGGTGACACAAACGGGGTATGATATTCCACAAATGTTGTTGATGTGTAATGAGTAATGTGGAGAAATGATCAAAGCAACCACTGTGAGTTATGCTTACAATGCGACAGCTAATTATGAGTGACCAATGGCTGAACTGTGGCGGAGCAAGCGTTTTCTAACCCACAATTTAAACTCATTTCCTGTTCTTACCACAGTTTCACGATGTTCAATGTATCCGAAAAAACGACGGTCATCTGCGGCAGAACTAAAATCACGATGGCTTTGCACACGGCAACTAAAGGCAGCTGGTAAACCAGCAAGCTGAAGACAGAAAAAAATTATGTGCTAGACGCAATCTGTAATTTCTCGCAATCATTGGTTAAAGCAGGCTTGGTGAGCAGGCGGCTAGACGAGCACGAGCGCTCGCGGCTGGATGGGGCTGAACGCTCAGGCGTCGCGACGTACTGCAGGTGAAAACAGGCGCTGTCTACTAATGACGAAGCACAACGTCGATTAGGCGTAGCTCTAATTGCGACCGCGTGTACGCACCACGCAATGCACAACAGACAGGCCATCTGTTGTTCTTCACGGGTTTGCGGCCGCATTATGTCGATCTGCTGATACGATATTTCGGCGGTCCACCTGGCCGCCATCTTCAGGTATGACTGGTGCACAATCACGCCGGAACTGAGGACACATCATTTACGGCGGCTCCTTTATACTAAAGCTTGGCAAATGATACTCGCGTTCGAACATGTTCTGGATTTCCCGATATAGCGGAGAACTCGATACAGCATCGAACTGTTCGAACACTCAGGTAATAAATGACTCACGCTGGATATCTGCGAACGACACGCGGGAAATTTTTAAGTAACCGGGCTATCGCTTTGCGCAGAACTAATTTCGTAGGAAGAAAAAGTACATGTAAAAGAAAAGAAGGGCATCACTATGAAAAACTATAAATATAAAAAAATGTATACGTGCCCTCTCTGATATCACTGCAAGATATGATCCACTGATAAAAATATCTGTTATTATGACAGAACTACTGCATCACATGAAGGGAGGCTAGCATTCAAAGGAAAAAATGCGAATCTTTCAGAACTAGAAATTACATTTAATATGATTATAAGAGATATGTTGCAAATGACTATTCCATACGGTACAGTAACAGATAAAAATGTTAACACCTTTTAACCGCCTCGAAAACAAGATTAAAAGATATGAAATAGGGAAAAATTAGAAATTTAATACCCAATAAAGGAAATAAGTCATATAACAATAAATTGTAATCGCGACCTCGGAATAAATGGTGCACGAGCTGCTGTGTGCGTAGTATTAACATTTAACTGGCGTCGCTAGATCGCAGCACTAGAATTTTATAACCGATTGCTATCGTTTACTTATATCCTCTTTTCGTTACTGCTTTTACTATACTTATGACCTGCACCTTAGAAGCTACTACAGTCGAAATATCGCACTTATTAATCCCCATAGTACATTAATGACACCCTATCTTCGTCATAAATCGTATACTGCACAACACAGAAACGATTTTTGAATATCGTCGTTGTAAATCGGAGAGATAGTACCTCCGGACATTGCTAGATAGCGTCGTGATCGAGTGTTCGAACATTTCCCGAAATTTCCCGAACTGTGACGTAAATTGTTCGAACTGTTCGAGTCACGTTCAAACCCAGCTCTACTTTATACCGCGGGAACAGGCCAGTGCGTATGTGCAAGAAGTGAAAGAACGCCCTGTGGGAAGTGAAGAGTATTGCAGCGCCACCAGCGGTAGAAGTTAGCCAAAGCGAGAAATCGAAAATTAAGAAGAAGCTGGTCGAAAACTATACCGTTGTTTTTTAATATCAGATAAAATGGGATTCCACGTTTTACTCATTGGAAATCCTTTTTCCCTATTAATAAGATTATCTGATAATCTTATTTCGATCGATTCCTTAATGGCACAATCCCAATAACGTGAGGCTGGAGCAAAAATTTGCGTGTCTTTAAATGACATGGGATTTGGGATTAAGGAAACCTGGAGTATATAAAATCCCCTGCCACTGTGGAAAGGTATATATTGGTCAGACTATTCGTACAATTCAAAACCGTTGTGTAGAACATCAAAGGCACACGCGTCTGTTCCAACCATAAAAGTCTGCAGTGGCTGAACATTGTCTTAATGAATGGCATAACATGTCATTTAAAGGCACGCAAATTATTGCTCCAGCCTCACGTTATTGGGATAGTGTCCTTAAGGAATCGATCGAAATAAGATTATCAGATAATCTTATTAATAGGGAAAAGGATTTCCATTGAGTAAAACGTGGAATACCATTTTATCTGATATTAAAAAACATCGGTCTAGTTTTCGACAAGCTTCTTCTTAATTTTCGATTACTCACTTTGGCTAACTTCTACCGCTGGTGGCGCTGCAATTCCCTTTCCAGAGGGCGTTCTTCCACTTCTTGCACATGCGCACTGGCCTGTTCCCGCGGTATAAAGGAGCCGCCGTACCTGATGTGTCCTCAGTTACGGCGTGATTGTGCACCAGTCATACCTGAGGATGACGGCCGGGTGGACCGCCGAAATATCGTATCAGCAGATCGACATAATTCGGTCGCAAACCCGTGAAGAACAACAACCATTATTACGCCGGGAAAATCTACGTAATTACATACAGGCCATCTCTTTTCACGTCGAAGAAAGTTAGTACGATGGCTCCAGAGTGAAAAGCAAACACATGAACGTCAATATTTCCTATATAGGATCGTCTGAAAATTCTTAGCATGCTTCAAAATTCTTAACAAACGAAAAAATGTAATTTACAACTTCATTACAAGACGTTCCATGCGAAACATTATGGGCACTTGCAAGAAGAAGACCGGAAAATGTTCAAATGTTTGTTAAGCTTAAGGGACTCAACTGCGGGATCATCAGTCCCTAAACTTAGAAACTACTGATGAACTACCTTATACTAAAGACGACACAAACATCCATGCCCGAGGCGGGATTCGAATCTACATCTACATCGGATACTCTACAAATCACATTTAAGTTCCTGGCAGAGGGTTCATCGAACCACCATTACACTATTTATCTCCCATTTGAATCTCTCCGTTCGAGCTCTGATTTCTCGAATTTTATTCTGATGATCATTTCTACCTATGTAATTGGGAGTCAACAATATATTTTCGCATTCGGAGGAGAATGTTGGCGATTGGAGTTTCGCAAGTAGCCCACGCCGCAGCGATAGGCGCCGTTGTTGTAATTATTCCCATCCCAGATCCTGTATCATTTCCGTAACACTGTCTCCCCTGTATCGTGACAGTACGAAACGAGTTGGCCTTCTTTGGACTCTTTCGATGTCCTCTGTCAAACCCACCTGATAAAGATCCCACAATGAGCAGCAATACTCCAAAAACGGACGGACAAGCGTAGTGTATGCAGTTTCTTTAGTAGTTCTGTTGTATCTTTTAAGGGTTCTGCCAATAAAACGCAGTCTCTGGTTCGCCTTTCCCACGATATTATCTACGTGTTCTTTCCCATTTAAGTCTGAAGTAATAGTAATTCACAGGTATTTTGTGGAGTTTACGGCCTTCACTTTCGATTGATTTATCTTGTAAACAAAGTTTAACAGATTTCTTTTCGTACTCATGTGGACGACTACACTCTTCTCATTATTTAGAGTTAATTGCCAATTTTTACACCATACTGATATCTTATTCAGATCGTTCTGCAGTTGGTTTTGATCTTCAGATGATTTTACTAGACGGTAAATGACGGCGTCATCTACAAACAACCTAAGAGAGCTACTTAGATTTTCCCCTAAATCGTATATGTAAATAAGGAACAGCAGAGGACCAATAACACTACCCTGTGGAAGCCCGATATCACCTCTGTTTTAGTCGATGGCTTACCATCGATTACTACGAACTGTGTCCTCTCTGACAAGAAATGCCCTATCCAATCGCAAATTTTGGGCGACAGTAGTTTTTGAAATATCAAGGTTAAATTTGATGAAGGAAAACCGCATTTTCAATGCTATACATCGAAAGATTGTCTAAACTTTAGGTTTTTTTTTTCTAATATATATGGGGCCAAAAGTTAATGATGTTCAGACAACTAACGTTTTTGTGTTTTTATAATGCAGCTATTAGCTGTTTCATTTTTTGGACAAAGTAAAAAAAATGTATTTTTTTTTCATCCATAATAAATTTCTTCCATTCATAAGAGATGAATTGTATTTTCTCTTACATACATCGGTTTCATACAATTAATTTGTCACACAATAGGTTATTGAACCACCGAGAACTGTAACATCTACGCCGGCCGCGGTGGCCGAGGTGACTGAGGCGCTCCAGTCACGGTCAGCACGGCCACTACGGTCGGGGGTTCGAATCCCCCCTCGGGCATGGATATTTGTGCCGTCTTTAGTCTTAGCTAGTTCATAAGTAGTTTGTAAGCTTAGGGACTGATGACCCCGTAGTTAAGTCCCATAAGTTGTACAAACATTTGAACATTTGTAACATCTACGAAGAACATATCTGTGGCTGTAGAATTAGAGCGACCGACGGTTCTCCGTTGCGAAAGTTGGGATTCCCGCCTCCTCTCTCTGCCCCTGACAACTCGTGCTCTTCCGTCAGCCGCCGTGACCGGCCGACAGCTCACTGCTGTGTCGCGAGCGCGAGACAGCTCGCTCCAACAGACTGCTGGGCAGGTCTGGATTAAACCATCGTCGAAAGCTGCCTAGTGACTACACGAGCTGCAGTGTTTCGCTCCGATAACCCAATTAACGGAGTAAAAATAATACTCAAAGTAATTTTGATTATAATTGAAAATATGTAATTTATTGGGCTTAACGAGATTGTAACTCACGGATTTCTACAGGAGAGGCTAAACAGTAACTATTGCACTACTCCACAAAACTGCAGGATTTATATTAGTCTTTTAACTAGCTGCTAACATCGACGAGTTTTAGGTTTTGAAAAAGTCGGCTTCACGTAACTCGTACAAAATTGCTGTAATGCGAATTCACCTCTCTGATAAAGATCACTGTATAAACGACGCTATGACGCAGCTTCCGCCACAGAATCCAGATCCAGCAGTGTTTGGTTCGTGCTATGTGTGAAACGTGCTATTTCGTTAGCATTGTTGTGCATCAACTGTTTTTGGTACGGTTATCAAAATGTTCAAATGTCTGTAAATCTATCGGACCAAACTGCGTGGTCATCAGTCCGTAGCTTACAAACTACTTAAGCCTAGGTAAACTAACCTAAGGACAAACACACACACCCATGCCCCAGGGAGAACTCGAACCTCCACGGCGAGCAACCGCGCGCTCCGCAGCGAGACGCTTTAGACCGCTCGGCTACTCCACCGCGGCGGTACGGTTATCATGCGTGATGAAATGCGCAATAAAGGGAACAGGTCTATCAATCGGCATCGAAACACACCACGGAAGAAAGTAGGACAAGAAAATTGAAGTTAATTGACTTCCTGTGGCAGTTTGGCAACAGAGATCGGTTTGAGCGGGACATCCCAACGCGTGAAGTGACAACTTGCAAGTAATTTGAATCGGAGTATAGGTATAACATCGCCATAACATGTTACAAAAAGAAGAAATACATTTATTTCAAATAAGAGGAACTAGAAACAGATATGAGATTACCTGAGCAATCAGCTTGAAACATCCACCTCTGAGACTGAAAATGAGAAATTATAGACAAAGTTCCAGACTATTGTAACCCCATTTAACGTGCAAAGTGATGATAGATTGGAACGACTGACAGTAGTTAGACATCCAAGCTAAAAAGTTGCTCCAAATGAACCAGAGCTTTCCCACAGACTTATACATTGCCAGACATCGTAGATACACAAAAAGAGAATGAAGTCCAAATTTTGGGTAAGGAGAGACAGGTAGTATACTTCGAAACATCCGCGAAATTCACTTTTGTGCTTTGGCAAAATATCTCAAAAAACTTTTGGTCTTACGTTACATCATTATTTGGAAAACAATCGGAAGTCTCCTCTTCCAGCAATAGCTTACCAAAGATTGAAACAGGAAGCTCTGGGTTAAAAAAATCACAGGTTATTTCCAAATTCAGGAAGAATCGTTGAATAGACACACCAAATACATATTTTTATCGCTGTTGTCATTCTACAGCAGAACTTCAAAATCCCGTTTATGCTTCTGTACAATAATGTTTCAGGATGCTGCCAGTATCATCTGTAGGAATAAACGTAGATTTCACAAATACTACTCATTCTGTTTGCCCACGAGTTTCAAGTATTTCGGTGACCCGTCTGACGCCGAATTCTTTGATTTCTAAAATGTTACTGTCTTCCGAGGAGCGGAATAAGAGAGCACAAAATATGAAAGCAGCATTCTGATTCAATGGCATATTTCTAATGAAAGTAGCACAGCACGTCATTTATAACGAAAGAAATATGTGAATGTAAAGAACATCAGGATTGCCACAAAGGAGTGTAACTTTCCAGATTTAGTGGATAATACTTGAAGCTTCTTGAGCCAGTTCCTACGTGACACTGTTTTATGCAGAGAAGTTACAACTATTGAAATTGTTGAGAAATTTATAAAGTCAAACAGATATACTTAATGGTGGGGTTAGCTGTCGACAACTAATCACAAATTAATGTAATGTACTGTGTGTAACTAAGAAGAAAGTCTCATTGTTATATGGTTACACAATTGCCGAGAAACAAAAGGGAACAGTCTCATCCATTAAATATTTGGGGGTGCGCGTACGCAGTGGTTTAAAGAGGTACGACACTATAAAACTGATTGCAGTCTCGGCAGAAACCAGATTGAAATTCATCGGAAGAATCCTCAGGAAATATATTTCACCCGCAAAGGAAATAGTTGACACAGACGTCGTATGAGCAGTACTCAGTTTCATGTAAAAATTCGGTGAATATATTTTCCTTGAAGAGTCAACAATTATATCGCTCCCTCCAAGCACCGAGTTGGCGCAGTAGTAACATACTGGACTCGCATTCGGGAGGACGGTGGTTAAATCCACTTCCGGTCATCAAGATTTAGGCTTTCCTTGATTTCCCTAAATCACTACAGGCAAATGCCGAGATGATTGCATTGAGAGGACAAGGCCAATTTCCTCCCCCATCCTTACCCAAACAATCAGAGGGTGAGCTCCGCCGGTAGTGACCACGAAGTCGACGGGGCGTTAAACCCTAATCGTCCTTCCTTCATTTGCTTCCTCCAAGATATATTTCTTTGGATGAATGTAAAGGTAAAATTAGTGACATTCTGACTGTAATCGCTTAAGAAACAGGGAAATAGGACGGCGAAGAGGATGGGGGTGGGGAGTGATAACATCATGCAAATTACTCTTAGAAACACAACATAAGACTGATTGCATATTATAGATGTAGATGTGGTTCATCCTGGCATCGTTGGTCTGAATATCACTATAAACGATATGCAAAATCCACCTTAAAATAAAAGTTATATTATATCCAAACGAATTGTGAATTACTCTGGTTTCTTTTTTCAGGGCAATAATGATGATGCAGTCACATACGTAAATTGTGTGGAATTCAATTTCTAAGATCAGACCCACCCAGTTCCTCTGTAATGTTTAATGTCGTGACCAAAATAAACATGGGAATAAACACCACAACAATTTATTTATTTTTAAACAGTAATGTAGTAAGGGTGGGTTGTGTCTGTCTTGAGGAAACACAACATGTTTTTTGTTCACCCAAATATGTTTCGGAAAAGCTTCTCCATTATATAAAAAAAAAGTTCAAATGTTTGTAATTCTATCGGACTAAACTGCGTGCTCATCAGTCCGTAGCTTACAAACTACTTAAACTAAGATAAACTAACCTAAGGACAACACACACCCATGCCCCACGGAGGACTCGAACCTCCACGGCGAGCAACCGCGCGCTCCGCAGCGAGACGCTTTAGACCGCTCGGCTACTCCACCGCGGCTCTCCATTATCATTGGGATTTATATTTATTACTGCATCTGTTAATGACATATAAAGAATTTTAACATTATGATATCTGACAGTTACATTTATAGAGATTATAGAAGCTATAATTCGCCATACAGCCACATTTTGTGTTTCTTACGGTTACCCGACAGTTTTAGATTGGTTTTGAATGCTTTTCAGTACGTAATATGCAATTAAAACTGATTTTAAGCAACAAAAACTTTAAAATCCGTTATCAATTGCAGATGACATACTGGATGGCAGTCAGAACCGATCTAAAACTCTCAAACAGCCATAAGAAACACAAAATGTGGCTGTAAGTTGTTTATAATAGCTTCTATAATCTCTATAAATGTATCATTAATGTAGGTAACTGTCAGATATCATAATGTTAAATGTATTTATATGTCATTAACAGACGCAGTAATAAATAAATTCCACTGATGATAGAGAAACCTCTCCGAAACATGTTTTGGTTAACAAAAACATAAATTGTCTTTGTTCAAGGCAGAAACAACCATCCTTACTATATATTAGGAAGCAATCACAGACAAGAAGATCTTGAACCACATAATGGTAATATACTACTAATATCAGCTGTCAAGAAATTTGCAAATATGAAACAGCTACATCATCTAAGTATTCTACTCTGGAAAATAATGCGCTGGGTCACAATATAGATACTTCTAGTATACTCAGCTAATGCATCACTATTGCTTCTAAACATTTACGTGAATATCAACTCAGTGACAGGAACTTAATAGTAAAATTACGGATTAAACATAATACTACCACCATAAGCTGCAGAGGATAACTCACACAAATATCATGATTTCATTTGGGATTACGTTAGAGTATTGAAGATTTTAGACCTCAAACTCTAATACCAGAAGATGAACTAGCGAGCACGAACGTTTTGTTGCCCACGCTTTGTTATTTATTTCAGTAATTTAACGTTAATATTTGGATTCTATCAGACTTAGTTTGCAGCATCGTTACTTCATTCTTAAGAAATGAAATAAAAAAAAACATAACCAATAGTTAAATTATGATTTACGTGGTGCAAACAATACCATAAACTTTATTAACCCAACTTATAAAATTTCTTTAGTAATACCTATAAAATAAAACTTAATACAATTTTCTTTAGTATTCGAACACTTTCCATAATTAATTATTTAAAGAAATTTTATAAAAAGTGTGTGTTTCAATATGTAGGCGTGTACTGATCCTATTGTAAGTCTTCTTTCAAACGCTGCTGCACACTATCTATTATCTTCTTTCAATATTCAGTACACAGCCCGACCCGTTCTGTTAATCGAGACTCCAGACTCTATTTAGAAGATATTGGTGCTTTCTAGTAAGTCGCTCCTGTTCTCTTCCTACACATTCTAAATGTGGTTGCAGTCTGGTGACTGAAGTGGCCGTTGAAGGGCTCTCCGGTGATTATACAAAAATATAAATAATAATAAAATGCGAGGCTTGTGTTTTGAGTCCTATTAAAAGGTGAAGGTGTCTGACATCTCCATTTTTCAGTTCTTTTATGTAGATGTTTGAAAAAAAATGTTCAGACAGACATATTTGTACATAATAGTGTCAATTAATTCTAATTCACCCACTCAAATCGTGGATATACGGCCCCAGACAAGAATACTGCAACATTCTTGCTGTACAGTCTGCTTAATAATTCTGGCTTTAAATTCTTCATTCTTTCTCCACCTCACCTTTCATCGTCCATCCTATCTAAATATGTCAAGTTTGGTATCTTCGGTAAAGATGACGTAGCTTCTATCATGTCTTTTACGTTGTAATAAAACTCGTTAGCTATGCCCAGTCTCTTCTTTCGATTCTTTTCGTTCACATACGGTTTCTTTCTATCCATTTCCATTCGAGCCACTATTTTTCAATGCTCTGCTAATCATTGCGGATGTACCACCTTTTCAGTGTCGTTTAGAAGCTGATATTCTAATGTGGATGCACAGATTGTAAAACCATTCTTTATTTCTGTCCTTCTATTCCTCTTGTTAAGTGCATCCTACATTTTTCGTTTGCCCTGTAGTGTCTGCACGGTCCTCGTTTTGAATATCTAGTACTGCACTCACGCTCATGTTGAGCATAGCAGCAACTGGTCTATTTGATTTATCTTTCGCTTTACAAAATTCACAATTGTATCAAAAGTGTACTACTTTTTTGTGACTTTGCGCTGTCAACCATGCTTGTAAACAATACACTGCCTTGTAACTCAGAACATGTAACTTAGCATGAACGATCAAAACAAGTGATACACTTCGAACACTCCGAATATTAAACTAGCGTGAAAATCATTCACTGATTTATTTATGTCGACATAATTTAACAACTGTTTTGCGTTATGTAAAACACATTCCGTATCATTATCTACTGAACATCTGTCTTCATATAGTACTTGAAAACCTTTTATTTTTATTTTGTTACTAGCTGAAAACCTGGCGTTGCCCGGGTATTTATCTCTTTATTCCTGCAATTTTTCAGGTATATATTCATTTGTATAAGGGCTGTATGTCTGTAAAATCTCTTGGAAATACAATTAGTAGTAAAGAAAAATAGATTAAAACTCGCCGGCCGCGGTGGCCGAGGGGACTCGCCGGGCGCCGTGGCTCCGCGCGCCCGGTCAGAGGGCTCAATGCCCTCTGTAATAAAAAAGCTGAGCCAACAACACACCGAACAAGAACGAACAGAAACGATCAGCGTCCGCAACGAAGAGAACTACCCATAAAAAAAAAGGGGGGGGGGGACTGAGGCGCTCCAGTCACGGTCTGCACGGCCACTACGGTCGGGGGTTTGAATCCCCCCTCGGGCATGGATATTTTTGCCATCCTTAGTATTAGCTAGTTCGTAAGTAGTTTGTAAGTTTAGGGACTGATGACCCCGTAGTTAAGTCCCATCAGCTATACAAACATTTTTTTTTATATTAAAACTTGGTGCGTGATGGGGCGGTTTTCAATGAACGCTGTTGTTTATGTGCTCATATAGAATGGACTATGTGTCGTACAGTGATACAATTTAGAAGGTACACTCAACTATAAGTGAGTACACTGTCTAAAAAATTTCCTGAGGCTACAATTTGTAGGGTAGAAATTAAATAGTGTAACGTCATACCGAATTGCGGAGTTTTAGAACTTGAACAGCGGAACGTTAATGTTTATGTGCTTATATGTCATGAACTACGTGTCTTACTGTGATACAATTTAGAAGCTACATTCAACTGTATGTGTGTATCCTGTCTATAAAATTTCCTACGGCTATTATTTCTAGTGTACAAATTATAAATTGTAACGTCATACCGAATGCCGTAGTTTTAGTCCATAAACAGCGGAAAAGTAGTAAGCCAGAAATTTTTTTCCTTTCAATTTTTTATGTGGTTGTCAGCGAGAAAAAGTTTAATGAAGGTTTGAAATTATGTTTGAAGTTTGTTGCAAGTCGCTATGTACTGTCATTCTTATACAGTGTATTTCGAAAGTCTCGCCGCATTATATGGCATTTTTTGCGATTTCTATTGGTTATGACGTAATATCTTTTGAACCATGTGCCGTATGTCATTCTTAAGCATTCAGCAATTGTTACCTGACGGTAAGGAATGTGTGTACAAAATTTGGTTGAAATCGGTCCAATAGTTTAGGAGGAAATGAGCAGCATTGTCGCAAAATGCAGCAGTTTTTCGCGCATCTCGTTTTTTTTATTACGTCATATCTGGTGAACTATATATCGTATGTGATTCTTACACTTAACGGCGACTGTCCTCCTGGATTGAAGACTACGTGCACAAAATTTCATGAAGATTGGAACAAAACTGTAGATTTGTATACAACACGTACAAACATACGGACACTCTGCTTTTATATTAGATACTGCTAATTCTTATTACTTCATTATGAATCAGGCAGAACCTATTACCATGAGGTATACTTTCAGATACCGACACTATGTAATAAGGCTTCTAACCGCAAACTGCTGTGCTACTGGTGTCATATTCGTCCTGCGGCCTCAAGCACAAAGTTGTTCCCAGACCGACGTCACGTCGGAGCCCCTTTGTGCTGGCAACGGCGACCTCAGGCGCTGCTAACTCTGGCTTATTCCGTTGGACACAAAGGCTTCTGTCCACTGTCTCTCAGGTTTCCCTGCGTCCACAAGCGTCACGCTAGATACAACAGTTTTTCCACTTCCTCCCTACTATTATAACTCATAGTAAGTGACATTCACAAAAAATAATTTATAGCAATGGCACCATTAAAAACTTGTGAAGTTTTGGTCTATCATCAGCTAATTTATACTATAACGTGAAGAAGATTCAAACATGAGTAAATTAATACAGGACTGCTGGACTGCTCAAAAACAGTATCCTTTCATTTTGTTACTACGAAACCTATTTTCATTAACGTAACTTACAGACAACCGTTGTACAGACTCTCAATCGCTGAAAATACAAAAACAAGTATATTTATTAAAACGAACATGAAGAAAATGGTAGATTATTACTGAAGATCTATGTGTAGGCACTTAATTGTATTTATTTTTAATTTATTTTTTTATTTTTTGAGAAATGGCTCTCTCTTCCCACATCGCGAGTTTCAACTCAGCAGTAATTCTGACTCATTGTAATAAAATATTTTATTCCTGAAATGGTTGCACATAAAAAAATTAATTTATGCTGACTACCCGGCCGCGGTGGCCGAGGGGACTGAGGCGCTCCAGTCACGGTCTGCACGGCCACTACGGTCGGGGGTTCGAATCCCCCCTCGGGCATGGATATTTGTGCCGTCCTTAGGATTAGCTAGTTCATAAGTAGTTTGTAAGTTTAGGGACTGATGACCCCGTAGTTAAGTCCCTTAAGCTTAACAAACATTTGATTTGATATGCTGACTAATTATAGTGATGATAATATTTATACATAATTAAGAAACTTTCACAAATTAAGAATTAGGTGTTAAAATTGTAAGAGTCTGAATGAAAGTCCTTGGTCCACTTGAGCTGTTATTTTATTGGAGTCATGAAGACCCGCACAACCGGTTTCGCAACCTACAGTTGCATCTTCAGGCGCTTTTTACTGTACAAGATGATAATTGTTTTAATAAAATGAATATTTAGAATGAAAATTACATATTAAAAACAAAAAAATCGTACTACTTATGTATGAGGAAATTACACGCAAAAAAAAAAAAAAAATTATATCGAAGCCAGTAGGCTATCGATTGCAATAAATATTTTTTATGTTATTTACAAAGTTTTCCATATAAGTTATTTGTGATGGATAACGGGGTTAATGGTTAGGTCGTACAGCAAGCACCTTAGCTCTTTTCGTCAAAAAGATAAAAAGAAGTCTACCGTGCGGTTGTGCGGGACTTCACGACTAATAAAATAACAGCTCAAGTGGACCAATGACTTTCATTCAGACTCTTACAATTTTATCACCTAATTCTTACTGTGTGAAAGTTTCTTAATTATGTATAAATATTTTAACTGTGGTTGCCCATCATACAAAGTTCTTTGCGATGATAATATTATCAATATTTACTCGCAATAGCGAATTTCTTTTAGCGTCACTGTATAAGGTATGGATGTTCTACCAAATGGTGACTTATAAAAATTTGTGCCGGGCCGGGACTCGAACCCGGGGTTCCCGCTTTTCGAGAGCGGTCGCCTTAACCACTTTTTTTTTTCCTTTTTTTTTCTTCTCTTCTATAGGTAGTTCTGCTCGTTGCGGACGTTGATCATGTTTGTTCATTCTTGTTCGATGTGTTGTTGGCTCAGCTTTTTTCTTACAGAGGGCGTTGAGCCCTCTGACCGGGCGCGCTGAGCCACGGCGCCCGGCATCCACTAGGCTACCCGAACACGACTCCAAGACGGACACAAACTTCCATATGCTACACTGACTGCACATATGAGTCAACTGCATTAATCCCGTAGCAGTCGCAGCTTAATCTGTATTCCCGCACCAGGTAGAATGAAAACAACGAGGCATTCACCTACGCTGTTATCGTCATTGCCTAGCTTAGGCATCTGTTAAACAGGTGCGGAAATACAGATTAAGCTGCGACTGCTAGGGGATGAATGCAGTTGACTCTTATGTGCAGTCAGTGTGGCGTATGGAAGTTTGGGTCGGTCCTGGAGATGTGTTCGGGTAGCCTAGTGATTTAGGCGACCGCTCGCAAAAAGCGGGAAAACCGGGTTCTAGTCCCGGCCCGGCCCAAATTTTCTTATGTCAACGTTTGGTAGAACATCCACACCTTATACAGTGACGCTAAAAGAAATTCGCTATTGCGAGTAAATAGTGATAATAAAAAAAATTAGGTGCTAAACGATCAGGTAAACTCGCCGGCCATGATATGAGTCCGAAAAATAACCTGGCGTTTTGCTTGTTGACATGCCCATTCAAATGAAAGTTTCCCTCTTCCGACATTACAAGTATTGTCTGTAATGCGTTACAGTTGTCACTTTTTTTCCCTTGAAGGACCAATGTCATCGGTCTCCAAATTTACACACTACTTAAACTGACTTATGCTAAGGACAGCGCACACACACACGCACAAGGGAGGATTGGAACTAACGGGAGCGGCCATACAATCCGTGACATGGCGCCTCATACAGTCCAGCCATTCCCACACGGCGATAAAACTTTTAAATTCATCTGCAAAGTCCTCCGAGGGATCTGTAATGTTCTGGAATGACGTCCGAGAGATCGCGTTGAGCTTCGTTGCAAATTTTTCTGGCATTGGAATTGTCATTTCAGATGGTTTCACTTCGCGCAATATTGTCCTTTTATTTTGAATAGGGAAATGACGCTTCCTTCAGAGGCACACATTACATGTTCGAAAACAGAGGTACACCGCACACGACTGAACTACTCATTTGTACGGCCCGCAGCTGCACTAGCCAAGCTACACACTGAACTTATCGCACACTATGTGGGTCTGAATAGATGTGACAGAAGGTGAAAGCACATCGGCATGTTCCAGAGTGACAAACTGAAACGCGCTATTTTCCGTGTCCCATGGGACCGATGACGCTTGATGTTTGGTCCCTTCTTTTCCATACCAACCAGTCGTTTCCCATACAATATACACGCATTGAGAAACGAAAATAGCACCCTAGATTAAAAATTAATAAATCGTTCTTATAGGTCATGAATAGCAAATTAGATAGCGCTCATTTAAGTAGCTCATATTTCCAGTTCGCGAGATACCTACTGATGGTGGCCAGAGCTGGAAAGTTATTTTACTTCACCACTTTGCACCACAGAAGCTGTATGATGAATCCATTATCCTGCTGAAACAGCACATCCAATTCCTACTGAAGAAACAGCAGTAGCAAACTTGATGCGCCCCACCTGCAACACTTCTGGCGGTTGGTTTAGCTTTGCAGTAGTGTGCAGCGCAGCTAGTAATACGCAATTGCTCGGTACAGATTAGTCACGTTAATGCAGTATTCCTAACTACACCGAATTGCCGCTACAAACCCGAGCTTACAGAATTGTGCTCTATGAGAGGATTGTACATTTGACCGTTTGTGTTCCTAATGGATAAAAAGCATCAGAGGTAGCGTTCGCTTTACGAAGACATGTAGCACAAGACAGACGATAGTAGTGGAACTTCTTCAAAATGCTGTAGTTCAGTAATAGAACAGATCACTACTCTATATTAATTTGGGGAAATTAATTAAATAATTGATTTCTAAGAAAACGGGTATAAAATACTAAAATGTATGTTAACTGCTAGCATTTTAACTACTTATTTAACTATTGTAATAAGCCTACTTTGTGCTAACTTATTTACATGGAATACTTCAGTTGTGCATCTTATAAAATATGATACGTGAATCTGTTCTATTCAGTCTTTCACTAACATAAACAGTAATAAACTTTAATATAGCAAAGAAAATGTCTTTTAATATCAAGCAAATCAGCAACTAAGGTTGATAGTAATTCAGATATTTGCCTTTTTTACTGTATTAAAAACTTGTCAAGGCTGTGCACGGAGTAGCATTACTCTTTCACAGTAGTGGGTTTTATACGTTTTAGTGTATGAGCGATGCCTGTGCTATTTTTATAGCAATAACAAGTTAAATGCATATTTAGTTGACTGTGCACAGTTCGAACTAGTCACTAGTGTCATGCTCACTGAAAAGAATCAGTTTGTAAATGTACGAAATTTAATAATAAAATGAAACTGCCTTTCGTAATGTATGCAGATGTGGAATGCGTCTTGTCACACTAGTGACTCTGGGTCCTCTTCTGATCAGGTGCATGTAGAATTCTACGTAAACCTCAGTTATGATGCGAGATACTCGCAGTTTAAATTGTACAGAGGCAGCAACTGCATGGAATGGTTTACCCAACAGCACTATGCATTCACGGAGACTGTGCATCGCTGGCTATTGGAAAATAAATTTATGGAAGAAATAGCGTTAAAATGCCATCGACTTGTCATATTGTAAGAAACCATTTGAGGAAGAAAGTGTTAAACACAGGGATCATTGTCATTTCTCTGGTGCATTCCGAAAGGCAGCATATCTTGTCTGCGATACCGGCGTATTTAGAATCAGAGTAATTACGTCTCCCATTTCTTGATCCCAAACATTTTTGAGCAAACGGTGGCAGCAGACGATAAAAGCATTACATAAAACCCAGGTTACCTTTCAATTACCCCTTAGAATATGGAAAAATATCAATCATTTACGAAAAGTATTCCACTAATGCACAAAGGGCGGTTGTGCAACATTAATTTCCTTGACGTCTTCAGTCTAAAAATCTGCGTCATACTTATCACAACACAAACTTGCGATAGTGAAGACGTATTTTTCCGATGATCGAGAGTTCATACTTGTTAATCAAAAGGGCATTTAACTTATAGATATGTCACCAATGAATCAATTTTACAAGAAGATCAGTTGACCTCAATCGGCAAGCTTAAAAGTTGGTTAACTGTCGAAACAATAACAGAAATTGAGTAGCTACCACAGGGCATGCAATTTATGGAACGCATTCAACTGTCAGACATTTCGAGAATACTCCGATTTATATCTAAAAACTGTTGTTCTCCTTCTTGCCGATGTGTTTCAAAACTTCTACAGTGCTTGCCTTACTACATACGAAATAGATACCGCGCATTATATTACATCTTCCAGCTTATCGTGGGATGCTCTATTGAAAATTATTATTTGCATAGTTGCAACTGATAACTGATATCGATCAGCTGCAGTTTGTTGAACGAGGTATCAGAGGAGGGGTCGTTCATTTTTCATGTAGACACGCAGTTGCCAACAACAGATTCGTGAGCAATTATAGTGAACGAATTGATGAATCGTATATCATATCTCGATGCGAAATATAACTAGACAAAGTTGAATTAATTTCCTGTGTCCAGTTTTGAATGGCTTCCTCCAAAGGGCGTCAAAGGTTTTGATGTTACAAACGTACCAGATAATTGGAACAGAGGGTACATATTAGAAGTATATCTCGATAACCCTGAAAGTATTCATGATTTACATTCAGATTAGGTCTTCTGTCCAAAGAAAATGCCCCCACCATCAGATTTCAAAAAACCGAAGCAATTTTTTTTACAACCCTTTACTACAAGAAGGAATACGTCCTTCAGTTATAGAGATTTAAAACAATGTGTGGAAGATAATCTGGTTTTGAAAATATGTCATTGAATCTTATCGTTTAAGCATGCTCCCTGGATGAAGCCATACAGTAACATTAAATCTAAAAACGGTTGCATGTGCACAATGAGTTGGAGAAATGAGTGGGCATATAACGAAGAAATTTCCGTATAGTCACGTGAAACTGTGATTCATAGACCCAAAATCTCTACAAGGATATCAGGAGTGATGTGCATTATAGGTTCGATACCACTTGTGTCCACGCAAATAACTATTGTGATATTACGCTGGTGAATAAAAACTGTTGGACAAATGAAAGATGAAATGAATGGAGAGGCTGTTGCTGAATTTATTAGTTTGAGGGGGAAAATGTATGCTCGACAGACAGAAACTGAGAGAATTGGGTGTAGGGCTAAAAACATAAAATAATCTTCTGTAAAGACGTTAACTATTGATAGACGTTAACTATTGATGACTACAGACAGAGCGTCTTCTGTACAGTACCTAATTACTTCAAAGCGCCATGTTTTTTTCCACTATTAGACAATAGAAACTCGATTTAACTGCACTTGATGAAGCACTACATCCTCAGGGATGGGATAGACAAGACCTGATTATTTTGTTTGTCATAATTATTGCTGTCATTGCAAATAGAGTGTTTACACTACTGACCACTAAAATTGCTATACCAAGAAGATATGCGGATGATAAACGGCTATTCATTGGACAAATATATTATACTAGAACTGGAATGTGATTATATTTTCCCGCAATTTGGGTGCATAGATCCTGAGAAATCAGTACCCAGCCGTAATAACGGCCTTAAAACGCCTGGGCATTGAGTCAAAACGGCTATTCATTGGACAAATATATTATACTAGAACTGGCATGTGATTACATTTTCACGCAATTTGGGTGCACAGATCCTGAGAAATCAGTACCCAGCCGTAATAACGGCCTTAATACGCCTGGGCATTGAGTCAAACAGAGCTTGGATGGCTTGTACAGGTATACACGCCCATGCAGCTTCAACACGATACGACAGTTCATCAAGAGTAGTGACTGGCGAGCCATTTGCTCGGCCACCATTGACCAGACGTTTTCAATTGGTGAGAGATGTGGAGAATGTCCTGGTCAGGGCAGCAGGCGAACATTTTCCGTATCCAGGAGGATTTGAACCCCCGACGGGGAACGGCCTCGCGCATCGGAGCATAGCACCTCAATATGCTCGGCCATTCAGCCGCGGCACTATGATTCAAGTTTCAGAAACATTTGTTTATTGTACGAAGTATACCAAAAAATCTACGCTCTTAATTGTGCAATTTCCTTAGAACGGTATGTACGTACTGGCTTCAAGTACCCGTCTTTGCCCGGGTATGAAATAAGGTTTTCTGTAGAAGCGTACAAAACCGTTTATTTATAGAGATTGCAGTCTAAGTCTGTAAGTACTCTCCCCTATGCACCGAACGATATTTTATGTAGACAGTAACCTGCATCTTGTTTTCAAGGTCAAGTGTACAAAATTTCATCAAGATCGGAGCAAAACTGTGGATTTTGGCGAAATCCATAAGTACCCTCCAGCATGCACTGAACGAAATTTTATGTAGACAGTGCCCTTCCTCTTGTTTTGAAGGTCAATTGTGCAAAATTTCATCAAGATCAGTGCGAAGATATAGATTTACACTCACACATTGAAAACGCACTTTCTCTTTTTCTCTAATGTTCCGGTTGGTTTTCCAGATAATGGAACGAAACCTGTTTAAGAACCTTCCCCATGTAATTTTGTGTACGTGTACAAAATTTCACGTTATTTGGTTGTCTGAATCTTGAGTTATAGGAGAACAGACAGACAGACAACAAATGCGTCTCTGATGACCACGCAGTTTTGTCCGATAGATTTAGAAACATTGGAACATTTTGAACAAATGCGTCTAGTAAGTATAGAGATCCATGTGTGTTTCCTATTGACTTCAAGACGGCGGGAGCAATCTTGATGGAATCTGTAGATTAACCCAGTTGGTGGTACTGTTACGTTTGGTAGCGATCGGATAAAGCATTGTCACCAGTTTGCGTCCGTAGATAATTACATACGTTAACTCCAATGCTATCCGGCTTAATCCCAGACATTGCATGATAAATACGAACTGCAGACCGGCTGCTGCACTGATAGACTGTCTTCTCATTATTCACTGCTTGACTCGAAAATAGGAATGACAATACGAAGGCGTGTTGGTGCCCCAGAGGAGCACGTCTGTTTATAACTTACTGAAGCGTTACCAGCCTGGGGCGTGGAGTGCAGCACCTCTGGGGCAGCCAGCGGTATCTCGACACCAGTCTCAATCTATTCGCTGCAGGAATCGCTGTCCTCGCCCATTAAGAATTCAATATACGTTGTAATCTAAATCATTTACCAAAATAAAATATAACGGTGTAATTGAAACATCACAGACTGCTGCTGTGTTTTCTAACAATCTGAATCTGTAAAATGGATTGTGTATGTATTATGCATATACGTTCCCTATTGACTCCAAGACGGCGCTAGAAATGTTGATGGAATCTTCAGATTAGCCCAGCGGGTGGTACTGTCAAGTTTTGTGGCAATCGGATCAAGATATTTAACAACAAATACGTAAAGGTTCACGGCTAGCACTTAAAAAGATAGTAGCCCCCTAGCGGAGAATGAGGTAATCGTCATTCTTGTGTAACTAGGGAAGATCTGACTTGGATAAAACTTTGAAAAAGAAAAGTCCAGAACATTTGAATAAAAGCCTATTATCCCAGAGCACTTTGCGAAGAAACATTTCAGAAATTAGAATTTGTTATAAGTAGTTTATTGCGTTTAGTTTACAATGGAGGGTAATTTAATACATTAAGAAATTTATAATGACAAAATTTATGTGAATGCCTTTATTCAAAAAGTGGCCTGGACAAGTCTTTAAACACACCATCATAACACCTTAACTGCAAGGTTTTTATATTTGACATAAGTTATATTTTATGAAGCATAAGGCTAAACACAATTTTTAATTAATGTAAAATGGGTTTACATTGTGACAATTTTAAGGATTTTTTCTCGCATGGGCCGAATAGTGTCAATTATGAACTGAAATAAGTAATACCAAGAAGTTCCTACAACCTCCCACTATGCGGCGACACATTATATAAATCAATACGTTCAACAGAAAACGTAATATAAGTGTTACAGGTTGTCACAAAGTTGCCTCATAAGTAGTTTGTAAGCTTATGGACTGATGACCGCCGGCCGCGGTGGCCGAGGTGACTGAGGCGCTCCAGTCACGGTCAGCACGGCCACTACGGTCGGGGGTTCGAATCCCCCCTCGGGCATGGATATTTGTGCCGTCCTAGTTCGTAAGTAGTTCATAAGTAGTTTGTAAGTTTAGGGACTGATGACCCCGTAGTTAAGTCCCATAAGCTTAACAAACATTTGAACATTTTTTTGACTGATGACCCCGCAATTAAGTCCCTTAAGCTTAACAAACATTTGAACACATATTTGGCGCCCCTAAATCTGCCACCCTCGTTCCAGCCTGTTCAGCCCACTGGTAAATCCGCCACTGACCCGAAGAATAAAAAAGCCAAAAAGAAAGAATGAAAGAAACTCACAAATAGAGGTTCGAGTTCAAGTCTGGCACAAAACGTCAACTTCGCCATTGAATTTAACTGAATGCCGTCAAACAGCTGAGAATCTGAAATATTTGTAATTTATTGTATACAGAACGTACTGCTAAATCGTAGTTTTGTATTTTAGTCCTACATGCGCTACGTCGACTGTATGGCGAGAACTGTGCACGGAGGACGACCGGTTTTTTTTTTTTTTATTTTTATTTTTTTATTTTTTTTATGGGACTTATCTACGGGGTCATCACTTACAAAGTACTGATGAACTAGCTAACACTAAGGACGGAACAAATATCCATGCCCGAGGGGGGATTCGAACCCCCGACCGTAGTGGCCGTGCAGACCGTGACTGGCGCACCTCAGTCCCCTCGGCCACCGCGGCCGGCAAGCTGCCATTTGCCGCCGGCGCCGGCGGTCTGCAGTGACAATCCCCGGCAGCTGAGGTTAGTTGCACGCACACCGATTTTGGACGGCCGGTAAAATATCGGCCGTCCACATTCCAGCAGCGGCCCATTGGAGGGTATTGTAGCTTGCACACTGGCCGGCCACGGACCGGTACCGGCAAAGAGCCGGTCAGCTGCCGGCGACTGTCACTGCACACCGCCGGTGCCGGCATACAGTGGCGCACGTCGTCAAATGGCACCTTGCACACGCAACGATTTTTACCGGTCGTCTTCGCTGGACAGTTCCCGCTCTCCCTTCTCCCCGTACAGTCGACGTAGCGCATATAGGACTACAATACAAAATATTGATTCTGTATACACTAAATTACAAATATATCATTCTCGTCTGTTTCAGGGCATTGAATAAAATTCACTGGCTAAGTTAAAATTTTGTGTCAGACTGGGACTCGAATTCGTTTCTTGTTTTTTTCTTTTTGATTTTTTATTCTTCCGGTAGCTCGTGTCATTTTTTTATGATGTTACTAGCTTAAACCCGCGGCTCCGCTCGCGTGTTGGTTGATTATGATAAATAAGCTATCTTTCAATAGTGTGCTATTTATTTAATCTTATATTTCCTTATTCGTATGCTTATCCTTACAGAGAAAGAGCTGAAGACATTGTAGCACGTATAGACCAAAGATATGGTCTGTGGAATCGCGTTTCGCTATATTTAACCTCCTTGTTATAGAGTCGCAAACGTCATCGCTGGCCTTCAGTCCGAATTTTTTTTATAATTTGACGACTTTCAACCACCATATCTTCCGCTCCCTTATAGCTGTCGGCTGGAACTGCTATGGTGTACAACGGGAGACTTTGGACAACAATTATACTCAGACCATTCGTTTACGTTCTGTAGTTTTCGCTGCATATTAACACACACACACACAAACACACGTAGAATTTTATATACACCGATAACTATTCATCCCAATATACTCCACCCTTTTATCATTATCAACCCTCAAGCAATAACGCAACCAATAAAACCATTTTCAAAGAGTAAATATAATTTTCAAAGAGTAATTATTGTTCCGCATTTCGCGTTATATCCTTCAAATTACTAAATATCTATCAGATCGGTATAAAACCGTGCCTAAAACCTTCCTCAGGTATAAATTAGTAACTCTACATACATTTAAGTCTCTGCGTCTTGTCGTTCGGACGTGATTAGCGTACACCGAACAGACATACACATTTATAGATATAGATTGAGATCTTCGCTTTGTTTTATTATCGGCTGTACAGAAATGTTTCTAGTCCTGCCCAGATCATCAACCTAAAATTCTGGCCGTCCAAAGTCGGTGTATGTGCAACCAGCCTAAAGAGCTGTAATTCCTTAGCGCGAGAGAATCATGTTCTTGGCCGACTGCTTTTGTACAAATATGCGTAATGTCCTTCGTTGTGCTGAGGGTGTTACCCCTAAACGTTTCTTATGAAGCTCTCAAGTTACGCAGTTTGTTATGAATCGTTTATCGGTGATCCTTCTCCGTACCCCCGTCTGTCGGCCCTGAAGTGCACGGGCAGTTTGGGGAGTTTTAAGGGGCAGGTTATCCATTGATCCATTCTTGAATGCATGCATGCATACATACATACATACATCGAAGTCTCAAATCTGTTTTCTTCTGCACCGCGACAGCTTAAACCAGCTTCTATTTTTTTCTTTCTTTTCTTTTATATCCAGCGAATTTATTTCTGCTGATTTATGAAGACAGGGATGACTTTGCGCTCTATTAAAGTACAGATTTAGGAGTACCTCAAAGACTGAATTGCACACAAATCGTCAGCTTCGGAGCGGATATTAATCCTAATCCGTTCCGGTTAAATTTATAGCTGCCAATATTTATTCGATCCTTGAATCTCTGAGTCCGTGTAGAATCTTTGTTCAAATGTTCAAATGTTTGTAAACCTATTGGAACAAACTGCCATAGTCACCACTCTCTAGACTTACGTACTGCTTAAACTAACTTACACTAAGAACAACACACACACACACACCACACACACACACACACACACACACACACATGGCCGATGGAGGACTCGAACCTCCGGTGGGAACGGTCATCCAAGTCCGTAGCGCGACGCCTTAGACCACGTGCCCATTCCCAGCAGCTAGTAGTTTTGGCTTGAGTTTGAAGTTCCTTCCACGATACATCAAACGGAAATTGCGGGCTGAACAATTTTTAACTTTCAGCTAAGCCTTTTCCCTATTGGTCTTATTTCCTCCGGTCCCCGCGTTGTTTTGCATGTGATGTACATTGTGATTATTTTTTATTTCTCCAGCTAATTCGAATCTACCACCAGCGAGCTAACTATTAATTAAAACACACACTCTGACAACTGAAACACATTTCTATATTCGATACTAGCTGAAAACCCGGCGTTGCCCGGGTATTCATTTATTCCTGACATTTTTAAGGTATATATTCATTTTGTATCAGGGCTGTATGTCTGTAAAACCCCTTGCGAGTACAATTAGTAGTACAGAAATAATAGATTAAAACTTGGTGCGTGATGGGGCGGTTTTCCATTAACGTTACTGTTTATGTGCTCATATCTCTACGTGTCATACTGCGATACAATTTCGAAGCCACATTCAGCTATATGTGTTTATATTGTCTGTAAAATTTGCTGCGGCTGCACTTTGCAGTGCAGAAATTATAAATTGTAACGTCATGACCAATGCCGTAGCCTTGGACCATGAACAGCGGAACGTTACTGTTTATGTTCTCATATCTCATGAACTACGTGTCGGAATGTGATACAGTTTAGAAGCTACATTCAACTATATATGTGTAGACTGTCTGTAAAATTTCCTGTCGCTACAATTTGTAGTGTTCAAATTATAAATTTTAACGTCATACCGAGAGCCGTAGTTTTACTCCATAAACAGCGGAAAAGTAGTAAGCGAGAAACTTTTTTCCTTTCATCATTTTACTATGGTTGCCAGCGAGAAAAGTTTAATAAAGGTATGAAATTATGTTTAAAGTTTGTTGTACGTCGCTAAGTACTGTCATTCGCATACAGTGTATTTCGAAAGTCTCGCCGCATTATATGGCAATTTTTGCGATTTCTATTGGTATGCCGTATGTGATTCTTAACCATGCAGCAATTGTTACCTCACGGTAAGGAATGTGTGTACCAAATTTGGTTGAAATCGGTCCAATGGTTTAGGAGAAAATGAGCAGCATTGTCGCAAAATGCAGCAGTTTTTCGCGCGTCTCATTGTTTATGACGTCATATCTCGTGAACTATACATCGTATGTGATTCTTACACTTACGGCGACCGTCCTCATGGATTGAAGCTTACGTGTAGAAATTTTCATAAAGATTGGAACAAAACTGTAGATTTGTATGCAATACGTACACACATACGGGCACACTACTTTATATATTAGATTAAAAAAAAAGTAATTTAGCTGCCCCTATATCGGTCCTGTCGAAAACCACCTAGAAGACAAGGCCTCACAACCAGCACCCCCTATAGAAGAAAGCCTGCGCACGACGTCACAACATGGCGGCGGTGAGAGGCTTAGAGTCCTCTGAAAGATTGTAAACATTAGCCGTGAAAGCTGTATATAGTGCATTCTTTCCTTCAGGAGTGTATTTACTACGTAAATTGGTGTTGTGTACGGTGAGATCGCTACGCTGGACGATTTGTGTGTGAGAGAACAACGTGTGATCTCTTTTTTACTGACAAAATGCCGTTTCGCTGTTCTGTGCCGAAATGTAGAGGAAATTACGACTGTGGCCAAAAGTTATCGTCTTTTAAACGTCTGGAGAAGAATAAGCTGCTGGGGGTGGTTACGTAAATGAAATGAATCACAATATCCAAAGGTAAACAGTCATGACTTAAAACTCTTTTATAAGGTTAAACAAAAAAGAAAACTTATTCATTAACTTGAAGAAGGAGCCAAGTTATCCTGGGAATTCTTGATATCCATTTCTTCTTCCCCGGACGTTTAAAGACGGTAACTTTTGGGCCACAGTCGTAATTTCCTCTACATTTCGGCACAGAACAGCGAAACGGCATTTTGTCAGTAAAAAGAGATCACACGTTGTTATCTCACACACAAATCGTCCAGCGTAACGATCTCACCGTACACAACACCAATTTACGTAATAAATACACTCCTGAACGAAAGAATGTACTATAAACAGCGTGCGCTGCTAATGTTTACAGTCTTTCAGAGGATTCTCAGCCTCTCACCGCCGCCATGTTGTGACGTCGTGCGCAGGCTTTTTCTATAGGGGGTGCTGTCACAACTGGCCGTGCCTACGTCACAACTAAAGGCCGCGAACGCTACACGGCGGTGGGCGTTCCCCAGCGGCCAGCCAGTCAGGTGGCGGCAGCTGCCTTTAGGTGTGACGTAGGCACGGCCTGTTGCGCGGCCAACGGGAAATTCAGGCCTGAGCGCGCACTTCATGCCACGTCAGCAAGGTAGTTCCGAGCCGGCGCGATCACTAGCTCAGTGGCTGCCCACTATGACGCGGTGGGGTGTGCCCCAGCGGCCGGCCAATCGGCTAGCGATCGCGCCGGCTCGGCACAACCTTGCTTACGTGGCATGAAGTGCGCGCTCAGGCCTGTATTTCTCGCCGGCCATGGGCCTGTTGTGAGGCCTTGTCTTCTAGGCGGTGTTACCCCGTCGCGCTGCAATTACCGTGCGTTCTGTGCGTCACGTTACGAATGACGCGGCCGCTCGTGTCGGAGGTCTGAGTCCTCCCTCGAGCATGGGTGTGTCTGTTGTCCTTAGTGTAAGTTAATTTATGTAGTTTGTAAGTCTAGGGACCGGTGACCAAAGTAATTTGATCCCTTAGAAATGCAAACATTTGAACATTTTATATCTTTCCTTTAACCCCACCACACTGACAGAACAGAAAAAAGGGTTTCAAAACTATACTGATTTCCAAAAACCTCATCTTACAACCGTTTTTGAATACCCATGACGGGTAGTATAATCCGTTCGCAGAACATACATCCTTTCAATAATTTATCTACGTTCGTCAACCATGTAACGATATTAGTATGTCGTGTCGTGTCTGTGACCGTGTGTAACAAGAAGCAGAATTAACGATGGGAAATAGGTAACAGTGAATAATGTACAAAACACAGAACTGTAATGTACTCTGAAGACAAGCACTGTAATGTGGCACATACCATGATGCATAAAACGACAGAGGTAACAGCAGCATCTCTAAATGTAGAAAAATATAAGGAGATGCAGGTAAGTTGGAAAAACAATTGTATTATGTTTGAATACAGTATTACTGTTGAGTTTAACACAGACGCGTCCATTAAGTATCGAGGGGGAGATATATGAAATGAGCTTATAACGACAGCCGTGGGGAAGGCTGACAGAAGACAGTGGTTGATTATGACAATTTAGGGAATATGTAGTTCATCTGTAAAGGGGACTGTGTGCAATTCACATCCGGGTTGCTAGATTTACTACTGGTAGGATCGATCAACACGCGAGTCTTACAGAAACGCTTAAGGAACTCAATCCTACAGCCCTGGAGGGAAGGCGACATACCGGTCGCGGTGGCCGAGGGGACTGAGGCGCTTCAGTCACGGTCTGCACGGCCACTACGGTCGGGGGTTCGAATCCCCCCTCGGGCATGGATATTTGTGCCGTCCTTAGTTGTAGGTAGTTCATAAGTAGTTTGTAAGTTTAGGGACTGATGACCCCCTAATTAAGTCCCTTAAGCTTAACAAACATTTTTGGAAGGCGACATTCACTTCGAGTAAGTCTTATGAAGCTAATTGGGGAAAGCTACTAGTGCAACCACCTTCAATTTCACGTAAAGACCACAAAGTGAAGAAAAAATAGGGCTCGTATAGGGACATTGAAGAATTATTTTTCCATCTTTCTCCCATGGAATGACATAGTAAAGGAATGACTTGTAGTGTTGAGACGTATAGACCAACAAGCCCAGTATAGTGGATTACGTATGCGGATGTAGATCCATCACCCACAGGAAATAGTTTCTTTAAAATATGTTTGTAATCATAATTAAAAAAGTAAATACCGTAATGTGGTGTCGCACAAGTGCAAAGTGCGCGCCACCTACTTTCGCCGCGCGCCGCCATGCACGCACGGCGCGGCGTTCTTACGACGACAGCCACGAGCGCCCTCTGCTACAACTCCGCTCGTGGCCACCACCGAACGACGTCGTTCACTTGGGACTGAGATAGCAACCAGTTAGGACCTTCGGCATCAGATAGGCACCAGTGAAGACTTGGCTATCGAACAGGCACTAGGCAGACCTCTTAGCTCAACTATGTATCAGCATTCTGTAGTACTGAGATATGTAAAAGTTAAGTATTGTATACATTCTGTGCAATATATATCTCGTTCTAATTTACTCTAGTGTTTCTAGTTTCTGGCTGCTCCCCTCCGTACCTGCACCTGCTATCTTATTCCTGTGTCGGTCTCATTCCACTCGGCCATCGACACCTACGACGGAAACGAGACACAAAAGCGGCGATGAGGCTGGGACACAAAACGTAATATGAGATTATTTTAGTACATAGTGATGAAATTGGTACACCCACACCGTCATACATAAAATAGTGGTTCCCAGTTCAAAGGAGTGCGTTGTTACTTGGTAGGTTTGGTTTCAGAGAATTGGCATTACAAGCCAATACAGTGTTCCCAACTTTATGGTCTTTTGCAAAGTGCATTATTGTGTGTGCTGCCGCGGTGTAGTAGCCGAGCGGTCTAAAGCGTCTCGCTGCGGAGCGCGCGGTTGCTCGCCGTGGAGGTTCGAGTCCTCCCTGGGGCATGGGTGTGTGTGTTTGTCCGTAGGTTAGTTTACCTAGATTTAAGTAGTTTGTAAGCTACGGACTGATGACCACGCAGTTTGGTCCGATAGATTTACAAACCTTTTTGTGTGTGCTTGTTGTCAAAAACTGTGCATACTAAGTAGCCTGTGAATGTGCTGTAAAGAAAGTACGTCTATTTACTGTTAACTATGAACCTTTCTTCAGTTTTCTTCGCTACGTATACACTTTAATACTTTAAATAAAAATTTTAACATTTTAAATTCGTGGAATTTTTTAGTGCACGTGTTGATTTGGAAAACTATGTGGAATAATTTACACTGCTAGCCTAGTCCCTCAGAACAGTCGAACCCTCAAAACAAAGGTGGTTCTTATAACTGAAGGGCGTAACTTTAAACGCATGCGTATGGGAAAAGGGCAAAGACTGGACATGGCGAACTCAAGTAGATGAAATTTGGTACTATCCAGAGTAAGTAGTGCACAAACTTCCAATTCCAAAACCAGTACTTAAATTCAAATAATTCTTATTGAAATGAAATCTTGAAAATTTATTCGTTAGGTATTGTGACTTGAGTATTCTTTTATTCGTTTTCTGACAATGTGAGTAGCTGATGTAGTTTTAATTCAATGTAATTTTCAGTAATTCTGTATAATACAAAGGGAACTAATGAACACAAGAAAAATTTTCAACTGCGGATGTGATGTAATGCAAGAACGTATCAAAAGCTATAGATAAAGCTCTGGATAAAGGACATTGAATTGCATTCCATGAGACGTCTATTATTAAACTGACGAACGTGTTTTGGAACAGCATTATTAAGCTAGCCAATAGAGATAAAAATATTTGATAACATTTTCAATATAGAGGGTGGATTGCAGCTTAGTATAGCCTGGGAGCCTTTTATCGGGGAGTAGAAGCGGGCGCAATGGACGCGTTAAAAAACATTAGCAAATATGCTCAACAACTGAGCACCGGAGAAGTCACTGGTGCGGCGAGGCTATATAAAACGGCAGCGGCATCGATAGGGCAATCAACCACTTGACAGTGAGAGAGGAGATCTCCGCTGAATGCCCGGGGCAGTCAACCGCCTGACGCGCCTTGAAACCCGAGAAGGTTTTATTAGTTAATGATAGCTTAACGTCCTGGATGAGCAGCTTAAGCTCTCACGCCCTCACATTGGTCAGGCCAAGATTTGTTGAAATGGCAACAGAAAGCCAAAATAGCGGACGGCGCCAGCATGCGGGAAAACGCTGAGGACGAAGAAGAAAGTAGAGGAAGAAGAAGGTGACGATGATTATGAAGATCTACTGGCAATGGATTAAACATTGGTGTCTGGCTGACGAATACCCACTCTGTACACCACATTTCCTGTTTCATTCTTTTCTTAAAAAAAAAAAAACAGTTACGCGATTCCAACATTCTCTGATTTTCTAATTTTAGGTGTTTCCTTTCCTCTTTTTCTGGAAGCTACGAAGACTACCAGGAAGCCCTTTTGAATGTGCTCAGTCCATTATAGCTGTTGTACCGTATATGAGTACTATATGGTGTATTACATGTTACAGCTGAAAATGGTGAAGACTCCCTATTAAAATTCGCCAAGTGTAAGAAAGTGTTTACGTGCCTCCGAGTGCTGAGTTAACTATTTTAATTTGTTTAAAGGTATTTATAATTCTGATATAAAGAGAAAATTGGTACACAACATTTCTTAAATTCTGTAGATCAAGGAGATTGTATTATTGAAACATACATTATTTGGACTCATAACCCATATATCACCTCTTATGAGCTGATTTGTGAGCGCAAAACTTTTCCCAAAATGTACTAGTAATCCTTTTTTTCCCTTTGTGAGAACATTATCTGAATCAGGACATGCACTGCTTACATTCATAGGTATTCCAAATTATGTAGCTCTCTGTGGATGTCCTAGCTGATTACCTACTACTTAAAGATGCTACACCCATCCATTGAAGTAGTTTTCATTAAGAAAAATTTAGAATATTTTATGAAGAGCCAAACAGGAGGTAAATTTAAATGTCAAATGTTTGTAAATCTATGCTACGTAACTACTGCGGTTGTCAATCGCTAAGCTTACAAACTACTTAAACTAATCTATGAACATTACACACACCCATGCCCGAGGGAGGACTCGAACCTCCGTCCATGAGCAACCGTGCACTCAGCATTAAGGTGCCTTGGAACTTTTGGCCTCTCCACCGCGGCACCAGGAGGTAAATGTATCGTTACCTTTGTCGTTATTACCCTCCTGCTCTCTACCTTGTGCCAAACGATATCCAGTCTCCCACCTTATCGCAGGGGAATAAAGTGTCAGGTGAAGGTTTTATCTAAACCCGCAGTATAACCCATCCTATTCGGTAGTAATGAAATATGTTACGTAGAGTCCAAACTGCTGCAATAGAAACGTGAGCAACAGGGGGAGAAAGCCATTAATCATATTTTTCTGCTGGAATCTCGTGTCAAAAGCTTGTAAATGAGGACAGAAAGCGAAAGTCGTCATAGGAGAGGTAGCAGCCGCAACAGCTCAGCAGAGAATGTTATACTGAAATCGGCATGGCATTAAAAGGCTATTTGAGAACTGTCAGACAATACGCTATCGAAAAGCAGCAAGCTGTGAGGGAGTGAGAGGCACGATACTCAGGGACAGGACTAGGTGGAACAATAAGCGTGAACAGGACTGGTCCACAGAAGACGTTCCGAATCCACGTGCAGTTCAAAAATGTTCAAATGTTTGTTAAGCTTATGGGACTTAACTACGGGGTCATCAGTCCCTAAACTTACAAACTACTTATGAACTACTTACGAACTAGGACAGCACAAATATCCATGCCCGAGGGGGGATTCGAACCCCCGACCGTAGTGGCTGTGCTGACCGTGACTGGAGCGCCTCAGTCACCTCGGCCACCGCGGCCGGCACGTGCAGTTCCCGGTTACAGACCGAGACTCAAAGTTTAAAAGAATTCTGATTCTAGTAGAGCATTCACGATCTGCAGAAATCGAACAGGTTAGTTCTTCTTCTTGAATTGCAAGAGGAAACTTGGTCTTAGGTCGTCAGCTAGAGCACATCATCTTAGAGCCGCAGGGAAGGTAGCGGCCATGGGACAATGCTGCCGTCTTAGGCCTCAGTTCCTAGGGATGAGAGATGCGTTGCCCCAACTTATGCAATGCTGCCGCCTAAGAAATGCTGCACCCTGAATGAAGCATCCAAATGAGGTGCAATTTGCAGCGTGAGTTTGCGGCGACGAGGGATGCGCATGATTAGCATCTCAGCACAGGCGCTCATCACGGCCCCCTGCGGCAAAACGTACCTAAAGAGGGGACAGCCGCCTTTGTGGAGGTGCTGATATTATTATTTCGTGCAGTTGTTTTGCGCAAGCAGCTTCAGTACGCCTCGAGAACACAGCGAGCGTCGTTCAAGCACGTTTCGGATTTCGACCGAAAAAGATATAGATTGCGGATTTCCCTTCAGAGAAATCGGTGATCGTGTCGGACCTAACCAAGTAATTGCTATCCGGAATTGTAATCGAAGCATGCAGGAGAGAACGATGAACCGACAGGACCGATTGTGTCCACCTCGTTGCAGCACTATACGTAATGCCGCCGCGGAGTAGCCGAGCGCACTAAGAAGCCTTGCTGCGGTGTGCGCGGCCGTTCGCCGTCGGAGGTTCGAGTCCCTTCTTGGGGACTGGTGTGTGTGTTGTTCTTAGGATAACATAGTTTATGTAGTTTGTAAATTTATGAACCAATGTCCACTGCAGTTAGGTGCCATAACTTTATGAACAGTTTAACTACAAGTAATGACAGGCACATTGTTCGCTTTGCAATGATGGATTGCTCTGTCACATCACGAAACACATAACAACAATTTATTTAGATTATCCATTACGGATATTTCAGAACCCGTGACTTAATTTCAATATGATTTAAGAAAAATGCACCAGTCACTTTTTCTTGAAATGATGTTTATTCCATGAACCGATTTTCGAACCTTTTCAGGTTCATCTTCAGATGGATCATGTTACAATATCATTTTAAGCGTCATGTTAGATGCTGTCTCTGTGGTGGGAAGACGGAAATATACTTTAATAACTCGAATTGCACGTTGTATAGGTCGTGTTTTGTGTTTATAAGATTACGTGAAATTTGTTGATTTACTTACTGCGACTGTATGGCCGGATATTTGTGATTAATTTCCATTTCTTGCGTCTACTTTCGTTTATGTCACAATAACACATCACCTTTTTCTATTGCAGTGTAGAACCCAATAAAAAAGGTGATGTGTTATAGTGACATAAACGAAAGGAGACGCACGAAATGGAAATTAATCACAAAAATACGACCATACAGTCGCATTAAGTAAATAAATCAATTATACAAAACACGACCTAAACAACGTGCAATTCAAGTTATCAAAGTATATTTCCGTCTTCCCACCACAGAGTCAGCACCCAACATGACGCTTAAAATGATATTGTAACATGATTCATCTGAAGATAAACCTGAAAAGGTTTGAAAACCGGTTCATGGAATAAACATCATTTCAACAAAAAGTGATTGGTGCATTTTTCTTAAATCATACATCACATCCGGTCGCGGTGGCCGAGGGGACTGAGGCGCTCCAGTCACGGTCTGCACGGCCACTACGATCGGGGGTTCGAATCCCCCCCACCCCTCGGACATGGTTATTTGTGCCGTCCTTAGTATTAGCTAGTTTGTAGATAGTTTGTAAGTTTAGGGATTGATGACCCCGTAGTTAAGTCCCATAAGCTATACAAACACTCACTCATACATCACAACAAATTTAGCCTTTAGCGCAAAAGGCAGTGCCCGCTCGTACCATTCAAATGTTCAAATGTTTGCAAATATATGGGACTTAACTACTATGGTTATCAGTCACTAGGCTTAGAAACTACATAAACTAACTTACTCTAAGAACAACAAATACACCCATGCCCGAGGGAGGACTCGGCGAGCAGCGGCGCGCTACGCAGCTAGGCGCCTTGGAACGCTCAGCCACTCAACCGTGGCTCGTACCATTCGACTATGTTTGCAGCAGAGTGGAGTGTTGGCAACGCTTCCATTGCTGAGTTTACCACTGAGTCAACGCCGCAGGTGTTCGCGTTGGCGACGGACATGGATAACAGAATGGAACGACGGTTCCCCATTCTGTCAGCACCACCACAATGGTCGGTTTAGAGTCTGGAGACACCTAGGAGACTGTTCAGATGTTGCCTTATGCCTTGCTATACTTGTCCTGTTAGGGTAATCCACTCTCGCATCGCCGGCCGCGGTGGCCGAGCTGTCTGAGGCGCTTCAGCCACAGTCTGCACGGCCGCTACGTTCGGAGGTTAGAGTCCCCCCTCTGGCATGGATATTTGTGTCGTCTTTAGTATAAGGTAGTTCATAAGTAGTTTGTAAGTCTAGGGACTGATGACCCCGCAGTTAAGTCTCTTAAGCTTAACAAACATTTGAATTTGAACACTCGCGCATCCTCCTAGTACACACTGCCGAAACACTAACCAGCCAGCGTTACATTTATGAAGTGCTGGAGCCTGTACTCCTCCCAGACGAGTGGTCTGGAACGCCACGTTACGGATCGCGCGGCCTTCCGCGTCGGAGGTTCGAATCCTCCGTCTGGCATGGATGTATGTGTTGTCTTTAGATTAGTTTAAGTAGTTTGTAAGCTAGGGACTAATAACCCAGCAGTCAAGTCTCATAGATTTACAAACATTTGAACGTGTTTTTTGTAGTCCTCCCATACATTCGGAGCTTGCCCACGGCTTCATTGCAACTGGATAATACGCGACCTCACGTGGCACGATATTCAACACTTCTTCGTCGCTAATCGGATGGTATTGCTATCTTGGCCTCAAACGTTCTCCCGATGTCTGCTTATCGAAGACGTCTGGTCGCTGCGATATCACATCAACTTTGGTAAAATGTGGAAGCAGCGTCGGCTCCTTCGTCCCAGCAACACATCCACAGCCTCTTTTAATCAATGGCGATGCGTGTAGCAGCGGTTTTAGTCAGCAATGGCGCTTACAATCAGTATTGATTTCATCAACTGTCGCACCTCATACTGGGCTGTCTTTTCAATCGTGTGATCTCGGTAGCCGGCCGCGGTGGCCGAGTGGTGTGTGGCGCGCCAGTCACGTTCTGCACGGCCACTACAGTCGGGGGTTCGAATCCCCCCCTCGGGCATGGATGTTTGTGCCGTCCTTAGTATTAGCTAGTTCATAAGTAGTTTGTAAGTTTAGGGAATGATGACCCCGTAGTTAAGTCCCATAAGCTCTACAAACATTTGAACATTTTCTACTTTTGATCTCGGTACCACGTTTTATCACCAATATGAATTTGTCGGTCATATATCTGCTCCTTTTTTGTGTTGCTTTTACGATTGACTGCAGTATACTTCCAAGCTATCGCTACAAGCATTCTTCGACTATTTCAGAATCGTACGAAAACGTAACTTCAGCGATAGTTTTTATGTTTCGCACACGAATATTGTTTTCATTTTATATTTGGCGCTTTAAATTCATGTAATGTCATTAGTCTTGATTCAACATGCGCTTGGATGAAGCTACTGACTTGTTGACGTGTTTCTGGATCTAATTTTCTCTTTCATCAGTTACTTGACGTTGCAATTTCTATTGTTTCACGTGGATGTGACACGTTTCGTATGAACTTTGTTTCCAATACAAGTTTAACTCCGTCTACCAAGATATTATCCTGTTCATTATTTAATCCCTTGTAATTTTATGATTGTTATCGACAGAGTGCTAATTATTGATGTTTGACTGGAACGCATCTGAAAATGTTTAGATTGCTGGTATAGTTTTCGTTGTGAAACCTTTTTCATTATTCACTGATTATATGGGGAACGCGGTGGCCGAGGAGACTGAGGCGCTCCAGTCACGGTCTGCACAGCCACAACGGTCGGGGGTTCGAATCCCCCCTCGGGCATGGATATTTGTGCCGTCCTAGTTCGTAAGTAGTTCATAAGTAGTTTGTAAGTTTAGGGACTGATGACCCCGTAGTTCAGTCCCATAGACTATACAAACATTTGAAACATTAATCGAACAAAAAATATTTCTCTAACGTGAGAACTAATAATATTTCAATCTGCATTAGGGATTTAGGGAAGTCATTTGTTATTGGAAGGAAGGAAGGAAGCTTACGATTTAAACTTTAAACAGCGTGGTCATTAGAGACGGAGCACAATCTCGAATTCGTTTTATTTCTTCTTCTTCATCTTCTTCTTCTTTTGCAATCTATAGGGCTGGAGACTATTTCAACCACAGTCTTCCCTATTGGAAGTCCAGTGTGTTCACCAGTTCTCCATTCGCACGGTTTGATATTAGACCGTTACTTAATGGCTGACAGGATCTGCACTTGTGGTTGTACTAAGAGTCTACAATGCTCCTTTTAACAAAATGTGGTAGCGATTATATCGCTATTGTCACTAGACTTGCGCATAATTGTAGGGAGAAGTTCCCCCACCTAGCTGCTTCATGCGCTTGCTGTTTGAGCCACTAACGATATCACGCAAACCAAAAGAAATAGTTTGTGGATAATTTCTCGCGTTTAAGTTTAGAGTTATCTCTATATCTTGGCATTATGGAATTTATTGGTCAGATATTGCAGAGTGCACAATACTTCAAAGCAGAAATTTTGTAACAATGAACTGTGTAATCTAGCAGGCAGACGCTAACCACGGAATGGCTCTCATCAGCAGAAGGCAAACACGTGATTTTTAATTCTGTTCGCGACCTATTGCGCATATTTTAGTTCGCGACCTATCGCGCATATTTTAGTTCACGAACTATCGCGCATATTTTAATTCGCGGCCTATCGCGCATCTTGTAGTTCACGACCTATCGCGCATATTTTAATTCGCGACCTATCATGCATATTTTAGTTCGCGACCTATCGCGCATATATTAGTTCGCGACCTATCGCGCATATTTTAGTTCGCGACCTCGCATATTTTAGTTCGCGACCTATCGCGCATATTTTAGTTCGCGACCTATCGCGCATATTTTAGTTCGCGACCTATCCGGCATCTATTAGTTCGCGACCTATCGCGCATATTTTAGTTCGCGACCTATCGCACATATTTTAGTTCGCGACCTATCGCGCATATTTTAGTTCACGAACTATCGCGCATATTTTAATTCGCGGCCTATCGCGCATCTTGTAGTTCACGACCTATCGCGCATATTTTTGTTCGCGACCTATCATGCATATTTTAGTTAGCGACCTATCCGGCATCTATTAGTTCGCGACCTATCGCGCATATTTTAGTTCGCGACCTATCGCGCATATTCTAGTTCGCGACCTATACGCCATCTATTACTTCGCGACCTATCGCGCATATTTTAGTTCGCGACCTATCGCGCATATTTTAGTTCGCGACCTATCGCGCATATTTTAGTTCGCCAACTATCGCGCATATTTTAGTTCGCCAACTATCGCCCATATTTTAGTTCGCGACCGGTAGCTCTCCTTTTAGTTCGCAGTTCTGCCGCGAAGTAGGTCGCTCTTTTTAGTTCATCCGCTCGTTTTGGCTTTTGCTACCGCTACTAAAACTACAGCTGAGCTGCATCTCAGCTCTAAATGACGGCAACTGGCAGAAGGGAATCACGCGATTCTGCGCGATCTCGCGTCCTCTCGCTGTTACCCGTCAGTCTTCGGAAAAGGAGCGGACGAACTAAGAGGCGAGGGATCTACGAACTAGTTCGCGTAGTTCGCCTGTCGGAGCGCTCTTCCGAACAAGTTCGTTCGCGAACTACACGAGACTAATTGTCACACCTAAAGCTGAACAGCGGATAATAATGCTAAGAAGACACACAACTTTTATTTGTGATGTTACAATACCTTGTACATTTTAAGTGAATAGCACAGGGCAGAATTAAAATGACGACTGAATAAGTGTTTAAGAGTAGAGTAGCGCGCAGGCTCCATTCCATTATAAGGGGAGGCTGGCACAGTTGGCGGGCCGCCCAGCCGCATCCTGCGGCTCCAGACTGTCGGTTGGCCGCCTTGCACTCCACAACGTCGTTCTCTCAGTGAACGAAGCAGACGCGTAACAAAATATTTCTGGATTTTATGATATTTATTCCACAACGCTATTTCACTGATATTTCTAATTTCCAATGATTACCATCCGACAGGTGCCACCTGGAATTTCCTGTTAAAGCGTTTTACATGAACCAGAAATAAACTGCAGCATAACAAATGAAATCTATGGAAATGGTACCTTGAGGTTCCCTCGTACATGAAAATCTGTTTAACAGCCACTAATAACTGTGTGTGAAATTTGCAGCCATATCTTCAATACAGACAGTGCCACTGAGGTTAAGACATTTGGCCCACATTTGGGAAAAGAGGGACTTAATTCCTTGCCTTATCATCCAGAATCAGGTTTGTCGTCATATCATTAAGGGCAACGCCATCATTGCACTTTAAATAATAAATAACTGATTCCGGTGAAATTACTCAATTTGCAGCTCATATTGTTTCTTTTGCATTAGTTTTAAATGCATCCAGTACTTTTTTTTAGAGAATAGTGAATGATCTGCAGTATACAGGCCACTACTCAGATTTCCATAACTAAAATATTACCATGTACGATACTTACAAAGTAATATGAAAATAGCAGGTACGTTCTATACTGAATCTAACGACTTAGTAATAACAATATGGACATGTATTCATAACTTCAATGATTTAAATATTCTGGAATTATTTCCTCTATAGCTGTCAGCCGCGCGGAATGATTCTACTTACTGCATCAAGCCTTTGATCCTTCTACTATTTGTACTGTCCTCATTCCTCTGCAATACCATTTTGACGATTACTTGTAGCCCTAAGCTCCTCGTTCTCTTATGCTCTTCCTGCTTGTGTGGGCTCACGTATTTAGCTACTGAAGTGGCATAGTGAAGTAAGGTGTGACTGTAAGATCTATCACCAATCCATTAAGCGCACCGTCCTCCCACCCCAACTCTCTGTGTGGAGGTTTAAATATATGAAAATCCGTGAGAGTTTTTCCAAATGTTTCTGAATCGTGTAACAGCGGCGGAACATGGGTACTTGCCCGGTATTCACCTAGTGAAATACGGAAAATCGCCTAAAGACCACATTCAGGCTGACTTGTAGACCGCTCCATGTCGTTAATATACTACACTGATTTGAATCGGGGATAGATACCTCACCATATCATACAGCGGCGCTTTAAACAGCGTGTCTGTCCGGATGGCTGCATGATACCCTAGGTTACGTTGTATTAAAGAATACCTTCTTTTAGACGAATTGTACAACGCATTTCATTTTCTCCAGTTCGAGTGAGTTATTTCTCATTGGGTATCCTGTCTAATCTCCAGTAATCTTCTGATACTCCAAATTACCGGAGGCTTTTCCTCTCAGGACTTGTAATAGTATATCTTACCCTTCTGTATAATACACTACTGGACATTGAAATTGCTACACTGAGAAGAAATGCAGATGATAAACGGGTATTCATTGGACAAATATATTATACTAGAACTAACATGTGATTACATTTTCACGCCATTTGGGTGCATAAATCCTGAGAAATCAGTACCCAGAACAATCACCTCTGGCCGTAATAACTACCATGATACGCCTGGGCATTCAGTCAAACAGAGCTTGGATGGCGTGTTCAGGTACAGATGCCCATGCAGCTTCAACACGATACCACAGTTCATCAAAAGTAGAGACTGGCGTATTATGACGAGCCAGTTGATCGGCCACCATTGATCGGACGTTTTCAGTTGGTCAGAGATCTGGAGAATGTGCTCGCCAGGGCAGCAGTCGAACATTTTCCGTATCCAGAAAGGCCCGTACAGGGCCTGCAACATGCGGTCGTTCATTATCCTGCTGAAATATAGGGTTTCGCAGGGATCGAATGAGGGTAGAGCCACGGGTCGTAACACATCTGAAATGTAACGGCCACTGTTCAAATTGCCGTCTATGTGAACAAGAGATGACCGATACGTGTAGCCAATTACACCCTTTACCATCACGCCGGGTGATACGCCAGTATGGCGATGACGAATACACGCTTCCACTGTGCATTCACCACGATGTCGCTAAACACCATAATGATGTTGTAAACAGAACCTGAATTCATCCGAAAAAATGACGTTTTGCCATTCGTGCACCCAAGTTCGTCGTTGCGTACACCATCGCAGGCGCTCCTATCTGTGATGCAGCGTCAAGGGTAATCGCAGCCATGGTGTTTGGGCTGATAGTCCATGTTGCTGCAAACGTCGTCAAATTGTTCACGCAGATTGTTGTTGTTTTGTAAACGTACCAATCTGTTGACTCGAGGATCGAGACGTGGCTGCACGATCCGTTACAGCCATGCGGATAAGATGCCTGTCATCTCGACTGCTAGTGATGAGACCGTTGGGATCCAGCACGGCGTTCCGTATTGCCCTCCTGAACCCACCGATTCCATATTCTGGTAACAGTCATTGTATCGCGACCAAAGCGAGCAGCGATGTCGTGATACGATAAATCGCAATCGAGATAGGCTACAATCCGACCTTTCTGAAAGTCGGAAATGTGATGGTACACATTTCTCCTCATTACACGAGGCATTACAACAACGTTTCACCAGCAACGCCGGTCAACTACTGTTTGTGTATGCGAAATCGGTTGGAAAGGTTCACATGTTTGTAGACTTAACTACGGGGTCATCAGTCCCTAAACTTACAAACTACTTATGAACTAGCTACTACCAAGGACGGCAAAAATATCCATGCCGAGGGGGGATTCGAACCCCCGACCGTAGTGGCCGTGCATATCATGACTGGTGCGCCGCAGACCGCTTGGCCACCGCGGCTGGTTAATCGGTTGGAAACTTTCCTCATGTCAGCACGTAGTACGTGTCGCCACCGGCGCCAACGTTGTGTGAATACTCTGAAAAGCTAATCATTTGCATATCAGAACATCTTCTTTCTGTCAGCTAAATTTCGCGTCTGTAGCACGTCATCTTCGTGGTTTAGCAATTTGGAGTGTAATACTCTCCAGACAAATATTTTCATAAATGCCTTACTTGCAGTTGTCATTCTCCATTTTGCAACTCTTGTACGTCCACCGTCTCCGCGTATTTTTCTGCCTCAGTAATCTATTGCATACAGTGAATCATTTTCTACGTAATCTAATTCCATCAGCTCCCACATTTATTTTACTACATATCATTCCACTTGTTCGTCATGTGTAAAAGATATGAGATATAAATCAGTAGAAAATTCAAAGTTAACTACTGATGCGCAGAACATTGCTCCTTCTAAGCAAATCAAATGGTCAAATGTTTGTAAATCTAAGGGACCAAGCTGCTAGGGTCATCGGTCCCTAAACTTTCAAACTACTAAAACGAACTGTAACTTATGCTAAGGTCGACACAAACGCGTGTGCAAGCTCGAGGGAGCACTCGGACCTCCGGAATGGTGTCTTAGACCGTGCGGCAACTGTCTAAAGAGAAGGCATGAGCGCAGTCGTGTTACGTCTCATAGAAATGTCCGCGATTGAGGAGCTGAGTGTCTGGCCACCGTGGCATAGTAGGCTATGCAGCAGCGGTCAGCTTGTAACCTACGCGATCGCTGCCTGCCGTATGTGACGTGACACGACAGGGATCGCGCGGCCTCCTGCGTCGGAGGTTCGAATCCTCCCTCGGGCATGGATGTTTGTGTCGTCTTTAGTATAAGGTAGTTCATAAGTAGTAGACTGATGACCCCGCAGTTAAGTCCCATAAGCTTAACAAACATTTGAACATTTTGAACATGACTGAGTTCGGGCCTTCTCTTCCGACGGTGTTCCATCAGGGCTTATGCGGCGGCGTAGCTGCAAGGACACTCACGTCTGAACAGGGAGCCACCGGATCAGGTGGGTCATCTTCTGCTACCACACCTCCATGGCTTCCTGAATCTTTGAAGTTGCCATGAATGCAACCGTAGCTGTGTCTCTCTGCTTGGCGGCTTCTAGCCCTTAACTCCTTCCTGGGGAGGCTTGGGTAATAGCGGCGACAGACGTCTCGTCTTTCGCTGAATGTAGCTCGCCAGTCGGTTATTATATCTGAAGGTGAGCTTCGTGTAGCTCAGCTTACAGGGTCGATTTCTGTTCCACCAGGGCGGATTTCAAAGCGGCCAGTGCGTCTTCTGACGCCGCACGCTCGGTGCACACGTGTCGCGAGAGTTTGCAGCAACGTCTTACGAGCGGCGTTGAACACGCCCTTTTCTTTAATACGGGGGTGGAGAGGGGTGGTCGCAGCTTCCTGACTTTTAGTACCGCCAGCAGATCCGGTCTCCTCCTGCTTGGAGGTATTGCGTCTACATGTTCTTCACTTCTTCTTTTCTGCTTCCCCTATTAAAATTTGTGACTATAATGTGCTCGTTTAAGAGCCAGGTGTCGCGTATTACGGCAGGCAAGAGTGACATGTGCTTCCTGACATTTGAGTCACACTACCTTGCTACGACAGTATTTAATAAGCACTTGCCTCCATGACGATTATTATGCATTCACATCGAAAAAATGGTCAACTGTTCGTAAATCTAAGGGACTTAAATACTCTGGTCATTAGTCTCTAGGCTTACAAACTACTAAAACTAACTTATGCTAAAGCCAACAAATACACCCATGTCCGAAGGAGGACTCGAACCTCCGATGGCCAGCAGCGGAGCACTCCGCAGGTAGGCGCCTTAGAACGCTTGGCCATTTCACCGCGGTTATTCACATCGAAGTCGCAGTACGCTGCATATAGGCTACAGCAACTCTCTCAAACGGATTAAAGATTAAATGTAGACACTCTCAACACAGCTGCTATGAAAGTTAAAATAATTCAACTGGTGCATTGCAAATTTGTGACGGACCGGTACTCGAACCCGGATCTCCTACGACGTTCGACGTTTGTCTTAATCGCCTAGACCATTCGGTCATCCTTCTTATTGGACACAAATTTCAAAGTGGTGCCCACTTTGTTCCCAGCTTAACTATGTTCCCACCAGGAGTACGCACCTGCCCGTCCTAGCATGTTTATATCATTACACAGTGCGTACGCCGCGGCGGAGTGCCCAGCGCATTGAAGCGCTATGCTACGATGCGCCAGACCGTTCCCCGTTGGGGATTCAAATCTCCCCTCGGACATGAATGTTTGTACTGCCTTTAGTACAAGTTAGTTTATAAGTAGTTTGTACGTTTAGGGACTGATAACCCACTACAGTCGGGGATTCGAATCCCCCCTTGGGCATGGATATTTGTGCCGTCCTTAGTGTTAGCTAGTTCATAAGTAGTTTGTAGGTTTAGGGACTGATTACTCCGTAGTTAAGTCCCATAAGCTATACAAACATTTGAACATTTTTGACTGATAACCCCGAAGTTGAATCCCATAAGCGTGACAATCATTTGAACAGTTTGTACGAAGATTGTTCTTTCGGTCATCTCCTAAGGAACAGATCCCATACGTATGACTGTGGAAACTTTTTGATTCCCGCTTTATACTAGAGCTGTATACTGTTGCTTGCTGTACACGTTAAATAAATATTAACTGTCATAGATCATGGTATGTCTGGTTTCAAGAAGAAATGAAGAGGGAGTATGGACATCAACAACAAAGACGATATGTACAACACTTATAGCCATTTGTATTCAACTATATTGTGACACACAAGAAAAAAAACCATGAGGATTGATATATGCTGGTTTAAGGAGATAAAAATCCGACAATTCATATTTACATACGAAGTAGCAGTAGCAGTCTTTGATGTTGTGGTATAAACTTCACTTGAATGTGCCTAGCAGTTACTTCTGTATAACTGTATCGTGCTCGTACATATGAGATATGTTGTAACAGTAGATTATCAGTTCCTATTGATTACCTGGTTCTTGAACCCTTCACGTGCACTTCCAGATCCTCCACTAAAATAAAGGCAAACCACGGAGTCCCAAGACACACACACACACACACACACACAAAACCTACTGTCACGATATTTATGTAGAGACAATAGATAGAAAAGTATTTCGAAACAACAGAATTTAATTCGCCAAACACTTGTGGCCTCAAATATAATGTATGTAATCTGGAGAGAATCGTGTAACACATTAAGTCATAGCTGTTATGAGGTGGCTTGCTTGGGCACAGCACATACACAGCTTCGTCACAAGATCAAACAAGTTTAGTCAAACTGCAGCAGAAATTATGGCGAAACACATTAGCAATAATCTTTTATATAAAAATTCAGCTTCCGTATGTGATGGTAAAATTCAAAAAGTAGTCGGCCGGTTGACTTGAAATTTTGCCACAATGTTGCATTTGTGATGGAGAATGGTTTTTATGTTAATGATAAATTGGGGTAGTGGGTCAAAATGGCATGTAACCCAGACTTTCAATCGTTTATGGAACGTTTGATCGCAGGAACCCCATACATAATGATGAAATCAAAAAATGGTCAAATGTTTGTTAAGCTTGTGGGACTTAACTGCGGGGTCATCAGTCCCTAAACTTACGAGCTACTTATAAACTACCTTATTATAAAGAGAACACAAACATCCATGCCCGAGGGAGGATTCGAACCCCCGACGGGGAACGGCCTCATGCATGTGAGCATAGCGCTCGGCCACTCCGCTGCGGCTGATGAAATAAAACACTTTTTCGTTTACTACAAGGGACGTTCAAATGAATAGGTACGAAACGTTTTAACAACCAATCCATTTACAAATTGAATATTCCGCTTTGGGATACCGTAGTGCGACGTCTAGTGACGCATAGCATGCGTCGTCACCTCCCCCTAAAAATTCAAGGTTGTGCCCTCAGCAGGAAAGGTGATTCCCACCGTCTTTTTCGAGTCCAAGGTTCGATACCCATTGAATTCCTAGAGCACAAAAAACCATTAACAGTGAAGTGTACTGTAAGCCTACACAAATCCATCAGAAGCAAAAGACCTGGGCTGCTCACGGAGAGAGTGATTCTGCTCCATGATAACGCACGTCCACACGTCTCCAGGGTCGCACAAAGTGTCGTGTTCAAATGTTTGTACTTATATGGGTCCAAACTACTTTGGTCATAAGTCTCTAGACTTACAAACTACTTACAATAAGTTAAACTAGCCTAAGGACGACACACACATCCATGTCCGAGGGAGGATTCCAACCTCAGACGCGGGAGGCCGTAACGTGGCGCTCCAGACCGCTCGGCTACTCCCGCGCGAAAAAGTGTCCTGGCCACGTTAAACTGGGAGCAACTTGAGCATCCGCCTTACAGCCCGGATATGTCACCCTGTGACTTCTATCTGTTTGTTCCCCTAAAAAAACATTGCAAAGGTAAGCGCTTCAACTCGGAGACGAACTGAGGGGCATAGTAAAGGACTAGCTCCTGTCAGAGCCACAGAAATTCTCGGAACGGGGAATACTTCGACTTGTTAAACAGTGGGATAGTTGTGCTCAAGCCTCTGGTGATTACTTTTGAATATAGACTTCAATTATACCTTCAATTCATCTGAACATCTCTTGTACAATGTCGTAGTTCATACAGTATAATTGCCGCACAGGGCACAACGTTTTGATTTACCACTTCTGTACTATTTAGTAACTATATTGAAGACACATTTTACAGACGGTACTCACATCCACCACTTAACTGCACCTGCAAAATTATATTCCTGTCTAACACATAAGATACATCTCGTAAACACAGAGATATGTGAAAAACTGTTGCACCATGCATGACGTTTTATTTTTTATACTTATTTCCTACTAATTTTTGCAGCATATTTCACAGCTATTATTTAAGTATACCACAGAAGGTACGTGCAAAATTATATCATTGCAGGATATAATCAGAGAGATATGACGTCATAAAGATTGAGCTGCTTTAAAACTAAACTGCTGATTTATTTACGCTATAAGTCTACTCTACTAAATGCCATAGATACATCTTACACACACTTTACAGACGTATGCTCTAAACCAGGAGACGAAGAGAGATATATGCATTCAGTATATGTGACATACGCGAATGATGAATATCTTCTTATAATCCGCAGGAAATATTTCTACCGAACTTGATAGAAGAAAGAGTTGAAGCTTATGCTTTGAGGTCCCGTCGACAGGGTTGTCGGGGTAGGAGTTGGACAAGTAGTGGCGAAAGGAGGAATAGGACAGAGGGACAGGAGGAGATGGACAAAGAGAGGGGGAAAGCGGTAATGAACAGGGGAGGAGAAGTGGATGACATAAGGAAGGGAGAGAGGTTGACGGAGACCGGGGATGCTTAGGGAGAGGGGCTGGTGGTGAAGGAGGACATTGACAGAAAGTAGAAAGATGATGGAATGCAGAATGCCACTGCTTCTCCCATTTCGGTCATGGCCAATTATACGCTGCATGCTCCAGAGTTGTTTAACTATCTGATCTATATGTTTATGCAGAAAACGGATGAAAATATATGCAGTCAGCCTATTGGTTTTACAGTAAATGTGATTTTCCCATGAAACACCTTCATTATTCCTTTTCTTTCATTCAACAAAGCCACATTAAAACAAGACAGGATACCAATTTGATTGCTGTATGATCGCAAGAATACTTGTACTAGTTTCCCATTCATTTCACATCAGGCTCAGCCACAGCGAAGTCTGGCCGGACTTAACTACTACGTTTATATAAAAACGTCTCTTTCCGGGAATTATTCCATTTATTGGTTCCAAATATAGCTTTTTCGTATTCTGAAGTCAGGTATCATAACAGTGTCGCTTCAACATTAATCAGCCGAAGGTATGAAGTTAAATCGGACACTTCGACCACATATGTAACGTGCAAGACCTTTTAATCATATCAATGAGGCGGGCATGGTGCGTATGTTTAACAATACCTTAGACGTTTGAGATTATGCATATTATAAATGGGAAAGAAGTTCTCTGTGTACCGATTTAACGGCTCTTATTATGGCACGGGAAATCAATGCTCTCTGGCTTCGGTTGCGCGTGTAAATTTAACCAATTAGTCCGCTAAGCTATGTGACTAGATCAGATGCGGCTGAATAGGTCTTTTTCTTCTTCGTCGCCAAACTGGCATTTTACCATTCGAGTATGAGATCAGCATTGTTGTAGGGGTCGAAGGAATGATAGTGACTTTGTGTTACCCCCATATGCCACGATTATTGGATTGTACTCCGCTCTCCCTCGAAATGGAATTAGTGCAGCTCATTTATTCATCTATCTGTGTATGAAGTTAAAAAGTACATGTGTAAGTGCGAGATAGTTTTATAATTGTTTTTGTATCGTGTATCTGAGAAAAAATTCCGTAATCTCCCTGGTGTTTACCAGTTTGTTGAAAGAAAACGCCTACAAACTATGTCTGGATCTTAATATGTAGGGCCAGAATATTATCTTCAACGCAGTGAATACTAAAACGTACATTGTAATTGTGCAAACGAACTACACAGCTTATAATTCATTACCTGAGGGACGCTTAAAACTGAAACAATATTCAGTGGAATTTCTTGGCAGTTTAAATTGGTATGCCGCCTTTGATCAGATACGGAGTAATGCTTTTAATACAAGCTGTAGAGTGCATTCGAATACAAAGTAAAATATTAATTCTGGAAACATTATTTAAGCCGTTCTCACACGGGACGTGTTGTCCTACGTGGCGTACGACAGACGTTCTGTCTACCTGGCAGCTCCACGCTCCGAAACGACCTGCTACAGCCCACCGAACGCGACGTGCTGCTCATCGTGATTTGTAACCGCAGCGCTCTACAGCGCCTGTTGCGGCTGGCGCGTGGCTCAACGTGTTTACAAAGATGGATGCGCGTAAAATTTCACGGTATCTCTGTGGCATCCAATACTCTTCTAGAAATTCTGTTTTTTTTTCTTTTTCTTCTTTTTTAAGAAATACAAAAACGGTACATATATCTGCAAGCAGTTAATATTGATAACAAAATGTTCGACCAAACAAGTTTTGGCTACAAATCATAAAATCCAGTCAACAGTGAAATACATCACTGCATCAACGCCAATTGTCTTGCCTCCCTTATACTCCAAATCTGCAAATTTACTTTGGTATTCTTTCACAGGTAATAGTTTCTACCTGATACATTTAACTTGTTCACACAAGCGGACGGCTCTTCAGCTCGATAATGTTTGTTTTCATAATTTTTCTGTTAGTATTGTACGTAAACACTTTTCCTCCTATACTCCATCAGCTGCTGTTACCATACGCTAGCCATGTTCTTTTTGCATTGTGAAACTGAACAATTCCAACACTGTACTTAACTGCGACAGATTTCAAACACCGTGGAGAAATTCAAGTGACTTAGTGTACTTGAAATTTATTGGTTCCGGTGCCATAGTATGAAAAACTAAAAAAATCTCTCGTGAAAGACTTCGTTCTTGTTTGTAACAAATAACGTCGAATATTGGTTATTATAATTGTAATAGATTAAGAAAAAAAGTTCCATAAAACGTCATTAAATTGGATCGTTAAAAATATCTGGGAGAGCGTAGATGTAAACCTGTTACTAGAATCTCTTTTGTTGTTGTTGTTGTTGTTGTTGTCGGAATGTTTAAAGGGATGTAAACTACTGGGTCATCAGTCCCCTCATCTCTTTTCCTCCACAGCTCGTGACACTAACCCATCGTCTTAAAAAGAAATAACAACAAATATTGGATATTATACTTAAATTAACAAGAAGGAACGAGAAAGGTCAAGGAAACAAAAAGGAGAAATAAAAAGATGTTGAAAGTATAAAGAAGCGAACCCACAACACTTCGTTTGTCTACACAGCAGCTAGGGACGCTGCCAGCTATGCTACTTCTACTTCCCATAAAAAGTCACCTACCATGTGGTTCATTACGAACTTGAAACGTGTTCTATTATGTTTTTTAGCTATGATATAACATCACAAAGACGGTCCATTGGTAGAATGGAGCTGTACCGTAGCATAGGAACGGTATTCTTCACGGTATACAAATTAAAACATTACGTCAAATACAATGACATTTAAAGCTATCAATATGCATTTTCCGGTAATTTTATTGAAACAATTCATATCTAAAATGACGCGTTTTCCAATAGTTCCTCAATGTTCTGACGCTTTACAAAAGGTTATATTCATATAACGTGCGCTGCAGTGGTTGTGCGGACCGCTTGCACTGTGGTAAAGTGCCACACTACAAATCGAAAGATGGCGGGTTCCATCCCCGCTAGGTTCTGGGATTTTTATCTGTCACTTTCCTCTTCTTTCCCCTGTGGCAGTGTTGCTGATGTAAAAAATACCGAGTTGCACCGTGGTTCGGAAGGTCCCTCTTTAACTGGCTGGGTATATCAGGTCGGAGGAAGGCAACGGCATACCACCTCGAAACAGGACCATGCCTAGTAAAGCACTGTGGTGTTCCAACCAATCTTCGGATTGTTGACTGCTTTACCTTTTACCGTACAATGAAAGAAGGTACGAAATGCGGAGTTCATGTAGCAAGAAGGCGGCTCGTAAGTTCTGCTTGTCACGCGAAAACCAATTCGCTTCTCATTGGCCAAGTTCCACGCTTCGCAGGGTAGTGTAATATGAAATTCCTCGCTGTGACGTCATCAGTTCCTCCACGTGTGTTTCAACGTCCCGTGAGAGGACGATGTTAGGCTGTGGATCGGAATTTTCTTCACAATATCCCTTTTTACAACAGTGTTACTCCTTCAAGATTGGAGAATTTCTGCAAATTTTTTAATGTTGTCGAGTAGTTGCAGTAATGAAGCTGTGAGGACGCGTCGTGATTGGCTACCTCAATAAGAGCGTTGTTTCTAGAAATTCTCTGTTTCGGATTCGAGTCCCGAGTTTGAATGTAGCAGGAAGTTTCCTTACCCGGGCAAGAAATGAAATCATTTGATTAAGTTGGCGCTGTAGTCAGTTTGGAGGTCTGGTGGAGAGTGATTTGCGCCAGCGGGCAAGACGTGGGGCAGCGCGGCGAGTTGGCAGTGGCGGCCGCCAGCTGCGCGCTCCCACGGCGGCCGCCACTACTCACTGTCGCGCGCAAACACCGCCTCTGCCCAGCTGCACCCAATCTCTTCTCCTGCAACACCACATTACAATGACCACGCCGTCGACGCCGCGTTATACCGTAACCTTCCTTCCTTTCTTTGAAGTAGTTCTTTTTTTCCAAACCGTCTTCAGTCCGAAGACGTAACGATTTTTCCGTTTGTTTCCCTTTCCCCTTTATCTACTGTCTTAGTTGCAAGCTACTTCTCTTGCGCATCAAGAATGGTGCATTTCGTTTCTACTTTTACCGGCTTATACATGTTTTATTAATTAGCAAATTCAAATGTTCAAATGTTTGTAGAGCTTATGGGACTTAACTACACAGAAATTTAAATTTTGTGTTTAGCCTGTAATGGAAAGAAAAATTCAAACATCCCGAAATATCTATCCCGTTATCGGACGTCGGAACACTTGACGGAATAGTTTCGCTAAGTGATGATAATGGTCTCCGTAAGACGCTGGACTCGCATGCAAAAGGACCTAGGTTCCATCCAGTGGTAAAGCAACAATAACATCTGTAACCTACATCCCAGATTACTCAATCTGGCCCTATATTCTAGTTATGAAACGTAGGCTACTTCATTGTTTATTATTATTATTATTACGAATATGTCATGCTTCTAAAGGATGTGGTTGGGCATGAATCAACAAATAATACAGCTTACATTGCTGCCACTGAAACGAGTAGCACTGATAACTACAGTCTAGCATGTCATAAGGACTTCCTTGGTTAGTTGTCAGAACCGATTACTGTAGCAAAATCTATGTTAAGACGAAATACTGAAGTTACTCTTGGCTTAGTCAACGGTTCTAACGGTATGAAAAAATAAATGTTGATCCTGAAAATAAAAATGAATAAATAAGTTCAAAAAATTTTCAAAGGTTTGTAAATCTATCGTACCAAACTGCGTGGTCATCAGTCCGTAGCTTACAAACTACTTAATCTAAGGTAAACTAACCTAAGGCCAACACACACACACACACACATCCATGCCCCAGGGAGGACTCGAACCTCCGACGGCGAGCAACCGCGCGCTCCACAGCGAGGCGCCTTAGACCGTTCGGGTACTTCACCGCGGCAATGAATAAGTAAACAAAACACATATTGCTTTTAACAATGAATATCTTTACTAGCTACGTCAGCCAAACCTAAATTAGAAATTATTAATAGAACTTATGCTCCTCGCGAACAGTTTCCAATATTTATAGCCTACACTACCGCTCATAAATTTCAATACACCCAATAATTAGGCATCTAGTTCTCCGTAGATAAGATCTAATACCGTGGGTATCGTTGAGGAAGCAAAGGAATAGTAGGCTATAACAGTTGTCCACATGTCATGATTTTTGTTTGTGGTCCTCGAGATACAATAGTATCAAACAATGTTGTCTACATAAACGTTATGTGGCTATATGATACGTTTGTTTACCCATTTGCCGAAGAATGCCGCATTTGCTCAAATAAAAATGTTTGTATAGCTTATGGGACTTAACTACGGGGTTATCAGTCCCTAAACTTACAAACTAGCTAATCCTAAGGACGGCACAAATATCCATGCCCGAGGGGGAATTCGAACCCCGACCGTAGTGGCCGTGCAGACCGTGACTGGAGCGACCCAGTCCCCTCGCCACCGCGGCCGGCCCGCATTTGCTGCACCTGTGTTGTTTCCTGTAGTGACGTGGTGTTCGCAGCGAACGTCAAGCACTGCTACGATAAATAACATCTAGTTCCTGCATGTCAGTTCCTTCCTGACAGTTGAAGTATAGACATCGCTAGTATGACTCTACGAGTGGAGATATCCATAGGAAAACGTGCTGCAATTGTAGTACTTAGCCAAGCTGATTTATGCTACCTATCCTCCAGATCAAGAAGTGTCCCGATTCATCAATCATAGACATGATCCTTCAGATATCCCCATAACCAGAAATCACATGGATTTATGTCGGAGTATCTGGAAGTCCATACGTATTAAAAGTGTCTAGAGATATTTCTATCGTCACAGAAGGTGTTTTTAAATACACCTTTCATCTGACATGTAAATAGTGGTGTGGACACATTTCCATTCTTGCAAAGCTGAATCCATCTGGCACCATGCTTCTAGGGTAACAGTGCCTTTTCCACACACACCACCTTGCTGTGAGTAAACATTTCTGCTTTGTGAACATGTGTTTGGAACTGTGTACGTATGCAGCCTGGAAGTCTCAGTATCATTTTAGTACGAAGGACCTGTCTCAATTTCTGCTGTAGATCCCGCTCCGAAAAAAACACTGTGTTTTCCAGTTACTTTTTTCTCTTTTTACGAACAGGGTAGAAGTTGGCCGCAATGATATCATTGATTGTCATTTGCATTATTGTTGAACTCAACGCTGACATGTAAACAAAGAGAGATGCTCTTCAATTTCTCCAGAAGACCTCACTCCGAAAAAAGCACTGTTTCTTCCAACCACTTTTTTTAGAAACAGTGTAGCAGGTGGTTGCAGTGACATCATTGAATGCCATTTGTATTATCGCCGAATTCAGCGCTGACATCTAGAGAGACAGAGATGCTATTCAATTTCTGCTGTAGACACCGCTCTGACAAAAGTACATAGTCTGCTATACCGTGAAGGCGTACTTTCACCGTCGGTAAATTGCCTGCGGTAACAGGCCCTAGCACGCGTGGCTGATCGAATGACAACACGGCGCCCAGTTGCTGTGTCACCCTGCGTCGAGCATAGAAATTCACACGATGAAAACAATACGGCGACAGGCCGCCACTGATCGCGTACATTTTGACGCCGAATCGCTGAAATGTCTAAAATCGTCGACGCATTTCTTAATATTTACCTGCAGTCCCTCAGTGGCAATTGAAAATCAAACTCTGGGCAACGAACTGTAAGCAAAATTTTGGATGGGAATGATAATTATTGAAGTACATTTTTTAAATGCTTAAATTTTTTTTTGAAATTAAAAAAATATATATAATAACATTCATATCACACATTACACAATTACCGGAAGTGAAGAATAGTTTACAAATCGACCGCGTAGTAGCAACACGTAGATCGCTGTGAAATCTGATATATTTCCAGCTGTTTCAAATTCATTTCGGATGTCCACAGGACCCGTTCACACACGTTCATTCTTTTTGGCGCAGTTTTTGACAGTTATGGGAAAAATATCAATAAACGTTTGTGGACTCAAAATACAACTGTTCAAATGTTTGTTAAGCTTAAGGGACTTAACTACGTGGTCATCAGTCCCTAAACTTACAAACTACTTATGAACTACTTACAACTAAGGACGGCACAAATATCCATTCCCGAGGGGGGATTCGAACCCCCTACCGTAGTGGCCGTGTAGACCATGACTGGAGCGCCTCAGTCCCCCCTTTTTTTTAATGCACTGTTAATTTTTCTCAATTTCAGTCATTAGTAAAGAAAGTATGGTACGACATCTTAGCGTACTTATAAATAATGTGACCCAAATTATTTGTCCTCGGTTACGAATGTTAATGAGAAAGTAAAAAATGAGATCAAATGAATAAAACATACACTATACCAAAAAGCACTCCATTGTGCAGAAAATTGTGCCTTGATAACTTCATTCCTGTTAGGGGTACACAATGAAATTAAAAACACACGTAACCAACTTGCAGGACACAATAAACATTATCCTCTTTACAATTCTTTCTTCATTAATTTTTTTTTGAGCTTTTGTTTTCGTTTTCTTTTCGTTCCCATTACCCGCCATGTCAAGGCCTTATGCAGATTACATTATATCTGTCCTAATAAGTCAATGAAGCACACGCAAATTCTAGCAGACGTCATATGACATCGAACTCGCAATTATTTCTTACAATGTCAAATCCAGGGATATGTTATAAATCCAGATAGTCAGTCATATTTAGTGAAATAAATGAATGAATGTCACGTCCAGAAATCCATAAAGTAGCGTTTCGTGGTGGGATATGAATTTCACTGTGGTACCACATCGTCCATTACTGTCACTAGACGTATGATTGCATTCGTCGATCAGTCGCGACATATTCCGTGCAATATTCGAAATGTTGATAAATATTAGACCGCTCGTGTTATACATGGATTTAAGTCCCGTCCCTTAGCGGATTATAAAAGCATTGCACAATACAATATATAAAAATAAAACCACTTAGTACATTTGAATTATGTTAATCTTGCATAAAATAGCCGGCCGCGGTGGCCGAGGAGACTAAGGCGCTCCAGTCACGGTCTGCACGGCCACTACGGTCGGGGGTTCGAATCCCCCCTCGGGCATGGATATTTGTGCCGTCTTAGTTCGTAAGTAGTTCATAAGTAGTTTGTAAGTTTAGGGACTGATGACCCCGTAGTTAAGTCCCATAGACTATAAAACCATTTGCTTACTTAAAAGGCGGGTTGCAGTCCCGTCACCGGAGATCCTCTTCCTCCGCCCAGTCTAAACGTTCCTCGTCGGGAGGCCGCGATGACGCCCCCTCAACTTCCATGTTCACGTCACCTGATAAATGGCCCAGTGCAGCAGTAGTGGCTTCTGCCGTCGATGTCGACCCTGAAGGAAACGTTAGTGGGCGATATCGTTTCTGATGCAGGTCTTCTGCCTTCCTCTTCACCGGAGCCAGAGCACTCTGAACACCCGAATGCGGATCTGTCGTCATCTCGATCTCCGCTTCCGATTCGTTTCTCAGGAGAAGTACCTTCAATTGTCGAACAGTCGCCTCGCGTTGCTGTTCCGCATCCGTCGTCGTCTTTTGCTGTTCGGTAAGCGAAGCCTGCCGCCTCTCGGTTATTTGCTGTGGGTCTAGGTAGCCACTCTTCACGGTCTGCTGTGACTTCTTCGGCTTTCGTTTCGAGGACGCAGAGTCCTTCTTTACTGGCGACGGACTTCGGTCTTTCCCGGAATGACGGCCCGACTCCAGCTTACGGGATCTGCTGCCACTGCGCGAACGGTTGGTGGAATTATCGGCGTCAGAGGCTGGGACTCGTCGCGGTTTCGGCATCTCGAGCACAGCACCATGTCCGGGTTCTGATCCTGTCCCTGAAGCCGTTATCTGATTCGGGTCTGTCAGTGATGTCACGTCGGAACTTTTATTAATCTCGGACGAAATCCGGATTACATCTGCCTGATTAGATTCAGTAACTGCCGGCATCTGAAAAAGTTGAACAGACTCTCCAACCGTGTTCTGCTGAACTTCAGCAGGCTGTGATACCGGTAATGATGCATCTACAATAATCGGCTCAGCATGTCCCAACATCTCCAATTCAACTAAGGCGTGCGTTACGTCCATGGCGGTGATACCGGCTTCTGATTCAGGCCCATGAACTGCACGTCTTGCGGTAGCGGGAACTGAACCCAGTGCCACCGTCGCGTACGTTGTGTCGTCCGAATTTTCGCCCCGTGGCAGTTGTGCAGGTCGCTTGCGTCTGGGACAATCTTGCCTAAAATGACCCGTACCATTGCAAAAGAAGCATGTCTGTGGTTGCCCACTGTAAGTTACGAACGCACGATGTCCGTTAATATAAATAAACGACGGAATATGTGCCATCATTATCATTTTGACACTTCTCACGCCGTTTTCAACTTGATATACGTACGCACTAGACCACTTTTCTTTGATGACTTCTATCACATCACCGTAAGGGGATAAATGTCTTTTAATGGTATCATTTCTTATTTCAAAGGGCAAGTTGAAAACTCACACTGTCCTTATACCGTAACCGGCACTTGAAATCTTTACATTACTAACTGTACCGTCAAAGTTTTTGAATTTTCTGATACCGTCATTGTACTGAACTAAAGCGTCACACATTTCGGTATTTTTCAATTTCAGGAACACGGAATTTAGGAAAGTGTCCAGTTGTACACCAATAACATCGTTTTCTTGTAATCGCATTTCATTTTTCATCCACAGATTATGTCGTAAGCCGACGGCCTAGCAACGGTGCTATCGAACTGACATTGCACGTTGTTCTGTCTTTCTTCAGAGTTATCGAATTCCATACTCACATACATAGCCACGAAGCAGCCGCCGCCGCCGCGAAGCACCGCTCGTCGCACACGTAAACAAACGGCCCGCTGTCCCGGAGGTGTTGACAGGACGGCGGACGAAGCAGGAATGTGTCCCCTCGGCCACCGCGGCCGGCGCTCAAAATACAGTTTATTTCATAACCATCATTATAGTAATAAGCTGAACGAAACCGGGACTACACATTGTACAGAAGACTTGTATTGTTACTCTTTTGAATCCAGTTGTAAGCCGCCGTACAGATAATATTCAGAATTTAAGAACACTTTTACAATGATTAGATTAAATTTTCAAATTCTCTGGCGTCATTTTACAAGATTTCCTCTTTGATTTGTTTGTAGAGCCAATATAAATTGAATCTAGGCGTATCTATCTGTATGGAGATTTTAATTTACCAACTATGACGTGAAGATAGTGAAAGAAGTGGGATTTCATACACTTGCCATGAGCGAAAACTTAATACTAAGGTTACAGATGAGTTTAACACTCGTAATAATTTCAGACGTTCTTAATTATATGAGGAACTTTACACACTACATTACGCAGCAAAGAATTATGGTGGTCTTCACGAATTTTGATGTACGAATTATCATGATTCGCACTTCGTATTAGAATTAATTCCGGTTTTCGATTTACTATTATTTTTCAATTTTTTTCGAAAAACAACCATAAGCAATTTTAGTGGCATGCAGACGCTGAATGCGTTACTAATTTAACACCTAGAAGCCAACCAGCATGTTGTAAGTTATTAAGCTCTGCAGACGGTGCTGAAGTGTACATTTTCAGTACTTAGGTGATGCTGACATTTCTAGTTTTATCGATCACCACACCATTGAACTCGAAGTGAATTTCTTGGAACTTAAAGGCAAATGCGCTTCTTGTAAGGTGTGATGATATAGCTGGTGTACTATCTTTTTCCCCAATTCTACAGTCATGTGGAAAACTTTTGCATGGTATGGTCAGTGTGTCCTAATTTTGAAAGATAAATTTTATTTCGTCACTGTTGTTTTACGTTGTTGACGTAAATGTTTTCTGAGAGAACTATTCCTCACAAATAACACTGTCCTCGATCTGGAGTTGTCGTTTATAGATGTGATGACATTTCGTAGTTTTAAAATATGTAGATGAGAAATTCGTAATTCTCTCGTGTTAACACTCTGACTTTTTCTAGTGAACTGGTGCAATCATATTTTTGTCTCGATATTTTATGTATAACTACCATATTTCATTCTTCAAAACGTGATATCCAAATGCTGTGAAATGGCGCACGTACTACTTTGATTCAAAATTTTATCTTTTCAAATGTTTGTAAAGTCTATGGCACTTAACTACGGGGTCATCAGTCCCTAAACTTACAAACTACTTATGAACTACTTACGAACTAGGACGGCACAAATATCCATGCCCGAGGGGGGATTCGAACCCCCGACCGTAGTGGCCGTGCAGACCGTGACTGGAGCGCCTCAGTCCCCGCGGCCACCGCGGCCGGCCAAACCACCTGAGGAATTACAAAAGTATTATACAGAGAATGTAATGTGTATTACGATTTTAATCGGTTCCAGCATTTCAACACATATATCTGCGAACACATGCCAGAGAAAGGACTCTAACCTCCGACGGGGAGCAACCTCACGCTCTTCAGCAAGGTGCCTTAGAGCGCTCCGCTATTCCACCGCGACCCAGGTGGCGCACAATAATGTTCAGCCGGTGCCCTTACATTTTCTCGAAGATTACTAAGACCAGTCGCAAGAACACAAATTGAATCTACCTTTTACCGTAATACTGTGCTCATCTATTCCATTTAATGCAGTGTGATTTATTGTAAAACTGCGGTTAGAAGATGTTCCATCCTCTTGGTGTAGTATTTTGCGGCATCACCACGTCCTGAGGCATTGTTGCTGTCCTCCACAGGCATAATTTTACACGCATCTCAGTTAACTTTTTCTGTTTTATATTTCTATTCAGGAATAATATGTTTTTTACTAGGAATGACATTCCAGGTATGCAACTTTGGGAAAAAGAAGCAAATTTTCACTACATTTGGATGCTGTTGTGGTCCGGTAATCCGAGTCGGTGTTGATAGTTCCAGGTTGTTTGTTCATCCTGTTGGTAATCGTGATCAGTCTCCTCTTGAAACGGTTTGCCTTTAAAATAAAATGTCGCATGTAATTTGATACTTAGTATATGCACTTAGCATTTACAGCATTATAACTTACCTGCAAGTTGCAACGTAATTTGGAAAACATACTTCAATATTCTAAAAATTAAAGAAATTAAACATGTCTTTAGAGTAATCTCTCCGCCCCAACCCCCCACCCCCCGCATCCCGGCACGCCCCCCCCCCTCTCTCTCTCTCTCTCTCCCCCCCCCCCCCCCCCATTGTGAAAATCACCTTGTTTCTAGAAAGCGTTTTAGATGTTTTATTCAATTAAATAGCCCTAAAACCAGTCAAATGAGCCATACATCATCCTGACTACATTTTAAGCCAATGAGCCAAACACTAGTTGCGCACTGTTTGGCTGAAAGCCCGCTGCGTTGATAGCGGACTCAGGGCTATTTCCAAGTTAAATACGCCTATGACGTGTAAATTACAAGCTTTATGATTACTACTGACGATGAGGACTCAAAAAGAAACTTTCCTCAACCATAACATACAGTTTCATTAACAGAATAATTTGGGAGTTTTTATAGTGAAGGGGATACCTTCCAGTTTCATTCAGTCTTTAGAATCCTTGCATGTAACGATTTAAGTGTGAACTATGTCTGGTGATTTCCCTCGGAGACGAAGCAAGAAAAAAAAAATCAAATGTTTGTAAATCTATGGGACTCAACTGCTTGGTTATCAGTCCCTAGCTTACAAACTACTGAATCTAATGTAAACTAAACTAAGGACAACACAAACACCCATGCCCGGGGGGTTGAGGGAGGGGGGGAATCGAACCCCCGACGGCGGACAGCCGTGCGCACCGCAGCACGGCGCTACAGTACGCGCGGCCAATCCGCCGTGGCGATGACGAAGCCATAGAAACGCAAACGACAACGCGCATATTTACAGCAGTAGCTCTTACTCTAAGTTTTTCTCCCTAGATTTCAGCTAGAGCAAATTACACTCTCGTTCATATACCCAGTCTCATCTTTGCAAAGCATAATAGGAATGACGGTTAACCAATAGTACCATTTAGTGCTGCATACGCAATCACCATTCCAATAATTCAAAGTCTCTAATGATCACAAAGTTGACGGGACGTTAGACCCTAACCTTCCTTCTTCAAATAACTCACAGCCCTTCCTAAATCACTGTTTACATTAACAAATGTTCAAATGTTTGTATAGCTTATGGGATTTAACTACGGGGTCATCAGTCCCTAAACTTACAAACTACTTATGGACTAGCTAATACTAAGGACGGCACAAATATCCATGCCCGAGGGGGGATTCGAACCCCCGACGGTAGTGGCCGTGCAAACCGTGACTGGCGCGCCTTAGTCCCCTCGGCCACCGCGGCCGGCTTTACATTAGCTTTCACTAGCATTATCTTCTATATCTATAAATGTGAATGTCTGTTCGGTGTACGTTTATCACGCCTGGACCACAAGACATAAAGAGCTAAAAATGTGTACAGTTACTAATGTCTACCCGTGGAAGGCTTTTGGCACGGTTTTATGGCGATCGGATAGCTATTTATCTATATATATTAATGTGAATCTCTGTTCGGTGTAGGCTTATCACGTCCGATCGACAACACGCAGAGACTTAAATATTTGTGCAGTTACTAATTTATACCTGAGGAATGTTTTAGGCACGGTTTTATGGCGATCTGATAGATATTTGGTAATTTGAAGTGTACAACGCGAAATGCGGAACAATAATTACTCTTTGAAAATGGTTTTATTGGCTGCATTGTTGCTTGAGGGTTGATAATGATAAAAGGGTGGAGTATATTGGGATGAAAATTTATCGGTGTATATAAAATTCTACGTGTGTTTGTGCGTGTGTGTGTTAATATGCAACGAAAACTACAGAACGCAAACGAATGGTCTGTGTATAACTGTTGTCCAAAGTCTCCCGTTGTACACCATAGCAGTTACATGCCGACAGCTATAAGGGGGCGGAAGATATAGTGGTTGAAAGTCGTCAAATTATAAGAAAAATTCGGACTGAAGGCCAGCGATGACGTTTGCGACTCTATAACAAGGAGGTTAAATATAGCGAAACGCGATTCCACAGACCATATCTTTGGTCTATACGTGCTACAATGTCTTCAGCTCTTTCTCTGTAAGGATAAGCATACGAATAAGGAAATATAAGATTAAATAAATAGCACACTACTGAAAGATAGCTTATTTATCATAATCAACCAACACGCGAACGGAGCCGCGGGTTTAAGCTAGTAACATCATAAAACAATGACACGAGCTACTGGAAGAAAAAAAAAGCAAAAAGAGAAAACAAGAAACGAATTCGAGTCCCAGTCTGACACAAAATTTTAACTTAGCCAGTGAATTTTATTGAATGCCCTGAAACAGACGAGAATTGATATATTTGTAATTTAGTGTTTACAGAATCAGTATTTTGTATCGTAGTCCTATATGCGCTACGTCGACTGTATGGGGAGAAGGGAGAGCGGGAACTGTGCAGCGAGGACGGCCGGTGAAAATCGTTGCGTGTGCAAGCTGCCGTTTGATGACGTGCGCCACTCTATGCTGGCGCCGGCGGTCTGCAGTGACAACGGCCGGCAGCTGACCGGCTTTTTGCCGGTACCGGTCCGTGGCCGGCCAGGGTGCAAGCTTCAATGCCCTCCAATGGGCCGCTACTGGAATGTGGACGGCCGATATTTTACCGGCCGTCCAAAATCGATGTGTGTGCAACCAGCCTTAGCTGCCGGCGACTGTCACTGCAGACCCACGGCGCCGGCCATACAGTGGGCAAATGGGAGCTTGCCGGCCGCGGTGGCCGAGGGGACTGAGGCGCGCCAGTCACGGTCTGCACGGCCACTACGGTCGGGGGTTCGAATCCCCCCTCGGGCATGGATAAAATCAAATGTTTGTAGAACCTATGGGACTTAACTACGGGTTCATCAGTCCCTAAGCTTATAAACCACTTATGAACTACCTAAGACTAAGGACGGCACAAATATCCATGCCCGAGGGGGGATTCGAACCCCCGACCGTAGTGGCCGTGCAGACCGTGACTGGAGCGCCTCAGTCCCCTCGGCCACCGCGGCCGGCGGGCATGGATATTTGTGCAGTCCTTACTGTTAGCTAGTTCATAAGTAGTTTGGCCGTATATTTGGAGTATATTTGGATGGAAAGTATCGGTGTGTATAAAATTCTACGTGTGTGTGTGTGTGTTAATATTTCGTTTTGCAGCGAAAACTACAGAAAGCGAACGAATAGTCTGTGTGTAATTGTTGACCGAAGTCTCCCGTTGTACACTATAGCAGTTCCATGCCGATAGCTATAAGGGGGTGGAAGATATGGTGGTTGAAAGTCGTCAAATTATAAAAAAATTCGGACTGAAGGTCAGCGATAACGTTTGCGAGTCTATACAGCGAAACGTGATGCCACAGACCGTATCTTTTGTCTATGCGTATTGCAATGTCTTCAGCCCTTTCTCTGTAAGGATAAGCATACAAAGAAGAAAATATAAGAATAAGTAAAGCACTAAAAAAGAAATTTCTTTTAAGACAAATAACGTAGTTTACCAGAATGTCCTAAAATGAATTTGGACATTACTCTCACCATACGTGTTGAGATATTGCAACACAGGTTATAAGGAATAATGTAGTATTATTAATTGTAAATCATTAAGCACTCCTCATAATTTTATTTTTTTATTCGGATATTGATTTTAAAATGTTTGTTTCTAAAGCAGGTATTGTATTTCATTTCATCCTTCAAAACGAGTCTCATAGCACACTACTGAAAGATAGCTTATCTATCATGACCAACACGCGAGCGGAGTCGCTGGTTTAAGCTAGTATAGAATAAAAAAGCCAAGAAAGGATATCATCCATCATACACAGTAACATATGCCGCAGTATTTTTGCAAATTACGTTATAACAGGTATCATATTCATTTGTCTAGGTACTTTTATATTATGTTGCATGCCAACAATTGGGAGAAGTCTCTCTCTCTCTCTCTCTCTCTCTCTCTCTCTCTCTCTCTCTCTCTCTCTCTCTCTCTCTCTCTGTGTGTGTGTGTGTGTGTGTGTGTGTGTGTGTGTGTGTGTGTGTGTCTGTGTTTTGCTACGCTGTCAATATCAATTTTTACATGTTTATCTCTCCCGCATTTGAGAGTATACTATTACATTTTAAATGAAATAAAAAGATTGCATTGCTTACACAAATACAGAAGGGGGAAATCAGTTATTTATTAGAACAAAGGCCTTAACAGCAACAGACAAAACAAAGCTTCGCTTACTATACTATTTATTCAGAATTTAGAAAAAATGTTGAGGACTAATTCGACGAATGATGTATTCACAGCTCCCATTACTTACGAGAGTATCCTTCTGGCTTAGAATCTTAAGATGTGTTATGACTGAGGTCACCATTTACCTTTGAGTGCTCCAAAGAGCCGAGGAACGCACTTAGGCCACCATTTATCCGTAAGTGCTGAAAAGCGCTGAGAAACTCACGTAATACTTTAATAAAGACTTCCAAACATATTCATATTCGATGCTACGAATAACAAATTTCTCTTCTTTTCATATGCTTTTCATGCCATTGAAATTCTGGATTTTGTATCTTCACAAGACAGAAACGTTACTTCTATCCATTGAATTTTTATCCTCATGCTGAAGCTGCTGACCAGAAACTTCCTTCACGACTAATCAAATTGTTTTAATTTTGTTCTGAGAATGAGCTTTTTTTTAAATACCGCATACTTTTCGCCTTCCTAATGATATTTTTAAGAACCTTACAATACACCATTACTCCTTTTCCTTAGTTGATCATATTATTATATAGATATTTGTTTATGTGAACTGTTTATGCAACTGAAATAAAACAATTTTTTCTACCATGCTCGCTTTGGTTGGTTTTACAATGTATCTTAAGCGGCACTTGTTCTTTCCAGCACTAGGACACGACAATTTTAAACAAACTGACATGTTCCTAGTGCTGGAAGGAAATATCCCAGTGAGATAAAGGAAGAAAATCAGCCAACTAGAGGCAGCAATACATGTAGAACAGCACCTACCAAAACGTTCACTAAAGATTCATTGTAAATGAAGACAAAACTCGAATGGCAAAAAACCTTGTTTTATTTGTATTACCTTACTATGCGGTTCGTAATGAGCTGCTGCAGTTCGGTTGTGGCTGCTTCTAACATTTTTGTATAATTCACGCTTTGTTCTACATGACATTGTTATCCCTCTTGTCAACCACCAAGGAAGCATTTTAGTGGCAGTAATTTGTTTTAACGTTGTAAGGATAAGCAATTTTCAAAGAGATTGAGCAATGTGTTGGGAAAACTTAATATTTATCGTCTAGGATATCAGCACTGTAAATGTCCTGCCACTCTTGTTCCTTAATGAGGTTTAAAAATTTCTCTGTTGCTTCTGGATTAGCTTTTAAAAATGTGTTTTAGCACTAAAACCTTTAAGAGATAAAATTTGTGCATCACGATGTTAAGGGCAATTCACCTTCTTCATAACAGAACATCCCTATAATAATTAAAAATGAAACAATATTTTCTTTGTGGTTGTGCTACTGTTCTCATGCTTGTTGGAAAGAATACTGTTTGCACCAGATGATATGTTCTAAGGAAATCCACCAATACCCTCTCTCGTGCACAGTCACTTACTTACACAATTGATATTTAAATGATCGTATGCAACAATTTTTGTACTACCTAAAAAGTGAACCTAGAATCCTCTCTAGCTTCAGAAAAGATGTTTTTAGTCATGTTTAAGGGCCTTATCAATTAGAAGTGTAGTTCCATGAAATCCAACAGATTCTGCACAACATTCAAATTTTTTCTCCGTGCAGTGTTTTCAAACTTGTGACTCAAATAGAATTTCGTTTTTCACGTGCATTGGTATTCCTCCATAGTGCAACGAACTCCGAGAAAAACAGACAGTAACGTGTATAATAAATCCTAATGTCCTCTTATACCGTTACACGTTTTTATTTCAGTTATACGCTTGAAGGACTTACAGAGGGGAGCGAGTGCATAATATTTTCATGAGGATTCCATGTCCGGAAATGTTATCCAGTGATGCTGCGAACACATCTTTCTTTATCTTTGACACAAACAGATGTACTCTACTGCCAGCTCTATGCTTTCGATATTTTGGAAGGACGTAGTATGGAACAAAAGAACAAAAAAGTGTCCAATAAAAATGGGCTCTGAAATGCGAGCTGAAAATGTTCAAATGTTTGTAAACCTACAGTACCAAACTACAGTGCGTATCGGTCCTTAGACTTACAAACCACTTAAACTAACTTAAACCTTCCATGAGGACAACACACACACCCATGCCGGAATGAGGACTCGAGCCTCCAGCGGCCGCGCAGTCGATGACACGGCGCCTAGAACCGCATGGCTATTCCGCGCGGTGAAATGCACGCCTTAAGAACTATGATGACGTCTACATATTCGCTGTTCTGAACACGTCCCTTCTACTGGTCAAGTACTAATAGCTCTTCAGGTATGCGTTTTAGAATCCATGTTTATAACTCATTTTACCTGCTTTGTTCTGTACTATCTCCTCCCAAAAATGGAAGGCCAAGAACTTGCAGTAGAAGTGATTCGTTTCACAGGTCAGAAGTAAAGAAGTGCTTATAATGTCACTTGATGACATTTCCGGACAAGGATTCCTTATCAAGATACTATGCAGTAGCTACCCTCTGAAAGTCTTCAACGTTTGTAAGTGGAATTTCCGAACACCCTACATATTATAAATGCGAAACTTTGTTGCCGGCCGCGGTGGCCTAGGGGACTGCGGCGCTCCAGTCACGGTCTGCACGGCCACTACGGTCGGAGTTTCGAATCAAAAAAATGTTCAAATGTTTGTAAATCTATCGGACCAAACTGCGTGATCATCAGTCCGTAGCTTACAAACTACTTAAACCTAGGTAAACTAACCTAAGGACAACACACACACCCATGCCCCAGGGAGGACTCGAACCTCCACGGCGAGCAACCGCGCGCTCCGCAGCGAGACGCTTTAGACCGATCGGCTACTCCATCGCGGCGGTTTCGAATCCCCCCTCTGGAATGGATATTTGTGCCGTCCTTTGTATTAGCTAGTTTGTAAGTTTAGGGACTGATGACTCCGTAATTAAGTCCCATAAGCTGTACAAACATTTGAACAGTTTTGAAACTTTGTTTCTTTGTTTGTTACCCCTTCGCGCTGCATCGGCTGGACGGATTTGAATTTAAACTGGCATAGTGATCTATTCCAACCCGGATAAACACATTATCCACCGTTCGTAAGCCACCGTATGGTGCATGCTAGAGGGCACCTTACATTCGACTTGGGCACCCTCTGAGTGATCATTATGAAAGGTGGCAAATATATTTGAAATATAGACGGGCAGAGGAGATGGACTGAGATTGTGAGAAGAAGAGACTGACAGAAAGAGAGTGGTGTAAGTAATATACAGTTGAGAGGAGGTGGTGAGCAGAGAGAGGGGCAGAAGGAAATGGACAAGCATAGGGGAAGCAAGAGGAGGAGGCGGGTATAGCAACTGAACGGAGGAGATGTACTAATTGTAGACTGGAATAAATACATAATTACACGTACCCCATCTTTATATGGAGTGATGGACTGAAAAAGTTGGGGGAGGGGAGGAGTGGATACAAAGACGAGGAGAAGAAATGCACATGTCAGGTAATTCCTCGATTGGCGATTAATGGAAATGGGCGTGTCTTGTACGGATTTAGCCCCAGTGGTTTAGATACTGTGGGAGATGGTGCGAGCAGAGGTAGCAGGTGGTGGTGGAGGCGCGAGTAGACCGCAGCTGCGTCTGCTGCTGCTGCCCTGCCGTTAGCAGCCGGGACCAGGCGGCGCCTTCCCAGTTACTTGTGCTTAAGTGCTGGCTTTCAGACAAGCAGCTGCTGCTGCAAGGGATGCATCACAGACCTGAATATTACACGTCCTGTAGCTTCTAGCCTTCTCTTTACTGACAGATGGCCATTCATAGTTGAATATTTCAGTGGTTGAGATGTACTTAATGTCCAGTTTATTTTAATAAATCTGGACCTTGTACATATTTCGAACACAGTAGAGTGTGGGTAGCCACATCCTACGCTTGCGTACAGGGTGTCCAGGAAAGGTGTCCCTGATTTCAAAATTAAATATCTCGAAAACAAAGAACCATAGAGGAATGCAGTAAACGGTATGTTTATTGTGAAAGCTGTAAGAAGTTTATACAGCAGTTTGAAATAATAGTTACAAAAACTGCTAACAGATGGCGCTGTAATCGCCAAACGTAATGCCTAGTATAAATAGTGATCCGAAGCCCACACCTCTACTCGACCCCGGCCGCAAGGAAGGAAGAAGACATCTCGTCCCTCTCCTGACGCCGATGGCTTCGTCTTGGCCCGCCGAACGGCGCGGCCAATTCAACTCGGATCTTCGACGCCGATTGACGTCACAAATCCATTCAGCGTACTGTCTGGTACTGCTGGTACTGCTGCTGACCTAACACCTGCGCCTGCGCCGAAGAAGGACCCTCCGCTCCCGCCGGTGGTACTTCAGTACACGTCGGCATACAAAGACCTACAGAAGCTCCTCCAGGAATGGACAACTGCTGTCTACCATGTGAAGATGATTGGGCGGGACCTCTACAAGGTCACGCTTCGATCTAGTGACGACTACCGCCGTGTCACCAAGGAAGCGTCGGACAGAGGCATCCCCTTCTATACCCACGCTTCCGAGCCGGATAAGGTCATCAAGGTCGTCATTCGCGATCTTCCATTCAACATGGCGACTGACCATATACAGGCTGAACTTGCTGATATTGGATTCGCCGTTCGCACGGTTGTGAAAATGAAGGATCCAAAATCTAAAGAAGATATACCCCTGTATCTCGTCGTCGCCAGCGACACTCCGGAGAACAGGAAGCTGTACCAATTGAAGAGACTGGCCAACGTTGTGGTGCGGACGGAACTTCTCCGTTCCAAGAAGGGCCCTGTGCAGTGCTACCGCTGCCAGGGCATCAACCACGTCTCGCGCTTCTGTTCGATGCCGGACAGGTGCGGCAAGTGCGCTGGAAACCACAGGGGCAGCGAATGCAAACTTGCCCGCTCTGAAGCTCCGACCTGCGCACTCTGTGGTGGGGGCCATGTGGCGAGCTACCGCGGCTGCGACGTATGGAAGAGAGCTATCTCCCGCCAACGTGGGGACGTCCCTGCGCCGAGCGCGAGGAAGGCTGCCCCAGTACGTCCTGGCGTCAGCTTTGCTGCTGCTGTTAGGGGTTCAAGGCCCCAGAGCACTGAAGATTCTCCCCCCTCTTCCACTTCGGTTTCGGCACCACTTCTGGACCCCGTGCCGCTACCAGAGCAGGGGGGACAGCCTATCCCGGAACTTCCTGCCGCCTCCTCTCGCCCTCCGCGGTCGTCGCGCCGTCGTGGTCACCGTCGAGCTGTTGAAGTTGCCCAGCTCCCTCCGACCGCAGAACGACCACCTGTGGGCCCACCTGGCAACGAACCACTGACTGCCGGTCTCAGCGCCCCGGCTGTCACTCCTGCACCGCCAGCTGACCTCCGCGGCCTCATCGCGCAACTGACAGCTCTCGTGACCAGCGCGACGAGGCTCATCGAGGTTCTCACGCAGCAGCTTACTGCCGCAGTGCCGATGCCTTCTCTGGCAGCCTCCGCCCCCGCCTCCACTAGAACCGCTGATGGACGGAGTTAGAAGCCTTACCGTCGCCACGTGGAACGCCAATGGCGTCCGCACTCAGGTTGGCGAGTTCCGCCAGTTTTTGCGCGACGAAGCCGTGGATATCTGCCTGATGCAGGAGACCAAGCTGAAGCCTGGTGTCCACGTCCGGAGAGCTAACTACACTTGCTATCGCCGGGATAGGCCCACTGCAGGGGGTGCCCTTGCCATCTACATTAGGAATGGATTTCGCCACCACGAAATCGACCTTCCCCAGCTGATGTCGTTGGAAGCTTCTGGCGTCGTGGTTCACACGTCAGTCGGCGCCGTTACATTTGTTTCGGTGTACAAGCAGCCGGACCGCCGCTTGGACCCCGCCGACTTCGATGTCCTGTTCGCGCTGCAGGGCAAAGTGTTCCTCGCCGGGGATTTCAACTCCAAGCGTACCACCTGGCATTCACGATACACCAACGCAAATGGCCGCAGTCTCCTCCGCGCTGCTGATCGGCACAACGCCATCACTGTGGGGCCCTTTGACCCCACCATCTTCCCTGCACGTGGGCTGCCGATGTTATTGACATCGCTGTGGTGAAGGGCATACCCCATCATATATATGCCTCCACCAGGAACGTGCTGTCGTCGGATCACGTGCCGGTGATCTTTGACGTAAATCTCGACGTCCTGCAACGCCCCAGCCGAGGAATCAACCTACGTGGGATCAACTGGGGTCGGTTCTCCGCTGATGTCACAGAGAAGATTGCCACCGCACCACACCCCGCTGATGTAGGAGTAGACGCAGCAGTGCTCCACTTCACCGACGCGGCCACTGACGCGGCGCGGGCATCCACGCCTCCTCTGCCGCGCACGCCGCCCGATCGTTCTCGGCAGCTGCCCCCAGATATCCTCAATGCCATCACAGAGAAGAACCGGGTGTACCGTGAGTGGCAGTTGACGCGTGATCCTGATCTTCGGCGTCTTCTCAATCGGATGCGTCGGGAGATCAAAGCAGCAGTCGAGACTCATCGAAATGCTGAGTGGAGCAACAGGGTCGCTGCTCTGCGCCTGGATGATGGGTCGGCGTGGAAGACGACCAAGCGCTTCCTCCGTCGCCTTCAGCGCACCCCGCCGCTACTGGTTAACGGCTCCTCCGTGTGTGAACCGCATGCGAAGGCCGATGCTCTGGCTGACGCCTTCGAGATGGCCTTCACGCCCGTTGAAGATGTGGTGGATGCCGCCCACGACGCCATCATCGATGACCGCCTACCCCGGTACCTGGACCGGCCGGACGATGGTGATGATATTGAGGACACCACTGCTGAGGAGGTCCTTGCAGAACTGAGGGACCTCAACCCTAAGAAGGCCCCAGGCCATGATGAGGTCTCCAATGCTCTCCTCCGACGGTTGCCGCCCCCGGCTGCTGCTTACCTTGCTGCCGTTTTTCAACTCCATCTTCCGCACCCGCAGCTACCCACTCCGTTGGAAGCATGCGGAGATAGTGGCGGTGCCGAAAATGGGCAAGGACCAGAGACTTCCCACCAACTACCGCCCCATCAGCTTGTTGCCGGCCGTCTCAAAAGTCTTTGAGCGGATATACCTGCGACGCCTCCTCCGGCACGTTGAAGATGACCGCCTTCTCCCGGATGAGCAGTATGGGTTCCGGAAGGGCCACTCCGCCGTCCACCAGCTGCTGCGGCTCGTCGAGAGCGCTTTCGACGCTGTTGAGTGTCGGGAGTACTTCGGGGCTGTGTTCATGGATGTGTCGCGTGCCTTTGATAGCGTCTGGCACCGCGGCCTTCTGTTTAAGCTGCTGGAGCTCGGGATTCCACCCTCGCACGTCCACTTCATCCGCTCTTACCTGGAAGACCGGACCTTCCACGTACGTGCAGGGGATGGATTGTCTACTGTTCGTCCCATCCGTGCAGGGGTGCCTCAAGGCTCTGTCTTGGGGCCTATATTGTACTCCCTGTACACTGCTGACGTCCCGTCCATCGACAGGGTACAGCTTGTTCTGTATGCCGATGATACGGCGCTCTTCAGCCGAAGTATGAACGCTGATGCCCTCCGCCGTCGACTTCAGGATGCTGTGGACAACCTCACCACCTGGGCTACCCGATGGCGACTTACGATCAACCCATTGAAGACCCAGTTCCTGCTGGTGGCTCGGCGGACGATCCCGTCCAACCTGCCGCCGCTGCTCGTCGGGGGAAGTCCGGTGCCCTGGCGACCTACAGCCAAATACCTCGGCGTCACTATAGATCGTCGACTGACGTGGAACCAACATCTCCGCGACGTCCGCATCAAGGCCCGATCCCGACTCCTCAAGCTCTACCCCCTCCTCAATCCTAGCTCCCGCATCCCATCCTGCATTGGTGTTACCCTCTACAAAGCCCTCATCCGCCCACTCCTTGTGTACGCCTCTGTTGTCTGGGGATCGGCTGCTGATACCCACATCCAACAAATGCAGTCTCTGCAAAATCGTGCACTCCGTCTGGCTCTGCACCTGCCGCAACAGTTCCCCTCGGACCATCTCCACGTCCTTGCGGAGGTCCCCTACCTCCACGATTTTATAAAACGGTCTGCACAGTCCTTCTATGCGAAGGCTGCGCGGTCCACAAACAGACAAATTCGAGCGTTGGGTCATCAGATCCAGCGCCATGCCAACACTCGTTGGCCCCACCTGCTCCTGAAATAGGAATGCGAAGTTCCCCACAACATTGAACAAACCAGAAGACACTCGCAATTGAAGTGGTTCCTGCTCCATACTGCTCTTGGAGGCAAAGCACAAATGTGCTGCGAACTCCGTCATACCTCGAGGGTCTAAGCCTCCCTCCAACAGTTCAGCGAAAAAAAAAAAAGAAAAAGATCGATCAGTGAGAGTCACAGTCGTAGCTGACTTGCCAGCGTGAGGCGAGGAGCGTCGCGCCGCTGCTGCACTTAGCCGCGTAAACAGCGAGTAACTCTCGCCGGAGATGGCAAATCGAGCTACGACAAGGAATAGACGGGGACAGCCACGAAGTGGCGTTCTAGCGGCGTTAGTCTACCTTGCTGCCGAGGTGATGGCCTTGGCAGGCGCGGGTAGAAGGCAGCGCCGACGGCGGGCACGGAAGTTTGTGCAGTGCTTCCGCTGCCAAGAGATCGGCCACGTGGCCGGTGACTGCACGGCGACGTTTGCGTGTTTGCGCTGCGCGGGCGCACACGACACGCGCCACTGCACGCACCCGCGGGACGCCGACAAGCGGTGCGTCAACTGTGGCGGCCCCCACGCCGCCAACTTCCGCCGTTGCCCATACATTGAAGAATGGCGCACGAAGCAGAAGTCGGGACATGCGGAGAAGTCGAGGACGGGCACTGCGACGCCGGCCGCGTCCTCGGCCGTTCCGTCCCCTGCGCCTCACCACTCACCACGTGGAACGTTGGAGGGTCGGCTGGTGGCGACGCCGTCACGACGGGTGCACGTGTTATTCTGCATCCCGCGGCGGATGACGCCCTGCTTCGTCTTCAGGCCGCGATGGCGGCAGAACGGGAGCAGTACCGCGCCGCCCTCGACGCCGCGATGCGACGAATTGCGGACCTCGAGCGGGAGTTGAGGCTCGTCAAAGCGACGATTAGCCACATCCCGCCCCCGCATGCTGGGGTGACCTGCAGTTCTACTGATACTGCGACTGAAACCGGTTCCCTCGACTCCGCCATGACGGGGGACGCGGGCATGGCGAAGATGGAGGTGGACGCGCCTCCGACACGAACTGGCGACAAGGCTGCGTCTGAGGGGGGCGGCCGCCGCGCACGTGGAGGGAGAGGACGTGTCGGAAGACGACGCGACCTACTTGGAGATGCCGACGAAACATGACGTCAAACGAGTCCTGCTACGAATATTGACGAAGATCCGCAACAAGGACTGCGACGACGAAGACCTCCATTACCCGTTCCTACCCGAATCGAAAATACCACCACCCCCCCACCACCCAGTTCAATTAGCTGAAGAACTTCAGCGTCCTATTTGGCAGTTAGTGGGCCGTCAAGGTTTTAATGATTTGAATAATTATTGCGTTTTCACGGAAGAGCAGTTTAAACAGATAGCTCAAATAGCCCAGGAATACTTGGACCTTCGGCGCTCTCGCAAATAGAGCGGCCCCCCCACTCCATCTATCCGGGGTGCCTTACGGGTCGAGGGCTTAAGCCCTGCAGGCCCTTACAAGTCAGCCCCGAAAGTTTATGGCAAAATAAAGAAATAAAGTTAGCCTACCTTCCTCCTACACTGCTCCATCTGGGGTTGGAGATCGCTGGATAGTGATGGTACCCCATTCCACCTTGTTCCATTAATTAAAAAAAAAGAGCGATCAGTTCCACTATTGAAACGTGACAGGAGGTTAGCAAACCGAAGGAAGAGATTAAAACCATGTACTCCATTGAACAACGCGTTTTTCTGGTGCTAGAGTACCATAGGTTAGAAGAGAGTCCTACGGCAACAAGGCGAAGTTTTCAAGCACGATTTAATGTTCCAAAAGGACCCGATGCGAAAACCATTCGCATGCCCTTCGCAAAATTTCAACGAACAGGCAGCGTAACTGATGATCTGTTGGCCGCAAGCAAACCGCAGTTACGCCTGAAAATATCGCCACAGTTTCTGGAATTATTCAGTGAAATCCAATGTCATCCGTCCGTAGAAATGCATCTGAGACTGGTTTGAAGCGTTCCAGCACGCAGAAAATACTGATAAAGAGCCTACACATGTTTCCATTCAAAATTCAAACGCACCAGGCCATACCTAGGGTTGCCAGATTGTACTCGAGGCAGGCCCGGAGACCAGACGTGCTCCCCTCCCCCTTGGCCAATGACTCCCCCCCCCCCCCTCCCAACTGCGACCAACTCCCCACCCCAACCAGAATTACACGTGAATTCTAAAAAAAGAACTAATCATCTCCTCCCTCCCAGCCAGTACCCCCCTGCCCCCTCTCCCCCCCCCCCCCCCCCTGAGTGGAACATTAGCTTCGTTCGAGTGGTGCTGCTGACGGTCAGGAACAGTTTGAGGCGTTCGAGTGGCACTTCTGACTCTTGCTGACGATATCTGACTGGCCAATCTGGAGTTCGAGTGGCGGAGCTGATAGTTGGCGACCGAAAGTTTAAGTCAGCGGATTTTCGTCAAACTGTTTTCTGACTAACTCCAAAGCGTTTAACAAGCCTCGGCCAAAAGACAAGCCTGCACATTTACGAAGAGGTTTGTGTTCCAAGTCTTCCATTTTCTCTTGATTGAGGCTGAGTTTGTATATTAGACAGGCATTCTTTCAACTTATGTGGCCTTCTAATACAGTACGTCCCCTTTTTATTACACCCATACATACTATAAATGATAGGTGTGGAAATTTTCATAACACGAATTTAAAGATGAATGCGTATGTTTTTACAGTTTGAATTGTGATATATTCGCCTGAAAATGAAGTAAAAATAGTCCTACTGAGATTTTCTGTGCCATCTGTAAATGAAGTGATTGACACATAAGAATAATATAGTTCACAACAGGCATTAGCAGTGATAGATTTTTATAACCGACATATGTGCCACTATAGCGTCTCACAATTACTGTTCCGTGTTTCTCCTTGTGGTTATATATTATAGAAATCTATTAGTGCCAATGTGGGCGTTTCTACACGAAATGTGTAACTTCTGGGAAAATCATGTACGATGATAATTCTTGCACAACACCTGCAAATTTTTCTATGTTTCATTTTTTAAATTTTATTGTAACTCATAATAATGGGACAAAATGCTTATGAAGTTGTATGTTACCAAATATTCCTTTCACACACAACTATCCTAATTTACCTCATTTTTGTATGAGGTTTTGTCAGGTTAAATTGGCTACATTATTTATAAATGGAGAGACATGTTTACGTATATTTTGCGTTTTGTCGAAGTTTATGATCAGAATTTAATCCACAATGTATTTCTAATGGCGGAATGCACACTGTCCGTCGCCGGTCCGCCACCTCACGTCAACGTGAGCTTTCTCAAGAAGAATGTTTTGATGGAATGGCCGTCTGGTAACATCGCGACTCGCAAGTTAACCTAGTTTCGTCACACGAATTTTATACTCGACAGATACACGGTTTGCAGGCAAATGTGTCTTGTTAATCTTTATTATTATACTTTGGTTTAACGGTAAATTGCAAATGTTTCATGACGACTTAAATAGTTTTCTCAATTGAGAAATGCATAACATATCGCCAGTCATAACTTCACTTTCAACATTGGTAGAGAGAAAAGATGCCAACTAGCGCTATGGGTGGCCAATATGCGAAACAGGTGAAATAAGCGTTCGAGTTGGCTTCGGAGTTGGCAACTGTCAAAAAGCGCGCATGCGCAGTAGAGGCCTTCCAAATCGTCAGCAACTGTCAGGAACTATCAGCTTTTGGGCCACTCGAACGAACCTATTGCTAGGGGTGGCCTTCACATGCTGCAGCTTACCGGCCAGGCCGCCAGTTGCTGTGGATCAACAATCGGCACACTTCAGTCGGCGTGGCAGCAGAAGTGGCGGCAGCATCAAAGCTGCTCACATCAACAGCTGCGCCTTCCAAGAGTTGCCGCTTGCGGCTCCGCGCACTGTGAGGGATCGCGCGCCACTAAGAAGAGCTTCTCACTGGCTCCATGTGAAGGGGCACAGTTACCGTCTGCTCCCTGTTACGACCACTTGCTGCCGCGTAAAGAAGTAAACTTGAGAGCATAAAATGATTAAACGTAATAGTGATGTCCTTTCTATGAGAGATAAATACGAGATTATTACTGTACTAAAAGAGATGCCTGTTATAAATACATTTACTGTAAAGTACGTATTGGCAAATGAAACTGTACAGTTAGATTATTCGAATAAACCACTTTTCCGAACACCCACGTTCCCCAATTAGTTCGGAAAATCGACGTTCTAATGTAATATCAATTAAACATTATACAACGAAGTACAGGATATCAACAACGATCGCGAATTGTATAGTGAATTGATGGACAGTGCTATACTACATACGGCGAGAGTTGAGCTCTGACAGCTAGCAGCGCAGTTGCCAGGTTCGACAAAGAAGTGCAGTGATAACAAACAATGAACGAACGAACACAAATAATAGACGTCGCCAGTTGACACGTTGCCGCAACAGTGTTTGCTTAATAATGCGCTAGCCGATTACTACCGACGCAACAATGAAAAGTTTTTAGAGGAAGAATAGAAAAGTAGCGTTTTGTTGCAATAAGAAATTGACATTTATATAAAGTTATTCATAATTACTAGAGAGGAGCCGGCCGGGAATGGCCGAGCGCACTGAGGCGTCTTGCTACGGTGCGCGAGGCTGCTCCCGCCAGAGGTTCGAATCCCCCCCCCCTAGGGCATTGATGTTGTGTTCGTCCTTAGTTTAAGTTACGTTGAGTTCGATATAGATTGTCGCTACATGAGCATAGTACTTAAAAAGCGTCGTAAAAGATTGAGATGAAGGTTACATTCAAGCCCGGAGATGAGAGTCATTGGCCCGTAGACCCGGAGAATTCATTCCAAACCCGGGCCACAGAATAAGGAGTATACAGAAAGGAAACTCCCGCTGCAGTCTGTCGTCCAAAATTTAGTGTGCATGCGCGGAATCGGCCATCTTGAAAAGCAGTAAACGTGTGATCCCTCCCTACTCTGTGGCGTGGTAATGCGCCGACTTTGTTTGTTAATTGTGTATTTCAGCTGCCTGAATCGCATAAAAATAAACAAGTATTTGGTGCAATGAAAAGAAAGAACTGTGTATTAGTAGGTGGAGCTGTTCCATTTTATTACGAGCAGCAATAAAAGTAAAGGCGGCCGATGGTGTTCAGCACCTAATTGCCGCAATAATTCGAATACAAATAAGGATATAAGCTTCTTCACCTTCCCAAAAGATGTTGAGCGGTTAGTGAACGTCGCTATATGTGTCGTACAAGTTAAATGTTATCAGCAATGAGAGCAATGTGTGTATAGTTATTAAAAGTAGCCTTGCTTCTTCTGTTGACGATAACTCTCGCTGTGGCTTTGCTGTAGCAGTTCAACAGCATCGAAATGTTTAAGTACATTTATATTTTATAATTATAAGTTTAACGTCGCAGGGAATAATATAAAATGAAAGACAAAGAATAGTGCGTAAGTAGCAGGACTTCGACATTTTGCGCGTGCGTTTCCTTTTCCGGTTGCCCACATAGGCGAGATATTTCAGGAATTTTTAAGGCTCATCTACCTGCTCACCTTCACATAATTTGATGCAAACGGTAAAATTTTACTAACGGCAACGAAGTCCTAGCGTGCTAATGTTAACGACCGTTGATTCTCTTCCAAGGGGAGGTCGGCAATCGGGACCCGCCGACATTGCCCAAAACTGCGTCTGTAGAAGGAGATTAGTCTCCGTATAACGTGTCTGAAATATTTCGCCTGAGTGGGCCTTAGGAAAGGAGAAAATTTCTCTCGAAAGTTTTCCAATAGTACTGTACATCTTATTTAGCTATCTGTGTGACTAACGGCGTAGCGTAATGGTCAACCGAATTACTTGCGAAACAGGCGCCCTAGGACCAATCCCAGGAGCTTCCTATTATTATTGTTGTTTTTTACATTACGCTAGGCTGTTTATTCACGAACAGAGCGCTGAATAACATGTACAGTGCTATCGGAAAAAATTCGAGAGCATTTCTTGCTTTCCTAAGGCCCACTCAGGCGAAATATTTCAGGCACGTTATGTGGAGACCCACCTCCTCCTACAGATCAAGGGGAATAATTATTCTATGCTGTTCCTGCTCTATAGTTGACAGATTTTTCTATATGCTCTTCTCCGATCAGTAAAGTAATTATCCTCCTAAAGAAAATACGACTTTTCCAACATTGAAACAAAACTACATCACTGCCATAAGTAAAATATAACATATACGTTTGTTTTAAAGGGAATGTTTATTTCCAGTGCTATGAAACGGACTGTGAATTCAATGAGAGCTGATTTACTTAAGAATATATTCTCCAATATTTAGTAAAACTTTTTGTCAGAGTGAGAATTTTCTATTTCTTGAAATTCACAAACTTGAGACTTGAAATATAAAACCAAAATTGAAAAAAAATTTCACACTGATAAAGGTGACCCATCTGTGAGGTACAAATGGTGTGTAATGTTCTAGTGTATGCATGTTAAGGAAGACTAAGAGGAAAATGAACGCTTTTTCCTTTGCTATAACTGAAACAATGTGTGCCACAATATGACAAGTACAGAGTAAGTTTGTTATGTAGTTTTATGTTTCCGCTACCTGTCCTTCATTTATGTGTAATTTAACAGTTTTATATATGCCCAGACGTCATTACTTCTGTGTAATCACGTTGTACTGCTAAGTCTGACTTGTGCAAATTTATTCGTGTCAAATAAATCCCGGCAGTTGTAAAGTCACTTTCTTGTTTATAACTAATTTCCCAATCCTAACTTCGTGTTACTTGGGATTTTTCTGGAGATAAGCACCAAATAAAACGATCATTGATTCCATCGTACATTTTCGTAGTTGTATTAAAATTTAGGCCTACTTTTTTTCGTTGGATTACAATTAGGTGCAAGAACAGGGCTCAAAATAGAGGAGATCATAATGAAAAGCCGTTTCCTTTCTTAAAAGTCGGTGAGGTTAGCTGCAGTTCGTAAAAAGTCAATTTCCAGCCAAAGTACTAAGTGGCTATAGTTCCGCGTTTACTGCTTTTCAATATGGCGTCGAGCGCAACGCTTGGTAACATACAGATTAAAGGCGCCGCCCCCAGCTTTCTCTTCTGTATGCTCCCTATTCTGTGCCCGGGCACTCCGGGCGGCGCCCGGAGATCTGGCAACCCTAGCCATACCCGTACGAGCTGTGCAACAAAGGGTTGCCTTTGCTAATCAGATGCTCACAATGATTGATAGTGAAGGATTTTATGTTGGCTGCATCTGGTTTACAGATGAAGCACACTTCCACCTTAATGGATACGTAAATAAGCAGAACTGACGATTTTGGGGTTCCGAAAAGCCATATTGGTGTGAAGCGAAACCCCTGTATTCTCCTAAAGTTACTGTGTGGGCTGCAGTATGCAGCAGAGGCATTATTGGCCCTTTTTTCATTCGAGAAACGGTCACTGGTGCACGTTACGTTGCAAATTTGGAACAATTTGTTGCCACACAGCAAGCGTTACAGGATCGACCAGGAACTGAATGGTTTATGCAAGATGGAGCCTGACCACATAGGATCGAACAAGTGTTTCTTGAGGAATACTCCGTGAATCGAGTCATTGCTTTGGAATATCCCAAATTTACTGGTGTACGCATGGATTGGCCTCCATATTCGCCGGACTTGACTCCCTGGACTTTTTTTTTTGTGGGGCACAGTGAAAGACATGGTCTACCCGAAGCATCCCGCCACGCTGGACGAGCTTGAATCGGCGATCTCTATGGCATGTGAATCCATTTAGGTTGAGACGCTACGAAATGTGATGGCGAATTTCATTCTTCGTTTGCGCCACCTCTGTAGTGCCAATGGTGAACATTTTGAAAACATTGTGATGTGATTGTTTACAAAGAGTGTTTTCATACGATTATTTCACTTATGTATGCTGATATGAGCTGTACAGCGTACAACGCCATCTGTTAACAGCTTTTGTAACTATTATTTCAAACTGCTGTATAAACTTACAGCTTTCAAAAATGTTTGTTAAGCTTATGGGACTCAACTACGGGGTCATCAGTTCCTAAACTTACAAACTACTCATGAACTAGCTAATACTAAAGACGGCACAAATATCGATGCCCGAAGGGGGATTCGAAACCCCGACCGTAGTGGTCGTGCAGACTGTGACTGGCGCGCCGCAGTCCCGTCGGCCACCGCGGCCGGCCATTCGTGAGCATTCGCAGCAAACATCTAGAAGACACTTTTAACATATTCAGGTCCTCATGCAGGTCTGTGTGCACAGATACCACGGAAATGCCAGCTTTGGAGGCGAAGCGTTCCGCAGTGATTTGGTTGTCATCAAAAATTATTTTCTCAAATCGCTGGGTCATTTTGTCACACCGGTCCGTGCGAATCCGACAGTGTCTTGGTGTGTAATCGCTACGTTCAGCGTTCTCTGCGCTGTCGCACCCACCAATGAACATTGGTCACAATGATGACACCATCACCTCATGTCTCACTCAACGGGCGATGAATTTCAATCAGTGGCACACTACGCAAATGGAGAAACCGAATTATTACACGCTGTTCTTCTACTGATAACATCGCCATTTTCAGTATCAGTAACAGTCCTAACTGTCGCCACTGCCGCTAGAGATCTATGTGCCGTACAGTGCTGCCATCTGTATAAAAACTTCATCTACATCTACATGGGATACTCTGAAAATCAAATTTAAGTGCCTGGCACTGGGTTCATCGAACCACAATTATACTATTTATCTCCCATTCCATTCTCGAATAGAGCGCGGGAAGAAAGAACACCTGAATCTCTCTGTTCGAGCTCTGATTTCTCGTATTTTATTCTGATGATCATTTCTACCTACGTAAGTGGGAGTCAACAATATATTTTCGCATTCGGAGGAGAATGTTGGCGATTGGAGTTTCGCAAGTAGCCCACGCCGCAGCGATAAGCGCCGTTGTTGTAATTATTCCCATCCCAGATTCTGTGTCATTTCCGTAACGCTGTCTCCCCTGTATCGTGACAATACGAAACGAGCTGCCCTTCTTTGGACTCTTCCGATGTCCTCCGTCAAACCGACCTGATAAGGATCCCACACTGGGCTGCAATGCTCCAAAAATGGACGGACAATTGTAGTGTATGCAGTTTCTTTTGTAGTTCTGCTGCATGTTTTAAGGATTCTGCCAATAAAACGCAGTCTCTGGTTCGCCTTTCCCACGATATTATCTACGTGTTCTTTCCAATTTAAGTCTGAAGTAATAGTAATTCCTAGGTATTTTGTGGAGTTTACGGCCTTCACTTTTGATTGATTTATCTTGTAAACAAAGTTTAACGGGTTTCTTTTCGTACTCAAAAAAATGTTTGTAAAGCTTATGGGACGTAACTACGGGGTTATCAGTCCCTAAATTTATAAACTACTTATGAACTAAGACTAAGGACGGCACAAATATCCATGCCCGAGGGGGGATTCGAACTCCCGACCGTAGTGGCCGTGCAGACCGTGACTGAAGCGCCTCAGTCACCTCGGCCACCGCGGCCGGCGACTTCACACTTCTCATTATTTAGTGTCAATTGCCAATTTTTACTCCATACTTATATCTTACTCAGATCGTTCTGCAGTTGGTTTCGATCTTCAGATGATTTTACTAGACGGTAAATGACGGCGTCATCTGCAAACAACCCAAGAGAGCTACTTAGATTTTCCCCTAAATCGTTTATGTAATTAAGGAACAGCAGAGGACCAATAGGACTACCCTGTGGAACGCCCGATACCACCTCTGTTTTAGTCGATGCCTTACCATCGATTACTACGAACTATAAATGTCATTTATAGAAATGTTTCTATAACTAGTTAGACTTGAAAAAAGAAACTCGGAAGTGTTGTAACATAAGTGCCCCTCGTAAAGTTTCACTGAGTTATTTCAGCACACAAGAAGATGCAGTGTAGAGTGAGCAGGGCTGTGTGCTTGCAGGCGCGGGCGATGAGGGCGGCGCTGGTGGTGTGGGCGGCGTGGGCGGCGGGTGTGCTCGGCGAGCAGGCGTGCGGCGGGCTGTTCAACAGCTCTGCGCGCGGCGTCATCCACACGCCCAACTTCCCGCGGCCCTTCCCCGTGCCCATCCGCTGCCGCTGGATCATCCTCACCAACTCGCCCTCGCCCAGCATAGTCGTCTACCTCACGCAGGTAATCCGAGACAGGCACAACCACCGAAGCTCTGATGTCTGGTGATACTGAACAGTGGGAAACTAATTAAACTTGCTCTACTGTTACATTTTGCTTCTTAATAGATGTAATGCTCCCAAATTGAAAAGGTAGTTAGTCGCTATACAATATACTGATTCGACTGAAGCGCCCAATGTTGTGATAATGTAAATTTTCTTATAATTATCGTACCCCAAGAATCCTACGTCTTAACGCTATTTTGTCAAAAACTGACATTGTGTAAAAATGTTCAAATGTTTGTAGAGTGTATGGGACTTAACTAAGGGGTCATCAGTCCCTAAACTTACAAACTACTTATGAACGACTTAAACTAAGGACGGCACAAATATCCATGCCCGAGGGGGGATTCGAACCCCCGACCGTAGTGGCCGTGCAGACCGTGACTGGAGCGCCTCAGTCACCTCGGCCACCGCGGCCGGCACTGACATTGTGAGAACCGTGGCTGTGGTATTATAATGTTGATAATCAAAACGGCAACAAGCCAGAAGTATGATAGAAATGTTTATTTCCTTAAACCATGACCGGTTTTCGGATTTATACAAACCCATCTTCTGATGGTTTTTTACGCTTTTGAGCTGGATCCTCGTTTGTTTCATTTACTATATCGTAGCCCTTGCTTTTACAAAAAAATGTTTCGTTTACTATTTGCTGAAGTTAACTTTAAGTTTCTTTATGCTCGTCTTTATCAACATATTTTTAGAAGAGATTTATAGTTAACATGAAGTGTGCTGTCCGCCTCTGTAGCTCAGCGGTAGCGTCGCTGACTACCACGCAGGAGGCCCGGGTTCGACTCCCGGCAGGGGACTGAGTGTGGTGTGTTGTCCTAATCATCATCATCTCATCATCGTTGGCACGTAAGTCGCCCACGCGGCGTCAAATAAAAAGACTTACACATTTGAGCAAGGGATCTCCCGGCCAAGAAAGCCATACGCTCATTTCATTTCCATGAAGTGTGCTGAAAACTTCCATGTTGCGTCCGATTTTCCTGTGATGAAATTTTCTTGTGATTTTCTTGTGTATTTTACACTTTCTGAATGTGAACTGGATGTGTGCTTTTAACGTAGGTGTGTCACACGAGACTCTGCACTGTATCGGTGCAATTAATGTGTTTCACACGACGCCATGGTATTTTATAGTGCGTATTACGCTAAATTATAGTGTGGTGTCGTGTGAAACACATTAATTGTACCGATACAGTTGCAGAGCGTCGTTTGAAACGCTACGTTAAAAGCACACATGCAGTTCACCTTTAGAAAGTGTAAAATACACAAGAAAATTACAGGAAAATTTCGTCACAGGAAAATCGGACGAATCATGGAAGTTTTCGTCACACTTCATGTATCTTTACTATAAATCTCTTCTATAAATATCTTGATAAAGCGGGCTTAAAGAAACTTAACTTCAGAAAATAGTAAATGAAATTATTTTTTTGTCTATTCTAGGGCTGCGATACTATAACTGATGCAAGACATGGCCCAAGCTGAAAAGCGTGAAAAACCATCTGAAGATGGATTTGTATAAATCCGAAATCGGTCATGGTTTAAGAAAATAAACATTCCTACCATACTTGTGGTTGGTTCTGTTTTGATTATAAACATTATACTAAATTTATCAAAGCAAGACTAATGGGTCTCGAGGGAGTTCCTGCAATCGTCATATGAATAAAATTCTTGAATATCAGTCGCCAGATCGCCTTTATTTTCTATAACATGGCCGGTTTCGGGACAGCTGCCCATCTTCAGATCAAATTTATGAAGTTACAGAGTAAGCTGTCCTGTGATGAACGACTGAACATTCGTTCATCCCAGGACAGGCTACTCTGTAACTTCATAAATTTGTTCTGAAGATGGGCAGCTGTCCCGAAACCGGTCATGTCTTGATTTGATTTGATTCTTTCAGGGAAGCCAAAACAGTCTTGGTCTAACCCGCCACTGCCCGCACCGAAACTAAGTTTATTGTGCGGTATCGCTCCCTGTATGTCTAGTAAAGCCAACCAATGCCCTTCAACAGTGCAAGGAGTCCCTTTACCAGTTCTTTATTAGACACAATTTCTTCGGGTCTGGTTGTCCCAAATGTTCTGTGCCTTTTACTCTCCAATACAATGCATTCGAAGATCAGATGTGATGCAGTTTCATCACCGTCATCACAGAGCCTACATTTAGGGTCCTCTTCTGTTATTACCATTGTATGTAGGTGTTTTTTGAAATTCCCATGGCCTGTCAGCAATCCAACCATGAGTCTAATCTCTCTCCTGTTCAGACCCAGGATTGCAGAGCTTCTTTTAAAACAAGGCTTTGGCATCATTACCTTGCCATGTTTTTGTTGATGGACTTTGGTCCAATATTCTACGTGCTGTCTTCTGAGCCAGTTACGTAGCTCCAATTTTATCATTGCCTTGGTGATTGTCAGGACAGTTTCCGGTCCAATAAATGGAGCCTCTGCCCCCATCCTGGCTAATCTGTCGGCATGTTCGTTGCCACTGATCCCCGAGTGGCCAGGGACCCACAATAGGTTTACTCTATTGCTTTCCCCTAGCTCCACCAGAACCCTGTGACATTCTGCTACAATTTTACACCTTGTTGTAGGAGCTGCCAGTGATCTCAGGGCTGCCTGGCTGTCTGAATAGATATAGATGCTACGATCTTTGTAGCACCTACGCAAATTCTCCTCCACACATGCCCTGATGGCAGTGATTTCGGCCTGGAATACTGAAGCCAGTTTCCCTAGAGAGATGACGCCCTCCAGTCTTGGCTGCACCCCTTATACCCCGGCCCCAACGCCTTGGTCTGATTTCGACCCGTCAGTGAACCAGACAATATCCCCCGTACGGTGTCGAACTATTTTCTCCCACTGCTCCCTACTTCCAATTGTTATACTGAAAGGCTTGTTGAAGCAGTATGGGGTTATAATATAGTCGGCTGGCATTTCTCCAACCTTTCCTATATTTACCTCACTCACTATTTTAGTGTGTGATTCTGGATATCCCAAAGAGTTCCAGTTGTTGACAGATTTGAGTCTGTAGGCACCAGCTGCCGCCTCCATCTTAACCCAAAGGTGTAATGGGGGCATATCCAGCATGGTTTCCATCCCGGCAGTTGGTGTGCTGCTAATTCCGCCTGTTATGGCTAAGCAGGCTAGTCTCTGCACCTTACCAAGCTCCTTAGCAGCAACTTGCTGTTCTACCTTCTTCCACCACACGACCGCCCCATAGGTGATCCTGGGTCTAATCAACGTGGTGTATATCCAGTGCATACCCTTGGGGCTCAGGCCCCAATTTTTGCCACAACCTCTCCTGGTACTTACTAAAGTACCTTTTGCCTTGGAACAAATATTCCTAATGTGAGGGGTCCATGTCAGTTTCTCATCTAGGGTAACACCTAGATATTTCACTGTCCCCTCACAGGTAGCGCTTCATTGAAAAGCTTTAGATTCCAACTTGAGTGTTGGATATGTTTCCTTGTGAATGGTACAACAACAGTCTTCTTAGGACTAACCCCCAGATCCTGTTTTCTGCACCAGTCTTGCACAATGTCCAAAGCACCTTGTGCCATATTCTTCACTGTGTCAGCAAATTTGCCAAGTATTAGACTGATATTCAAGAATTTTATTGTACTAAGTCTTTATATGAAAGCTACATCACATATGTTCCTACAATAACGATTGCGTTATTTTTACTGTTTATATTATCTCTGAAATAAACAGCGTTTTATAGATATGTGGTCTGTTCTCTCAGTTATGTCCGAAAGAAAATAAACACCATATCTATAATGGTTTGCTTGCCTACAACAAGCATGTGATAATTTCCTTGATGGTGGACAAAGAAGGCTAATCCCTTGCGTTAGTACTGTCAAATTTGCAAATCCGAAGAAGTAATGGGCAAGAGACGCTACTATCGCATTGTCGGTTGAGTATTTGAAAAGGGTTCGTAGAGCGTCTTGACAATCTAATGGCGCGGTAGTACAGCGTTTTCGATGTGAGGGTTGCATACCCTGTCTAATAAAAAAACTGAGGTAAGATCTAAATGAGTATGACAGTACAAGCACGATACCATATTTACACGGAACTGATCTACCCGAGGCATATATATACTGCAGTGTACCACAAATTCCACAACAAAAACTGTTAACGAATTCGGAATATTCGAACATCTAATTTGTTACCGGGCATTGTAACCAATTCAATGGCGAATTTGAAAAATTCTTGGATTTCCCTCTTCGGGGCAGCGGTCACCTTATACGCACGATAACAGCCTACATGTTTGAATATTTCTTATTCGAGAACAGTTGTTGCTTTCGAATATGTGGTAAACTAAGATATGAGATTTCTAGGCTTATTTAATTATTTTCTTACAATCAGACGAGTATGATCATTAATAACATTAACTTCCTTCATCAAACTGTAGTATTATTTCTAAAATCAAGAATAACACCGTAATTCATAGAATTTTGTCACTTTTCGCACACAAACACTTAAACGGTTACAGTTTCTGAGGTGTAATCACTCAGTACCGAACTGAAGCTTCTTTTTCCAGACATTTAATGTGGTGATTCGGAGTTGAAACGAGACAACGTAAAGGATGAGCTGAGGTAATCTTATGGATTATCCGGCGCTGATTGTCTTGTATGGGTTCTAGGATTACGTTCTAACAATGGGCGCAAGAACCTGTAACTACTTGAGTCGTAGAGTAACAAATGTCATTACTTTATTATGACTACCTGACATTGTCAGTTTTAATTGAGCGAGAGTTTTTCACATCATTGCTGCATTGAAAACACTTCATTTTCCTAGATTTAAATAAAGCGTGTACCTACACGTACATGTAAACAGAGGTATACCACCAAAATTACATAACACTTTAGTACAGTCCTATAGTGTCACGTCGTAACTTTCAAAATGAACACTTTGTCATAACCACGCTTAGAATAATACCGAAATATTCATAAAAGTAAAGTTATAAGAAATATTCACAGTCCCAAAATGAAATGATACATGATATAAAGCTATAATAAAAATACCTAAGAGAAAAGACGTTTATCTGTCATGTTCCGTGTCATACAGTAAGCACACTAAACAAATACACAAAACAATTAAAAATGCGTTAGAACTGTATTGTGTTAAATAATGTGTTCCTGTTGACAGCTGGAGACCGACTGCTAGATTCGTAAAAACAGATTGTGTTTGAAGTTGCGATTTGGTGGCAGTACAGCTTACGGTTGGAAACACATAAAAGAAGATACAATAAAATGTTCGTAAATCACAGTAAGAAATATAGAAGCCACTTCCAAGCAGTATTAATGCGGAAATAAAGTGAAAGGATGAAATACAATGCTAAAATGTAACAGTAGTAAAAGATGGAACGGCATAAGTGTATCTGTAAGAATGCACAACGATATAATTTAATTCACCATAAATAGGTTATAAAACCGTAATAAACCACATATAACTTATAGACAAGTAGTGTTACTACAAATATTGTGTAGAACTTAAAAATACTGTAAGCAATACAAGTATGAAATGCAGGCTCTCAGATAGTCGCAACAGCCCAGCAACACTTTTCTCGACCACAATGTGAAAGATATACGATAGCCACGTTGCTTGTGGCCATACTCACGTGTATAAAATACAATAAAGACAAATATGATGAAATAGTGCATAATATATTGTTTGACAACATATATTCAACATCGCAAAGATACAATATACCATCAAATGTCTATAATGGTTGACGAACATTGTTCGAATACTAAGCCAGATAATGCTGAATCAGAGCATACTTGTTAAAGATATTGATAAATGATTTCATAATTTTCTATTGTGTAGAATGTTAGGGCCTCTATGTGCCCTCTCTTGTTGTACATATGTTCCTCTGCCGGGAATATGTTCGTCATGTTGGATATGTACTGCCAAGAAATGTATTGCATTTCATAAATTTTATACTCTTGAGTACGGTCACAAGCAACGTGTCTGACATTTGAATATTGTGTGCACGCTATTTGGTGGTTTGCTTTTAGCTGTCAACAGGGACATATCATCCAACACGGTACAAATGATATGTGATTAGCGAGCATTTTGTTGATATTTAGGTATTTTTAATTTATAACTGTGATTTTTTTTTCCAAATACGGCTTTATGACTGAACACTGGTCAGTCAAATCTTCATCACCGTTCAGGCAAGGGGTACTGCGGTCACTCCTCATTACAGATGTCGAATGTCGTAGGTCGGACAGTCTCTTAAAACAGGACAGATGGTGGAACTAACATCAGACTTCAATGCTGGGAGGAGTATGTGTCTGAACACACAGTGTAACGAAGACGATGCATCTTCGCAAGCGACGACATGTGGGAATGTTATCACGACATCGGCAACTACGAGTGAAATGGGTCCGTCACCATTGTCACTGGACGTTGGCGCAGCGGCACAGCGATGCATAGTCTAATGACACCCGACACTTTCTTCATCAAGCCGATGGGAGGCTGCGAATCCGTCGTCTCCCATGGGAACTACTCCTTGACACTTGCACTAAGGGACGGAGACAAGATGGCGGCTTCTCATTATTTTATGGGGAACACTTACGTGGACATTCATGGCTCCAGTGGAACTCGTGCAAGGCACCTTGAGGGCAGGGAAGTATCATATACTGATTCTGACGATAATGTTTCCCTGCGGCAATGACATTTTTCAGCACGATAATGTGCCATGTCACAAGACCAGGAGTGTGATGGAGTCATTTGTGCTGGGCCCCATCTCAACACGACCGAGCGGCTTACATCTGGGATGTGATTAAACTTGATGCTTGAGGTCATCGGTACACTTCACGGAATATACGGGAATTAGGTGACCTGTGTGTACAGATGTGGTGAAAACTCCATCCAACGACCTACAAAAGTCTCATTGCTGCTATGTCAAGACGTATTGCCGCCTTTATCCGTGATGAATGTGGATTTATCAGCTACTAATTAGGGATCATGAAATGCTGCTTGTGAATGGAACATCAGAGAATCACGTTTCAATTTCTAATTTCAATTCCTCATTCTTTATTCTTTCGTTTTTTACAGCATTCTTTCATATTTTCACTATTATATTTCTTGGTTTTATCTTCAGAATATTTTAACAGTCTGCCTTGGAAACCTTCCATTTTGAATATTTTTTCACTTATGTATATCTCTTTTTATTTTGTTTCTTTCTTAATCCTATTTTACTTCGTTAACAAAGCTTATTGTGACCACTTTATCCCTAGATGTTTTAAAATCTTATTTGTCAGTCTTACAAATTTGCATTCGAAATAAATTTCCGAAAACCATTAGTCTTCTTTTTCTCATTACCTTTGAAATATTTTCTATATTTTGGTATATTTCAGCATTACGAAGTCATTTCCAACCTTCTGCTCTGTTTTGTGGTCCTATTATTTTCCCTATGATTCACCTTTCCAGTATTTCTAATTCATCTAAAATATTGTTTAGTGCCATCCATTCTCTCGCAAATAGGCATTCCGATTTCACTACTGTGTTGTAATGTCTCACAAAAATTGTTTTTATTCTGCATAAATTGATATGCCAATTCTGCAGGCTATTTCTTCCAGGAGATTTATTTATATTAGAGTAGATTCCACATTTTCGGAATGTATAGCGAAATCATCTGCAACTGTAGTTTATTTCGATCTCCTTGCTTCTTCTTTCTAACCTTGTCAGTGAAATGTAGGGTTAAAAAAATCGTTTAAAATTCTCACTGATTTCTCGAACAGACATTGTCATACTGCTGTTTTTATTTTGAAAGGCAATGAAATTTATCCCATAAATTTTACTTTACAAACTATAACTGTAAATGTTTCGCGAACTAAGTTTGAAAGAAGTTGGTTGTTGTGGTTATAAATTGCAAGTTAGCTGTAACTGATTTTCTAACTGAACTCGTAATAAACAAATTAAGTACAAATATTCTATCATGAAATAACCTGGCACCCAGATTCCTAATTCGACTGCAAACAGAACTGAAATACACTATCAACCACAAACCACCTAAATAAATTACTATAGTCGTCACAGATAAAATCATTTACAGCACACAAAAGATTAAACTCACTTTATGGCAATGGCGACAACTTAATAATGGTTGTACCATGAACAAAAATTAAATTAACCTCTGCTTCATCGCAAAGGAAATTTATCCGCTAAACTCGTGAAGCGGGCTGCCAAATGGTAGCAAAAACACAATGAACCACAGAATTCAGTAATAAGAAAAAATGGGAGGTGTGAAATGAGGAACACAGGGAGTAATTAATTTTAAATAAATTCTCTGTATTCTGAGGGAAACATAGGGATGGGGAAGACCAGATAAATTACAAGAAATGCACCACCTGTACAATTTAGTTACACAAGTTACTATTACTTTTGCCCATAATAAAATTTGAATCTGCCCGTACATGAACGTGGGGCTATGTGGAGAACATTCTCATACACACAGGAATTTAACAAGAAAAACACACACATAAAAAGAACTCAATCACACGCCAATGGTTAGCGACACTTACTCAAACTGCAACTCCTACAACGGCGATGCTAGCAGCGGCAGGAGAGATGGCGGTAGTCTTGATTACACAGATAAAATTAAACTGATTCCCTAGCGGATTCATGTTCGAGGAGGCATATGCAAAATCACTGAATGACCCCTGGTGCACCGAACAAAGAAACTAACTGCACAACAGTACAAAAGTTATTACAAAACAAACTTGTGGAATTAAATAAGGAAAAAACACTATTTACAAATTAAAACAAGAAAGCAACTCATGGCTGCAGCCAGACACAGATCGTTGCGAACGCACGTTGTGCGATCGGTGTCCAGGGCAAGAAACTCACTTAAAATTTAATATAAAAACGTATAGTTACATTTACAAGACTTGAAGGAACTTCAGATAACCACTAAACACTTCTCCTCACATGGAGAAAGAATTACTCAGAAAATTTCTGAATACAAAACTAGCAATCTGAAAAAGTTTAAGTTCTAACTAGATGCACTCCTCTGAGCACGATCGCAGACAAGTACTCACTGCGAAGGCCCAAGGAAGAATGAAGCCGAAAACGCGCGCAGGACGCTCCCTGGCCACACTTCTGCTGGGGTGCGTTCAGCGCTCTTCACTGCCAACTTAAGCTACCAGGGAAACACTTTTACCTCCCCTAACAGCTCAGAGCGGCTTACTCAGGTAACCTCTCGGGTATACAAAAGTTGGCACAACCTTAGAAAAACAAGAACGACCGGCCATCTTCTTTACAAACACTGTCTTTGCACCGAGCGAGGTGGCGCAGTGGTAACACACTGGACTCGCATTCGGAAGGATGGTGGTTCAAATACACCTCCGGCCATCCAGATTTAGGTTTTCCGTGATTTCCCTAAATCACTCCACGCAAATGCCGGGATGGTTCCTTTCAAAGGGCACGGCCGATTTCCTTCCACATCCTTACTCAAAACTCCGAGAGTAAGCTCCGTCTCTAATAATCAAGCTGTCAACGGGACGGTAAAACTCCGTTTCCTCCTCCACTGTCTTCGCCTGCAGCAGAAGGCCGAGCAGACGATGGATGAGGGCATGCTCTACTAACTACAAGACGGGGCTGTAAAGCTCGAAGCACTGATTGCTAGCCATTTCACAGCAATTATTCAATGTTGAAGCAAGCATCCATATTCCCACATTCATACAAATATACAAATACACAAACACTGGAGGAAAATATTCATAAATGTGTGGGGCAAGAACATAAATAGAAATTTAAATAAATTAATTAGCATCCTATTCAGTTAATTAAATGAGTAAAATACACAATAGATGAATTTTAAATTGACAAACGGCGGTACTAATACATTTATGTATGTGAAATAACATATGGAACACGGACACAAATTCGTTGGACGTGTTTCAAGTTTAATGCCAAATTCTCGACTTACTTTTTTCTGCAATTTCTCTGTCATCAGAATCAAGATCATTTTAGAAATCTACAAACGTTGCTACAATTCTCTTTGAGTTAATTAATCTGAGACGAATTACTGATTTGAGATTAAATATTTGATCTGAGCATGAACTTCCTTTCCTGAAACCACTTTGACACTCCCCTAAATAACTGTCAAGTGTTATTTCAGTTCTGCTTAATAAAATCTTGGAAACATTTTTACATGCCACTGGCAGTAAAGAGATTTCTCTGTAGTTGTTTACATCTCGTTTATTACCTTTTCTGTGGGGAAGCTGTATCAAGGCCACTTTATATTCCTCTGGGATTTTTCTGTTTTCCAGGTTTCTTCAAACAGTAATTTTACCTCATGTACTATATTTGGCCAGAATCACTTCAAAAGTTCAGCTGTAATAGAATTTGCGACAGTAGCTTTTTTTCGAAGGTTTTTATTTTTGCTCGTAGTTCTTTTCCAGTATATGTAATGCATAGTCTTTTCACAGAAATAAAAATAATTCGTCAGATGCACCAATAAAGGTCACTTTGCTGGTATGAGCAGATTAACCTGTCACATGTTTGATAGTTTCATACAGGATTCAGTAAGTGCTGAAAGCTATTAAGGATAGGGAGATAGAGACGTCCTACAACGAGTAAGTAAAAAGATACAAAAGTTTGTTAAAAACCCCTTAACAACATTTGCTAATAAGGAAAGTCTTCAGAATTCCTTAAAACCGTTCGTCCTACATTTGAGAATCAGGAAATATGACATACTTCCTTACATGAATTAATCAATGTTACATCGCATACTGCACGCGATAAACAGCAACCAACCCATTACATAATGTGAAATGATTTGAATGCGTCTACATACATTTTAGGCATCTACAGAACTTGATAAGACCACACTGAAATGTTTCATAGTCCCATATAAATACCGGGTGATCAAAAAGTTAGTATAAATTTGAAAACTTAATAAATCAATGAATAATGTAGATAGAGAGGTAAAAATTGACATACGTGTTTGGAATGACATGGGGTTTTATTAGAATAAAGAGAAGTTCAGAAAAAGATCTCTTGCGCGCGTCGTTTTGTGATCATCGTGTGGTCAGCCGCTACTTTCGTCATGCTTGGCCTCCCAGGTCCCCAGACCTCAGTCTGTGCAGTTATTGGCTTTGGGGTTACCTGAAGACGCAAGTGTATCGTGATCTACCGACATCTCTAGGGAGGCTGAAAGACAACATCCGACGCCAATGCCTCACCATAACTCCGGACATGCTGTACAGTGCTGTTAACAACATTATTCCTCGACTGTAACTATTGTTGAGGAATGATGGTGAACATATTGAGCTTTTCATGTAAAGAACATCATCTTTGCTTTGTTTTAATTTGTTATGCTAATTATTGCTTTTCTGATCAGATGAAGCACCATCTGTCGATCTTTTTTGAACTTATTTTAGGGGGGGGGTTATAAAAAAAACCATGTCATTCCAAGCATGTGTGTCAATTTTTACCTCTCTATGTACATTATTCCGTGATTATTACGTTTTCATATTTATACTCAGTCTTTGATCACCCGGTAGATAATTATACATTAGATCAACTGCCAATCACATACAGAAAGAAAATTACTTGTAAAGATCTCTAACTAAAAGGCTGGTAAATAATTTCATTTCATAGCGCAAGTTAAGTCAGCTGCACTCGTATTACGACCCTGAGGTATGTTAGGGTCTATCGTGCATATTTTAGGATTGATATCATTGTAGAAAGCGTTTGTTTTACTCTTATAAATGCAGATTATACAAAGCATACAAATACTGTATTTCAAAGCTATTAAAGCGTTAGAATAGTCACGTAATGTAGACACTTCAGCAACCTTACTACTTTGTAACAGAGCGAGGGGGCGTGGTAGTAACACACTTGACTCGCATCAGCGAAGCAGGCCTTTCAAACCCTCGTCTGACCATTCTGATTTAAGTTTTCCGTGATTTCCTTACATTAATCTAGGCAAATTCCGGGATGGTTCCTTTCAAAGGACACGGCCGATTTCATACCCCATCCTTAACTAAAAACAAATAGACCGAGTGCTTCGTCTGTAATGACCACGATATCAAAGATACTTTAATCTTCTTTCTTTCTTCCTTCTTAAGTATTTTGTAGACTTACGCTATAAATTGTACCACAATTAGTAGATAGCACTTTAAAACTTGTTTGAGCTGATTTTGTAAGCGAATCCTTGTGATCATTTTTAATTTTTCAGTTTTGGTGTTTACTGTATCGCAACTTTAATTGTGCTATCTCTGTTTCCATTTAAAGCAGTAGTCTAAACTTATTACAGTATTTAACTGTCACACAGCAGCTTCCTTACATTAAGTGAATATTCTAGCACTTTACTAGCTTTCATGTATTTTTATTGCCAGGTTTAATAAGAATTTATATGAGCCACTAGAACGCGTTCTGCATACAAAGTCAACCCGTAAACGAGTGCTGTTGCGTTCGCTAGCTCTTCGGTGGGAGGTCTCTGCTCGCAGGCATCGTATCCTGAGTGCAGCTAAACGACGATGCTCTTCCGCAAACTTCAGCCCAACTGCTGGTCTCGTCTTCTGGATATTAAAAAGTACAGGGAGCAGCCGCTACTTAAGTAAATAGAATTTTATACCTGCCTTCCAGTGAGAGCCCTTTTTCAAGTAACTATTTTTATACAAGGGTCATTTAATAATTAAAGAGAGAAATTAGTCTGGCAACAAACTGTTCATAGTGCAAATTTGCTACTTTTACGGCTTTAAGTTAGCATCACTGTGATGAACCCTGATCAGGTGGTATATCAACAGTATTTCGCTTATAACCGCAAAAATACATTTCAAGAGGACGAGTCCACTTGAAAGTTCCACATTAGTAGAACAACGTTCTGTTATTTCTTTCTTACTTACTGAAGGAAAGAAACTAGTGAACTGCAAATTTTTGAAAGTGGGTAGAGCACTGCAAAAATGGTCGAGACTCAGTGACTGACCAACACCTTTCTAGCAGACCAGTTGCAATGTCAACTCCCTCACTTTAAAGTCGAATGGAAGACTTTATTTGTGTCGACAGTCGTGTGACTACAGAAATGATATTTTTAAGGTTCAAGATAGTATTGGTACAGTTCATAACAATATCTGTAACCAGTTTAAGTACCGCAAAACATGTGCAATGAGTTGAAGCGGCGACACAGGTAAACAAGGTTGAGAGTGTGCACAGAGCTAAAGGACTGTTATGAAAGAGAAGGTGAGCACTTCCTCAACAAAGATTTAACTTGTGATAAAACTTGTGTTCACTTTTATGAGACAGAATCAAAACGGCGAAGCATGGAGTGCAATCAAACCAACTCATGTGTCAAGAAAAAATTCAAAACCCAAGCATAAGTAGGAAAAATCATGTTTGCGTCGTTTTGGGACGCTTAAGGTCAAGTTTTTTTTTTTATTATCTCTTAGAGCAGCGTACAATGAACAGCCTATACTACTCGGATTTGCTTTTAAAGAACTTGAAACAAGCTATGAGACAGGTGTGATTCTCCAACAAGACAACACACTTCCTCATTATACACAACTAACCCATGAAACCGTCGACAAAGTGGGCTGGGAAGTATTGCTTCATCCCTCTTACAATCCTAATTTAGTAATAAGTGATCTGCATTTGTTTGGTGAACTGAAGGAGTCATAACGTGGGAAGAAGTATCAGAACAACGAGTACGTGAAAAATTTTGTGAGAAGTTGGTTCAAATATCAAGATAAAGAGTTCTTTGCAGCGGTGCAAAAAGCTTGTAGCCCGCTGGAGCAAGAGCATAAATGTTCAAGTGGATTATGTTGAAAAGTAAAATGATATTTTTTGTAAAAATAAACGGTTCTTACTCCAGAGCTATTTGTCTTTTTAATTACTCGTACTTCACTGATCATTTCATGTAACGTGCAACGGCTATTTGATATACGTAAGTTAAATGTTTCAAATATTCATTAAACTACACCTATCTCATCGCATCTATTTTTAAATAGATCATATCAATGCACTTCATCAGTGTATTTGTTGCCTTTGATTCCATATCGTCATCGTTATCGTTCACTCTTTGAATCGGCTTACAACATAGGTTACGAACAAGTTTACCGTTTCTATCATGAGCATGCCGGTGCCAACCGCATCTAGCTTTCTATCTCAATTTTCTGTCTCATGTGTCTGGATGTCTGACCATCGGTCTTTCTCCGTAAATTAATCTAAAATCCATTATCTTGTTTGACCATCCGTCAATATTTCTTCAAGTGACTGAACCAACCCACTTCCATTTCAAGGTATTCACTTTAATTTCATTTCGCCCTCTAGCCTTGTGTATGTCTTTTAAGGACATATTGACAACAAAAATGATACCAAAATGCTGCTAAATGTGATACACATTATTTAATGCTTTAAAATATAGAAATAGGCCTATTTCGGTTCTGTGGACATTGTTAGGGTATGTCCGTATTGCATCGTTCAGACGTAATTTTATTTCAGTATCTGCATTGCTTATAAATGCAGTCTAAACATTCTTTAGATCGTACTTATATAACTCCACGCCTGTCAAATTACGAATTGATTATTGCTTGTTCTGACATTTGTAATTGAGAGATCCTTCAGCGATGTTCTATGGTAACCATGTTATGAAATTACATTACATTATATGCAGATATTGAAATAAAATTACACGTCCAGGATGCAATATGGACATATCCTGACGATGCCACAGAGCCGAAATAGTTCTATTGCTGTATTTTAAAACATTAAATAACATGCATCACATGAAGCAGCATTTTGATATCATTGTATTGTCAAGGTATTCACTCTTTCTATTATGTCAATTACCTTTATTGTGCATAGGATGTTCTACTTCTTTCTTTCCGTCTTCCTCTGTATTGCAGAAGACTGAGATTCCAATTTTTATCAGAGCTGCTATGAGTCTTCTCAAAATGAACTCATTTAATTTCCATGTCTCACAGTCTTAAGGTATTACTAGTAATATATCTCCTTTTTCTTATCCTTTTGTTCCGCTTGCGCGCGGTCGGCGTAGTTAGCTATGGATATGACATCGTTAATTTAGGAAGTGGCCGTCTGTTCTTCTTGTTTCCAGCCCGTAATGTTCAACATTCGTCTGTAGTACCACATCTTAAAACGAATAGCATATGTTGCCATATTTTATATGTTATGCGGTATTGTGTTTGGCTCATTGGGTAATGAGAGTGCCAACTGAATGGGAGTAATTTTAAGAAAGTTTGTGTTTTATGTGTTTTTAGCTTTACCTCTTTTCATTCATCTCTATTTTAGTAAGGACACCAGTAATCTTATAAACCATAAAGTTTTGTGACTGGCTTTCGCAGTGATAAAGATCATTGCGGGGTTACTATATAATTTCAGTTATTATGTATACACACAAATATTTCTCGTATAGGTATCACTATGTAATAAATTGTGGTTTTGTTAAAAGAACCAGATATTAGTCGCGTAATATTATTTAGCGTCAATGAATAAACAGTGATACAGTACTGAAAAGTAATTATTTTCATGGTATTAGACAAAGAAGAAGAAGTATATAAATTAGCATCTAATGAAAACAGTGGAAGAGGCATCCAGCTAAAGTAACGTTTATTCGCGAATCTAAATGATACGCAAGCAGCACAATAGGTGTACTACCATTTTGTAGGCCATGCACCTGTACACTGCTGTAGTTCTCTCTTCCCATGTAACATTTGTGTTGCAGAAGAGTGTGAGACGCACAACGTCAACTATGCAAATATGTTTACGGCATACGACGTCCCACACACGGCCCACCATACAACCAACATATTGGCTGGTAATGGAAACAAGGAGTGGAACTAGAATCATCCAACGGTGAGCACAGCATTAGGGTAAAGAAGCGTAGCTGAAACGGTCAGTAGACGAGTAACACGCATTACTGCTACAGTGCTATAGGTTTTGATAGAGTGTATTGCAATGTAAACGATAAAAAAGTGAGTTTTGCATTGTATCTACAACATTTGCCAAAGTCTGAATGTCTGAATAAGTCATTTATTACTACTCGCCTTTTTCACAGCCATTACTTAGATTTCCGCGTAGCATCGATGTCTCTGATGCTGTCACGCTGACTTTGGTCTGTCGTAGGTGTTGCAGCGTTAGTGAACGTAGAACGTTTGATGAAAAAGTTCTTTATGTAGCGGTCAAATTACGAACATCCTTACTGCCTCCAATACTTTACCTCCGCCCTTCCCCACCTCTACCAAGAGGAAATGTGTTCTGAATTGCTACTTACAGGATAGAGGCTTTTTAAATGTGCTGCTACAGAAGAACGCTGAAGATTAGGCGTGTAGATCGCGTAACTAATGAGGAGTTGCTAAAAGGAATTGGCAAGAAAAGGAAATTCTGGCATACCTTGACTAAAAGAAGGGGTAGATTGGTAGGACACAATCTTAGGCATAAAGGAATCGTATATTTACAATTGGAGGGAAGTATGTGCGGTAAAAATCGCAGATGGAGACCACGGAACGAATACGGTAAGCAAATTCAACTGGATGTGGGTTGCCGTCATTATGGGAGTGGAATAGGAAAGCAAGTAACTGGTAGTGGTACTGAGAAACCTCCGCCACGCATCTCTGGGTGGATTGCGGAGTATTTATGTAGATACTAGCTGTAAACTCGGCGTTGCCTGGGTGTTTATTTATCCTACACTCTCATAGTCCTCAACCCCTTCCACCATCCCCCCCGTCTTTTTCTCTCTCTCTCTCTCTCTCTCTCTCTCTCTCTCTCTCTCTCTCTCTCTGCATTCACCACTTTCTCTTCCATCTCTTGATTCGTTTCCGCCTTACCCTCTCTCGACAAAGTTTTCTGCAAAGTACACTCAGTCATGTACCATACAAACATTTATATACCCAGTGATCTTACAATTGGTTTAAAGGTCATGTGTGCAAAAATTCATAAAGATTGGAGCAAAACTGTGCATTTTGTTAAATTCCGTAAGTTAAGTACCCTCCACCATGCACCGAACGAAACTGTATACAGACAGTGACATTCCTCTTTTTTCTAACGTAGAGTGTGCAAAATTTCATCAATATCGTAACAAAACTATTGATTTCTATGCAAAAGAAACGCAGGGTCACATTATAAGACGCACTTCGGTGTTCTCAAATATTCCAGTTTTATTTCATACAACCTTGTTCTGAGAATTACGAAAGCAACTAAAAAGTCACACCGACGTGTTTATGGCCCACTTTGTATTTGTAGTTTTATAATTTTTTGCAAACATTGCGAACCAAAATAGTAATGTGTATAATACAAAAATTATGGTGATACCATTACGACTCTAATATTGTAATAATATCTGTGCACCCAACTCGTAATATTTTCTGAGCGAATTTTAACAAACAGCCAAATTATATGATATTTAAGTTTAGCTTTGAGAAACATACTCTATTGAACTTTTACCTCTTTGAGTTACCCTTTTAATATCTCTCCCACATTTTCATTATATTTTTCCGTTAAAATATTATCACCTGTCTTGCCTTAGTAGTTCAAAGTTTATTTTCTTTGCCTATACTGGCTACCAATGACTTTACGTACGCCATCTTGCTTTCTCTATCTGATGATTTTCTTATTATAACTCAAGCGTTGTCATTTCAAAGCAATGGCGCGCTGAAAATTATCAAAATCACGTCGTTCTTAGGACAATGAATTATCATCTAATGTTAGTTAACACGTGCCACTGATGGTACGAGAATTACGGATTACTCTCGCGGCTGTTCGCCATAGTGTAATAGGCGAGGAATTAGTTTGTGATGTACGAACATGTTAGACGTTGGTTCGAAACTTGCAAGGGCGCAGTGGCTTAGCGCGCTCGGTCAGAGGGTTGCTGGCATGATAGCTCGACGCCCTTTGTAACAAGAAAACAGTGTTAGACGAAGCCATCAAAATAGAACAAAAGAAACCTATGTCCACAAGAACCAATGAAAAGAGAGAAAAGGAAGACGCTTCAACTAACACAGTCTGAAGAGAAGGCCTGTGCACTGCTGTGCCACGTCACGTCAAGCGGATTAGGTGGCGATCGCGTAGCTCACTGGCTGGCAGATGTGAGGCAGTGGGCTGTGCCCCATCAGCCAGCCAGTGAGCTACGCGATCGCCACCTACTCTGCGTGACGTGACGTGGCGCAGCAGCGCACAGGCCTTCTCTTCAGACGGCGTTGGTTCAACGCCATCTCCAATAAAAAGCTGAGTAAAATTGTTAACGAACAACCAATAACGAACATGAGCAAACGACCGCAAAGCATCGATCTCCGTGAACCGCTGCCAATTTTTTTTCCTTTTGCTTCCTAAAAGAGTTTCGCACACTCTTGCTAACTGACACAACTATATTCTGCAAGGTTCCGAGTTGTTCAAAGGTAACAGCGCTTTCTCTGAAAAGTGCATTTGTTCTGTTTCGAGAACAAGCCATGAAATACATACCAACGAATTGTAAACATATACGTCTTTATCTCATGTCCGTAAAATGGGGAGATACTGTTACAATGACTGCTCTAAATGACGTAACGATAGTACTAACTTTGTACATACAGGGTGTTTCACTGTGTTTGCCTCTGTGACTTATAAAATAATAAGTGACGGGAAATTTTAATGCGGTAAGTCAACACAATAAATGTTACATTTTCTGCGGAGCTATGAACATAGTTTATTTTATCGTTTTCCAAAGAGTTACAGCACAAAGATATACTTTTTAATGAAACAATAGCTTTTTCTGTCGTGCATTGGATTCGTTGAAACCGGCTGCGTCCAAATCAATTTAAACTGCATTCCTATCACTGTTAGTTTGGGAGCTACAACCCTTCAAAGTTTCAGGGGAGATACCACACGCTGTACATAATAAAAGGTTTGTAATTCTGTCGGACCAAACTGCGTGGTCATCAGTCCGTAGCTTACAAACTACTTAAACTAAGGTAAACTAAGGACAACACACACACCCATGCCCCAGGAAGGACTCGAACCTCCACGGCAAGCAACCGCGTGCTCCGCAGCGAGACGCTTTAGACCTCTCGGCTACTCCATCGCGGCCGCTGTACATAATACATGGCTGTGTGGTGGGTGATGGATGCTATGGCGGTGGGAAGTGTGTCCATGTTCCTCAATGCATATTGCAATGCGCCGTCGAAAGGATCTGCGGACGAGATGTAACATCGCCGGTGTGACGGGGCGACATGCGTCCTCGATGCGCCGTTTTAGATCATCTGGGAGTGGGCTCAGTGACATAAACACGATCCTTTAGATATCCCCACAAAAAGAAATCTACTGGTATTAAATCGGGCGACCTTGCGGGGCCATGAGGACCATGGCGCCCCAACCATCTTCCTGCAAACCTGTTGTTTAGTTCTTCCACAATGCGCAGAATGGGATGGGTGACCATCGTGCTGCATCCACATATGGACTTTCGTGTGTAGACACACATATTCAAGGAGCCCACCCAAACTGTCGGCTATAAAAGCGCGATATAACTCACTTGCAAGTGTACCTGGGAAGTAGTGTGGACCGATGATTTCATCCCCAAGGATTCCACACCACACGTTAATAGACCACCTACGTTGACGGTCGACAGGTCGTACCCACTGAGGATTGTCTGCGGCCCAGTAGTGCCTGCTATGGCGATTCACTGCACCATAATTTGTGAACGTGGACTCATTAGAGAACATAACACTTTGTAAAGACTCCAGCGTGAAATTACGCATGGCTCACTCACAGCCGGCCGCGGTGGCCGAGGGGACTGAGGCGCTCCAGTCACGGTCTGCACGGCCACTACGGTCGGGGGTTCGAATCCCCCCTCGGGCATGGATATTTGTGCCGTCCTTAGTGTTAGCTAGTTCATAAGTAGTTTGTAAGTTTAGGGACTGCTGACCCCGTAGTTAAGTCCCATAAGCTATACAAACATTTGAATATTTGATTTTGCTCGCTCACAGAATGTCACTCTTGCACGGAAATCGTTCACATGCAGCTCCTGGGTCAGTGACAGGTGGTACAGGTGAAACCTGTGGCCGTGTACTATACGCCACACAGATGTGAGACTGACACCAGCGACTGTAGCAACGGCTCGTAAGCTAACATGAGGATCGTGGTGTAGTGCAGCTAAAACAAACACCTCCGTGTCTTCACTTCTTGCAGGTCTTCGTCTGTTACTGCGGCGCATTACCAAGCTGCCTGTTTCCCGAAGTCGTTGTTCGGCACGTAAGAACGTAATGGCCGCCGGGGCTCTTCGCCTAGGATATCTCACGGCATACGCCGTGGCTGCTTCAGTGGCATCGTGTCGGCACTCGCCGAGCATCAGCAACATGTCAACGTACTCGTTGTTCGTGTAAGCCATCGTCATCCAATGTCAGTAACTGGGTAATATTGAGCCCCGGTTGTTTGTGTGGCTCCAACTGTCGGGTATACGTCCGTGTGCCGGCGACAGTCGGCAGTCTAACAGCGCATCGAGGAAGCTTGTCGCTCCGTGACACCGGCGACGTTACAAGTCGGTCGCGCCACATTCAGAAGGCGCATTGCACTATGCGCAGTGTTTGTGGTATCTGCCCCGGAAACTTTGAAGGGTTGTAGCTCCCTAACTAACAGTGATAGGAATGTAGTTTAAATTGATTTGGACGCAGTTGGTTTAAACCAATCCAATACACGATAGAAAAAAAAAACTAATGTTCCATTTAAAAATTATATCTTTGTGGTAGTAACTCTTTGGAAAATGATACAATAAACTATGTTCATAACTTCGCAGAAAGTGTATCATTTCTTGTGTTGACCTACCGCATTAAAATTTCCCGTCACCTATTATTTTGTAAGATACAGAGGCAAACACACTTAGTCAAACACCCTGTATATTAAGTACTATAGTTATAGGGAATTCAGTATGACCACACTTATGCCGTTTGTGATTTTAGCTGTAAAAGAAACCGTCATCACGGTTTGAAATAGAATATTTGCTCTTTATTTTAGCGCAGAACAAAGTAACATGAACGAAGTCATATCTGAACTACAGGAAAATTAATACCATCTACCTTGAAAGCGTCCATAGCAACCATGTCGAAGACAAACATTTTAGTAGATTCATTGATTCTAATCATAACTTACAATATTTTCCAAAACAGCGAATAAACACTTAGAAAAAATAAACAAGGTAATTTGTTGCAATGTATACACTTCCCTTCCGTTTCATTAAGGAAGTACACTTGCCACAGAAATCTAGTACTTTATACACGAAACTACCTGTATCAGCAGGTTGTTCAGAATATTCATTATTGCTGTATCCTCCCAGTTTACACGCATATGCTTCAGAAGACCGTTATTCAATTCGTTGTTACGTATTTCACGGCATGTTCACGAAATAGAACACTAACACATTGGGAGAGAGCATTTTTACATATGCACAACTCTAAACATTGAAGAACATAGCACTATTTCATTAATAAGAGTTTCCGAAACCCATTTAGGAGAAAAGGAGTATAAAAAATTAAGTAGTGGCGGGTTCCGCACCACTGAACATGTGCATTACAGTCCAACTGATGGCATTATTAGACACTAGATTATCATTTATCGTACGAAGAACGAAGTGTTTTTGTTAATTCATCAGTGCGCCATTGCTTTGAAATGACAAAGTGTAAGTTGTAATAAGAAAATCATCAAATAGTAAAATAGGCAACGCAAGATGGCATATGCCAGAGAGAGTTCTGGGCGAGGAATGTCACGTGACATCTCCGAACGGTTGGTTTTCGTAATAGCATGGGGGGTGTCAAATCGCCGTTATTTTTGCAAATATCTAAAAATTTTCAAATGTTTGTGAAGTTAAGGGACTTAACTGAGGAGTCACCAGGCCCTAAACTTACAAACTACTTATGAACTACCTTATACTAAAGACAGCACAAACATCCATGCCCGAGGGGGATTCGAACCCCTGACCGTAGCTGCCGTGCAGACTGTGACTGGTGCGCCGCAGACCGCTCGGCTACTGCGGTCGGCGCAAATATCTCTGCAACGATGCAAGATATAAAAAATCATAAAAGTTGTAGAAATTGTTCCCCTCAACAAATTCGGTTATTCAATTTTCGTGTCAGATGAACGGTTAGTTTGCAATTACAGTTACATTACAAACGGCTTTTTTTAAGTGTTGCTAACGTATTTATTATCCGATAAATTTGAAAAAGGGAGGTTCTAGTCTATGGCGGCCTACAATTATGTCTGTAAAATTTGGTGCTTATCGGTTCGACTTAAAAAGTGGGAACACGTTACGGACAGACAGAGAGACAGACAGACATCCCAAAATCGCCGTTATTTTTGCAAATATCTCTGAAAGGTTACGAGAGATTAAAAAACTTAAGATAGCAAAGTTGTAGATTATTTTCTACTTTAGAAATTCGGTTATTCGATTTTCGTGTCAGATGACTAGTTATCCCGTTATTTTTCTTAACTTTCGAGCTGTCAAAAGACGATCGTAAAGGCCCACTTTTAGTGTTACTACCGTAACCTAAAGTGGACGAAAATGTAGTCGCTGTACACTTTGCGTTTGGTGTATTTTACACCATACATTACTGCGTAAGAAACATATCTAACATGTCGAAATTGTTTTAACTGTGGAAGGAGGGCCATACCGCTCTCCATTCTCGAGAAATTACGTGAGATACGTTTAACGCGTCGCGGTCGGCAGCTTCGAGGCTCATGCGCTTCTGTTACCACCTGCTGTGCCGATTTCGAAGCTGCCTCGTGTTTTTCTCCTTCGTGTACTGCCAACCTGCTAAGCTGTAAATGAACAACTTACTGAAATGAAAATACACGGAGAGTCATCGGCTTAAGGTGCTGATTGTATTTTTCTCGTTTTATAGCCCCTGGTTTCAGTAAATTTTGTGAAAGGGGTAAAAGAATCATGTACGCTAAAATTCCAGTTACTTATGAATGATCATCTAGGGTAAGCCGGGAGGCTTGCGGAAAGATTTCCTGTATCATCAGGAGCATTCTTCCATTTCATGAAACACACTTCCACCCCTTGTGGAGTTCACGAACCACTGCTACACCATAGATAATGAATGTTCTTGATATCTAGCAATGCAGACACATCCAGTCTGGTCTGCACTGCCCTCGTCGCTAATCTGCCTGACGGATTGGACAGGGAGCGTAAAATGTTCAAATGTTTGTATAGTCTATGGGACTAAACTACGGGGTCATCAGTCCCTAAACTTACAAACTACTTATGAACTACTTACGAACTAGGACGGCACAAATATCCATGCCCGAGGGAGGATTCCTACCCCCGATCGTAGTGGCCGCGCAGACCATGACTGGAGCGCCTTAGTCCTCTCGGCCACCGCGGCCGGCAGGGAGTGTACCCTACATCCCATCCCGAAAGCAGGAGCACCAACGCGCTCGGCTATCCGGGCTGTCAAACCGATGTAAATGATATTGGTCGGTAATTATGCAGGTCCATTCTTTTACCTAGTGATGGGAACAATCGAATGAAAACAATCGAATCATTCGATTGTTGGGAAAAAATCGATCATTCGGTTGTAGTTTCTCGTATCGGTTGAATTATTCATTCATTCTTCTGAGTGAAACCAGTCGGTGGGACCAACCGAATGAAACAACCGATTCAGTCGGTTGGACTATTCATTCGTTCTTTTGGGTGAAACCAGTTGGTGGGATCAACCGAATGAAATAAATCGACGCAGTCGGTTGGCCTACTCGTTCCTTTTTTGAGTGAAATCAGTCGGTAGGGGCAACCGAATAAAAAAATCGACACAGTCGGTTGGACCGCTCATTCATTTCCTTTTGAGTTAAATCAGTCGATGGGACCAATCGAATGAAAAAACTGACACTGTATGTTGGCCTCTTCATTAGTCCTTTTGAGTGAAACCAGTCAGTGGGAGCAACAGAATGAAACAGTCGGTCGTATTTTACTATATTGGTTTAATATTCGTTTATTTCTTTTCGAATGAAAGTAGTCTGTGGGAACAACTGAATGAAAACATGCGAAACTTTTGCAGTTTTGTACATTGGCTGAATTACTCATACTTTCTTTTCAAGTGAAAACAGGCAGTAAGTTTTGTCATATCGCTGGAGCAGGCCTGCGATCACTTTAATTGCCCACCCCAGACTTCAAAAACGCCGATCATCTGGGCCCGATCAGATTAATTTCGCAGACACCAACAATCTGTAGAAGATAAGTGGCCGATGACCACGAAGTATCGTGGGGAGCGGGGACACGCGAGGGGGTGCTGCCTCGCCTGCGTTTTCACTGCTGACAGCGCCAGCAGGCGCGCGCCAAACTCCACACAACAGTGCCTGGCGGGCGGTGCGTGCTATCGCCGATTGTTGTCGGATTTTTACTGTCTCAATAAAGAAGCGTGGAAACTACAAGGTGTTTCAAAATGACCTCTACAAGTTTAATCTCGCGTACTGTATCTCCGAAGTGGGAACAGGTATAAAGTGCGGTTTGCGGCTGCTTGTTCATACACATCTAAGGTTCTAGCAGGACAGAGTTAAGCATGTTAACTTTGAGCATATTTGCTAGATCCAAATTCGAAGATCACAAAAACATTAAGTATGGTAAAAAAATAGCCTTCATTAAAGTATTTTGTATAAAAATATGTCTTATAAAAATATTTTTGTTAATTCCGTCTAATTTGAAGGAGTACGAGAAGATATACAACATTTATCAGTGCTGTAAATTTTCTTCAGCGTGTCTGTATTCGTCAACAGTATATGAAAACATTCGTCTCAAGTTTCATAATTATTCACTCTTGTCACGCCGCGGTGGAGTAGCCGAGCGGTCTAAGGCACCTCGCTGCGGAGCGCGCGGTTGCTCGCCGTCGGAGGTTCGAGTCCTCCTTGGAGCATTGGTGTGTGTGTGGGTGTTGTCCTTAGGTTAGTTTACCTTAGTTTAAGTAGTTTGTAAGCTACGGACTGATGACCACGCAGTTTGGTCCAATAGATTTACAAACATTTGAACTCTTGTCACAGTTATTTCTGTGGTTATCGGTGAAACGGTGTGGAGGTTTATCACATCCCTCCACCATGTACCATACAAAATCTTAGATGAACAGTGAACTGCCACTTGTTTTGAAAGTCAAGTGTGCAAAATTTCATGAAGATCTGAATAAAACTCTATATTGGCGTCAAAGTCTGGAATACCTTCTGTCATGCATCGAACTTAAGTAGATGTGGACGATGACCATTCTCTTTCTTTGAAGGCGAAGAGCGAAATATATCATTAAAATTCGAATACAAACGGAATTTGTCGAAGTTAGTACTTTAAAGTACCCTCCGCCATGCACCTACGAAATTTATTATACTCAATTACTTTCGTCTTGTTTTGAAGGTCAAGTGTGCAAAATTTCATCAAGATCACAGCCAAATTGTAGTTTTTGTCGAAGTCAGTATGTAAAGTACCCTCCGCGATGCACCGAATGAAATTTGATGTAGACAGTGACTTTCCTCTTGCTTTGAAGGTCAAGTGTGCAAATTTTCATGAAGATTGGAACAAAACTGTAGATTTGCATGCAGTAGAAACACACACACGAACACAGTGCTATATTTATAAGATTTGTCTCTAAGAAAGTTTCATGCTGAATCACGGTTCATTTATACCCAAAAAGACTGAAGGAGTATGCAAATAAAGTCCCACAAAGTCGGTGAATTAATAAAAACACCTATATAACTGCAGAAACCGCAGAGCCTTTTTCCAGCCGGTTGTATCGCATCAAGTGAAACCACTCAATGCCGAGAACATTCATATAAAGGAGAGAGACTTGTTTCATTCGGTGGTCGCGCGTCGACTGAAACCACTCAAACCCACCGAATGAGTGAAAACATTCATATAACGGCTGCAACCGACAGAGACTGGTTTCATTCGATTGTTTCGCATCGACTGAAACCACTCAAACCAGTGAGTGAAAACATTCATACGGCCACAGAGACTATTTTCATTCGGTTGTTTCATTCGACTGAAAAAACCGACTGAACGAAAAAACAACCGATTGACCAATCGGTTGTTAAAAACAGTCGGTTGTCCCATCACTACTTTTACCCTTCTCAAAAGGAGCCACCTGCATTTATTTCCAGTCGCGTGGGTCTTTGCTCTGGGCCAGAGATTATCAAGAAATGAAAGTACGTTACGGACTAAAGTTGTAGAAGACTTTTTATAAAACCAATTTAATCCCAGCTTGTTTAGTGACTTATTTGTTTTCAACTCTTTCAGCTATTGCAGGGATGGCTATTACTGTGTCATTCACTTGGAAGTGTTATATCATGGTAAAACAACAGTATGGTTGTACGACCAACCTGAGTGTACAATTTTTTAAACTAAAAATTTTCAAATTTCAGATTTAGTTTTGCTGTCTGCTTTTGCCACACCAGACTTGCGGTTATTATGAGGCGGCAGTTGACACAGGGCGCGTTTGGCAGGTGTACGTGACGTCGGGCCTGAGCGTGACGGAGTACAGCTACTACGAGAGCGAGTCGTACAACTACGGGCGCAAGGTGGTGCACCGCGTGACGGACCAGAACGTGACGGAGACCAAGTGGCTGTGGTCGGGCTACCCCGCGCTCATCATCGACTTCGAGCTGGACGCGCTCGAGGGCCACCACCTGCGCGTGCTGGACACGCTGCTGGACGTGTACGGCTTCAACATCACGTTCGAGGTCGGCGCGCCCGTCCACGCGCACACCTGCAACGCGCTCGAGTGCTCCTTCAACGGCGACTGCGTCGCGGTCGCAGACTTCTCGTAAGTTGCCTTCTCATAAGCCTAGTCTGTGTGTAAGATATATGAAACAGGTGAAGTACCCTCAGACTTCAAGAAAAATGTTATAATCCCCATTCCAAAGAAAGCAGGTGCAGACAGGTGTGAAAACTACAGAACCATCAGTTTAATAAGTCATGGTTGCAAAATATTAACACGAATTATATACAGAAGGGTGGAAAAACTGGTAGAAGCCGACCTCGGGGAAGATCAGTTTGGGTTCAGGAGAAATGTAGGAACTCGGGAGGCAATACTCACTTTACGGCTTATCCTAGAAGATAGATTAAGAAAAGGCAAACCTACATTTCTAGCTTTTGTAGATTTGGAGAAGGCTTTTGACAATGTTGATTGGAATAAACTCTTTCAAGTTCTGAAGCAAGCAAGAGTAAAATATAGGGAGCGTAACGTTATTTACAACTTGTACAAAAACCAGACAGCGGTTGTCAGAGTTGAAGGGCATGAAAGGGATGCAGTGGTTGGGAAGGGAGTGAGACAGGGTTGTAGCCTTTCTCCAATGTTATTCAATTTGTACATTGAACAAGCTATAAAGGAAAGCAAGGAGAAATTTGGTGAAGGAATAAAAGTTCAGGGGGAAGAATTAAAAACATTGCGTTTTGCCGACGACATAGTAATTCTGTCAGATACAGAAAAGGACCTGGAAGAGCAATTGAACGGAATGGACAGTGTGCTGAAAGGTGCATATAAGATGAACATTAACAAGAGAAAAACTAGGGTAATGGAGTGCAGTGTAAGAAAATCAGGTGATGCTAAAGGAATTAGATTGGGAAACGAAGCAATAAAGGAGGTAGATGAGTTTTGTTACTTGGGCAGTAAAATAACAAATGATGGTCGCAGTACAGAGGATATAAAATGCAGAATGGCAATGGGTAGAAAAGCGTTTTTGAAAAAGATAAATTTGTTAACATCGAATATTGATTTAAGCCTAAGGAAGTCCTTTCTGAGGGCATTTGTATGGAGTGCTGCCTTGTATGGGAGTGAGACATGGACGATAAACAGTGCGGACAGGAAGAGGACTGAGGCTTTTGAAATATGGTGCTACAGAAGAGTGCTGAAGATTAGGTGGGTGGATCGCGTAACTAATGAGGAGGTACTGAACAGAATTGGGGAGAAGAGAAATTTCTGGCATACCTTGACTAAAAGAAGGGATAGATTGGTGGGACACATTCTTAGACATCAAGGAATTGTGAATTTAGCATTAGAGGGAAGTGTGTGGGGTAAAAATCGCAGAGGAAGACCAAGAGATGGATACAGTAAGCAGATTCAGACAGATGTAGGTTGCCGTTCTTATGTAGAGATGAAGAGGCTTGCTCAGGATAGGGTATTGTGGAGAGCTGCATCAAACCAGTCTCCGGACTGAAGACCACAACAACAACAAGCCTAGTCTTGCTTTTCCTAAATCCTCTTACATTCGGCCGCGGCGGATTAGCCGTGGGCACTGGGGCGTCGTGCAGCGGTGCGCGCGGCCCTTCGCCGTCGGGGGTTCGAGTCCCCCCTCGGGCATGGGTGTTTGTGTTGTCCTTAAGTTAGTTTACCTTAGTTTAAGTAGTTTGTAAGCTGCGGACTAATAACCACACAGTTGAGTAAACAAAAATGTTCAAATGTTTGTAAATCTATCGGACCAAACTGCATGGTCATCAATCCGTAGCTTACAAACTACTTAAACTTAGGTAAACTAAACTAAGGACAAAACACACACCTATGCCCCAGGGAGGCATGCAACCGCGCCGAGCAACCGCGCGCTCCGCAGCTAGGCGCCTTAGACCGCTCGGCTACTCTGCCGCGGCACAGTTGAGTCCGATAGATTTACAAACATTTGAACGTTTTTTCTTATATTCATTTGAAATCTTTTAATATGTTGCCGAATCATAAATATCAGTGGCGGATGGCGAGATTTTGTAAGGTTGTGCCACAATAAAGTTTAACGGATTTCTTTTCGTACTCATGTGAACGACTTCACATTTCCCTTTATTTAGAGTCAATTGCCTATTTTACACCATAGATATATCTTATTTAGTGAAGTTGGTTTTGATCTTCGGATGATTTTACTAAACGGTAAATGATGGCGTCATCTGAAAACAACCTAAGAAAGCTGCTTTGATTTTCTCCCAAATCGTTTATGTAAATAAGGAACAGCAGAGAACAAATAACACTACCCTGTGGAACGCCCGAAATCACCTCTGTTTTAGTCGATGCCTTACCATCGATTACTACGAACTGTGTCTTCTCTGACAGAGACAATCGCAAATTTGCGCTGTCACAACGTCTACATGTCAAGTAAAAATTATCGGCACTGCACGTTTGCTTCCTGAAGAATAATAGGAAGCGATTGTGTTCGATTCTGCAAAAGAAAGAGAGGGGGAAGGTTATTTTAGTCATCTTTTCCTCTTATCTGCTTGAGAAATATAATTAGTATACGAAATAATAGAAAGTGAATAAATTAAATTCACTTCCCAAAATCCACATTACAGTTTTTAATCAAATTACCGACGTATTAAATTAAAAGCTTTGTACTCACAAAAAGCAGAAACCTTATGACTTTTGGAAGACAGCTTCAAAATAATCAGCTAATGCGAACGGTATTGAAAATCAGTTTATCTCTACTCCTCATTTCAAAATTTCAATTCAAGGTGGATTGAATTATTTTCCATGTTGCGTAAAATGACTTTTCACAGGTATCATCCCTAAGGCACTCATTCTTTCTTCTTTCATGGTATATCTTAGGAAAGTTTTAATTTTCTTGTTCACTAAGAAATACCGCTCAGAATCTGATGTCGAAACTGCTAATCACAATGCCTATCTCAACATTTTAACACTTTCTTCAAAAGTTTCGGAAAGTTTGTCCTCTAGCATGAGCGACAGAAACGAAAACGAAAACAAATATGAACTCAGGACTAGCATAGAATACCTGAAGTTCTCTCTTCAACTTTCTTTTCTTACGAAATGTATGTGTATCAGTGATTTAAAAATCTTTATAAAAATAATTCCAGAAAAAATTTGTCGAACTGGTTCACAACGAATAAATTGGTTGCAGTGAGGTGCCCAATGAACTGAAAACTTTATTTCACTAAGGATGGCTTCTATTTTTTTACAGTCTTCACTGATCCATTGTCTCTTGGCAGGCATTGTCACGTTACCTACACAATAAATCTGGTTAATGATGGTATCAATGTCATTTCTAATGTTTTGCATTACCGCCCCAATTTTTGGACCGACTAAGGCCAAATAATATATCGCAGTGATATTCTTCATAAATCGATTGAAAAGAGTGTCAGTGTGTGGCATTATCTTATAAAAATGACAATATAAAATAATGCTAATGCATTTGGAAACGCAAATTAGAATTTTAAGTTGCAGCAAGATTGTGGTACTGGAAAAGAAAGTTTTAGCCTATTGTCATCAGATGGCAGGTGGAATGCTATTTCGTTTCAAAGTCTTTCAGGTTCTGTTCTTTACTGTTCTCTAGCAACCGACACACAAAGCTGTGAATCAGGGTGATTTTAGCTCTACCCCACCGTAAGCGCCGTGCAGGAATCTGCCCAGAGTTTTAACACAGCGCCTATGGGCGCAGGCGGTGTGAATCTGAGTTGACTCCAAGCTTGTGAAAACTGCCGCTAGAGCGCTCGCGACATAGCGCGCCTGTTCAAATCAAAGAACACACACTCGTAAACAATGTTTTTGTGCAGTTTGTATGAAATTCTCTTTCTTACTTTTTCATACAAGTGGTGCCATGGCACAGCGGCATTGCCCCAGCAGCCGCCCCTGATAAATATTATGACTTTTCTTTAAGTGTAATATTTACGAGACTTCATTCGTGGAAATCGGGAGAAATCACTGGGTGCTGTATCATTTACATATAGATGACTGATCTACGAATCACACATGTTTATAGCAAAAGGCTCATGAAACAACATTCAGATTATTTCTCTACCCATCTATCCTCGTCAATTTGCGGGAAAACGCTCACTTAAATCTCTACACATGAGCTTTCATTTTAATGTAATGTAATATTTGTAAGCCTGATGGACCAAACTGCTATGGTCATCAGTCACTAGACTTGCAAACTACTTACCCTTTAATGAATCTCATTTTATTTTAAACTAAAAAATTACCACGATTAATGTATAGTGCCTATATACTGAGAAAAATGTTGAAAAAATCCTTAAAATTATTATGCACTACTAGCAACAAGAAGGTCATAGTGCTTCCAGGATGTACCCAATGCAGTAAATGTCACTATTATGCCTCTCATGTTTCCAGAAAGTAACTCATAATGCAACAGTAGTATGTGATTGACTACTTTTACATGGCAAACGAAAGCACATGTTAGGAGTGACTCAATGCAGCTAACTGCCGAACTGATTTAGTAGCACTCTGCAATTTATAATTTCTATGTCGAGCTGCTAGTATATGTAACACTATCTATACAAGCAGCTATAAATGTTGAACAGTTTGAGAGATAATGGAAAAAATAAGATATGTCGCTGATCAGCTACACTACCCATTAAAGGCTTAAACTGATTTACAATAAGGGAAAGACATACACCCATGCCTGGGGGAGGGCTCAAACCTTTCATTTTATACCGATTGCCAATTCACCACATGTAATATGTTGCAAACAAAATATGTTCGCAATCGAAGCAAGATGCTACTGACTCAAATTTCATGAAGAAATCTCACCGGAACGAAAACAACTTTTTTTCGGTAATTGCCACCACAGCTCACATATTTATTATTATCCTCCCATTTCCAAATGAAACAAAATGAACTGCAGTTCTTTGGATTTGGTTCGAATCCCACACGGCACAGCAGTACTCCAGAAGAGGAAGAACAGTCAGTGTGTAGCCACTCCCTTTCGTAGATCTTTTACATCTTATCAGTATTCTGTCACTAAAAGACACTCTTGTTCGCCTTCCCTACAACTTTACGTGATCTTTACAGTTTTAGTTGTTTCGTAACTGTAGTCCCTAGGAACTTACTTGAATTTAATTAAGATTCGTGTAATTTCTAGTGTAACCGACATACATCAGATACCCTTCAGTTCTCATGTAGATGACCTGGCACATTACATTACTGAGCGACAAGTGCCACTTCTTGTATCATTCAGGTTTTATTTCTAAATCTTTCTACGATTGGTTTTGAGCTTTGGATGACATTACTAGTCAATAAATCACGGTATAATCGGCAAACGTCTAAGAAAACAGCTCATATTGTCTCTTAAGACATTTGTACACATTAGGAGATGAATAGACATATGACACTTACTTGGGGGACGCCAGGTAACCCTCTTTGTTTTATTCGATTCCAGGAGAATATGGACGGCACAGTATAATTTGATAGCCAAATAATGCAAATGAAGTGTGTTCTGTTCAGAATGAAATGCGGTGTTGCCTTTGGGCAATAAAACATCTCCTTTCACAGCTTACCACAGAGCTTTCTCTTGTCAGCCTCCCATAATTTCCTCAGGAGTTTTGCTGGTATCTTTCTATGACGTCTTGGTCCTTACGACACAGATGGTTAACAGCACATCGTGATAGATTAAATATTCAAATGCGTAGTAATGACTAGGTGCGAGGGGTATCCAGAAAGGAAAGGACGTTTCACCATACCGGAAAACTCCTTACTAATAATACGGTAACTGAATATGCACTTTTTTGCTTACATTGAACACTTTATCTATTTTTCCACTCAGCCGTGTTTGACATTAAGACACCTTAACTGTTTCTGTGTATTCTTTTTACACAATGTGGACGACTGGCTAGATGACAGGATCCTTCAGCTTATCATTTGTGAAACGTTTGACAAAACGTTGCTCCTTCAGTTTTGCAGACAGTAGAATGCCTATCGGTGCCAAGTCCGAAACTTCGGGAAGATGTGTGCACGTGTCACACAGGTATTTCTCACATTGCAGGGTTTGTGGCAGCCGGGCAGTATCAACAGCGCCTAATGAGAAGGCCTCAGCGATGTTGTGTCACGTCTCACAAAGTACACCGCCATCTCGTAGGTGACTGGTTGGCCGCTGTGGCACAGCCCACTGTCTCATAGTATCCAACCACTCTGTTAAAGCTAGGCCTGGCCAGGAGGCGGCTAGAGGAGCACGAGCAGTCGCGCCCGCTCGCTGCCTGTGCCATGAGCGCTCGCGGTTGAATGGGGCGCTCAGACGTCGTGACGTAATGCAGGGGAGGTGCAAACAAGCGCTGTCTTAAGGCGACTAGGCACAACGTCGATCCGGCTTAGCTTTAGATGCCAGCAGGTGTGCTCCCACTCGCAGTACATAACGTACAGAGCACCTGTTTTCACGACGAATAAATTTAGTACGGTGGCTTCAAAGCGAGAAACAGACACATCAACGTTAATGTACAACACGTCGGTGCAATAAGCTTATATGTTTCTTATATGCGAGTGTCTGAAAATGCTTGGCATGCTTCAAAATTCTTAGCACAACGAAATTTTTTTTATTTACAACTGCAGTGCAATACCTTCCATGCGAAATATTGTGGGCACTTGCAAGATGAAAGAGCGGAAAGCGCGGTCCAAAAAATTAGGAACATACTACTAACAAGGAGGTCTGTCATGTGGGTCACCGATTTCGATCGAATTTTGTATAGACGTTGTATACTGTGTATAAAGGACACGGTTTCGGCTTTTTTTGCTAGGCACTCAGTAGTATTTGAAAAATCAAGGTCAAAGTTGATCATGGAAAATCCGATTTTCAGTGCTACACATCGAAAGATCGTGTAAAGATGAACATTTCTTACTACTATATAAGGGTGTCCATAATGAGGAAATCAAGGAAAAACTGGGAATGAACATCATAGATGAAGCAGCTAGAGCGAATAGACTGAGATGGTGGGGTTATGTTACACGCATGGGGGAAGCAAGTTTCCCTAAGAGACTCATGAGCTCGGCAGCGGAGGGTAAGAGGAGTCGAGGTAGACCAAGAAGAAAGTATTTAGATTCGGTGCAGAATGATTTTGAAGTAAAAGGCATAACATCAGACTAGGCATTAATGTTAGCATTGAATAGGGGATCATGGAGGAATTTTATTAGAGGTAATATGCTCCAGACTGAACGCTGAAAGGCATAATCAGTCTCTAATGATGATGATTATATATGACCAAAAGTTAATGACTTTCGAGTAATTAACGTTTTTGCGTTTTCATGCTGTAGCTTGTGTACTCGTTAATATGCCGTCGCCGATTGAGCGGTCCAGGACTTGGACTATCAATCCGTGGATCCAGGTTCGAACTTCCATCATGACAATTCTTTGTTAGGTTTTTTAGGTGTATTTTATAATATTCTCATTTTGTAATATCTTTTTTTTTTACCTTATTTTGAAGTAGAGTATCAGGAATAGTGATTGACATGCAATTAACTGTATTATCTGTTTACAGATTTTTCATTTGTGATACACGGTACAACAACAATAAAAATAGTAAATATATTTTATTTTCTCTTTCATCCGTCAGGTATCTCTTTCATTCATGAGAAATAAATCGTATTTTCTCTTTCATAAATTAGTTTCATACAATTAATTTGCCTCAGAATAGATTAATTAACCACCAAGAAGTGTAATATCTCCGTAGAACATATCAGCGGCCGTACAGTTAGACTGCCCGGAAATTCTCCGCTGGGAAGTTTCAATGTTGAGATACCTGCCTCCGCTCGCTTTCCATCACGATTCGCCCGCTACCGTTAGCCGGCTGACAGCTCACTGCTGTGGCGCGAGCGCGAGACAGCTGGCTCGAGCAGGTCTATGTTAAGCGATTGCGGCCTACTCTGTGTAACGTTACAAGGCAACACTCGGACATGCCGAGTCCTGCAACAGAACATTCCACGTTCGAGCTTGGTTCTTTGTTATAGTTAGCCTGGCAATGACGTCCAAAGGTCTCACAGTAAGCATCAAAATTTATATGTGGGACCCCTCCAAAGTCAGCGGGGTTCGCTTTCGGCTTACAGGTGCCTCTGCACTCACGACGTCTCAAGGTCAGACTTACAAACTCATGCGGCAAGTACGCAAATAAACAAACTGTTACACACCTTCGTTGCCGCGGTGGAGTAGCCGAGCGGTCTAAAGCGTCTCGCTGCGGAGCGCGAGGTTCCTCGCCGTGGAGGTTCGAGTACTCAATGGGGCATGGGTGTGTGTGTTTGTCCGTAGGTTAGTTTACCTAGGTTTAAGTAGTTTGTAAGCTACGGACTGATGACCACGCAGTTTGGTCAGATAGATTTACAAACATTTGAACATTTGATGCGAAGCACGCGGTTGCTCGCCGTCTGAGGTTCGAGTCCTCCCTCGTGCACGGGTGTCTCTATGTTGTCCTTAGCATAGGTCAGTTTAGGTAGTTTGTAGGCCTACGGTCTGATGACCGCAGCAGTGATGTCCAAATGTTCAAATGTTTGTCAAGCTTAAAGGACTTAACTTAGGGGTCATCAGTCCCTAAACTTACAAACTACTTATGAACTACCTTATGCTAAATACGACACAAACATCAATGTGTGAGGGGGATTCGAACCCCAGACGTGGAGCGGACTCGCGCATCGGAACATAGCGCTGCGGCACAGTGAAGTTCCTTAGATATACAAACATTTGAATTTGAACTAAGAACCAGGCAACGAAATATAAGCAGTAGGAATGCGTAGAAGTGGATAAGAAGACGGAACTAATATTCCAGATTTAGAATTTCAAACAGAGGCCAGAATGAGTAACGTTGAAGTAGATATCCTCGGAGTAGTGAAGCAACTGAAATCACTTAACAAGAACAAGTCTTCTGGTTCAGACTGTATACCCATTAGATTTCTATTTGATTATGCTGAAGCGATAGCTCCTTATTTTACAGCCATATACAACCGCTCTCTCAAAGTAGTATCTCTACCAAAAGACTGGAAAGTTGCACAGGTCACACCTATATTCAAGAAAGGCAGTAGGAGTAACCCACTAAACTACAAGCCTATTTGATTGACGTCAAATTGCAGCAGGGTTCTGTAACATATCCTGTATTAAAATATTATGAATTATCTCCAACATAATGATCTATTGACCCAAGGTCAACACGGATTAACAAAATATCGTTCCTCCAAAACACAACTAACTATTTACTCACACGAAGTGATGAGTGCTATCGGCAAGGGATCTCAAATTGATTCCGCATTTCTTGATTTCCCGAAGGCGTTTGACACCGTACCTCACAAATGGCTTTTAATCAAATTTCGTGGTTATGGTATATCGCACCAAATCTGCGACTTGATAGGGGCGTTGGGGCCGAGCGGTGGGTTCTCAGCTTTATGTCAGGATGTGGCGTGGAACCTGGTGGAGCACCAGAGGACGCTAATAAAACAGAATTAACGTTCACACGTTTATTCCGTAGCATACAGTAATTTGGATGAAGGCGCTAGCTCGACAGGAGCTAGAGCAGTAGGTGGCGTCGCCTTCGGGCTCGTCCGATCGCCGACACGCTGCGACCTCGGGGTTCCGACTGCTGTGAGCCGTCTGGACGGTAGTGCCCGCGCCGCGACGTCTGGGAATCGAAGCAGGGACTGTTACTGAGAAGTACTCTGTTCCTTCTCCAGTCTATGCAGCTGCCAGTGGATCCATTCGTGGACCCTCCTGAAGTCGGAAGGTGGCTGGCCGGATTAGCACCAGAGTGCTAACTCGACGACATGAACGTTGGCCTTCGGTAACCAACCACTGAAGACTGCGCTGGCCTCAGGCAGCAACTGTAGGGTTGTGAAGTCGTCATCTTTCCCGGTTGTAGGTTAGTGCGAAGTATGGCATCGACCAGACTCCATCTCCTAGCTGCCTCTAGCAGCTACCAGTATGTACTGTTATCTGTGAGCCGGCCGCGGTGGCCGAGGGGACTAAAGCGCTCAAATCACGGTCTGCACGGCCACTACGGTCGGGGGTTCGAATCCCCCCTCGGGCTTGGATATTTGTGCCGTCCTAGTTCGTAAGTAGTTCATAAGTAGTTTGTAAGTTTAGGGACTGATGACCCCGTAGTTTAGTCCCATAGACTACACAAACATTTGAACATTTTGTTATCTGTGACAAAGACTGATTACAATAAGCCAGTGAATCGACGACTACCTCCTGAGCATCGTCGATCCCGAATACCAAGTGACGGCTACTTCTAAAAGCGGGAGTATATATACATGAATTTTGCTGAAGCTATGACGTATGAAACGGTTCGAATGTGTTCCATTTGAAAATGCAGTGCTCACACGATGTCCCTTTACCGCTGATTCATCCGCGGTCTTATTCACTCTTGTGACATAGTTACGTGTAGTTATGACATGTTTACTAGCTGCCTCTCTGTCTGACAGCCGTCTCACTCACTCAGCAGTTCGCTGACGATAGGCTTTCCAACTTGCCGACGCTGAGTCCGCCGTCGTCACGGAAGACAAGCGAGCATTTCTACTACAGAGATCTGACCTGATTCTGTCTAGCTACGGTGAGAAATACAAGATTTTAAACACGTTTCCCTGGCACAATTTTTGTGGTGTAACAGGGGATTTCCTGTCAGCGAGGACATCTGTGGTGTCGCCCAAGTCCAAAGTGCGTGCCACCTACTTTCGCCGCGCGCCGCCTTGCACGCACGGCGCGGCGTTCTTACGACGTCAGCCACGAGCGCCCTCTGCTGCTATCCCGCTCGTGGCCACCACTGAACGACATCGTTCACTTGGGACTGAGATAGGAACCAGTTAACACTTCGGAATCAGATAGGCACCAGTGAATACTTGGCTATCGGATAGGCACTAGGCAGGCCTCTAGCTCAACTATGTATCAGCATTCTGCATATGTAAAAGTTAAGTATTGTATAAATTCTGTGCAATATATATCTCGTTCTAATTTACTCTAGTGTTTCTAGTTTCTGCTGTCCCACTGGCTGCTCACCTTCGTACCTGCACAAGCGTGCATCCTTTATTCCTGTGTCGGTACTTTTCAACTCGGCCACCGACACCTACGACGGAAACGAGACACAAAAGCGGCGACGAGGCTGGGACACAAAACATCGAAAAAGTCCAAACAAGAGCAGCTCGTTTTGTATTGTCACGATACAGGGGAGACAGCGTTAAGGAAATGATACAGGATCTGAGATAGGAATCATTACAACAACGGCGTTTATTGCTGCGACGTGGGCTACTTACGAAACTCCAAATGTTCAAATGATTGTCAAGCTGTCTTCAAAATGTTCAAATGTTGGTAAAGCTTATGGGACATAACTGCGGGGTCATTAGTCCCTAAACCTACAAAGTACTTATGAACTAACTTATACTAAAGACAGCACAGGCCGTTCCCCGTCGGGGGTTCGAATCCCCGCTCGGGCATGGATGTTTGTACCGTCTTTAGTATAAGCTAGTTCTTAAGTAGTTTGTAAGTTTAGGGACTGATGACCCTGCAGTTAAGTCCCATAAGCTTTACCAACAATTGAACATTTTGAAGACAGCACAAACATTCATGCCCGAGGGGGGAGTCGAACCCCCGACGGGGAGTGGCCTCGCGCATCGGAGCATAGCACCACAATGCGCTTGGCCACTTCGCCGCGGCAAACTCCAATTGCGAATATTCTCCTTCAAATGCGAAACTATATTATTGACTCCCACTTACATAGGTAGAAATGATCATCAGAATAAAATACGAGTAATCAGAGCTCGAACGGAGAGATTCAGATCTTCTTTATTCCTGCGCGCTAATCGAGAATGGAAAAGAAGGTAAATAGTATAAAGGTGGCACGATGAACCCTTTGCCAGGCACTTAAATAGTACCAAATGTTCAAATGTTTGTTAAGCTTATGGGACTTAACTACGGGGTCATCAGTCCCTAAACTTACAAACTACTTATGAACTACCTTATACTAAAGACGGCACAAATATCCATGCCCGAGGGGGGGGGATTCGAACCCCCGACCGTAGTGGCCGTGTAGACCGTGACTGAAGGGCCTCAGTCTCCTCGGCCACCGCGGCCGGCTGCATAGTACCCCATGTAGATATAGAAGACGGCCGATAAGTTTCAGTCGTAATACCAAGAAGGAAGTACACTGCTTGTGTTCAGCGTAGTTCTAAAATAGGTGTTCAAATGTTTGTATCGAAACCTGCTAAGGTCACACCTCAGAACAGCCCTCTCTTCAACGACGCCCGTCAGCCCAGGGCAGTGCCCAATTAAAGTGCTAGGCAAACCGGACAGTACTTAGCTTCCTTGATATACAGGGAATCAGCGTATCCACTACGGCACGGCAGTTACACACGTTGTAAAGGTGTTTCAGTACTATGTTGTATTATTACGACGAGAGCGCTTGACACCGTCCCTCTCCATACGGCATCCGTTGTCGTCTTCTGTTTGGGTGTAACACGGAGTCTGGGCGGTCCCTATTGGGCTTCTAGAGGTCTGTAGATTAGTTTACAGGAAGTAATTCCTTCTCTGTATACATAAGAAGCTAATGAGTGATCGCCCCAAGTGCGCAGATTGTATGTAAAGACGTTCTTTACTTTCCTGGTGGATAGATTTCGTATTTGCTTCATTAGCGTTGGTGAATTCAGCTGGTTTCTGTGTGTCCCAAGTTTCCACTGTATTTTTTTTTCTCTCTTTTTTCGCAGGGATACCTCAGAACTATTCTGTGGTGATTAAGAAGTTAAATAGGTCATCTGTATCGGCCTCACACGTAATTCCTATACTGAATCGATCTGTTGTAATTTCGAGTGAGTTAGAGAAGTCGTGAAACAAAGTGTTCATGGCGTTTGTTGTCATCGAAATGTTCTATAATATCTGGAAAAGTGACTGATGACTGACTTATTATTTTATTATTGCCTAGATTGGGATAAGGCGGTTTTTATGGTGTACTTATTTCTCTTCAAACGCAGAGAACGAGTTACCACCCGGTATTTTATATTATTAATGAGCTTCTCCATTTTATTTTGGCTCCTCTAGTGCCGTCCTAATGTTCTGGCCGGGCTTTAGTTTTTCCAGCGCTACAGGCATGAACTTGGAAACAAACGAAAAATAATTAGGAAACTTTTTACGAGATGGCAATTAAAACCTTCTGGCTACCCAACGTCCATTGTCACACAAAATGTATATTTTAGACGTTCTTGCCACAAAAAGACGCGATATTTTTTAGTATCACCAACCGAAAGAATTAATGTCCATTATTCGCATTACAGGCACCATAGTAACCAAAATCAAAAAGTAACTGTCACTAACAACCACCACCTCTAATCAATAAGTCGTAGATGTAACATTAAGCCAAAATCTTCTTTCCTTTTACTTTACTAATGCCCTACTCAAAAGAGCATTTATTTTAGTTGAAACAAATGCAGAACAGTGTTATTAAAGTAAAAACATAAAACAAGTATGCCGGCCGCGGTGGCCGAGGGGATTGAGGCGCTCCAGTCACGGTCTGCACGGCCACTACGGTCGGGGGTTCGAATCCCCCCTCGGGCATGGATATTTGTGCCATCCTTAATATTAGTTAGTTCATAAGTAGTTTCTAAGTGTAGGGACTGATGACACCGTAGTTAAGTCCCATAAGCTATACAAACATTTGAACATTTTTAAAACAAGTATAGTCTAGAGCATACTAAATATATAAACTGATGAAAGACGGTGAAGGCTTACCTTGATTTAACTACACAAAAGGAGGATATAGCTGATAAAGAGGTTATTTCAATCTCACTACGAAGGTGACTGGAGGGATACTGTTTGAGTAAACTTAACGAATATTCTTGCTTTCTGCAAAAGGAAGTGGTAACACAATTGTCATTAGCTTCTTAAGTGAGGAACGATACGGATCTTTCCACTAACTGTCTTCTGGATCAAAAAGGTGCTGAAACTCATGGCAGCGACACACAGACACAAAATGTTGAAGCCCTTATTTTGAAAGCAATTATTGACTCATTATAATACTGCAAAGGCAATGGTTGACATCCGCACGTTCCCACAAATGAGATATACTGACATAAGTATGGAAAACATTTACCGACAAGTTCCACAATTGAACTATTCAAAGCGAACAATGCTTCAAGCCCTGACATATTTCCAATGCTATGTTTCATTAAATATGTTGCGAAATTAGACTCTTTAGTAGCTCATGTTTATCGAATAACTGCACACAATGAACACTCCCGCGTGAATACGAAATAGCGCTGGCCATTCATAATTGGGAAAAATATAAAAGCGTGGATACACAGAATAGCAGATCAATATTGCCTTCGTCCATCTGCTGCAGGATCGTACAGTCTATCATACCTACGACACATACGGAGGAACGCGAACTTGCTTTAATGAACTATCATGGATTTAGGAAACGTCGCCGGGCGCGGTGGCCGAGGGAACTGAGGCGCGTCAGTCACGGTCTGCACGGCCACTACGTGCGGAGGTTCGAATCCTTCCTCGGGCATGGATATTTGTGCCGTCCTTCGTGTTAGCTAGTTGATAAGTAGTTTGTAAGTTTAGGGACTGATGACCCCGTAGTTAAGTCCCATAAGCTTAACAAACATTTGAACATTTTTAGCCGGCCGCGTGGCCGAGGGGACTGAGGCGCTTCAGTCAGGTCTGCACGCCCACTACAGTCGGGGGTTCGAATCCCCCCTCGGGCATGGATATTTGTGCCGTCCTAGTTAGTAAGTAGTTCATAAGTAGTTTGTAAGTTTAGGGACTGATGACCCCGTAGTTAAGTCCCATAGACTATACAAACATTTGAACACTTTTTTTGAACATTTTTAGGAAACGTCGCCCGTGAAAACATACTTTGCTTTACGGATACACTGTTTCTTACAAAAAGTAATTCCTGGATAACAAGTCAATTTTGATCCCATAGACTATCGAAAGACGTTCGCCCCTTTGCCACATAGCCGGCTAAGGACTAGTACACGGTCATACCTAGCGTATCCCCAGGCATATGGTTGGCTCATTGAATATCCTCTATTGTTGTTGTTGTTGTTGTTGTTGTTGTTGTTGTCTTCAGTCCGGAGACTGGTTTGATGCAGCTCTCCACAATACCCTATCCTGAGCAAGCCTCTTCATCTCCACATAAGAACGGCAACCTACATCTATCTGAATCTGCTTACTGTATCCATCTCTTGGTCTTCCTCTGCGATTTTTACCCCACACACTTCCCTCTAATGCTAAATTCACAATTCCTTGATGTCTAAGAATGTGTCCTACCAATCTATCCCTTCTTTTAGTCAAGGTATGCCAGAAATTTCTTTTCTCCCCAATCCTGTTCAATACCTCCTCATTAGTTACGCGATCCACCCAACTAATCTTCAGCATTCTTCTGTAGCACCATATTTCAAAAGCCTCAATCCTCTTCCTGTCCGCACTGTTTATCGTCCATGTCTCACTCCCATACAAGGCAACACTCCATACAAATGCCTTCAGAAAAGACTTCCTTAGGCTTAAATCAATATTTGATGTTAACAAATTTCTCTTTTTCAAAAACGCTTTTCTACCCATTGCCATTCTGCTTTTTATATCCTCTGTACTGCGACCATCATTTGTTATTTTACTGCCCAAGTAACAAAACTCATCTACCTCCTTTATTGCTTCATTTCCCAATCTAATCCCTTCAGCATCACCTGATTTTCTTACACTGCACTCCATTACCCTAGTTTTTCTCTTGTTAATGTTCATCTTATATGCACCTTCCAGCACACTTTCCATTCCGTTCAATTGCTCTTCCAGGTCCTTTGCTGTATCTGATATAATTACTATGTCGTCGGCAAAACGCAATGTTTTTAATTCTTCACCCTGAACTTAAATTCCTTCTCCAAATTTCTCCTTGCTTTCCTTTATAGCTTGCTCAATGTACAAATTGAATAACATCGGAGAAAGGCTACAACCCTGTCTTACTCCCTTCCCCACCACTGCATCCCTTTCATGCCCTTTAACTCTGACAACCGCTGTCTGGTTTTTGTACAAGTTGTAAATAACCTTACGCTCCCTATATTTTACTCCTGCTTGCTTCAGAACTTGAAAGAGTTTATTCCAGTCAACATTGTCAAAAGCCTTCTCCAAATCTACAAAAGCTAGAAATGTAGGTTTGCCTTTTCTTAATCTATCTTCTAGGATAAGCCGTAAAGTGAGTATTGCCTCCCGAGTTCCTACATTTCTCCTGAACCCAAACTGATCTTCCCCGAGGTCGGCTTCTACCAGTTTTTCCACCCTTCTGTATATAATTCGTGTTAATATTTTGCAACCATGACTTATTAAACTGATGGTTCTGTAGTTTTCACACCTGTCTGCACCTGCTTTCTTTGGAATGGTGATTATAACATTTTTCGTAAAGTCTGAGGGTACTTCGCCTGTCTCATACATCTTACACACCAGGTGAAACAGGTTTGTCATGGCTGGTTCTCCCAGAGACTTCAGTAGCTCTGAGGGAATATCATCTACTCCAGGGGCCTTGTTTCGACTTAAGTCTTTCAGGGCTCTGTCAAATTCTTCTCTCAGTACAGTGTCTCCTATTTCATCTTCATCTACATCCTCTTCCCTTCCTACAATATTGTCTCGAAGTTCATTTCCTTTGTAGAGTCCCTCTATATACTCTTTCCACCTTTCAGCTTTCCCTTCTTTGCTGATGACTGGTTTTCCATCCGTGTTCTTGATATTCATAGAGCTGTTTTTCTTATCTCCAAATGTTTCTTTTATTTTCCTGTAGGCTGTATCTATTTTTCCCCTATTTATACATTCTTCTACATCCTTGCATTTGCCTTCTAGCCACTCCTGCTTAGCCATTTTGCACTTCCTGTCAATCTCATTTCTTAGTCGTCTGTACTCCATTTTGCCTATTTCATTTACTGCATTGTTATATTTTCTCCTGTCATCGATTAAATTTAGTATCTCCTGTGATATCCAAGGATTTTTTGTAGGTCTTGCCTTCCTACCTATTTTGTCCTCTGCTACCTTCACTATTTCATCTCTCAATTTTACCCATTCCTCCTCTACTGTTTTATTTTCCCCTGTTTCTGTCAATTGTTGCCTAAAGCTCCCTCTGAAATTCTTAAGAACCTCAGGTTCCTTCAATTTATCCAGGTCCCATCTCCTTATTTTCCTACCTTTTTGTAGTTTCTTTAGTTTCAACCTACAGTTCATAACCAACAAGTTATGGTCAGAGTCTATATCTGCCCCTGGATATGTTTTACAGTTTAAAACCTGGTTCCGAAATCTATGTTTTACCATTATAAAATCTATCTGGTATCTCCCGGTGTCTCCTGGTCTCTTCCACGTATACAACCTTCTTTTGTGATTCTTGAACCAGGTGTTTGTTATCACTAAATTATGTTCCGTGCAAAATTCTACCAGGCGGCTTCCTCTTTCATTCCTTTTGCCCAGACCATATTCACCTACTATCTTCCCTTCCCTTCCTTGTCCTACTACCGAATTCCAGTCTCCCATAACAATTAAGTTTTCATCTCCCTTAACTGTCTGAATAATTTTCTTTAGCTCCTCACATATTTCTTCGATTTCCTCATAATCGGCAGAGCTAGTTGGCATATAAACCTGTACTACTGTTGCCGGTGTTGGCTTCGTATCTATCTTGACAATGGTAATGCGATCACTGTGCTGGTCATAGTAGTTTACCCGCATTCCTATTTTCTTATTCATTATCAATCCTACTCCTGTGATACCCCCAATTGATTTTGTATTTATAATCCTGTACTCACCTGACCAGAAATCCTGTTCATTCTGCCACCGAACTTCACTAATCCCACTATATCTAACTTCAACCTATCCATTTCCCTTTTTAAATTTTCTAATTTTCCTACTCTATTAAGGGATCTAACATTCCACGCTCCGACCCGTAGAATGCCAGTATTGTCTTTCCTGATGATCACATCCCCTTGAGTAGTCCCCGCCCGGAGATCCGAATGGGGGACTACTTTACCTCCGGAATATTTTACCCGAGAGGATGCCATCATCATATGTTCATACAGTAGAGCTGCATGTCCTCGGGAAAGGTAACGGCTGTAGTTTCCCCTTGCTTTCAGCCGTTCGCAGTAGCTGTGTGGCAAAGCCACATTGGCTGATGTTACAAGGCCAGCTCAGTCAATCATCCAGACTGTTGCCCCTGTAACTACTGAAAAGGCTGCTGCCCCTCTTCAGGAACCACACGTTTGTCTGGCCTCTCCACAGATACCCCTCCGTTGTGGTTGCACCTACGGTACGGCTATCTGTATCGTTGAGGCACGCAAGCCACCCCACCTCGGCAATGTCTGTGGTTCATGGGAGTGGCTCCTCTATTATGATTCATTTATTAAAACTATGAAATTTTCTTTTTCTTAGTAGTTGAAGATATAATTTAAATACCAATAATGGATGTGTATAAACTATAGGCCGTATGACATCACAGGTTAAGAATTGATAGAATTCAGTATGTTGCACTTTTCAGTAAATATTTAACAAAGACGAATGTTTGGCTGTGCCACAGCTGTTCGCTGACAATGATTTTGGCTTTTTGGAAGTACTGTTGTAGGACGATGTTAAGGAAACAAAGAAAACCATGGACAAATTTCTTGATGCTGTAATGAAAGGCAACACTCCTGAAATGAAATTAAATAGAAAATAATTTTACAAAAAAAAAAAAAAAAAAAAAAAAAAAAAAAAAAAAAAAAAAAATCGAATGACTTTCGAGTACGTAATTAGTGGCAAATGTTTTATGTAAGTAACACTAAGAAATGACGTAATGTAGGACGAACACGCCATGTCTGTAATACGTAAGGTGAACAGAAGCAATATTTGCTGGTATGCCTCTGGGAAGGCACACTGTATCTGTAAGACGCCCAATGTTATTACTCTGTTGCTGAGGATCCCTACCATGACGACATGACAATAGACATTATGAAATTAGACGCGCTGCTAGGTTGATGACCAATACGTACACCCTATACTAAAGTGTAGCGTTGATGCTAACGGACCTTAATCGAAAGTAGTTGAAAGAGGGGCGATATTTTTCTCAGGAAACCCTGTTGAGTAAATTTTAAGAAACGATATTCAAATTACGACTGCGTGAGAACTTCAAATGATTTTAATTCTATGGAACCAAGTTACTTTGGTCATAAGTCCCTAGACTTACAAACTACTTAAACTAATTTAAACTAACCTAAGGACAACACACATATTCATGCCCGATGGAGGATTCGAACCTCCGACGCAGGAGACCGCGCGATCCGTAACGTGGCGCCCCATACCACTCGGCTATTCCCGCGCGGAGCGTGAGAACTCTTATACCGGAGTCGTATCTACTTCTGCATGTACACCAAGCAAAATGGCGCGGCTCAAACCCGTTTCTGCTCTTCCTGATTTATGTTTTCTGTGTTTTCCCTAAATCATTTCATGTGAATTCCGGGATGGTTCCTTCCAAAGGAATTTAGAAAGAAATTCCTTAACAAAACAATTCAAGTTTGTTCTCCATATCCAATGACACCGCTGTTTACGGTACGTTAAACCCCAGTCTTCCTTCCTTCTCTCTTCTGCATCCAAATACAACAGTAGAGCTATCTGCCTTCAGTAACTTTCTGACCAGAATCCTAAAGTTCCACGAGGTGAATGCTGGTTACATTCAACACCTACTATAGTCAGATTCGTATCACATTTGGTTTCCTTTGCTGTGTTTCTTTGTTCTACGATTCACTTTTATTTGCGCAGTCTGTATTTCATCAAGCGGATAGATATCGCATCGTTGAGAAATGTTTTCGTGGAATTTCAATAATTTTATGACGCGCACTGACATATGCTGCATAAGTTCTTTAATAAGTATGTCATCTCTAATCTTTGAATTGTCACCTCTTATCTACTTTAAGTTTTTGTGAATTGGCTGAAAGAGGGCGTTAAAGAGTTCAGTGTATTTATCTTCCTACCTACCCTAATTGTTTCCATTGATTCACCCAATACAACATTGCTTCTGTTGTGTTCGCTATGTGTGTGTTCTACAAAGGTTTGTTGCAAACAATGCTGCCTACAACCTTTCCGCTCGGGATTCAGTCTATTCCGAGTCCTTTCAAATGCCTCTTCTGCTGCATTCATCGACTGCTGTGGATGCAAACAGGTGGTCGTATTTATTTGAGTCGTGATATTTCTGTCGTCGACATTAATGAAGCGCGCGTTCAGCCATTAAGGGGTGATAACAGCAGTAATACATCGATTATGCTGTTTCATATATTTGAATGGATATTTCTCTATTTAGCATAACCCATAGAAAATTATTATGATTCAATTCTGTTCAGTGGACGTCTGCTCTACACAAACCTTAATTTAGGGTGGTTTTTCGAAATTAGCTCTTTCCGTAATGGTAAAAAGCTTATGTTCGCCACAATATGATACATCTTCATCCACGGTTCCCTTGGAAGCCTGCTCGCCATATTCGAAAGGAAACCATATTAAAAGTCATTATGTACTGAATTAAGTGTAGCTGCTGTAATGGAGAGAGAGAGGGAGGGACAGGGGGAGAGAGAGAGACCAGTGCAATAATTCTATGGAACACATGGCGAGACGTAACAAGAACTAATAAATGTTAATGTTATGTGCAGGATTGAGAAGACATATGATGTCACTGCATTTGCTCGCATAAGAAAGTTTGTCAGTCCCTGGGAATACTCATGTGTTAAGGTCAGCGAACCGTAAGCTTCCTATAGGCGATCGTTCGAAGGATGTACCACAGCTTAACTCAATTTGTAGGAAACATTCGCCAAATTTATATCCAGTGAGCAACAAAGTAATTAAGATGGGGACGGCAGCTAACTATATTGCTATTTGATGTACGTGGGTTGGAACTTAGATAGTGGCAACTATTTATTTACAACCGATACAAAGGCGTTACATATTTGTTACTGTCTTTCAAAGAAGTTGTGTACAACCCGTTGCTATCGACGTGGAAGACGTAGGATACCGTTAGCAGAGCCTGTTCTTTTAATGGAGCGAATGGAGCGGTTTACTGCCTGTTAAATCTCTGGAACAGTTCTGAAGCGAATGTCACTAAGTGTTTCCTTCATCTTGGGAATCAAAAAAAAAAAAAAAAAAAAAAAACGTTCAAATGTTTGTAGAACTTATGGGACTTAACTACGGGGTCATCAGTCCCTAAGCTTACAAACTACTTATGAACTAGCTAAGACTAAGGACGGCACAAATATCCATGCCCGAGGGGGGATTCGAAGCCCCGAACGCAGTGGCCGTGCAGACCGTGACTGGAGCGCCTCAGTCCCCTCGGCCACCGCGGCCGGCTCTTGGGAATCAAATCAAAGTCACAATGACTAAAGTCCGGGGAGTATGGTGGATGACAGAGTACTTCCCAGTCCCATCGATCGAACAGAGCAGCCACAGCTTGTTCTGTTCAAAAATCAAATGTTCAAATGTTTGTATAGCTTAAGGGACTTAACTACGGGGTCATCAGTCCCTAAACTTACAAACTACTTATGAACTAGCTAATCCTAAGGACGGCATAAATATCCATGCCCGAGGGGGGATTCGAAACCGCGAACGCAGTGGCCGTGCAGACCGTGACTGGAGCGCCTCAGTCCCCTCGGCCACCGCGGCCGGCGCTTGTTCTGTATACCCCACGCATTGTCGCGCAAAATGACGGGTGGGTTGCACGGGAAGTGTTGCCGCTTCTTTCGAAAAGCTGGTGGAGGAACGTAATGCGTTAGGACAACACCATCACAGTCGTAGACGAGAATCACCATAACTTTCACCATACTGGAGCTCTGACGCCTCTCGAAGACTTTGATGATATTGTCTCTAAAACAAAGTGACACCGTTACGTTATACCAGTCGCTCACAACTGACTATTTCCCTCGACTGTGCGCACGCCGGTGACATGGGACGGACGAGTCCATTAGCAACAACGTGTACTTTCAATGGCAATACTAGATTCAATTGCACAGCGTTTAGACAGAAGTGTTGTCACTATTTAAGTTCCAACCCTCGTATAATCCTCAAAACACACGTGTACATCTGCGCGTCGCACATACAGGAACTAGGACGACCAAAGCCACATCATCATTTGACCCTCAAAGTATGGACAAATTTCAACTAATTCTCTCCCTAATTGATAGACTGGAACAAAGCTGATTAGATTTTGTAGGTGGAAGGAAGTACCAGCAGTTTAGGCTTGGTAGACAGCAATTTGATATGTGGTTCGTCACGAACTACATGAGGTGATATATTCCAATCGCCAGCAAAATCAAATGTTCAAATGTTTGTAGAGACTATGGGACTTAATTACGGGGTCATCAGTCCCTAAACCTACAAACTACTTATGAACTAGTTTGCACTAAAGACGGCACAAACATCCATACCCGAGGAAGGATTCGAACCCCCGACCGCAGTGGCCACGCAAACCGTGACTGGCAAGTCGCAGACCGCTCGGCCACCGCGGCCGGCCAAATCGCCAGCAGAACAGCATTCAAGTAATTAGTGAAGGTAAAAAGTCTCATTCTTGCTGGTTCACAGGGAAGTAAATCGGGGTTCCTGAGACATCTACCATATCTCCGCTACCTAATTTCCTATCATATACAAACTTTTTGTGGCCAACAACAACCAACACGCTACAAGCTGTACGTAGCAAGAACATTACCGTTCCATCGGCACCCAATTATGTTATAATGGGCATTCGATGGTAAAAAATGAGCTTATTTGGAACGTCAGATCATCTGACCACATTATTGTTCAGGACATCTGGACTCTGAGAAATATGCGTAACTTCAATCTAACATGCCCAAATCAAAATATTAGATGAACAGTGGATGATCTGTTATGAATAAAGATAGCTGCGCAATGCTTTCTACGATCAGTTATACCACGCTAAGATAGCCTGAAAAATAAATTCAACACTACCACTTGTGTGCAAGGAAGGCAACTCATTTTTAAAGATTTGTGCATTTATGTACCGTACTGAATAAGGCGTTAGATGAGTGTGTAAAGAAGGCCATCTAGATTATCGACGTCAACATCTCGGAGCTGTTTGGCCAGGAGGGTTGTAACACTGCTGACTGACGGAGAAAGGAACCATAATATACACCATACATATTGTTTAGTCTTCAGTTATGTATAATCGTTCACTATGACACTCAGCCTCAGCAACCTTGGTTCAATTAGTTGATCTGGTGACACACAGATTTAAGTGGTCTCCGATGGCAATCCATTAAAGAATATGACAGAGGTTTGCCGGCATTGCCAGCTATAACGGGAGAAGTAGTTTATGAGGAATTAAGTGGCCAAAGTTCAAGCGTGTATAATAGCAGAAGCCGTTTTAAAGCGTTTAACGACAAATAACGCATTAGAATGTAAATAATATGAGTAAATGTGGAAAATAATTTTTAATGAGTAAATTCCAGTATGTTTTACAGTAACCTGAAGTAATCAGCCCATCGGCATAACCGAACGGTTGAGCCGAGCGGTCTACAGCGTCTCGCTGCGGAGCGCGCGGTTGCTCGCCGTGGAGGTTCGAGTCCTCTCTGGGGCATGGGTGTGTGTGTTCGTCCTTAGGCTAGTTTACCTAGGTTTAAGTAGTTTGTAAGCTACGGACTGATGACCACGCATTTTGCTCCGATAGATTTAAAGACATATGAACATTTTTTTATTATTATTACTGAGGCCAGACACTTGCAGTAATGCGGACTGTATTACCATGTTATTTGACCAGAAGCACATCGACCACCAGTGACTGACAAAATGACGACACAGCAAGGCGGATTACATTAGACTTAGAGGCATAGACCCAAGGTGTAAAGTTCCCGATGCAAACCAGCCACAAACAGCAGAACTCAACCGAAAGATGAAGTACCTAAGGACCACCGAATCATTTGGCGGAGCTGGACGGCTGTATGCCGTCTAGATTGTGTCACGTGACGTCATCGAGAGTGCAGTGTGTAGCGGTAGTGTACACAAGCTGTGCAAAGCGCCGTGGAAACTCATCGTCATTGTGCAACGGCCCTGAACCCTGGATGCTTGACGGTCAGCCCTGCCGGCCAGCACACCCCTCGCCACTGTAGTAGGCAGGTGACACCCCCACCTATCGAAAACAAGTGATCAATGCTTGCGGAACGATTGGCCCCGCCTCGGTAGAGTTGCCGAGCGTTCTAGGGCGCCTACCTGCGGAGCTCGCCGCTGCTCACCGTCGGAGGTTCGAATCCTCCTCCGGGCATTGGTGTATTTGTTGTCCTTAGCATAAGTTACTTTAACTAGCTTGTAAGCCTATGGACTGATGACCAGAGTAGTTAAGTCCCATACATTCACAAACATTTGAACGTTTCGATTAGCCCTGGATACACAAACCACTGCTATACGAAATCAGATGCGATTATAAAAGGAGCCTCACTGTGGGTGTGCATCTGCCCTACTGGTCGAATCGTCCTATGTACAGTTTTTTAGGGCATTCGGATGTGATAGTGATTAAATGTTGGATTAAACGGAAACGTGAGGGCAGCATTCTCATCGTCTAATATCCGATAGACCAGTTTTGTTCGCCAGAAGAGAGGTTAGCTATATTATTCGCCAAATAAATCGTAACCTCCCACATCTGCACGTAACATCTGGGAACATCTGATACGTTTTTTGTCAAAAATTCAAAAATGTTTGTATAGTCTATGGGACTTAACTACGGGGTCATCAGTCCCTAAACTTACAAACTACTTATGAACTACTTACGAACTAGGACGGCACAAATATCCATGCCCGAGGGGGGATTCGAACCCCCGACCGTAGTGGCCGTGCAGACCGTGACTGGAGCGCCTCAGTCTCCTCGGCCACCGCGGCCGGCGTTTTTTTGTCAATCTGGACTAGTATTGGTTGACTAGTAACAGCTGAGGAAGGAATTACCGTCTTGTCCGTAGGCTGTCATTAACAACACAAATGGTTTCGTTTGCAACGGTGCCGTGACCCGGAAGCATACACATTTTTCAACAAATACAGCTCGTTCGCACATTGCACTTGCCTCTATGAACTGTGAGCATGCCATTTACGTAGGGTAGAGCGGGACTAATTGTCTAAAGGGGCTTTATGAATAATTGTAAGCTTTTCCACAAACACCGCAAACAACAGCGAAGTGGAGACGTCATAATGTGTTTTTTGCTGTCGGTGGTTTTTTTGTATTTCCTTTTTATTTTTCTATTTCCTTTCCTGTCTCCAGAAATTGACGCAAGATTTATTTAAAGTGTAGAAGGTAAGTAGCTCACAACTGGTCATTGCACGGTTTGTAAAACTGACATGGTGTTTGGTAGGGATGTCCTGCAATTTGTAGGAAATGAAAGCCATCAATGAAACTGGGTTCTCCCTACGCCACAATGGTGACTTGTACTACTATTTGTTAGTGCATTGGGGGAACTACTTCGCAATATCGTTAAAGTGTACTTCGGGGCTATTTGAATAAAGAACGGGGCTTGATGAATATTGGTGGAAAACTGATTGAATGTGGGGTAAAGTGCCTTTACAAAAGATTTTATTTTTTCTAATACTATTGTAATAAATTATTCTTTCATTTTCTTCAGATGGTGACGACCTATAAATGGCAAGGAGGCACCTACATCTACGTGTATACTCTGAAAATAACATTGAAGTGCATGGCATAGGGTCCATCCAACCACTTTTATGATATTTCTATATAGTTACACTCTCTAATAGTTCGCGGGAAAAAAGAACAGTTAAATCTTTCTGTTTTCGATCTGATTTATCTTATTTTATTTTGATGGTCATGTCTCCCTATGTAGGTGCTAACAATATATGTTCGCATTCTGAAGAGAAAGTAGGCGAAAGGAATTTCACAAATAGATACCGCCGCAACAAATAACGCTTTCTTTTAATGATTTTCACCCCAAATCGTGCATCATTTCCGTGACACTCTCTCGCCTATATCGCGATAATACGAAACGAGCTACCCTTCTCTGAATTTTCTCTAAATCGTCCGTCAGACCCACCTGGTGTGGATCCCCCAATGCACAGCAATACCCCAAAATAGGACGCACAAGTGTAGTGTAGGCAGTTTCTTTAGTAGAACTGTTGAATCTTCTAAGTGTCATGCCAATGAAACGTTGTCTTTGGTTCGCCTTCCCTACAATATTTTCAGTGTGTTCTTTCCAATTTAAGTTGTTTGTAATTGTTACTCCCAGGTATTTAGTTGAATATTTACGGTTTAAAGGTATGACTGATTTATAGTGTAACTGAAGTGTAACGGATTTCCTTAATGGATGACCTCACACTTCTCATTATTAATGGTCAATTTTCAATTTTCGCACAATGCAGATATCTAATCTAAATCATTTTACAGTTCCTTTTCATCTTCTGGTGACTTAACTAACCGATAAATGACAGCATCTTCCGCGAACAATCTAAGAGATCTACTCAGATTTTCTCCTAAATCGTTTATAAAAATAAGAAACAGTAGGGGCCCTATAACACTTCTCTGGGGAGCGCCAGATATCACTCATGTTCGCCGGCCGCGGTGGCCGACGAGACTGAGGCGCTTCAGTCACGGTCTGCACGGCCACTACGGTCGGGGGTTCGAATCCCCCCTCGGGCATGGATATTTGTGCCGTCCTTAGTATAAGGTAGTTGATAAGTAGTTTGTAAGTTTAGGGACTGATGACCCCGTAGTTAAGTCCCATAAGCTTAACAAACATTTGAACATTTTCACTCATGTTCTAATCGACGTCTTGCCGTCAATTACCACGTATTGTTTCCTTTCTGACAGGAAATCACGAATCCAGTCGCACAACTGTAGCGGTATTCCATAAGCAAGCAATTTGATTAGAAGACGGTTGTAAGGTACAGTGTCGAAAGCCTTTCGGAAATCTAGAAATACGGAATCTATTTGGCGTCCCTTATCGATAGCACTCATCACATCATGTGAGTAAAGAGCTGGCTGTGTTTCACAGGAACGATACTTTCTAAATTTGTGTTGATTATGGGACAATAGGTCGTTCTCTTCGTGGTAGCTCATAATGTTTGAAGAAAGTAAATGTTCTTACATTTTGCTGCAAACGGCCGTCAGTGATATAGGCCTGTAATTTTGCGGGTCACTTCTATTGGCTTTTTGAAAATTGGAGTGCCCTGTGCAACTTTCCAGTCTTTGGGAAAGAATCTTTGGCTGAGCGAGCCGTTTTATATGATATAAAAGTAGCATCAGCATACTCTGAAAGGAACCTAATGGATACACGATCGGGACCGGGAGACTTACTTTTGGTAAGTTATTTAAGTTGCTTTAACACTACAGGGATAAATACTTCTAAATTACGCATGGTGGAAACTGTTCTTGATAGGAATTCTGGAGTATTTGCTTCGTCTTCTCTTGTGAAGGAATTTCGGAAAGCTGCGTTAAGCAATTCTGCTTTAGCAGAACTGTCATCAGTAGCATCACCATTTCTATCGTGTAATGAAGGTATTGATTGTGTTTGTGCAGAATGGAATGGGACGAGGGATCGATGAATGAGGCAGTTGAAGTGACGATGAAAGGCATATCACTATCAGAAGCCAGTAAAAACTATGGAGTGTCATATACGAGTTTGTACCAATGCTATCAAAAAGAAATAAAATCGCCCTGACGTGTTTTACGGCTCAAAAAATGTTCAAATGTTTGTAGAGTCTATGGGACTTAACTACGGGGTCATCAGTCCCTAAACTTACAAATTACTTATGAACTACTTACAACTAAGGACGACACAAATATCCATGCCCGAGGGGGGATTCGAATCCCCGGCCGTAGTGACCGTGCAGACCGTGACTGGAGTGCCTCAGTCCCCGTGGCCACCGCGGCCGGCTTTTACGGCTCACTTTAGATTTGTAGTTTTATACGCTCTTGCAAACATTTCGGACCAAAATAATAATCTAAATGATTAAAAATTATGGTGATATGGTTACGACTCTACTATTGTGGTAATTTGTATGCACCCATTCTTTCTGAATTTATTTTAAGAAACAGCCATAATTATATGACATTGGAGTTTAGCTTTTACAAACATACTCTTTTTTGAACGTTTACCTCTTTGAACTATCATTTTAATATCTCTCCCACATTTTCATTATATTTTTCCGTGAAAATATTACCACCTGTCTTGCCTTGGTTGTTTGCTCAAAGTTTATTTTCTTCGCCTGTAGTGGTTACGAATAAATATACCCTGGAAGGAACGTAGCGTACATTTGCCGTTCGGACGAGTGGCTATAGACTGGATGGAACACGGCGTACATTTGGCGTATGGAAATCAGTCACGTGACATCCCTCGCCCGAAACTACCTTTTGCATACGTCATCTTGCTTTCCGTATTAGATGATTTTCTTATTATAGCTGAAGCGTTGTCATTTCAAAGCAATGCCGCACTGAAAATTATCAATAACAAGTCATTCTTAGGACAATGAATTATAATGTAAAGTCAAAAATGCTGTGTTAGCAGTTAACACGTGCCATCGATGGTACGAAAATTACGGGTTAGTCTCGCAGCTGTTCGCCGTAACGTAATGGGCGACGAATTTGTTTGTGATGTAGAAACATGTTAGATGGTGTTTCGAAACTTGATAAGGTGCGGTGACTCAGCGCGCTCGGTCAGAGGGTTGCCAGCATGGTAGCTCGAAGCCCTCTGTAACAAATAAACGGAGTGAACAACGAAACGATCAAAATAGAACAAAACATACCAACGTCCACAAAGTAGCGGTCAAAAAGAAGAACCAATGAAAAGAGACAGAAAGAAAGAGGGTTCAACGCCACCTATAAAAGGAAAAAAAAAAAAAAAAAAAAAAAAAAAAAAAAAACTGAGCCAAATTCTCAACGAACAACCAAGGACGAAGATGAACAAACGACCACAGAGAATCGATCTCTCTGAAGACACAAATATAAAAAGAAAAAAGTAAAGCCACCACTGACAATTTTTCCCCTCTTCTTCGTAAATGATTTTCGCACACTCTTGTTAACTAAGCACAACTATATACTGCAAGATTACGAGTTGTTCAAAAGTAACAGCGCTTTCTCTGAAAAGTGCATTTATTCTGTTTCGATAACATGCCATGAAATATATACCAACGAATTGTAGACATATACTAGGGAAAAAAAACAACAGATAATTTGTTGCGATGTATACACTTCCCTTCCGTTTCATTAAGGAACGACAGTTGCCACAGAAATCTAGGACTCCGTTAATATATGAAACCACCAGTATTTTCACGTTGTTTAGAATATTCATTATCACAGTACCCTCCCCGTTGTTGTGCAAATGCTTCAGAAGACCACTGTTCAATTCGATGTTACGCATGTTCACGAAATAGAAGAACGCACATTTTAGACGGAGCACATTTTCAGATGCACAATTCTAAACATTGTAGCACATAGCTTTTTTTAATTAATAAGGGTGCCCGAAACCCTTTTAGGAGCCAAGGCAAAAAAACAAAAACAAAAAAAGCAAAAAAACAAAAAAAAACAAAAAAAAAAAAACGATAGTAGTGACTGCTATCAAACTACCGACCACGTGCATCACAACCTACACTACAATACAGCCGGCAGTTACGAAATGATTTATTAATTTTCGTACTATTTCTGGCAGTTGTTAACTGCTAATATGGCATTTTAGACACTAGATTATAATTTATAGTACTAAGAACGACGTACTTTTGTTAATTCTTCAGTGCGCCATTGTTTTGAAATGACAATGCGTAAGTTGTACCACGAAAATCATAAAATACGGCAAGCAAGTTGGCGTATGCCAGGGAGAGTTCTAGCAGCACCCCCTATAGGGGGTGCTGGTTCTAGGCGAGGAATGTGACGTGACATCTCCGAACGCCTGGCTTACGTAAAATCAAGTGACGGTGTCAAATCGCAGTTATTTTAGCAAATATCTCTGAAACGATACGAGATATGAAAAAAAAACATAACAGAGCAAAATTGTAGAAAATTTTCTTCTCCACAAATTCGGTTATTCAGTTTTCGTGTCAGATGAATGGTTAAGCCGTTATTTTCATTTAAATTTCGAGCTGACAAAGGACGATCGCAAATGCGCACTTTTAGTGTTACTACCGTAACCTAAAGTGGGCCAGTATGAAGTTAGTAATCTGTTACCAAAAAGTGTCGTCGATGTAGTGCCTTTTAAAAGATTCTTAAGATGAGACGATGGAATGGAAATGAGGATTCTGCCAGAGGAAATGGTCACGCGTTGCAGATGAAGACAAACGTGAATGGATACAATGACAAACATGTACCACCTTCTATCATGAACAGTGTTTATCTGCGAGAGATCGTAATCAGTTTGTCTGTGGACGCTGCAGGCGATTTACGAGAACAGAAACATTCCATAAGCGTTACATTAATTTAATGTGAAATTACTAGTGTAATTATTATTGTAACTAGAGGTAATGAGTATTAAATAGAAATGAGCGTATTTTCTGCTAACATTCCACGTAATTTAGTCGTGCATTTGCCCATAATTTACCTTTTTCAAAAAGCCCAGCCTCTATCCGAATAGCCCCACTGAAATGCACTTTTGTGCAACCGGGAGGGTAAATCGAATAACAGCATAACATAAATGTTTGACAATCGCATACAACCACCGTTCATCAGTAGGATAAGTATACCCATGGAAGTAGTAAATGTTTAAAACAAAAATTAAGTTAATTACTTTCACTAAAAATTTGGTATAAATTAAAATTATTCTTATAGCCCTCCTTCAGTGGCCAGCAGTTTCAAAAATGTTCAAATGTTTGTTAAGCTTATGGGACTTAACTACGGGGTCATCAGTCCCTAAACTCACAAACTACTTATCAACTACCTTATGCTAAAGACGGCACAAATATCCATGCCCGAGGGGGGATTCGAACCCCCGACCGTAGTGGCCGTGCAGACCGTGACTGGAGCGCCTCAGTCTCCTCGGCCACCGCGGCCGGCGCCAGCAGTTTCTGCAGATCTTCTCCCGATAACACGTTTCACTGACCAGCTTTTTTCACTTCAACTCCATCCTAGTGCCAGTGTCTAGAGTATTAACGTACCGTTACAGAAGTTTTAATCAAAATTTCCTCAGAATTTGATACAACATTTTTATTACACCCTTCCTAAGCGAATCACTGCATGCATCCTGGGCAGAGGGGCTGCAACACTGTACTTGTGAGAAGACTCATACTTCTAGGCTGTTGTAAATGTCACTCGCATTTTTAATCAATGTAGTAAAATATGACACCATTTCGAATCGTGAAGTTTCATTTCCTTTCCTTATCCCTTTCTGGCCAAGGACGCCTGCTCAAGGCCAAACGTGCGGTGTCAGAGCGATCGGAAAAGATAAGTAATTTAAGTAGAAATAAAGCGTAGTTTAACACTATAAGTAGCTAAAAACATTTATTACAGTGCTCTTAAAGCTTACCATTAAAGGTTTTTCTTTTACTCACGTATTTATCCAGTAATCACTAAAAGTACGGTTTGTTTACATACGTCCTTGTTAGGCCTAAATTCCGAGTGTTCATATTTAGCGTTTCTCCGTAATTTTAAGTGCATTTAACACAGTTAACTAACTAAATACGTTTATTAGTGTCGTCTTCAAGCTCACCATTAAAGGTTCTTTTCTTTTTTCGCGCATTGGCTCATTAATCGCGAAAAGTGTTTTGTGTACATTCATAGGCCAAATTCGCGAGTGTGAAAATTTAGTGTTATACCGCAATTTTAAGTGCATTTACTAACAGCTTACACGTATTTTAGTGTCCTAAGCAAATCTAGTAACCCTTGTATTATTAGTTAATATATATTGTCAATATCACGTAGTAACAATCATGAATGCAATGTGTTTGAGCTGCAGTAGGTTTGTTCGTTTTGGGTTTCAATGCAGCTGTTGTAACAAGTGGTTTCATTGGGGGGGGATGTAGCGGTGTGGGAAAGAGGGAAGCAAATGAGTCTCTTCCTTTGTTTTGCAAAGTGTGTTCAAGGGACAGAAAAATAGCTGAACAGGAAGGGAAGATTAGGGCCCTTCAGGCTGAACTGGATAGTGCTAGGGAGGAACTTACGAGGTTAAGGGGGGAGAAGGGTGAGCATGGGTGGGAAGTGGTAGCAGGGAACAGGGGCCACAGAGAGAGTATAGTTCCTGACAGCTTCACAATTGGCACAACCAATAGATTTGCCTTGCTACCACAGTCAAGTGAGGAAGAGGCTCCTTTAGAAGTAGGTGCAGTTAGGAGGCAACAGACTTTCACAAGGAAACCAACGGTTTCAAAAAAAGTAGATAGTAGGAGGAAAGTTCTGTTGTTAGGAAGTAGTCATGGAAGAGGTGTGGGCCAGATTTTACAGGAAAAACTAGGTGACAGGTACCAGGTCACAAACATTTTCAAGCCCAGTGCAGGTCTAAGCCAGGTGGTAGAGGATATAGGTTCCTTGTGTAAGGGTTTCACAAAACAGGATCATGTTGTTATAGTGGGTGGGGTGGGAAACAGCATTGATAGGGATCAGGGCTACAATATTGAGTGTGACCTGGTTAAAATAGCTTCTGCAACGACTCAGACAAATGTTGGACTGTTGCCTGCTTTCATGCGGTACGATCAACCCCAATTGAACCGCTCCGTCAGGAGAGTCAATATGGAGATTGATCAACTGCTTAGGGCGGACACTCTGTCGGACATCGGTTTGGTTCCTGTGGATGCTATTGATAGGTGGGATTTCACTAGACATGGCCTACATCTCAATAGGAAAGGGAAGGGGAAACTAGCTGGGTTGATAGCAAAGTCCTTAAGGGGGGACACTGCAATTCATGAAGGTACTTCTTTTTTAGGCTAAGATCAGTGTCCAGTGAGAAGCTCAGGCAGGCAGGTGCTAAAAATGTTGAAAAATCAAATATTTCTCAGAGAAGTAAAGTAAAAAATAATGTTAGCATTTTTCACCAGAATATTGGGGGACTAAAGAATAAAATAGATGAGCTTTTAGTTTGTTTAGATGCTATAGAAACTGATAATGTAATAGATATACTATGCCTGTCTGAGCATCACATTGTCACTGGTATGGAAAATGTGAATGTCAGTGGATATAAATTAGTCTCAAATGTAAGTAGAGATAATAAGATAAGAGGAGTTGCCATATATGCCAAAAGCTATCACAGTGTAAAAAATTTAGAAACAAAAAAGTTTTGTGTAGAGCAGCATATTGAAGCATGTGCCTGCCAGCTTAAACTTAATGATGATTATCTTATAATTGTAACAGTATATAGGTCCCCTTCAGGGAACTTTCAGTTATTTCTGGAAAACTTGGATGCCTTGTTGTGCTATCTGTCAGATAGGGGGAAGCAAATTATTATTTGTGGTGATTTCAATGTAGATTCACTGAAAGAGTGTAATAGGAAGAAAGACCTGGAAGTCTTACTTGGCTCATTCAATCTGACATCCGTTATTGATTTTCCTACTCGGGTAGTAAAGGACAGCAGTACATTGATAGATAACTTTTTTATAGACCAAGATAAGTTTAACAACATAAATGCTTGTCCCATTGAGAATGGTCTTTCGGATCATGGTGCACAGCTAGTAACAGTATATGAAATAGCTCCGTTCAGTAATTCGAAACTGTCCACCAGAATAGTGCGCTCGATTAATGACTTAACAACTAAAAATTTCAAAGAAAGTCTACAGCAGTTAGACTGGGATGAGGTTTACAAGGAACCTGATTTTAATTTAAAATATAATTTATTTCACGATACATTTGTAAGGGTATTTGATAACTGTTTCCCCAAGAAATTAGTAAAATTTAATTCTAAGAAACCATGCAAAAAACCATGGCTTACTAAAGGTATAAAAATATCGTGTAACCGAAAAAGGGAACTATATCTGTCCGCAAGAAAGAGTAATAACCCAGAAACAATAAAATATTATAAAAGCTACTGTGCTACATTAAGAAAAGTTATTAAAAAAAATCAAGAAGCATGTGCATCATGTCTGAGATTAGCTCCTCTGATAATAAAATTAAAACAATTTGGAATATTATTAAAAGGGAGACAGGGCAACCAAGAGCAGAGGAAGAGGGTATTACCATCAAAACAAATGAAAACTTTATCAACAAAAAGTCAGAAGTTGAAAACATTTTAATGATTACTTTTTAAATGTTGTGGAGAAAATAGGATCTAAATGTTCATTAGAAGGAGCAAGGCAATTAATGGAAGAGGCCATACCCACACAATTTGATACAATTGAAATTCCACCCACCTCACCTTCAGAAATTAGGAAAATAATAAACTCTCTCAAGAGTAAACGGTCATATGGAATTGATGGCATTTCCAGCAGGGTATTAAAAACTTGTTCCCAGGAGATAAGTAGGATTCTCAGTCATATTTGTAATAGCTCATTAAAGCAGGGTATTTTCCCAGATAGACTGAAATATGCTATCGTTAAACCTTTGCATAAAAAAGGGGATACATACGATGTCAACAACTACCGGCCCATCTCACTTCTGACAGCTTTATCAAAGATTTTTGAAAAAGTTATGTATTCTCGAATTGCTTCATATATTAGTATAAATAAAGTTCTAACAAAATGTCAGTTTGGTTTTCAAAAAAGCTTTTCAACTGAAAATGCTATATACACCTTCACTGATGAAATATTAAATGCTTTGAATAACCGGACATCACCAGTAGGGATTTTTTGTGATCTTTCAAAGGCGTTTGATTGTGTAAATCATGGGATTCTTCTAGATAAGCTTAAGTATTGTGGTATGAGTGGGACAGTGCACAAATGGTTTAAATCATACTTAACTGGAAGAGTGCAGAAAGTTGAAATAAGCAGTTCACATGATGTAGATGACACAATTAATTCTTCTAACTGGGGATTTATTAAAAATGGGGTCCCACAAGGTTCGGTCTTGGGTCCTTTGCTGTTCTTAATATATATTAATGACTTGCCATTCTACATACATGAAGATGCTAAGCTAGTACTTTTTGCTGATGATACAAGTATAGCTATCACACCTGACAAACAGGAATTAACTGATGAAATTGTAATTGATATCTTCCAGAAAGTCATTAAGTGGTTCTCTACAAATGGACTCTCATTAAACTTTGATAAAACCCAGTATATACAGTTTCATACAGTAAATGGCATGACACCATTAATAAATTTAGACTTTGAACATAAATCTGTAGCTAAGGTAGAATATTCAAAATTTTTAGGTGTTTGCATTGACGAGGGACTGAATTGGAAGAAACATATTGAAGATCTCCTGAAACGTCTGAGTTCAGCTACTTATGCTATCAGAGTCATTGCAAAATTTGGTGATATAAATCTCAGTAAATTAGCTTACTACGCCTATTTTCATTCACTGCTTTCATATGGGATCATATTCTGGGGCAATTCAACATTGAGTAAAAAAGTATTCATTGCACAAAAGCGTGTAATCAGAATAATTGCTGGAGCCCACCCAAGAGCATCCTGCAGACATTTATTTAGGGATCTAGGGATACTCACTGTAGCGTCATAATATATATATTCACTCATGAAATTTGTTATTAACAATCCGACTCAATTCAAAAGTAATAGCAGTGTGCATAGCTACGACACTAGGAGAAAGGATGATATTCACTATTCAAGGTTAAATCTAACTTTGGCTCAAAAAGGGGTGAATTATGCTGCCACAAAAGTCTTTGGTCACTTACCAAGTAGCATAAAAAGTCTGACAGATAGCCAACTAGTATTTAAAAAGAAATTAAAGGAATTTCTGAATGGCAACTCCTTCTACAATGTAGATGAATTTTTAGATAAAACATAAAAAAATATATAAAAAAAATTAAAAAAAAATTTAAAAAAATTTACAAAAAAAATTCTTAAAATATAGATTGTCAAGTATAGACATAATTTACTAAACTGACACGTTCCACATCATTACGAAATGTCGTATACATGATCTAAGGAACAAGTATTAATCTAATCTAATCTAATCTAATCTAACACCTTTTGTTAAGCAGTACACTAAGATAATAATTACGGAAGTATTGCCGCAAAGCGTTTTATGAACAAACTGAACTCATTAAAAAAAATTATTCAATCCAATCAGTAATCAAGGCGTAGGAAAAAGAATCATCTCATTTAAAAACTCGAAACTACTATGTTATTTTAGACACGTGCGTGAACAATGTACTCTTGAAACGAGTAAACTCTCGAGTTTTACATGTTTCACGCTAGGTAGCAGCAGTGTGCGCCCACTTCAGCTGTAGTAAAAATGGTATTTCATGTTCTACGTTTTGCGCAATGCGGCTCAGTAATAACTCTTCAGTATGATTTTCGAGCAAGGCACGGTGTGGATCCTCCTATAGTACAGAGGATTAGACGATAGCATGAACAACTCCCAGAAACAGGTTGTTTGTGTAAAGGCAACTTGCCAGGCCGTCTCCCAATGTCTGTCGCAGACGCTGAAAGCATCCGCCAAAGTTTCACAAGGAGTTTGTAGAAATCCGTTCGCGGTGCTGCTCGACAGCCCGACATACCCCCGATGTGCGCCTGCAGTGTTTTCTATCGACGTTTGCAATGAAATCGTATAAAATTCAGCCACTGTGAATTCTTCGTGACGTTGACAAACAACAACATGTCGAGTTCTGTAATTTCGTTCTTGGCAGGATTGAGGCTAACTGTTTTGTTCCACGGTACGTGTTTAATGACAAGACAGCGTTCCATTTAAGTGGATACGTGAACCGTCATAATATGAGAATACACGTGAATTTGTACTACATGAGTGGATCTCTCCAAGAGTTAATGTGTTTTGTAAATTTTTACGGGAAAGGTGTACGGTCCACCTTCCTTCGCCGAGAACACTGTTACAGGAAGCACATATCTCGATATGCTTGAGAACTTTCTTTTCCCGCAATTGGAGAATGATTCGAACGACTTCATTTACCAACAGGTTGTGGCACTGCCAGACTGGCATATATGAATTCGGGAGTTTTTAAACCAAAGCATCACCAAACGGTAGTCGGTCGTACCGGACCAAATGATTCAGCCTTACATTACTGGTGCCCAAGGTCACCGAACCAGAATGTATGTGATTTTTTCTTTTGGGGTGTTATAAAATACTCCGATTATATGCCTCCGTCACTAATAACACTGAACAAAACTGAGACTTCACATATCAGCAGCTGTAAAGCTGTAACTCAAGACCTGCTCGCTGCAGCGTGGGAAGTATCTGAACACCACATTGACATACGCGCCGCAACGCGAGGGTGTATGTTAAACACCTATGAAAAGGTATGAAAAAATACTCTTTTAGTTTCCCGTTCATCAAAAAGCAAAATTCATTGATATGTTTATTAGTTTCAGAAATATAGACACGCAAAATCGGATGATTCTTTCTGATACACCCTGTATTGCGACCCGCAAACATGCCGCTTTGTCATCTATAAAAATTCCATTTTCGTTTGGGAACAGGAAGTCCTTTAATGGCTGTAAATAGTCTACAAGTAGACGAACATAAACATTTCCAGTCAGTGATTGGTTCAAATGAGCCAGAAGACACATTACATTTCACGTGAAAACAGCCCACACCATTATGAGACCCACCAACAGCTTGCACGGTACCGTTTCAAATGTTCAAATGTTTGTAAATCTAAGAGACTTAACTACGTTGGTCATCAGTCCCTAGGCTTACAAACAACTTACAGTAACTTATACTAAGGACAACACAAACACTCATGCCAGACGGATGACTCGAACCCCCAACGATTTTCAAAATGTTCAGATGTTTGTTAAGCTTATGGAACTTAACTGCGGCGTCATCAGTCCCAAACACTTACAAACTACTTGTAATCTAACTTATACTAAAGGCAACACAAGCATCCATGGCCGAGGGATGATTCGAATCCCCGTGCGCACGGATATTCTGCCACCGCACGGTACCGTTTGGACAAATTGAGATAATGATATCGTGGTGACTGCTCCACACTCGATATTTAAATTGGTTCAGATAGATAGATATTAGCGATAAAACACGCTCTATTTTTATAACAGTGTTTTAATTACGTAGCTTCTCAAAAGTAATGGAATACGTTTCTTAATGACCGCTTTTCACGAACTAAGTAAAGATGTGAATAATCTGAGTAAATATATTTATAGATAGCTGAGCGTTGAACTCTTGTTTGGAGTCGTAATAGTTTTGTTACCAATGTTGATTAGAATGAAACGAAAGTCTTGTCACAGCGTTATGCACTGACGCAGATAGCGGTAGAATAACGTACACCAGCGGGCGGTGAATTGGCAGAGGTGTTACTTGCACTCCTGCGATTCATGTGGGAAGGTTTCCGAAATGAATACGGCCATTAATAGACCTTGAAGGAGGAATGTTAGTTGCAGCTAGACGCATTCTATATTCCACTTCGGAAATCGTACGGTAATTCAGTATTTCGAGATAAACAGTGTCAAGAGTGTGCCTAGAATACCAAATTTCATGGATTGCCTCTCACCACGATGAAAGTAGTGGCCGAGGGCCTGCGCATAACGCTCGAGATTAACGGCGTTTGCGTGGAGTTGTCAGTGCTAATAGACAATCACCACTTCGCGAAATAACTGCAGAAATAAATGTCGGACATAAGACGTACGTATCCGCTAGGAGAGCGGGGCGCAGTTTGCGTTAATTAGCTATGGCTACAGACGATCGATTCGAGTAAAAGCACGACATCGACTGCAGCACCGATCCTAGATTCGTGACCATCTTGGTTTCACATTAGACGACTAGATAAGAGTAGCTCGGTCACACGAGTCCCGGTTTCAGTATGTAAGAGCTGATGTAGGGTTCGAGTGTGGTGCAGAACCTACTAACGCATTAGCCATGATGTCATCAAGAACCTGTCCAAGCTGGTAGTAGCTCAATAACAGTGTGGTTTGTTTTTACATGGGATGTATTGGGAACTCTGATACAACTGACTCAATAATTGACTGGAAATTGTTTTATCCGGCTGCTTGGGTGTCACAGTGATTATTTGCGCCCATTCATGGATATCATATTTCCAGACAACGAGGGAACTTTTATGGATTAAAATGCATATTGTCAACGGACCACAGTCGTTTATCAATTCTTATGAATGCTCTGGCCACCCACATCGCCACATATGAACCCCATTGAACATGTATGGGACATAATCGAGAGGTCAGTTATTGCACAAAATGCATCACCGAGATGACTTTCGCAATTATGGACAGCTTTAGAGGCAGTATCGCTCAATGTTGCAACTATAAACATCCATCAACCTGTTGCCATGCCACGTCGAACTGCTGCACTTCGCTGGTCAAACGTAGGTTCCACACGATATTAGGAAGAATCCCGTGTGTTTTACCACCTCATTCTATGTCAGTTAGTGATGGATTGCCATCTCGTAGCAAATATGTGAATAATGTTAGTGAATATATTTATAGATTAGTCTCACCGAGATGTGTCCGTTTACACCCAGCTGGGTGACGTTTTATTAAATTTCTCAGTTAATTGGAAATTGTAGTTACGAATCATACATTTGATCAGCTGGTCAAATAACAGAGCTCTGATAACAAACTATTTCCTCTTAACTTTATCTTAATTTACCGTTTTCCCTTTTAAATATTTTTATTTCTTCGTGAAATAACACGACTAATGTGAACAATAGAGAAAGGTCAACATGCCGTTTACATTTTATGTGTAAGAACCACCATTTCTTCAAATTTTGACAACTTGCATGATTCTAAAAGCTCAGGTATTCCTGCCCCAGCGAATGACAACACAACTTGTAAAGGATCGTGTACCTATCGGCAAACACTAGCCGTACGGCACGTGCAAATTCTCTTCTTGTGAATGAACAAACTACCACGTGGCTGTGGTGATACTGCGATGCATATTGACGCGTCATCTGTAGATATCTGTGTAGCATGTACACAAGTGGAAATTGGAAACGGAGGAAGCTCACCGAATGTTCACTTAAAACGTGTTGGATTATAGGATATTTGAGCGCAGTGTTAACACACTACAAGAAGAGACAGGGTACACCTAGACGATGGAAAAAATCACATGAACTGGAATGATTTATGAGCGCATGTAGAGAAAAAATCTCTTAGCACAGCACTGTGTTCAGTGTATATCGTCTCAAAGGTAAAAGGTAAAGCAGTCAATCCGAAGATTGGTTTGAACACCACAGTGGTTTACTAGGTATGGTTCTGTTTGGAAATGGTATGCCGTTGCCTTCCTCCGACCTTCTAACTAACTTACCCAGCCAGTTATAGGAGGACCTACAGTCTAACGTGGGTTCTGAACCACGGTGCTACTCGGGATTTTTCACATCAGCAACACTGCCAGAGGGGAAAGAAGTGGAAAGTGACATATAAAAACCCTAGGACTAGGCGGGGATCGAACCCGCGACTTCAGGATTAGTAGTCTGCCACTCTACCACTGCGCTACGGAGCGTGGCTTTATTCCAGCAAGTGATGTACGTCACGTCACCATCTTTCAAAATTGAAAAAAAAAAATTATCAAAAGGTTACTCCTATAACCATTGGTTTATCAACGAAATGAACTGAGCATGTTGAATGGACATAGAATTTAAATTTCCTTCTCTACTATGCTAGTCCATTATTTTAAAAACTCTTAACTATGTATCTTTCTAGCAAAAGACTTCAGAAGGAGATTGAACTTCAAATCGGCTGCGTCCTAGTACTGCATCTTTTTAATGCGTGACTTGGATCTGAAGCTTGTAAATCGATCGTCAGGTGACAAAATAAATTAAAAATTCGTGTACACGTAGGAGTGGGCGGGCCAACTTTTTAAAGGCACATGGAAGTGTCAGTACAGCGAGCGAAGCGCCTGCTTTGCAGGGCCGTAAGGAAATTTACTTGCTGGCCTCTGGTGACGGAGCTTCAAGCTTCCGAAACTTGTCGTTCAATGAAAAGACACTTCATGTACATCTGTAGCGGATTTTTAATCCAATCAGCAAGATCGCCAATTGCACTGGAGAGTTTTGGGAGCCGGCCTGATAACAGGGCAGCTGCCTTATCAGTGTGCAGGCCTAAACTAATTACGCTGCTCATGATACCGATCGATTCCCTAGTCACAGGAGACGCCAGATCCTAACCAGATACACTGGATTGGATTTGTAAATTAGACTAGACGCCCTAGGAACTACTACGGCTTTAGTAACAGATGCACACCTGTCTAACTTGATTCCATATACGGAAAAGTTTGTAAGCCTATTGGACCAAACTGTTATAGTCATCAGTCCCTAGACTTACAAACTACCTTAACTAACTTAAGCTAAGGACAAAACACACACACACACACACACACACACACACACACACACACACACACACACACACACATGCCCTAGGGAGGACTCGAACCTGCGGCGGAAGCGGCCGCCTAGGCCGTAGCATAGTGCCTTAGACCACGCGGCCACTCCCGCGCGGCTAACTTGATTTAAATAGAGGAATAAACTGTCTAAATATATAATCTCTAAAAACACATTTTACTTAAAACGTAATACATATTTTATTTAATCCTTCTGATAGAAAGTAAAATCAACGGAATTACGAATATGTAGACTACACTCTTGTTTTTTAGCGACAACTGGAGGCTGATTTCTTTTACAGTTTTGATGCTCATATCTGAATATTCTTAAAAGAGCAGATTAACCTTATCGCTTTATTTCGCCCATAGTTCTAGGGAAGAGTGCAAGGGTTTGTTCTCGGATCTTCCTAATACGAACTAATTGACATAAACACAGCTTCTCTCCGATTGGCATTTTTAACAGGCAACAATTTGTCAGATTCTCCTTCTATTGTAGTAAACACATCTTTCTCATTACGAATATGTAGACCATTGCCTTTTTTGTTAATGACGTGTGTGAGAGCATTCTGCTGTCTGAAAGTGACGAAATAACAGTGGCTGTTCATAATCTAATCTCTGATGACTTTCTTGATCGTTCGAGTGCAGCTTCTACATTGATGAACTGATTCCATCTCATGTACTACCACGTGCAAAAAGTGCCCGAACGACCTGAACTGTGTTCTGCCTGATGTGCAAGCAATCAAAATAACGTACCTGTCCTGTAGTACTCTAATTACTTCACGATATAGTCGTTCCACTATTCAAAATGGTTGCACTAGAGAAAACTGTTCTTTATGGCAATAATTCCAGATGTACATTAACACCACGATATTGCAAGTAGCAGGAAACACGTTATTAAGTTCTTAACTGCTCGTTATTACAAAAACTGACATATGCGAAGTATTACCACATTTGTTAGAGTTAGATCCAACAAAATCTGTGACATAAAATATTCAGTAATCCTTAGACAACATTTAACATTATTATGAACAACAGATTTTACAACGGTATCAGAAATCCAATAGTTCTATAACAATTCGAAGTACTTTAGCTCTCTGATTTTTTTTTTTTTTTTTTTTTTTTTTACAACTGCAAAACTTCGTTCCTGTGGCGAACGGTTTTCTAATAACGGCTAATTACACTAGCCAGATAATGAAAACTCGATTGATAGCAGCAAACGCTGTATGGAGACTTCAATATTAACTGCGTATCACCAACAATTTATCTGTTCCATGACCGAACAAATATTTGTACTCATTTTTGAACTTGAAATGATATGACAAACTACCTTATTCTGGATGAAGAATCATTCTCATCACCTGTAGTCATTGCTAACCAAGTAAGGCATTAGTATCTTATCGATACTCGATCATGGCAAATATCGTCATAGCTGTCTGGGCATAAAAATGTGTGAAATATCGAGATTTAGCACAAATATCAGTTCTCAGATCTCAGCTTGAATTTGGTGAAAGTAACTAAAGTAAGGTGTTAGTAATCGAATATTTCTTCCAGCAGCGACATGTAATTACGTTATACCTGACCGGAAATCGTACTCTAACTATCGAGGTCCTTTCTGTGCACAAATAAACGTTTCATCTCAAATGTTAACAGGAATGAGGATTCCTGCGTGTCTGACTAACATAACGGCATCTATCGTACTTATTGATAATGCATACAGAGACATTAAAATTATTTTTCACTACTAGTCCTGTGTGCTCTTTGTACGGCTTAAAATAAAATCATATACTTTTTTTGTTGGACCAGAATTTTAATCCGTATATATGTCTTTCGCTGAGACATGGAGGCGCCTGTAGACTCGAAGAAAAAACGAAATTATACAGCTAAATGGTACCCAGAGGGTCGAATACCGCAAAAGAGGAGATCCAAATCAAAATACCGTCCGGCAGCATATTTTCAGCGTCAAAGACATTAAGAGTTCTGTGACAAACGGCCACTGGTTTATAAAATACAATAAAAGTTTTGTAATGTAAGGAAAGCTTTCTGGGACGGTAATGATTACAGTGTAACTGCTGGTGATGTGTTGTAAATAAAAATGAATAGCACCTGATGAATTTGCGTTCCTATTTCCAGACTTCCAGTAACAAGAGAGGTTGAAAAGAAACAGGAAAAGTTTTCCTCCGCGTGGAGGGGTTGGGATTTCTATATAGTATCTCACAGTTTGCATAGTTTGGACGTAGTTTATTTCTCAGTCGTTTCATTCTGACGACCTCTTTAGGCTGTCACAACATTCCAGCGATAATTACTGAAGTGTAATTTTAAAGCGCCTTTTCCCTTTATGCTACACCTTAGCTATCATAGTTAAGATTAAAGCAAGTGTGACTATACGCCATAAGACCCTACGTATTGGGCTATGTATGGTTCTGATTTAAAGGTCTGGCTCGATGTTATCTTAGGGTCGAACCGTACACCTCTGATTTCATTCCCCAGTAACATCTTTAGTAGCACATATTATCTTTTACCTGTGATCCTGTAGTTAAAACACTATGTACTGTACTGTACTGTACTGTGCTATGCGAAACAAATAAGAAATATTACATAAAAAACTGATTCATTAATAAAAGGTTTTATTCTAACGTTTGCAAATGATGTACACAGTCAGAGATTAGTTGAATAACGTTTATTCAGTCAATTGGTTTCGTATTGGAAGTGGTCAGATGAATTATTAATCATAAATTGAATAAAATGATTAAACAGTTGCATTGTTAGCAAAAAGAAATTGGTAGCACTTTCCCCCACTAACTAATCATAACTTTAAAAAACACGGAAAATCTTTATATTTCCCGAGCACTCAACATGAAATTGTCAACAGTTATATTTTGAAGTTCAATATGATTTAAGGAAAATGCAACCCGTCACTATCATTTGAAATGATCCTGTTTTATTCCGTTTACCAGTTTTCGACCCTTTTCAGGTTCATCTTCAGACGGTGCATGTGATACAGGTTCACAAGCGCGATGTTGGATGCGGTGGGAAGATGGAGACATGCTTTAATAAATCGACTTACACGTTTTTTAGGTTGTGTTTTATATCTGGAAATTTACCTGAAATTTGTTGTTGTTGTTAATTTGACTAAACATCTAGGTCATCAGTCCACTGAAATTAGTTCATTTACTAACAAATTTCGCGTAAGTTTCCAGATACAAAACACGACCTAAAACATGCAAGCCGATTTATTAAAGCAAATTTTCATAATAATATCTTCCCACCACAGAGCCAACATAATGCTTGAAATGAATCTGTAACACAGACACCATCTTAATATAAACCTAAAAATGTTCAAAAACCGGTTAGTGGAATAAAACAGTATCATTTCAAGGCAAAATGACTGGTTCCATTTTTCTTAAATCATATTGAAAGTAACAGTCACGGTTTCTAAAAATTTCCGTAATGGATAATGTTGTGACCTCGTCGCCTTTTGTTTAATACTCGTCCTGGTCTAGTTGTCAATAAAAGTACTGGTGCATCATCCTTTGACATCTAAAACATTGATATAGTTAGTATTACAAGACATTTATTGACTGAAAAGTATAATACTGAACTTTAGAACATGTGTCTGTTTCTTCTCTTTTCTTACTTCTCGCGTCGTCATCCGTATGATGCTAGCTGCGCTGTGACCTAGTTACTGCTAAATTCGTAACCGTGTTCTGACCTAGTGACTGACTGAGTTCTGAATAGTAACTGTCAGAGTTCTCACTAGTAACTGACAGGCGTCCAGACGCATGTCGGCCTAGATATAGCCGCTTGTAGAGGGCGCGCACCTTCGGTTACTCCCTCCAGGATACGCGGCGCCTGCTTGCTATTGGCTTTCGGTCGATCGCTGCCTTCTCCACGATCGTTCTCTTACGTCTGCAGTGTGGTGCTGACTTTACGCCACAACAGACAATCTAAACGTAGTTCAAGTTTCCTGAACACCATTTCTACACGCATAAGTTCTTGTGCAAAAACATAAACACATATCTGTTGCAATGGCGTTCACTTGCTCTCGCCAAATGTAGAGTCCCGAGAGGCGACTGTTCCCTGACAAATCGCGAAAAGCTCTGCACTTGGTGCGCCATTCCATAACAGTGATTTTCGACAGACACTATGCATTCTCCGATGGATGTCTGCCGGTATCTGTCTTTCGGCAGCCGAGACACGAATAACAGCAAGATGCTCCGGTCCGGTCGCATTTCTTAACCATGTAACCACAGTTCACGTGGCCGAATTTACCGCAATGTACGTCGAAACACAACAGTGCCACACTAATATCTTTCCAACTTCTCGATGTTTGTATACCCGCTTCGAGGTCACACAATATGCGCTACACAATGCCATCAAATGGAAACAGTTTCATCGCCCCTAGTAGTACCCTCATAAAGCGTGCTTTGAAATGTTTACATTTGTATAGCCTCAAACATTTTCTCTACTGACTAATAATACCGCAAATCCAAAAGGAAGCTTCAGTCACGGTCTGCACGGCCACTACGATCGGGGGTTCGAATACCCCCTCGGGCATGGATATTTGTGCCGTCCTTAGTTGTAGGTAGTTCGTAAGTAGTTTGTAAGTTTAGGGACTGATGACCCCGTAGTTAAGTCCCTTAAGCTTAACAAACATTTGAACATTTCCAAAAGGAAATTTGTTAGCGCAATGCATGTTGATGACTGTTGATGCATATTGTGGAGGTCTTTTGGTAAGGCGACACAGGTGCACTTCCACAAAATATCCATCAACTTTAATATCCCGCTGGAAATTTATTACAAATAAATGAATACTCAACCTTTGGCGTTGCAGAAGTACAGCTAGAGTAACAAAGTTGTAACATCTGTGTAAATTCTTCAAAGTTCACTTGGCTGTCCATGAGGTTTCAAAGTGTCATTCCCTGAATCTACATCTACATAAACACTCCGCAATTCATCCAAAGGCGCGTCGCGAAGGGTACTCACTACCACTACTCGTTACTTGAAAATGTTCAAATGTTTGTAAATCTAAGGGACTTAACTTTTGTGGTTATCATTCCATAGACTTACAAACGACATAAACTAACTTATGCTAAAGAAAACAGACACGCACATGCCCGAGGAAGGATTCGAACCTCCGACAGCGAGCAACCGCGCATTCCGCAGCAAGACATCTTAGACCGCTCGGCCACTCCACCGCGGCCAAGTTGCTTGCTTTCCTATTCCACTCCCGTATAGAACGACGGAAAAATGAATATTTGTATGCATGTTGTGGGGTCCCTAATCTCTCTGATCTTATCTTTGTCGTCTTTACGCGAAATGTACGTTTACGTCAGTAGAATAGTTCAGCAGTTCACCTAAAATTCCGGCGCTCGAAATTTCTTCAACAGTTTTTCTCGAAATAACGTCGCCTTCCCATTTGAGTTCCCGAACATTTCAGTAACACTCGCGCATTGATCGAATCTATCAGTTAAAAACCTAGCCGCCATTCTCTGAACTGCCTCGATGACCTTCAAAGCGATCTGGTGAGGATCCCACATACCCCACACACTTGAGCAATATTCAAGTCGAGGTCGAACAAGAGTTTTATATGCGGTCTCCTTTACAGACGAATCAAACCCTCGCAAAAATTCTACCAATAAACCTAAGTCGACCATTTGCCTTCCCCAGGACTGTGTTACATGCTCGTTCCATTTCATATCGCAATGCAGCGTTACGCCAAGATATTTAAATGATGCTAGTCTGTTAAACAACACACTACTAATGCTGTATCGCAAAATTACGGGATTGTTTCTCCTACTCATCTGCATCGCCATACATTTTTTCTACTTTTAACGTTAGTTGCCATTCCTCACACTACCTATAAATTTGGTCCAAGTCACCCCTGAATTCTACTACAGTCATTCAATGACGACATCATCCTGTATACTACAGCATCATCAGAAAACAGCCGCACATTGCAAATCACTCTGTTCGTCAGATCATTTATATAGTCTAATTAGAAAATAATAGCGGCGGTGGAGTAGCCGAGCGGTCTAAAGCGTCTCGCTATGGAGCGCGCGGTTGCTCGCCGTGGAGGTTCGAGTCCTCCCTGGGGCATGGGTGTGTGTGTTTGTCCTTAGGTTAGGTTACCTAGGTTTAAGTAGTTTGTAAGCTACGGACTGATGACCACGCAGTTTGGTCCGATAGATTTACAGACATTTGAACATTCTAGAAAATAATAGCGGCCCTATCTCACTTCCCTGGATAACTCCTGACGATACCGACTCTGATGAACACTCGTCAAACAGGGACGAATGACCAGTGTAGTTTGGTCTCTTCAACCCCAAACGCCGGCCGCGGTGGCCGAGGAGACTGAGGCGCTTCAGTCACGGACTGCATGGCCACTACGGTCGGGGGTTCGAATCCCCCCTCGGGTATCGATATTTGTGCCGTCCTAGTTCGTAAGTAGTTCATAAGTAGTTTGTAAGTTTAGGGACTGATGACACCATAGTTAAGTCCCATGAGCTTTACAAACATTTGAACATTTGAACCCCAAACCAATCGTAATCAAACACTCGCCATCAAGGACAACGTACTGGGTACCATTATTTATGTAATCTTCGAGCCACTCACATATTTGGGTACCTATTCCATTTGCTCGTATCTTCGTTAGTAGTCTTTAGTGTGTTACCCTGTCAAACGCCTTTCTAAAATGGAGAAATATGCTGTCTGCCTGTTGCCCTTCATCTATAGCTGCCATGATGTCTTGAGAGAAAAGGAAAGGGCAAGTTGAGTTTCGTACGATCGATGCTTCCTAAAGGGTGCCGACGTATGGACAGAAGCTCTTCCGTCAAAGGATATTTACTGTATTAGAACTGAGCATATGTTCAAGGATTCTATAAGAAACTGATGTTAATGACATAGGTCTATAATTTTTTTTGTCCGTTCTTTTACCTTTATAATACACGGGAGTTGCCTGTGCCTTTTTTCCATTCGCTTGGAACTCTGTGCTGGGTCAAAGATTCAAGATAAATGCAAGCTAAGTAAGTCGCCAGTGCCGCTGAGTTCTCTTTTTAAAACCAGATTGGCACCCCATCTGCACGTGACCACTTGTTTGTTTTCAACTCTCTCGTTTCTCAAAAATGTTCAAATGTTTGTAGAACTTATGGGACTTAACTACGGGGTCATCAGTTCCTAAACTTACAAACTACTTATGAACTACCTACAACTAAGGACGGCACAAATATCCATGCCCGAGGGGGGATTCGAACCCCCGACCGTAGTGGCCGTGCAGATCGTGACTGAAGCGCCTCAGTCCCCGGGGCCATCGCGGCCGGCCAAGAAATCTGTAGTCATGACTGTCACAGAGTCGACGAAGCCTTTGGTTGGGATCCTCAACTCGGCTCCAAACCAAAGAATCTCGATCCACTCTGGGAACAATGCTGCAAATTGTAAGCTCTGCTTACACCCCGCAGTCTTCACCAATTCTGCCAGCCACCCGTATGACCTGATGATGTCCTCAGAACCCAAGCGACAAGAGTCATTCGTGCCAAAATGAGTAACAACTTGCAGACGACTGCATCCCGTACTCTCAATAGCTGCTGACAAGGCCGTCTCCACATCTAGGATGAGGCCCCCCGGCAGACATGCTGAGCGCACACTGGAATTCTTTCCGGTCCTGGACGCTATCTACCTAAGGGGCTCCATAACGCGCCTAACTTTGCAGCTCCCAAATCTTGATGTACTGCAGAGTGAGGCTACTTCTGCGAGGCGTAGGTCTTCTGATTCGTAGCACAGTATCCTTTGAGGGAATCACACTGATGACTCGACAGACGCTCTGTCCTGCATGTCTTATGCGCCGACTGTTGTATTACGCTTCGGCCAGTTTTGGCGGCTGACACCAAACTACGACCTGATGGTATCAACTTTTTGCATTCCTGTGGCCACGTAGATAGTGGTGGAGTTTTTTTAGTGTCACTGCAATAAGAGCTATCAAAATGCAAGGCCATAATGTATAATAAATTGGTAGTTTGGAAATTGCAGGGCTGAAGAACAGTTTAAAAAAGAAAATTAAAAAGCTTTTCTTTTCCGTTCGTGTGCACCACTAAACTAATGGCATCTGAAGGTTATAAGTAACGTTATAAAAGCTTGCTACTGTGCATGAACGACAAAAATCAATACTTTTATCTTGGGTACTGTTACAGCTATTCACGTATCGAAACCGTAAGAAAATGAAGTCTGCGAGTGTCACTGCGGGATGTTAGAAAATGTAAGGGAGATGTTAAAAATTGATGGGTGCCGTCACATTGGGTATGCGTCACGGGCAGTGAGCCCGGGAGGGCTGGCTTGCACGCTCGCTGCCTCAAGTGATTCGGCAGCCAGCCATGCGTGCAAGTCGCTCACGACGTAATTGCCCGATAAATCTGGCCTCGTCACTGCCTGCTGCTAGTGTCGTCCCACTTCCGTGGGGGCTTCTTCTTGCGGCTTTCTCGCGCCACACAATACTCTGCTCGCATTTTATAGCCACAGCACAAAAGATGCTGCTTGTATCCAAAGAAGGGACTAACGCAAAAAAAGTGTATCCTGAACGAAAAGAGTAGTATTTCGTAGCCACAACTTAAGTAATTTTGAATAAAAGTTTCCTTAATGTGCTCATGAAAATAAGTCTTTGGAATGCATTCTATTGCTCGCTCAACTTGTCTGCCGACTTTGATACGATAATTAACTGATTGCAGGAAAAAGCGCAGAGAATAAGCGATCAGCTTCTATTATTAACTTTAACAACGCCTTTATGCGTCACCAGGAATGTTGTTTTTGACTTAGTACTTCTCTGCGTAACGGTACACTCTAAATCAACTACAATTGGTGGATTATGCACTCGTATATACTGACGTCTTTCACCCTGATACCGAGCAAAGTGGCGCAGAGGAACGATATTCAGTTGTAATAATTCGGGATAACGGCAGGCTAGTCCTCCGACTAGGTATCTCGATTTATGTTTTCCATGCTTACATGAATTCTTACATAAAAGTAAGAAGGGTGCTTTATAAATGACACGTCCGATGTCCTTCCCACATCCCGAGCCTTTTTTACCGTTTCTGGGAACTTTGTCTTGCAACACACACACACACACACACACACACACAAGCGCGCGCGCGCGCCCAAGGGACGACTCGAACTTCCGACGGAGAGAGGCCGCCGGCAATCCGTAGCAATGCCCCTTAGTCCGCACGACCAGATTGAATCAACTGTTCGATGGCTGCCATTCGTGGATTTTTCGCTTATATAATGAGAAGGTACTAAACAGAAACGGTGAGAAAAGAATTTGTTGAAACTTCCTGGCAGATTAAAATTGTGTGCCGGAACCGGGACTTGAACCTGGGACCTTTGGCTTTCGCGGGCAAGCGCTCTACCGACTGAGCTATCCCGACACGACTCACGATGCCGCCTCACAACTTTAACTTCCACCAGTATCTCGCCTCTTACTTTCCAAACTTCACAGAAGCTCTCTCGCAAACACGCAAGACTAGCGCTCCCGGAAGAAAGGACATGGTGGAGACATAGCTTAGCCACAGCCTAAGGGATGTTTTCAGATTAAAATTTATAACTGCCAGGAAGTTTCATATCAGCACACACTCCGCTGCAGAGTGAAAGATTCATTCAAGAAATTTGTTGCATAACTTGACTAAAAGAAGGGGCTGATAGAACACTTCCTGAGGAATAGTCATATTGGTAATAGAGGTAAGTGTATGATTGTGAAGGGGTGAGCAGGATTGGTGGAAGAGGACGAGAAAATCGGAGAGGGATACCCTCGAAACGAGTAAAGTTAGAACGTTCAAATGGGTGAAGTCTGCCGGTGTTATTCTTCAATGAATTAGACAGGAAATAGTAGCGTGGGGAGATGCATCAAATAGTCTTCGGACTGAAGTCCACAACAACAATAACGATAAAGTGTTCGCAAGAGGGATAGAGAACTCTATTAGGAGCCTGACGTTCCACTATCATTCTTAAAGATGTGTGCCCTAGCAAATGATTCAAATGTTTGTATAGTCTATGGGACTTAACTACGGGGTCATCAGTCCCTAAACTTACAAACTACTTATGAACTAACTTAGACTAAGGACGGCACAAACATCCATGCCCGAGGGGGGATTCGAACCCCCGACCGTAGTGGCCGTGCAGACCGTGACTGGCGCGCCTCAGTCAGCTCGGCCACCGCGACCGGCTGTGCCCTAGCAAACTTTGAAAATATTTCTTCTGAAACTTAGTATGTTATCAGCAGGTGAGATATACATACATATTCTGCTATAAAACTTCTCCTATCCTGTTCTGCTCGCAAGTAGCACGAAGGATAACTTACTGTCTATGTGCATCCACATCATATCTCATGGTACGTAAAAAGTACGTTGGCGTGAGTAGAAACATTACTCGATGAACTTCTAACACTAATGCTTCTCAATTATTTTCCGTGTAAAGACGAAGAAAGTTGTATGCACACCATGGAATTCCATTTGAGTTCACAGAGTATCTCTGTACAACTCGCGTGTCGATCGAACTTACCGGTACAAAATGTACAAGCCCGACTCTGAATTGCTTGGAGGTGTTGCGAGCGTGAAGGTCGGGGTGAGAGTTTAAAATAGGGAAAGATTAATTTTTGAAACTCACAACCACCAGCTGCGAACCAAATTCCTAAACATGCAAAAACACTGGAACTGTTATTGCGACTGTTTGACTCGTTTTCTAGGGGATGATATCACACGTTCGCAGCTTTCCTTCCCTGCATATGATTAACAAAACAAATTCATAATAAAATCAAGTTCGTGAGAGAAAAGGGTGTACTAACTACTATTTTAGAAAACACGTGAAAGTTCACTTTATGTTGTTTATTTCACAATACTTGAACCCTGTGGCTGTCGCGTCTGTACGTCGGTAAATGTACCAAATAAAGTTATAGCTCGTGAGCCCCCAGACAAAATGAATATTTGTCGCGAATTGATTTCACACCACGTGGCTGTCTCAAACACCGTTTATGTTCATGCCTATGCGACGACACTTGTTACATTAACAAATCACAGTCACTTTAATTTAATGCGATGCACACCTTGTTGCACCGGCTAATTATTCACAAACACACAGTAGCACTGGATTTAACTTGGTGCAGTCTACGACGAGCAACCACACGTGGCGATTGCCACACACAAAACTCAAGTCACCACCTCGAGATCCACATGCCGACTGAGGCAGAGCGACCCCGCCAGGCCAGCTACACCACGTGCTCTCTGGAGTCCTCACTTCCTGCCCTCGCGCGCGCGCGCCAAAACTCAACTGCCGGGGTTTTTTCCCCCTACGTCATCAACTTCCCCATGTAAGCTGTTGTAACCGATTTGCCAACGTACAGCGCTCAGCCAATACATTTCTAAAACTACTTAAAATCAAAATAATTACACTACACATTAAACAAATATTTTCTTACGTTTTTATATTAGTATAAACATTCTTTGTACTGTTTATCATAATCGTGCAATTTCTTATACCACAGATAAGTGATTTAACTGAATACTTCAAGATAAAATACAAAAGATTAATTGAAAATAAAATGAGAAATAGTTAATATATTATTTTTATAAACAAACATTGCCATGCTAGTTGTGTAACTGTCTTGTCTTCGTTGGTAATTTATTACTTTCATTGTCAATTAAACATATTACGTTAGATGTGACTATATCAGCTAATGTATTGTTTATTTATCAACAGGCTATTTTGTAATGAGGGCCTTAAAGGTTCCTAACTGCATCGTATTACTTCAAATGCCAGTAGTATTACAATATTTGTGCACTGCACTGTGCCTGGCACTCGCCATTGTCCCTCTCTCCCCTCACAGGAAACGAATTGTAAAATCCTAAGTTGGAACAAGCCACCAACATCGGCCTGCTCGCTGGCCTCCCGTCAGCTACAAGCACACAGCAAATCTCAACGTGGAGAATTTCTACCTATGGCCTAACTATAAATGTTGTCACCCAACTGTGTACATACATTGCTACCATAATTAATAAGATTAAAATTGTGTAACATTTAGTGCATTGGCATGGTCAATGTTTGCAGTGAACTTCATACTGTTTAATTATCAAATGCTATTAATTACCAGTATTTCTATTGGGCGGTAATCTCACAGTGTTCCTTTAACTCGACCTGGTTGGGATCCCAAATATCATTCGTCGACGTAATTTTCCATACGCGGTTTATTCCTAAAGTTTCCCAATAAAATGAAGTCGATAATTCGCGTTCCCTACTACTGTTCTTAAAATTCTTCGTTTGTGTGGCCATAATGTCCGTAGTTGCTTTCATAATTATGAATAGCAGTGTTTGTCCGTCTTTGCAACTACAATAAAAATGCGATATTTCTCACCAGACGCATTTCGTTTTAATGATAGTAAAACATCTTCAGTGGTCTGTAATAATAGAAATCTACAGTTTGTTTTGTTTATAGATCGAAAACAGTTCGTGCTACTCGGTATTTTTCACGTGCACAATACTGTCAGAGGTGGAAAGTGAGAGATAAAAATCCTAGGACCCGGCGGGGATCGAACCCGCGACCTTCGGATTTGTAGTCTGGCATTCTACCACTGTGCAACCGAAGAGCACTGCTAACGCTCTTTACGAACATTACAGAACGTGTCCTAGTCATTTCCATTAACTTACATATTTCTTTATTTAGAACAATCCGCGACTAATAACAATAACTCATCTTGTATCCTCCTACACTTTCCCGTACACCATAGAAACGTAATCTAACAACCGTAGCCTTCTGCTCACTCTGTTTGTCAGATCATGTAAGTATACATAGAATAGGATTGGTCCTTTTACACTTTCCTGGGTATTCCTGACGATCCCGTTGTCTCTGACGAACACTCGTCGACGTCGACAATGTAGTGTCTTGTATTATTCAAGAAGTCTCCAAGTCATCCAAGGGAGAGGGGTAAGGTGACAACTGCAAGCAGAGTGGTGGTGCATGACAGAACGAGTTGAGGGTGCCAGGTCCTGGGGCTATCACGGGGACAAGGCACAGGTCTGGCTAAGGTAAGTTTGGAGGAGCCAGCCACATGTAGGTAGCACGTGTATGTTGACAACTGTTTCCGATAGAACAACATTAACCGGGAGCTAGAAGATAAATTTCGTAGCACTGTAAGTGACCAACAGTCACGCAGATGGATCCAGCAGGCAGTATAAACAAAATATAACGTAATACCAATTGTAGAAATAAGAACGTTGCCAGCAGCTGAACTTCATGAATTACAAGCCCACTAAAACGAGCATGTCACCGAGACGATACAAATGAGATAGCAGCAAGGGAACAGCCGAGCTGTTTCAGGCACCTTGTCAGGGACTGCGAGGCTGCTCCTGCCGGAGGTTCGAATCCTCCCTAGGATGTGGCTGCTAGTGTTCTTCTCAAATTAGGTTACGTTAGTTTAAGTAGTTTCTAAGCCTAGGGACTGACGATAACAGTGGTTTGGTCCCATAGATTTTCAAACATTTGAACATTTTTGAAAAAATGAGATGTCACAATGTCTGTAACAAAATCTCACTTAGGAATATAGGTTTTAATGAAGTATATTTATAGAACATCAATATATGTTATTAATTTGTAATCTTCAGCGACGCAAGGTAATGGTATACAGTAATTAAACGACATTCTGACACGCAACAACATGCTGGACCATGTGCTTTGTCTTTGGCAGCAATAAATGATTCACGATATAATACAAACTCCATGTTGATGAAAGCAATACATAGTGAATAAAAAATATGCGATAAATCTATAAATCTTGTGTCGTCATTGCTATCCAAATCTCAGGAAGACGATATTTTTATATAAAATACCGAACTGTTCCAAAGTCTTCATTAATAAAACAGTTTTTATCAGTAAGACCATTTATTTTGTCCGTCACAGTTACACAATTTTGAAGTCAGTGACTAGCTTCGGACTCTACAGTCCATTAGCAAACCATAAGCCTTTTTCAAACCGTGATAATCCAATGCATGTTACAAATGACTTCTAAAATCTTGTACACGCTGGTGGCCCGTGGATGTATCACCAGTTTCGACTGTCATTTTAAATTTTAATATAACTAGTGATATGTATCGACAGAGGATAATGTACAAGATTTTAGCAGCCACTTGTAACATGCATTGGATTACCACGGTTTGAAAAAGGCTAATGGTTTGATAATGGACTGTATAGTCCGAAACTGGTCACTGACTTCAAAATTGTGCAACTACGACGGACAAAATAAATTGCTTTACAAAATATTCCCAGTTGCTGATCCTAAACCATCACTACGATGAATTTTCATAAGTGATTGTCAGATAGTCTTCTGCAGTAATACAACTGAAAGAAACCCTGGAAAGTGCGTGAAAATCCGAATAAACGAACTCCGCAATCATCATATCGTTATGCAAATCATGCATTTGAGTTTGTGTCTGCAGTTGAATTTGTTGGATACACAATCACTAAGAGTGTCAGTGGATAGTGGCGTACAGATGATGCAGATGTGCTGTTTTCGCAACACACAATCCTGTTCCAGCAGCACCATCATCGATAGGATTGCGGAAGTGATCAGCGTAACATCGTGTCCTGGCGCCTTTCGAAGGGATTGTGGTGTCGGTGACGTAAATATGGTAAATACGAAACTTCCTGGCAGATTAAAATTGTGTGCCGGAACCGGGACTCGAACCTGGAACCTTTGCCTTTCGCGGGCAAGGTCCCAGGTTCGAGTCCCGGTTCCGGCACACAATTTTAATCTGCCAGGAAGTTTCATATCAGCGCACACTCCGCTGCAGAGTGAAGTTTCATTCTGGATGGTAAATACGAATTAGGGAGTGCCGCAGAAAATGGCTGCACTCGTTCAACCCGTGTCCAGGGTGTATCGTGAATGGCTGAATGAGGGTGACAGTGCACAACAGACCAGTTAACGACCGTTCAGCAACCTCGATCACCGTGACCGGCGACATCTCACATGGATCGAGAATAATGACAGAAGGGCAAACAAATGCTACAAATGACAGCCAATTTGGCACAGGCCGTGGTACACAATTCTCCCAGTAGAGTCTCCGTAGTAACATGAATTCCATGGGTTCCGGTGCGCAGCGGTGGAACGTGATATAGCCGGGAGAATCACGACTGAAACTACTCCGTGGCGTTGGGAGGCACCGTTGTGGTACAGTCCACGTGAATCGACGGGAAACCGCCTGTCAAGGACGTGCGGTCCAAGGTGGTGGTATCTCGGTTATGGTGTAGGATGCTTCTCCCTGGTACGGAATGGGTCCTCCAGCTATTCTGGAAGGACGTTTGAGTGGTCCGCGATATGTTGAGCCCCTCGGGGACAATCTCCATTCATTTCGTGCTTTCAAATGCCGTTCTGCGTTGTTTCAAGATGATAACCCGCCGCCACAACGCTCACATCACATGCGAATATGCAGGGAGAGTGGTAAGACTAAGATGGACGCCACGGACACAGATTTGAGCCATATCGATCGTTTCTGGGAGGTCATGGGAGGGGAGAAATGTAGAGTTCAACGTCCCACCGACAGCGTGGTCATTGGAGACGGATCTAACGCTTGGAGTTTGGGGTAAGGGTGAGGAAGACAATCGGGCGTGCCCTTTAAAAGAAACCTTTCCGGCATTTGCCTGGAGTGATCTAGGAAAATCACGGAAAAAATGTTCAAATGTTTGGAAATCTATGGCACTTCTTTTTTTATTCGTTCCTAAGCTTACAAACTACTGAAAATATGTTAGACTAATCTAAGGACAACACACACACACACCCATCCCAGAGGGAGAACTCGAACTTCCGCCGGCGCAAGGCTCAGCATCAAGGCTCCTTTGACAGCTCGGCCACTCCACAGCAGCGAAAATCACGGCAAACCTAAATCTGGATGGTCGGAGATGGACCTGAACCATCATCCTACCGAATGCGAGTCCAGTGTCTTACGACTGCGCCTCATCGCTCGATAGGGGTCATGGATCGTTGGCTCTATTCCATATATGCTGAACTAGGGATGGCGGTTATTGCTGAAACAACCGGTTTTCGATTATACCGGTTCTTTTCATCTCCAGTTTAACCTCACTGTAAAAATTGCTCAAGATAACCGGTTTTTTAAAATAACCCGTTTTCGGTTTTTTATTGCTATTATTTCCAGTAGACTTCGACCGAAACATATTTTGCGGCCGAAACAGAAACCGTAATCAAATTTTCGGTTCTTCTAGTTTTGGCCGAAACAGAAACTTACGAAATTTAGTTAAAATTTAGGTAAATTTACGTTATACGCCAAATCACTAGTCTTTCCATATTTTGCAACAAACCCTCCCAATACTACGCCTTCTTGAGTGTGTATAAGCCTAGCCAGGAGTCCGTAGAAGACGATATACGAAGCATACATATTTACTGGCCTAATACTTCCATCGGACAGTTGCGAATATTGAGCCAACCACTCCGTAATTTGGACTTGTGAGTCAGCGCATACGAATATCTCGATATATATATATATATATATATATATATATATATATATATATATATATATATATATATATATAGTCAGTAAGTGAACTACAGTTCCTACTAACAGTATGATTGTAAATTTACGCAAATTGAACTAGGAAAGCTGTGTACCACATGATCAAAGAATGTTCAAATGGGTGTGAGTTCTTATGAGACCTAACTGCTTAGGTCATCGGTCCATAGACTTAAAAACTACTTAATCTAACTTAAACTAACTTACGCTAAGGACAATATACACACCCATGACCGAGGGGTGGAGGGAGGACACGAACCTCCGACTGGAGCAGCCACGCAATCCGTAACATGGAGCCTCAGACCGCATGGCTACCTCGCGAGGAACCACATGATCAATGTTGCCTAAACCCATATTGGTTATTAAAAAAGCTCCTCACTTTCAAGGAACTACATTAATAAAACTTGTTAGCATAACAATATGATAATACATTAAAAGTCATTATTCCAAGCTTATAATATATTTACTTACATCATAGGTATATGAATCGAATTTACCTTCTCTTCCAAGAAACATTTTGGATGCCTTCTCCTCAAATGACACAGCATCTTTGTAGTACCTCCGCCCGTCTTCAGCTTTTTAAAGCAAATGGAGCATTATACCTCACTGCTACCGTGTTTCGTGATGTACTTCCACACTCGGGATGGTGCCATTTAAGACACAACCGATGTCTGGCAACGACTGCAAGGAACTGCCGCATGACCAGACGGAGGCAAGTCTTTTACACTGCCGGTGCACGCGCGTCGTCTAATAGGCCACGCCACACGGCAACAGGTGCATCAAAACGAAACGTTTGTAGAACTTATGGGACTTAACTACGGGGTCATCAGTCCCTAAGCTTACAAACTATTTATGAACTGCCTAAGATTAAGGACGGCACAAATATCCATGCCCGAGGGGGGATTCGACCCCCCGACCGTAGTGGCCGTGCAGACCGTGACTGGAACGCCTCAGTCCCCTCGGCCACCGCGGCCGGCAACAGGTGCATCGATGCCTCAATAGCTGCACCAGTCCTTAAGTTCCTATGCCACGCGTTTGTTCCGCGTTTCTGACTGCCGGGATTATTATCACTGATCGCTTTTCTTAGTTACTGGGATGACCTAATATTTCACAGCAGTAGAAATTTTAGGAATAGCCCTAAATATTAGGGTCTACTAGTTTTAATTTTTTAATTATTTATAAAAAAACACATTTTGCACCACTACTACAGGAAGTAGTCGTACCGGTGTTTTACCCGGTTCTTGGCGATAACTAAATAAAAAACTGTTACAACCGACACCAAATAAATACCGAAAAAACAGGTTATTCGAAACTAAAATACCGAGATCGGTTTTCACCGGTCGGTTTTTCCCATCCCTATGCTGAACCCACGAACATACCAGAATAGACAGCCGATTAGTGTCAGCTGCGTCCAGAGTTGTAGCAAGAATTGTAGACTCACTTTAACGGCGTCAACTGCAGTCCGCAGGGCCAAAGGAGGACACGTAAGATATTGTGCCCGTCGTATGACATTTGCTAGGTCCGCCTGTTACGCAAAACACTGTTTTGTAATAAGACCCAAATATGCTCAGTTCCGCTTTGTCACTGTGTCATCATCTGGGGAGTTTATTTGTATATAGCTCCGAGTTATGAACATACTAGTATAATCTCTCGGACAAAAACAGCGAACTGCGCAGTTGGTATATATATACGGATTTTGTACTACAGTGCAACTTAACGTTCTTCACTTGGTGTTACCGGAGATGAAGTAGGTATGATAGTGCCGATAAAAACAAACGTCTTAAAAATGTTCAAATGTTTGTAGAGTCTATGGGACTTAACTACGGGGTCATCAGTCCCTAAACTTACAAACTACTTATGAACTACTTATGAACTAGGACGGTACAAATATCCATGCCCGAGGGGGGATTCGAACCCCCGACCGTAGTGGGCGTGCAGACCGTGACTGAAGCGCCTCAGTCTCCTCGGCCACCGCGGCCGGCAAACGTCTTAAGGAGGGACTATAACCAATACATTGCAGATGATAAACCATAATCGATCCACGAGATCACTACAGCGAGATGGTGTACGTACGTAAGGTACATACTAAAGTTGGTTAAGACAATGTGGCGCTCATTGAAATGATCAACAACGACGAAGCTTCTGACGCAGAAATTATTCTAGTCTAATGTCTGCTGAATGTAAAGACGTCGTTAGCCATCATATCCCGATGCGAAGACATCAAATTTCCACTATTTTAAGAAATTCGTTACATTGTAAAGCACATTGGACTGCAGTAATTATTTTTAATGTCTCTACATGCATTATCAATAAAACAATACCTGCCGTTGTGTCTAGTCAGGCATGCACTGTCCCTCGTTCTTGTTAAAATTGGCGATTTAACGTCTATTCCTGCATAGTATTGACGTTTGTTCGAAAAAAATCAAATGTTTGTATAGCTTATGGGACTTAACTACGCTGTCATCAATCCCTAAACTTACAAACTACTTACGAACTAGCTAATACTAAGGACGGCACAAATATCCATGCCCGAGGGGGGTTTCGAACCCCGGACCGTAGTGGCCGTACAGACCGTGACTGGAGCTCCTCAGGCTCCTCAGTCTCCTCGGCCACCGCGGCCGACGACATTGGTACGTTCGGGGTTAGAGTTGCGGTCAGATATAACGTAATTAAATCAATTATTATAGATTCACACAACTCGCTGCTGGTGAAAAAAATTCGACCATCAACATCTGGCTGTACTTATTTATTGTCCAATTAAATACCGAGTTTGTACTCCCATACAGGACTTTACACCAAGGGACTTCGTTAGTTGTTTCAAGGGACATAATGGTGTTTATTGCATTACTGATTCAGTAAGAAAATTAAAAAAAAAAAATGTTTCATGTTTAGTTTTGCGAACAGATAGTTATGACAAAAACTCCGATATTTCACAGATATGAATGTCTAGCCAACTATGATGATCTTTGTCATGATTGAGTTTCGATAAGACACCAACGTTCAAATGTTTGTAAACCTGTTGGACCAAACTGCTATAGTCATCAGTCCCTAGACTTACAAACTACTTTAAACTAATTTACACTAAGGAGAACACACACACACACACACACACACACACACACACACACACAAACACACACATGCCCGAGGGTGGACTCGAACCTCCGACGGCGCGCTCCGCAGCAAGGATCCTTAGAGCGCTCGGCCACTCCACAGTGTCCAATACACTAATGCTTTGTAAGGTTAGCAATGGCTGCAGATTATGAGATTGATTCCAGAACCAGAGGCAAACAGCTTGTCGCATTCAGAGAGAAAAAGTACTTAGAACTGCTACAAAACTTCAGGAATTCCGATTCTGACGTAAAATTTGTTGTTCGTAACAATTTTTTGCGTGTGGTACTACTTTTGATATGTCAGTTCTAATAAAGTGGAGTTTACACAGTTTAAAAACAAAATGACGTGTTTCGTGTTATTTACAATATCGAGATGTGTTAATTTACATCTGGAATGATTGCCATAAAGTGCCGTTTTCTCTTGTTGTCTATACTGGATCCTTTCTGAATAGTTGAAGGGCTATATCGCGAAAGGTACGTTATCTGGGATGCATGCGTATCAGGCGGAACGCAATTCAGGTTATTTGGACAAAACATTGTAATTTTTTATCGTTATTGCTGAAATATTTGAATTGGCACATGCAGTAACTATAGCAATTATTGGATGTTACACGTGGAGCGGAAAAGAAACCTTTCAGATGTTGGAGACTGATTTTTCTTGAGTCACTGGGAGTTGAATCTGAGGAGGCCATTCAAGTGTTTTGGTCTTAACATCGGGACGGCGAAACTATCCCAAATGTTTCGTTCACAAAAGAGATCTCTAAATTCTTTCATTGTCAACCATCGCGTATATCTTTTGTATTAAGTTAAAAGGTTATTATGCAGCATCACTGGTTCAAATGTTTGTAAATCTATCGGACCAAACTGCGTGGTTATCAGTCCGTAGCTTACAAACTACTAAAACCTAGGTAAACTAACCTAAGGACAACACACACACCCATGCCCCAGGGAGGACTCGAACCTCCACGGCGAGCAACCGCGCGCTCCGCAGCGAGATGCTTTAGACCGCTCGGCTACTCCATCGCGGCAGCATCACTGGCAGTGTAACATTATGTACAGGAAGAAACAGCAATGGCCAGTTATAAGAAATTGGAAGAAACTTGGGCAATATTTTAGTGTTTCTTAATGTCTACAAATGCAACGTAAAACCTATACAACAAATAGAAATATATTGTTAGATTACAAAAATAAGGGGTGAGCACATTACAACATAGATATGTATTTAGGGGTACCAGTAAGTAACGGTATGAAATAATGTGTTTACATAAACGAAGACCAGGACAGATCCGACCACGTGTGTCATCGGAAATGTCCGTCATTTGGCTCTAAGGACATTTCGGTATTATGTAGTATTAAGCGGCAACTGGCATCTGACCTCGCACATCCACTGGAGAAGCTGTATCAGGGCAAAAAGTCAACAGACAGCTTTGGCAGCGAAGCCTTATACTTACCCCTGACGCGTCTTCACAGAAAGGAATGTCTCGACTGGAGACATCAACACACCACCTGAACTTTCAAACAGTGGGCCAATGTTCTTTTCATATATGAGTCCCGGTTTGGTCTTGAGAATGATTTTCCACGTATTCGCATCAAGATGAAATTTCCAACACGTTGTTGGGACCCAAACATCATGGAAAGAGATACGTAGGAGGATTCCTAATGATGTAGCCAGGGATTATATTAATCGCCCGAACACTTCTTTGTGAAATAGTACTGGTGAATGGGCAAAGTTTAACCCTGTCAAACATCGTGACGATATCTTCGGCTCTTGTGTGCGATTTTTGCGAGGTAATGTCGGCCAGGACTTCGTATTGCTGGTCCTTAATGTTCGACCTCATATAGCACGGGTGGCTGATGTTTTGTCGGAATCGGAACACATCACACGCATGGCGCAGCCTGTTTGCTCTGCCATGTTTGTATTTCATAGTGCAGGTCTGGCATGCACGAGGCAAACGGCCTGCAGCTACTCTCCAAGGCTTGCGAGTAGGTCTGTAGGAAGAATCTGCCTCAACAAGACAGTGCTGATATCATTCCCAGCATGCCCCGTCGTTGTTAGGCCCGTATTTCTGCCTATACTGAGGACCTTAAATAGTTGTCGGGATGTGTCTCCAAATCTACAATTTGGAAAAAACTAAGAAATTATTCAATGTTTTGCTAAGGTGAGAGTTAACAGCCGTTATGTATTTCATAAAATGTATCTTGAACCATCAGCTGTTTATTAAATCCTTAAAAATCGACTAGTGTCGGTCGTGGCCCTTCATAATAGATAAAAGGTATTAAAATATATTAGTCAAATGACTCAGATAAAATAAAATAAAAGTTCAAATGTTTGTTAAGCTTATGGGACTTAACTACGGGGTCATCAGTCCCTAAACTTACAAACTACTTATCAACTACCTTATACTAAGGACGACAAAAATATCAATGCCCGAGGGGGGGATTCGAACCCCCGACCGTAGTGGCCGTGCAGACCGTGACTGGAGCGCCTCAGTCCCCTCGGCCACCGCGGCCGGCAGATAAAATAAATCTGACTGATAACAGCAGGAGTCAATTTGAATAAAATTATTATCTTGGATTATCCTATCAGTCAGTCGGATATAAAAGACGAGAATGTGCATTCTGGCTGCCCATTCTGACAGTCCATTCTCGTCTTTTATGTTTGATTGACTGATATGATAATCCAATATGACAATTTTATTGAAATTGACTCCTGCTGTTATCAGCCAGATTTATTTTATCTAATGCATTTGACTACTCTGTTTTAATACCTTTTATCTGTGCTGATGGTTCACGACTGAAACTAGTCGATTTATAAGGATTTAATAAACAGTTGATGGTTCAGAATGCATTTTATGAATAAATTTTTGTTGTCCACCATAATGCAAGTTGTAGTTGTTTCAGTGCTGTATTCTTTATAGTGTTGCTACTATAATATCACTTGTTTCTACAGGACTGTGGAACAATAAGCGCAATCTCTCAAACTTTTCGCTGCTGTAATAGTGAATACCATTGTATAAAATGTATGTAAAGACATGCAACTGAAGAAGATGAGAACCTCGAGTTAACAGTAATGAAACCGCTGATAGATAGCTAAGGGAAACAATTACACTGAATGTCATCAAACCATTCCTCAGTGAGTGTGGATTCATAGCCGAAGTGTTTCAGAACTGTCTTTAGTAGAGTACATGTTAGCCCAGGTTCTCAGTACGTTGGAAATTGCAGACTGAGGACATAGGCCGGCCGCGGTGGCCGAGGGGACTGAGGCGGTCCAGTCACGGTCTGCACGGCCACTACGGTAGGGGGTTCGAATCCCCCTCGGGCATGGATATTTGTGCCGCCCTTAGTATTAGTTAGTTCATAAGTAGTTTGTAAGTTTAGTGACTTTTACGTATTTGGAAGTCTCTGCCCTTATACAAGCCTTCCATCTTTCAAAGAGAGAGCCTGGTCCTAAGGACTACGTGACGTGGTGAAAAATGGTGTCATATTTCGCAGCTGTGTTTTTGTATTGTATTGCACAAACAACAAATTCAGGCACCTACTGGAGATAGCACAACGAACTCTTTGTACAATTACGTTACTTATTTTCAACGGACGAGCAGTGGCTTCAACCCTTTTGGTCGCCTCCCGTTCATTCTGTTAGACTGGGCCTCTCCGCCAGGGACCATCTATGGTTACAACGTAATGTGCATTAGCTTTTTATAGTACCTTTGCTTCCACACTTCCAAAGGTTCCGACATTCAAACAGAGTGCACAAACTTCCAGAGTTATTCAGAAATCTTTCCTGTGCGACCATAGGCATAACAGAAACGACCCATTCAATTTAGCCATATACATGTCAGAAGACGCAAGTCGGAAGACGTGAATGCAGGGGCTAAGATTAATTTTGCTACACGCGTTAGTTGACATCCAAGCGTCTGTAGCAAAAAGAAAGTGTCACATTTGGCATCGTGCCACATAGCTAAAATTTGGAAACCGGTGACATGGAAAAAAATGATAAATCGTCTTTTAGTCTTTGCAGAAGCAGAGACAGTATCAGTGCAAATACGAGGGCGTGCTCAAAAGTAATTCCTCCCAAGTTTTCATGGTGTTCTCAACGTAGTTTGAATAGTTATATAACATGCATAATACTCGGTGCACTTTCCTATTTCGCTAACAAAACTTGTATCTCTCTGCTGTCAGAGTGTACCACTGGAAGCGTGTTACATGCCAGTGTGTGAGAAACCTTTAGAAAACTAGAAATACGAATGCGAAGAACTGTTCTACGCCTGGAGCAGACTCCCATGCAGAATTTCAATGCACATCCACACACAGGTGATGCGATATTTGCAATAGTCCGAACCCATAGGTTCACTCTGATTGATCATCCTCAGCATGCTCTCGCTAATATGTAAAGTGCATGCATACCATCACATTTCGATTAAGTGTTTCCTCTATGTATGAGGTCATCCATTCGAGGGAGGCCATGTGTAAAAATTAGGGCTCTTGGTAGGATATTGTTACACTCTATTCTATGAATGTATTAGAAAGACAAAACGTGTAGTTCTAAGGACATTACTACTAGAATTGTTGCCAAAATTGTATGCTGTAACAAATTTTCCATACCATGGCTTAAACTATGGTATCCAATCCGGTAACATTTTTACTGTCACAATTCGCTTTATTGTGTAAGTATTTGTTTCGAAGTACATTAATTAATGACATAAGCGAAATAGGTTGCAAGTTCATTTTCTTTTGCATACGCATGCCACATTAATTCCGTGATTAGATTTCCTTACTTTGTTTCGATATTCTTACAGCTACTTCTCTCTCTGCGAAGGTTCCTTTCATTTTCCTACAAGTAGCATTTATCATTCTTCTAGTTATGCAACTGCTGCAAGCTTGTATTTGTTCTCTAGCCTCTCATGGTATCCATTTTGCACTCACAATCTCATTTTAATACCTGCTTCACTTGCAATGTATGAAAATATTTTTGTTTCCATAGTTACATTTTATATTTCTTATGTTATCTCGAGATTCCCCAACTGTACATTCTTGCTTTGCTCTACTGCCTTCATATTTCATCTCTCAAAGCTACTTTTCGTCTTCTGTCGTATACCATTCCCCTGTTTCAGACGAAAATTGCCTGATACTACCCCTGAACCTATAATCATCCTCTTCTATTTAACTTCCTACCTTCCTGCAATTTCTTCAATTTTACTCTCCGCTTCGTAACCATTAAATTATGGTCAGAGCTGAAATATTCCCCTGGGTATGCTCGGAAGTTTAAAATATGATTTCGATTCTCTGTACTTCCCTGACATAATCTGAAACCTTCAAATGCCTCCATTGACTTTCCATTATGTTTCCAAAATATGTACAGCCTAGTGTCGGTACCCTCATAAACTGTAATAATAGGAATAGACTTACAAAATTCTTGAAATAACTAATGCTAAGGACAACACACACACACAAATGCCCGAGGGAGAACTTGAACGTCCGAAGGGAAACAGACGCACACTCTGCAACAAGGCACCGTAGAACGCACGACCAGTCCCGCGCGGCAATGACAAATTACTTCAACATTGTCAGATTCCTAGGATGGTAACAACATAACTCCTGGAATGTGTTAAACTGATTTCAAGCTCACTTTTGTTAACGGATCTTACTTGTCAGATCAGTTAGTATTACTGCACCTAAGTATGTTTGTGTTATGAAATGACTAAAAGTTTATTCAAACAATTTTGTGAACATTGATTTTTGCTATATACTTGAAGCCTGAAGTACTGAAGTAATTCTGTCCAAAACGACAGTTAATGGAATGTATAGGCATACTCGTGAGCACTTTTTCAGAGTTAACAACTCCTTAAAATTTCTAAGTTCAGAGTGCTTATGTTCAAAGTAAACCACTATTCCACAAATCTAACATAAATACAAGTAGCTACTATTTCTTGCCCCATTGAAATGAATGCTAGTCCCGAGTGGCCCCTTAGCTCTGAATACATACAAGTTGCAGCCGTAGCTAACATGTAAAATTGCAAATACATCTTCAGGAGTCACAAATGTATACGTTGGAAGTTCTCTGAAATCGATTCTAAATGGGGACTAACAAAGAAAAGACTTACCCGTCATAGACAGTCCAATTTTATGGTACATGTAGGGCAAGGTGAGACATGGAAGTGCCTCAAGACGGTCAATCGTTTAGTAAATAAAAGGAATTTCGATACTATCACCATATGCACCTATTCAGTTGTCCCCGTGATAGTGTGATAGTGTGATTAGGAAGAGGTGTTTGCTCAGTGGTACGCCGGCGCGGTGGCTCAGCGCGTTTCGTGAGAGGGCTGAATGCTCTCTCTAACAAAAAACTGAGCCAAGAATTCCACGATAAGTACCGAACAGAAAAGTACACACGTTCACAACGGACCTAACTACCCAAGGAAGAAAACGGAGAGAAAAAGCGGTAAGAATCTGGATCAACATTGAAAGGTTCGTGGGTTCGACTCCGCCCAGCGGTGAATATTTTTGTGCTCCATGTCAATTCGTTCACAACTGACGTCACAATTAACCGAAACATCATATAAGTTATTTTATTAATTATATAAGCACGAAAAGTATGGGCATAGGATTAAGTTCGGGACTGCAATCATTTAAACATGGATTGTAGTTTAGGCATACACGGTAACTTCGAGTATGTAAATAGGTAATTCCATTCTTTTTCAATATATCAATTACATGTACCGGGGTGATATTACTCGAAGAAAGATGGGACGCCACAATTTTGACCGTATCTTTCACGCCTCATAAACGCCGACGTTTTGCAGTTACGTGGATTTTTTAATGTCTCCATAGAAAAAAAAATAACATTCTGAAAACAGCTTCTTTCATCGCACCAGCGAACCAGATGTAATGCAGCTACTTGCTGAATACTTGCGAAATTCGATGCAAGCTTCTCAGGAAGTGATAACTTCTTCTTTCGCGATGATGGAAGTGAGGTTTTGATAATTTTTATTACATTTTTTACCTGGTGATAAAAATATACATCCCAGGGTTGTACTGGTGGCATCCGTCTTTATATTGGAACAGTTCGCGGTATATTTGTGGATTTGTTTGCCCTCACCACGAGTCATTCAAGAGAATGTATTTTTTTTTCCTTCCACGTAGGGCTTCATCACACCAGGTATTATTTTTATTTATTTATTTTTTGTACAAGTCAGTTGTCAGTGTACTGGGACTTTAAGAAGTGAGGAAAACATTTGTATATTTTACCGTATACTCAACAACTTTCCGCGTCGGAATAGCCGTGCGTGCTAAGGCGGCTTGCTACGGTGCGCGCGACGTTTCGTCGTCTGAGGTTCGAGTCCTCCCTCGGGCATGGGTGTGTGTGTGTGTGTGTGTGTGTGTGTGTGTGTGTGTGTGTTGTTCTTCGGATAAGTTAGTTTAAGTACTCTCCTGGCCATTAAAATTGCTGTACCACGAAGATGACGTGCTACAGACGCGAAATTTAACCAACAGGAAGTAGATGCTGTGATATGCAAATGATAAGGTTTTCAGAGCATTCACACGAGGTTGGCGCCAGTGGCGACACGTACTACGTGCTGACATGAGGAAAGTTTCCAACCGATTTCTCATACACAAACAGCAGTTGACCGGAGTTGCCTGGTGAAACGTTGTTGTGATGCCTCATGTTCAAATGTTCAAATGTTTGTATAGCTTATGGGACTTAACTACGGGGTCATCAGTCCCTAAACTTACAAACTACTTATGAACTAGCTAATACTAAGGACGGCAGAAATATCCATGCCCGAGGGGGGATTCGAACCCCCGACCGTAGCGGCCGTGTAAACGACATTTGCAGCAGCATGGACTATCACCTCGGAAACCATGGCTGCGGTTACCATTGACGCTGCATCACAGACAGGTGCGCCTGTGATGGTGTACGCAACGACGAACCTGGGTGCACGAATGGCAAAACGTCATTTTTTCGGATGAATGCAGGTTCTGTTTACAGCAACTGCCTCGTCAAAATACGCCAGTCATTACTCTTGATGAACTGTGGTATCGTGTTGAAGCTGCATGGGCATCTGTATGTACCTGTACACGCCATCCAAGCTCTGTTTGACTCAATGCTCAGACGTATCAAGAGGTAGTTGTTCTGGGTACTGATTTCTCAGGATCTATGCATCCAAACTCCGTGAAAATGTAATCACATGTCAGTTCTAGTATAACATATTTGTCCAATGAATACCCTTTTTCATCTGATTTCTTCTTGGTATAGCAACTTTAATGACCAGTAGTGTAATTTGTAAGTTTAGGGACCACGGCAGTTAGGTCCCATAACTTTGCAAACATTTGTACATTTGAACTCATCAGCTGGCTTTAACCCTCGGTCGAAAAGAGCCAGGACTTTCCTGTATGCATCTGTAAACATGTGGTAATAGTTTACCTAAAAGCCTCATAGTTTGCAAGATCATGCACTTATTTTAAATAATGACGACCGTTGCTGATGTTCACATATAAATACAAAATAACCCATATGATGTTGCGGTTAATCGTGGCGTCAGTAGTGTACCCATTACCAAGGAGCTGGGGAGTTGAACCTGCGACCCTTTCGATACAGATCTGATCTCTTACCACTGAGCCAAACACTGGTTCCTAAATATGCTTGCGCAAACAATATCTGTTTGAACTCAACCATGACCAGGAATCGAATTCCACCCTCCTGGACTGGACTAGAAAAACTACTTGTCATATTTTTGCAAGTACAAAACTGTATTTTTTTTTTAAATTTTCGGTGGGTAAAATCTAATTGAATTAGATATTGCATGCTTGTGTTTTGATTGTTGGAGACGTCATAGTAAGTTGCGCTAAGAAGAATTTACATTAAGAAAAATATAATTAACAAGATGTACAATTTACTTTAAAACAAAATGGCATAACATTCTGAATTGACATTGCCTCTGATTCATCATAGTACAACGACCTTTCTTGTAATATTAACTGATTTTTAATTACAGCAGTGTTATTGTGGAAACATTAAATGGCGGAAAATAAGACAATAAATCGTGTAAAGCAAGTCTGATGAAAATAGTGTGCGGTGTGTATGATAGTATCCTGGAACAAGTCGCATTGCTATTATGTGTAGCTGTCTTTTCTGATGAAGCAGGTGTTTCATCATATTTTACATTAATTTATTTGATTGTTGAAATGTGATACCAAAATATGTGCTTGCATTAGGAAACGCATCTTGCCAAACTCTTTCAAATGATAAAGTTCGGAATTGTATCTGGCGAAACAGATATGAATTTAAAAACAGGCAGTTTTCTTTACCTTACCTCAATTTACACTGTGTCGATACGGAAATGATGGAGAAATGTTCAGTACGTTGTGTTATCTAGAAATATATGTCGTGTTTCTCTTTGTCTCTTACGTTTACCGTTGTACAAATAGATAAGTTAAACGTTTCGAGAAGAAGCATCACACGACATCACATGAGCAGCACAGAGGAAATTCACTAGCCGCACATTTAGGCATAAATGGCGCTCATCCCTGCGCGGGACGTCTCAGATGGCGGAGCTCCCAGCAGCCGTATGACGACCCTCCACCCTCTTCGCGGAACTTTTCATCTGCTGGAGCACCACTCCCACTCGCCGCCAGAGCTTTCCTCTCATGTCACACAAGAGGGCTCGTCACGTTACACGTCTCCGCACAATGCGGCGAAACGGCAAAATGCAGACCATTGCAGGCTTCTCTGCATCACGTTTCACCATTTTTTATTTTCAACTTGATTTTCAAGCATAACTGAACAAGTGAAATGGCAATAAATTTTAGTTAACTGAAAACGTACGTACGCGTATCCCTTCTTTCAACTATGTTATCCACAGAAAAACAAACCAATAACTCAAGATACTAAATTTATAAAATCTTTGATAATTTCCCTCACTTTTTAAATTAGAAATGTTAGTACACGCCGGCCGCAGTGGCCGAGGGGACTTAGGCGTTTCAGTCACGGTCCGCACGGCCACTACGGTTGGGGGTTCGAATCCCCCTCCGGCATGGATATTTGCGCCGTCCTAGTTCGTAAGTAGTTCATAAGTAGTTTGTAAGTTTAGGGACTGATGACCCCGTAGTTAAGTCCCACAAGCTTTACAAACATTTGAACATTTTTGTTAGTACACAAGTGTTTTTCAAATAACGTACAGACGTAATATTTCATTCTTACTACTGGCGGATACCCCCCCCCCCCTGCTATTGGTTTTGCTAGCACTTGATTTTTGTAATCATAATATAGCCTTACCTTCAACGAACAATTAACAAATATTTACTTTTCATTTACAACGTAACAGTAATGATCAAACAAATATATTCTGATAATTTTTAGTCGACCTTCTAAATAATATACACTACTATTCATCCAAAACACAACATCAAGAAGGACCAGCAATGCCGCAGATAAATTTATTTTGTAGATGACGGGTTGTACGAAGATGACATGATTTAAAATACAGCCATAATGAAGTGAGCAAAATTATGAAATAGGTATTGCTTGTTACGTCCATTGCAGCTTATATGCGTCTCTACACGACCCTGCATTGAATCAGAGAGGCCTTGCATGTGTTGTATGCTTCCGCGCATTGCCGAGATCAATGTGGAGTAGCAGTGGCCAGTCCTATTCTATAGGCGAGAGTTCCAGAGAACAGCGAAGTCCAGGCAGCAATGTTGTCCCATGGGCGACGAAGGTCTTGATGATTGCGCTTCGTGTGGTCGCGTGTTATCTTGTTAAAATGTTGCCGCCAGAAAGCTCCGAAGTTAATTGAGGACAACACTTCAGATTTGTTATGCTGTCTCGTTACTGTACCGATAGTACATACTAGGAAGTTGCGGGAGTGGAATAAAACACCACCTCAAACCGTAATACCGGATGACTATAATTCGTAAATGAAATATAAAACATCACCTAATAAATAGTTAGTGAAGCACTTAAGGCCTCTAAATACTAAACATCTCACCATGGCACTTAACGCCGAAAGATATCTTGTGACATATAAATAAAATAATTAATTACAGTGTTTTTGACTAACCTTTCACAATATGTCAATATACATTTCTAACACTGTGGGCCCATGATATAATACGTTATTGAAATAAGAATGGTAATACCGAATTACACAAAGCTCTAAAAATGTTTAAATCTAAGGGATATAACTACATTGGTCATCAGTTCCTAGGCTTACAAACTACTTATCCCACCGGCGAACGGCCGCGCGCACCGCAGCTGGGCGCTTTAGTGCGCTCTGGTATGCATTTCATGATGTGTTCACAAAATGGAATAAATGGACTTTTCATAGAAAACGCTGTTACCATTGAACAACTCAACAATCTTGCTGAATATAGTTGTGTCAATTAATAGGTATGTGCGAATATCATTTAGGAAAAAAGATGAAAAAATGCCAGTGGCTGATTATTATTATTATTTTTTCAGGTAGATCGATGCGTTTGCGGTAGTTTGTTCACGTTCGTTCAGGGTTGTTTATTGAAAATTTTTATCAGTTTTTTATTCAAATGTTCAAGTGTTTGTCAAGCTGAAGGGTCTTAATTGCGGGGTCATTAGTCCCTAAACCTAAAAACTACTTATGAACTACCTTATACTAAATACAGCAGAAACATCCATGCCCAAGGGGGGATTCGAACCCCTTACGGGGAACAGCCTCGCGCATCGTAGCATAGCGCCTCAATGCGCTCGGCCGCTCCGCCGCGGCCAGTTTTTTATTACATATGGCGTTGAAACCTCTTATTTTTTCTCTCTTTTCATTGGTTCTTCGGTTTTATCGGTTTATTTTGCTTTATTTTGGTCGTTTCGTCGTTGACTCAGTTTTTTCGTTACAGAGGGCGTCGAGTAGTCCGATGAGCACGCTGAGCTACCACGCCGTCAACCCTCTGACCGAACGCTCTGAGCCACCGCGTCCGGCAAGTTTCGAACCACCGTCTCAGATGTTCATGCATCACAAACTAATTCGCCGCCCATTACGCTACGCCTAACAGCTGCGAGTGTAATCCGCAATTCTCGTATCATCGATGGCAGCTGTTATCTTCTAACATGGCAATTTTTAGACATTAGATTGCAACTCATTGTCCTAACAACTACATGTTTTTGATCATTTTCAGCTCGCCATTGCTTTTAAATGACAACGCTTGAGTTATAATAAGAAAATCATCAAATACAGAAAGCAAGGTAGCGTATACAAAAGAGAGTTTCGGGCAAGTTATGACACGTGACCGATTTCCGGACGCCAAATGTTGAGCACCTCCATAAAACCAACCAGACATTTGCACTATGGTGGTTATTATTTTATGTATATTTTACTGTTTTAATTTTTGACCAACCATACATTTTATGTCTGACATTCACCAACACATGATTTTCTATGTGACTATTATCCAGTACACATACCAGATTTTATGTGGATCACCATAATAAACAGTTTAATGTCAGTATAACCAGAGAGTGTCCATAGAGTGTCGAAACCGGTCGTCTTGAATAAATAAAAATTGCTATCTTTGCATCTATCCTATTAATACAATAAGATCTTTCCCTAAGATGTGTAAATTAAGTGGTACGCTAATGAAAATGTCGGAGAAATATTAAAATAATAGTTTAAAGAGGTAAGAGTTCAAAAAGATTATATTTATCAAAGCCAAAATCAAATATCAAATAATTTTGGCTGCTTGTTAAAATACGGTCAGAAAGAATATTACGTGCTGTGTGCATAGATATTACCACAATAGTAGAGTCGTAATCGTATCGTCCATCAATGTTTATTATTTTTATAATTTGTGTGCGAAATGTTTGCAAAAATTCTGAAACTACAAGCAAATCTAGAGAGGGCCGTAAAACACGCCAGTGCTATTTTTTTTTTCATAGCTCGCACTGTTACAGAGATATTTGCAAAAGTTACGGCGATTTGTCACCGTCACTTGGTTTTATGTAAACCAGGCGTTAGGAAATGTTCCTCACCCAGACCACTCTGGCATACGCCGTCTTGCTTTGTGTATTTTATGATATCCTTATTATAATTTACGCATTGTCATTTCAAAGCAATGGTTCACCTAAGAATTAACAAAAACACGTTGTTCTTAGTACGATAAATTATAATCTAGTGTCTAAAAATGGCATATTAGCATTTAACTCCCATCAATAGTACAAGAATTTTTAAGGAACAGTTTCGTAATTGTTCGTCGTAGTGTATTGGACAGAGTGTTAGGTTGAGATGCACGTGGTCGGTAGTACGAAACCTGTCACTACCTATGTTTTTTTCGCCTTTTTTTCGTAAAAAGGGTTCGAGCAACCGTATTAATTAAATAGATCTATGTTCTGTAATGTTTAAAGTTGTGCATATGTAAGCGTGCTTCCCCTAAAATGTGCATTCGTTCTATTTTGTGAACATGCCGTGAAATACGTAACAACGAATTCAACAATGGTCTTCTGAAGCATATGCACATAAACTGGGAGGATACTGAAATATAATGTTTGTCTTTATGTCCTCTATGTGTTCATAAACCATTCATTCGATTTCAATGAAACTTTGGTAAACTGTTCACCGTACGCCCACGAAGGTTCCTGACCCAAAAACAAAAGAGCACCCACACATAGCTCAGGAGATATGACATAAATAAAGAGCGGCCACCGCGTGAGAATATCTAGGGTTATGCGTCAATTATTGGAAAATGGGAGTAGTTAGAGATCTGCAACAAAGTTTGCATGTAATTTCGGACATTTATGAAGCGTTTTGTAAGTTAACACCCCGCCCCCTCGCAAAATGCAAAATAATGAAACGAAAAGAAGTCTACAGCTCACAATAGTTTCGCTGTAGATGCCGTGAAACTGTCGCATCAGGCATGACCTTGTATCAAATAAAGTTAGCATTACAGATTTGCATGTAACTAATTATTTTTGTCTGCAAGTCTCCCTTAATTATCTTGCATCCAAAATTAAGCACTCTGTTTTCTTAACATCTATCTATATAAAAGCGAAAGGATACTCACTCACTTACTGATTAAACTCAAAATCTTGAAAACCACTTCACCTATGAAGCTGAAATTTGGCAGGAATGTAGTTTATAGGTAGAAGACGTCAGCTAAGAAAGTATTTTGTGATGGCGGAGCACGCTTCTCCTACAGACTCACGAGATCTACAGTTTCATTCCGATATTGTCGAAATTTCGCACGCTTGACGGCCAAATCAAGAGGAAGGCAACCGTCTACCTTAAGATCCATACGGTGCTTGGAGGAGAGTACTTTGCAACATAAAAAAGGATCCCTAAATACCTTAGTCGCGCCATAACTTGTGAACGGCTCGACCGATTTCACAGATCCTTTTTGTGTTGTTTTCGTTATTCAATATTTGATAACAACGAAGTGCGTTTTTCAATGTGACCGTGCTTTTCTATTGCATAGAAATCTATCGTTTTGTTCCAAATTTTGCACACTCTACCTTAAAAACAAAAGGAATGTCACTGCCTTATAAAATTTCGTTCGGTGCATGGTGGAGGGTACTTAACTTACGGAATTTTATAAAATGCATAGTTTTGCTGCAGTCTTTATGAATTTTTGCACACAAAACCTTTAATAAAGAGGAAGATCACTGGATACATAAATGTTTGTATGGTACATGACAGAGGGTACCTTGCAGAAAACTTTGCCGAGAGAGGGAAAGGTGGAAACCAACAGATGGGAGATAAAGAGGTGGATGAAGAGAGAGGGGGGAAGGGATGTGGCCGGCCGCATTGGCCGAGCGGTCTGTGGCGCGCCAGTCACAGTCTGCACGGCCGTTACGGTCGGGGGTTCGAATCCCCCCTCGGGCATGGATATTAGTGTCGTCTTTAGTATATGGTAGTTCATAAGTAGTTTGTAAGTTTAGGGACTGATGATCCCGCAGTTAAGTCCCTTAAGCTTAACAAACATTTGAACATTTGAATTTGAAGGGGATGTGGACTACGAGATTGTAGGATAAATAAACACCCGGGCAACGCCGGGTTTTCAGCTGGTAATTAATGTTCTAACCAACGTGCTGATACTGGTAGTTTCATATATGAATGAATTCCTAGATTTGTGTGGCAACTGTCGCTCATTAATGAATCGGAAGGCAAGTGTATACATCACAATAAACTACCTTTCACCTTTGTTTCTCAATCAGTTATTCACTACTTATGGAATATGTTGAAAGTCATAGATCATAATCAATGCGTCTACTAAAATATTGGTCTTCGATATGGTTGCTATGGACGCTTATAACGTACATTGTATTACCTTTTCTGTATTTCAGATATGACTTTGTTCATGTTACTTTGTTCTGCGCTCAGATAAAGAGCAAATATTCTGTTTCAAACCGTGACTACGTTTTCTTTTACAGCTAAAATAACAACCGTAATTAGTGTGGTATCACTTATTCCACATAACTCTAGTAATGAATGTATATACAAGTTATTACTATCATTACGTCATTTACACTAATCGTTATAACAGTATTTTTCCAATTTATGTACATGTGAAAAAGAAGTCTGTGGTTGCAATTCGTTGGTATGTATTCCATTGTATGTTCACAAAATAGAACAAATGCACTTTTTAGAAAAAGCGCTATTATCTTTGAACAACTCGGAATATTGCAAAATATAGTTGTGCTCAATTAACAAGAGTGTGCAAATACATTTTACGAATCAATATGAAAAAAAGGAGTAAAAAAATGCCAGCGACGGTTTTGCAAAGAATCATAAAACTACAGGCAAATTTAAAGTGGACCGTTATACACGACAGTGCGATTTTTTAAATCCAGAAGCAATATATTGATGTCAAACCGTAATGAATTAGAACAAATATATAGCATGATAAAAATATATGCAGCCATAAACAGTGGTTGGAAGTGAATCAAACTAAATATGTTGAAAGACCACGTGACTTCGTTGAACTAATTACGAGATGAAAGAGACAAGGCCGTTGGCAGATACAGATGGAAAGTTGTCTCCAGGTCCGTAGGCTGTCGCGTCCTCTCTGGCCACAGTGCATACCCTTATGAGTATGAATAGTGGCAAACAGTCTTTGGATCCTCTCCTGAAGCAAGTTTGGCAACAGTTGTTTCATCTCTTCCTCCAGATCTTACGGGTTGGTACTGAGACGTATGTCCCTTCCGATGTCATCCCGCACTGCTCAATGATGGAGACGTCAGGGGATCTTGATGGCCACGGGAGGACGTGAACGCGCGGTAGGCAGCCCATACACAAGAGTTCTGAGTGGAGCCGTGCATTACCTTATTGGAACATGATTTCAGGGTGCTGCGCTATCAGTGGCGTGTAGACGCAGAATGTCTTGACGTTTAGCTATTACGTCAATGTCTGCCGAAGCAGACTGGACGTGACCTGAAAAAATATCTTACGGCTGTTCACACCATAGTGTGAGAGATAATGCCCGTGTTTCTTTTCAAAATATTTCCAGAATGTGGTATCTGCCTTTGACGACACCGAATCCGAACACGGTGTTCATCGGAGTTTATAGAAAAACAGGACTCATCACTGAACCTGTCCATGCCTCCCGGGCACGGCACCACGCCAAACGGCTGTACTGGTGTTCTGGTGTCAATGGCAACCGACGCATGGGGCGGTACGGACCCCAATCCGGCAGGAGCGAGTCGTGAGACATGGTTCCGAACTAACGGGGTGTTTTAAGGTCGCCAGTTCATGTCCGAAGGTGGAGGGTGGCGAGGTCATGAGACGCGACAATTTTTGGGTGCACCGTACTACGGCCCTTCCTTGGGGTGGTGTTTCTTGGTCCACTCGAACCTGCACAGTATAACTAGTGGCCTTCATGTAACCATTGATTCCAATATAGGTTCACAGTAACTTATGAGTGCCCATATACCTAGCAATTGCAGGATACAATCTACCCCTTTACGCAGTCAAAGGATGCGGCTTCTGACAAGTGCATTCATTCGGCGAATAGTTCGTCTAACCAGTCTGTCAGGCATCACAGATGCTTCGTTACTGTAAGTAAACGTTTCTCTTCACTGTCAGAATAACAGCGTGCGACTGGTGCCAACATCGTAACAAAAGGGTGGCGACATCACTAAAGCACTCCGGTGGGCGTTCTACACATTACATAACCGTGTAAATTTCATGATTTACTTACACACCAATGTTATACCGAAACTGGAAAATCTCCAACCACTCAATTTGGCTACATTACATTTTTTTTTGCCGGCAGTGTATGTTCATTAAACTAAACACTGCTATATTTGTTTACGTATAAAATTATTCACATAGATAGTGAAAATAAGCACTTCCTTACTGCGAGCACGATTCATGATATTGTGTAATGAGTGGTGTTCTGACGTTTCATTTTGCCGCGCGGGAGTAGCCGAGCGGTCTGGAGCGCCACGTTACGGATCGCTAGGCCTCCCATGTCGGAGGTTCGAATTCTGCCTCGGGCATGGATGTGTATGTTGTCCTTAGGTTAGTTTAACTTAGTTTAAGTAGTTTGTAAGTCTATGGACTGATGACGAAAGTAGTTTGGTCCCATAGAATTACAAACATTTGAACTATTATTTTTCTTTTTTTTTCTTTTTGACGTTTCGTTTAAGTCTGTTGAGCCCTTTTCCTTGGTGCAGTTGCTAGGATTCCGATGTCTGGAGGGTAGTACACTGAGACCCAGTAGCGTATAAACTTATTGAAGATGGTTGTTAATAAATATCAGCAACAAGTTTCGCAGTTTAAAAATTTTACTTCGACCGGCTTCAGACAGTGTATAAATGTCTGAAGGACATCTGCATTGCTTACATCGTTACACACGGACATTAAATGTTCAAATGTTTGTAAATCTTATGGGACTTAACTACGGGGTCATCAGTCCCTAAACTTACAAACTACTTATGAACTACTTACGAACTAGGACGGCACAAATATCCATGCCCGAGGGGGGATTCGAACCCCCGACCGTAGTGGCCGAACAGACCGTGACTGAAGCGCCTCAGTCCCCTCGGCCACCGCGGCCGGCACGGACATTAAAATTAGTATTTAAACCAAAGCAAGCTGTGAGATATTTGTAATACCCGTCTCTCACTGTATGGGAATTACATAATGGAATGTGCGAGCACTCATGACTAGTATACAATGTGTACCATATGGAAGACAGTCCGGGAGGATTAAACGGATAGCGTAGTGGTTAACGTGACCAACAGCGGAAAATGGAAATTCCGGGTTACAACAGTTAAAGTACTGCATTGCCATATTCACTTTCTAACAAACCAGATGCTTATGGTTCTGCAAAAGGCAGGATGATTTACGCTTCCCAATTTTCCATGGTGAATTCCATAAGTTGTATTTGTTACATCGACATAGTGGCTTTGAGACACCTTCCTCAATTGCAAAGAGATTCCAACAAATTCCCCTTGTAAACAAGTGCACCTCCTCATATTTACGCGGCTGTACGAGAAAACGTAAATACCTTCAGGTGATAGTAAGGCGTGTGGTACAGCTGGTCGCCAGACTCAACACCTTGTTATGTTTTACATGATTATATGAAAGACAAAGTTATTGTCCCAATCCTGCCATAATCCTTACAACAGCTTACGATAGCGAATCGCAGTTGTAGTACATTTCTTCACCACCGACGTGTTGCAAAAAAATTGGGAATAATTTCTGCGCTGTTCGGCTACGCTATTCTAACCATCTACTCAGTATCGATATAAATCCGTCCAAGCGATATCAGCGTCATCTCACGAGAAATGCTTGATAGGCCGGCACGTGCACAGTACATGTATTATCACCGAGCGGTTGTCCGTATGTGCAATGAGATAGACACCCTCTCTATCCGAGTTTGGCAGGGAACAGATTGTGATGCCCCGGAGGATAGGCACAACTATTTCAAAAGCGCACGACTTTCTAAGTGTTCAAGGAGTGCTATAGCGAAATTCTTCGACAAGTTGTAAAGCCAAGGTGAAATCACGTCCATATGTCGAGGGGTTGGGCGGCCACACGTCTTTACAGATGTCGGGCAACAAAGGCTGAACAGACTGGTAAAAGAGGACAGGCGACCATCTGCGGCAGAACTATCTTAAGACTTTAGTGCTGGCCAGAGTAAATGTGTGTTGAACACACAATGCACCAAACACTTCTAACTATTGGCCTTGGCAGTCGATGACCATTGCTTTTCAATGTCAGCACCATGACGTCGCCACCTACGACTGAAATGGAAAGGTGACTAACGCCACTGGACTTTGACGCAGTTGTAGAACTGAATCTTTATACGTCCATCATCATCATCATCATCATGTCTGTGGGAATGTTGGAATCCAACTTCTTCCAGGAAACCAGCTCCTTGGAACCTATATTGCGCCGGCTCAAATATACTCTGGTTAACATTCACATGGGCATCCATATATCCAGTGGGCACGTGAAAGGCATCATAACGACCAACAGGTACCTCACACTCGTTGCAAAACCAGCCTTTAAAGATGATCATTTTTCCCAACAACCGTGGTATTTTTCAACAGGATAGTACGAGATGTCCTAAGGTCAGGAGTATTGGGAGTCATCCAGTAAACACGATGACGAGTGGCAACTGATGTGCTGGTCCCTCAGCTCACTAGATGTGAGCCCGATCAAACACATCTGGGATGTGATTGAACATGATTTGAAACTCCCCAACCTTCATCCATATAGTTTTCGAGAATTAGGTGACGTGTGTGCAGATGAGGCTCCCTCCAGCGATATACCCAGGCCTCTTTGCTTCAACGCAAGATGTGCCAAATGTGGACGTAACGGCTGTTAAGTAGGTGGTCATAATTTTCTTTCTGGTGAGTGTATATCGTCTTGACTCGTGCCGTATGACGTTAGAGAACATATCAAGCGCGTGTCACCTTCGCCCAACTCACTGAGAGCATAAGATTCGAAACGAATAAATTGAATCCTATCGCTCGTATATAGTTTTTCAAATGTTAAGTTCTATCGGGTTCATCCTACATAACAAGATACAGGTAGTTGCTGTTGCATCTCGTTACTGCGTTTATCTTGAAGTAATCCTAAAAAGTATGTTGGTTTATAATCTTATTTCGAGAGACATTGGCTATATTCTGAACAAGTCGTGGAACCTTGCGCTGACCTGCATTAAAATATGACGGTCTTTGACTGAGGGGGCAGATTATTTTAAAAATTTGTCCCGGCAACGATATCTCGGTTTTATTTCTGTTTATCTCTGGTGGCGTTGCCATATATTTGCATTTCGGATGTTCGGCTGTGCGCCGAGAGTTCTGGTGTGGTATGAAGGGCTGCCGCAAGTGTGGCATAAATCCGACAAGTCTCTGCAGCAACAGCTTTTCACTTGATTAACGACCAGCTGGATCGTCAGAATAATGTGTCAACTGCATATGAAGATGTGGCTGCAAATAAAACTTTGAGATAAAAAAGCTTTTTACTCGGACAGAACAAATTCTTACTACTGAACACTATTCTATAAGAGAATTCATCATATCCTTCAAATTTTATTGTTATGTGGAAGGCATATACATGGCTAGTGGCTCGTACGGTTACGAGTAGTAGACAGTGCGATGAGCATATAATTCGCAATAACCCGCCAACTTCGATATATTTGGATTCCTCATATATGAAGATGGGATATTTTATACTCCATAGTTCACCAAACTCCTGTGTCAACAAAATGTTTTAACAGGTACATAAAACATGTGCACCTGTGTCAACAAAAAGTTTTAATAGGTACTTAAAACATGTTGAATCGAACCTCTTGTAGCCAAAGTGACCCGTTTGGATTAGGTTTTAAATTTTGCCTGTTAGTGTCTTTGCGCTGAGTCCATTCGACTTGCCCGTCGTGACTCCATTATACAGCAGCAACAGCTCCTTTTTTTCTTTCTTTCTTTATTTCTTTTGCGTCCATGAAATACATAGACAGGAATCCAAATTACGGGCAGTAAGCCTATGAAGACGTCTATCAACGCATACACACTCTGTGGGTTGTAGATGTCATTTGAATCAACAATACTTTAATTTTACATTTACTGTATCCGCTCCGAATAACCTTTTTTATGATATCGTACCTCAGTCAATAAAAACTAGACCCATATAAAGTTATTTTGTTCTCCATCTGTCTGTCCGTTTGTTGATACAGTTTTTTCCCTCATGAACGGGTACAAGTATCCTGTTAATGTCCACGGCGCGTACTAAGGTAATAGAGCTCTTGCAGTATAAAAAAAATCGCACTGGCGTGTTTTACGGCCCACTTTAGATTTGTAGTTTTATAAGTTTTTGCCAACATTTTGGACCAAAAGAAATAATGCAAATAATAAAAAATTAATTAATAAGAGTGTCTGAAACCCTTTTAGGAAAAATTTAAGAAGTGGCGGGTTCCAAACCACTGACCTTCAACATCACAGTCCAACGCCTTGCCCACTACGCTACGGCTTTCAATCAAAAATTGGGTTCTTTTATCCCATACCATTGATGGCCATTGTTAACTGATGCTAATATGGCATTTGTAGACACTAGATTATCATTTATCGTACGAAGAACGAAGTGTTTTGTTAATTCTTTAGAGCGACATTGCTTTGAAATGACAACGTGTAAGTTACAATAAGGAAATCATCAAATACGCAACGCAAGATGGCGTATGCCAAACAGTGTTCTGGGCGAGGAATGTCACGTGACGTCTCCGAGCGGCTGGCTTTCGTTAATTCAATGGAGGGTGTAAAATCTCTGTTATTTTTGCAAATATCTCTCAAACGATAAGAGATATAAAAAAACATAAGGGAACAAAGTTGTAGAGAATTTTCTCCTCTAAAAATTCGGTTATTAAATTTTCGCGTCAGATGAACGGTTTATTTGCAACTAAAATCACATTAAAAACGGCGTTTCTTGGTATTACTAACGTATTTCGTGTCCCAAATATTTGAAAAAGCGAGGTTCTGGTCTCTGGTGACCAACAATTATGTCTGTAAAATTTGGTGCCGATCGGTTGGACGGTTCGTCTTAAAAACAGGAAACACGTTACGGACAGACAGACATACATACATCCCAAAATCGCCGTTATTTTTCCAAATACCTCTGAAACGCTACGAGATTTGAAAAAATAACAACAACATAAGAGAGCAAAGTTGTGGAGAATTTTCTCCTCTACAAATTCCGTTATTCAATTTTCGTGTCAGATCAATATCTAAGCCGTTATTTTCATTTAAATTTCGAGCTGTCAAAAGACAATCGCAAAGTGGGCCTAAAGTGGGCCAAAATGAGTTTCTAAAACAATGGTCATTTATTTTATATACCTAGATACACACTCACCCATAAAATCCTATAATTTAGATGAATTATGTATTATCCTGTCGGGTCTGGTCTTCCTACTAGAAAGCTCGTGCATGGAAACAGAGGTCGCAAGATCGAATTCCGCTCGGAACATGGATTTTCTTTATGTATAAAATATTTTTGTATTATATGTTGGACATAATCGTTACTATTTTGGTGTGACTCTTTGCCTTTGGTATGTCGCAGGCAATATCAGTGCATCTGTCAGCCGAGTTTCTGGGGCTCACATTGCGGCTTTGGACCACTCTGCAACCTGCAGCAGAATACCTGCCACAACGGAGCCACCTGTCGGTGAGTAACTTTAATTCAGAATTTATTTCTTTGGCGTCAAGCATCTGACGTAATAATTAATAACCAGTGACATTTCGACGGCCTACCATGTGCAGTTTCATGCCATGAAACAGACTAATTAATGAAGGGCCGGAGTAACAGTTTCAAAGCATAACGTTGCGTCACGGGTGTCTGATATCCGGTTAAATGTCCCAAACAGCGCAAACTACAGGCTTACCAATTTCTCCTCTGGCATCTTTTTTTCCAATACTAGACGGACATCATACGTGTCACAGGCGTAAGACTATAACACTATATCCTTAAAGTGCATTGGACCGTCCCAACTCTGTTTTCTGTTTAAACAATATTAGTTGTTTTAATGCTGTTTCTTAGAGAGGAACAATGTTGTTTAATTCTTTTAGTCATAATTAATAGGTTAAATTCCTTTAGTCATAATTAATAGTTGAAAAGTGCCAACTCAACGGAAATCTAGCCAGTATGGTTGTCATTAGAGACACAAAAAATACATTAATATATTTTATTCCCTCACTTTAGCAACTAATGAAAACTAACATCTTTCCCCACGAGAGATCGGGATAGATTACTGAGAATCCTTGTGAGTTTATTTCAGTTTTAAAGAAGTTAAGGATCTTCTCAAGTAGGGGTTCACTATACTATCGTTGTTGGCATCTTATATACACTAGTGATTTATTTTCTTCCTTAAAGGAAGCAGAAGTCCGTGACACAATCTAAATCGAGCTTCTTTGTCTACAAATGTCGAATGAGAACTTTCATAGTTCCTAGCAGGCTGTGTGGTTCATGCGGGGTACAAACCTTACTTCGATTTCCATCTGCCTGACGCGTAGTTATACAGTGTGCATGAATGTGGTCACTGCTTGTACAGCGTAACGTCGCGAGACAGGACAGTGGGTACTTACTGGTGCCAGAACATAAACTAATTACCTGAAGAAACACGTATGTGGACATTTCGCTTCTTGTGGCTCCCTGAAAGACGAATACCATCAACTATGTGGCGTGAAAGAGTGGTACCTACTGTTGCTACACTAAGAAAAAAGCGGTGTACTGAATTCCAGAACTACTAAAACCCGCTGATTATACTCCTATGTTAAATATACTCCCATTCGCTATGTTACAGCGGTGTAAACATAAGAATCGGTTGGTAGGGCGAAAAGCAATGCTCCACGTAATACTTCAGCCAATATCATCATCCTACCACATCTGTCTGTAGCATACGGCATGGGCGCACGAAGAAAATGCTGTGTTGAGTTTCATGTCATTTTAGTGTAGTGAAGCTCCCCTTTCCACATTTGATTAACTGGGGCAGCTTAAGGATACGCAAGTTACGTTTTAGTTTTTGTGAAACACCACTAGCTCTTTATTTTACTGAAGTATTGATTAATGCCGAAAAAGAAGTGCAAATTGATTCGTTATTTCCGGATTTCTATAAGACTTTTTGTACAGTTAACAACAAGTGACATCAAATTATACTGAGTGTAATGTAGTAGCGTTTTAGTTGTGTCACTGGATTCGGATCTCCAGTCATTAAGGTTTTAGTGCATAAAAATTAACGGGACGTCAACAAGGGAAACGAAAGCTATAACATCTTAGAGCCTATTATTTAGGAAAAATGTATAAATCTGAACATCCCAGCAAGTTTCTTTGCCTACAATACAGTCATTTAAAGCCAGGTAAAGTCATCGAAATATCACAACCACTGAAAAACGATATAGACAATATAACGGTGCCAAAAGTGGCAACTGAATAATGAAAAGTGTGTAGTCATCCACTTTATTACTAAAAAGATCTCTCTAAATTTCGGTCACACTGTTCATCACACAAATACAAATGTTGTCAGTTCAAATAAATGCTAAGGGATTTAAATTGCGAATAGATACATGTAACCATCACGTGGAAGGTGAACCAAACCTGGATTTTAATGCTAGAACATTTAGAAGAAAATTTCGGGGAGTCTTTTGACATTGTACCTCACAAGCGTGTTCTAATCAAATTGCGTGCTTGTGGAATATCGCCACAGTTGTGCGACTGGATTCGTGATTTTCTGTTAGGAAGAACACAGTACGTTTTAATGGAAGGAAAGTCATCGAGTAGAACAGAAGTGATATTTGGAGTTCCCCAGAGAAGTGTTATAGGACCCCTACTGTTCCTTACTTTTATAAACGATTTAGGAGACAAGCTGAGTAGCTCTCTTAGACAGTTCGCGGATGATGCTGTCATTTATCGGTTAGTAAAGTCACCAGAAGATCAAAAACAACTGCAAAATAATTTAGATAAGATATCAGCATGGTGCAAGAAGTGGCAATTGATCCTTTATAATGAAAAGTGTGAAGTCATCCATATGACCACTAAAAGAAATTTCTTGAACTTCATTTACGCGATAAATCAGTCAAATCTACAGGCCGTAAATTTAACTAAATACCTGGGAGTAACAATTATGAACGACTTAAATTGAAAGAACTCATAGAAAATATTGTAGGGAAAGCGAACCAAAGACTAGGTTTCATTGGTAGAACACTTACAAAATGCAACAGTTCTAGTGAAGAAACTGCCTACACCAAACTTGTGCGTCCTATTTTGGAGTACTATTGCGCATTGTGGGATCCCCACCAAGTGTGATTGAAAGGTGATTTAGAGAAAGTAACAGAGAAGGACAGCTCGTTTCGTATTATCGCGATATAGGGGAGAGAGTGTCACGGAAATGATGCACTAGTTGGGGTGGAAATCATTAAAGGAAAGGCGTTATTCGTTGCGACGAGTTCTATTTACGAAATTTCTTTCACCAACTTTCTCTTCCGAAACCTAACATATTTTCTTAGCACCCACCTACATAGGAAGACATGATCATCAAAATAAAATAAGAGAAATTGGATGGAAAACGGAAAGATTTAGGTGTACTTTTCCCGCGAGCTTTTAGAGAATGGAACTGTACATAAATCTCATAAGAGCTGTTCGATGAATCCTTTGCCGTTCACTTCATTGTGACTTGCAGAGTATTAATGTAGATATGTAGAGCAGAAGCTCTTACAGATCTACTGAAGCAGCTGCCTACAAAATCAAATGTTAAAATGTTTGTAAACCTATTGGACCAAACTGCTATGGACATCAGTCCCTAGACTTACAGACTACTTAAACTAGCTTAAACAAACCTAAGGACAAACACAGCCATACCCCAGGGAGAACTCCAACCTCCGACGGCGAGCAACTGCGCGGCCAGCAGCAAAAGCCTTTGAGTGCTCAGCCACTCCCCCGCGGCGCAGCTGCAGACAATACGCTAGTCTGTCCTGTTCTGGAGCACCGCTGCGCAGTGTGGGATGTTTGCCAAATACGATTGACAGAGGGCATTGAAACAGTTTTTTTTTTTTTTTTTACTATCGCGAAATAGGGGTGGAAGTGTCGAGCTAATGAAGTATTCATGAAAGCGAAGGCTTTTTGTTGCGACGAAATCTATTTATGAAATTTCTGCCAGCACCTTTCACCTTTTCAAATGCGAAAATATTTTGTTTCCACCTATATACGAATCACTGAACGTTATAAGAGAACTCAGAGCTGTCGCAGTAAGATTATATTTTGACTATTTAAAAAAAAAAAAAAAAAAAAAAAAAAAAAAAAAAAAAAAAAAATTGTTTGTTAAGCTTAAGGGACTTAACTACGGGGTCATCAGTCCCTAAACTTACAAACTACTTATGAACTACCTACAACTAAGGACGGCACAAATATCCATGCCCGAGGGGGGATTCGAACCCCCGACGTAGTGGCCGTGCAGACCGTGACTGAAGCGCCTCAGTCCCCTCGGCCACCGCGGCCGGCTTTTGACTTTTCGCGCGCGACGTTCCGGAGCTGAACTATAGTAAAATGGTCTAAACGTTTTCCATACTCTAAAATGTGAATTTCATAACATTCGTGTATATGTCGCTGTTGATGTAGTGTTCATTATGGGCGGAAGAAAGTAAACATGACAAACATTAATGTTAAAACAGCGATAATTTTGTGAGCATATTGTTTGTGAGTAAAGCCACATATAGGAACAGAGGCCCTGTGTGGTGCGCACTACTTCATTTCTAGCCACCAGCATGTAGAATTATTTGAGTGTGTAGTGTGGGAGAGAAAAGGCGCAGGGATAACTGACAATGCCGCAGAATATTCCCATAAAAACATCACGCAGCCACTCTCTTAACTGAACCAACTACAGAAAATTGCTTATAAAATCATAGTATTTCCTCCGAAAGTATTGTCAGGTCGTTCCCCCAGCCATGGCAGAAATAAGTAACTACTGAGTTTTTAATTTATCATGTTCTCTATAGAACCAGTCAGTGAATTGCTGTGCTTTTTACAAGCAATAGAATCAACTTTTATTTCTTTATTTCATTTCCCTCGCAGGTTGTGTGGATATTTTGTGTCGTGATGGCTGTAGGAAGTAATATTTACACGGATATCACCTTGGCGATTCGCTATCTAAAGCCAAAAGCCTTCAAAGACGATAGACAGAGGTATTCGAAAGTAGTGCCGCATCACATCGCTGTGAGTGGGAAAAGAAGGCAAAATTGAGATACTTAGAATAAAAAGTAATCACCGCTGTCATGAGATTACGAGAAAAATATGAATGAGGAAACTCGAGAACATAAGCATGTTGCGGATAGTAGGTTCCGGACAATACATGCTTGTAAGGCGATTAGATACTGATAATCTCAAGAATTTAGAAATCTGGGAGACATTGAATAGTCATGCAATAGGACGACTTTAAAATTTAAAGAATCTTAGAGATTCAAAATAATGCATTTTAAACTGTTATAAAACTATTAGAAAGCATGCTACACGGCATGAAAGGAGGAGGCTGTTAAGTCCGTCTGCAACAGTATGTATGAGCAGAGGCTGCAACACTCTCCTTGCTTTAAAAAAATATGCCCCAGCCTTTAGCTGTAACAGAACACGTAAGTGTACTTGCGACTCATCGTAGGAGATGTGTAAATCTGTCATATCTCGTGATTATTTCTGAGAGCCGCTAACCTCTAGTCTTCAGAGATGAACCTCAATCGCTGCAGCAGAAGCTCTGGTCGCTGGCTCGTTCGGATATGGTGAATGAGTCTGTAATTTTAATAACTGGGGTAACTATTGCGTTGCACTGAAGAGCACACTCGTAACATATTTTTAAAAGAAGTGCCGTTACATAATTTTTGTTAATAACCCATAATAACGCTCGTTCTTTTACACGCTGTTAGATCCATAGGTTGCCTGTAGAAACATTTAAAACACATATCAAACCATTATGTGACATCTCTAGACAGTGTCCCGCGTCTATTCAATTTTTTAACATTACTTAACACTTAATAAGAAGAGCAGATACCAACCGCTAACGTAATCGCCTGCAGTTATCCACCACAAATTCCGAGGGGTGTGGATCGCTTCTCTCACATTTAAACCTTTCGTCCAATGAGAGAGCTGAATTTTTATCATGCCGTTATTTGGACATCTTGCTTTGACACTGGGATTTTTCGTCTCAAACCGTTTAGGCTAATCATGCGCCTGTAATCTTACTAATGCCATCATATAGAAGTTTTGCTCTCAGTCAGTAGCTACCATCAATAATCCCACGTCTGTAACCCTATTGCACCACCTACATAATAAATGTAGTTTTATCAAATAATTAGAAGATCTTTGGTATAATTCTTCTGACTTTTACATTCTGTAGGCTTGGGCCAATGGCAACCAACCCGGGTGTAATTACCACCTGGGCGGTAAACCGAAATTTTCTGGAGCGTAAAAACACGAAGTTTCATATTACGGTTCAGTCACGGAATTTACATTACTTTAAAAAAGTCAATTTCACTACTTCATTTCACTAATATATTTTATATACAGGATGACAATTATTGAACTGCATAAAATAAAATCGTCATAACATCTGAAAGTTTTGCGTTAGGACGTTCAAACTACAATGGCGGCCGAGTGCCATGGCGGCAATTAGTATGCTCATGCACATGTGAATATTGTTTAGCAACGAAGCACACTTTCATTTGGATAGGTTCGTGTATAACAAAATTAGTGTATATGGGGGACGGAGAATCAGCATTTCGCGATCGGAAAGTCTCTTCACCATCATCAAAAATGTTCAAATGTTTTTAAAGCTATGGGACACATCTTCGTTGGTTATTAGTCCTTATGCTTAACAACCAGTTAAACTAAGTTAAACAAACCTACGGACAACACATACACACAACCATGCTCCAGGGAGGACTCGAACATCCGACGACGAACAACCGCGCGCCTCGCAGCGAGGCGCCTTAGACCGCTCGGCTACCCCACCGCGGCTTCACCATCCTCGGGTGACTGTGGGTTATGCAATGTCTAGTCACAGAATAGTTGGTGCGGTATTTCTTGAGGGTATGGTAACTACCGAACGGTACGTTATCGTGTTGGAAGATGATTTCATCTCTATTATGCAAAATGACCCTAATTTCGACAAACATGCAAGACGAAGCTAGAACTCATCGCAGCAGAAGAGTGTCTGATGTCCAGGAGCAGCAGTTTGGGGACCGCCTTATGGCTCAGGGGTACACAGACGCCGGCAGCATGAGCTTTATTGTCCGTCATATTCTCTGCATCTAAGCACATTCGACTAGTTTTTGTGTGGCTATATTAAAGACAAGTTGTACAACAACAACACCAAAACCATTGATGGGTTAAAACAGCCATACAGGTCATCGACAACCTTGAAGCAGCTCAAATAGAATTGTGTTATTCGTCTACGCCACATCAGCACTACATAAAGCAGCCATATCGAACATGACATAACCTAAACCCAGTGGCGACACGTCCTATGTGTTCAATGGTTCACTTAACCTCCGGAATAAAGCTCGGCGTGAAATAAAAATTAAAAAGTGTTTTAAAACTGTCATTTTTCGATTCGTTCTTCTATCAGATCATTTTATATGCACATTCAAAGTATTTTTGTAGCATGAGAAACGTTTTACATCGCGGAGACAGCACGAATACGAGTCGTAGCGCGGCCGCTTAATATAGGCGGCAGTGGCCGCAGCGTTGCAATGCGCATGCGCGGCTGAGGTTCAAATTCTCTTCTGAACCAGCTGGAGGCAGCATATGGGCGCTCCCGCGACAGGGAGAGGCGAGGGGAAACGCCGCTTTTAACATTGGAGTTGGCGCTGGTGAAGACGCTAGCTCCCCCTACACGAGCTATTGCGGTTACGCACGAATGGTTCCGAATCAAAGACAATGGAGCTACTGCGCACCTCGCCTTGCGCATCAACAAATTGTCCATTAAGACAACATCCGCCCTTCATTTTTGTTTTTGGCTCATTGAAGATTCATCAAAAACACGTCATATGTGGTAAAATATCTTATAACTATCAATTAAAGACGCATCAACTGTAAAAGCCTTCAGAAGATCCGATCATAAATAAAAATGAAGTCATTACTCTCCACTCAGTAAGAATATCCGGGTGATTAGAGGCATCGCGTAGCGCTGTCGAAGGTAGTGGGTTCAAGACTGACTGCAAGCATTTTTTTAACAGAACTCCTTTTGAACAGATACGGGAACAACAATTACTTTTGTATTGTTACTTGCCACATATCTTTGGACGATTTATCAAATGTGTCGCGATTTTGAGGGTAAATCACAGTTATACTCTTCGTTGTAACAAATATTTACCTATTTGAAAATATGCGGACGAGAGCAGCCTTTTCGCATGCGTAGAGTTAGGAGGGGGTTCTGCTTACAGTGACACGTGACCCGAAGATAGCTTGTTTCTTCATCGTAACAGATTCATTCCGTTACAGGCATTTAACAGTGTTATCAGTTACTTATTTAGTTTTACTTTTCATGTGCATATTCAGGTTCTTGGTGTTCATTATGAAAGAAAAATGAACAAAGTTCAGTATTTATGTTTATGTTGTTCGTAATCAGATGTAAGAGAGGGCCCAATGGCCCTAATCTGGTCAGGTTAAATAACCAAATAAATAAATAATACGACAGGCCTGTTTCGGCGTGAATGCCATCGTCAGGTGTACTGTACAATACAAAGGTGGGTATACTATTTAATTTAAGAAGCCGGCCGCGGTGGCCGAGGAGACTGAGGCGCTCCAGTCACGGTCTGCACGGCCACTACGGTCGGGGGTTCGAATCCCCCCTCGTGCATGGATATTTGTGCCGTCCTAGTTCGTAAGTAGTTTGTAAGTTTAGGGACTGATGACCTCGTAGTTAAGTGCCATAAGCTGTACAAACATTTGAACATTGATAATTTAAGAAGATAATTATACTTTATACATACATTGGTAGCTCTTCTTACCCTTGTAAGATCGCTGCTTCTCTTATATGTATACGTTCTTATTTACATATGTTAAAGGACTGTTGTTGTTATAGCTGACGAAATTAAAAGTAATCATTGGAAAACATATACTTATTATGATCCATAAAAACCCAAAAAATACACCAAAATTAATTCCGCAAAATAATATATGGTTAATCATTTACATACTAGTAATGAAACATCCTATTGCCATACCAATAAGACTAGATATGTTCTATATAATAGAAAAGAAATAATTGCACTGTAAACTTGTAATATCGCTGGCGTATCTGTCAAAATAGCTGCCAAACATCGACAACATAAGAATTATTTTTAAAAAGTATATATACAGCTATATAATAGCTATAACAACAACAGTTCTTTTACATATGTAAATAAGAACGTATACATATAAGAGAAGCAGCGATCTTACAAGGGTAAGAAGAGCTACCAACGTATGTATAAAGTGCAATTATCTTCTTAAATTAAATAGTATACCCACCTTTGTATTTTACAGTACACCTGATGATGGCATTCACGCTGAAACAGGCCTGTCGCATTAAATAATTTAATAAAAAGCAGCGTCCTTGGTATCAATAATTTACGAAGTTCAGTATCTTTAAGAAACACTAAGCTTTAAGCTTGGATCAAAACTGTGAAATAAAGAAGCATGGTAAGCCGACATCTCAGCTGGAGTTGAATCAAGCGCAATGAAGCCGATGTAAGACATTCTGCAGATCTATTAACGAAAATATATCTAAAGAGAGAGGGTAAACTGGGGCGGGCACTGGCCGCTGGGCGCTTTTCCCCAGCCTCACTGGCAGAGGTGCCAAATCTTGTATTTGGACGCCTAGCGGGGCGGGGGGGGGGGGCACTATCAAGAAGTGAACCCCCAGTCATCTGAAGCACCAGCCGCCACTGCCTAAACTGATTATCTGTAGCGATGTTTACTTGTTGAACAAAGTGTGTGCACGCCTTAGTTTGTAGCTAATTTACAGGTTGGTCCATATTGTTCAATAGCTGTTACCCTGTAGGTTACTGATTCTCAAAGTATCAAAACTGAGCATAAACGCAGACAGTACTTGAAGGAGGACACAGCGAATGTATTAACGTCAGACATTATTAGAACAGAGGCGGTAACTAGCTCCAGCTGGCTTCCTGCCTGTATTGTTGGGGCAGTTTATTGCTTACTCCAGCGACTTACCGGCTATCTCGTTGTTCTTCTTTCGTTATTAATGTTAGATCGCCTACCAAGTCAACGGAAACGAGGTAAGTGCCTCCTATTTTAATACCTTCCCAACGCATTTCGGCTTGAGACTGCAAAGAGGAAAAAGTGATTGAAATGTTTTCATTATTGGTTATATTTATTACGATTCTTCGATGTTAAGTAACTCACTTCATCTTTTCCGAAGAATATGCAATGAATTACGAGTGCAAATTGCCACTGTTAATCCGAGGGAGATAGAAATTGGAATTGTATTTCGAAATGCACCCCCCTACCATCTCTACAAGCCTTTCTAAAACTTTTGTAGTCATGCGCAAGTGATTTCTGTTTCCCATTCTCTCCTCCATTTTTTAGGGGTCGAGTAGGTTGAACCCCTATGTAGTATTTACTTTAAGAACGCCATGCATTCACCAATGTTTATAAGCAATGCTGCAACTTTCCAGTTGTTTTACTTTAATTTGAATATTTCTGTAAACGAAAGTAGCAAATATATCTGAATAATTCTGTTTGTTAATAATAAACCAATATCTACTTTTCGACAGTGGGGGCCCTTTATCACTCTTGTGTATAATTTCAAAGTGTCGTAAAAATAATGTGAATACGTTAAGGCGCGCTCACAATGAGTGCTCCGCGTTGAACACTTTGGCATGTTGTCAGTGCGTCAAAGGAATCTCAGTTTAGGCAGAGCTGCGCCGCGCCGTGCTTAGTGGTCTAAGTTACGGGGCCGAGGTCTCGCATCTGGCGCAAGTTAAGATTCCAAGTGCCTTATGCATTGTGCGGTACCGTCACCTGAAAACAGTGGTTGTCAGTGGTTAACAACAACTGCAGTGTCAAGCAATCTTTTTTCCAGTGGCGGATTCGTGTTCAAGATATCCAAATTACATTGGCTGTTCAATTTGTAGTCTTCTGGGCCCACAGTGTTAACGAAGTCGTACATTGACACAATAAAAATAAATTATTTTCCATAACACCGTTGGCTCTAATAGTATTTTATGAGCTGTTCATTTCGGCAGAGCGCCAACTTCATATATAATGATTGTGATACATACGTTTTTATAATATTTTGTATTTAATTGTACAGTTATAAGACACAGTCACACAAACTTTACATTTGTACATAAGATTATCTGAATAGCTGTTTCGACAGCTATTTGTTAGCTCTTCAGAGATACGGTATTAAGAGCTGGCAAATAGCTGGCAAAACATTGTAAGATTGCATGAGATACATATCTCGCAAACAACATCTAATAATAATATTACGGAAGATGACATACCGCAATAATAATTCGTCAAAATACTTCAGCAGCTATACAGACTATCGTATACATAATATTACGTTTATGTTTCTGTGTCTTATAATTGTACAATTACATACAAAATATTTCGAAAACGTATGTATTGCAGGTATTACACTTGAAGATGGCGCTCTACCGAAAGGAGAAGCTCGAAGTGTAAAATAAACGCATTATTACAGTCAACAGCGTCCTGGAAAATCATTTATTATGATTATGTCAATGTACGATATCAGCCTCTTTGTTCGAATTATACATATTGTTCTTCAGTTCGTCAGTTTTGCATGCGACATCACTGGTTACCACCTGCCAGTAGTAATTTATTTTTATTGATCATCATCATTAGAGACTGATTATCCCCTTGAGCGTTCAGTCTGGAGCATAGTAGCCCCAATAAAATACCTCCATGATGCCATATTCATTGCTAACATGGATGCCTCGTCTGATGTTAAGCCTTTTACTTCAAAATCATTCTTAACTGAATCGAAGTACTTTCTCCTTTGTCTACCTCGACTCTTCGTACCTTCCGCTGCCGAGCTCATGAGTCTCTTAGGTAACCTTGTTTCTCCGATGCGTGTAACAGGACCCCGTCATCTCAGGCTGTTCGCTCTAACTGCTTCATCTATGGTGTTCATTCCCAGTTTTCCTTTGATTTCCTTATTATGGACACCTTCCTGCCATTGTTCCCATCTATTAGAACCTGCAATCATTCTTGGTACTTTCATATGTGTAACCTCAACCTTATGAATAAGGTAACCTGTATCCACCGAACTTTCACTCCTATACAACAGAGTTGCTCGAAAACGGTGAACTGCTATCTTAGTCTTGGTACTGACTTCCTTCTTGCAGAAGGGAGTACATCTTAGCTGAGCAGTCATTTCATTAGCTTTGCTAAACCTTGATTCAACTTCTTTCATTAAGTTGCCATCCTGTGAGAAAATACACTACTGGCCGTTAAAATTGCTGCACCAACAAGACAAGCAGATGATAAACGGGTATTCATTGGACAAATATATTATACTAGAACTGGTATGTGATTACATTTTCACGAAATTTGGGTGCACAGATCCTGAGAAATCAGTACCCAGTACAATCACCTCTGGCCGTAATAACGGCCTCGATACGCCTGGGCATTGAGTCAAACAGACCTTGGATGGCGTGTACATGTACAGGTACCATTGCAGCTTCAATACGATACCACAGTTCATCAAGAGTAGTGACTGGCGAACTGTGATGAGCCAGTTGCTCTGCCACCATTGGCCAGACGTTTTCAGTTGGCGAGAGATCTGGAGAATGTGCTGGCCAGGGCAGCAGTCGAATATTTTCTGTATCCAGAAAGGCCCGTACAGGACCTGCAACATGCGGTCGTGCATTATCCTGCTGAAATGTAGGGTTTCGCAGGGATCGAATGAAGGGTAGAGCCACGGGTCGTAAAACATCTGAAATGTGTAACGGCCACTGTTCAAACTGCCGTCGATGCTAACAATATGTGACCAAGACGTATAACCAATCGCACCCCATACCATCATGCAGGGTGATACGCCAATGTGCGTTCACGGCGATGTCGCCAAATACGGATGCGACCATCATGATGCTGAAAACAGAACCTGGATTCATCCGAAAATATGATGTTTTGCCATTCGTGCACCCAGGTTAGTCGTTGCTACACCATCGCAGGTGCTCCTTTCTGTGATGCAGCGTACAGGGTAACCACAGCCATGGTTTCCGAGCTGATAGTCCATGCTACTGCAAATGTCGTCGAACCTTTCGTGCAGATAGCTGTTGTCTTGCAAATGTCCCCATCTGTTGACTCAGGGATCGAGACGTGGCTGCACGATCCGTTACAGCCATGCGGATAAGATGCCTGTCATCTCGACTGTTAGTGATACGAGGCCGTTGGGATCCAGCCCTCCTGAACCCACCGATTCCATATTCTGCTAACAGTCTTTGGATCGCGACCAACGCGAGCAGCAATGTCGCGATACGATAAACCGCAATCGCGATAGGCTACAAGCCGACCTTCCTCAAAGTCGGAAACGTGATGGTACGCATTTCTCCTCCTTACACGAGGCATCACAACAACGTTTCACCAGGCAACGACGGTCAACTGCTGTTTGTGTATGAGAAATCGGCCTGAAACTTTCCTCATGTCAGCACGTAGTAGGTGTCGCCACCGGCGCCAGCCTTGTGTGAATGCTCTGAAAAGCTAATAATTTGTATATCACAGCATATTCGTTCTGTCGGTTAAATTTCGTGTCTGTAGCACGTCATTGCCTGTAGAAGTTTGCCTCCTATTCCATAATCTTGTAGAACTGTCAACAGCTTCCTCCTAGGAACTCGGCCACAAGCCTTTTCTAGAACTATAAAACATACATAAAATTCCCTGTTCCACTCATAGCACTTCTCCATTATCTGCCGTAAGCTTAAGATTTGGTCCTGACAGCCTCTAAGAGGCCTAAACCCACACTAATTTTCATCCAACTTGTCCTTAACTAATACTCACACTCTCCTTTCAACAATACCTGAGGATATTTTCCCCCCCAACGGTAATTAAAGAGATACCTCTGTAGTTGTTAAAATCTTTTCTGTTTCCATGTTTGAAAAGTGGCGTGATTACCGCTTTCGTCCAGTCAAATTGAACCTGTCCAGACTCCTACGCCTTCTCAGTTATCCTGTGTAACCATATGAGACCTAACATTCCTCTGTAATTGACGAGTAGCTTTATAAATAATATTTATATTGCTTAGGAACAGACAATTTCTATTTCTGTGTCGCTCAGTTTCTTTGCGGTTACACTCCATGCTTAGTGAGAACACATTGCCGCAAAGCCAATATGTTAAGATTACCTGGGTCACTGCACCTGCGACCATTTAGCCACTTACGCAGTATGTGGTCTACTGTAACGTCTCAGAGTGTATTATGCATGACAGCACTGTGTGTCGTTCACTTGTCGCTTCTCTCTCACTCACGTCCGCACTGGCAATCGTCCGCAATGCCGAGTCTGAGAATTCCATTTCGGGTAGAATTCAAATTGCCTGAGAAACACAAGAGCCTGAATCGAGATGAAATGCCACGAACTCGTATGAGATGTTGGCGTCCAGAAGCAGCCTCGAGACAATGAGTCGCAGCTTTGTGTCTCAGGGCGTACTACGGCGAAGACTGCTTCAGCGTACGCTTTTGTTCTCTCCGTCGCTTTCTCTGATGTAAATACGGTGCTGCTACTCTAGCCAGAACTTCTCTTTCCTTTGCCAGCTCTTCTAGGAAGCTCAGTGGTAAACTGGTCAACCTTAGGATTTCTGTAACTCACTTATTTCTTTTTTCCTGTCTGACTAAATTTCTTGATGTGAAAAATACCGAGTTACGTCTTGGTTCGGAATTTACATTGGACGGTATTCTTTCTGTAACAAGGTGGGTAAGTAAGTTTCCAAGTCGAAGGGACGAAACGACATACTACCTCCAACAGAACCATGTGTTGTAAAACATCATGGTGTTGAAATCAGTCTTCGAATGGATGATGCAGTGCTTTATTTACGTACAGCAATGTTAAACTTTTAATTAACGAAATATAAGAACACTGTGATTCTGGGATTACGTCCAAGAGTAAATGAATAAATGGTAGGAGCATTGCGTAAATATGTACACACCGTAGGCTCCTAAAAGTGTTCCATAATAAATTGAGGATAAACGTTTATAACGAAATAGAAATTAAGTCAGTTCCAAATAGGCGTAAACCGGAATTTATCAACATCGGTTGAATTTGCACTTTAGACAACTTTTCCATGTTCCTGAACTCATGCATCCTGAAGACAAAATCGTTGGGTTACACAATGATAGAAGATAAAGGTAACGAAGGACTCCAGCATGTTTTGTACATTAAAGTAAATTGAAGATCGATTTGAAGTATGTCATGCAAAGTTCGCTGGAAAAGGCATTCATTTCTTCAAACACAAAGAAGCTGCACAGAAAATTTCACCATGGCTTATCAGGTTATTTTTTCAGTCAGTAGAAGCTAATCCTGGAGCTTCATACCAAATTGCTCTTCGAATCACTGAAAATAAGAAACTGCATACAATATTGGACGATATATTCAAGCCTTGCTTATTTTACGTAGTGAAGTTAATTTTAGGAAAGCAAAATGTAGAATAGATAAATAAGACATCTGTTTTTGTAATAATACGATCAGAAGTCTTATCTAAAACACGAATTTGGATATTTTACACACAGTACTCAACGAAATAGAAATAAGTCTTTTTTTTCTCTTTTCTTTTCTTTTTTGCACTGCAGTTCGATGAATCGACAGGCGTTGCGTCTTGTCGCCAATAGCTTGTCTTTGTTTGATACATAAAAGATCGTCGCCTGTTTTTTTCCAATCAGTAAAGAATTTTGTTGAAGAAAACAAGTTTCAGTGGTCGATATTGGTGGGTGTATGTGCAGACGCAGCACCTTCCATGTAAAGCGTTCGCTCTGGATTCTACCAATTGGTTAAAGAAGTTACTCCAAATGCAACATCTAGTCCCTGCTTTATACATCCATATGCTTTGTCACTGAAAACACTTCATCTTCTTTAAGTTATAGGGCAGGGGCACCACAATCGCAGTATGCTGAAAAGATGAGAATTTGGGCATGACGAGAAACGAGTCTGAATAGCTTAAGTGGCTGAGAAAACCGCTGGCTTGAAGCGGAAAATCCGAGTTCGAATTCTTGTCCAGCACAAATTCGTTCGCCATTGAATTTATTTCAATTTCCTGTTACGGTCGAGATTTTGCAATATTTCTAATTCACTTACATATGATTCATGAACTCATTCAGGTAGTGAAGACTGTTAAACCACAGCTGAGGTACGTCAACAAACACATGAGTGTCAAAGAGTTGTGCAAAGAGTAAGGAGCAAAATGTGATGTGCTCTTGTTCCATACAGCGGTTCTATGGCTGTCACGTTGCAAGTTGTTGCATAGAGTACTCGAGCCCCGAATACATTTCTTTCGAATACTGTATACTGAACTGAAGGAGAGGCACTGAATTAAAATTTGTTCTGTGGCCGGTATTCGATCCCGAGACTTCCAGCTTACTGAGCACGCGCTATAACCACTAAGCCGCGACAACCTAATGGGTACACCGATTGCAAGGACTGTATTAAAGAACGTATCCCTCTACAACACAAACTTCAATCCTGCCGTATGTTTCCCTATATAAATACTTATCAACATTGCCAAGGCCCTCAGACAGCGAAATAGCACCCCAGCAATGAACGTTAATGGAAACGATCCTGCATTGTACCTTGGTCACAAGTGATATAAATATCAAGTAATAAATCATTGTCCAGAGACATATTTTGTCTCGATATACATAAAAGATGTTGAACTGAAGGAGAGGCATTGAATTAAAGTTTGTGCCGCGACCGGAATTCGAACCCGACACCTTCTGCTCCATTAGGTCGCGGTGGATTTGTGTTATATGTCACGCGAGATTGTTGGAGCCTTGCTGCGAGGTGCGTGTCTACTTCGCGTCTGAGGTTCGAGTCTTCCCTCGGACTTGCGTGTGTGTATTGTCCTTAGGGTAGTTTAACTAGGCACTGATGACATTTGAAAACAATGAGTGGTTATAGCACTTGCCTAGTAAGCAGGAGTTCTCGGATTCGAATCCCGGCCCCGGCACAAACTTTAAATCATTGTCTTTCCTTTAATTCAATATCTTTTATATATACTAATACAAAATGTCCCTGGACATTGGTTTTGTATTTGATAGAAATTTCTTTGTTTCTGCAAATGGTAAGAACGGGAAAGGTGAAATGCTTATATGCCAAATAAGAGAACATTTATTCTATGGGTTCATTCGCGTAAATCGGGTTGCAAAGACATGTGGTGAATATTCTGACGGCATAACATAAAGTTGCCAGTTTTTATCGGACGTTCGAGAGTTACGAACCCAATCCTGAAGTTCAAGACATCTCGGTTTTCCCAAAACTAACAGTAATACTCGATGCCAACGGTGAAAATGCACATCCACCAATTAAATAAGTCGGCACTTACCATCAGTAATAAATTCTGTTACTATTTTCCTGATCTGCAAAATCAACAAGCAAATTTCTTGGATTTAAGACAGTTTTCAATGAACGAAGCAATATATTCATACAGTTGTCATGTTCTTAAGAACACTCTCAAACAATTGTGGTCCGGTAACATGGCGTATTGTCATACATAAAAATGCCATCGTTGTTCGGAAGCCGGCCGCGGTGGCCGAGGGGACTGAGGCGCTTCAGTAACGGTCTGCACGGCCATTACGGTCGGGGGTTCGAATTCCCCCTCGGGCATGGATATTTGTGCCGTCCTTAGTCTTAGTTAGTTCATAAGTAGTTTGTAAGTTTAGGGACTGATGACCCCGTAGTTAAGTCCCATAGACTATTCAAACATTTGAACATTTTGTTGTTCGGAAACATAGAGGTCATGAATGGCTACAGGTGTCCCCAAGTAGCGAAGCGTAAACATTTACTGCGAATGATAGATTCAGTTGCACCATAGCGCCCAGGCCATTACATGTGAAAACAGACCTACGATTATGGAAACGTCACCAGCTTATACCGAGCCTTGCTGAAAATTCGGGTCCACGGCTTCTTGGGGACTGAGACACGCCCTTTCACAAACACCAGCTTCCAACGACTGACAATGTTTTCCCAAGTCGTCCAGCGTGCAACAAATATTATCACGAGCTTAGGAGAGGCTCTGCCGTTCTGTAAACGTGACACTCGAGGAGGTTATCTGCCAAAGATGATTAATATCAGATGTCAGTGCCCTGTCCTAACTGATCCGTTCGTCGTAGGTCGCACACTGATTGCTGCAGGCTTGAGTGCAGGCTGCGGCCCACTGCGTTGTCCGTGGTGAGAAACAACTATCTTTTTACTCACACCAACTGATGAGTGCTCTCGACAAGGGTTCTCAAATTGATTCCATATTTCTTGATTTCCAGAAGGGTTTTTGACACCGTACCTCACAAACGGCTTGAAATCAAATTGCGTGGTTATGGTATATCGCCCCAAATTTGCGACTGGATAGGGGATTTCCTGTCGGAGAGGACAGAGTTTGAAGTAATTGATGGTAAGGCATCGTCTAAAACAGAGGAGATATCGGGCGATCCAAAGAGTAGTGTTATTAATCCTTTGCTGTTCCTTATTTACATAAACAATTTGGGAGAAAATCAGTACAGCTCTCTTAGGTTGTTTGCAGATGAGCCGTCATTTACCGTCTAGTAAAATCGTCTGAAGATCATGACCAACTGCAGAACGATCTAAATAAGATATCACTGTGGTGTAAAAATTGGCAATTGACTAAATAATGAGAAGTGTGAAGTCGTTCACATGAGTTCGAAAAGAAATCCGTTAAACTTTGTTTACAAGATAAATAAATCAAATGTGAAGGCCGTAAAATCCACAAAATACCTAGAAATTACTGTTACTTCAGACTTAAACGTAGATAATGTCGTGGGAAAGGCGAACCAGAGACTGCGTTTCATTGGCAGAACCCTTAAAAGGTGCAACAGAACCACTAAAGAAACTGCATACACTACGCTTGTCCGTCCATTTTTGGAGTATTTTTGCCCATTGTGGGATCCTTATCAGGTTGGATTGTTGGAGGACATCGAAAGAGTCCAAAGAAGGGCAGCTCGTTTTGTATTGTCACGATACAGAGGAGACAGCGTTACGGAAATGATACAGGATCTGGGATGGGAATCATTACAACAGCGGCGCTTATCGATGCGGCGTGGACTACTTGCGAAACTCAAATCGCCAACCTTCTCCTCCGAATGCGAAAATATATTGTTGACTGCCACTTACATAGGTAGAAAAGATCATCAGAATAAAAATCTGGAACTCAGAGCTCGAATGGAGAGATTCAGGTGTTCTTTCTTCCCGCACGCTATTCGAGAGTGGAATGGGAGATAAATAGTATAAAGGTGGTTCGATGAACCCTCTGCCTGGCACATAAATGTGATTTGCACAGTATCCAATGTAGATGTAGAGAATTCATGCCTGAATTTCATGTCTGTAAATTTTCACATGTCGCCATTGGATTATTTCATTGCGGCAGTGCAGCCAAAGTTATTCTTTTATTTCATTTTGCTTTCTCTCGTTAAACGCGTATCCTGTGCGGCCATATATGAAAGGAGTCGATGCTACGGTGGCACTTAGGATCTCTGAGGCGTAACTTAAACGATGCACTCATCTGGGCTGTCGATACGCTGTCTTCTTGACTTGAGGCAACTCTGCCATGTAGCTTTATGGTGCCAGATTTCGAGAGTCGAGCGACACTGCACTTCCTATCACTCGAAATATTTCGTTCCTTCAGCGATACTGTAACAATTCACTGCTTGTAGCGGAGTTAAGTCTTTTACATACCATTATGTCGAATATTTTAGGTGTGTCATAACTCATTAGGTCCAACCGCCATTCCGCTGTTGAGTGATTTTCGTCGTTTACGAGAACATCCATGTGATAGTTGAAAAGACGAATCGTAGTACCATCTTTCGTGATGAAATAGTTTTGTAAAAAGTAAATTAGAGCATAAATTTGATTTTATAAGCAGCCACAAGTCACTATAATTATTTATTCAATTTACCGGTTTCACGCTGTATACAAGAGCATCGTAAGGAAAGTTCGATTTATATAATCATATGTACATTAATTTAAAGTAGTTGTAGTCTGACAGCTGGATAATCGGATGTTTTTAACAGCTGATAGTGACAGCGGGTAAGACAGTGATAGTGCCGCTGTCACTATCGGTTGTTAAAGACATCCGATTATCCAGCTGTCAGACCATAACTATTTTAAATTAATGTACATATGATTATATAAATCGAACTTTTCTGACGATGCTCTTGTATACAGAATGAAAACGGTAAACTGAATAAATAATTATAGCGACTTGTAGCTGCTTATAAAATCAAATTTATTTTCAACAGTAGCTTTCCCCTACATGCAATGCCTGTTTTTTTGTAAATTAGAGCCTTTGCTTTTTCTGTGTAATTCTTCTTTTCGGTGCCACATTAGTCAGTGAGGGACTATACAAATGGCTTCATTCGTAGACTGACAATGCGACCAAAGCCGTCACAATAGAGATATAATGTCATTTTATAATTCGTTTTGTTTAGTATTAGAAAAGAACATAACAAACCATCGCCTGTTATTTTGCACAGCATTGTCTGCACCCACTCGACTACTACAGCTTGAATCTTCAGTGTTTCGGGGGCAAATGGATTCTCCATACAAGAATGTGTGCAATCAGTCCTCTGCACAGCAGATGCAGGGAACAAGTGCTTTACATGATAAAGTAAGCTAACGAGAGGCGAGATTCGTAGCTGCGTGCGCCTTCTAACATCTCAAATGGTCAGTATGCACTCTGATTTTTCTGTCCAGCACTTGCGCTCTGAATGGGAACTGGAAGATTATTCATCTGCAACTGTGGCCCCACGTTATCGTGTCTGATTTTTGAAGCAGAGTTCGCCGGTTCGAGTGAGTTTTATGCGCGAGTGTAAGCATTAAATGTGTCATTACCTAGTGAACACTTCTGAATGCCACAAAACTACACTAGAGATAATAAAGTTTGTGCTTGTCTGTGTGTGTGTGTGTGTGTGTGTGTGTGTGTGTGTGTGTGTGTGTGTGAGTCTGACAGAGAGAGAGAAAGCGGTTTCGTATAGTCAATATTACGGTAATATATGAAAGCATGTTCTCGCGGCGATATCCATTAATGAAATCTTCTCGGGTTACAAGCCGCGTCATTTACTTTACTCCCCACTGTGGACAGTAAACCACATGTTGCGGCTTGTAACCCGAGAAGATTTCATTAAACATTACGGTAAGTCACTCCGAAGGAGGGAAGGAAGATTAGTGCTTAACACCACGTCGACAAAGTGGTCATTAGAGAAGGATTACGAGCTCGGATTATTTTGATAAGGAACGGGAAGGAAATCGCCCGTGCCCTTTCAAAGGAACGACTCCGTTATTGGCTTGGAGCGATTTAGGAAAATAACGGAAAACATAAATCTAACTGACCGGAGTCGCCTTTGAACCTCCGTCCTCCGGAATGCGATTCAAATGTGTTATCCAGTGCAAAACTTCGCTCGGTCAAGTCATCCCGAATTCATTTGCACATTTAATGAAAGAGAGGGAGAAAGACAAGGAAGGACAGGAATGGCTTTAGCTGCACTAGGGCATTGTAGTAACTTAATGACGACGAATGAAAATTTGAGCCGTCTCGGTATTCGAACCAGGGTCTCGCGCTCGGGCCAGCGGTCTTTTTAACTTGTTGTCTACCCGCATTCGCTCCATTCCGCCACACATTCCCCCAAGGCGTACACTACGGATATATCGTCCCTATCATCCACGCCCTCTTGTGCGCACCATTTCGGATTCCCGCACGAGTTCGAACGTTATTACCGCATCTGCGGTGAAGCAATGTAGCATACGCCATCATCGATACAAAAACATACATAGACTGGTGCTGGTGTTGTGTCGGTTCTTTCGGACAAGTCCAGCCTGGTTACTTCTACATCTACATATGAACTCCTTAATCCACCGCAAGGCGCGCGGAGGAGGGTACACTATACCATTACTAGGCATTTCTTATTCCACTCCCAAATAGAAAGAGGGAAAAAAGAATTACTACGTGCCTCTGTACGAGCCCTAATTTCTCTTGTCTTTGCGATCTTTACACGAAATGTAAGTAGGCGGCAGCAAGATCATTCCGCACTCAGCTTCAAATTCCGGCCCTCTAAATTTCCTCAACAGAATTTCTCGAAAAGAACGTCTTCTTTCCTCCAGCGATTCCCATTTGACATTTGAGTTGACGAAGCATTTCCGCGACACCCACCCATTGGTCGAACCTACCAGTAACGAATCTAGCTGCTCGCCTCTAAACTGCTTCCACGTCTTCCTTTAAACTGATCTCAAATGTTTGTATAGTCTATGGGACTTAACTACGGGGTCATCAGTCCCTAAACTTACAAACTACTTATGAACTAACTAAGACTAAGGACGGCACAAATATCCATGCCCGAGGGGGGATTCGAACCCCCGACCGTAGTGGCCGTGCAGACCGTGACTGGAGCGCCTCAGTCTCCTCGGCTACCGCGGCCGGCTAAACTGATCTGCTGCGGGTACCAAACACTTGAGCAAAACGCAATACCTGATTGTACGAGCGTTTAAGACGTGGTATTCTTTACAGATGAAGTAGGGTAATGTCGGGTAAGTGAACGAGGAGTCTAAGATGACGAATTTTGAATTTATCTGATAACTAAATAGCTGGTGCTACATGCACTATGATTTACTTCCTCAGCGAGCTCTGCAGGCATTTCTGTTGAAATAGAACCGATTGATCATTTTGTTTTGATGACAACAGAGGCTCTAAAGTGGATGCTGCTTTTGTAACCATTTTTCCTGCGGTTCAAATAAATGCCATGCAAGTAATACTTGTGTATTGATGAATATGAGTTGATTCCTCTTAAACCTTGTGGATTTACTGATCTTTTAATAACGGTTTAATGAATTTATTGTGTAAGACTGTGTGAATGTATAAGTCTGAATCCAAAATATCGACTCCGGATAAGATGACGAATTATGCAGTTCATAAGGAAAACAGGCTGACAGAAATGGAGCAAGGAATCATTGAAAGAGGCAATGTAGCGTGTAAGAAATGGTAAGCTTGTTAAAGGCGGCGCTAGATAGTTCAGCTTACCTGACGCTACTTTAGGTCACTTTGTAAAAAAAAAAAAAAAAAAAAAAGGACATCTTGTTGAAGTAGGCTCTTCTCAGTGTACGGGCTTAAATTACAGGGATGCAAAGGACGAAAGTTATGTTTGTGTCTATTTTCATAAGTAAATAAGCATCAATAAAAGTCTTCTTTTCTAAATAATATGTTCATTTCGTCATCTTACCCTACCTGTAGGGCAAGTCGACGAATGGTACAATCACTACCAAAAACAGGTCTCGCTAAAAAATCTTCAGTCTTAGGAAACGTTTAAGAGCTTTATTACAAAGGAGATACATTAAGCAATCGTTTTTCCATGAATGAAATATCTGATTTCAACGTAAGAGGCAGAAAAATATAATACACGTTAATGTCGCCATCTTACCCGAGTTTCCGCAACATCTTCCCAAATGTCTCCCAATAAACCGAAGTCGGCTGTCCGCCTTACTCACAACTGTCATTACATGTTCGCTCCATTTAATATCGCTCTGCAATGTTACGCTTAGATATTTGAACGACGTGACTATCAGGAAGCTCACTGTTAATGCTGTGCTCTAACATTATGGGATAGTTTTTTCTACTCATGTGCATCACCTTACATTTTTCTACACTGAGACCTGGCTGCCATTCTTCACACGAACTAGAAATTTTGTTAAGTCATCCTGTATGCTATTACAGTCAATTAATGACACCCTCCCATACACCACAGCATCATCAGCAAACAGCAGCAAATTACAAGTTGAGTTGGTTTACGATCTAGGAGGCGATCCATTTATAATATTGTAAAAAGATATAAAAAGCCAAGATCGCTGATCATCAATTTTTGTTTACGATGACCGGTTTCGCTGAACTATGTCAGCATCATCTGGTCAAATAAAATATTTTACAAGGCCACAATCTTGTAATGTCAGTCAGTTGTTATATAAAAATTTACAGTGCATAGGTGCACTATGTCATTATAATAAAACGTAATTATCACAGTGAGTGACAATGAGTTTGCTATTGTCACTCACTGTGATAATTACGTTTTATTATAATGACATAGTGCACCTATGCACTGTAAATTGTTATATAACAACTGATTGACATTCCAAGATTGTGGCTTTGTAAAATATTTTATTTGACCAGATGATGCTGACATAGTTCAGCGAAACCGGTCGTCGTAAATAAAAATTGATGATCTGCGATCTTGGCTTTTTTATATCTTTTTACAAAATTACAAGTTATTCTGTCCATCAGATCATTTATATACCGGTAGATAGAATATAATAGCAGTCCTATCACACTCCCTTGGGGCACGCCTGACGATACACTCGTCTCTTATGGACACTCGCTGTCGAGAACAACGTACTGCATTCTATTACTTAGGAAGTAGTATTCAGTTTAGTTACGACTTTAATAAATATTACATACAAATCTGTTCCCTTATCTCTCTCCTCGCCCCCTTCTCTCTTTCCCTTTATATATGTCTTTAGTCTGAGTTAAGTTCACCGAACGGGTCCGTTATACCAAAGACGTACAGTATTTGCTCCACGTACTTGCTCATCAAGCCTGTTATGATTGTCAGACATTATCATCCGTCAGAAAGATCTCACGTCCATATTCACCACGAAATCGGAACACATGAAGTTTCAGGATATTACCCTCTAACCTACAGTCGATGTAGTTTGAGCTAGTGACGTGATACAACGCTGTTGATTAACACGCAAGTTTAGGTAACTGCTTAATCGAAGGTACATGAGTGTGGAAAACGAGCGGCCCCTGAAAAATGAAAACAACGCGAAGAAAAGAGAGAGAAAAGGGAGAGTTTTGTTCTTACACTTTCATTCATAGCATGGTAGGATATAAGTCTACTATTCATATTTATTTAGTACCTTCCAACAAATACATTCAAAGAAAACTAATATCAAAACACTTTACCGTGTCTGGTTCTTTCCATCTACATAAAACTCCGTAGTTCGTAGCAATAAAATTTTACACACTGCTGGGACCAAAACACGGTTTTCTTTATCGCATATTACGTCGGAAAGTGCACAGATAATATACGTCTTATACAGCCCACTACCAACATTTCATACCAGGCTTTTTATGGCTTATTATCAGCTCTATTGTGCAGAACGGCCAATTAGTAAGGTCGAAACGTATTGGATGCTAGGGGGTGAGCGAGAAGGAGTGTGAGGTGAATCGATTCTGCTGTAGGAGGAAAAAGACTTTCGGCTATATTGTGGGAATCTTGAAAAGAATTCTAGGGGAGGGGGCGTGAGTTTAATGCTGTTGTGTATCCATTTAACTACTGTTATTGTCGCGTTATGAAAAAGTTTCGTAGCACGGACCGGAGCGGAGATCTTGTGTTTCTCCCACTGCGCACATAAAAACCGTTATAAAACCTCACTGTAAAATATAGTAATTTATCGTTCTCTGCGAATAACATGAAAGTGATGGTGTTTGACCAATAAATGAGACAAATTACAGCTCCGACAGACATTCAAAATTTCCTCTGTCTTTGATTTTGTGTAATAAATACAAATAAACAAAATAAAATCTATCAGTAATCCATAAAAATACTAACATAAACAACAAATCATACAACACAAAAATTTACCTACTATGGTTTCCGAGAGAATAATTCAAATGTTGACAGGATGCTTATAAGCTTTCCTGTCGTCCTTTAACTGTTGCTATATTTTAATTTTATTATATCCAGTTCCTTAGACTACAAAAATTGTTACGACTTCACTTCTTCCTTGTGCAGCCAATAAAAAGTATTTTCTAGTAACTTTTTAATATTTATTTGTATGTTGTATTTATTTATTTATTTATTATTTTTAGACGATCGGTAATGAAGACGCTCATTGGACAGAAATTAAAGTCTGACGAACTTAGGACCTATACTTAATGAAGTGTTGATATTAAATTCGAAGCGTTTCTCTTCCTCTAAAAAATTAAAGGACGATATTTGTGAACTTTCATCCTGCCATCATTAACTGGGCCACTATTTTGTGTTGTATGTCTCCAGGTTTATCTATTTTTGTTAGTGACGTCTCGGACAAAATTCAAATGTTTGTAAAGCTTATGGGACTTAACTGCGGGGTCATCAGTCCTTAAATTTACAAACTACTTATGAACTAGCTTATACTAAAGATAACACAAACATCCATGCCCGAGGGAGGATTCGAACCTCAGACGCGGGAGGCCGCGCGATCCGCAACGTGGCGCTCCAGACCGCTCGGATACTACTGTCACGGAGATACGTTTCATAAATTACCGTTCAAAACTTGATATAACTTCAAAATACCTGCCTAATCTAATCTTGAAAGAAAAGCTCTTTTGTTAAATCTTAGCGTTCGATATATCACCTGAATGTACACTGGTATATTACTTCATTTCGCCGGATAAAACACTAATGCCCTGGTATCCCAACACGTTATTAGGGCTTGTCAGAAAGCAGTTACTACAAACTTCTTTTAGTGTTAAATTACTAATAATCTATATCTATAAATGTGAATGTCTGTTCGGTGTACGCTTATCACGTCCGAACGACAAGACGCAGAGACTTAAATATTTATACAGTTACTAATTTATATCTGAGGAAGGTTTTACGTACGGTTTTATAGCGATCTGATAGATATTTAGTAATTTGAAGAATATTACGCGAAATGCGGAACAATAATAATCTTTCAAAATTATATTTACTCTTTGAAAATGGTTTTATTGGTTGTATAGTTGCTTGAGGATTGTTAATGATAAAAGAGTGGAGTATATTGGGATGGATAGTTATCGGTGTATATAATATCCTACGCGTGTGTGTGTTAATACTTCGCTCTGCAGTGAAAACTACAGAACGCAAACGAATGGGCTGTGTGTAATTGTTGTCCAAAGTCTCCCGTTGTACACCATAGCAGTTCCATGCCGATAGCTGTAAGTGGGTGAAATATATGGTGGTTGAAAGTCGTCAAATTATAAAAAAATTCGGACTGAAGGCCAGCGATGACGTTTACGACTCTATAGCAAGGAGGTTACATACAGCGAAACGTGATGCCACATACCATATCTTTGGTCTATGCGTGTTACAATGTCTTCAGTTCTTTCTCTGTAAGGATAAGCATACGAATACAGAAATATAAGAATAAATAAATAAATCAGTAAAAAAGAAATTTCTTTTAACACATCTCTTTAAAAAACTCGATATGACATTTCGCGCATTAAATCAAGTGATCTATCTGTGATATTATTACAATCATTATTGTTGAATTTCCTGATTGGATTATTCGAAACGAGTGCATTTTTACGTGTGATTTGATCTACACTACTTACTTTACATCGAAACCTCATAGAAGCATCGATTTTGTCAGGAACATCGGCCGGAAAAGATGTTTTTATACCTCGCATTCCTTTTATCCCTTCAGATATGCCGTTTCAGTTCAAAAGACTTCAGTTTCCAGTTCGTCTAGCTTTTTGCCATGACAATTAACAAAGCTTAAGGTCAATCATTAAACATCGCAGGAATCCATTTACAGCACTCATGTTTTTCACATGGTCAATTATACGTCGCTTGCTCAAGGGTGGGCAACCCAAAAAAATCTCTACATTTACGCTCCAAACAATACTACAAATAACTAAGTTTACCAGAATGCCCTAAAATGAAATTGAAACGTGCAGCACAGGCTATAAGGAATAATGTATGTATTATTTATTGTACATCATTAAGCACTTCACATAATTGTATTTTTTATTTGGCCGGCCGCGGTGGCCGAGGGGACTGAGGCGCTTCAGTCACGGTCTGCACAGCCACTACGGTCGGGGGTTCGAATCCCCCCTTGGACATGGATATTTGTGCCGTACTTAGTTGTAGGTAGTTCATAAGTAGTTTGTAAGTTTAGGGACTGATGACCCTGTAGTTAAGTCCCTTAAGCTTAACAAACATTTGAACATTTTTTTTATTTGAATGTTGATTAAAATGTTTGTTTCTAAAGAAGGTATTGTATTTCATTTCATCCTTCAAAACCAGTCTCATAGCACACTACTGAAAGGTAGCGTATCTATCATAATCAACCAACACGCGAGCGGAGCCGCGGGTTTAATCTAGTAGCTTCTATAATTACAAAAGAAAGTTACAGCCTGATAATTTCTTGACTCACAAAAGTTCAGAATGTCAAGACGTCGGAAACAAGTGAGTGATTTAACAGCACAGTTGAAGAAATACCAGAGTTTCCGCGCCTCATTAGTTTTGGGTAAATTAAAATATTTTTGTGTTAGTACATTCGTATTCACGCAAGAAGCCCAATGATATTCACAATCTGGGTTTTAAATGAGTCCCATTGGAGACTCCTTAGGACAAAGTAGTTACCGTTAATTAAAACGTTTCTACTGCGATGTCGCGATTTTCTTTAATTACAGTGGACACTCCTCCTCGGCAAGAACAGAATGTACTCCGGCAAAGTCTTATTACATCGTCCTTGTGATTCCCATTATGAAGCGAAGGGCTTTGCGGGCTCAGCGGCGCGTGCTTTGAGGAACAAAGCAAGGCTTCGGGGCTAATTCTGGTCACCGCTGGCTCCCGCCTCCTTTGTTTTGCGACGCACCCTGGCCCCAGAATGCATATTAGCGCCCCACCTGTACCGGGAGGACACAGCCGTCCGCCCTCGTTAGATACCAACACTTGCTCAGTTACAGCATCCTCAGTAGCCAACCACCACTGCGCTGCAAGGAATACGTTTCTTATGACTAATTAATAAGCGAGTAACAAACTTAAATATCTACTTTATATTACCTTTCTTTTCTAAATAAATAATTATGCAAGGTCTTAAATTTGAGAAAAAATCGCACTGACGTGTTTTACGGCCCACTTTAGATTTGTAGTTTTATAAGTTTTTGCAAACATTTTGGACCATAATAATAATGTAAATAATAATTAATTAATTAACAAGAGTGTCTGAAACCCTTTTAGGAAAAAAAAATAGGTAGTGGCGGGTTTCGAACCACCGACCTTCTGCGTCATAGTCCATCACCTTGCCCACTACGCTACGTCTATAAATCAAAACAGCAGTTTTTTAATCTCATACTATTGATAGCCGTTGTTAACTTATGTTAATATGGCATTTGTAGACATTAGATTATCATTTATCGTACGAAGAACGATGTGTTTTTGTTAATTCCTCAGTGTGCCGTTACTTTGAAATGACAACGTGTAAGTTACAATAAGAAAATCATCAAATACGCGAGGAATGTCACGTGATATTTCCGAACGGCTGGTTTTCGTTAATTCAACGGAGGGTGTCAAATCTCCGTTATTTTTGCAAATATGTCTCAAACGATACGATATATGAAAAAAAAACACAAGGGAGCTAAGTTGTAGAGAATTTTCTCCTCTACCAATTAGGTTATTCAATTTTCGTGTCAGATGAACGGTTCGTTTGCAATTACAATTACAGACGGCTTTTTTGGTTTTACTGCCGTATTTTTTGTCCGAAAAATTTGAAAAAAGGGAGGTTCTGGTCTCTGGTGGCCTACGATCATGTCTGTAAAATTTGGTGCTGATCGGTTGAATGGTTCGTCTTAAAAACAGGGAACACTTTACGGACAGACAGACATACATAAAAAATCGCCGTTATTTTTGCAAATATCTTTGAAACGCTACGAGATATGAAAAAAACATAAGAGAGCAAAGTTGTAGAGAATTTTCTCCTCTACAAATTCGGTTATTCAATTTTCGTGTCAGATGAATAGTTTTTATTTAAATTTCGAGCTGTCAAAAGACGATCGCAAAGGCCCACTTTTAGTGTTACTACCGTAGCCTAAAGTGGGCCAAAAATTACAAAACATTTTCGGAATCATCAGGTTTGTTACTGAACTCTTATATTTAAAGTCAGAATACGAAGGTACACATTTTGACAAAAACATGATCGACCGCCGCTGAGAATAAGTCTGCGCCGATCGCGACTTCGGGACAAAACCGTGGCTGCAGTATATGTTGAGTATCCGGCTATCTGCGCAATATGCCATCACTGTAGGCTTCCGCCGTTACTGCAGGCAGACTTGTCTCTAGTTAGAAGTATCATTTGCCCACCATATCTGTGATGGAGCGATAAAGCGCGGGGTCTACAACTGACAAGGGAAGTGCTTGGGCTCGAACAAACACATATACACCAAAATCGTATGAGAGATACTGTAATGATCCGTTATTGCACTAGTGATACTCCCGCATCTGAAACACTCTGCAGTCGTTCGTTAGAGGCCTCTGCGTGTGCCTTGCCACATTGCACTTTGACCTGTCGGTTCGCCAGTAGGGACGGTGCAGTGTACCTCGGAAGTTGCGTTTTGTGATGTTATTTGTGTGGTGAAGCGTCAGATGGGGCGGCGATTGCTAATCAATCCTGCAAATGTATTGCGATTGGTTGAGATAAAATTACGAAGAACCCTTCTTCATGAAGATGGTATTAGTGTAGAAGATGAATCATTCGCATGCTTTCTCGTATCTGTTTGGTACAGAAATATGAGTCTAAGTTAGATACTGTTGTAACACTAACACATAATGATGATAATAGGGATGATAATGACGAACAACTCGTTGCAAGCGGTACTGCTACGGTAAGTGCGGGAAGAGGCGATGGAAGCAGTGGCAGTGAATATCAACAGTCTTCCGAGAAGAAGGTTAAAGTTGCAGCTATCATCACGGCTTTTGACGACAATTCGCTAGAGAACATTTAAGGTGATTATTACATAAGTTATAGTTAAGATTTCTGCATTGCGTATGGCGTCTACAATTACATCTACAGTGCTATCTACAGCGAGATTGCAGAGTTTTGCATAAAAACGACACCCACCAGCACATTGAGGTGTACGTAGAGATCCTGTAAGCAAACGTTCATACAGATATGTTTGTTCGAGCCCATGTACTTTCCTTGTGAGAGGTCTGGCTATCAAAACCAGCTCTAACGTAAATTTGTATACCACGTTTCCACTTAGTGCTGATGCCATGTGTGTAATGTAAGCATATCTGTAATATTTTTAGTTCTTTGATACACCCATAATGATAAAAAGACACCATAAAATTTCTCGGCGGACCCCCTGCTCAGAACGCAGAACGCGACAGTCTCTACATGCCTATAGCCAACAACAATAGTGGCGGCACTGCGCTGCCTCGCCCTCTGCCGACAGTGCCTGCTACCGCTCATCGCCCACAATATGTAAAATTCTTTAGTGTAGTTGAGTCGCGATCCACTAAAATGTCTACAAATTGTTTTTCACAATCGATAACAAACGGGGCAGACCACCCGTTTTTATACGATCTGTATTTTCTTATAGTAATATACAATACGTTAGTGCCGTCAGAGATTAATTTTGTAGTTAGTGGTACAATAAAAACACCTCACTATGTTGTTTAACGCTGCTATTATTACTTCTTAATATATCGTTACTTTTCATTTAGAAGGGATCCTTTAATTTTTATCGCTATGAATTCTTATGGTGCCGACAATCTATGATATTTGTGGTGTCTTGTGTTTCAGTGTGCAGTGTGCAGTTTTAATAAGCTGCCACAAGAATTCAAAGAGCTTAGTAGTAATCCACGCCCTTTCAAGGCTAAACTGAAAGGTTTCCTAATGGTTCATTCTTTCCAATCTGTCGAGAAATTCCTGGAAGAATTAAGAACTCAAGTTAAATTCTGTGCTACGTTGTTGCTTAATTTAATTTATGCGTAGACCTGTCTTGTGCTCAAGATTGCTATACATTCCATTGTATCAATTACCACTCCTTTGCGAGAATCTGATGTACTGCGTCGTTCCATGACCATGGGGGCTTGCTCCTTAATTCGGTCTCGCGGAACATGATAAGTATATGTAAATAAAATAAATAAATGATGTCGACAAGCCACAATACCTGCAGTGTCATGTGTTTCAGTATCATCGATTGCTACATTATGGTATGATGTCTAATTGCAAAGACATCACGTGAAGGAACTGTATTAATCGGTATGTTTATTTCCTCCATGAGTATCCTCAGCGATGTTTCAAAACGAAACACGCAGCTTTGATAATCAATTCGAATTTCTTCAGAGGTGTTTGTGTGGTTAAGCAGGTTGCCTATCGAAACACATATCTATAACCATTTCCACACATTACTGATTCCTGCTTCCGAGAAGAATTAATGTGTAAAGACATAATCGGTTTACGAGAGTCACTAGCTGCATTCAAATTTAAAAAGATTTATTATCTTATTCTCAGCCCACAGTTGCTAATACTTTTACAAGTCAATGTAAGAAATCGTTCACAACTGTTGTCTGACAATAAGATAATGAATTGTTTTAATGAATAAAGATTTTCCGATGATTTACTTAAAGACTTCCTACTAGAAATTTATAGCGCCATGATGTAAAATTAAAAAAAAAACTACAAAGGTCGACTTCAATATTCTCCAACGCGGTTCTGACGACTTACGCCGTATTTGTAACTACAGACGCAAGAAAAACCACACAGCCACAGAGACTGTGCCCGCTGCCGGCCGCGGTGGCCGAGGTGACTGAGGCGCTCCAGTCATGGTCAGCACGGCCACTACGGTCGGGGGTTCGAATCCCCCCTCGGGCATGGATATTTGTGCCGTCCTAGTTCGTAAGTAGCTCATAAGTAGTTTGTAAGTTTAGGGACTGATGACCTCGTAGTTAAGTCCCATAAGCTTAACAAACATTTGAACATTTGAATTTATTTGGCCGAGGGGACTGAGGCGCGCCAGTCATGGTCTGCAGGGCCACTACGGTCATGGATTACAATCCCCCCTTGGGCATGGATATTTGTGCCGTCCTTAGTGTTAGTTAGTTCATAAGAAGTTTGTGAGTTTAGGGACTGATGACCCCGTAGTTAAGTCCCATAAGCTATACAATCATTTGAACATTTGAACGATGTCCGCTGTAGGTCTCTCTCCATGATATTCATTCCCGTGCCTAGTAACGTATCGCGAAAGATGTATTGTATGTCATCTTCAGGATGTTGCTCCAATATGGTGTAGAGCGGAGCAGGAGCTGCGAGTTTCTCAGGTGCTTTCACTGTATTGAAAAAGGCCTAACTGCAGTAAACGCAATGCCATTGCCATAGTCATATTTATTAAGTTAGTATATTAAACTTATTGTAGATCAAGAAGGTCTCCTCATGTACAAGCTTCTCCTTCTCTCCTTCACGTAGCGATTAATCTAAGCTAAACGTAGGGCCGTGACATAGTGTTAATTTCGGTAATGCAGGTACGCCATCCACTTCTGTTACCGGCAAAACAGCCGCAACCAGCGGCCGGTTTTACCCGTCCTCTATAGGCAGTTAACGTGCCGAGCATCGCAAATATATCACCTATTATGAGAACAATACTACCAACAAACAATAACGTGCCTGTTGACTTCTAGCAGACGCTACTAGGAGCCCCAACCTCACTTACAATAAATGCGAGACAGTGGCGATGCTATCACGGAAACTACTTTGCATCATCAGGAAAGTGGTTGATGAGTTCTTCACGATATCCTTCATTTGGTGGCTGTTGAAAATGCTGTTCGAGAGCCAGCAAATAATCTTTCACTCACTTGAGACTTCGCAATTTACACTAAGCACACCCATCTACCTATCAATAGGAACTCAGTCCAAAGACTACATGTACACTGCACTGTGACATCTCTCCAGCAACCATAAGGGATGGGACGTATATAGTTGTCACCGTCGTGATCGAAGTCAGAGATTTTCCTCTGTATAATGCTCGTAAGAAGCCAAACTATATTTCAGTTGTGCCTATCGGAATCTGTGTTATTTTCAACTTTATTCTGTTTCACCTCTAATCAAAAAGTTCAAATATTTGTAAACCAATGGGACCAAACTGCTATGCTCATCAGCCCCTAGACTTACAAACTGCTTAAACTGATTTACACCAACGTCAACACACATGCACATGCCCGATGTAGGACTCGAATCTCCAGCAGGAACGGCCGCCCAGTCCGTAGGATATTTAACCATTCTATTTGATATTTTTTATCCTTCTGTTTCAGCTTTCTCTTGATACTCTCCTTTCTGGCAGTTATCAATTTTTTCGAGATCTAGCGAATCTCTGTTCCAATCCGGGTGCTAACGACCTGAGAAGTTGTGCTCCCTAAAACCACAAAGAAAACACACACACACTCACACACACACACACACACACACACACACACACACACACACACACACACGGCCATTCTGCGCGGCGCTGTTAATAAGGACAGACACAACCTGGAAATCTTCACTCACGAAGCATCAGTTATCAGTATGCAGAGCAATAACTATTGTCCCGCTGAAAAACTATACTACTTTATTGTCAGATAATACACAACACACGAAAACACATGATGTCTGTAACGAAGCATACACGGACAGAGAACCCTCAAGTAGTACCAGCTTTCACTTCAATTCGTACCCCATGGCTCCTACATCACAGCACAAGGAGGGGCGGGTAGGCACTCCTTGCTGCACCCGTGCCATTCAGTAAGCCACACATGCCCTGCGTGTAGTGCTAAACAGCGGCCACTTCAGGGAGTACAGCATTTGCTTCTCGAGTGAGGGCTCAGCAAACTATGGTTTCGTGGTCTTCTGTTGCCGTACGTTCTGGAGATGCTTTAGTAAATTCTACGTAGCGTAATGATGGAACATGATGTGCCTCAGGGAATTGGAATGTTAGCTCAACTTCCCAGCCCCATTATTGAAGAAACAAAAAAACGCTATACACAAAAATCACGGTATGATGCACGGGCCGCGGTGGAGTTGCCGAGCGGTCTAAAGCGTCTCGCTGCGGAGCGCGCGGTTGCTCGCCGTGGAGGTTCGAGTCCTCCCTGGGGCGTGGGTGTATGTGTTTGTCCTTAGGTTAGTTTACCTAGGTTTAAGTAGTTTGTAAGCTACGGACTGATGACCACGCAGTTTGGTCCGATAGATTTGCAAACATTTGATGCACGGTTCTTGAGGCAGAACCGACGTCGGCGTGATGCCTGATACACTTCATTTGTATGACCCTTACCCCCAAAAGTGGGGCTCGGTCTCACAAGGGGGACATCAGAAGTGTAAATAACGGATTTTGATGGGACTCGGATATATTGTAGAGGGACATACCCTGAGTATCAGGCTATCCGCTTGTTTAGCGACGAGCCTTCGTTTTCGAGAAAATTGATGTAGAAATTCATTGCGCGCTGTATGACGCTTAACGGTAGTCTAGTTCCAACCAAGTGAGCGTGGCACAGCGGTGAAAGTCTACAGCTACTACGCTGGAAGTACCGCCTACGGGTGCTCACTGTGTTCTTGCTGCGCATTGAGGCGCTACGCTCCGATGCGCAAGGCTGTTCCCCGTCGGGGGTTCGAATCGCCCCCCGGGCATGGAGTTTTGTGCCGTGTTTAGTACAACGTATTTCATAAGTAGTTTTTGAGTTTAGGGACTGATGACCCCGCAGTTAAGTCACACAAGCTTAACAAACATTTGAACATTTTTCCATTTTATTTTACAAAATATCAACAAACACTGTAAATTGTGTGAAATTATTAAGAGCTTTAAAATGTGTAGGCTCGATCAAACAGAAAACAGACTTTCCTCGTGGACATTCGATGCGAACTCTGTGTATTGTGACAGTGTATCTCCCTGGTCACCGTCTCTTATTTGGCTACGACGCTATTAATTCATGGTACGCAGAGTTCGCACGGACAGTTCTGTATATATTATGAAGATGCAGCGCCATGGTCAAACAAACTGCGGTGACCTGGCTCCTTAACCGCAACGTCCGTTCCTCGCAACTCGTTCTTAGTGCCGTGTGTGTTCGAAGAATATAGTGAAGTGGATGACCCAAGTGTGTCAACAGAAGTGCAGCCAGAAGAAGATACATCAGAGGTAGAAGAGTTGAGTGAACTAACGAGAGGTGAAATCACTGAGGCCATCACATAAACGGAAACGTGGCGAAAAAAGTCAGACTATTCTGGCTAAAAATGAAAAACAAACAGAGATGGCCCGGAGACGGTACCTCCAGCGTGTTAGCTGTAGCCATTAACCGCTGCGCTACGCTGGCTTGGTTGGAATATCGCTAACGTTACGCGTCTTACGGCGCGCAGTGAACTTCAACATCAGTTTCCTCGAAAACGAAGGCCCGTCGCTAAAAAAGCACATAGCCTCATACTTCTACAACATATCCGAGGCCCATCAAAATCCCTTATTTACATTTCTGATGGTCTCTTTGTCAGTGGACCTAGAGGTCCCTAACTATTCGACGGCACACCATAAATACAATCCCAATAGGATAGGAGTACCATCTTGGAATATTAATTTACTCATACAAGCGTCCTCATATCCAGACAGTTTTTAGCAACGAGGTCGAGGGATGCATAAATCAGAAAATAAATAATAGGAAAGAGGGAACAAATGGAAAAGGTTCCCCTTCTCTTTGTCTCTCTATCTTTCCTTCTCCTCATATTTTATTTGATACGGTCCACCTACGCCACGTCTTCATTTCAGAATAGTATTTCCACCCTACGTTGACAGTTATTTTCCAAAACCCCTACGGTTTTTAACTTCTACAGCTCCATCCGTGGGAGTTATTCCCTGATGTGCTAACACATGCCTTGTCAAAAAATTGTTCAAATGTTTGTAGAACTTATGGGACTTAACTACGGGGTCATCAGTCACTAAGATTACAAACTACTTATGAACTACCTAAGACTAAGGACGGCACAAATATCCATGCCAGAGGGAGGATTCGAACCCTCGACCGTAGTGGCCGTGCAGACCGTGACTGAAGCGCCTCAGTCCCCTCGGCCACAGCGGCCGGCCATGCCTTGTCATCCTGTCCCTTCTTGTTGCCAGTGTTTTCCATATGTTCCTTCATTCACCGATTCTTCGGAGAAGTTCCTGATTCCTCGTCTTTTCAAATAATCTATTATTTGCAAAATTCATCTGTTGCGCCACACCTCAAATGATTCGATTCTCTTCTGTCCATGTCTTACCATTGAGCCGGCCGCGGTGGCCAAGCTGTCTGCAGCGCGCCAGTCACGGTCTGCACGGCCACTACGGTCGGGGGTTCGAATCCCCCTCGGGCATCGATATTTGTGCCGTTCTTAGTAATAGCTAGTTCATAAGAGTTTTGTAAGTTTAGGGACTGATAACCCCGTAGTTAAGTCCCATAAGCTCTACAAAGATTTGAACATTTCTTACCATTGAACATGATTTACTTACCATGAAAGGCCTTGTCCCAAATGTACATTCACAGAAATGTCTTCCTCACATTAGCGCCAATAATTGATGCCGATAAATTTCTATTTGCCGTGAATGCCCTGCTTGCTCACACTAGTCAGTTTTTTACGTCTTTCTTGCTGCTGCTACAGTGGGTTATTTTACTTCCAGAATTCCTTGTTCACTTATGATCAAATTTTATGTTAGTTTCTTGCTATTGTCATGATTTCTACTTCCAATTACGTTTGTATTTTTCCGGTTTACTCTCACAAGGGACACCTTCAACCTCAAAAGCTCAGAACCAAACGAAACCATGCTTGAATTAACAGGTAATCGTATAGAGGACAGCGGTGACCTCATTTTCGCGCAAACGTTGCATTGTACCTCAAGTAATGCTGTAAGAGAGAAACAAAGTAACAAGATAGTACCATAGGAGCAAATTATATGTAATTTGATGGCGTCAGTGTATAGTTACATATTCAATCAGCAGCGCCAAAAACTCTCTTCTTAAAGTACTTACAATAGCGCAAAACACAGATATACAACAGTACCACACACCTGAAAGTGCTTCTATTAGTCCTCGAAGTGCAAAAGCGGGATTTCGATGAAGTGATGAAAACAGAGTGGGAGAGAACAATGTACACACCTCACTAAAGGCACGTTATCACATTCTAAATCACGTTCGCATCCACGCAGTCCAATGTCAAAAGCCACACTAATTACATTTTGAAATGATGATGTTGGTATGTCAATGTCGTACACTGGCTTTCGCCAAGCATATTGCAACATAGGCTTATACGTAGGGGCAGCATATTGATGAAATAACAATCATGTACCTTCACTTGTGGTTTGGTACCTTGTAGTCTTACAAAATCCAGATTCAGCACGTCGCAACTTGGTCCCTAATATTTGGACCACATGCGTAAGATTAATTCTCTTCATGACATCACTACTCTGTACACAGTTCTCACACTCACTTGCGAAACTCCAAGAGACAGATAGGTACTGCAGCTATACCACTCACGCAACTGAAGCACTAATTAGTGCAGTTCCACTACGCCACCTGCTAGTGACGCTAGCAGATAAGCGAAGAGTTTTGCGTGGAAATGACGCACACCACTGTTTTGTTTATGATTGATTGTTATTCTAAGCATGGTTTCAAGCGGTTCCGAGCGTTCGAGGTCAAAGGTATCATTTGTCAGTCCATATTCTCTACTCGTTATTCTGCTAATACCATTCAGAAGAACGTATAAATATTCTTCACGTTCACTGAGAACAGCAAGATTAGGTGGATTTGCTTTCACTGATACGGTACCTAAAGTCTGTTAAACGATTACGAAATATCTGCTTGTTAGGTGAGACTGCTGGGTGAAGTCACACGAATTGGATGACTAGGATATGATTGTTGAGATGCGCGACTTTTAAAATAGAAAGATGGTTATGGTCACAAGCCTTGTTATTATGGATATAAACGCTAGAGAACAGAAAGAAGAATGAATCTCACATGACAGGAAACTCAGATGGAAAGACTGTACTGTGGAAAAAGCAGATGCTACGTTGAGATTCGTTGAAAATATCATATTGGTATGTAATTTACCCACAAAAGAAGCATGGAATAAGCTAATGATAAAACGCTTACTAGACTGTTTCATCACTATTACTGTTACGCCTGTTACACTTATCGGGTTGTATTAATAAATACGAAATAGCCATGGAAAGAAAATTAGAGAAGAAAGAAATCACAGTGAGATTTAATTACAGTAGTTCTTCCCAAGCACCATTCACGAATAGTGCAGGAAAGAGAGATACTACAATATTATTGATTTGTCGATAGATGTACTTAAGGTGGACACTAAATTCCAAACATGTGTAGTAAAACACTTATCCGTAATTTCGTCAAAGTGGTTTTAATTACTGTGTACGAAAATCCTAAGATTTATTTTCCCTAATGATTCCCGCATACGGAACTTATTACGTTGACACGAGAAGAATGTAAGATTCCTAGATGACCGGATATTGGAGCATCGTGGAAAGACTTGAGAATAGAGGTGAGCTGGAACGACCAGTAGCCATTTGGGGCCCAGTGCATCGTAGTTGCTCTTATACAATGTTCCGTTTATAAGTTGGAACTCTCCATTGGTCGGTTCTCCTTTCTCCAAGGCCTCTATCGTTTTTAATAGTGCTGGATCTTCCCTCTGTTTAGCTGTAACGTCATCTAATTCAGTGAGGGCTGGAATTTCATTCATACTGTTGTGTTCCACTAATGGATTCCTCGAAAGGCAGTCGGCATCCTTGTGTTTGCGCTCGTTCTTGAATACCACTGTGACATCGTACTCTTGGAGTCTTAGTGCCCATCTTGCTAGTCGACCTGATGGATCCTTCAAGCTAGTCAGCCAACAAAAGAATGATGGTCTGTCACGACGGTGAATGATTTGCCGAATAAATACGGCCGGAACTTGTTGATAGCCCAGATAACTGCGAGACATTCTTTCTCAGTTGTAGAGTAGTTTATCTCGGACTTTGAGAGTACTCTTGATGCATAGGCTATCACTTTTTCTGCACCTTCCTGAACTTATACAAGCACTGCACCAGTCCCATAACCACTGGCGTCTGTGTGAAGTTCCGTTTCCGCATTCTCGTCGTACAAGGCTAGCACTGGCGCGGAAGTTACAGCCTCCTTAAGTTCCCGGAAAGCTCTTTCTTTTGTCTCAGCTTTCAGTATAAGTGCTGTGTTCAGTTGCCTTCGAAGTCAAGCCTGCTTCCATTTCAACGCGACAATATGCAACAGTAACTCGATGCGATCGTTATACCCGGAGCTTACTGATCCTTTCGTGTTGTACATTATCCTTGTGTAGTGGTCGCGAGAAGACATTGTGCAACAAAGTCTTGAAGCTGTGTACAGGGAAAATTGATTAACTATCCGAAGAAACATATAAGGAAAAATTCTAGCAGAGCAGGATTCTGCGAAGCTGTCATCACTGGCGACAGTGCGTGAATTTGTATCGTTGACAGATGTTGTACGGCTGGCGCGCGCTCCTGCAGGCAATACCTATCGGTGTTATATAGGGGCGCTCCCCTTTTTCGGCGGCCACTTCCGTCAAGGGGACTCTCAGGAATTTATGGCACGCGCGGCCAGCTGCTCGCGGCAGCCGCATTCAACATGTATGGCGCGGCCGCAGACGCTGCGGCATCCCCAGCCCCCGCACAATTTCCTCCTCTAAATTGCGCCAACTAATAAGAATGCTGCAGTCTATCGCCACCGGCTTTTATCTCTCCGTATTATCCCTCGCCCCTCAGTACGCGCCGAAAGCATTAGAATATAAGTCGCACTTTTGATGCATATTTCAGATTGCCAACGTCTTAACGTACGGAGCTCCCATCAGAGGGCTCACAAGTCTTTTGTAAGTGCGTACGTGGTGAGCAAGAGTACCTAAGCAATTTCATTACCCTTTCTTGTTCGGTGCTGCAATTTTACTCCCTGGCCATATATTTTCTCAGACTTTTTTCCCGAGGGTAAATTCCCTGGCTACAACCTAGTACTCTCTTGGAACGTTGCTTACGGCTTCAACTTTATTTGCGTTCGATATACGCAATAGGTTTGACCACAATCCTTGATTTTGGCCCATTTTAGGTTACGGTAGTAACACTAAAAGTGGGCCTTTTCGATCGTTTTTTGACAGCTCGAGATGTAAATAAAAATAGCGGCTTAACCATTACCTGACACAAAAATTGAATAACCGAATTTGTAGAGGAGAAAATTCTCTACAACTTTGCTCCCTTATGTTTTTTTTTTTTTTTTTTTTTTTCATATCTCGTATCGTTTCAGAGATATTTGCAAAAATAACGGCGATTTTAGGATGTATGTCTGTCTGTCCGTAACGTGTTCCCCGTTTTTAAGACGGACCGTTCAACCGATCAACACCAAATTTTACAGACATAATTGTAGGCCGACAGAGACCAGAACCTCCCTTTTTCAAATTTTTAAGACAAAAATACGGTAGTTATGCCATAAAAGCCGTTTGTAATATAATTGTAATTGCAAACGAACGGTTCATATGACACGAAAATTGAATAACCTAATTGGCAGAGAGTAAAATGCTCTACAACTTCGCTCTATTATGTTTTTTTCATATCTTGCATCGTTGCAGAGATATTTGCAAAAATAACGGCGATTTGACGATGTCTGTCTGGTTGTATCGTGTTCCCACTTTTTAGGTCTATCCGTTCAACGGATTGGTACCAAATTTTACAGACATAAATGTTGGCTACCAGAGATCAGAACCTCGCTTTTTCAAATATTTCCGACAAGAAATACGTTAGTAATATCAAAGAAAGGTCGTTAGTAATGTAATTTTAATTCCATATAAACCGTTCATCTGACGCTAAAATTGAATAACCTAATTTGTAGAGGAGAAGATTCTTTACAGCTTTGTTTCCTTATGTTTTTTTCATATCTCGTATCGTTTGAGAGATATTTGCAAAAATAACAGTTTTGACGCCCTCCACTGAATTAACGAAAACCAGTCGTTCGCAGATGTCACGTGACATTCCTCGCCAAGAACTCTCTCTGGCATAAGCCATCTTGCTTTGCGTGTTTGATGATTTTCTTATTTTAACTTACACGTTTTCATTCCAAAGCAATGACGCACTGAAGAATTAACAAAAACGACGTCGTTCTTCGTACAATAAATGATAATCTAGTGTCTACAAATGCCATATTAGCATCAGTTAATAACAGCCATCAATAGTATTAGATTAAAGGACGTGAGTTGGAAGTGTTGGACGTAGCGTAGTGGGCAGTGGTTCAAAACCCGCAACTACCTAAAATTTTTTGTTTTCCTAAAAGGGTTTCAGACATTCTTATTAATTAATTTTTTGTTGTTTACATTATTATTTTGGTCCAAAATGTTTGCTAAAACTTATAAAGCTACAAATCTAAAGTGGGCCGTAAAACACGTCAGTGCGATTTTTTTCTTTAATGCTGTCTGGATCGCTTACAATTTATTTAAAAGTTTCGGTAGGTAACCGTTATCATCAAACCATTCCATAAAAACAGATTATGGTTGCTCAGTGGTACCGCAAAAAGTCTGTATCACCATTGTAAGACGGGCTTAGCAGAGAGTGTCGTTATTAATGGAATAAATATCTACATCTACATACATACTCCGTAAACCACGCGAAGGTGCGAGGCGGAGAGTACTCAGTACCACTACTAGTTACTTGCTTTCCTGTTCCACTCCCATACAGAACGAGTGAAAAACGAATACTTGTATGCATCCGTACTAGCCCTAATCTCTCTAATCTTATCCTACATACGCGAAATGTAGGTTGGCGGCAGTAGAATCGTTCTGCAGTCCGCCTCAGATTCCGGCTCTCTAAATTTCGACTCGCGCATTTATCGTATCTACCAGTTGCAAACCTAGACTCCCGCCTCTGAACTGCCGCAGTATCCTCACACACTTGAACAACTCAAGACGGGGTCGTACAAGTGGTCCTTTACAGATGAATCACGCTTAACCAAACTTCTTCCAATAAAGCGAAGTCGACCATTTTGCCTTCCCCACGAATGTCCTATCCTCGATCCATTTCATATCGTTGTTCAGCGTTACGCCTTGGTATTTATTTGACGCGACTCTTGCAACTCAGCAACCTGGTTGGTTCCACCGAATAACAGTCAATTCATAGTTTCACTCACCTCGTGACGATTCTCTTCAGCAGTCCATCCAGTGGTGACCTGACTAAAGCAAGAACCCTAATTCCACTGTAAAAAGCTAGGTTCCATTTTTCTTAAATTGTTTATAAATGATGGGAACTATTGCGTTAACATGATGTTAACACGGGATTTTGTACGACGCAATTATTATTTAAAGCATTCTCCAGGGTACACTTCACTGCCAAGCCCGAGCTAAATCACGTAATAGCTACAGCCACACTCCCTAGCAAACCCAGTTTATGGTAATTAATTTACGCTGTCACCGAAAACGTTGTTAAAAGAGGTGTTCATTTCAATATGCTCGCAAGATGCTACGCAAATCAGTCCAGATAAATCTTCACACATTCTTGATTAGCGCAACATGCCACGCGGTTTCAATGTTGCATAATATCATAATTTTCATAAAAGGAAGCGGAATTTCACTACTCGACTGACCACACGATATACTCAGCACGTTGATGCACTTCTTAATCCATTAAACGAGCACGTTCCGCAAAATACTTCCAGCTAGTTCGGAGCACAGTCATGGAGATGTTAACAATTTCGTGTATCAACTCCGACTACTCTCTTGAACCAGAGCAAGCGTGAAAGTTCCCGAATGAACGCGCGCAATGCTGTAATCTGATTTGCTAGGGATATTGGTAACCAATCAGATGACAGAAAAAAATGCGCAAATCTGCGGTTTCCATGTACGCCCATCAAAAACTACGAACATTCTAGAACTATATATAGAAAAATTATTTAGAAAATATTAAATAATAAAATATCCAAGACTTTAAGTAATGAACCATGTTTACGTGTACTGCCTGTTTCCGTGTTACCATAAACTGACGGAATATTTATATTCAATTTCTCAATTAATATTCCCATACACACACATATGGAAATTACCTTTCAAACGTGAGACTACTTGCATATTTATCAACTTCTGTTTGTCAGCTCTCTATCACATCTACCAAAAATTCACATACATGTACCTAAACACGAAACTGTAATTAAGTATTATTAATTTTCAAATATTTCAATAAATGTTCTTTCTATACATTAAACTGTTCATTTGAATACTGCCTAGATACACATCTGCAGCGAACTAACCTCTGTCTTTCAAAACCAACATCACGTACTCGGGCTCCAAGACGGTAACAGATGTCGCGCTCTTGCACATCCAGTCACGGTCAGCACGGCCGCTACGGTCGGGGGTTCGAATCTCCCCTCAGGCATGGATATTTGTGCCGTCCTAGTTCGTAAGTAGTTCATAAGTAGTTTGTAAGTTTAGGGACTGATGACCCCGTAGTTACGTCCCATAAGCTTAACAAACATTTGAACATTTTGCTCTTGCACACCTGACGCTGACCGATACTCGGCTGTCCGCCTTACTCACCGGCGCAAAGCAAGCAATAAAATATATGAGATATATACAGATACAGGGCAGTGCATAGCCGCTACGCTACACTTTGTCAAGCAGCATACTACCCATTCTGTATTCGAACAATACGAGATTGTTTCTCCTGCTCATCTGCATCACCTTACATTTTTCTATATTCCTCACACCACCTAGAAATTTGGTCCAAGTTATACTGCATCCTGTTACAGTTATTTAATGACGACACCATCTTGCACAACACAGCATCATAAGCAAACAGCCCCAGATTGCAACTCACTCTGTCCGTCAGATCATTGATATAGATATAAAATAACAACGGTCCTATCACCTATTACTTAAGTATCTTCGAAGCACTCACAAATAATATGAACAACATACAGTATACTACATTTTTTTTTTTCAAGTTGGTACGACTTCCTACGTTTTAACACCGAGACGCGAGCGTATTGCGCAACTAACGTACGAAATCTTGGACGTCAACTTGCATTATATTACACGTTTTGCGCGGCCACGGTCAACGCAAATGATGAATGAAATGCGTGATCTCTTAGTCTACCACAGAGACCAACTCGAAGGTGCGTGGTTAGTGGGAGCACCCGTGCCGTAAACGGCTGCACCATCGGTAATGGGAACGTACGCAAACTATGGTAAAACATTATTGGCGAAGAGAAGCAGTGAGTGAAACACGAAGTTAACTAACAACAAACGACGACTGTTAAGAACGATTGTGACCACAGCAAAAGCGACATCAAAACTCAACACTGAGTCGAGTACTACTGTTCCGATAAAAACAGTACGGTTGGAGCTAAACGCTGACTGATAGGCTACAGTTGATAAACTCTTAAAAACGGAAGCCAAAGCAAATCTGCGAAAGAGGTACAACCACGATCTTAAACCTGGTCACTTGATGACTGGAAGTATCTGGTATAGTCCAATGAATCAGTGTTTACATTGCTTCCTGTAAAAAACCGGTTTAATGTATCGAAAACCCAAATAAGCTTACGATGCGGCATACTACTTCTTTCAGTAAAGTATGGGGGTGGTTCCGTCATGATGTGTGCATATATGCCGCAATATTCAACTGTTCCTATCATTACTCTCCCTGGTCGGATAGCTGTCAATGAATTTCTTAACGTTTTCGACAACAAACTGCTTACAGTGGCAAACATACTGCTGGTAAATACTGCCATGAAATGAAGGCTTTCACGAACGGATGTTATAGTTGCTAGTAGAACTTCCGGGTTATAAGGCCGGGGTCCATAAAACTTTCTAGTTTCACCTAACGTTTCGTCCAGAGCTGTGCTGAACATCCTCAGAGGTCTTCTTACTTGCGTTGAGTCTTGCCGACTGATGAGTCGGGTGTCTGAGAGCGCTATATATACTGTGAAAAGTGGGCGTGGTCAAGATGTTATGTAATCAGCAGAGATAGTCCTTGTCAAAGATAAAACATCACTATCGATTGCTTGTGGCGTTTATAAAATTCCGTGTACATGTGGTAAAGTTTATAAAATTCCGTGTAAATGTGGTAAAGTTTATATTGGAACCACAAAAAGAAGTATAGAAACTAGGCTGAAGGAACACAATAGTCTTTGCCGAAAAGGAAAAACAGAGAAATCGGCTGTGGCAGAGCATGCTCTTCAATCTGGAAATCATATAGTGAGGTTTTCCGAAACATCAGTTTTATCTACAATGACTAATTATTATCCACGACAATACAGGGAAGCTATTGAAATATACAAACATAAAGAAAATTTTAACACAAAAGAAGAAACTATGAAACTTAGCGACATATGGACAGTAGCTTTCAAAGATCGACAAGTTTTATCTCTGACCGATTGCAATCGATAGTGATGTTTTATCTTTGACAAGGACTATCTCTGCTGATAACGTAACAACTTGACCACGCCCACTTTTCACAGTATATATGGCGCTCTCAGACACCCGACTCGTCAGTCGGCAAGACTCATCACAAGGAAGAAGACCTCTGAGGATGTCCAGCACAGCTCTGGACGAAACGTTAGGTGAAACTAGAAAGTTTTATGGACCACGGCCTTATAACCCGGAAGTTCTACCAGCAAATACTGCCATTTTCGAAAATGGAAATGCGCCCATACACAAGACAAAAAGTTTGAGGCGTGCTTTGTGCAGCATCACAAAATTGTGCGACGTCTCCCCTGGACAGCAAGCAATGTTTCAACATAACTGAACTAACGTGGAGAATTTTAGAGCAGAGTGTGATTACCAAATTTAAAGTTCCTCCAACTTCGCTGAAGTAAGTGGTGGGTTTTTGCAGCAGAGTGTATAAACAGATATACAGACATTTCACGATTCTGTCCCTCGAAGATTTGCAGCTGGTCTCAAAGCCAATGACGGCCTAACTTATTATTAATAAATTAACATTAATATAAGTTTCGTCTTCATACTATTTGGTGTAAACCTATAGGTACGATGGTTAGACAGATCCACAGGGGCTCGAAGTGAGATGAGGTGTCCATGCACGTGGCAAGAAATTTTGCTCTACAATGGCGTTTCATTGAAAATTATGATCGAATTTCCCAAAACTGCAGCATACATCTTGGATGCCAGCATGAGACGTTAATTAAGGTATGCTGGCCTCGGTTCGGATCCGCCCGACTTATTAACGACTAGCAGTGCCGACTAGCATGGATGTTCTTTTTAGTCTGTTTTTCACATTCCATTAGAATACCGGGCTGTTACCCAAGATTCGCCTCAGTTACACGTTTCACAAACATTTAAATACACATTTCTCCTCTCCGGAGGAGGGGGGGGGGGGAGGAGGCAGGGGAAATGGGATGGTGAAAGGAAGGACATTGGCTATCCCTTAAACTAACCAAGTCAAACATATAATTAACTGCATGATCCCGCCCCAAGCAGGGAAAGTGTTAAAAAATCAAGCTGAAGAAAATTAATAATTTAACATTAATATTAAAGAATAACTGCTTTAAGACTGTCACCGTTACATTATCAAAACAGCATTTAAAATCACTTTGTTATTACCTTTCTGATAACATCAGAGTATCTAGTAGTAGCCGAATCACATCATATATTATCGGTTTCGCGTCGACTTACTGACGGGATGTGGTTCGTATCAATCGCTTAACTCGTCACTGTTGGGACGGACCAGTTAGATTACATACACTGCAGTAAGTGTCTAAGATTGCAAATCTGCGAGCGGTGCCGAAAATAGTTCAGTTTAGGATCCTGCAGTTTGTTTTGTGAAATATTGTTCAAATGTTCAAATGTTTGTAAATCTTATGGGACTTAACGGCGGGGTCATCAGTACCTACACTTACAAACTACTTATGACCTACCTTATAATAAAGACAGAACAAACATCCATGCCCGAGGGGGGATTCGAACCCCCGACAGGGAACGACCTCGCGCATCGAAGCATAGTGTGAAATATCAACAATATTTACTACTCAGTTTGAAAATGAGAAATAATTGTGTTTTCGCCCTTAAAAATATCAGTAATTGCGTGTGACTGTTGCAGGTTTACGCTTTAGTAAACGACGACATTATAGAGTTTTCTGTTTTGTCTAAAGAGATTCTCGAATCCATGTAAACGTCGGAAAGTATTATTTCAGTAAAAAGGAGTCTTCGCCTGTTCCTCGGTAGTTCATTAAAACCTCACAGAAAAAGCTGCGGACTCAGTATCTAATGCTACCTAAACGTCCTGTTATTAAAGTGCAAATGGAGACAAGTTTGTGTCATTTCCAGCAACGAAGAGTACGGAATCTCAGTGGCAAACGCACTATCGGCTAACACTGTTGCGTCACACTTAGTTGGAGTATTTTGTTTGGATCGCCGTAAAGCCGGACGGTCCTTGCTCCGGCTGAATGGCCCCCTTAGCGAGAGCCCTGGACGGCAGTATGGGGGATTTCCGGCGTTATGAAAGGAGCCAAGTTATCAGCCGGGCCACGCCGTCTCTTCCGACAGACCGCAATTCAATGCAGATCGTTACGACCCTAGAAACTTTCCTTCCTTGGCCGAACCATGAGAGGAAAGCGAAATCAAGTAACTTTTAAACCCTTAAATCCCTCAGTTTCTAGTTTCTTCCTGAACTAATGGAGGGTCATTTCTCTCTTCGTATCTAGTATTCTTTGTAGGAAATATCAAAGTGTATCTGGTGAACTCTATTCCCTTAGTAAGTTATCTCTCAAATCCTACATAGTGACATATTTTCCTTTGGACATGGTCAGACCGCCGCGGTGGAGTAGCCGAGCGGTCTAAGGCGCCTCGCTGCGGAGCGAGCGCGCGGTTGCTCCCCGTCGGAGGTTCGAGTCATCCCTAGGTCATGTGTGTGTGTGTGTGTGTGTGTGTGTGTGTGTGTGTGTGTGTGTGTGTGTGTGTGTGTGTGTGTCTGTTGTTCTTAGTTTACCTTAGTTTAAGTAGTTTGTAAGTTACGGACTGATGACCACGCAGTTTGGTCCGATAGATTTACAAACGTTTTTTTTTTTTTTTTTTTTTTTTTCTTACATGGTCAGACCTCGACGAGAAAACAACAATTTCATGGCGGATATAAAAACGTTCCACTCTTTTGGAATACAGTGAGGAAAATGTACGGAAGACACCGCAACATTAGTGTCTAACAAGTTCAGAATTTAAGCAGCATTGCAAGTGGTGCGGATGGTCGAGGCTATTGACGCAAGAGCTCCCGAAACGCTAGAAATCCGGGTACAGGTCTCGGCCTGGCACAAATTTTAAGTTTTCGCTATTTAATATTCACTAGCTTCGCAAATGTCACGGGACAGTGGGTTATACATGGTGCAAGGCGGTTGTTTCTTCAAAAAAAAAAAAAAAAAAAAAAAAAAAAAAAAAAAAAAAAAATGTTCAAATGTTTGTATAGTCTATGGGACTTAACTACGGGGTTATCAGTCCCTAAACTTACAAACTACTTATGAACTACTTACGAACTAGGACGGCACAAATATCCATGCCCGAGGGGGTACGAACCTGTTTCTTCAACGCACTGCCCCTAAATAGCCACATAAGGATATATTTCATCGTAATATCCAGGCGGAAGTACAGGAAATCAATTAGTTTTGGAAATAAACACGTTTCGTTGTTGCAGATGACTAGCTGTTAACTCATCATTGCAGCGTGCAAATCTTGCCAATAACTTCATATAGGTATGTAAATAAATGTAGGCCTAATATAGCAACGTAATTCTCAAATCAAACTATTTATCCAAATGTCTATATAATCCCAGGAAACTGTAACATATAAAATAATTTCAGACATTAAAGGCAAGAAACCCACAGAAGATGGCACAATAAGTGCCGGAACATGTTTGGGTGATAAAAATATATCAAGCCAGGTGTCTTACATAAGGAATATTTACGCACCAATTTATAATTGCAAGCACGGAAGTAAGAAGATCTGCACCATCAGAAGTTGAACATGTTCAGTACGAGCTAAGCCGTGAGCATTCTTCTGCTGAAGTATACCCAGTGCGTTGGTGCTGCACTTGTTCTGTAAGAGTGGCCATACTTATTTAAGCACTATGTACTTTGTACTTTGCGGACTTTATCAAACTTACTGGATTCAATTTTCGTCTCCAGCACAGCATGTTTATTTCTTACACCACTTTGACTTTACCGAGATTACTGGATTGAATTTTCGCCTACAGCTTAGTATCTCTTGAAGTTCTGAACTATTGCCTGGAAGTTCTGCGGCGCTTGAATGCCGAAAAATCAATTTTTGTCTTCAGATCAGACGTAAGTCATTATTTTGAAGTGAGTTGCATCAGTTTACACATTCGTTTATAAACATTTTTTTGGTATTACTCTCTTGACTATCTTCATCATGGTTTCGTTGTCATATGTAAGGATAATTTAATCTCCATAGGTCTCCTTTATACAAAACAGAAATTCAACTGAACGAATAATTGTGAAATTGGGGTAACTCTTAATTCTGAATTGCGTAAAGTTTCTGACATTTTAAACACCTGTATTCAGCGTGATTTCAGTAACTATAAATCTTAACAAACGACACAAAAATACGTCTGCCTTCAGATACTTCCCCAGTTGACTCAATTTCCGTTATAACCACTTCCTACCAAGTCTATGCAGAACGAAGAACAACAAAGATATTATTTAGCAAAATTAATAAATTACGGTTACAAGCTTTTATGTATAAAATTCAACGTTGTTTTGAACATGTAGAACACAAATATTTAAGATTGAAATTGTAATTTTAATGAACTTGGCATTATATACATTTGGTTTTATGTAACGAAGGTTAACAATAAACTATAATATCGTAAGAGTCTTTATGTGTCATTTCCTTTATTACATTACACTGGGTAGAGGTGGATGAATTCTTCCGCAGATTCCTTCAAACTTATTGAAAACGAAACACAGGAGGATAACTATTACCAATACCTTCTGAAATCTCAGTAAGACAACAACAAGAAAAACCCTCTTTATCAATCTAGTCGCTATCTAAATGGAGAAAAGGATTATGAAGAATGTGTGAAAGCAGGATTGCCAAATAAATTAGTCCTGAGATCGATTTATATAGCAGCAAATACTAAGAAAATTTGTTTTAATAGCAAGAAATATGTTGAACTTGTGGGCATTTACAATATCTTCAGCTCTTTTACAGGCACTCATGTAGTTATGTGGGGATGAGGCACAAGTATATGCTAGACTCTTCCTCCTTCCCTCCCTCTCACTCATAGGCCCGCGCAGATGTAAATCACAGCCGTTTGGAGAATTTATCCCGAACTATGCTGTTACAATCTTATTTTCAGTATATTTTGATTCTTTTCAACGTGCCATTAAAGACGAAAATCTCTTTGTATTAAGTAGACGTATGTGTGCTAATACGGTGTTTAATTAGAAAGTTGAGCAATCAAAAGGCAAGGAAAGTTTTCAGTAGTTGCGACCACCTACAACAGACTGGTCTCCAATTAATGCGATTGCCAGGTTTGGGACTAGTGCTGGTAAACTGGTCCCCAGTATGGGTTCTAAGTGTGAGTCAGTCTGTTTCCACTGTTTCTCTGAAACTTGCGCTGATGTCTGGTCCGCCTTTATACTTGGCTGCACCCGAGACAAATCACATGAGACGCGGACGCCTGTAAGCGCTGCTTGGCGCCTCTGATATGCAAAGTTTCCGCATCTGTGTCTTGGCTGAACTTGGATTGGGACACTGCAACACATGGCAGAGAACTTCACTCATTGCGTTTCCAAACAAGTAGTAAATGCACAGTGCCGCGCGGGAGTAGCCGAGCGGTCTGGAGCGCTACGTTGCGGATCGCGCGGCCTCCCGCGTCGGAGGTTCGAATCCTCCCTCGGGCATAGATGTTTGTGTTGCCTTTAGTATAAGTTAGTTCATAAGTGGTTTATAAGTTTAGGGACTGATGACCCTACAGTTAAGTCATAATAGCTTTACAAACATTGATTTTTAAATGTACAGTACTCAACGAGAAAGAAAATAGTGCTGACGAAATCTTCGCCCGGTCCCAACACGTTATCTAAATTATATCATTTAAGTGTCGGGATTTTTCTTGTTAAGAAGACCTACCATATTACCCAAAACGTTTACAACGAGATCATTGTTCTTAATATTAGGGCAACCATTTGTGTGTGTGTGTGTGTGTGTGTGTGTGTGTACACACTTAGGCGCGATACCTTAGATTTCCGTAGATTTGCGCTGTAAAACTCATACTAAATGAAAAACTAAAATATATTTTAAAATATAAAATGACATTCCATAGTCATGTGTTTCGTTGATCATTGAAGTACACAGAGAGCCAGACCAGATGAAAATTAAAATCTCTTACTCAGTCTTTTAATTGTTTAATGCAATGACCACAGAAAGAACAATGTGTTATGTTCAAAGCTTCGTATAAACTATAACAAGTACGTAATACTTTTTATGGCTGGTGGCACCACAAACAACTAAAATCACATTTGACATTCATTTTCTAGTGTATCAATCAATATTTTCTATGTGAGTCTATTTGGTTCATCATGTCAGATAAAGGAGAATATAATTTTCAGCTATCAGATGATACTACACAATAACTTCGGACACGGTGTAATTTTCCTTAGTGCAGTTAACTTGATAGTTACAAAGGAACAACGGTACGGCAGAAAAACGTTTAAAAATAAACTATCAAAGCCAAAACATACATTTATTGGACTTATTCACTATAGGCAGAATGAATGTGTTTAACATTATATTGAGATCACTAGTGTGCAGTCGTTGCATGTGATTATATGATAAGTGGTACTTTAATGCCAAAAGAAATAGTTGAACTTGCGACAGGCCTCATTCAGTAGCCAAACACAATCGGACAATCCATATGACGACCACACATACAGAATATGACAGTATACCCCTCTTGTAAAACAACGTATCTTGCTGCGTGAAAAAGTCAGTAACTAGAATGATATTTCTCTTTGCAGCGGAGTGTGCGCTGATATGAAACTTCCTGGCGGATTAAAACTGTGTGCCGGAACTGCGATTCGAACCTGGGACCTTTGCCTTTCGCGGGAAAGCGCTCTACCGTCTGAGCTATCCCGGCACGCTTCACGGTCCGTCCTCAGAGCTTTACTCCCGTCAGTACCTCGCCTCCTACTTCCCAAACTTTAAGACAAAGGTCGCAGGTTCGAATACCGGTTCCGGCATATAGTCTTAATCCGCCAGGAAATTTTCAAGCCGGCCGCGGTGCCCGAGGAGACTGAGGCGCTCCAGTCACGGTCTGCACGGCCACTACGGTCGGGGGTTCGAATCCCCCCTCGGGCATGGATATTTGTGCCGTCTTTAGTATAAGGTAGTTGATAAGTAGTTTGTAAGTTTAGGGACTGATGACCCCGTAGTTAAGTCCCATAAGCTTAACAAACATTTGAACAACATTTTGAAAGTTTCAAGTCAGTAACTGCCTAATGCCCATCCTTGTCAGATTCGAATCGTCAAACTTCCGAGGTCTTTTTCTTTCTTTTTTAAGGACCTAAGTCGTGATAATCGCATGAGGAGAGTTCAGAATTTAATGGCGGTCCTCGAGTGTCACATATTGTCCGTAGTGGACGAGGCTGATCTCCCAGACCGACAAGCGACATATGTGGAACGTCCGCCGTCACGGCACAACGGTGGTTTTCGTGTCCGAATGCCTCACTAATCCCGCATCGTGGTCGCGCTATGTTGGATATAGGACGCTGATAACCTCGATTTTGAGTGCCCTAAACCCACAACAACAACGTTGTATATACGCTGCAGCTGCACGCTCAAACAAAAATATTTTGATTGTCATTTACGTTAAAAGTTTGGAAAGGTTTCCCGAAGACAGTAGCCTTGTCTGCAGGGATGTAGACCAGACCTTGCGAGGTTGTGAAGGGCGGCATCTGGGGACTTTGTCGTGTGAAATAACGAACTACATCCAATGGCGGTGGATCAGGTTCGATTTTAGACAGGTTTTCTTCCCCTGACGTATCCTGTGGTTTGCACGAGCGGTTTTAGTGGTTCTTCGCAGTACGTTTACACGCCGCTTGCTGGCCGGGTGACGAGTTTCGTGCCATTACCAAATTAATCTGTTGCTATCCGTGATAAGGATCTTGCAAATCTTGTGGTAACGCTGGAGCAAATCTTTAGGATGGAGATGTGGTAGCGATGGTGATGTGAAGACCGAATGGCTTCTGTCCATGTATCCACGGCTACATTAACGTCTACATTTACGAATTCGAAATGAAACATTTAGACGGTTTCACGGCACTGAACGTCGAAGATGAAAATTTGTGCTGGACCGGGATTAGAACCCAGATTTCCTGCCGCGAGCTAGCGGTCGCCTTCATCAATTAGGCTGTCTAGGCACGCTTCCCTATAAACCCAAATTCTTAACTTAAAGTACACTACTATGGTAGTGCCCCCTTCCTCCCAGCCTATACTGGATACCGCAGTGGATTGAGCAAATTGTTGCGTACACATTCAAACTGTCACTTATTTTTGGTGGCATATTTACAATTACTGATATGGTGTCCGAAAAGAACAGACGCCATATCAATAATTGCAACAGTCAAGTGACAATTTCAATGTGGACGCAATAATATGGTAGATCATTTGTGCGAATCCAGTATAGTCTGCGAGCAAGGGAAACTAATAGACAGGGGCACTACCGTCGTACTGTGCTGTAAGTTGAGTATTTTGTTGGGAGGGGAGAACCCTGGATAGTGTAAATGGTGAAGGTGACCGCTGGCCCGAAGTTGGAAATCCGGGTTCGAATCTTGGTCCAGCACAAATTTTCGCCTTCGCCCTTCAATTTATTTCACTGCCCTGAAATGCTCTAAATGTTCAATATTTCGAATTCGCATCATATAAGAAGTTATGAAACGTACTGGCGGAAGAGCTGGGTCATTATGTGACGTTAATATGGAACTTATGTCAGCACGGCTAGATAAGGTATGTGAGATTACCGCCCAATAGAAATACTGGTAATTAATAGCATTTGATAATTAAACAGTATGAAGTTCACTGCAAACATTGACCATGCCAATGCACTAAATGTTACACAATTTTAATCTTATTAATTAAGGTAGCAATGTATGTACACAGTTGGGTGACAACATTTATAGTTAGGCCATAGGTAGAAATTCTCCACGTTGAGATTTGCTGCGTGCTTGTAGCTGACGGGAGGCCAGCGAGCAGGCCGATGTTGGTGGCTTGTTCCAACTTAGGATTTTACAGTTCGTTTCCGGTGAGGGGAGAGAGGGATAATGGCGAGTGCCAGGCACAGTGCAGTGCACAAATATTGTAATACTACTGGCATTTGAAGTAATACGATGCAGTTAGGAACCTTTAAGGCCCTCATTACAAAATAGCCTGTTGATAAATAAACAATACATTAGCTGATATAGTCACATCTAACGTAATATATTTAATTGACAATGAAAAGTAATAAATTACCAACGAAGACAAGACAGTTACACAACTAGCATGGCAATGTTTATTTATAAAAATAATATATTAACTATTTCTCATTTTATTTTCAATTAATCTTTTGTATTTTATCTTGAAGTATTCAGTTAAATCACTTATCTGTGGTATAAGAAATTGCACAATTATGATAAACAGTACAAAGGATGTTTATATTAATATAAAAACGTAAGAAAATATTTGTTTAATGTGTAGTGTAATTATTTTGATTTTAAGTAAAGTTTTAGAAATGTATTGGCTGAGCGCTGTACGTTGGAAAATCGGTTACAACAGCTTACATGGGGAAGTTGATGACGTAGGGGGAAAAAACCCCGGCAGTTGAGTTTTGGCGCGCGCGTGCGCGAGGGCAGGAAGTGAGGACTCCAGAGAGCACGTGGTGTGGCTGGCCTGGCGGCGTCGCTCTGCCTCGGTCGGCATGTGGATCTCGAGGTGGTGACTTTAGATTTGTCTGTGGCAATCGCCACGTGTGGTTGCTCGTCGTAGACTGTACCAAGTTAAATCGAGTGCTACTGTGTGTTTGTGAATATTTAGCCGGTGGAACAAGGTGTGCATCGCATTGAATTAAAGTGACTGTGATTTGTTAATGTAAAACGTGTCGTCGCATAGGCATGAACATAAACGGTGTTTGAGACAGCCACGTGGTGTGAAAACAATTCGCGACAAATATTCATTTTGTCTGGGGGCTCACGAGCTATAACTTTATTTGGTAAATGTGTCGACGTACAGACGTATCAGCCACAGGGTTCTGAGATTGTGAAATAAACAACATAAAGTGAACTTTCACGTGTTTTCAAAAATAGTAGTTAGTACACCCTTTTCTCTCACGAACTTGATTTTATTATGAATTTGTTTTGTTAATCATATGCAGGGAAGGAAAGCTGCGAACGTTTGATATCATCCCCTAGAAAACGAGTCAAACAGTCGCAATCACAGTTCCAGTGTCTTTGCATGTTTAGGAATTTGGTTCGCAGCTGGTGGTTGTGAGTTTAAAAAATTAATCTTTCCCTATTTTAAACTCTCACCCCGACCTTCACGCTCGCAGGTAGGCCAAGAGGAGGCCTGGGGCAAACCTGAGTTTGTCATTGTCGGTCGATGATGTGATTTTTACTGAATGAAACATGTTGGAACAAAGCCGTGGAAACGTCCATGTGGGAATGTTAACCAAATGGTTAGATATTATTGTTTTTCGCTATCTTGTGGTCTCAACTAATTTTATTTAGGCAATCTCGCCTGTGAAGTTACTGAAATGGGAAATAAACTTTATTAGCCTAAAATCAAATATCATTTAGTCTATAATTATAACTTTATTTTTGATTAATGTGCAGCATCGAGCTGCAGCAAAGAAAAGCAAACTCTTATACGGTTTCGCCTTTGACAAATCGATTAGTAGTCAGTAATATCACAATGCCTTGGCTACTTTTCAGACAGAAGGGTATTAATAACTCAAAAGAAAGAGAGGAGGGGGGCAGTGCATCTCAGAATTTCATATGACTTATTAGATGAATTAATGGTGTGACGGTGACAAAAAATTTCACTAAAGTTGTGTCCAACGCTACCGTCCACGAGTTGTATAATGAAATGGTGATTACAACGCCTCTCACCATCGTTTCATTCCTTCGTTTGATACCTCTGCGATGGAGAACGTAAACGTTGTTTTCTATGGGTATCCAAAAGAAATCGAGACACTCCACCACAACAAACCGACAAGTGGTGACATAAAGCGTGTCACTGAACCCCCCTGTCCTTGTACCGTTCATTCCCTCACATTACCTAGCCGAAATTCAGAGTTCGTAATGTAATGAGTAACAGGGCAACGTTGTTCAAAATGTTCAAATGTTTGTTAAGCTTATGGGACTTAACTACGGGGTCATCAGTCCCTAAACTTACAAACTACTTATCAACTACCTTATACTAAAGACGGCACAAATATCCATGCCTGAGGGGGGATTCGAACCCCCGACCGTAGTGGCCGTGCAGACCGTGACTGGAGCGCCTCAGTCCCCGCGGCCACCGCGGCAGGCCGGCAACGTTGTTAATCACTTTCGACACTGCTGACACCAACTGAAAAATTGAGTCTTCTGAGAACATACTGAATCCTACTAAACGTGGTCTGGCTCTTTTAGAGTGCTGTACATCGGCAATTTTTGGTCTGGTATATATGGTAGATCTATTAGAGACCATAAAACTCCATGCGAAACAATTCGTTGACGTTTCAAAGTAACATAGAGTGTTTATCCCTTTTCAACGCTCTTGTTCTACGCCCTCCTCGCCGATGTAACCCATTCACATTTATCACTTTCAACTCAGTGGCCGCGGTGGAGCAGCCGAGCGGCCTAAAGCGCTTCGCTGCGGAGCGCGCGGTTGCTCGCCGTCGGAGGTTCGAGTCCTCCCTGTGACGTGTGTGTGTGTGTGTGTTTGTGTGTGTTGTCTTTTAGGTTAGTTTAACTTAGTTTAAGTAGTTTTTAAGCTACGGACTGATGACCACGCAGTTTGGTCCGATAGATTTACAGACATTTGAACATTTTCTCGATTCCTAGTCCTACATCTGCTTCGAGGCAACTGAACATAGCATTGTCGAGGCAGTTGCCGCCTCCAATGACCAAACAGTAAACGGGACGTTAAACCTTAGGATTTCTTCCTTGCTTCTTTCCTTGGAAGCAACTGCTCGCCTTCCTTCAGGCAATAGACCAGGAATCCAGTGTTTTAACTATCGAATCATGGCGTGCTATGTTCTCAGTAAGGAAGCACAGCTCGCCTGAGAGTTCTGCCACACTCTGAATCTTTGATGAACGCTTTCCATTTTACGTACGTATGTTCCAATGTTGCTGCTCCCCCCCCCCACCCCACTCTCCTCCATTGCCTCGTACCCAATATAAAGGAGGATGTGAGGCAGAAGGGAAGAACAAGAATAAACTCCCTTTGCTAATATGGATAACGTTCATATTTTTTCAAATGGATGTTCAGTCTGTATACCAGGAGCAAAACATGCCGTTGGACTACACTCCAAAGAGGCCAGATCACTTTCAATGGGTGTTAAAACCCCAGGATTTTCTCAGAAATTAGTAAACTGCCTGGTTGCTGTTATCAGTGTCGAAAGCTACAAAGAACGTCGTCAGATGTCTCACTGATCAGTCAATTGCAATTTTCAGATGGACTATAAGTGGTAATCAACGCGCTAACCGGTGGGGTGGTTTCATTGACGCCATTTCTGCCACCAACTCAGATCTTTCCGTGTTAATCCTGAATGCGCATGTGTCTCAAATGTTTTCCTCACTTACCTATTATAAAACCAGGTGATTGCAACTCTGCAGGTCGCGGTTCTAAACTCCGTCACAGAGGCAGTAAAAGGGGTGTGAAATGTTGGGGAGAACGGTTGTGTGCCGGCCGCGGCGGCCGAGGGGACTGAGGCGCTCTAATCACGGTCTGCACGGCCACTACGGTCGGGGATTCGAATCCCCCCTCGGGCATGGATATTTGTGCCGTCCTTAGTCTTAGTTCATAAGTAGTTTGTAAGTTTAGGGACTGATGTCCCCGTAGTTAAGTCCCATAAGCTATACAAACATTTGAACATTTGAGAACGGTTGTGACGACATTACCAATGTGTGGCACATCCACGGTAGTGTTGGGCACAACAAATATGACGTCATTAACCCACCTCACATCTCGTATGAAATTCTGAACTCTGTATTTTTTTCCACATTTGTTGTAACGTCACAGAGCTAAAGGTTGACGTCCAGGACTTCTCGCTTATTCACAGTTACAGAGGAATACTGTAGATATCTTTGAGTAAAATTTCAAGCTTTTGCGTCACAGTGAGAGAGAATTACGGTGTTTCGATAAAATGGCCCTTTAATTTCGTTGGGCTACCGGTTCGTGTATCTAAGCCACATAGTTGCGTTGGTGGAATTCTGATACTACGAGGGGTACGAATCGACACTTTGGGTACAATGTTCAAATGTTTGTACAGCTTATGGGACTTAACTACGGGGTCATCAGTCCCTTTGGGTACAACTTAAGTCTTTATTCAAAAGTAATCACGAGAGACCTGATCACAATCATTCCACCTTTTAACGAGCCAAAGAATTCCATGTTCCCGGAATTCCTGCCACTGTGACAAGAGCCAGTCCTTCAGTTCGTCGTCCGAGATGAAGCGCTTCACACTGAGATGTTTTTCTTAGCCGACTAAAAAGATGGAAGTCAAAGGTCGACATGTCAGGGCTGTAGGGCGGTTGCTCAAGCTGGTCCCACCTGAACTTGGCCAGTACACTTTGTGTGACCCTGGAGACGTGCGGACGCGCATTATCATGGAGCAGAATCACTCCCGCTGTGATCATCCCATGTCGTTTGTGGTTGATAGTCTTGTGTAGGCGAGTGTTTCACAGTACACATCTATGTTGATGGTTTTTCCGTGCTCAAGGAATTCGATGAGTATCGGACCTCGAGACGTCAAAAGAGGTGATTAGGTTCTCCTTGTCTGCTGAGGGCACAGCCTTGGATTTTTAGGAGGAGGTAACGACGCATGCCTCGCGTCCCTAAGTGTCCCACTAAGTTATCCCAAAGCGACATATTCAAATTTCAACCGGTTTGACCCTTAAGATGGTTTCGTAACTTTTCATTTGATCGCCCCTCGTAGAAGGGCTATATAATTAATATTCTAGAGTGACATTTTAAAAATCAGGATGATTGTAGAGGTGAACGATTTGAATATTTTCATATAACTTATCTATTCCCGGAAGAATGAAATGTAATTTTTACAAGACTTTACACTTTCTAATCACTTGTTAGTCTGAAACATGAGGATACTGTAGATCTGAAAACGTTTGTTGAATGACGAGTACAATGCAAACAGTAAACCGAATCATTGGCTTCATTACTTCAGGAGAAATGTTCAGCCGCGCTGGAATTTTTGTGCGATTCTAGATGGCATATCAGAGACTATGCGGCCGCTCCCACCATAGGTTCGATTCCTCCTACGAGCATGGATGAGTGTGTTGTCCTTAGGATACGTTTAAGTTAGTTTAAGTAGTTTGTAAGTCTAGGTACCGATGACGACAGTAGTTTGGTCCTACAGGCTTACAAACATTTAAAACAAATGTTCAAATGTTTGTAAATCAGTCGGACCAAACTGCGTGGTCATTAGTCCGTAGCTTACAAGATAAAAAACTAAGGTAAACTAACCTAGCCGGCCGCGGTGGCCGAGCGTTCTGCGGCGCGTCAGTCACACTCTGCATGGCCACTACGGTCGGGAGTTTGAATCCCCCCTCGGGCATGGATATTTGTGCCGTCCTTAGTATTAGCTAGTTCTTAAGTAGTTTGTAAGTTTATGGACTGATGACCCCGTAGTTAAGTCTCATAAGCTCTACAAACATTTGAACATTTGATTTGAAACTAACCTAAGGACAACACATACACACATGCCCCAGGGGGGACTCGAACCCTCGACGGCGAGCAACCGCTCGCTCCGCAGCGAGGCGCCTTAGACCGCTCGGCTACTTCACCGCGGCTTAAACATTTCAACATTTGGAGATGATGGCTATGAACATCCTCAGATTATGTGTAACCTGGGACTATAATGCGTACCATTTCTGTAAAATTCCGCGATGCCTTATGATGGTATGAAAAGCTGCCAAGATGTACATGCGTTAAAATGTTCAAATGTTTGTAAATCTATGGGACTTAACTGCTTGATTATTAGTTCCGCCGTGGCTGTACAAGAGTTTTGTGTTGAGTACATAAAGCAACTTGCAAAACCCCCAAGGAATAAAATCAAGAGCGGTGAGGACACAAAAGCGCTTAGGCCAATCGACTGGACGTCCCCTTCTAATTATTCTCTGCCTGAAATTATCTGTGAGATATGACCTTGCTCGACAAAGCTCACTGGGTTCAATTGTTCTGCAACCACAATCCAGTGCAAGGCGTGCTGCAGAAAGTAAAATTCCATGCTCAATTACGTGGTAAGATGTTTAGCCCAATAAGGAGATCTCCAAGAATTCAGCACAAATACTGACTGAAAATCTCACCCGGTAGTGCAGGTAGTGCGTGGATATTCAGCAGTCCAGTGAGCTCTAGATTTCTGATTTGGAGAAGTTCAAATTTCGTCTTCCAGGTTTCCAATATTTTTAAAACGTTATTCCGTAATACCCCGTATATACATTGGTGATACCAACCCCCCTAATGCACCCCATTTCGATTCAGTGTCATCCATCCTACGCACAGAGTTAAACCCACCATCGTGACAAAAATGCTGACTGTACCGCATTCAGCCTCACAGAATAAAAAATATAACACAAGTACGCACCGCGGCAGATGGCAACACTACACGCAGTAATCTGGCGTTAAAAACATTCTAATATAACATGCAATGTACCAGCAAATTATCATAACAAGAAAAACTGAACCGTACAGTACAATGAAATGCAGTTTCTATGAGGCACAGATTCGTAGAAAGCAGCTCAAAACAATGCATAAAAAATAAACTATATACGGATGACAACTAATTTTAATAAGATAAGAAAACAGAACAATTGCGCTTGATATACAGACCGATTTTAATTTAGTAGCAGAGACGAAATTCAGATATTAAGAAAATGATCACAACTACACTAATAAATCGGCAAGTAGGTGATTATCTAAAATATAAAAATGAATGTTTGTGTGTTCATGTTTTATGCACGACCGTGCCGTTCAAGCAATTGTGATGAAACTTCGTCGACATATTATTTGCACTTTCGCGATGGTCAAAGGCAAATAGTTCAAGAGATACGACGTAATAAACAATGAAATACGCAGAAAAGTGCTGTATCATGCGACGTCTGCTTCTAAACCACTGTACCGATTTCAACCAAATTTGGTACACGTATTCCTTCCATGAGGTAACAATCGACGTAGGGGGTAAGAAATGCTTACGACTTATAGTTCAAGAGATATGACGTCATAAACAATTATACGGTTAAAACCTTTGGCTTCATGCAACATGCGAATAATGACGCATTATTCATCCTAAAATCTTGATGACATTTTGGACACTTGACCTTCAAAGCAAGAGGAAGATCACTGTCACATAAAATTTTGGATGGTGCATGACGGAGGATACTTTACATACGGACTTCGTCAGACTCTACAGCTGCATTCCGATCCTGATGAAATTTTTAAATATGATTGAATAATTCAGTTTATCACTGCAGTATTAACATATTCAGATTACCTACAATAATTTCAATGGATTAACGTGACTAAACAGTTAATTTTAAGATTTCGGCGAAGTTTCGAATGAAAGAAATTTCTGAAAATTCTAGGAGCTCTTTCTGGAAGTTACGTTACATTTTTCTGGGTGATAATCATCAAAGAAACATTTAAAACATAAATATTGTTCACACCATGTGAATTTTATGTAAGCAATTGAAAGTATGAATTTTTTTTAATATGCTTCTGTGGAAAGTATACGTCATTGAGTCTAAAATGACTATTTTTTGGCTGTCAGCTTTGATGAATACCAAGCGTACCGAATCATTGTGGTAAAAACCACCAGCAGAAGGAGTTGATAGTTACCAGCGTATGGTTTTAAGGCGAATCTGAAAATAAACCTAACATATAAAATTCATGTTTGTTTGTTTGTCTTTTTGTTCGTATTTTATGCATGGCCATACCGTACATCCGATTGCGATTAAACTTTGTCAACTCATTGCTTGCACTGGCGTTAAGGTTATAGGCGTACTAAAATTAACTTCGTATGCTGCATGGCGGAGCATGCTTTATAATTAGTTAATTCGTTTCTTACCCCTTCGCGCTGAAATGATTGGACGTATATGAATGGAATTTGGAAAAGAGGTAGCTTATACCCTGATTAATACATGGTCTACCTTTCGTAAGCCACCGGATGGTGCGTGGCGGAGGGTAACTTACAATGGGTTAATGTGTTTGCTACTCTTTCATGCTGAAAGGTATGGACACATTTGAATGAAATTCGGGAAGGAGGTAGCCTATACCCTGCATTAATAAATGGGCTACCTTTCGTAAGCCACCGTACGGTGCGTGGCGGAGGCTATCTTACAGGGCGTTAATAAGTTTGTTTCTCTTCATGCTTGAACAGCTGGAAGAATTTGAATGAAATTTGGAATGCAGATAGCTTATATCATTAATTAACGCATGAGCTACCTTTAGGAAGCCACCGTACGGTGAGTTGCGGAGGGTAACATACAGCGTGTTAACACGTTTGTTACTCTTGACACTCAAACGGCTTGGTGGAATTCTACATCTACATATATACTCCGCAATCCATCGTAAGGTGCGTGGCGGATGGTACACTGCACCACCACCAGACATTTCCTTTCCTATTCCACTCCCAAATAGAACGAGGAAAGAAAGAATGACTATATGCTTCCGTATGAGCCCAAATTTCTCTTATCTTGACTTTATGATCACTACGCGAAATGTAAGTAGGCGGCAGCAAGATCGTACTACTCTCAGCTTCAAATTCCGGCCCTCTAAATTTCTCAACAGAAATTCACGGAAAGAACGTCGTCTTTCTTCCAGCGATTCTCATCTGAGTTCCCGGAACATTTCCGTGACACTCGCGCATTGGTCGAACCTACCAGTAACAAACCTAGCTGCTCGCCTTTGAACTGCTTCTATGTCTTACTTTATACTGATCTGTTGCGGGTCCTAAACACTTGACAAATACTTCAGAAGTGATCTTACAAGTGTTTTATAAGCGGTCTCCTTTACAGATAAAGTACATCTTCCCAAAATTCTCCCAATAAACCGAAGTCGGCTGTCCGCCTTACTCACAACTGTCCGTACATGTTCGTTCCATTTCATATCGCTCTGCAGTGTTAAGCCTAGATATTTGAATGACGCGACTGCATCAAGAAATTCACAACTAATGCTGTATTCGAACATTATGGGATTGTTTTTCCTACTCATGCACATCACCTTACATTTTTCTACATTGAGAGTTAGTTGCCATTCTACGCACCAACTAGAAACTTTGTCTAAGTCATCATGTATGCTATTACAGTCAATTAAAGACGACACTCTCTTATACACCACAGCATCATCAGCAAACAGCCGCAAATTACAAGTTACTCTGTCCATCAGATCATTTATATAGATAGAAAATAATAGCGGTCCTATCACACTCCCCTGGGGCACGCCTGACGATACACTCGTCTCTGATGAACACTCGCCGTCGAGAACAACGTACTGCGTTCTATTACTTAAGAAGTCTTCCAGCCAGTCACAAATCTGTGAACCTATTCCATAAGCTCGAATCTTAGTTAGCAGTCTGCAATGTAGCACCGCGTCAAACACCTTTTTGAAGTCGAGAAAAACACAATCCGCCTGTTGCCCTTCATCCATAGCTCGCAAAATGTCATGTGGGAAAAGGGCAAGCTGAGTTTCACTTGAACGACTTTCCTAAACCCTTGCTGATTCATAGAAAGAAGCTTTTCCGTCTCAAAGCAATTTACTATATTCGGACTGAGAATATGCTCCAAAATTCTACAGGAAACTAATGTCAACGATATTGGCCTGTAATTATGTGGGTCAGTTCTCTTTCCTTTTACCTGCGCTTTTTTCCAATCACTAGGAACTTTGCGCTGAATTAAAGATTCACGATAAATGCAAGCTAAGTAAGTGGCCAATACCCAGAATACTCTTTGTAAAACCGAACTGGTATTCCATCCGGAACGGCAGACGTTTTCGTATTTAGCTCTCTCAGCTGCTTCTCTACACCGGAAATACCTATTACTATGTCCTCCATTTCGGAATTAGTACGTTGAACAAATAATGGTACATTTTTGCGGTCCTTCGGCGTGAAAGATTTCTTAAAGGTTAAATTTAGAACTTCAGCTTTCCGTTTGCTTTCTTCTATTACTTCCCAGGAATGATCAGCGAGTGACTGGATAGTGTGCTTTGACCCGCTTATCGATTTTACATAGGACCAGAATTTTTTCGGGTTCACGGAAAGATCTTTTGCTAAGGTATGGCTTCGTGCAAAGATCTTTTTATTGACGCACGAATCTCTACTAACTTTTGCCTGTCATCACTTGCGTGTTCTTTTTTGAACCGAGAGTGCAACAGTCTTTTCTTTCTCAAAAACTGTCTAACATTATTATTATACCACGTTGGATCTTTTCCATCCTTAACTTTACAGACACATATTTTTCTAACCATTTATGTACAATGCATTTAAATTTAATCCACATTTCGTCTACATACATAGAACCGGAACTAAACGATGCCCATTCATTTTCTAAGTGCGATCCTAACAATTGCTTATCGGCCCTTTTCAACAAAACACGCTCCTAGCCTTCTTGATTGGTTTATGAACTTTGGTCACCATCGACGCTATGACGATATCATGATCACTAATTCCTGTCTCTACACAGACATCGTTAATAAGGTCAGGCCTCTTCGTAGCTATAAGGTCTAAAATCTTTCCATTGCGCGTGGGTTGCCGGTACAATTGCTAAAGACAGTTTTCGGAGAATGTGTCCAAAAGTAGCTCACAAGACTGCGTGTCTGTACCGCCTCACATGTAACTAGAGAGGTCCCAATCTATACTCTTAAGGTTGCAGTCTCCCCTGACTTATATTACATGGCCCGGATACCTACGCACTATCTGGTGTAGATTATCTTTGAATGACTCTAAAACTGCTACAGCAGCACTGGGGGGGGGGGGGGGGGGGTAAAAACACTTAGCTATTAATTTTTCTTCTTTTAGTCCTGTTATACGTGCGCAGATAACTTCACAATTACTTTCAACCTCGAACTCATTAGAAACAATATCTTTGTCCAAAGCGATGAACACTCCCCCCTCCAGTTGTGTCCGATCTATCTTTCCGATATACATTCCATGCCTCGCTAAATATTTTTGAACTTGCCACTTCATGATTTTGTCGGATTTCGGTGCCTAAAACTATCGGAGCACAATAATTTCCATGCAGCGCGGCAAATTCGGGTACTTTGTTTTTAATACTTCGAAAGTTCACGGCTAATATTTTGACAGTCGAATTTTTGAGCCGAACGCGGCCTGAATTCGCTGTCTGAATGTTGACAGGCGAGTGCTCATGCTCATCAGAGTTAGCGCCAAGCCTAAAAAAAAAAAAAAAATGTGCACTCCACAAGTAAACTGCTACCCCAGTAGCCGCTTCCTTAGAGTAGTGCACCCCTGATCTAACTAGGGGCGTCCTACGATTACCCACCCGATAACGCAGATCCAGAAATCTGCAGCCATGACTGTCACAGAGTCGGCGAAGCCTCTGGTTCAGACTCTCCACTCGGCTCCAAACCAAAGAACCCCAATCAACCCTGGGAACAATGCTACAAATCGACAGCTATGCTTACACCCCGCGTGCGAGGGCAGCAGCCTTCACCAATTCCGCCAGCCGCCCGTAGGAACTGAGGATGTCCTCAGAACCCAAGCGTCATTGGTACCGACGTGAGCCACGACTTGTAGTCGACTGCACCCTGCACCATCGATAGCCGCCGGCGAGGCCGCCTCCACATCTCGGATGAGGCCACCCAGCAGACACACCGAGTGCACGGTGGACTTCTTTCCGTATCTCGACGCTATCTGCCTAAGGGGATGCCTAAGGGGCTCCTAACATTGGAGCTCCCAATAACTAGTAATCCCCACCCCCCGTGCACCAGCTCGGACCCTGCTGAAGCAGTGGCCAGACGTCCACTCACAGGACGAACGGGCGTGGACGGGCGGCCAGCCTCCACATTGGCCTTCCGTCTCGAGCGACGTGAACGCCGTTCAACCCGCCGCTCCCCTTGCGGGGAAGGCGGCTCGACCACGCCCGGTACACCTGAAGGTGCGTAGGTAGTAGTGACAGAGGTCGAAGCATGAGACACTTGAGGTGTCCCACTCGACGCACCAGACTCCTCACCACCGCCGCATCACGAGACAGCAGCCTGAAGACGGCTGACCGTAGCCAACAGCACGCTCAGCTGTTCTCGAACCCCGGCCAACTCCTCCTGCGTCCGCACACAGCAGACACACATCATATCCATCCAATCGATAAATTTAACTGTAGAAAGTAGAAAACTAAATAATCAACTTTTAACTAGTCTAGTACTTTAATAAAGGCGGCTGGTAGATGACTGAACTGTGGTGAGTGGTAACTACACTGTCAAAACAACGATAATGAGTCCGGCAGTTTTCAAAATAAACAAAATCTATGGAATACACTGTCATCAAAGGCGCGGGAATATAAGCTTTCTTAAAGCAGAACAGGAAATAAGGAAGTGACAATATGACTCGTAGCTTGCTGCAGACGAAGGCTAAACACAATGGTATTTATCAAAATATGCGAGAATAAACTCTTAAAGCAGTAACACAAACGAAATCTGCCAAGTAGGTGGAAAGAAATCTCTTAAAAAGGAAGCACTAACGAATATTAAGAAATTCAAAATGTTCAAATGTCTGTAAATCTATCGGACCAAACTGCGTGGTCATCAGTCCATAGCGTACAAACTACTTAAACCTAGGTAAATTAAGCTACGGACAACACACACACCCATGCCCCAGGGAGGACTCGAACCTCCATGGCGAGCAACCGCGCGCTCCGCAGCGAGGCGCTTTAGACCGCTCGGCTACTCCACCGCGGCTATTAAGAAATTAACTAGCATCGAAATTTCACGCAATGGGCGATGAGGCAGCGAATTCAAAGAAATGTGGAATGATGATACCTTATACCCCGAATTAATACATGGGCTACCTTTCGTAAGCCTCCGTAGGTGCATGGCGGAGGGTACAACAAACATCCAAATTGTTTCACTTGTGACCATGAAAGTCAACACGTAAATATGTGTTTCCATGAAGGAGATGTTTATAATCTGCAAGCCAGTGAATTTAGCATGGCGGAAGGTACCTTGTAATTTTGACGCTTTTTGACCAGTAACCATGAAACTTGGCGCATAAATGTATGTTTTCATATATAGGAGGGAGAGTAGTAGGTGGAGGAGGAGACTAACAAATAGAGGGAGAGGAGGAGAGTGTGAGAGCGGTGACAGTCGTGGCGGAGTGGCCAGCGCATTGAGGCGGTATGCGGCGATTCGCGAGGCCGTTGCTCGTCGGGGGTTCCAATTCCCCCTCGGCCATTGATGTTTGTGCCGTCTTTAGTATAAGGTAGTTTATAAGTAGTTTCTAAGTTTAGGGACTGATGACTCCGCATTTAAGTCCCATAAGCTTTACAAACATTTGACTTGAAGAGTGGTAATAGCAGATAAACAGAGAGAGAAAGAGAGAGAGGGCAAGTGGAGAGGAGGAGATGGGTAGAGAGAGAAGAGCAGGTGGACAGAGAGAGAGAGAATGGGAAGGAGAGACTGGACTACCTTAAGACTGGAATAAATTAGTTTTCAGCAAAATTACAACGGCCATCAGTCCCATTTCGGTAAGGAGAGGGAAGGAAATCGGCCGTGCCCTTTCAAAGGAACCATCCCGGCATTTACCTAGAGTGATTTAGGGAAATCACGGAAAACCTAGATCAGGATGGCCGGAGATGTATTTGAACCACCATCCTCCCGAATGCAAGTCCGCACCGTTAATTCTATTCCGATGGATCTTTGTGAACATATTCCTTGAACATTCGTGAAGGATTAGTGTGCATAATACTGAAGTGATACTGAAGCCGCATAATGGGAAATTTGAATGGGTAGACTTAATTCATCCACCAATCCTTATGAAATTTTACACACTTGACTGAAAACAATACTAAGGTCACAGACAACATACAATTTCGTATGGTACGTGGCAGAGGATGTTTAACCAATGGACGTCGGCAAAATCTACATTTGTATTCCGATCCTGATGACATTTTGCACACTTGAGCTTCAAACTATGAGGAAGGTCACTGTGTGCATAATATTTTGTATGGTTGTGGCGGAGGATACTTTACTTACGGACTTTGACAAAATCTACGGTTTTATTCCTATCTTAATAAAATTTGGCACACTGCAACTTCAAAACAACACTTCATTATGTACATAAGATTTCATTTGGAGAGTAACTTACAGTGAATTTAGACAACACTTCACTGATCACCGTTAAAATTAACAGACTTATTTAATTTATCTCTAATAAATGGAGGAATTAAATGGGCTGAGGAGGTGGAGAAGGCGTTAGACACAGAGATGAGGCCATTTCCGGCAGATAAAGGGAGGGAGAGGATTATTAGTTATTGGGAGCTCCAATGTTAGGCGCGACATGGAGCCCCTTAAGCAAATAGCGTCGAGATCCGCTATTGTTGAGAAATGATAGTGAACATGTTGAGAATTTCCTGTAACGAACATCATCTTTGCTTTGTCTTAATTTGTTATGCTAATTATTGCTTTTCTGATCAGATTAAGCGCGATCTGTCGGACACTTTTTTGCCTTTTTTTTTTGTTCTAATAAAACCCCATGCCATTCCAAGCATGTGTGTTAATTTTTACCTCTCTATCTACATTATTCCATGATTTATTAAGTTTTCAAATTTATACTTACCTTTTTATCACCTGGTATTTTCGAGAGGAAGGTTAGATGGCACATTGTTCCCTTTGTTAACGTATATAACGACATCTCTACTGACTTGTACTGCTTTGTATAACTTCCTTTTTTATTAAGTTTAGAAAAATTGACTACGATATGTCTTAGTCCATGTTTTATGACATGAGTGTTAAGAACGAGCCATTTTATAACTTAGTGTTTGTTCATACTAAAAGCATGGCTACCTATATTAAGATTTCCTTCTGTATTTCACTTATTTCTTACCCTTTAAATTAATTGTAACCAAATTTGTTAAACTGAAACATTACTTGTTACGTCATGTTCACAGTATCGAAATCCAATGTTAAATTTATTGTTTTCAGAAAGGCATACTCTAGTAATGGGTGTCAAAAGTGTTTCACACATTGCCATTCTTAGTAGTTGAGGCCTGCAAATGGCTTATCAACAATCACCACGTATGGACTATTCCACCAACAAACATGACTACTAAAAAGACCAAAGAATTATTTTTCAGTTTTCATATTAGTGATTAATATAAAAGTCACCTTGATTAAAATCTTCTTTCTTTATCAATTCCTTGTCCCTGATTGATGCGGGGACAGCGTGATTACAATGCTATTCGGAATGATTAGTTTAAAGGTAGCCGGATGCCCTTCCTGCCGCTACCCCGTATGTAACATTCCCCAAAGGAATTTGTGTTGGCCGCGACGGAGTGGCGAAGCGGCGATATGCTCCGATGCGCGAGGTCGTTCCCCGTCGGGGTTTCAAGTCCCCCCTCGGGTATGGATATTTGTGTCGTCTTTAGTACAAGGTGTTTATATAAGTAGTTTTTTAAGTTTATGGACTTATGATCCAGCAGTTAAGTCACTTAAGCTTCACAAACATTTGAACATTTGAAATTGTGTTCCCTACTGTCAATGTTTTACACTGACTTAGCAAATGTCTTGAGACTGGGGGGTACAGAGGCATAGGTGTGTTGTCTGCGCACCAAAAAACCCCTGTGCAGGCTGCAGTTGTATAGGAGACCTTCCGAGACGTCTGTGTGTGTAAGTGACTAGTGTTAACATGCAACGCCTTTCTGAGTGGACACTGATCGAATGTGGTATGGCGGACGGTATCCAGGGCATATGCAGTGGTACAGGAATTCGGCTGTCAGTTTCAGCCGTGTCCAAGGTGTACAGTGGGGTGGTTAAAAGACGGTTCAGTAGTGTAGTCCACAGTAAACTACAGGCCGTCCAACAGCCAATGATTACCGTGACTGGTGACATCTGACAAGGCAATAGTCCAATGCGGCATGTCGAAACTTGCCTTTAAATTTTTTATATTGGACGAATACTACAAAAGCAATCCTCTGACAAAATTTCGGCTGCTGCGACACACTGCAAGAATTAGAAGAAAAAAGGTTCAAAATTGCTAAATTCGTAGCTCGCGAGGAGGCGGTAGACATGTACACCCCTACTGGCGCTGTAGCAACTGCGCATGACACACAGACGTGATCAATGGTATATCAGTTAACAGAAAACACTACCTTACAATGTTGTACACATTGACTGATCTCTCTAAAATTATCAGGTACTTTTGTAGTGTTGGTAAATATTGACATTACAGATGAAACTGAATTAATTTCCTTGTGATTTCGTAATGCATGCTTGACAATTGTCCTTTCTTTTCCTTTCAGTTTCACAGTAATGTGGAATCCAATTAACTTTCTCAGTATTACAAAGATCAAATATGAATAACGTTGTTTCCAGCAGAAATCACCTGCTTCCCCTGAGGACCTACACGTGTGTCATTTGTTTGTCGATTTCTTTGACATTCAGTTGGATGATATCGACAGTTAGTTAGAAGTTAAGGAAACTATAGAACAAAAGGTACTGAATTGTGGTTCGGACGACAACAGTTATGCCAGTAAGAGTTCTGAAGAAGAATACCTTCGTAGCGCGAAGACAACATGTAATGCAATTGTTTCAAATGTTTGTATAGCGTATGGGACTTAACTACGGGGTCATCAGTCCCTAAACTTACAAACTACTTATTAACTTGCTAACACTAAGGACGGCACAAATATCCATGCCCGAGGGGGGATTGGAACCCCCGACCGTAGTGGCCGTGCGGACCGTGACTGGAGCGCCTCAATCCCCTCGGCCACCGCGGCCGGCGCAATTGTTTCCAGCGACAAAGAAAAGACAGTGAATTTTTGGTTAAACGCAGGAGGAGAAAAACGCTTAAAGTTCAGCAATGTGCAAAGCCGGTTTTATTTCATAAAATTGGATCGGACAGGAACATGTCTGATTTTGAGACTCCGTCGATGTAGTTATGCAGGTTCAAGAAATCTTACAGAACACGAAGTTGCAAAGGTACCGCGTTTACTTCCAGTAAACGCGTATAGCAGCTGTCATTAATATACAATGCTATAGAGACATTAATGGCTGACATAAAGACGAAATTTCATATTATTCCTGCAAATGTTATTCATAACACTTATCAATCAGGTTTCGTCAAAGAACTGCGTACACACCGCACATTATCATTCCGGGGTAAAATAGGACGTAGTCGGTTGCCCAATCAATGAATGATATGACACATTCATATAAAATAATGCCAGTAATAACAACGAGTGGATTACTGTTTCCGCAGATGTATATCTGTCTTCAGAAACCTCAAGGAAAATTAGGACCAAAAATGAAAAAAATTCACTGTTTAGTTACATAAGTGTAGTTACATAAGAAGGATCAAAATATGAAAAATGGGAACGAATAATTATCAACATTTAATTCGAAACGTATTGATACGAGTTGCAGAAAATAATTAATTGCTTTTTTTGGATTCATGGTCAGAACATCACGACACCTCGGTCTTTGTGGTGGGTGAGGAAAACCCTGTTGTCGTAATGCTAATTCCGCTTGGAAATACTAGTGCCACTGAACCACTCTTGAAATAATTTTTTCGGCAGTGGAAAGCATTTTTCAGGAAATTATCACACAACATAATTTCCGGCGCCTCTCTATCGTTTAAAGTTTATCAGCTGAACAGTTCTTTAGGCTCCAGTCATTTGTGCATTCCCAGTTTGCATCGTCACGCTTCATGAATTTGATCAAGTACGCCTGGAACGCAACGCAATATGCAGAACAACGGCCGGGAGCATTTGTTACGCCAACCAAAATTAGTAGTTACTGTGAAGTGCCCGAATGGATTAATTTTTCCTTTGTGCGGGGTGCCTGGCGCAGGAAAAATGTTTCTTTTTGTCCTTCAATAGACATTTCCATTTTTGTGACGACTAAAGAGAATATACAAGGCACTGTTTCACTGGTAGTAGAATGTACAACATTCAAAAATTATCGTAAGGAATGTGCTACAGGAATTGTTATAACATGAAGTACGTGCAAGAAACATCTCATTTCAACAAGTTAAAATCCTGATTGATGGATGTCGTCTGCAATGTGACATCAAACACTCTCATGATTTTATTTTCTCTGCTAGCCACTTACAAAGAATGATATCTCCAACAGCTGTACGTCGATATGAAAACATTAATTAATCATACATTTTCGGCTGGTGTACCACATAGGCGTAGTGCAGCTCTTTCACATGGACACCACTTCGCTGACTGATGCGTCTTCATCCTTCCCCACTTACATAAACTGAGAATGGAGACATACAGTTTAACGTGGAATCCGAATTACGTGTCGTTCGTAGCCCTTCCACACATCGTTAAAATGTGAATTCAAGGTTACAAATTGTAGTGAAAAATATGTAGTCTAAACGGCATTAGATCCCGCGATCTCTAGGTTATGAGCCATAGCGGAATAGCCGTGCTCACTAAGGCGCCTTTTGCGGTGCGCGTGGCAGTTCCCCGTAGGAGGTTGCAGTCCTACCTCGGGCATGTGTGTGTGTGTGTGTGTGTGTGTGTGTGTGTGTGTGTGTGTGTGTCGTTCTAAGCATAAGTTAGTTTAAGTAGTTTGTAAGCTTAGGGACCGATGCCCAGTGCATTTGAACATTTTTTCTAGGTTATGAGGCGCGCACCTTGCCGCTTTTTTTTTTTTTTTTTTTCCTTTCTTATTTTTTCCCCCTAGACCACTAGGCTTCCTCAGGTTATATAGGTAGTCTGTAATTAGTGTTCTGTTAATAAATTTATCCTAAATGGTAATGAGTAGCCAGAGGAAAACGACAGTCGATATATAAGAAAATTCTGAACTAGTGCTAAGGAAATGTGAAGATACAATTTAATATAAATTGCACGTATTTCACGTTTCCACACACATTGAGACACTTTTTAATTGTTCCCTGCGCCATTTTGCACACTACGTCAAGAACGCTGCACTGCCTTACAGAATAATCCTAACTGAATAGCAAAGCGAAATCGAAACAGTGAAACATTTCGACAGTTTCGGAGGGTTGAAATAAATTCAGCGACAAAGTTGAAAATTTGTGTGAGACCAGGATTCGAACTCGGATGTCCCGCTTCGAGCCATCGGTCGCCTTAGCCAATTGGGTTATCCGGGCACCCTTTCCTTTCAACCCAAATTCTCAGCTTATAGCCCCCTGCCCATTGGTTCACGTTTGAATGCGTCAGCATTGAAATTGTCATTGTCTGTTGTACGCATATTCATAATTATTTATATGGTGTCTGTTCTTTTCGGAATGCCAAAAAAATAATAATTATGTATCCTGTATGAAGATAATTAGCTCCAAAAACTAATAACACAGCAATATTCGTTATATCGTGTGCTCTTACGTTCTGTCTAGTGCAAACGCTTCTACCGAGATAAAAGCAAATGGTAATGAGTTTTCTGCTAAATGCGAAAGCTCATTCGCTCGTTTTTGCTTCCATTTTTAATCAGGTCTTAGGTGCTTAAAATTGGTATCTGTGCGCTGCGGATAATTCCGCTACCCGTCGCTGCGTGAGTTCCACAGTAGCTTCATACTTGTTCTTCGCCGAATCGCGCGCTAGGGGGCACAGCTGTACGAACCGTTGTTGTAAGCGGGTGTTCACGTGGCACACATGAATAACTTCACTATTTAAAAAAAAATTCTTTGACTGCCTCTTAGCAGCCAAAATTTTGAGAGTGCATTTCTTCGGTTGCCATCTTCCTGTGTGAAAACAATTCAGGGCAGGTTTTGACATGTTGGATTCGACCATTTCCTTGTGATACGGATTGTCAGTAGCAAATCAAATGTTCAAATGTTTGTAATTCTATTGGACCAAACTGCGTGGTCATCAGTCCGTAGCTTACAAACTACTTAAACCTAGGTACACTAACCTACGGACAAACACACACACCCATGCCCCAGGGAGGACTCGAACCTCCACGGCGAGCAACCGCGCGCTCCGCAGCGAGGTACTTTAGACCGCTCGGCTACTCCACCGCGGCTTGTCAGTAGCGACAGAAGGGTAGCAGTGCAACAAATTACGACTTATTTTAACACGTGACGTGGTAGACATGTCTCCCAGTCAACAATTCGTAGGAACTTCATTCCGATGGCGTATGAGAGCTGGCGATGCAATGGGTGCCAGTGTCAACACAACGTCATCGCGCACAACGGCTTGTATTTGTCACTAATCACCAGGAATGGATACTGCAACCATGGAAGAATGTGATATGGTCAGATGAATCACGATTTTAGCTGCAGCCTGTCGACTGAAGGTACAGTTCGTGGCGCAGATCACATGTTTTGCTGGATTACCTCCTCCCAAGATAGTGTGGTCCAAACGGTGTGGTGTCTCTGTTATGCTTTGTGATACATTTTCCTCGTATATAACGGGTCCCTAATTTTATAAATGGATTCTTCCGTCACTTCTTGGTAAAACAATTCCATATGTCGGGGTAGAAAACAAAGAATCTGTTTTTGTTCTACTAATTGACCAATTACAGCTGAACACATACCCATTCTTAAGCCTCACATAATGAAGTCAACCAGCCATCACCATAGACCACTGTAACATCCATACTGCTTCATAAAACTGTAACAGTTACCTTTACTACCTTGTATACCTTGCAGACTTTAGTACCAAGCAGTACCTATAAGAAATTGCAATATTAAATGTAATTTAATCCTATCAAAAGTTGTCCAATAAGTAATGTAAACACAGTGTTAAAAACGTATTTTATGCACACCAAAAGATATGATCTCAACATAAGTCACAACCTCAATAATTGTAACGTAGCGTAAAATGGAGTAATACTAGTATGTAAAGTGTTTCACTTCGTCCAAATCTAGATTAGATAATAAAATATTGCGAAGCCCATTTATATCATATGTATACCATGTCAAATGATGTCCAAGAAGCAAATGCAAACATTTTGAAAACCGTATTTAAAGCACACCAAAGTGTCGGGCCCGGTGGTCTTTGGTAAAGCGCTCGACTGGAAAACAGAAAGGTCGTGGGTTCGAAACCCGGTCGGACCTCGTTTTTTTTTTTTTTTTTCAATAGTCTGCACTTTAACCCATCCTTCACCTCTCAACGCCTTTCCCCGGTCGGATAACTGGTGTAGGCCGGCCGCGGTGGCCGAGGAGACTGAGGCGCTCCAGTCACGGTCTGCACGGTTACTGCGGTCGGGGGTTCGAATCCCCCCTAGGGCATGGATATTTGTGACGTCCTAGTTCGTAAGTAGTTCATAAGTAGTTTGTAAGTTTAGGGACTGATGACCCCGTAGTTAAGTCCCATAGACTATACAAACATTTGAACATTTGATTTTCAGTACGGCTTCGTCAGCCGAGTGAAGCGGACGCGCGGCGTGTTTCCTGCCCGCAGCGCGAGCGCAGTCCACTTGTTTACATACACCGGCCGGCACTAGCGTGACGCCGTAGTGTAGCACGATCAAGGCGAACCAGTACAGAAAATCAACACTGAAATTTGCGTTCCGGAACGACTTTGCTAGACCACGAGCGCTTGACGTCGAGCGGTTTTTGAGGGAAGAGGCCAAGATCCCGGCTGCCGATATTGTCGGCATCCACTTCTCGATCCTGAGTAATACGGTCTTCGTAAAACTTATTAACGACGCCACCTGTGACAAAGTTCTTCGTGAAATGAACCCGAGACTCCGATTCTGCCATCCAGACGGAAATGTCGGCAACGTTGAAGTTGACCACGCTGGACTGGGACTGCGGACTATACGAACATTCGAACTACCGTTCGAACTACCGGCGGCAGACGTCGTGGCAGCGCTACGCCCTTACGGCACGGTGTACGAACACGTGGCAGAAAAATGGACCCAATTCAAGACCTACCCAGTCCTAAACGGAGTACGCCAAGTTCGTATTGAACTTCGTCGGCATGTGCCATCCTACCTAATGATCTGAGGATGCCGAGCAGTAATCCTTTACGACGGCCAATCTAAGACATGTTCTGGTTGCGGCGCGGAAGGACAACTACGTTCCGAATGCCTCCATCGCAGAATCACACAACTGCCACCGAAAGAAGTGGAACCTACGCCGACACCGACTATCCTTCCAGTGACTTATGCTGCGGCCCTTACGAAGTCCCCGTCTGTCCAGACACAATCACCAACCGTTACGGAACCAGAACAATGCCCTTTGGACACCAGTGCGGTAGATCCGTCAGCCTTGCCTGCGACAGAGATATCTACAACGTTATCGATGCCACGGAACACAGAAGAACCCACCACCAGCAGGGCGGTAGTCGAATCTCTTATCGTACCCACCGCAGCATTTGTACCAGCGAGACGTGATTCGGTGCCATCTTCCGACACGGAAGGTCATATACGAAAGCAGCGTTCGCCGCAACGCCGGAAGCGCCGCCGTAAGAACGTGTCTGATCAAGGCACCTCCCACTCGCAGGAGGGGGAAGAACCGATACCGCAGGACACCAACGACGAGGCTGACACCATCACCACTGACCATGCCCCTAAGGAACAGACGGTGGGACAGGCGGCAACCAATCAACAGTCTACCGCAATGAACACTGATCGTCTGGAAAGTTCCAGTGCTGGCTGTGAAGCCGTGCGAACCCTCCCTATGACCCAACACGACCGTATGGAACATGAACAGACTTCTGCGTCCACATCATGGGCAGACGAGGTCATGACCGAGCTTGACCCAACCCTGGGGCCATCAAAGGCCCCGCCAGACCATTCAGTCTGATCAGCACGAAGAAATTTGCGGCCGGCGGGGGATGCCGTCACTAATGACGGCCGTCCGTACCATCCATCACCATGGATACCCCCGCCCAACCACCGCATAGCCAGGTCTATCGCTTGGCTACGATGAACATTACTACCATCCGATCCCCAGCTAAGATACAACTTCTGAAAGACACAATAAGAGCAGCAGACGTTGACTTCGCTTTTCTGCAGGAAGTAAGGACGTACGCACTCCCGGACTTTTATGGTTATGTAACCTACATGACACAGGGCGACAGCGGTGTGGCGATTTTAGTGCGTGACGGTATTGCTGTCACTGACATCACGTACCTCCCTTCTGATCGAGGAATAGCGGTGACCGCCCTTGACACCCGATTTATCAATGTTTATGCGCCGTCATGCAACTCCCGAAGGCGCGATAGGTCCAGATTCTACTCTACAGAGGTCGCCCCACTGTTCCTAGGTCGCTACGAACACATTGTCTTAGCCGGTGACTTTAATTGCGTCCTTCACCCTAAGGATCAAGTCCCCAACTATACCCCCTGCACCGAGTTGGGTAAGTTAGTTCAAGACCTTCAGTTGTGCGATACATGGGAAAAGGTTCATGGCGACAGACCTGGATATACATTTCTTACCAGTCATTCAGCGAGCCGACTGGATCGTATATATGTGTCTCAAAGTCTTACAAACGGAGTCGTGGACGCTGAACGGTGGCCACAGGCACATTCGGACCATAGCGCGTATATCTGCACGGTACGTCTTCGTCGCCAAGACGTCTGGCGTAGTAACGGCTTGTGGAAACTGAACGTCTCACATCTTCAAGACCCGGACTGTCGAGAGAGGGTAACCGCAACGTGGGCCACCTGCGAACGGCGCCATTCGCGATACTCCGCTACGTTGGAATGGTGGCTGTTCTGCGCTAAACCGGCAATCCGTAGGACACTGATGCAGTTTGGCAACGACACGGCGGCGTGGCACCGGCAGACCTTAGATTTCTACTACGCGACGCTTAGAGACCTTGACGCCTTACCTCCATCACACGAAACGCAACAAGAACGAAGCCGAATCAAGGCCCACATACTATCGTTAACGAAGCGCCGTTTAGAAGGAGCGGTAGTCCGCTGTCGAAGACATGATCTAACAACGGCAGAGGCACCCACCATGCACCATATTACGGCGGACAAGCACCGACAGCGCCAAAGGGTCATCACACGCCTTGTGACTCAAGATGGTCGCACCTGCACAACCAAAGCGACAATAGTGAAAGCCATGGAGAATCACTACAACCATCTTTACCGGGAAAGGACTGCAGATGAAGAGGCCACTGCAGAAGTATTACAGGAAGTATCACGAACAATCGATATCACCACAAAAAGAACGCTAACAGAGCACATCACGTCTAAAGAAGTGGAGGACGCCTTACACAAGGGTGCAATTCACAAGTCTCCGGGGCCTGATGGAATCCCAGTTGAATTCCACCGGTCCTTCCGGGAACTAATGATGCCTCGCTGGGTCACCATGTTCCGCGAGATTATGTCACCAGGCTGCACCATACCCCCTTCATTGGTCGAAGGACTTCTCATACCGATTCACAAGAAACAAGCAGGAAGTTCAGTCAACGACTATCGCCCACTTACGATGTTGAATGCTGATTACAAGATATTTTCCAGGCTTTTAGCAGGCCGCATTAAGACGACGTTGCCGATGGTTCTTGCCCGAGAACAGACGTCTCTTGGAGGGGAAGCCAACATACAGACGGCCTCCGGAGACTGCAGGGACTTAATAGCGATCGTGTCAGCGTGCCGCCTGAGAGCGGCGATCGTCTCCATTGATTTTGAACGGGCGTTCGATAGAGTACAACATACATTTCTCCTACGGGTGATGGAACGGATGGGATTTCCTCCGAGTTTCATCGACATTCTGCGGCGTCTTTTGATCGTCGGTAGCTCTAAAGTCCAGGTCAATGGAAGGACGGTTGGCCCGATACCCATTAAAAGGTCCATACGACAAGGTTGTCCCCTTTCCACCTACCTTTATGCGATCGCACAAGAACCACTCCTTGTAGGTCTCAACCACAAGATGTCTGGCATCACATTGAGGGATGTCACTTTTCGCTACAGGGCTTACGCCGATGACCTACTACTGCTGGTTCGCTCAGCAGGTGAAGTACGAAGAGTGCTAAGTTGGATAGAGCGATACGGGCAAGCCGCTGGCAGCCTTCTGAACATCAACAAGTCGGCGGCTTTGGACATCGGACGCGGTCTCGGACCCGACGCTGTCGCCCCACTCCCTACAGTTACTAAACTGAAATATTTGGGTGTCACATTTACGAAGGACGTGCGGGGATCCGCCGCGCTAAACTACCGGCGGATACTGCAGCTCATACGAGTAATGGTGCGCCAGAACCTACTTAGGGAACTAAATCACCTGCAACGTGTGGAATATCTGAACCTCTATGTGGCATCAAAACTCAACCACGTGGCACAGGTTCTCCCCTTACCCATACAGATAGGCCAGAGGATACAGGCGGCCTTCGGCTATTACCTGTCTCTAGGACAGTTATTTAAAGTACGTTATGACACACTCACCCTCCCATTAAGCGGTGGAGGATTGGGACTGGTAAACGTCCGAGCACGGGCAGCCGCCCTCTACATCAACAATATGAGGAAACGATGGACCAGCCAATACCCCTCCCTCAGGGGTCGGCTACTGGAGGTCCTGATGCCAGCGTCTCCACTTCCGCCAGTGCCGGTGGCGCACGTCGCAGCACAGCTCAGTCATGTGTCGACCTTCATCATCGACTATAGTTATATGATCTCAAGTCTTCCCGCAACACGTCCACCAACGGCTAAAGACTTCTACCACAACCTTCTGCGGGCTGTTCCGCGTAACGTTATAGAAGCCAAGTATCCAACTGTACAATGGTCACGGGTGTGGACAACTATACACCACACTTTCCTGCCCACACAAGCGCGTTCGACTTGGTACCAAGTCGTCAACAAAAAATTTGCGACGAGACACCGACTCCACAGTATCTGACGAATAGACTCTCCACTCTCTCCTGACTGCCAGCTCCCGGACACTGATGAACATCGCCTCACGTGTGCGTCGACGTCCGGCGTTTGAAGGCTGACCCAAAAGATCATCGCCTGTTATCTTCGCGTCACACCGGAAATGATGAACCTCGAAGCCTGCTGAGTCCGGACGATAATTACTTTCCCCCTGCAAAATATCATGCGATCACATGGATCAAGGCAATGACAATCGACTACGTCTTCGGCGGAGGAGAGAAGGCATGCCTTGACTTCTGGTACTATCTACAAGACGCACACAGTGTACTCGAACGCACACCGAGGTACCGAAAACTCTTCGCGAATTATTTACGAAGTGTTTTCATCAACCCACCACAAAGTTGGGGAGTGCCAAACTACTTTTGACGAAGAAGAACAGATGAGACTGCTGATGGGAAGTGCCAACCATGAAACCACAAACGGTACGAAATTGCAGACTAATTACGTGGTGCTGCTGCAGCAACGAGGCACGCACCGATCGAGTAAAGTCCCATACCACCCTTATGTGAAGGAAGATGCTTAATTTTCAAGATTTCTTTATCCCGCTTTTTTTTTCATTAAATCTGCACTTATGATGGAAAAATTATTTTGTTATCATCCCGTAATATCATTACTATTTTTTCTTTTATATGTCAAACATACTTGTTTTCTAATCATTAAAAAAGAAAAATGTGGCCAAACAGATCAATGGTATCTGTTCAATGCTAGGAGAAGATATGCTTTGACGATTTGGCAGCGTCCATAGTGGAGTAATCTGCAGAAAATGCGGTTTCCCGAAAACATTTTCTTCCTTCCTTTTCTTATCAATAAATGCGGTTTCCCGAAAACAATTTTTTTCCTTCCTTTTCTTATTGTTTTTATCGCCAGTCTACGCTATAAAAAAAAATTAAAAAAAAGGGGGGGGGGGGGACTAAGGCGCTCCTGTCACGGTCTCCACGGCCACTACGGTCGGGGGTTCGAATCCCCCCTCGGGCATGGATATTTTTGCCGTCCTTAGTGTCAGCTAGTTCGTAAGTAGTTTGTAAATTTAGGGACTGATGACCCCGTAGTTAAATCCCATAAGCTAGACAAACATTTGACTTTTTTTTTAATAACTGGTGTAGGCTAGGGACACGCAAGTCGCCGAAGTGGCGACCAATTGAAAGACTTGCACCAATGAGCCACACGAAATTATTATTATTATAGCACACGAAAGTGACGATCTCAACATATGTCAAATTCAACAATTTTACCGTAGCTTAGAACGAAATAATGTTAGGTATGTAACGTGTTTCACTGTGTACAATTCCAAATAAGAACGCAGTTATCACACAGCATAAACCTACATGACGAGATATGAATATGATAACTTCAACTAATGTCATAAGCAAAGAACAATAGTTTTGTGTGTTGTATCTTTATTTAATAAATTTGCAACTTACAAGCAATAGCGTTTTTTGTCGACGAGAAATATGTACCTGAAGATGGCCTAATAAGACGAAAACTAGTGCGTAAACAAACAAAAATTAGTGAAACAAAAACAGATCGTTTGGCCCCAAATTGTTATTGAACGGATTTTGTATGGTCCGCGGTATACTGAGCTGCTCTGGGACTATCTCCAACAATTTTCGACATTCCTGACGACATTCATGACGGTTCTGCGGTGTTTCAAGACGATAACGTGCCTTCAGATAGTTTCCACGTCACACGGAAATGATGGTGGTCTAGAAACTAAGATGGCCACCCCGCTGACCAGATTTGAACCCCATCGAACATATCTGCGATGACGTGGAACACATGATCCAAGCCAGGGGACGTACACCCATGAGGAAACCAGAACTGCCTACCACTCTGCTTACGATGTGGTGCCAGCTTTGTCCAGAGGATTAGCAGGGTATTTTAGACTCATTTCTACGACCTTTCACTGCCTTTAAATAGGGCTTAGATGCCCCACCCTATATATGGTGCCTGCCCCGTAGCGCCGTGCAAAGCGGCCGAGCGCATTGAGGCGATATGCTACGATGCGCGAGGCCGTTCCCTGTCGGGGGTTCGAGTCCCCCCTCCGGCATGAATGTCTGTATCGTCTTTAGTAAAATGTAGTTCATAAATAGTTTGTAAGTTTAGGGACTGATGACCCCGCAGTTACGTCCCTTAAGCAAAAAATGTTCAAATGTTTGTAGAACTTATGGGACTTAACTACGGGGTCATCAGTCCCTAAGCTTACAAACTACTTATGAACTAGCTAAGACTAAGGACGGCACAAATATCCATGCCCGAGGGGGGATTCGAACCCCCGACCGCAGTGGCCGTGCAGACCGTGACTGGAGCGCCTCAGTCTCCTCGGCCACCGCGGCCGGCGTCCCTTAAGCTTTACAAACATTAAAATATTTACACACAGTTAAAATATTTAAAATACATTCTCCATTATGTGTCATGTTGACAGACATAGCGCCTTCTGATTAGTTGTAAGAAGGCGCTCTGACCGTCAACATGACTTATAATGGAGAACGGATTTTAAATATTTTAACTGTTTATATGTTTGACATGCCATTTACAAAAGTTAAAAGATTTATGATTGATGTGCCATTATAATGTCGTGCGTCTTCACGAAATGGAAAGCACAGGACACAGGGTATGAGTTGTGTACGTAAATCTCTTGCATTACTGCTGTAACTGAATTTACCTCCTTTACTTCAGTGACCCGATGTTGATATCATAAGTGTACGGAAACCGGTCGTCGAAAAACAAATGAATTAAATGCGATCTTGGCATTTTAGTACTTTTCAGCTGGAACACTTATCGAATGAGATACACATAATGAATTTGACCAAGAGAAGTTTGTGAATAAGCAGGGGAGTTTGTTGTGCAATTAATTACTTGTTTTGTATTTTTTTGAACTTTTTATTTTTTATTTTTTTTTTTTTTTCCAGGCAAGATGCCGTAGACATCGTGTATTGGGTTTAGAGTAGTTTTCCCAAATGGTGCTTCCCCCTCCCGCATTTTCTTTATTGTTCTCAATACCTGGGGATTTTAACCACTGACTTGTCTCCTTTGTTTTCATTTCTTGTAACACTAATGACAGCGATGAGGCATGTCACAAGTGATCAATGATATGACTGGATATTTCCGATTTTTTAAATTTCATAAATGAGACACTCCTAGTGTCTTTCCGATATTGTAATGGCGGAGATTTTCGCGAGCATTCTGCATATGTATGTGACAGAGCTAGTTAAATGCTGATAAAAATCAAACATAAAGCTATTAAATGCCTTCTCTTTTTAATGAAAATCACCTAACACTTTCATTATTTGTAAAGGTATTAATGGATGTGCCTTCCTCGTAGAAATTTTAAACTTTCTCATGTGCATTGAAGCAGTAGAGAAAACTGATACACTAATTCGCACCTGCGTAACAGGTCATTACACGTAAATATTGCTTTGAATAGTTTGGTGACTCCAATTCGGCCTCAGACTGTTGTGTGTTGCACGCAGTTGCGAGTTTGCAACTCCCGGCAGTTCGTTTCTGAGAACCGCTGTACAGTGAGAGTTGACCGTATGAGGGATGGCGACTACGCCCGTGGAACTTGGGGCCAACTGCGTATCAAAGCGTCGGCCGTTGGTCATTTGCGTGCAGCTACCGCGGGGCGCACCCCTTTGCGTCCGCTCCGGAAGTGCAGTGCAGTAGCCAGTTGCGGCCCCACCATACAACAGGGGCTCTCTCCCTCCGCCTCACATCTCTGCCATCACGGTGGTTAACGCTTTCCGCATCTATGGATTTAGATGGGCTGCACGTATTCCCTGTGGCGGAACAGATGGCGAGCACCTCGTTGGACTCTAGCGAAATTAACTGGGTCGGGCGTATCCGAAAGAACAGACGCCATACATATGTATATGAGCCTCGACGAGCAGACGACAGTGTCAGTGCAGGTGCAATATGAATCGCGTGACCCGTTGCGTGAATACAGTTATACATCCTAGCGAGAGGGAAAATGGAAAGATGGACGGCGGGATTGACAACTGAAGTGCGCGGCAAATTGCAAATTTGCTATCGACTCCCGGAACGGTACAAATTCCCAGCAGTCGCCGTTGGATTTATTACATCCTCCTGGAACAGCCAGGAAGTAAGTAATTAACTGGGTCTGAATTTGACGAACTCGCGACTGTAACGGATATTATGGTCACGCTTCTTTGATTAACACTTCAGTGCGGCAGATTTCATGTCAGAAGACTTACAAAATCGTAATTATGATACAAATTTCATAAAAGAACTAGGTATTAGGGTTAGTTCTGACAAGGAAAGTACATGGGCTGAAACAAACATATCTGTATGAACGTTTGGTTACAGGATCTCTACGTACACCTCAATGTGCTGGTGGGTGTCGTTTTTCTGCAAAGCTCTGCAACCATACACTAGATAGCACTGTAGATGTAATTGTAGACGCCATACGTAATGCAGATATCTTAACTATAACTTATGTAATAATCATCGTACATGTTCTCTACCGAATTGTCATCAAAAGCCGTGATAATAGTTACAAGCCGGCCGCGGTGACCGAGGGGACTAAGGCGCTCCAGTCACGGTCTGCACGGCCACTACGGTCGGGGGCTCGAATCCCCCCTCGGGCATGCATATTTGTGCCGTCCTTAGTCTTAGCTAGTTGATAAGTAGTTTGTAAGCTTAGGGACTGATGACCCCGTAGTTAAGTCCCATAAGTTCTAAAAACATTTGAACATTTTTTGATAGTTGCAACTTTAACCTTCTTCCCGAAAGACTGTTGGTATTCACTGCCACTGCTTCCATCGCCTCTTCCCGCACTTACCGTAGCACTACCGCTTGCAATGAGTTGTTCCTCATTATCATCACTATTATCATTATTATGTGTTTGTAACAACAGTATCTAACTTATGCTCATATTTCTGTACCATAACAGATAGGAGAAAGCATGCAAATGATTAATCTTCTACACTAATACCATCTTCACGAAGAAGGGTTCTTCGTAACTTCATCTCAACCAATCGCAATACATTAGCAGGATTGATTAGCAATCGCCGCCCCATCTGACGCTTCACCACACAAATAACGTCACAAAACGCAACTTCGGAGGCACACTGCACCGTCCCTACTGGCGAACCGACTGGTCAAAGTGCAATGCGACATGACACACGCAGAGGCCTCTAACGGACGACTGCAGAGTTTTGCAGATGCGGGAGTGTCACTAGTGCAATAAGGGATCTTTAGATTATCTCTCATACGATTTTGGTGTATATGTGTTTGTTCGAGCCCAAGTACTTTACTTGTGAGTTAATGGTATGGACAGCTATGGACATAAATCGTTAGTTTACGCATGTAAGCTAACTTTTGTCTCATTGTTTCCGTACCTCTAGAAGATACTCAATAGATACCACTGTTTCTTTCAAAAACACATCTTGCAATACGGATGAGGTATCTGGAAACAATCACATCGAATTAAACTAGAAAAGTGGGAAGTTCAGCACCTCCGAATAAATTCTGCCAAGAATAACAGTAAAATAGCTTTTATTAACTAACCGAATGTGTTTGAACAAGGTAACTTAGGAAGCAAACTGATCCGTGATAAACTTTACAATTATTTATTGATAACGTATTAAAACTAAATTTTGTTTCGATGTTCTTAGACATGATATTCGAATCACAATGTATTTAAGAACGTCTGATACCAATGATGTCAAAGGCAACATTATATCAGAGGGTCATGCATTCCTATGTACTATATTGCGCAAACATATCCGAAGGACCTGAACTGAGTTCCGCCTAACGTGCATGCATCCCAAATAAAGTATCAGTCTAGCGGGTATTATAACATTGCTCTTTATGTCAATCATTCCAGTTGTAAACTGACACCACAACATTGCAAATTACACGAAACACGTTATTGCGTTCTTCTCGTTTGTAAACTCCACGTTATTACAATAACTGACAGATCATAAGTATTACCACAATCGTTAGATTTTACGAAATCTGTAACCTCAAATATTCCGTAATCCTTAGACAATTTTTGACATTACTATGAATAACAGATTTTACGATGATATCGGAATTCCTAAAGTTCTATAGGAATTCGAAGTACTTTTGTTCTCTGAATCGTTTTCCCACAACTGCGAAACTTCGTTTTCTGTGGCGAGCGGTTTTGTATTAACGGCTTGTTAAACTAACCAGATAATGAAAACTTGATTAACAGCAGCATACGCTGTTTGGAAACTTCCATAGTAACTGCGTATCACCAACAATTTATTCGTACGATGAGTGAACAAATATTTATACACATTTTTGAACCTGAAATGATATATCGAACTATCTCGTTCTGGTTCTTGAATCAAAAGTATGACCTGCAGTCATTGCTAACCAAGCTAAGCTTTCGAGGCTTATTGATACTCAATCATGACAAACAAATATGTGTGAAATATCGGAAATCTCAAAACAAGTATCAGTTTGTAGAACTTAACTTGAATAGGATGATAAATCAGTAAAGTCAGATGTAACTAATCTAATTTTTTCGCCATCACTGATACGTAATTACGTTATAGCTGACCGCGAATCGAACCCGAACCTGTCGATGTTCTTTCTGTGCACGACTAGAAGTTCATGTCCTATACTAGCATCACCAGACGCTACTAATATTTTGAGCATGATACATTTAAATGTTATATAACTGAATATGATTTTCCTTATGAATGATTTCATTGGCACCACACATAAATACAAAACTGTAGAGATACCATTACACTGATTACAAAACGCAAACTTCACACAAAAATTTCATAAGTTGCAGGCATATAGATTCCAGTTAGACGAATTGTGGAAATAAATCTTTCCCAATGACTGAAAAATAGGACTTATCTGCGAAAAAATTAAACATTTGAACAATTTCAATGTTAGTTCGATTCCAGTTTGTAAGTGAAAGGAGAAGGATTTGTGATGTGAATATAAAAGGAGGGACAAAATTTCGTGCCGCTCGGGACAGTGTGGTCATTAGAGACGGAAGTCCACCAGAGGGGGCTTCTTTTCTGTAGAAGTTCACTGTAGTTAAAGGTTAATTACTCATCTGAATTTTGGTATCTGCGTAGGGGCGATTTCATAAGTAGATTTCTTATGGGAGAAATAATTTGTTTCCTATCGAAATAGTTTATTTACTTAGTCATCCTTACCTCCTTTAATTTAGTTGCCTTGCCAACGTTCAAAATTTTCATGTTTACAAGCTGAACCCAACAGCGCTCCACTGTGGCTTGGTGGGGTATGAAATGAATGGGACAGTAAATGAAATAATTATTCCTAAGCAAATACATCAGTCAAATCAAGACCTGAAAGTTACATTTGTGGATTCGAATCCTGGTACACCACAAAAAATTCACGAATTTATTTGAGCCCTAGATAGAGCATACTGTACTTCTAGTTAAAAATAATTTTCATGTATCTTCATGCACTATCAAAACCAACGATAGGTGCCGTTATTTGTAGTTAGACACGCACGCATCCTCATTCCTGTTAACATTTGAGATTTAAAATCTATTAGTGCAAAGACAGGATGTGCATAAGTTCGGGGTTCGATTTCCGATCACGTATAACGGAATTAAATGTTGCTGTTGGTGAAAACATTCGACTACTTACATCTTACTTTAATTATTTATCATCCAATGCAAGTTTAGATCTGCGAACTGATGCTTGTGGTGATACCTCCGATAATTCATAGATCTTTACGTCTAGTCAGCTACGGATGATTTTGTCATGATTGAGTATCGATAAGACAAGAATGCTTTGCTTGGTTAGCAATGACTGCAGGTGATGTATTTGATTCCAGAACCAGAACTAGATAGTTCGTGAAATCATTCCAAGTTCAAAATTGTGGCCGGCCGCGGTGGACGAGCGCTCTGAGGCTTGCCAGTCACGGTCCGCACGGCCACTAAGGTCTGGGATTCGAATCCCCCCTCGGGCATGAATATTTGTGACGTCCTTAGTCGTAGCTAGTTTATAAGTAGTTTGTAAGTTTAGGGACAGATGACCCCGTAGTACAGTTTATTTAAGATTATCTTGAAATCTACGATTTTTTAATCAAGAATCTCAGTTTCTATAAAGAGCAAAAGGTGCTAATAAACAACAGAAGACCAAACCTTCTAAAGAGAGACGTCGGTTTTCTACTCAGAAAAGTCAGTATTTTTCCACTACAATTCCAGTCAAATCAGTAGGTGTTGAAGGTAAGAAACTTATATGGACTGCATAGCCTACTTTATTAAATATACTAGATCAGCCACTGCAGCTGTAGCTGAAGGGGAATCTTAAAAAACGTGGCAATAAAACATCGAAAGCAAAAACACAGTTTCCCAACAACGCAGAAACCAATTCCTCAATTGTTACTACTTCTGAACCACAAACGGCAGGAATGTTCAAGACATTCGTTTTATAATCAAAAGTAATTATATTCAATGGTATATGGGTTTATAACAAAGATGAGTGAACTGTAAAACTTCTCGAATCATTATACTTCATATAGAAGTCTTACACGTCAAAGAAAGTTCCTGCCATGTATAAATAGACCATAACAAGAATTTATTTTTCTGGTTTCTTTATATTATCTCACTTTCAGCGGAGTAGGCAACAAAATATTCACATATTCGTACGTACTTCCTCATGAATAAGTTCTTTTTATATCACTGAAACAGGAAAATTCAGCTGCCTTTATATTTATTTCACGATTATTTATGCTTCTTGATATTTTACTGATTTTTGGAACATAAAAATTACAGAAACTATTTGGTTAATTGCGTAGAAAAATAATTAAAAACAAATGTTTCTATTACGGCACCTTGCCCACCACTAGGAGCGCTAGTGTCGTTGCAACTGTCAGCTGATATCAACATTCACAGCATTGAGTGTCGCGACTGTGTATATTGGACTGTGGTCGTGCTGGTCCCAAATGATGATCTATCATACATGCGATAACTGATTTTTATTGATGTAGATTATCATTAAGCAATATAGAAGCAACATCAAAATGTTCAAATGTTTGTAGAACTTATGGAACTTAACTACGGGGTCATCAGTCCCTAAGCTTACAGACTACTTATGAACTAGCTAAGACTAAGGACGGCACAAATATCCATGCCCGAGGGGGGATTCGAACCCCCGACCGTAGTGGCAGAAGCAACATCCTTTTTGTTTTAAAAACTCTATGCGACCAAACTACTAGAGGGAATCCTTAGGGAGGACCAAACTTCCGGCGGGAGCGACCTCCCAGTTCCTGACATAATGGCCGGCCGCGGAGGCCGAGGGGACTGAGGCGCTTCAGTCACGGTCTGCACAGCCACTACGGTCGGGGGTTCGAATCCCCCCTCGGGCATGGATATTTGTGCCGTCCTAAATCGTAAGTAGTTCATAAGTAGTTTGTAAGTTTAGGGACTGATGACCCCGTAGTTAAGTCCCATAACCTTTACAAAAACTTGAACATTTTTTTTTTTTTTTGACATAATGCGTAGAACTGCGCGGCTGTTCCCGCGCGGCGCTACTTCTCTCTCGTATTTATCTGTAGTAGTGAATTCTACAAACAATATCCTATGAAGACTGTTCTGATAGGCAACCCGGAATTAACTCTGAAGTGCTACTCACCAAAACAGTAGCAAAAAAGATTAAGAATTCTAAGCAACGCTAATAGCTTTCGACGATAATGGAAAGAAAATGGGTGTCAGTGTTAAGTTTTTCTTAGAGTACACGTCGCAGAAAATAAAAGTAAATATCGTCACCATTGTTGACATCAAAATGAAATCATTGCTATTCGAAAAAGTGTAAACTGACATAACATAAGAAGTCGAAGATCTTTCCTGTAAGAATGTTTTATATTTGTTTCGTAAGTCAATATTTATCTGTATTTCTTTCCTAGAAGTTCCACCAACCCGCATAGTGTTGTTGTGCTACTACAAGACGACAAATCCAATGTTCAGTTGTGTTTTTGTTATGCCTGAAAGTTTCAAACCTGTTACTGATTTCATCGCTTGCATTCTGTTCGGTAGACTGATTCCGTGCGGGCAAATGGAGGAAAACAAGAGCTCTTGGCAGCGTTGTTAGTGTTGTGGCTAAACGAGCATGTTCACCGTCCCGTCCTATAATATTACTCTGCCCCAGATTCCTACCCAACTTCAGCGAGACGTTTCAGCCAACTGCGAAGCGATACTCATTCTATCTGTACTCCAACCCTCGGTCCATTACTTCCCCCACTACCACCGTCACTTCGTAAGAGGATGAAATTTTTCCTGTCGGTGAATTTTATTGTAGACGCTTTGCAACAAAACAGTTCCTCTGATAATCTTCGACAAACAAGAAAAGTAAGGTACAGAAAAGCGTCACTGCGTAGCTATCTCGTAAGTTCAAGGGAAGAGTTACACAGATGCTAATTCGAGTGCTGCAAGGCAATTCTGAGGCACAAGACTCTAAGCACATAGAAAAACACGGTCGGATAATTTAATTTCAATACTCAACCTGTCCATATACAGGGTGTTCAGAAATTCTCGTTACAAACTTAGAGGACTTGTATAGAGGAATGTGTACGAAATATTTTGCTTAACAGCTTATGTCCTGAACTTTCAACCTGTAACGCAATAAATACTTCATGTTTGACATTGTAAAATAAAACTCTTCTAATGAAAATTCTTTTATTTTTCGCATTTTTGGTGGAGGCAAAATAAGTAAAAGATGTCTAGTAAATGTGTGCACCTGAAGAGCTATTAGCTCTTGACCAATAGAGGAAATGTATTCATGGTATCTAAGATGAAGACTTGTTCATAGCTCTTAAAGTATGCAATTTAGCGCCCATGTTCGCCAGAAATTGTTGTTCTTTTGGTTCACACAACCCCTTTCCAAAATATCGGAAGCAAAATGCTATCAGTAGAAGAGTTTGACAGTATCAAACAAAGAAGCGCTCCTAGGGTCGCTGTATGTTTCCAGACATGGGTACTACTCAGTTTTTTGATGTAACAGCCTCGCTAGTGTTTCATTCTCCGTATTAGACACGACAGGGTGGCACTATTGCTCTTTCATGTGGTCAGTACACGTTTTCCTTAATGGTGCTCTGAATGATCAGATTTACTAATTTTCATCAAATAATTGGTCAAGTATTTTCTCAAAGGTATGAGACTTCCTGCTTTTCCTGCTTTTCTGCTATGCAGATGGATAAGGTTCTCAGTAGGACACAACAATCTGACCTGACGAACGATGGAACGGTTTTTCGAGTTTCATCATTACTGAATGCTTCGCCGTAACTTACAATATAATTTGCATGTCGACTTATATTAGACCTGTATAATTCTTTTTCGAACGAAGTAGAAACAGCAGATGTAAAGTAACTAATGTTTAGATGCGAGAAAAAATATTTCCATAACGTTCTAAATGGTAATAAATGCCGCGGCGGAATGGCCGAGCGCATTGGAGCTCTATGCTCCGACGTCCGAGACCGTTCTCCGTCGGGGATTCGAATCTCCCCCTCGGGCATGGATGTTTGTGTTATCTTTACTATAAGTTAGTTTATAAGTACTTTATAAGTTTAGGGACTGATGACCCCAAAGTTAAGTCCCTTAAACTTAACGAATATACGATGACAAACTATTAGGAAAATGATTAAATTGTTAGAGTTTCAAGTGAGATTTAACTTTATAAAGTGAAACCATTTCGACGGATAAAGCAGCCGTGAGTTTACAACGGATAGTCCTCCCGCCGGCCGTCGGTTCTTTATTCCCAATAGAGAATGAGAACCGTTAAAGTTGTTTGTAGACGGCCTTCTCGAGCTGCAGTTCCGCAGCGTACGTTTTTCTGGCGCTTGAATTACTGGATTCTTCCAATGTTCCCCCGTGCCGGCCATTGACAAGGCAGCCGTAACACTTTCTTTCTGACGTTGATTGGTTTTCACAGTCGCACGAGTCGGGTTCAAAGCTTTAGCGAGTTGATTAGTTTACGAAGTTGTTTGTTTAGGGTACAGCAGTAAACCTTTCTTTGTGTCACATTACTTGTGGGAAGGTGAATTCTACGGCTTTAGTTCTCCTTTTGTATGTATTTCTGTGTGTGTGTTTGTTTGTGTGTGTGTATGAGTAACGGTGGGTTGGTGAGTATCCTGCCCCGTGGCCGTCTGGTCGATTGCTCTGCATACGTTTCGGCCCACTTTAGGTTACGGTAGTAACACTAAAAGCGGGCCTTTGAGATCGTCTTTTGACAGCTCGAAATTTAAATGAAAATAACGACTAACCATTCATCTGACACTAAAATTGAATAACCGAATTTGTAGAGGAGAAAATTCTCTACAACTTTGCACTCTTATGTTTTTTCATGTCTCGTATCTTTTCAGAGATATTTGCAAAAATAACGGCGATTTTGGAATGTATGTCTGTCCGTCTGTCTGTGTGTAACGTGTTCCCTGTTTTTAAGACGAACCGTTCAACCGATCAGCACCAAATTTTACAGACATGATTGTAGGCCGCCAGAGACCAGAACCTCCCTTTTTCAAATTTTTCGGACACAAAATAAGGTAGTAATACAAAAAAAGCCGTTTGTAATATAATTGTAATTGCAAACGAACCGTTCATCTGACACGAAAATTGAATAACCTAATTGGTAGAGGGGAAAATTCTCTACAACTTCACTCCCTTATGTTTTTTTCATATTTTGCATCGTTGCAGAGATATTTGCAAAAATGACGGCGATTTGACGATGTCTGCCTGGCTGTGACGTGTTCCCACTTTTTAGGTCGAACCGTTCAACCGATCGGCACCAAAATTTACAGACATAATTGATGAGTACCAGAGACCAGAAACTCTGCTTTTTCAAATATTTCGGATAAGCAATAAGTTAGTAATGCCAAAAAAATACGTCAGTAATGTAATTTTAATTGAAAAAAAAAAAAAAAAACGTTCATCTGACGCGAAAATTGAATAACCTAATTTGTAGAGGAGAAAATTCTCTACTACTTTGTTCTCTTATGTTCTTTTGTTTTTTTCATATCTCGTATCCTTTGAGAGATATTTGAAAAAATAACGGAGTTTCGACACCCTCCACTGAATTAACGAAAACCAGCCGTTGGCAGACGTTACGTGACGTTCGTCGCCCAGAACTCTCTCTGGCAAACGCCATCTTACACGTTGTCACTTCAAAGCAATGGCGCACTGAAGAATTAACAAAAACACGTCGTTCTTCGTACGTTAAATGATAATGTAGTGTCTACAAATGCCATATTAGCATCAGTTAACAACGGCCATCAATAGTATGAGATTAAATAATGCAACTAATAGGAGTTACCCGTAGTGTAGTAAGCAATGCATTAGACTTTGTCACTGAAGGTGGTTCGAAACCGACTACTACCTAATTTTTTTTTTCCTAAAAGGGTTTCAGGCACTGTTATTAATTAAGTTTTTATTATATAGATTATTATTTTTGTCCAAAATGTTAGCAAAAACTTATAAAACTACAAATCTAAAGTGGGCCGTAAAACACGTCAGTGCGATTTTTTTGTTTGGAAACATTATCTGGCGTCCCTGAAGTTAATCTCGGTTGACATCTGATCTCTTTCCGGCTTGTATGTTTTCCGATACGCATTCATTTATGCTTTTTAGGAGTTTTTTAGTCTTCCACAGAACTTTTTAATAAATTTAGCTGAATATGTGATTACAGAAAAGTAAGAGATGTTGAAAACTGTTCACTAATTTCACTATTTGAAAAAACTCAGACAACATCTCCAAAGGTGATATTCTTCAGAAGAATTTAGAAAGTAATGTATGTTTTTTCCTATTACCCTGTATTTTTCCAGTCTTATTTCACAAGTTAGTTTCAGAATCTGTGGCATAGTTTTGACTCCCCCCCCCCCTCTCTCTCTCTCTCTCTGTCTCTCTCTCTCTCTCTCTCTCTCTCTCTCTCTCTCTCTCTCTCTCTCTCTCTCTCTCTCTCTCTGGAAACAACAATGGCACCTCTGTATAGGACTTCAAAGATAAAAATATGACGTTAAATATTATAAATCCAAATTAATGATGACATTACAGGACAAGCCAGTTACAGTACATTACACATCGTATACCACCACATAATTTACAATGTCGACTATGTTAGGGGAGTGAGGCTGTCGATGGACATTTGCCTAGGCTTGCGTATAACGTTTTTGAAAATTTTGTAACATGGATGACATCTGGTGACTGCGTCATGAGCTGCTTGAGAGCGGAAGTATCCAAGTTGATTTGATTACCTTTTGATGCATGGTGGTAAAGAGAGGTTACTTTTAGTTGCGTTATGTATTCGTTATCAGTTTACTATTTCTCATAGAAATGCGTTCCAAAATAATACAGGATGTATCTGAAATCAATGTACAAAATGAGAGAGCAGGTAGAGAGGATCATAACAACCAACTTTCACGTAGCATCCGACGTCCGCATACCTCACCGTTCGATACTAGGTGTCATTTAACAGTGTCGAGCCCCGACATCCTATTCGACATGTTAGTATCTCTGCAGGTCAATCTTTTCAATTTCTGTGTGACATCAAGGTAAAAGAGAACTCTGTTTGACGTTTCATGAGCTTCATTTACAAACTGCTTGTTACTGAACCCATCTATGTCAATACAGACCGTACAACGTCACCTCAATTTGTCGCAACATTTAAAACACCCCTGGCATCAGAGGCTGCCATAATGAATGATATCTGTTCTTCATTCATCCCAATAGGTTTTTCGTAAACAACATTTTAAAGATGTCCACTAAATGTAAGAAAATGACGGTGAGCGGAACTGTTCAACAACGCCTAGCGCAGAACAGGAAAGGATGTGGGAATGGTTTGTTATGTGAAATTTACGTGTTATGACCGGCTCTACCAGCCCACTCAACTTCTACATTCATTTTTGATGCACGCTGTACAATAAAATACTAAATTATTAGTAAATTTCCAGCGTTTTACAGGAAAAATTTAAAAATAAATGTATAGTGTGATGTTAATCTCATTAACTTACGTATCAACGTATCAAATTATATTTTATGCAAATATAGCATCTAGAAGAATACAATAAACATTAGTGACGAGACGTTTCTACATAGGTCAACTGCAAAAGAATCAGAATAAGAGGAAAACCGAGGGTGCGCATAGATTCAAGATGTCAAGATGTGGTAAAGACTCTAAGAGAAGCAAAACTGATGAGAATTTATGGTTTTGAGAGATATGCTCTGCAGACTTGGCAGAAGATATTCAAAGCACGTCTTCCCGTAAAGAGGCCCATCAAAACGGTGTAGCAGTGAAGAAGGGGACAAAGCCCTCCATCTATGTTCCCCGTGCTTCCAGTAAAAAGACTGATAATATTACCACTCCGTTCGAACGTTTCAGTAATTCGTGTTAAGTGATTCTAGTTTTTTTTATTGTGATAGCAAATTTTAATGTTCTAAATTTCTGTGTATAGAATTTTAAAATGAAAGGTCAACCTCATGCACTGGATAAATTGTTGATATTTTGTCGTTAAATGAATGCATTTGGTTTAATAAGTAGACGACTGACCTGTGATAATTTAATTATTTTTAAATCTAATTTTCAAAATATTCCCTTATTTGCTAGTATCTGTAGAAGGTACGATAGGCATTTTTTTCCAGAAGATGCAGAGTTATTTTGTTGAACAACACGGTTAGACTAGAGTCAGTATGGTTAATTGCTTATGTGGCCCAGCAATAGTCTATCTACCCTATGTTCAAACCATCTTTGTATACAGAAAAAATAGCACTGACGTGTTTTACGGCCCACTTTAGATTTGTAGTTTTATAAGTTTTTGCAAACATTTTGGACCAAAATAATAATCTAAATACTAAAAAATTAATTAATAAGAGTGTCTGAAATCCTTTTAGGAAAAAAAATAGGTAGTGGCGTGTTCCGAACCACCGTGCTTTGGCATCATAGTCCAACGCTTTGCCCACTTCGCTACGACTATAAATCAAATTATGAGTCCTTTAATCTCTTATTATTGATGGCCGTTGTTAACTGATGCTAAGATGGTATTTGTAGACACTAAATTATCATTTATCGTACGAAGAACGACGTGTTTTTGTTAATTCTTCAGTGCGACATTGCTTTGAAATGACAACGTGTAAGTTACAATAAGAAAATCATCAAATACGCAACGCAAGATGGCGTATGCCAGAGAGAGTTCTGGGCGAGGAATGTCACGTGACTTCTGCGAACGGCTGGTTTTCGTTAATTCAGTGGAGGGTATCAAAACTACGTTATTTTTGCAAATATCTCTCAAACGATACGAGATATGAAAAAACATAAGGGAACAAAGTTGTAGAGAATTTTCTCCTCTACAAATTCGTTTATTCAATTTTCGCGTCAGATGAACTGTTTATTTGCAATTAAAATTACATTACTAACAGCTTTTTTTGCTGTTACTAACATATTTTTTCCCGAAATATTTGGAAAAGTTTCTCGTCTCTGGTAGCCAACAATTATGTCTGTAAAATTTGGTGCCGATCGGTTGAACGGTTCGACCTAAAATGTGGTAACACGTTACAGCCAGACAGATATCATCAAATCGCCGTTATTTTTGCAAATATCTCTGCAAAGATGCAAGATATTGAAAAAACACAATAGAGCGAAGTTGTAGAGAATTTTCCCCTCTACCAATAAGGTTATTCAATTTTTGTGTCAGATGAACGGCTCGTTTGCAATTACAATTATATTACAAACGGCTTTTTTAGGTATTGTTTGTCCCAAAAATTTGAAAAAGGGAGGTTCTGGTCTCTGGGGAACACGTTACAGACAGACAGACGGACAGACAGACAGACAGACATCCCAAAATCGCCGTTATTTTTGCAAATATGTCAAACGATACGAGATATGAAAAAAAAAAAAAAACATAAAAGAGCAAAGTTGTAGAGAATTTTCTCCTCTACAAATTCGATTATTCAATGTTCGTGTCAGATGAATGGTTAAGCCGTTATTTTCATTACATTTCGAGCTGTCAAAAGACGATCGCAAAGGCCCACTTTTAGTGTTACTACCGTAACATAAAGTGGACCAAAACATTGAACCTTTCGGCGGATTATATCGTTGAAACCCCCCCCCCCCCCCCAAAAAAATCTTATTTTACACTATGTTTGTCCACCTCTGTTATTACTCATCTATACCTGTTCACTCAGGAACTTGGTTTGCCGCGGTGGAATGGCCGAGTGCTGTAAGGCGCCTTGCTGCGGAGCGCTCGGTTGCTCTCCGTTGGAGCTTCGAGTCCTCCCTCGGGCATATGTATGTATATGTGTGTGTGTGTGTGTGTGTGTGTGTGTGTCCTTACGTTAGTTTATGTAGTTTGTAAACCTAGGGACTGATAACCTCAGTAGTTAAATCCCGTAGATTTACGAACATTTGACTACTTTGACTTGAACTTAGTTTACAGTTAATGAAATTACGGGATAAAACATAGTCACATGCAGTAGAAGTGACTCTTATATAATGTATTATCATGACAGTGACCACTATTTTACAAGGCAAGTAATCCACAAGTATGATAACTAACTGAGGCCACAGTGTGACGATTAGACGTCATAGAGCTTTCACCTTGCAGGGAACTTGACTAGTATGTTCCATATACTTTCACACAAAAAAAACATGTTTTTGGAATGATACTTTCACTGTGCATTGGAGTGTGCGCTGATATGACACTTTCTGGCAGATTACAACTGTGTGTTGGACCGGGATTCGAATCAGGGAATTTTGCTTTTTGCTCGCAATTGGAGGAAGTGGAACCGTTTCTTTATGAATTGTAGGCAGGCGATAATGTTTTGGTGGCAACGGCGCTTAAACTCTAAGGCTCTTTTTCAGATGTTTAAACAAGTGGCTTAATTTAAGGCGGGTAGACGCCTTCCGTTGTACTTCATCTATTGGACCTTTATGGGGACGACGATAAGCTGATTGTGAGAGTATCTCCGTCATCTTGCTGAAATAAGTTGTTACAGCCAGAAGAATTCTAGCGTTTCTCCTGTCAGCCAGAAAAACTGCTGTTTCTGTGCTTTCTGGAGGAACCAGACAGTTTTCTTTGTTCATTGCAGATGGTCTGGGTTGGTACTAGCATCCTAGTTATGCCTACAATGTTTATCGCGTTATTTGCTCAACAGTCTCAGTGGGAAGTTTCAAGACACTTCATAAACGGCACGGATGAAATCTTTTATAGCCAAAGTCTGCCGAGTGGGCGCCAAATTTAGTCCCTTTTTCAGCACAGATATTGCGGCGCCCCTCAAAGGTTTATCTGTAAAATTAAACACAGTATACGTAGTTTACATTTTTCTGATTATCGACGTATAAGGCGGTGGAACTTGGACGTTTGCTGCAGCGCCCAGTCCGAAAGCAACAACGTAGCTTTGTCCACGCACTCCCCGGAATTTGCTGATAGACGCGAAAAGATATTCAGATCTTCAGTGACACCAAGCTTCTGAAGGATTTCACTGACGAGGCCATAAGAAATCGAACAGACTCATACTTTTCAAAGGATGGAGGGAGTATAACCACAGTGTCTCTTCAGTGGGGCCATACCTGAATTATTGTTAAATAAATTAGTGGAATAAAATAAACTCTTCCTTATTTTGCCTGTAACAAAGTTTAAAAAAAGAATCGTTACGCCGTTACCGATTTATAATAGTTAATAGCCATTAGTATACCAAAGGCACACGCTGCAATCTTTCACAGTAAATAACGATCGAGGTTATACTGCGTGATCAGAAACTGCGTGAAATGCTTGTAAGGTTATTGCATGGTACGCTGTGCTGAGAAATATTTATTAATAAAAATTGGATACGTCGCTCAGTTTCCGATTTAATTAGCATTGGGGTTAGCCAATTAGTTCGTTGTGCGCGCAAATTCAAGCAGTCTGCCAGAGGCGGTGTTGTTATAGCTGTTCATTTTGTTAGCTGCATGACTTTGTTTAGAAATATCAATCCTGTTGCGAGTCGCCATTTTTATGTTTTATTTAGGACGTCGCATTTCGGGAAAAAATACCCATTTTATGGTGCGTTTCTTGTGATATCCCATTTAGTTGCAGTGTTTTTGATGTTTGAAGTTCTGCATTATGTTGTTGTCTGTAGTGTAATTATTAAAAACACACAAATCTTAGTTGTTGTTTTATCTTTACACACAGTTAATGGTAAAATCGTTTTATGAACTTCTACTTACAGTTTTCTTATGGTGCATTGCTGTAGAATCTCACACTCACTAAATATCAAACTAACACAGTATACATAAATGTTGACAAAACAAATGTACATGAATAAACATTTTCTTTGCTGGAATTAACAAAGATATATAAGTATATAATTAATATTAATAAATTTTCGTATACTATGACACATTTTTAAAACAATTTACGACGAAATTTGCAAACATATCCAAGATTTAGTCGTTAAGGAATACTTGATCATCTGCTAAAATTATGACAAGAAACTAAGACCATGACAGCAAAACAAAATAACAAATCGAATCTTGTAGTAACTGACAAAACACACGTACATCTTATAACAGAGTGGTGAATAACACAGACATAAAATTCGACCAAAGAGAAAATGATCTACTACCAAAATGACTTAAATATAACATAAAGCGTAGCCTAAATAATCATACTCTAAAACACATCAGAGTTGCAACTAAAAAGGCAGCTGATGCTGAAAACCTCAATTCAAATACGAAAGTATAAGTAGGCCATGAAATTAATAAAAATCTTGAAAAATAAATGATATAAGATAAATTTAAATCAAAATTTGCAATAAATGACACAAAAACTTTAAAATCTATAAACAAAAAATTGAAAACTAACCAGTCCATTATCACTAAGTCAGACAAAAGCTCTACAGTAGTTGTGATGGAAGGAAAAAATCTTTTGATGCTAATAACAATCAGCAGATAAAGAAAGGTCCGACAAAATAATTTCAGAGTAAAACAAAGTATCAAATAAAGAACACACATTTCATTTTAACAAAAACTGAAAAGAAATATCTCACTTCCATGAATCCAAAGGCACCACGTATAAGAGCACAGCCAAAAATACAGAAGACGGTAATCCATTGGTAAGCTGTATAAATAAATACTGATGAAAAATTACACAAATGATAAAACTTAACTATAAAAAATAACATGTCACTCGCTGAAGAACTGAAAACAAAAATTACACAAAAAAGTCGCCGAATTACTTAGTTTGCACCTTTTGACATAACCAGCCTATGCAAACATACCAGTAAAAGAATCTGTAACAATAATCCAAAAGAAACTAATGAAGTACTATAAAATTCCATACACAGAGATTTTAGAATTCATGGAACTCCTCCAGCTAATACTAAGTTACAATTATTTTACATTCAGTGGAAACATCTATAAGCAGCCAAATGGTCTAGCAATGGGATAATGTTTTTTGGATCCATAACTGACATCTACATAAATCATTTAGTGCAAAAGTTATTTGCAGGCAAAGAACCCTCCTGACAGAAGAGTGAATTTGATAGGAGAAAGGTAGATGACAATACTGTTAGTGAAAGGAGATCTTTCGCTGTGGAGTAGCCGAACGGTCTAAGGCGCCTCGCTGCGGAGCACGCGGTTGCTCGCCGTCGGAGGTTCGAGTCCTCCCTGGGGCATGGGTGTATGTGTTTGTCCTTAGGTTAGTTTACCTTAGTTTAAGTAGTTTGTAAGCTACGAACTGATGACCACGAAGTTCGGTCCGATAGATTTAATTTTAAAAAAAAGAAAAAAAAGAGATCTCAGGGATATAACTCACATCCTAAACTGTTGCAACAGCCTGCACCAGAAAATTACTTTTACAGTGGAACAATGAAAAGTAAAAGCATCAGTTTGCTGGACCTAAATATTATGCAACATAACAACACACGCACATTTATAATTTACCGTTTGTCTAGAGTCCAACTTTCACTTCAATAGAACAGGGTACTTCACGCTAATGATTTGGAAAGTACTTTTGGAAATAGCGTAGTTGCAGTGACATGGTATTATCCTTTAGAATATGTATGTATATGATGTTGATAAGCTCAATAAAATATTGAGCTCATGACATGAGAATGAGAAACAGCGCTAAGTATGCTTTATCCCTGATAGATAGAACAAGTCCATACGCTTGCAGTTAAAAGATTACTCTTACTCAAAAACTGCCTAATTTTCCAACGTAACCCTCTTCATTTTCGTACATCTATTGTCATGTGTGACTGTACGGCCGTCGTAATAAAATTATTGCACCTGATCAATTCTTACGTTATAAGTTTTGTAGTGCTGTATTAGTTTTCAGTGGCGAGGGAGAGCTTTAACAACATATAGAAATAGTGAAGCTTCTATCATGCGAAAAAAAGAATCTGCGGCTTCCATCGACTAGAGACTGAGCTCGTTATTTACTTGCTCGTATTCTCTGTTTCTTCTCCTTTCATGTTTCATTTAACAAAGTGATGCCTACGGAGCATGAAACAAACACGAAAAATATGTAACATCAAAAGTGAAAATTTTACATTTATATTTAAGCAAAGGAAACTGGTTTAGCAACGGAGATGGAAAGCTGAAAGAAAAGAAAATATTTCTTTATTTTGTTACGCGCTGGTAAGCAGTCGTCCGTCCGCTAGCCTCAGCTTCCTTTGTCGCAGCAATGTCGTGGGTGTTGCTGGGTTGATTTGTGACGGACAGCCATGTCTCGCCTGTTCAAATTGCCGCACAGCGAACGAGACGAAACACGCCGCCTACAAACTTTCGCAATCTCGTAGACACCAGCTGAGCTAATGCCTCTCTCCCTCCATCTCCCTCTCCCTCCCTCTCTCTCTCTCTGTCTCTCTCTCTCTCTCTCTCTTTCACACACACACACACACACACACACACACACACACAAACACACTCTCTTCCGCATGTTTTCCTCAAGAGCTGAACGCAAGTCAGAGGGAACATTTGTATTCCTCCACGCGACGCTTCTAAAACAGTTACTTATTTCTATTTGTAATATTGTGGCCTCTAATTGAGATCAGCTGATTAAGCCGCGTGGCTAACTGAGCGAGTCTTGTTTCGGTTTCATCTCTGAGCCAACAATTTCAAACATGTGTCTGAATCAGACTGTGCGGTAGATTTAATTAAATTTACGGGAAGATACGTCTGCTTCCGGTAAACAACGTCAAAGCAATTGTTCGAGTACTTGCCTCAAATAGCTATAAGTACGATTTGTCTAAAATAGTGAAACTGGATGTAATAGTAAGTTTTAAAGATTACTTATAGTCAGTATTTACTTTCATTATGGTGAAATGACGACGCATAGCCGCGGCGGAGCGGCCGAGCGCATTGAGGTGCTATGCTACGATGTGCGAGGCCGTTCCTCGTCGGGGGTTCGAATCCCCCTCGGGCATGGATGTTTGTAGCGTCTTTAGTATAAGCTAGTTCATAAGTAGTTTGTAAGTTTAGGGACTGATGACCCAGTAGTTCAGTCCCATAATATCTACAAACATTTCGAACATTTGACGATGCATATTTTTTGATATACAACAGGGTGCCGAATTTTCGTTACTGTTACCCGTAGTCCCCATTGCTGTTGAGATCTTAGGTATATCCTATCCAAACTGAAGCACATAGGTAAACATAAAAAATTGGTCATATATGCTTATATCTTCTCAGCATTTAACAAAGAAGGACTAACTCTATCTAGATTCTCGTTATAAAGTTACAGCATTTCGTTTGTTCCAGTATGCTGCCTTTGAACAAGGTATCATTATACCCAACCACAAACCGACACAGTTTGCAGCAACACAGTATCACCCCCTAACTCTGTTGAACGCAGGTAATAAAATATTCGCACGACTGCTGCCAGCGCGCTGCCGCAAAGAACTGCCATGCATACTATCTCCGGAACAAACAGTACCCGGAGGCTCGGTCAATATACAAACGGCCACAGGAGAATGCCGTGACTGAACTGCATTGGCGGCGGCGTGCAGGCTCTGCGCAGCGTTGGTAGCCATTGATTTCGACAGCGCATTCGACAAGGTATGCCATCATTTTCGGGTCTCTGTCATGACACGAATGAGATTCCATTTCCTTCAGCGACACCACCTGGCGCCTCTGTGGAACCTCCAAGTCTCTGATTCAGGTCAACGAATGAGTGGCGGGTCCAATGGCCATACGCCGCTCCGTAAGACGAGGTTGCCCACTCTCCACGCTTCCATACGCCATAACGCAGGAGCCACTCATTGGCAGCCTGACGAACCAGCTTTCAGCTCTCACGCTACGTTGTCGTGCATATGCAGACGACCTCGTCCTCATAGTCTGTTCATGGGACGAGACAAACAAGGTACTCGATCCGGTCATAACTTATGGAAGTGTAGCGGGCAGGGTTATGAAAGTTGCCAGATCCGTGTCTATGTCAATCGGACGCGGCCTCCCACACAACGACTTAGCACCCCTCACGTGCGTACATAGCTTTTATATCTTGGAATCACATTTACCTCAACCGTGCGTCGTTCCGACACCATTAACTTTCGACGTTCACAAGAAGTCATACGCACGACAGTACGGCAAAATCTCCTTCGACGGCTCAATGCATTAGAACGAGTACATTACCTAATTCCACAAATACCATCTAAGAAATTCCACATAACCGAGGTGCTTGCATTGCCAGCCACCATCCAGGCAGCCTTTCAAAATGTTCAAATGTTTGTATAGCTTATGGGACTTAACTACGGGGTCATCAGTCCCTAAACTTACAAACTACGTACGAACTAGCTAACACTAAGGACGGCACAAATATCCATGCCCGAGGGGGGATTCGAACCCCCGACCGTAGTGGCCGTCCGGACCGTGACTGGAGCGCCTCAGTCCCCCCGGCCACCGCGGCCGGCGAGGCAGCCTTTGGATACTTTCTTGCAGACGGTCCACTATTGAAAGTCCGATACGAAACGGTCACCATCCTCCCCCCGCCCCCCCCCCCCCCGCCCCCACCTTAAAGAGGGCCCTCCGAGTCATTAGCGTTCGACTCCGAGCGGCGATGTTGTACATGAGCACCATGCGAAAACAATGGACCTGAGGCACCTCGCTCACGCTCAGCTTGATGGATATTCTCGTGCCCACATCTACAACTACATACATACTCCGCAATCCACCGTAAGGTGCGTGGTGGAGGATACACTGCACCACTACTAGGCATTTCCTTTTCTATTCCACTCCCAAATAGAACGAGGGAAAAAAAGGTGCTAATATGCCTCCGTACGAGCCCTAATTTCTCTTATCTTGTCTTTGTGATCCTTAAGCGAAATGTGAGTAGATGGCAGGATGAACGTACTACACTCAGCTTCAAATTCCGGCCCTCTAAATTTCCTCAACAGAAATTCTCGAAGGAACGTCGTCTTTCCTCCAACGATCCCCGATTGAGTTCCCGGAGCATTTCCGTGACACTCGCGCATTGGTCGAACCTACCAGTAACAAAACTAGTTGCTCGCCTCTGAACTGCTTCTATGTCTTCCTTTAAACTGATCTGCTGCGGGTCCCAAACACTTGAGCAATACTCAAGACGTGGTCACACAGGCGTTTTATACGCGGTCTTCTTTACAGATGAAGTACATCTTCCCAAAATTCTCCCAATAAACCGACTTTGTCGATTTCCGTTGGTAACTACTCTCTGCCATGCACCATACGATATTTTTTGTAGACAGTGACCCTCATTTTGCTTTAAAGGTGAATCGTACAAAATTTTATGAAGATCGGAATTAAAGTGTAGATTTGTATGCAACACAAACATTCAACCACATAAACACACGGACACACTGCTTGTAGTATAAAGATTCGTAACATACGAAAATTTGTTCAAAAAATGTTCAAGTGTTTGTATAGCTTATGGGACTTAACTACGGGGTCATCAGTCCCTAAACTTACAAACTACTTATGAACTACCTAACACTAACGACGGCACAAATATCCATGCCCGAGGAGGGGATTCGGACCTCCGACCGTAGTGACCGCGCAGACCGTGACTGGCGCGCCGCAGTCCCCTCGGCCACCAAATTTGTGCCTTACTGGGTTTCTAACCCAGATTTTCCACTTTTCGAAAGCAAACGCTTTAATCTTTACACTATCCTTGCACGCCTATCGGACCGAGGCAAACTTTTATATGCTACATGTGTCTACTATCCGTGAGGACTCACATCCTGCAATTTCCGCACATAAAGAGACGGCTACTACTGTCACTGCCCTTTGCTTTCGGCTTGTAATGCTATTTGCAATGTCCGTATTAACGATCTAATGCAATGTCCATCAATCATGCGTGCATGTCTGTTGGTTAATCGTTAATGTGGACATTGGAAATGATCTCTAAATTACCAATCACTCCATGCCTGGTACCGTTCCAGAACCTATTCAACTCCGTATTTCTCCTGCAGATGCCGAATGATTCCATATACAGGGAATACCCTGCATAGAAATGAATTTAGAGCGCAGTACTTAAGCTATTTGCTTTCAACTCGGGCCGCGATAAATACCGGTCTGGCCGAAATGTTTTATTGGAGCGTATTGGGAACCGTTCGCGTGTAGCCGCTGGCTTTACGCTGCAGCGGCGGGTGCGGCCTTTTTTCTGCAGAAGTGCTCGCCGTGCAGCTGCTTAGCCCCGGAAACATAAAAGCGACGCTAATACCGGTGGGATATTACATCGACCGGGGCCGCGCTTAGGCCGTCAGCGGCGATCTCTGTGAACTCAGGCGCAGTGACGGGCGCCCCCAAAAACGGCGATAACTCCGACTTTGAGTGCAGCCAGCCGTGATCCCGCCGATACTCCGCCGGTCGCTCCCGACTTGCCTGTTTAACGAGCGCCCGCTGCCGCAAGGAGGCCGACCACTGCCCGCAGCAACTGTAAGCGCGCCTCACAAACAAACTCTCGGTTTGCGTCGTGTTTCGTATTTCGTCTGATTGCTGTCCAAAAGTTGAAAGTGAGTTGCACGTGTTTCACTGAAGAGGCCAATATAACTAGAGTCCAATTACAAAAACGTACCCGACTCACATAGTAGTTGGCGGTGATTTTAATTTACCCTCAATCTGTTGGCGAAATTATACTTACAAATCAGGAGGTACGAATAAAACATCGTGCGAAATTGTACTCGAAGCATTCTCTGAGAATTACTTCGAACCACTAGTTCATGAGCCAACTAGAATTATAAGTGGATGTGAAAACACTCTTGATCTGCCGGCCGCGGTGGCCGAGGGAACTGAGGCGCTCCAGTCACGGTCTGCACGGCCACTACGGTCGGGGGTTCGAATCCCTCCTCGGGCATGGATATTTGTGCCGCCCTTAGTATTAGCTAGTTCAAAAGTAGTTTGTAAGTTTAGGGACTGATGACCCCGCAGTTAAGTCCCTTAAGCTTTCAAATATTTGTTTGTTTTAAACATTTGATCTCTTAGCAACAAATAATCCTGAGCTCAGAACGAGCATCAAAACGGATACAAGTATTAATGAACACAGAGCTGTCGTAGCGAGATTGAATATCAAAGTTGCCAAAAATAGTCAAAACGAAAAGTATATTTCCAGAATGAATCTTTCACTCTGCACTCTGAAGTTTGGAAAGTAGGAGGCGAGGTACTGGCGGAAGTAAAGTTGTGGGGCGGCATCGTGAGTCGTGTCGGGATAGCACCGTCGGTAGTGCGCTTGCCCGCGAAAGGCAAAGGTCCCAGGTTCGAGTCCCGGTTCCGGCACACATTTTTAATCTGCCAGGAAGTTTCGAAAAGTATATTTGTTCAGGGAAGCAGATATAAATGAAATACATTGCTTCTTGAATGACAGATTCCACTCGTTTCTAACACTAAACGTAAGTGTAGACCAGATGTGGCTCAAATTCAAAGAAGTGGTATCGACAGCAATTGACAGTGTTATACCAAATAAATTAATAAAAGAAGGAGGTGATCCCCCTTGGTACACAAAACAGATCAGGACACTGATGCAAAGGAAAAGGCACGCTAAATTTAAACGAACACAAAATCCCCAGGATTGGCGATCCTACACTGTAGCTCGAAATTAAGCGAGGATCTCAATGCGAGATGCCTACAGTACTTATCACAACGAAACTATTTCTGGAAATTTGACTGAAAACCCAAAGATATTTTGGTCATAATTATAAATATACTAGGGGCAAAACACAAACAATACCCTCACTACGTGATAGTAATGGCAATCCTGCCGATGACAGCGCTACTAAAGCAGAGTTACTAAACATAGCTTTTAGAAACTCATTCACCAAAGAAGACGAAACCAATATTCCAGATTTCGAATTACGAACAGAGTCTTCTGGTACGGGCTGTATACCCATTAGATTTCTATCTGATTATGCTGAAGCGATAGCTCCTTACTTAACAGCCATATAGAACCACTCTATCAAAGAAGGATCTGTAACAATTCACACAAAGTGATGGGCGCTATCGATCCCGTATTTCTTGATTTCCAGAAGGCTTTTGACACCGTACCTCACCAGTTGCACAGGTCACACCTATATTCAAGAAAGGCAGTAGGAGTAACCCACTAAACTAAAGGCCTATCTCATTGACGTCAATTTGCAGCAGGGTTGTAGAACGTATCCTGTATTCAAATATTATGAATTACCTCGAACAGAATGATCTATTGACCCAAGGTCAACACGGATTTAGAAAATATCGTTCATGCTAAACACAACTAGCTCTTTATTCACACGAAGTGATGGGCGCTATCGATCCCGTATTTCTTGATTTCCAGAAGGCTTTTGACACCGTACCTCACAAACGGCTTTTAATCAAATTGCGTGGTTATGGTATATCGCCACAAATTTGCGATTGAATAGGGGATTTCCTGTCATAGAGGACACAGTTCGTAGTAATCGATGGTAAGGCATCGACTTAAACAGAAGTGATATCGGGCGTTCCAGAGGATAGTGTTATTGGTCCTCTGCTGTTCCTTATTTACATAAACGATTTAGGGGGAAATCTAAGTAGCTCTCTTAGGTTGTTTGCAGATGACGCCGTCATTTACTGTCTAGTAAAATCACCTGAAGATCAAAACCAACTGCAGAACGATCTGAATAAGATATCAGTATGGTGTAAAAACTGGCAATTGACTCTAAATAATAAGTGTGAAGTCGTCTACATGAGTACAAAAAGAAATCCGTTAAACTTTGTTTACAAGATAAATCAATCAAAAGTGAAGGCCGTAAACTCCACAAAATACCTAGGAATTGCTATTACTTCAGACATAAACTGGAAAGAACACGTAGATAATGTCGTGGGAAAGGCGAACAAGAGATTACGTTTTATTGGCAGAACCCTTAAAGATGCAACAGAACTACAAAAGAAACTGCATACACTACGCTTGTCCGTCCATTTTTGGAGTATTGCTGCCCAGTGTAGGATCATTATCAGGTGAGTTTGACGGAGGACATCGAGGGAGTCCATAGAAGGGCAGCTCGTTTCGTATTGTCACGATACAGGGGAGGCTGCGTTACTGAAATGATACAGGATCTGGGATGGGGAACATTACAACAACGGCGCTTCCAAAACTCCAATCGCCAACATTCTCCTCCGAATGCAAAAATATATTGTTGACTCCCGCTTACATAGGTAGAAATGACCATCAGAATAAAATACTAGAAATAAGAGCTCGAACGGAGAGATTCAGGTGTTGTTTCTTGCCGCGCGCTGTTCGAGAATGGAATGGGAGATAAATAGTATAATTGTGTTTCGATGAATCCTCTGCCAGGCACTTAAATGTGATTTGCAGAGTATCCCATGTAATGTAGATGTAGATTTAGAATCTAAATATTTTACCGAGCGAGTTGGCGTATTACTTTGCACACTGGATTCACATTCTCAAGGACGACGTTTCAAATTCACCTCCGGCGTCCTAGATTGACGTTTCCCCTGAATTTCCTAAATTGCTCCAGGAAAATGCTGGGTCTGTTACTTTGAAACGACATGGCCTATTTCCCTCCCCATCTTTTCAAAAATAATCCTAACTTTTGTCTCTGATCACCACGCAGATTACCGGACGTTACGCTATAATCTACCTTTCTCCATTTTAAATATTTACTATTATCAGAACATTCGGGCTAATTTCTGTTAGTCACCGAGCACGATATCAAAAATTTAAAGAAAAGGAAAATATGCGTGCTTATTGGCCATTACCGTTAAAATCCCATAAATTACTTGTACATGTCTTTACTAATTCTACGAAGCGGTATGTATCAATAAACACCAGCTGAATGGCTATGGAAACTCATGTGAACTTTGACTGGTCGTTAACCCTGGTGATCAGTCGAGGTGGCTCCTTGATAACACACAGGACTCGCATTCGGTAGGACGGTGGTTCAAATCCCCTTCTGGCCACCCAGTTTTAGGTTTCCCGTGATTTCCTTAAATCACTCCATGAAATGCTGGGACGGTTCCTTTCGATGGGTAGGGCCGCTTTCCTTCCTTCTCCTTACCCAAACAATCTGAGTGTGAGCGCCGCCTCTAATGATCACACTGTCGACGGGGCGTTAAACCGTAATCTCGCTGACCCTGGCGACGTTACAGGTTGTCTTCGTCCTTCAACGAATGATGTCAGACACGACATGAGAAACCACACACAAACTTACATACTTCCAATGCAAAGGAGAACTCTAAATAGAATCCATAAAAACGAAAAAGATCGTGTCGCAGCAAAATATTTTACTACCCATTAAAACCAAACAGTTAATAACTATACAGGCACCACGTTGTAAACTACTTGAACTGTATGAATTCTCTTATTTATCAATAACTTGAAAATACTGATGCGTTCTTATCTCGAAGATTAAGCAGCACTTGCCATCGAGCTTAGTTAGATCTCCATGGTAGTGTGAGGTACAATGAAACATCAAATTAAATATTTCCACGACCCTGTCTGTATTATTTATCAAAAATATACATATTATCTCTCTCTCTCTCTCTCTCTCTCTCTCTCTCTCTCTCTCTCTCTCTCTCTCTCTCTCTGTCACACACACACACACACACACATGTGCAGATGGAAACGATTCCTCGCATACTAGCAATACAAAATGTCTCTCACACAGTTCCGTCCTGCGTATCCAATCATTTCTGGTAGTGAATGGACGTTAAATATTGGCTATCTGGCAACACTAATCGTATGGCGCTATCTCTGTCAAGATCTGCCAGTGGCAATGTGTGGTCAGTGCAATGGATACAGTTTTAGGTTGGCATGCAGTACCTTCTGATTCGACTCTCGATCGACTCCATTTGTTTTTATTTGCTAACGTCATTCTGTCATATGACAATGTACTATAAACAGTTTCTTAAGCCATGCATATCCTACATTTACATAGTACAGTGTTTTGTAACGGTGAACAGAGCAGAAAATTGTCCGGCAGGTCATAAATACATAACTAAAGCAAATGATCTGTCATAGGACAGAATAACTACAGTAAAAATATGAATTTTGAGACGCTTAAGATGATTACACGCCGGCAACGGTGACCGAGGGGACTGAGGCGCTCCAGTCACGGTCTGCACGGCCACTACGGTCGGGGGTTCGAATCCCCCCTCGGGCATGGATATTTGTGCCGTCCTTAGTTGTAAGTAGTTCATAAGTAGTTTGTAAGTTTAGGGACTGATGACCCCGTAGGTAAGTCCCATAGACTCTACACACATTTGAACATTTTTTTTTATGATTACACAGTTGAATAACTCAACATGTACTAGTGATTTATACAACATACATTCTGCCCTCTGAGATGTAACACATAAGCGACCATTGTCAATGATAATTTCCTTATTAATCATTGCATGTCGTTCAAAAAATAATACTTTGTTCTCGGAGCAGATGGTCAAAGTGACTCCGCTGCACGTCTCATGAGAATGATTGTTCTGCCATTTTTGTGTAAGTAATACATATGCACCCGCCAAGTCCAGCGCGCACAGCCGTACCATTATTTTCTCTAAGGCGGCACGGCACTTTCGACCCTCATGTATCTTCGTTGTGGACACCGCGAGAAACCTGTAACTAGCTGTAGTTCCAAATTATAGTATTCTATACCCTATAGTTCACGAAAATCACATTCTGAAATTCAGTCAAAAATCGCAATTCTGTCACTCAGTCACTAATCGATTATCAAAATTTTGAGGTTCTTCTAGCAGACATACAAACGTCAGATTTCGTATTGAGATAGTGTTTAGCTTGTATTGGAAGAAAAATTCAAAAAATTTTCAAATGTTAGTAGAGTCTGTGGGACTTAACTACGGGATCATCAGTCCCTACACTTACAAACTACTTACAACTAAGGACGGCACAAATATCCATGCCCGAGGGGGGATTCGAACCCCCGACCGTAGTGGCCGTGCAGACCGTGACTGGAGCGCCTCAGTTCCCTCGGCCACCGCGGTCGGCGAAGAAAAATTCAAACATCCGTAAATATCAATCCCGCTTTGGAACGCATTTTCATTTGACCAAAGAGTTTCTGCCAACTTAGCAGAGTGTTGGTAATGGTCTAGTGGTAAAGCACTGGGCTTCCATCGGGGAGAGCGAAGAGACGTTTCTCTGTAGGATTTTTTTTTTTCACTTTTAATTTTAACCTAGTCGTCACCTTTCTACGATGTGACGAGTCGTCAGAAGTGAGTGCCTCGAAATCCACCTTAAACTGTTGGATTCCTCCGTCTTCCTACGGTCAACAGCACATAGCACTTTTGAGATGAAACTTTGGGCTGATCTAACGAATGTCAACATAATTAGTATCAAAGCTCGATAGTCTACAGTCGCTGAATGTAATGCAGCAAGACAAATTTGCCGTCCAGACTTGTCAAAAATTCTTATATCAAACCCTCTGAGGAAAGTCAAAAGTAGGGATACAGAGTAGGCGTCAAGGAAATCCGTAGCTGACGAACAAGAGATGATGTTATCAGACCAGTAAAGGAGGAGGACTGCTTATAAGAAGAAAAGGCACCCTAACGCTCTCCTTTTTCTATGTTTGTGAATCTATCGGACTCAACTGCTTGGTTATTAGTACGTAACTTACAGACTACTTAAACTAAGGTAAATCACACTAAGGAGAACACAAACACCCATACCCGATGAGGGCTCGAACCCCCGACGGGGAACGGCCGCGCGCACCGCAGCACAACGCCCCAGCACGCACAGCTAATCCGCCGCGGCAACGCGCTCCTTCAATGAACTGCAGTCGGGGTGTGTAGCCGCTATAATGACAAAAGAGGTTCTAAACGTAGGAACTGATTATGGTAATGCAAGTAAAAAGTCAAAGTACAAAATATAAAAAGCATTTAATATGGGAAAACGAGTCACCCCCATAAATGAAGAAACAGAAAGGTAATAACAAAGGCTTGTCTGTCAAACATTCTTCAAAACACTACCTTCAGTGTAGATAATATCAGGGTGTGCTAAATTTCAGGTACTGCACTGCAAAATTCAGATGTTGTGGAATTGAATGATTTAATCATACAATGGACAGTTATGCTTTGAAAAAAAATCAGTACCAAATGTGTCAGTTCTCAAATATTGCAGTGAACACCAAGCAGTAAGGGTATTGTTTTATTTCAATCAATTGATAACAGAACGCAGACGTGAAGACAATTAGAAAATAAAAAATACTCCTCGATGATGCTAGTAATCACATGGAACCTGCAATGGATGATGATGTGAATGGCTTTATGTAAATCAAATAGAATGGAAGATAAGTTTTAGGTACAAGAACAACAAAAATAGAAATTGCGCACCAGATTAAATCTTCTGCAGAAACATGACCTGGCTTGAAGCAGAATGATATTACAAACTTTGCTACTTCATTGGAAACCTTTCCAAACTATTTTGCAGAAAATACTCTTATGAACTCGTGTCACTCTCAAAACTCTATGTCTCACATCAACACAGAAGAGAGAATTACGGATTCGATATTGAATGTGCAGTATTAGCCCTATACACCTTCTTGAAATAGGAGTCATTGATTTGTATGTTACCAAAATGTGGGGAATTAGGTTCGGAGCTATTGAGGCATGTACTATACTGCAGGTTCTCTAAATAATAATGCAAAATTAAGCTTTTCATCTAAAAGCACTTCTAGCTACAGTCCACAATGACGAAAATCACATAGATTCTTCTTTTATTTAACGGTTTATTATTAGCGCTGCCAGACTTGATTTTTATCTCAAGAAAAAAATATTTTTATACTTTAATTCTCTTAAGTTATAATTTTACTAACTGTAGGAGCAAGTTTTATCCATTATATGTACCCATTTTCGTACTGTACAATTGTGTATTCTGCAAAACCAGGCTTCTCATTATTGACTAAAATAATTAACTTTGAATTATTAACTTTTGTATGAAATAAACTGATCATTCAATAAATACCATACATATTTACAACTACTACTTTCATTTAAACAGGAAAATATCCCTTATCCACAACTTCGTATATTCTGAAGTTCACAAACTGAATCGAAATACAACACGGACGTGTTCATATTTTTATAGTGATCCATCAGAGTTAGCAAGTCTCTGAGATAAACCAAAAGAGGCCGGGAAAGGGTTCTAAAAAAATCCGTTGGTGATGTAGAAATCTGTTACCCAAGATGGAAAAAAATGGACCATTTACAAAAGCAATGAAATCGCATAAAAAAAAATGTACAAAAATAAAAGTCTCGCGACGAATCCCTTCCTCCGTAAAAAGTAGTGAGATCTCATGGAAACCCAAGTCAACTATTTTAGTTAGTGTTCATGGAACCGCCTATTCAAACCTTGTCGTAATTTGTTAACTAATTTGTTATCGACCAACGTCTAAACATTTATAGCGACTATATCAGTATTATACACCTTTATCTCTATAATATATGTAATGACTTAGCCACTGTTTGGTAACGTAAACTAATATTTAAAGTATTTTGTGCATATGTGATTATACTTCATTCTTTTGTGATAACGGTTGGATACATAGTGCAATATAAATTATTGTTATGTCATTATACCGATGTGCAGTTGCCAGATAATTATACACTACTGGCCGTTAAAATTGCTATACCAAGAAGAAATACAGATGATAAACGGGTATTCATTGGACAAATATATTATACTAGAACTGACATGTGATTACATTTTCACGCAATTTGGACGCATAGATCCTGCGAAATCAATACCCAGAACAACCACCTCTCGCCGTAATAACGGCCTTGATACGCCTGGGTATTGAGTTAAAAAGAGCTTGGATGGCGTGTACAGGTCAGATGCCCCTGCAGCTTCAACACGATAGCACAGTTCATCAAGAGTAGTGACTGGATTATTGCGACGAGCCAGTTGCTCAGCCACCATTGACCAGACGTTTTAAATTGGTGAGAGATCTATAGAATGTGCTGACCAGGGCTGCAGTCGAACATTTTCCGTACCCAGAAAGACCCGTAAAGGACCTGCAACATGCGGTCGTGCATCATCCTGCTGAAATGTAGGGATTCGCAGAGCTCGAATGAAGGGTAGATCCATGAGCCGTAACACATCTGAAACGTAACGGCCACTGTTCAGAGTGCGGTCGATGCGAACAAGAGGTGACTGAGACGTGTAACCAATGGCATCCCATACCATCACGCCGGTTGATACGCCAGTATGGCGATGACGAACACACGCTTCCAATGTGCGTTCACCGCGATGTCGGCAAACACGGATGCGACCATCATGATGCTGTAACCAGAACCTGGATTTATCCGAAAAAAATGACGTTTTGCCATTCGTGCACCCAGGTTCATCGTTGCGTACACCATCGCAGGCGCTCCTGTCTGTGATGCAGGGTCAAGGGTAACCGCAGCCATGGTCGCCATGTAGGTGTCGCCACCGGCGCCAACCTTGTGTGAATGCTCTGAAAAGCTACTCATTTGCATATCACAACTTCTTCTTCCTGTCGATTAAATTTCGCGCCTGTAGCACGCCATCTTCGTGGTTTAGCAATTATAATGGCCAGGAGTGTATTTATTCTTATGTCATTATATTATGGAGCAATTGCTATGTAATTATCTTTATTATAGAAATGAAGGTGCATATTGATGTAGTCGCTTTAAATGTTGGAAGGTAATCAATCAGATTACAAATTATGACAACATGTTGAATAGGTGGTTCCATGGACACTACCTAAAATAACCGATTTGTTTTCCAATGAGATCTCACAACTTACTACAGTGGAAGAAATTCATCACGAGTCTTGCATATTTGTACATTTTATGTTTTTGGTGTAAGTCGTTTTTTATAAGAACCGTTCTAATCACTTATGCCGAGGAAGACTCTATATAATCGTGCTATGCAGAGTAAATTTAGCGAATATAAACGAAACACCTGAAATGGGAAACGAACCCTGGATCTCACGCTTCTTAACCCCAAACTTGGTCTACTGTAAAAAATACACAGTACTCTGTCCATAATTACGAAAGTTTTTCCGGTTCAGCATTTCGTACACGATGTGGCCTCTCGATTAGGGCCCATATATATTCGATGGGATTCATATCAGGTGATACGTGTGGCCAAATCTGTCGGTGTAATTGTACACAAGGTTCATGAAACAAATTGCGAAAAGTTGTAACCCGTTCGCATGGCGCATTATCTATCTATCTATACATATATATGAATGTTTGTCTGTATGTCCTCTGTGTGTTCACAAACCATTCATTCGATTGCAATGAAATTTCGGTGAACTGTTCACCATACGCCCACGAATGTTAGAGACCCAAAAATAAAAGAGAAAGATCCATAGCTCATGAGATATAACGCCATAAGTAATGAGCGGCCACAGCGTGAGAATACCTAGAGTTATGCGTCAGTTACTGGAAAATGGGAGTAGTTATTAGAGTCCTGCAACAAAGTTTGCATGTAATTTCGGACGTTTATGAAGCGTTTTGTAACTGAACCCTCCACCTCACACAAAATGATGAAACGAAAGAAGTCTACCGCTCATAACAGTTTCGCTGTATATGCCGTAAAACTGTCGCATCAGTCATGACCTTGTATTAAATAAAGTTAGCATTACAGATTTGGATGTTACTATTTATTTTCGTCTGCAAGTCTCCCTTAATTCTCCTGAATCCGAAATTAATCAATCTGTTTTCTTAATCTCTATCTATGTAAAAGCAAAATGACACTCACTCACTCACTGAACACGAAATCTCGAAAACTACTTCACCTATGAAGCTGAAATTTGGTAGGAATGTAGTTTATAGGTAGAAAACGTCAGCTAAGAAAGTATTTTGTGATAGGTGCATGGCGGAACATACTTCCCCTACAATTTCGACAAGAAATTTACAGTTTCATTCCGATCTTCACGAAATTACGCGCGCTTGACCTTCAAAGCAAGACGAAGGTCACCGTCTACCTTAAGTTTCATACGGTGCCAGGGGGGGCGGGGGGTACTTTGCAACATAAAATGGTTGCCGAAATACCTTGGTCACGCCATAACATGAGAACGGCTCGATCGATTTCACAGATCCTTTTTTTGTTGTTTTTGTTATTCTCAGAATAAGGGTTGTATGGAATAGAACTGGAATATTTGAGAACAACAAAGTGTGCTTTTCAATGTGACCCTGCGTTTCTATTGCATTGAGATCTATAGTTCTGTTCCGACATTTATGAACTTATGCACACTGTACCATAAAAACAAGAGGAATGCCAGTCTGTATAAAATTTCGTTCGGTGCGTGGTGGAGAGTACTTAATTTAGGGAGTTTTACAAAATGCATACTTTTGCTCCAGTATTTATGATTTTTTGCACACATGACCTTTAAACCAAGAGGAAGATCACTGGGTACATAAATGTTTGTATGGTACATGACATAGGGTACCTTGCAGAAAACTTTGCTGAGAGGGGGAAAGGTGGAAACGAACAGAGAGATGGGAGAGTAAGAGGTAGATGCAGAGAGAGGGGGGAAGGGGATATGGACTACGTGATTGTAGGATAAACACCCGGGCAACGATGGGTTTACAGCTAGTTATTAATAATAATTACATTATTACTTAGCAACATCAAGTCGATGAATGGTTGCAAATGGTCTCCATGTAGACGGACATAAGGATTTTCAGTCAGTGATCGGCTCAGTTGGACTAGAGGATGTGGTACATTCCATGTAAACACAGCCCACACCATTATGGAGAAACCACGAGCTTCTTCAAATGTTCAAATGTTTGTAGAGCTTATGGGACTTAACTACGGGGTCATCAGTCCCTAAACTTAAACTACTTATGAACTAGCTAATACTAAGGACAGCACAACTATCCATGCCCGAGGGGGGATTCGAACCCCCGACCGTAGTGGCCGTGCAGAACCTGACTGGCGCGCCGCAGACCGCTCGGCCACCGCGGCCGGCACCACGAGTTTGCATAGTGCCTTGTTGACATCATAGGTCTATGTCTTCTTCAGGTCTGCGTAACACTCGAATCCAACAATCAACTGTTATCAAATGAAATAGTCATCAGACCAAGCCACGATTTTCTGATCCTAGAGCCCAACGGATATGGTGACGAGATCAGGATGATGAACTAAGATGACGAATTCGAAATATTTAAATATTTCGACCGTTTTAGGGCATTGAAATAAATCCAATATCAAAGATGAAAATGTGTGCTGGAACCGGATTCGAACACGGGTTTCCCGCTTTGGGCAACCGGTCGCCTTAACCAAATAGGCTACCCAGGCACGCTTCCCATCCAACCCAACTTCTCATCTTGTAGCACGCCACGATTGTAATGCCCCTGCCCATTGGACTGCACTTGCTCACAGCCTATACTGGATTCGCACAAGGGATCGAGCGTATTAATGCGTCTTCATTGCAATCCTGGTGGTAGAAGAAGCATAGAACGACCGGATGTGAAATGGCTGGAAGATGTGGAAGCCGACCTGAGAGCAGTGGGAGTGAGGAGGTGGCTAAAGACCGAGACGATTGGAAATCTGCCATTGAGGATTGAGGAGGCTGAGGTCCTCAGAGAAGCGTATGGCCATAAAGTGAGTGCCTGAGTGAGTGAGGGCCCAATGGATATGATGACGTGAGCAGGAGCGGCTCTGCAGTCGATGTCATGCTGTTAGCAGCCGCGGCGGAGCGGCCGAGCGTGTTGAGGCGCTACGCTACGATGAGCGAGGCCGTTCAAAATGTTCAAATGTTTGTAGAGCTTATGGGACTTAACTACGTAGTCATTAGTCCCTAAACTTACAAACTACTTACGAACTAGCTACTACTACGGACGGCACAAATATCCATGCCCGAGGAGGGATTCGAATCCCCGGACCGTAGTGGCCGTGCAGACCGTGACTGGTGCGCCGCAGTCCCCTCGGCCACCGCGGCCGGCGAGGCCGTTCCCCGTCGGGTGTTCGAATCCCATCTCGGGCATGGATGTTTGTGCTGTCTTTAGTATAAGGTAGTTCATAAGTAGTTTGTAAGTTTAGGGACTGATGACCTCGCAGTTAAGTCCCTTAAGCTCTACAAACATTTGAACATTTGCTGTTAGCAAAGGCACTCGAGACGGACGTCACGCCGGCCGCGGTGGCCGAGGGGACTGAGGCGCTCCAGTCACGGTCTGCACGGCCACTACGGTCGGGGGTTCGAATCCCCCCTCGGGCATGGATATTTGTGCCGTCCTAGTTCGTAAGTAGTTCATAAGTAGTTTGTAAGTTTAGGGACTGATAACCCCGTAGTTAAGTCCAATAAGCTTAACAAACATTTTGAACAGACGTCACCTACCGTACTCCACTACCGCAAATTGCGGCAAATTGTGTTTCTGATGTTGTTTCACTCATTGTTGATTGTCTGCCAGCACTGACAATTCCACGTAGACACAGCTGTTCTCGGTTATCAAGTCAGACGTAATGCCTGTTACTCGCCACACTCCAGGTACTGTGAGTTTCTAAGTACTCAATTCTTTGATTATCGAAATGGAATGTCCCATACTTCTAGCTCCAAGTACTATTTCCCGTTCTTAGACTGTTAATTCGCGACGTGCCATCATAATCACGTCGCAAACCACTTTATGCGAGTCACTGGAGAATGATAGATCTACCAAAACACATCTATTTTATACCTTGTATGCGACATACTACCACCATCTATACCTGTTCATATCTCTATCCCATGGCTTTTGTCACCTCATAATATATTTAAATCATTAACCTACTGATAATTAGGCATATGAAGCCGTTTTCATACATCGTATTTCGATTTCTTGAAGAATCGGGGTTCTAAGTTTGCTGGAACGATATTTAAAGTAAACGATACTTCCTGGCAGGTTAAAATTGTGTGCCGAAACCAGGACTCGAACCTGGGACCTTTGCCTTTAACGGGCAAGCGCTCTACCGACTGAGCTATGCCGGCACGACTCACAATGCCGCGTCAGAACATTACTTCCGCCAGTACCTAGTCTCCTACTTTCCAAACTTCACAGAAGTTCTCCTGCGAAACTTGCAAGACTAGCACTCCTAGAAGACAGGATATGGTGGAGGCATGGATTAGCCACAGCCTAAGGTCCCAGGTTCGAGTCCCGGTTCCGACACACAATTTTAATCTGACAGGAAGTTTCATATCAGCGCACACTCCGCTGCAGAGTGAAAGTTTCATTCTGGAAATATCCCTTAGGCTGTGGATAAGTCATATCTTCACCATATCCTTTCTTCCAGGAGTGCTAGTCTTGCAAGTTTCGCAGAACTGCTGTGAAGTTTGGAAAGTAGGAGGCGAGGAACTGGCGGAAGTAAAGTTGTGAGGCGGCATCGTGAGACGTGTCGGGATAGCTCAGTCGGTGCCGGGCGCCGTGGCTCAGCGCGCCCGGTCAGAGGGCAAAACGCCGTCTGTAATAAAAAAGCTGAGCCAAATATTCAACGAACAATCAAGAACGAACCAAACGAACGACCGCGGAACAGATCTACATGAAAAAAAAAAAAAAAAAAAAAAAAAAAAAAAAAGTCGGTAGAGCACTTGCCCGCGAAAGGCAAAGGTCCCAGGTTCGAGACCCGGTACCGGCACACAATTTTAATCTGTCAGGAAGTTTCTTATCAGCGCACACTCCGCTGCAGAGTGAAAGTTTCATTCTGGTTATTTGATGTAGTTTGATACATGGGAGCTGGGCCCCTTAGATAATCGTTGCTTTTGTATTTATTGTTGAGATAATGATGGACTTTACGTTTGTGTTACCCTCCTGTTTTTTGTTTTAGAAGTGTGATTGTACTTCTGTAAACAAGCTTATCTAATCCGCTACATTTGAATTTAAGAGTAAACTTCTAATACTTCTCCGAGTGCCGATATACATACATCCGTCGCCCTTAGAGTAAGGATCCCTACGGCTTGTTACTTGAGGGCGGTTGCTCGGCCGTCACGCGGCCAGCTACAATACTGCCGGCCTTCTGGGTACCGTCTCGGCTGGAGACATCGGCTCACTGCGTCGTAAATGTGTCAGTGGTCTCGCCCGCTGTTCCGCGCTATACGGAGCTGTTCGTAGGAAGGAAGGCAGCTTAAGGTCAAAGCTCTTCGTTTTCGGCGCCGTGAGGTATTTCCTCTCAAGGGACTTGAACTCACTTTCTCCAGCTCCATTAGGGAACCTAACAAACTAAATTGTTTCCGTGCCTTCTGAGACACCGACGTTTCAGTTCTTTTTCACTCGTCCGCAGTGATCTGCTTGACTTCCTATAATAGGTGTGGACCTACATGGTTTTTTAAAATTATTTAATCAAAACATTCCTAATCTTTATCTGTTTCAATTCCTGTGTCAACATAATATGAATCTAATAGAGCCAAACCAAGGTAGAGATAAGAAACGGAATGGACTTTGAACTGATTTCCAGGGGAACTGCAGCACTCAATAAGCGTTTGGTAAGTTGATAGCAGCTCAAAAGTGTTCAAGAAATGTATTTGAAATGCAGCTGTAGTAGCAGTAGTGTCTGCTCCATCAGACATTCTGAATGACATTTACATTTGTTAAACACGGACACTTCACATCACGCAAACTCAAAGCAGCTGAGGTGGATGAGGAATGTAACCGTCTCATCTTTCCTTGTCCGTGAAAAGCTTGTCTGTGGATAGCTATCAGTGAAATGTTAATGGTACTGGGGAAGATCGATAATGTAGTTAACTTCACATAAGAAGTATTTCAGTGCAGGTCCACATAACGGGCACCAAAGCATCACCTCCAAGGGTTACAAAAAGGGGGAACAAATGGCTGCGTGGACATACTGGAATTATGAGAACTAAGTCTTCCGCGACAGCACTTTTGTAGATACATTCTCGGACTTCTTGCCGCGTAATATATTGAAAAAAATTCAAGCTTTCGGCGATTACCTCCATCGCCTGTGTCAGGAGCAACTCACTCGTTGTGTAGTGCTGCTGTGGTCTTAAATAGCAAGTATATGGCTTGTGATTGGTCAGATTCTGATTGGCTGGCGGCTACGTACTGCCGTCGCAGATGGTGTCGACGTCTGCGCTGATGGCGCCACCCCTCCCGTGTATCGACACGATGTTCGGGATGTCTTTGCAGCTTCTCTGTATCGATCGCTCGTTTCCATGCACCGCTAAGATTTTCGCTCCTGCACCACGCACTATACGGATTTCATCAGTATAGTGGAACAGGCGGTGAGTCACCTCTCACAAGAAGACGCTGACGAGGTAAGACTTACCACCAGTCGCGTTTTAGCGTCAGCTATGCTTCCGAAATCTAACACAAGTAAAGCAGAGAGACATCGGCTCCGTGTACTACAAAGAGACGAAGAGCTTGTTCTCGCAGCTGGCAACGAATATGCTACCGTTATTCTCAATGCTACTGATTACCATAGTAAAATTGCATCGTTGTTAGAAGACAGCAGTACATATACTTAAAAAGGGACCTAATTCTGTCGTACAGCAGGAAAACGGCGGAGCAACTGAATAATTCTGGCCTATCAGAAAAGATGTGAAAAATCTCAGCACTCGAGTTCCTAGACCTTCCAGACTTTACAGGTTATCTAAGGTGTCCCATTGAGACCGATTGTGAGCGCCATAGGATCCCCTACTTACAGGTTAGCAAAATACCTAACCCAGTTAATAGCACCAATAGTTGGCCACTGCGAATATCCCATTAAAAACTCCGAGATGTTCATAGAGAAACTGAAACAGATTAGAGTTGGATCAAATGATATTTTAATCAGCCTGGACGTGGTCACACTTCTTACGAAAGTTCATGTGGAGGACACACAATAAAATTGTTCCGCCTTGTAATGAAGACCACTTACTACTTGTATGACGGAAAATTTTACGAAATGACTGATGGAATAGCTAAGGGTTCTCTGTTGTCACCTGCAATGGCAAACTTTTTTAAAGAACGTTTGCAGAAACGTGCATTAAATTCAGCTCCTTTTCATCCGTGTTTTTTCGTTATGTTGACGATAATTTAATAGTGTGGCTACATGGCATGGAAGCTCCCAGGCACTTCGTGGAACACATGAACAGTAGCCACTCCAACATTCAATTTACGATCCAGACGGAAGAGGAAGGAAGGCTGACTTTTCTGGAAGTTTTAATACAACGTAATTCAGATGGACGTCACCAATCTGTGTACCGTGAATGAACGCACACTGATTTGTATCTCAGCGCTCAGAGTTCCCATCAACCAGATCAGAAGAGAGCCGTTCTGAATAGATTGATATATAGAGCAAAAACAGTTTCTGACGAAGATCACTTGGAATCCGAAATTCGCCATCTTAATTATGTATTCCGGAAGAACGGCTATGGTCCACGGGATATAAGGACAGCGATTGCCAAGAAGAGGAAAATTAGAAATGTTGAAGATTCACGTAATGAGCAACCGACGGTTTCCTTCCGTTTTGTGGTGATACTTCTAGCAAAATAGGAAGAGTCCTGGGAAGGCATGGTATTAAATCGATCTTCCGACCTCCTAGTAAAGTTGAGGAGATGCTACGCCCTGTAAAGGATAGCCTCGGCCTCAGAAACCCTGGTATTTACAATATATCATGTGAGCGCGGAAGCAACTACATCGGTCAGTCCATCCGTACCGTTGCCGACCGTTGCACAGAACACCAAAGGCACATTAGATATAGAGGACTGGAGAAATCAGCAGTCGCTGAGCGCACAGCCTCACAAACGAGCACAAAATCTTCTTCAATGAAACAACAATTTTTCCCAAGACTTCACGTGCTGGGATTCTGTAATTAAAGAGGCTGTAAAAATAAGAAATTGCGAGGACAGTGTTAACCGTGACAACGGGTACAATCTTAGCGGTGCATGGAAACGAGCGCGCGATGCACAGAAGCGGCAAAGACATCCCGAACATCGTGTCGATACTACTGGAGCGGTGGCACCATCAGCGCAGACGTCGGCACTATTTGCGACGGCATTACGTAGCCGCCAGCCAATAAGAAGCTGACCAATCATCATCCATCTACTTGCTATTTAAGACCACGGTAGCACTACATAACGAGGCAGTTGCTCCCGACAAAGGCGATGGAGGTAACCGCCGAAAGCTTGAGTTTTTATCAAGATTTTACGCGGCAAGAAGTCCGAGAATGTTTTATACTGGAATTGTTTTATGATGGGGTCATTTTGCATAGGCGGTTTTTGTGTGCCACGTAGAAGGCAGCGATCGTCTTTCAAATACATTGAGGAGTTCGATCGGGGTAGAATAGTAGCTATAGGCATTGCGTATTATCTTTCACAAAAATAGGTCATCGTATGGGACGTAACGAAGCAACTGTGAAATGGATCTGTAATCGGAGAGTAAAGGAGGGAAAGATGGACTGGCGGGACCAGTGGCACCCATCTCGCTGCTCCAAGACACGTGACGATAGGCATTTTGGACGAACGGTAGTGATGTACCGCTGTGCTACATCAAGAATCATGTCGCAACGAATGTGGTGTGTCGCACAATAAGCAGTATCCGCTTGTACCATTCTACGTCGTTTTTCAACATAGCGGACTAAGCACCAGGCGTCCATTTTTGCGTGTTACCTCATAGTCAACGCCACAGATAATTCATATATGCCGGTGATATTGCCATAGTGTCACAAGACAGAGACATCCCTATGACGGAAACTGCCATAACATGTCCTAACTATCCTCAGAAATTACTTCGCAATGTGGAAACTAAACCCTAACTCGAATAAAACGGAAGTAGCCTGTTTCTACCTCGATAATGGGATGGCTGACTATAAACTCAACATCTCGTTTGATGGTGTTCAACTTCAACATAGTGAACATCCAAAGTACCTACGAGTCATCTTGGATAATTCTCTCACTTTTAAGTACCACCTTCAAAAACTGCAGATCAAGTTAATACTAGGAATAACATTTCGCAGCATTTAGCAGGATCATCTTGGGGAGTCAGAGCTAAGGTTTTGCGTGCAACGTTTTTGTCCCTAGTTTATTCCGCAGCTGAATACTGTGCTCCTGTCTGGCTCAGCTGTGTTTATGTGAGGCATTGATGTTCAATTAAATAGAGCAATGAGGTCGATCAGTGGCACTCTGGTGCTATACCTCTTCAATGGCTCCCAGTACTATGCAGTATAGCTCCTCCTGATGTAAGACGCAAGGAAGCGTTAATGAGAGAATAGGGCAAACTGTTATTAAGCTTGAAAATATCAATTAAAGTATTAGAAAAAAATTAATTATTGGATATATGTCAAATGGGCCAATCTGCCCCTACCACAACGACCCATGTAGTCTTTTGGTAAGTATAACTAGGAAATCAAAATAAAATTAACAATTATCAAGAAATATACTTTAATGTACATAATATCAAATTGAGTTAAATGCTTAACATTGATGACTATGACAACAGGACAGGTTAAAATTGTTAGGATTTATAGTGTCTTAATACAAACCAGTCAACTTTAATCAATGTCCAGCTCCAAAGGATCAGCACAGGTTTAACACTCATAAAATAGTCCACGGATTTAATTTTCACGCATTTCTGATGAGCCCAACGCTTACTGTTTGTGCACTGAATTCAGGCATGCGGACTGTGAGGAAACTTCGACTGTCAGTTTTCTGAGGTGCTAACAAAAAATGTTCAAATGTTTGTATAGTCTATGGGACTTAACTACGGGGTCATCAGTCCCTAAACTTACAAACTACTTATGAACTAACTAAGACTAAGGACGGCAAAAATATCCATGCCCGAGGGGGGATTCGAACCCCCGACCGTAGCGGCCGTGCAGACCGTGACTGGAGCGCCTCAATCCCCTCGGCCACCGCGGCCGGCGAGGTGCTAACACGCTGGAAAATTCCGCCAAACACGCTTATCAGAGAGCACTCTGCGATGTGGATATTTTTGAGCGTAGGGGGAATGGGCTCATTGGCTACTTCCATTTGCTAAACCATATCAGTCCGTCGAGTAATAGGCTTCCACTGATAACAAATTGTGGAAGATAAATTACACAAATGTGTACATCATTTATACGTACAAACAACAAAATAACAGTAAACATAAAAGTGACTCGATTTCTGTAAGAAGGTCAAACAGCATGATATACCTAGGGTTGAAGCACACAAACACGACGAAAACTAACGTTGCCTACAGCACGACCGAACCACACAACTGACTGCGGACTACCTAATGGTAGGTAGAGTATTAATACATCGTGATACCCTGCTCATACATTTGACGGAACGCCAATGCATCGCCTGTGCTGATATGGGCGACAACGCGTCGCACAGCCCTTCCTATCTCATAAGTGTGCCTTCTGATCCCGCGTTTAGTGGACTTACCGGGTGATAAAAAAGTCAGTATAAATTTGAAAACTTACTAAATCACGGAATAATGTAGATAGAGAGGTAAAAATTGACACACATGCTTGGAATGACACGGGGTTTTATTAGAACAAAAAAAAGGGTGCAAAAGTGTCCGACAGATGGCGCTTCATCTGATTAGAAAAACAATAATTAGCATCACAAATTAAGACAAAGCAAAGATGTTGTTCTTTACAGGAAATGCTCAATATGTTCACCATCATTCCTCAACAATAGCTGTACTCGAGGAATAATGTTGTGAACAGCACTGTAAAGCATGTCCGGAGTTATGGTGAGGCATTGGCTTCGGATGTTGTCTTTCAGCATCCTTAGAGATGTCGGTCGATCACGATACACTTGCGACTTCAGGTAACCCCAAAGGCAATAATCGCACGGACTGAGGTCTGGGGACCTGGGAGGCCAAGCATAACGAAAGTGGCGGCGGAGCACACGATCATCACCAAACGACGCGCACAAGAGATCTTTCACGCGTCTATCAATACTTTGTTGTTTCTTTGTTCTAATAAATCCCCATGTCATTCCAAGCATGTGTGTCAATTTTTACGTCTCTATCTACATTACTCCGTGATTTATTAAGTTTTCAAATTTATACTGACTTTTTTATCAACCGGAATTTTCTTGTTTAGATGAATACTACCACCTCTCCAAGTGTTCGACACTTTTCTGAATAGCTTATATATAAATTATCGTTATAGCGAGGACTACGATGGTGATTGTGTGGTTCTGCTTTTAATTACCACTGAGCATCCATGCCGAATTGCACCGTGATTCTAAATCCAAGTTAAACAGTAGGTCTTCCTGTAACTGGCTGGGTATGCCACTTCACTAGTCGGAGAAAGACGACAGCATATCAGTTCCAATAGGACGTATTTTAATACGTTGGTGTCCAAATATATCTTCGGATTGATGATCGCTTGCACACGTGTCCATAACAAACTGTAACCTCTCACGGCTGAATACACGACATTTTCAATACAGGCATAATTACTGCAGACTTACGTGAAGTATTTGTGCATAAAAAGTGTCACTGATGAGAGTTACGTTATTCACAACGCTGTTATAAAGGTTTCAATACGTTCCAAAAAGTTAGAGATTGGGAATTTATTGAAATGTTGTTAATATTCCGGTTTATTTCCTTTATTTGCAGTGGAACCTTACTTCATTTTCTTCAACACAATATCAAATTATGATTCTAAATATTGTTTTAAGTACTATATACGAGGGTTGGAACTTAAGTAGTGCGAACAGTGCTGTGGAGACACTATGCAATGGAATCTACTATTGTCGCTGATAACACACGTTTTTGACCTACCTACCTTACCTCCGACCAAATGGACTCGCTTGTGCCACGTCACCGGCGTGCGCACAATCAAGAGAAACAGAGTCAGTTGTGGGCGAGAGGTCTAGCGTAAAGGTGTCATTATGTTTTCGAAACAGGAACAAAGGAGTTGGATCAAGATTGAATGTGCCAGAGGTCGTACAGCACGACAGTGCCATCGAGGTCTTCAAGAGGCTTGCGGGGAATCGCCATTCCCGTACAGAACAGTGACACGTTGGCTAAACGCCTTCAATGAAGGTCGGCAGACTATGGTAGACATGTATCGGGCAGGTCGTCCTACCGACAATGCGCGGGCGCATACAGCGCAAGTTGTGACTGCTCTGTTCGGCCGATGGGACTGGGAAGTACTGTGTCATCCACCATACTCCCCGGACTTGAGTCCTTGTGACTTTGATTTGATTCCGAAGATGAAGGAACCACTTCGTGGCATTTGCTTCAGAACTGTTCCAGAGATTCGACAGGCAGTAGAACGCTCCATTCGCACCATCAACAGAACAGGCTCTGCTAACGGTATTCTTCCACATCGCTGACAACGGGTTCTACATAACGCTGGTGACTACTTTGAAGAACAGTAACAGATGCAAACATGTAACGCTTTTGTATCGGTTGTTAATAAATAGTTGCAATATTTACGTTCCCACCCTCGTATATATTGGTGATAAAAAAAATTTCTCATTATGGTTCCACTTGTGTACTTTTACGACTCCAGAGAAGGGCTACATAAAATACACCGACTCTTGACTTATTCACTATATCCAATAGTAAGTAATGGATTGTAACTGGAATATCTCTATATGTGACGTTTCCTTCGGAATATTCTATCATAACTATCACGTAGATTTCAGTTTCATTCGACTTATTCCTCGTATGTTTCGCCTTTTATTGCCTCCGGGAAGAGAATAAGTAGTCTCGTATGACAACACATTTACGTATTGAAACAAATTGAGTAATATAATGGCACTGTCCGATGTAGTTGCCGGCCAAGGTGGCCGAGGGGACTGAGGCACTCCAGTCACGGTCTGCACGGCACGGAGTTCGAATCCCCCCTCGGGCATGGATATTTGTGCCGTCCTTAGTCTTAGCTAGTTCATAAGTAGTTTGTAAGTTTAGGAACTGATGACCCCGTAGTTAAGTCCCACAAGCTATACAAACATTTTAACGTTTTTCCGATGTAGTTGATAAAATATCCAGTGTTTAACTTTTTGAAATATCAAAGGTAACTCGTCTGTTATTCACAGGTATATTTCGTCTTATTTCAGTCACAATTAGGTAAATTAAAAGTGAACGGTTTAAAACATTTCATGGTTAAAACGTCCCATTTATGTTTTCTCTGTTTTAAATACTATTAGGTAACATTTAGCATTTTTTGTTTGTTACAGCCACGTGGGCTCGGTGTCATTTTCCTGCCTGTGTCCTCCCGGATTTTCTGGCACACTCTGCGAGCAGCCGCAACCCGTCATTTCAGGTGAGTGTCTGTTCCAGCAGCCTTCATTTACTTGTTCGAGACTAATAAACCACGGAAAAAACGTTAGCTTGTTACTAATATTTACACATACTAACTCTGTGTACGTTGTAGAAGAACAGAAAAGCAGTCTTTTTCCATATCAAACGGTGACAGTTTCAAAGCCATCAGAACTGTTGCATTCTCCGTACGCTTACTCGGTTTGCACGATTGATAGGCGTCTGACTCGAGGATATGAGTTCAGCAGTTGCAAATTTCATCATATCCTTGTAATTAAATTCACTATTCCTCTTAAGAAAACAATAATAATTTATCCCTCTTTTTACAAACTGTCAAATTTAAGGAACACTAGTAAAAGAGGGAAACTCATCAAATTTCCGTTGATATCGGGATTATTAGAGACACTAATATAGGGCGAAAATTAATTACGGAAGCCATATGGCCATTTTATTGGAACTAACCGGAAGTATAGTCAGAGACTGTAAGTAATACCGAAATGTAGACAGCTGACTGATCCTGTTGCGATACTCCTCTATATGGAAAATGAAAATATACACTAAATGAGTGTGTTATCGACTTGACCATTGTTTTCTTCTTAGTGAACTTCGTCCTCAAAACCATCAAAATTATTTGGGATCTGGAATGCAGCAACTACATCTGTGTTCACTGTGAAGCAAGCAATAACATCAAACTTCACATGTGATCGGGCGGATTTTCATTTATTTTATTTTTATGGAATCAATGTTCCTAAACCACGTGCCTTACTATGATATGAAATCGAAGGTACAATCAGTGGTGTATGTGTATACTGTCTGTAAAATATTTCGCGAATCAAATTATTAGTGTAGAAGTGATAAATCCTAACGTCATGCAGGAATGCAGTAGTTTAACTGCATGCACCACTAAAAAGTAGTAAGCGCTAAACTTCTTTCCTTTCATTACTATATTGGGGTAGTTAGCAAGAAAAATTTAGTAAAGATTTGAAATTATGTGTGAAGTTTGTTACAAGTCGCCGAGTGCTTTCAATCTCAAATAGTGAATGAGTAAAGTCTCGTCATTCACGCGGCGCATTATGCGGCAGTTTTTTGTAATTCATCGTATATGTCGTCATGTCTCCTGAACTATGAGTCGTAGGTGATATTTACCACAACAGCGAGTCTATTCTGTCGATGAAGAGCATTTCTACAAAGTTTGATCGAAATCGGTCCAGTAGTTTAGGAGGAGATTTGGAACATACAAACACACACATACAAACGTACATTCAATTTTATAAAACGTGCAGATTTGTTGTATCGTTCTTTGAATTATAGTCTATAAGTTAGCCACTGCGACAAATCTTAGACTGATTTTTCGATCATTAGCTGAGAAATACGTACTATCTATAATGAAGAAGCAGTCGACGGAAAAATAATTTTGTTGCCTTTACACGCAGTGCGTGAGTAATCTTGTTTAGGAGTTTGTATTTCCACTCTACAGCTTCCGCAATGTAGGAACGTTTACTTGAGCAGCCACTGCAGGAAGACCGCGACAATCCGCCACTCGATAATCTGGCAGACCGGACAGTCCGGCACGCGTCCAGACTTATCCGCAGTATTGGTTCCACGCAGTAAAGTGGACAGCTTCCGGAAACATCGAAACACGTTCGCCACTTCCCCTCGTCAGTCAGAATTGTCTGACTCAGTTGGCGGTTGTAGTCGCACCAAAATACGTCTTCATTGTTAGCTCTGTGTTAGCATCAACCATATAAAACTTGTGAAATTATGATTTACTCATTGCACAAAAGATTTTTTCTCAAAGAAAGAGCTCCATCTAAGAAGAATTTATAATTTCTGATACGTTCCAAATGGCTCAGAATAAAATTGTAACTAAACTATTAATGTTAGATACCAGTCTGAGGTATTTCACACAATACACAGACAATTTCAGATATCTCTACCATTCCTAAAGATAGTGGTTCCATTAAAAGTAAGCCAAATTCTTAATAACATTTTATTAATTAGGTTTTAACCACTGCTGCTTGTTTTATTTCGATACTGTCGTACAAAAAGTTATTTATGCATACTGAACTTCTGTAAAATTTCAAATATTGAACGTATTTAATGGAGCAGTAGAGTGTTCCAATTTTAATTCCATTTTGTTTGAAGATAACCATGATACATACATGCGTTTTAAACGGAAATCTATATAATTGTATACAAGCCGAGGCATGGCTGCGAGCATTACAGTACAAATAGGTTGTGGTAATAGTAAAAAGACAGCGTGGCGAATGGAGATTTGGGTGTGGCGGGAGACGTGCAGGGAAGACTCCTCTGCAGTGGGCCTGGTCACTGTGTCCTGGGTGGCGGAGTGGTCAACGGGTTTGCCTAGTAAGCAGGAGATCCCGGATTCGAATCCCGACCGGCCACAAATTTTCATTCGCCGCACTTTGCTATTCCATCTAAACCTAGTACAGTGAAACCATAACTTATCGCAAATTGCGATTTATTTCATTCATTGAACGCTGTAACGTCGTCAAAAATATATAATTGAAATCTCTTTTGGTTAATAAAGAAAAGTTACTTACTTGCTATGGTAAATTATAGGTTTTACAAAAAATGTTCAAATGTTTGTTAAGCTTATGGGACTTAACTACGGGGTCATCAGTCCCTAAACTTACAAACTACTTATGAACTACTTACGAACTAGGACGGCACAAATATCCATGCCCGATGGGGGATTCGAACTCCCGACCGTAGTGGCCGTGCAGACCGTGACTGGAGAGCCTCAGTCCCCTCAGCCACCGCGGCCGGCTAGGTTTTACATATACCTTCTTTTTAACAAGATTTTTAGAGCGACATTGCAAAAACTGCAGATTTATTAATCCGACATTGACAAATCCTAGAACTATCCGGATTACGAGTAAAGACAGAAAGTGACCACAATCACTGTATTACAAAAAAATAAAAGTGAACTTACATCTTTTACTAAATTTCCTTTACAGTCACTAAGGTTCTCAGCACGTACCATCCATCGTGGTAACAGATGATTTCACTTCCTCATTTATCGCAAAGCACTGGTCGGCCAGGAGTTTCTTCCTGCGGCCAAAAAGATGCAAGCACGACGGTGCAAGGCCTGGACTGTATGGTGGGTGCTGAGACGCCTCCCACCCAGGTTTGGCCATTTGGTTGCAAGCGCTACCGGCTGTCCGGCCTGTGGCGAGTCACTAACGTAACGCGACCCTCCTGGAACAATCCACACCACCTGGATACATTGCTACGCTCCATGCAGTCGTTGCCATACACGCCACACGTTTTCATTTCACTTGCAGTCCGTTTACGCCCTTTGGTCCACAAACATCGAGCTACACATCTCTGTTCTTCACATGTTGCCTTTTTTGTATTTCATTTCTGGCTTCACTCGCTAAAGCAGGAAATAAAAAGAAAATAATATCTGTAGCGCAAAGTATGAACTCTATCGTCGTGAAATTTCAACATTCTGGCTCCAATAACCGAGGAGAAAAAAATCACTATATGCTTTTTTTCTGATCTTTCCTCGTATCACAGCCCCATTGTATTTACTTTCGGCGTAGTCATTTTTCCATGTTCACTCGGCTTCAGAAGATTACACGACATCAGTTTTTTCTACTTTCAACTATATTAACCTAAGATGGTAAATAATCGAAATTAATCTGAGATTTTTCTTCTCATTTACCGGTCTGAATAATTTCTTTTATCTCCTAGTACATTTCTTCGTTGTCATCATCGGCGGAGCTAGTTGGCATATAAATTGTACTTTTGTAGTCGGTGTTGACTTCGTGTCTATCTTTACTACATTATTGCGTTCAAAATGCTGTTCATAGTAACTTACCCGCATTCCAATTTTCTTATTCATTATCAGACCTACTCCTGAGTTAGCACCAACTGATTTTGTATTTATAACCCTGTACTCACCTGACCAAAATACCTGTTCATCCTGCCACCGAACTTCACTAATCCCCAACATATCTAACTATAATCTATCCATTTATCATTTCAAATTTCCTGACTTACCTACCCGATTGAGGAATGAACATTCTACGCTCCGATCCGTAGAATGCCTGTTTATTTTTCTTGATGACGACATCCTCGTGAGTAGTCCCCGGAATATTTTACACAAGAGGGTGCCATCGTCATATATTCATACAGTAGAGCTGCATGTCCTCGGGAAAATTAACGATTGTAGTTTCCCCTTGATTCTAGCAGTTCACAGTAACTGCATGGCAAAGCATTGTTAGATGATGTTAGAAGGCTAGCTCAGTCACCCATCCAGACTGTTGCCCCGGTAAAGAAAACTGAACTGTGTTGGGGGATTGGAACTCGGTATTAGGTAAGGCAAAAGAAGGAAATGTAGTAGGTGAATATGGACTGGGGAAAAGGAATGAAAGAGGAGATCGCCTCGTATAATTTTGTGCAGAGCACATTTTAATCATCACAAACACTTAGATTAATCATCATGAAAGAAGGGTATAGCCGGCCGCGGTGGCCGAGGGGACTAAGGCGCTCCAGTCACGGTCTGCACGGCCACTACGGTCGGGGGTTCGAATCCCCCCTCGGGCATGGATATTTGTGCCGTCCTAGTTCGTAAGTAGTTTGTAAGTTTAGGGACTGATGACCCCGTAGTTAAGTCCCGTAGACTCCACAAACATTTGAACATTTGAAGAAGGGTATATACGTGGAAGAGACCAGTAGACACTGTGAGGTATAAGATTGACTTTATAAGACATGTCCTGGGGCAGATATAGACTCTGAACATAACTTATTGTTTATGAACTGTAGATTAAAATTTAAGACACTGCAAAAAGGTAGAAAAATTAAGAGACGAAAACTTAACAAATAGAAGGAACCAGAGGTGGTTAAGAGTTTCAGAAGGAGCATTAGGCAAGAATTGGCTAAAACGGAGGAAAGTAATACAGTAGAAGAAGAATGGGTACCTTTCAGAGATAGCGGCAGAAGATCATACAGGAAGAATGACAAGGCCTCACAGAAATCCTATAACACATGAGATACTGACCATAATTAATGACAAGAGAAAATATAAAAATGCATTAAGTGAAGCAGGCAAAAGGGACTACAGACGTCTGAAAAATGAGGTCGAGGGGAAATGCAGACTGGCTAAGCAGGAGTGGCTTGAGGAGAAATGAAAGACAGTAGAAGACTGTATAACTAGTGGAAAGATAGATACCGCCTACAGGAAAATAAAAGAGACATTTGGAGACTAGCAAAGCAGAGTTATGAATGTCAAGAATTCAGGTGGAAAACCAGTACTAAGCAAAAAAAGGGAAATTTAACAGATGGAAGGAATATATAGAAGGCCTGTTCAAAGAAAATAAACTTGAAGGCAGTATTCTAAAAATGGAAGACGAAGTAGAGAAAGATGAGATAGGTAATACCATACTGCGAGAAGATTTTGACAGAGCCCTAGAAGGTGTTTTTTAGAAACAAGGCCTCTTGAGTAGATGATGTTCCGCCTGAATTGCTATCATCGGTAGGAGAGCCAGTCATGAAGAAATTCTTCCATCTGGTACGCAAGATATATGATACACGTCAAATACCCTCAGACTTCAGGAAGAATATAGTAATTCCAATACCTAAGAAATGAAGTGCAAACAAATGTGAAAATTACATTACCATCATTTTAATAAGTCATGGATGCAAAATACTAACACAAATTATTTACAGACGCATGGAAAAACTGATGAAATCCTACCTTGGTGAAGATAAATTTTGATTTAGGAGAAATGTAGGAACACACGAGGCAATACTTACATTAAGACTTACACTACTGGCCATTAAAATTGCTACACCAAGAAGAAATGCAGATGATAAACGGGTATTCATTGGACAAATATATTATACTAGAACTGACGTGTGATTACATTTTCACGCAATTTCGGTGCATAGATCCTGAGAAGTCAGTACCCAGAACAACCACCTCTGGCCGTAATAACTGTCTCGATACGCCTGGGCATTGAGTCAGAGCTTGGAGGGCGTGTACAGGTATGTGTATGAGAAATCGGTTGGAAATTTTCCTCATCTCAGCACGTTGTAGGTGTCGCCACCGGCGCCAACCTTGTGTGAATGCTCTGAAAATTTAATCATTTGCCTATCACAGCATCTTCTTCCTGTCGATTAAATTTCGCGGCTGTAGCACGTCATCTTCGTGGTGTAGCAATTTTAATGGCCAGGAGTGTATTTTAGAAGATAGATTAATGAAAGGAAAACCTATGTTTTAAACATTTGTTGATCTGGGGAAATCTTTTGACATTGTTGACTGGAATACAGTATTTCAGATTCTGAAGGCAGCAGTGTTAAAATATAGAGAGCGAAGAGTTACACTCATCTTGTACAAATACCGGACAACAATTATTAAAGTCGAAGGGCATGAAAGGGTCGCAGTGGTTGGGAAGGGTGTAAGACAGGGTTGTAGTTTTTCCCCAATGTTGTTCAATCTGTACATTGTGCAAGCTGTGAAGGAATGCAAGGAGAAATTTGGAGAGGGAATTAAAGCCCAGTGAGAGGGAATAAAAACCTTACGGTTTGCTGACTACATAGTAATGCTGTCAGAGATAGCAAAGGATCTGGAAGAGCAATTAAACAGAATGGACAGTGTCTTGAAAGGAAGGTATAAGATGAACATTAACAAGAGTTAAACCAGGGTAATGGAATTTAGTGCCAGGAAATCAGGCGATGCTGAAGGAGATTAGGTAATGAGACAATAAAAGTAGTAGATGAGTTTTGTTATTTGTTTAGTAAGATAACTTCTTATGGCCGAAGAAAAGAAGATATAAAATGCAGAATGGTTATAGGAAGAAAACATTTTCTGAAGAAGCGAAATTTTTGACATCCAATATTAATTTAAATGTTAGGAAATCATTTCTTAAAGCATTTGTATGGAGTGTAGTATTGTATGGGAGTGAAACGTGGACGATAAGAAGTTCAGACAAAAAGTTGTTAGAAGCTTTCGAAATGGGGTACTACAGAAGAATGATGAAGATTAGATAGGTAGATCACATAAATAATGAGGAGGTGCTGAATGGAATTGCCGAGAGGAGATTCTGGCTTATGAGCGGCAGGCTTTGTATCATTATAGTTTTATTTGTGTCGATAGAGAGACTTGACATGTAAATTGGCTTAAAGACTGTAGAAAACTCCGCGGTGGAATGGCCAAGCTCTCTAAGATGCCTTGTAACCTCCGTAGTTCAGTCCCGTAGTTTTACAAACATTTGAACTATTTTGCTGTTGAAAACAGCTGAAAGAATATTATTATGGAAGAACTGCTGGCAAATGATAGTATGTCTTTCAGAACGTAGATAATGTGAAACGAAGTTCCATGATAACTTTTATTATTCAAGGTTGAACTATATGAGCGTGTATTATCACATATTACCAACGGGGAATTAAATTGCATGAATTTATCTACCTATAGGTATTAATAGTCTGTTGTTTTCTCCACAAACATTGTTCCACAACTGTGCTTGAGTTATGACTTGAAATGGTAAATTTTAATGTAAACGCGTTCTGTTTCTGGAATATAATTTCGCTAAAATTGTACTTATATTATTAATGGTTATTGCTTTTGCAGGCTGCACGTCGGACGACTGCGTGCTGCAGTGTCCTTACGATGCAGGCAGCCAGCAGTGCTCGTGTGGAGTCCCGCACCGCATCCTAAAAGGTCAGACTGCTGCTCAATTCCTTCATCGTTACAGTTGCTCATGCAGTGCTCCATCAATTCGTTCATTGCTCATTTGTCTATAGGGTTTACACAAATTTTTGTGTCCAAAGGTACGTGTAAATTATTTCTTAATTTTTGTACTTAATAAGAAGCAACCGTCTAGTATCTATATATATTACAAAGCAATTTGATATTTCCATCAGGATTTTCTCATAACCTCCTCTACAGGGCGTCTGTAATCGTAATTTCCTGTACAGGGAGTCTCAAACGGTTTGGGTCAAATTAGAGCTGGAGGTAGTGGATAGACAACCGATTACATTGAGATAGTGAATCAATGGTCTGAAATTAACATTTACTGTTATGAACCAACACAGTGTACATTAAATAACAACGCATCTATAATAAGTGTTCAAAGTACGACCGCCAAAGTATTTATAGCAACGGTGCAAGACGTTCTCCCACAATTTCTCAAACATCCCTTGTGGCTGTTGAACCAAGTGATAGTCACCTTGGATCCTAGGAAGCAGGCCTCCATCCCTTTCTGCGGACTTTCATAAACAACCTTCCGTAACCGAAAAGAAGGAAATTTTGTGCATGGCGCGTGTTGTCGACGGCGCCCTGACGCCCGGCCTCCTAAAAATCATTTTCGTCTCGCGCAATCCGATTTCTCATTTTGTGTAAAGGTAGTTTATTGTTCTTTCCCCAGCGGTCAGCATTTACTGACTAACGTAACCTAGTGGCAAATGAGAGTGGTATAAGGTTCGAATATTTTGTAGACCATTCGCGCGCGTTTACAAAAGTATAAATGGCACTTACCAAACTAACGGAGTCTGCTATGATATATATTTTATATGAAGATCCAGGGTAATTAATTGAAGATACTGAGGGGGGATTCATAGTCTCTATACGAAAGTATGGGGGCGTGATTCAGGTACGTCTCTGTGCCATTTTTCTCATGAGTAATTTACTCCCGGGCTTCGTCCAAATGTTCGGATATCAATCGGACTTAACTGCGTGGTTATTAGTCCGTAGCTTACAAACTACTTAAACTAAGGTAAACTAGCCTAAGGACAACACAAACACTCATGCTCTAGGCGGGATTCGAACCCCCGACGGCGGACGGCCGCGCGCACCGCAGCACAGCGCTCTAGTACGCACGGCTAATCCGCCGCGGCCCGGGTTTCGAACTGTAAGTCGTGTTCACCACTTCATTTCCATTTGTGACGTATGAATCTTTATGTACGTATTCAAGTAAATGGTGTTACAGACCATTTATTCTCAACTATATACTCACAAACTGAAACGACATTTGCACGACATTTTTCAGAAAACATTTCAACTTTGAGTAAAAAAGTATTCATTGCACAAAAGCGTGTAATCAGAATAATTGCTGGAGCTCACCCAAGAGCATCCTGCAGACATTTATTTAGGGATCTAGGGACACTCACTGTAGCTTCACAATATATATATTCACTCATGAAATTTGTTATTAACTATCTGACCCAATTCAAAAGTAATAGCAGTGTGCATAGCTACAACACTAGGACAAAGGATGATATTCACTATTCAAGGTTAAATCTAACTTTGGCTCAAAAAGGGGTGAATTATGCTGCCACAAAAGTCTTTTGTCACTTACCAAGTAGCATCAAAAGTCTGACAGATAGCCAACTAGTATTTAAAAAGAAATTAAAGGAATTTCTGAATGGCAACTCCTTCTACAATGTAGATGAATTTTTAGATAAAACTTAAAAAAAATTCTTAAAATATAGATTGTCAAGTATAGACAAAATTTACTAAACTGACACGTTCCACATCATTACGAAATGTCGTATACATGATCTAAGGAACAAGTATTAATCCAATCTAATCTAATCATACAGTGCAAAAAAGGTGAATACAGCAGATACTGCAAGGTCTGTTGCCAAAAAAAAGAAAAAAAATATGATAATCAAAATATCCACGGGTGTACTGCTGGTCTATAGTGTCCAACGAGCACAATATTTCGGCGATCATACATGTCGCCATCATCGGGTGAACTGACGGACTGAGCTCCTGGAAACGCGCCGGCACGGAGATCCGCACGCTACGGCGGCTCGAAGGGAACTGGGTTCTAGCCCCTTCGAGCCTCCGTGGCGTGCGGATCTCCGTGCCGGCGCGTTTCCAGGAGCTCAGTCCGTCAGTTCGCCTGATGATGGCGACATGTACGATCGCCGAAATATTGTGCTCGTTGGACACTATAGACCGGCAGTACACCCGTGGATATTTTGATTGTCAAATACGCCAGGAGAAACTCAAGAATCTGAAAAATAGGACATTGGTAAATGCATAATGAAAGAAAGTAGATGGTTGTGTAAGAACTGCAACGTCGATTTTTGCATCCCAGGTTTACTATACCAAAATTAATTACATGTGAACCACAGAAGATATCCTCAGTTGAGATACCTACTTACAGAGCTTTTTGTTCTATTTTTTGTGAATAGAGAATGAGTAATTATTGTATTACTCGACAGAGAGGGCAGGGGAATCTATTCTTCTTCGTGGTTGTTATTGGTTTTATCTTCTAATTTTGCCCTCTGTCCGTGTGTCATATTCTAAAATAACAATGTATTCATCTAACATTCTTACGTTTCCCTTTTAAATTAATCAAGAATCATATTCCTGCAACATTTATGCATTTTACAATTCCATTTAAAAGATCTGGTAAATGTCCCAATTCACAGCTAATTACCGGATCGGAAGAGACCAGTGTTTAATGTGCTAGAAGTGTGAAAATCGGCGACGGCGCCAGCATTGGTCATGAGACAGCATATTTCTTCAGTTGCTCGTGGGCTATGAAGTCTAAAGGAACTGGTTCGCCGTTCGGAGATAAGTCGTGGTGTCTCGTCTCGTCCGCATGAATTCACGTTCTTGCAGGAATATCAGGTAACGTGGGCTTGTCGAAAGAGGGGCCAAAAATTAGATGCAGTTACGGATTTTGGTCAATGGCAGCCCATACGTTGACAGAAACATTACTGGTGGCCACCTATGTGGATAGCGTGGGATTTCTTCTCACACCAGACACTTAGTACATGTATTCAGACTGGAGATCGTTGCTTTGAACAATTACTAAGAGCGACATTGTTGTTATGCGGTGTACGCTGTGAGTACTCAGAAAACATTAAATATGGATTTTCCACCATTGGTTCCTACTCTTAATGTAATCGTTTGCGGACTCACTATCACCTAATTAAATAGGACCCCAATGTTTGACACCCTGTCTATTGCCTAGAGTTACAGCCTTCTCCAATATGTTACTTAGTCTGCCCCGGTGCGCTACAGTCGAATGCTAATGAGTCCTCCTTTCTATATTTAAAATATTAAGATACACATTTCTTATGTCTCATTCTCTGTCGCTTGAGCGTTTAGCGTTGTTGTGAGGTTGATCAATCCCATGGGATAATTGGGAATTTGCTCGGGCAATATGGAAACATACTTTCCTCGACAAATTGCTGATGCTAATCCCAGTGAGACTGAAAGAGCAAGATGAGGATGTTTTGAAAGTAATCAGTTGACTCTGAAATCATGGTTTTAAAGTGAACGGGTAGTTAGGGTTTCCAAATATTTTTATATTTATCAATAAAAGTTCTCATTATCAGATTTCAAATGATGGGAGAGAACTGACCTAATTATTTCCGAAATTACAAACATAATATCCTTTACATAAATATCAATATTGATTATCCGAGGTTTGGGGCAAAATTCATAGAAACTTTTTTTTTTCTTGCAGATACCAGTCAGGTTTGAAAATGTGACATATACAGACGAAAGAACAAGGTGTGAACTACATGTGTGGATAATGAATAGCACTGAAATATCTTAACACACTAATTTATTACGGTAGTATACAAGGCAGTATGGGCTTCACGGTGCGAAAGAATGACAAGAGTACACAGAAAGCTGACATGACAAACCTGGGCCTACAGACCTTCAGAGTGGTCCCCTGCGACTACCACCACACGCTGCCAACGATGTGGGAGGCGCGGAATGCCATCTGCCTCAGCATTTGCGGCACCATGTCATCATCATCATCATCATCATTTTCCAACTGCAGTTTCTCGTGTGTGGTGTACAAGTGCTCGCCATCTCCTCCTGTCTTTATACATTTTCTGTACCAGAATGTCTTTCCATTTGTGTCCTTTCTCCTCCACATCTGAACTTACAGTCTCTATCCAGCGTTTCCTTGGTCTTCCCCGTGGTCTTCTTCCTATGAGTTGAGGTTGAAATACTTCTTAGCAGGTCTTTCACTATTCATTCTCATTAAGTGCCCATACCACTGCAGTCTACGTGTCCGTATGATGTTGGTGACAGGAATCTCAATGCCTGCTACTTTACTATTCACCTGATTCCTAATTTTATCCTGTCTGGTTGTTTCATTCATAGTTCTAATGAATCTCATTTCCATTGCCTGAATTCTACTGAGGTCTCTGTTTAGTAGGGTACATGTTTCTAAGCCGTATGTAAGGATTGAAACGAAATAGGTATGGTACATGGTTGCTTTTGCTTTTGTGGCATTTTATCATCCCAGAGAAGATTCCTTATTTGACTGTAAAAACTGGATGCTTTCTGTGTTCTGCTGAGTATTTACTGCTTAACGGTGTTGTCTTTACACATCATGCTTCCTAGGTATTTTAAATGAGAAACAAATTTTACTTTGGCCCCATCTAGAAATATATTTGATGTTGTTCCTTGCCTGTTGATGGTCATTTTTACTGTCTTTGTTTTACTTATCTTTAGTCCGAAATTTTTTAATGTGTTGTTCCAGTCATTCAGTTTCCTCTGTGCTTCAACTTCTGTCTCTCCCCATATCATCAAATCATCGGCAAAAGCAAGGGTATTAGGTTCGCTGTCTATTTTCTTATAATTTTGTCCATTACTATTACAAATAGGAGTGGTGATACGGCACTTCCTTGATAGACACCTCTTTATATTCGAACCCTTCTGATCGTCCGTTGTTTATCTGGACACAACTATAACACTTTTGATATAGCATTTTGACTTTATCAATCAGATACTTTGACACCTTTAGGTTTTCCAAACATTCTCATATATTGCTTCGAGGAACACTGTCATATGCTTTTTCGATGTCTACAAATATAATAAGATTTCTTCCATAATCCCAGCACTTTTCTGTTAGCATTGTTATTGCAAAAATAAGATCCATAGCACCTCGGTCTTTCCTGAATCCATGTTGTTCTTCCTCAAGCAAGGGTTCAACTACCTTTCTAAGTCTTCCTTCTATGATCTTTTCTAACAGCTTCAGTGTGTGGGACAGCAGCGTGATGCCTCTGTAGTTTCCACATTTTCGCCGATTGCCCTTTTTAAACAGAGGGATGATGACTCCTTTAGTCCAATCGTCTGGGATTTTGTTTTCTTCTCAAATCACTGATAACACTCTATGCAGCCAATTTAAGCCTGTTGTTCCTGCTGCTTTTATCATGTCTGAGCTGAGCTCATCAAAGCCTGTAGACTTTCCCTTCCGCATGCTCTTTAATGCTGTTTCCACCTCACGCCGTGTTAATCGGTGTCCATTGGTTTGGGCACCATGTACGGGATGGAGAGAATTAGAGGACCCACTGTACACTCCCGAAATTTCGCCCTATGACTTTGATCTCATTCCAGAGATTAAGGAACCACTATGTAGTAAGCTGTTTGCATCATGTGAGGGCATTGCTAATGCTTTACGGGAACAGGTGACACGATTCATACATGATGCGGCAAATGCTGAAACAGATGTTATTCAGCGCCTCCCATAACGTTGGCAGCGTATGGTGACAGTAGGGCATTACTTTGGGAGTCTGTAGGCCCAGGTTTGTCATGTCAACTGTAAGTGTACTGTGATGTAATTCTTTTACATCGCGTAAGCTATATTGCCCTGTATATTACTGCAATAAATTACCTGTATACTACTGCAATAAATTAGTGTGTTACGATATTTCAGTGCTATTCATTATCACCACATGTAGTTAACACCTTGTAATTTCATCTGTATAAGTCACATTTTTAACAGAACTGCAAGAAATAAATAGTGGCCACGACTTTTGCACCAACCCTCGCGTGACCACTGTTAAGCAATGTTGATACACCGCATCTCCACTACAGGGTATATGAAGCTGAATACAAATTATCCCACTACGGTCGGGGGTTCGAATCCCCCCTCGGGCATGGATATTTGTGCCGTCTGTAGTATAAGGTAGTTTATAAGTAGTTTGTAAGTTTAGGGACTGATGACCCCATAGTTAAGTCCCATAAGCTATACAAACATTTGCATTTTTACAAATCATCTTCGTGTGTTTCCACAAAGTTTTTAACCAAGTGTATTTCATGTTATCAGTTAAACGAGAATTTTTGAAAGGTGTATCGTGGCATCCATATACACTGAAGAGTCAAAGAAATTGGTATAGGCGTGCGTATGCAAACACAGAGATTTGTAAACACTCAGAGGACGGCGCTGCGCTCGCCGACGCTTATATAGAACAACAAGTGTCTGGCTCAGACGTTAGATCGTTCACTGCTGCTACAATTGCTGGTTATCACTATTTAAGTGAGTTTGAGCGTGGTGTTATAGACGGCGCATGACAGATGGGACACCAGCATTACCGAGGTAGCGATGAGGTGGGGATTTTACAATACGACCATTTCAAGAGTGCACCGTGAATATCGGGAATCCTGTAAAACATCAAATCTCTGACATCGCTTCATCAACGACTGAACTGAATTATTGAGCGAGAAGAAGTCAACCCATCCGCAAATTGCCGTAGATTTCAGTGCTGGGCCATCAACAAGTGTCAGCGTGGGAACCATTCAACGAAACATCATCGATGTGGGTTATCGGAGCCGAAGACCCACTCGCGTACCCTTGCCGACTGCTTGACAAAAAGCTTTTTGCCTCACCTGGCCTCGTCAACACTCACATTAGGCTACTGACAACTGAAAATACTTTGCTTGTATGTCGAGTCTCGTTTCCAGCTGCATAGAGCGGATGGACGTGTACGGGTATGTAGACAATCTCATCAATCCATAGACCCTTCATGTCAACAGGAGACTGTTGTCGGAGGCTCTGTAATGATGTGGGGCGTGTGCAGTTGGAATTATATGGGACTCCTGATACATCAAGACACGACTCTGGCATATGACACGTACGTACGCATTCTGGATGATCACCTGCATCCACCCATCTCCATTGTGCATTCCGATGAACTAGTGCAATTCCAGCAGAACAATGCGACGCTCCACACGTCAAGAATTGCTAATAAGTGGCACTAGGAACAGTTTTATTACTGTAAACACCTCGCTAGTCGCCAAGCTCTGCATAAATGAACATATTGAGCAGATCTATGATGATCCACGAGGTGCTACAGAAGAGATCTCCACCCCCTCTAACTCTTAAGGATTTATAGATAACTCTGCAGAATTCACGGTGTCAGTTCCCTGCAGCATTACTCCACACATTAGTCGGTCCATGCCACGTCGTGTTGCGGCAGTTCTGCGAGGTCCCTACGCGGTATTAGGCAGGTGTACACGTGTATCTACATCTACATGCATACTCCGCAAGCCACCTGACGGTGTGTGTCGGAGGATACCTTGAGTACCACTATCGGTTCTTCCTCCTATTCCAGTATAGTATTATTCGCGGAAAGAAAGATTGTCGGTATGCCTCTGTGTGGGCTCTAATCTCTTTGATTTTATCCTCACGATCCGATCCTGAGATATATGTAGGAGGGAGCAATATACTGCTAGACTCCTTGGTAAAGGTATATGTTCTCGACACTTCGACAAAAGCCCGTACCGAGCGTCTGTCTTGCAGAGTCCTCCACTGGAGTTTATCGATCACCTCCGTAACGGTTTCACGAATACTAAATGATCCTGTAACGAAGTGCGCTGTTATCCGTGGATCTTCTCTACCTCCTCTATCCAACCCCACCTGGTACGGATCCCATACCGGTGAGCAGTATTCAAGCAGTGGGCGAACAAGTGTACTGTAACCGTCTTCCTTTTTTTCGGACTGCATTTCCTTAGGATTCTTCCAATGAACCTCAGTTTGGTATCTGCTTTACAGACGATTAATTTTATATGGTCGTTCCATTTTAAATCACTCCTTAATGCTTACTTCCAGTAATTTATGGAATTAACTACTTCCAGTTGCTGACCTGCAATAGTGAAGCTAAATGAGAAAGGATCTTTCTTTCTATGTATTCGCAGCACATTACACTTGTCTACATTGGGATTCAATTGCCATTTCCTGCACCAAGCATCAATTCGTTGCAGATCTTCCTGCATTTCAATACAATTTTCCATTATTAAACCCTCTCTATATCCTACAGCATCATCCGCAAAAAGCCTCACCTCAGTGAACTTCCGATGTTATCCAAAAGGTCAATTATATATACTGTGAATAGCTACGGTCCCACGACACTCTCCTGTGGCAGACCTGACATCACTTTTACTTTGGAGGTCTTCTCTCCATTGAAAATGACATACTGCGTTTTGTTATCTAGGAACTCCTCAATCCAGTCACACAATTGGTCCGATAGACCATATGCTCTTACTTTGTTCATTAAACGACTGTGAGGAACTGTATCAAACGCATTGCGGCATTTACCTGAGAACCCGTGTCTATGACCCTCTGAGTCTTGTGGACGAACAGCGCGTGCTGGGTTTCACACGATCGCCTTTTTCGAAACCCATGCTGATTTCTGCAGAGCAGATTTCTAGTCTCCAGAAAAGTCATTATACACGTATATAATACGTGTTCCAAAATTCTACAACTGACCGTCGTTAGAGATATAGACCTATAGTTCTGCACATCTGTTCGACGTCCCTGCTTGAAAACGAGGATGACCTGCGCCGTTTTCCAATCTTTAGGAACGCTGCGCTCTTCTAGAGACCTACGGTACACCGCTGCAAGAAGGGGGACAAGTTCCTTCGTGGAATCTTGCAGAATATAGTCGTGTTCAATTAACATGAGTGTGCGAAAACGTTTTTGGAATCAAGATGAAAAAAAGGAAAAAATGCCAAGGATTATCTTTTAATTTTATTTCTTTATTTTCTTCAGGAAGACTGATGCTCTTCGGTCGTTTGTTCATGTTCGTTCTGGGTTTTTCGTTGAGAATCTTGCTCAGTTTTTATTACAGATGGCGTTGAGCCCTCTTTCTTTTCCTCTCTTGTCATTGGTCCTTCGGTTTGATCGGTCCTTTGTGGTCGTTGGTTTTTGTTTTATTTTGATCGATTCGCAGTTGACTCAGTTTTTTCGTTACAGAGGGCGTCGAACCCTCTGACCGAGCACGCTGAGCTATCACGTCACCAACCCTCTAACCGAGCGCGCTAAGCCACCGCGCCGGCAAGTTTCGTACATCAAAATCTATTTCACCGCCCATTACGCTATGCCCAACAGCTGCGAGAGTAATCCGTCATTCTCGTACCATCGATGGCCTGTGCTACCTGCTAACATGGCATTTTTAGACATTAGATTATAATTCATTGTCCTAAGAACGACGTGTTTTTAACCATTTCATTGCGCCATTGCTTTGAAATGACAAAGCCTGAGTTATAATAAGAAAATCATTAAATATACAACACAATATGGCGTATGCAAAAGACAGTTTCTGGCAAGGATTCGGGCGGCGGATGTCACATGACTGATTTCCGACCATCATATGTGCGCTATGTTCCTTTTAGACTATAATGATTCGTAAGCAGTACAGGCAAAGAAAATGAACTTACAACAAATTACCAAATCCAGACAGTAAACTCAAATATCAAATCATTTTGTTAAAGTTGTTTGTTAAAGTACGGTCAGAAAGAATATTACGTGTTGGGTGCATAGATATTATCACAATGTAGAGTCGTAATTGTATCGTCCATATTTTTTTATTATTTATATATTTATTATTTTTTCCGAAATGTTTGCAAAAAAATCACAAATGTAAAATGGGCCGTAAAACAGGACAGTGCGTTTTTCTTTTTCTTTTCTTTTTTTTTTTCTTTTTTCTTTATCTCCGGTAACATTTTTTGTACAGCAGCCACGGATTTTCTTAAAACCTATTGACTGTCTCTTTTGCTTTATTCTGAGGCTTTGTTGTTACAATATTTGGCAAGTCTGAAACGTCGATTGTCTTGTTCATGTTCAATCCTTCTATCATGTACACGTACTGCGACCTTTGCTAGATCACTATAAAAATTTCAACAAGTTAGGCGTGTATTTCGCATCACTGTGAACTTCAGATTACACGAAACTTGCGGAGAAGGTATATTTCCCTGTATAAATAACATGAGTAGTTATTAATTTGCATGGTATTTACTGAATGGTCAGTTTATTTCATACAACAGTTAGTAATTCAAAATTAATTACTCTACTCAATAAAAAAATGTCCGGTTTTTCAGTGAATGCCATTGTATGATACGAAAATGGTTACATGTAATTGTATAAAACTTCCTCCTAGAATCAGTACATTTATTACTTACTAGAAATACAGCGTAAAAATAATTTCTTTCTTGAGATAACTAGTGAAATAAAAGATAAATTTCTGTAATTTTCGTCACTGTGGGCACTAGCTGGAAGTGCTTTTGGACAACATGCTCATTTTGGTATTATTATTTAGTGAACTTGAATTATAATGCACGCTGCATTAGTTTCGTATCTCTGTTACTACATTTTTCTAAGATAAAAATTAACTCCTACTTCAGGAAGATGTACTGGACTTACACTGCAACTTTACCCTCAATATGATCCGTTATACTCTCTTCTGTGTTGAAGTGCGACATGATGTTCAACATGGTGCCCACTGCAATATATAAATACTACACATCGTTTAGTGATTTTCTTTTTTCAAAACATCACTGTCCACTGTATGCTTAAATATCTGCCACTGCACAACATTTGAATTTTGCAGTCCAGAATCCGAATTGTTCCACACTCTGATTTTCTCTACATTGAAGTTAGTCTTTTGAAGAATATTTGACACAAAACCTTTTGTTATTGCCTTATTCTTTCTTCATTCATGTAGGTGGCTTTTGTTTCTATCATTTTAAATGCTTTTTCTGATTTGTACATTGACTGTTTCATTGAATTGCCATAATCATCTAATATATAAAGCAGAGTGTCCGTATGTTTGTACGTGTTGCATACAAATCTACAGTTTTGTTCCTATATTTATGAAATTTTGTACACGTAAGCTTCAATCCATGAGGACGGTCGCCGCAAGTGTAAGAATCACTTACGATAAATAGTTCGCCAGATATGACGTCATAAACAATGAGATGTGCGAAAAACTGCTGCTGCATTTTGCGACAATGCTGCTCATTTTCTCCTAAACCATTGGAACGATTTCAACCAAATTTGGTACACACATTCCTTACCATGAGTTAACAATTGCCGCAGGGTTAAGAATCACATACGACGCATGGTGCAGGAGATACAGCGTCATAAACAGTAGGAATCGCAAAAAATGCCACATAATGCGGCGAGACTTTCGAAATACACAGTATGAGAATGACAGTACTTAGCGACTTGCAATAAACTTTAAACATAATTTCAAACCTTTATTAAACTTTTTCTCGCTGGCAACCATAGTAAAATGATGAAAGGAAAAACGTTTCTCGCTTACTACTTTTCCGCTGTTTATGGAGTAACACTACGGCTCTCGGTATGACGTTACAATTTATAATTTGAACACTACAAATTGTAGCGACAGGAAATTTTACAGACAGTATACACATGTATAATTGAATGTAGCTTCTAAATTGTATCACATTCCGACTCGTAGTTGATGAGTTATGAGCACATAAACAGTAATATTCATGGAAAACCGCCCCATCACGCACAAAGTTTTGATCTATTACTTGTTTACTACTAATTGTATTCCCAAGCGATTTTACAGACACACAGCCCTTATAGAAATGAATATATACCTGAAAAATGGCAGAAATAAACACATAAATACCCGGGCAACGCCGGGTTTTCAGCTAGTTTCCTATATCAAGATGTCATGAAGACAAAATTTGTGCATTTCCGAACAATCTTTTTACGTGGGTAGTGTTTATATGTTATTTTACTTATCATTTACGTCCTGTTGCGTGTCCCTGGTGGAATTATTTTCTCCTACTCTTATGTATACTGTTTGCACACCGTTTGTTATACAATTTTTCTCTAACTTCTTTTTTACACACGTACTTTTCATAGGGCATTACTTTAGCAGGAGATTACATCTTCCTACTCATTAAGAGGTAATGAATTGACGTCGTTGCTGACTTGTTGGTCGTTTTTCATCTACATCTACATCTATACTCTGTAAATCACATTTAATTGCCTGTCAGAGGGTTCATTAACCACTTTCATAACCTTTCTCTACCATTCAATTCTCTAATAGCGCGCGGGAAGAAAGAACACGTAAATCGTTCCGTTTTCGATCTGATTTCTCTTATTTTATTGTGATATTCATGTCTCCATATGTAGGTGGGTGCTAGAAAAATATTTTCACATTCAGAAGTAAAATTCGTTGATTGAAATTTCGCAAATAGAATTCGCCGCAAGGAATAACGTCGTTCTTTTAATGATTTCCACCTCACATCTCGCAACATTTCCGTGACGCTTTCCCCCCCTGTAAAGTGACAAAACAAAACGAGCTGCCCTTCTCTGAACCTTCTCGATGTCTTCCGTCAGTCCCACCTGGTGAGGGTCCCTCATTGGGCAACAGTACTCCAGGAGGAATGCACAAGTGTGATGTAGGCAGTCTCTTTGGTGGGGCTGTTGCATCTTCGAAGCGTTCTGTCAATGAAACGTAACCTTTGGTTCGCCATCCCCACAATATTTTCTATGTGTTCTCTCCAGTCTAAGTCGTTCGTAATTGTAACTCCTAGGTATTGCGCAGAATTTACGACCTTAAGGTTTGACTGATTTATCGCGTAATTGATGTTAGCGGATTTCTTTTAGTGGTCATGTGTATTACTTCACACTTTTCTTTATTTAGTGTATATTGCCAATTCTCCCACCATGTAGAAATTTTGTCTAATTCGCTTTGTAGTTGCTTTTGATCCTCTGTTGACTTCACTAACCGATAAACGACAGCATCATCCGCGAACGGTCTAAGGGAGCTATTCAGATTGTCTCCTAAATCGTTTATAAACACAAGGAGGAGTAGGGGACCTATAACGATTCCCTGGGAACGTCAGATATCACTTCTGTTTTACTCGATGACCTACCGTCAATTACTACGAACTGTGTCCTTTCTGATAGGAAATCGTGAATCCAATCGCATCTTTGGGGCGATATTCCGTAAGCACGCAATTTCAGTAGAAGCCGCTTGTGATTTACAGTGTCAAAAGCTTCCGGAAATCCAGAGATATGGAATCGATTTGAGATCCCTTGTCGATGGCACTTACCATTTTATGTGAATAAAAGGCAATCTGTGTTTCGCAAGAGTGGGACTTTCTGAATCCGTGTTGACTAGTGGTTAATAGGTCGTTCTCTTCGAGGTAGTTCATAATATTCGAACAAAGTATATGTTACAAAATCCCACCGCATATCGACGTCAATGAGATTGGCCTGTAATTTTGGGGATCATTTCTATTGCCTTTCTTGAACATTGGGCAATTTTCAAGTCTTTGGGTACGGATCTTTCGTTGAGTGATCGGTGGCATATGATAGCTAACTATGGAGCTATTGCATCAGCATACTCTGAGAGGAATCTATTTGGTATACAATCTGGCCCGGAATTTTTTTTTGTTTGTTTTTTGTTTAATGACTGAAGTTCTTTTACTACTCCAGGAACACCTACTTCTAAGTTTCGTATGCTGGCAGCTGTTCTAGGACTGAATACTGGAGTGTTCACTTCGTCTTCTTTGGTGAACGAATTTCGGAAAGCTGTGTAGCTGTGTTTAGTAATTCTGCCTTAGCAGTATTACCATTGCTATCGCGTAGTGAAGGTATAGTTTGTGTTTTGCCGCTAGTGTACTTCACATATGACCAGAATTTCTTTGGATTTTCTGCAAGATTACGAGATAGGATCTCGTTGTGGAAACTACTATAAGCTTCTCGCATTGAAATCCGCGCTATGTTGCGAGTTTCTGTAAAAGATTGCCACTCTTGGGGATATTGTGTCTTTTTAAATTTTGCATGCGTTTTACTTTGCTTCTGCAACAGTGATCTGACCTGTTTTGTGTGCCACGGGGGTCCACCCCCTCTTTTATTAATTTATTTGGTATACATTTCTCGATTGCTGCTGATATTATGTCTTTGAAAGTAAGCAAGAACAGATATACACTCGCATTTTTGGTTTGGAAAGACTGAAGACTATCACTCAGGAAAGCGTAAAGGGAATTTTTATCTCCTCTTTTGAATTCGTTTACTTTTGGTGCATTTGGATATTTCGATATTCTGTCTCGCTACTACAACTCTGTTCGCTAATCCCTGTATCTGTTTTGATGCCCTTTACTAGCTCATGATTATTTTTTCTTGTATTTGGGATTGGGGTGGAGGGGTGGCGCTGATTTTGAATATTTCGTGAGACTTAGTGTTGTATCTCATATAAGAGAACCTGCAGGTATTGTTTTGTGTGTGTGTGTGTGTGTGTGTGTGTGTGTGTGTGTGCGTGTGCGTGTGTGTGTGTGTGTGTGTAAAAAGAGAGGGAAGGAGTGGTAACAAACTGGGGACTGACAATCGGACGTAATTAGAAATTTCAGTGTTTCATTCTGAGGAGAAAGTCTTTCTGTAATTCATGTAAAATTACAAATAGTGGTTTGTTGCACAGTGTTGTTTTTTCATACAAGACTTCCTTTCCTTCTGTAATTACTTGGTTGATGTGTTATCTATATTCTACTAGCTGAAAAACCGGCGCTGCCCGGGTATTTATTTATTTATTCCAGCCATTTTTCAGTTATATATTCATTCGTATAATGGCTGTGTGCCTGTAAAATCTCTTTGGAATATAATTAGTAGTAAAGAAGTTACAGATTAAAACTTGGTACGTGATGGGGTGGTTTTCCATGAACGTTGCTGTTTATGTGCTCATATCACATGAAATATGTGTCGTACTGTGATACAATTTAGAAAGTACACTCATCTATATGTGTGTATACTGTTTGAGAAATTTCCTGCCGCTACAATTTGTAGTGTACAAATTATAAATTGTAACGTCATACCTAGAGCCGTAGTTTTACTCCATAAACAGCGGAAAAATAGTAAGCGAGAAACTTTTTTTCTTTCATCATTTTACTATGGTTGCTAGCGAGAAAAAGTTTAATAAAGGTTTGAAATTATGTTTAAAGTTTGTTGCAAGTCGCTAAGTACTGTTATTCTCATACAGTGTATTTCGAAAGTCTCGCCGCATTATATGGCATTTTTTTGCGATTTCTATTGGTTATGACGTAGAATCTTTTGAACCATGTGCCGTCGGTGATTCTTAACCATGCAGCAATTGTTACCTCATCGTAAGGAATGTGTGTACCAAATTTGGTTGAAATTGGTCCAATGGTTTAGGAGAAAATGAGCAGCATTGTCGCAAAATGTAGCAGTTTTTCGCGCATCTCATTGTTTATGACGTCATATTTCGTGAACAATATATCGTATGTGATTCTTACACTTACGGCGAGCGTCCTCATGGATTGAAACTTACGTGTACATTCATAAAGATTGGAACAAAACTGCAATTTGTATGCAACACGTACAAATATACGGACACTCTGCTTTATATAGTAGATAGTTTTTGATAGGGATTGTCATTCTCTGAGTATCTTATGATCAGTTTCAGAGTTATTCGTATGTTATAAGTCTTCTATGAGATGGCCTGACAAGGTGGAGTGTATATTGTCATATTTTAATGCTTCGGGACGTTCAGAATACCTAATTTGAAAATTTCGACTTTTCTTACGTCTGTAGACAGATAGGCTACAGCGTTAGAGAAATTATTTCACATCAGACATGTTTCTCTTTTTATTTATAAAGAATCTTTGTGGTTCTGTAAATACCTATACATAGGTTTGTACAATTCGTTCTTCATTTATAGATAAAACACAATTTTCAAATTTTTCTGGATGTTCTGCTGTTTTTCAATTGATGTGTAATTTACTTACGGTGTTATTGCCTCTTCCTTACTGATGTTTTTTTCTTCAGTCTTGTTTACTTCGGTAGGCCAGTTTATAATGTGTGTTATTGTTTGATTTCGGCAAATTACGCAGATTTTTTTCTCGCATTTGTTTCTTATCGTTTGTTACCGCTACACTTTTTCTAAACTGCATGAAGTTTGCACATAACCCGTTTTTTTTTAATGCCATTCCGTTTGTTTTTCACTTCACCACAGCATCACTATGTCGGTTTTGCCTGTTCAGTTTTTCGTGTGGCTTGTGAGTGTTGCCAACATTTTATTTTTACTTGTGTATTCATTTATTTATTTAGGACTTCTTTTTGTAAATACATCTTCTTTCTGAATGTGAAGAAGTTATGTTCCGCTATAATTCTTAGGAATTCTGCTCTTTTACTTCCAGCATTTCTTGTGTTGCCTTGTTTATACTTGCACCGAAAATATTGCGGAAATGGAAAGTGCGATAGATGTGTGGTTTTCACAGAATGCTTTGGTAGTCAGGGATACTATTTGTAGCCAACAAACAGATTGTAATATTACTTAGAAAGTGTATTTTTATGCAAACATACAGTTTTTTAAATGGAACAATGCCTGTAAACATTAAGAAACTAAAAGTACGGTGCACTAGAATATCAGTAGTGTTTGTTGCAGGATTATAGTGCAAGTCGTTTACGAGATATCGTCTATCTTAACGTTCCCACACCGACACTTGAACGATACTTGTCGTAACAAACACTAAAGAACAACACAAGTGCGTACACAAGTTTGTGGATTCCAACCAGTAACGCGACAAATGACCAAATGTTTTCAAAATGACCACCGGCAGCAGAAATACACGCTGTCAGTCTGGTATGGAACGACCGCTGCACACGTGTTAGCATTTCAGCGGATATGTCCGAGTAGGCTGCAGTAATACGTCGTTGCATATCATCGGGTGTGGTTGGTGTGTCCTTGTAGATAGCATCTTTCAGCTTTCAAAATCAAATGTTCAAATGTTTGTAAAGCTTATGGGACTTAACTACGGGGTCATCAGTCCCTAAACTTACAAACTACTTATGAACTACCTACAACTAAGGACGGCACAAATATCCATGCCCGAGGGGGGATTCGAACCCCCGACCGTAGTGCCCGTGCAGAACGTGACTGGAGCGCCTCAGTCTCCTCGGCCACCGCGGCCGGCCTTTCAGCTTTCCCCACAGAAAAAAGTCCAATCCATCGATTTGTGAACAATTCATGAAGACATGATGTAGTAATTCGCGCACTATGGGCTGGACAACCATCATGTAGGTACCATAGATCCTAGTCTGCAGAGGAACGTCTTCTAACATTCGTGGAAGATGGTCTGTTAGAAAGCTGCGATACTTATGTGCGGTCAGTTTTCCACCTATGAAATACGGGCCTATGAGCAGCTGGTTCACTATCCCACACCACACGTTTACACTCCATGGACGCTGACAGTCCACCTGTCGAAGCCAATAGAGATTGTCAGCAGACCAATAGTGCATGTTTCTGCGGTTTACCTGGCCATGATTGGGAAATGTGGCTTCATCACTAAACAAGATACATGGTACATCTGGAGTATCCTGTCGTAAAGCCCATCTACAGAACCTAACACGATTCTCAAAATCGTTTCTATGCAGCCCTTGATGGAGAGAGATGTGGTAGGGATGGAACCTATGTCGCTGGAGTATGCGTAGGACACGTGCCTGACTCATGCTACTTCCTCATGCGATTGCGCGGGAGCTGACAGGCGGATCAAATGCAACAGTAGCAAGAACATCAATTTCCTCCTCGTCTGTCGTCACTTGCTTGCTTTTGTTACGTTGTCTCTATGCTACACTACCACTTACACGTAATTGCTTGAATAGGTTGATGAATAATTTACGAGATGGGTGACGTCTGTTGGGATATCTTGCCGCATACATCGTATAAGAACGAACGGCATTCTTCGTACACTCTCCATACACCACGAGCATGTCGGCTTTTTCTGCATTGGTAAAACCCATCGTACACTCACGACCTACCGCTTGGACTGTTACACGCTAACTGACTAGCCAGCCGCAGTGCAATCAAGGAACACACAAGCACGCTGTAAGAAAACATAACATCATCGTACCTAGCAACTATGCGGGTTGACTGGTACACGCAAATGTCGGTGTGGGGAACGTTTCAAAAGACGATATCTCGTAACGACTTGCACTAGAATCCTGCAACAAACACTACTAATATTCTAGTGCACCCTACTTTTAGTTTCTTAATGTCTACAGGCATTGTTCCATTTAAAAAACTGTATGTTTGCATAAAAAATACACTTTACAAATAATATTACAATATGTTTTTTGGCTAAAAATACTACCCCTGACTACCAATCCATTCTGTGAAAACAGTAAATCAATCGCACTTTCCGTTTCCGCAATATTTGCGGTGCAAGTGTTAGGTGATTCACCCTGTATATCTGTTCTTTTCTCACTGATTCTTTCTGTGATTGGCACACTTGTGTACATGGGACATGATGTCGAATAATACAACGGTAGCCGTTTTGCAGATTAGGGTTTTTGTGTGAAAGTGCACAGTTTCACAAATGCTACACAGATAACGTATTTTTTTCCGGAAATTCCAAAATTGTTTGTTCATGACAAAATTGCAGATGATACGGTGTCAGAATGAGGAAAAGAGGCATAAAAGCCGCTTGATATACATTTATTTTCATTAGCAATGCAATTTTGGGGTGAACAGACTAAACAAAATACAAATAGGCATAACATGAGTACACGACAATGAACTTTGTTTAATATTTTACAGAGATAAAATAGACTCTCAGAAGATGACAATGACCTATGGATGGGTAGCTAAATAAATAATTATAACGTCTTTTTGAGTTATGTGACGTTAAAAGTGTAAAATTTTAAATCGCCAACACGGAACAATCTCAAACACGATATTTAAATCCTAAAAAGATAATTTGACGTTATTACTCTGTAAGGAGCAACCTTGTAGCAGAGTACATAGAAAGGACAGCTGATGAGAGACGTGGCAGAGAATAATCAGCAACATAAGACAGTAGCTGGTCTAACGTCTTGTGTGTGTGTGTGTGTGTGTGTGTGTGTGTGTGTGTGTGTGTGTGTGTGCAGACCTCTTTATTTGTTTGGCCAAAAAAAAAAAAAAAAAAAAAAAAAAAAAAAAAAAAAAAAAAAAAATGTTCAAATGTCTGTAAATCTATCGGACCAAACTGCGTGGTCATCAGTCCGTAGATTACAAACTTCTTAAACCTAGGTAAACTAACCTAAGGACAAACACACACACACCCATGCCCCAGGGAGGACTCGAACCTCCACGGCGATCAACCGCGCGCTCCGCAGCGAGGTGCTTCAGACCGCTCGGCTACTCCACCGCGGCTTTGTTTGGCACCCGTCGTCTGTACTCTCAGTAACATCAGTTATGGCTCTTTCTTGAATTCAAGTTGTTAACTTCCTCTCAGTTCATACCATTCCCTTCTGTCTCCCATAGAGCATTATTTTTTCTTCTGTACTATCAAATGAACCCCAAAATGGATTCTAATGGTTTACAGGCGTCATGTGTCCTTAAAACAAATTGGTTCGGTCCAGTGTTTCCTGTAACAACAACTACTGCCGAAGGCATGTAGGTGACGAAATAATGGAGTAGGCTTTAATTGTCCACTGGCTATAGTGGCACCCCACAGATAGTCTAATACAGACACTAAAGTCACTTGTAAGAGGACATTGAGTGCAGAAGTTGATGTGAGTGTTTTTGGTTTCACAAATTTATGAGAATGAGCAAGTACTGAGAAGATGAGTGTCGATTTTAATAGTGGAAGATGACTTTGTGGTGCAGCATTACTTCACAATATTTCTTAACCTAGTACGAGGCGCGACCAGAAAGTAAGTTCCATTTGGTAATAAAATGAAATTGTTCACAGATGCAGAAGAAATTTTTACTGCACAAAATTCTACAACTCCTAAACTACTTTTCCACATAACTGCCGAAATTTTGCAGGCATTTGTCATAGCGTGGCACCAGGTTTTGTATACCTTTTTCATAGAAATCTGCCGCCTGTGCCTTCAACCAGTTGGAAACAGTTTCTTTCAGCTCGTCGTCATTGGTGAAGTGATGACCGCCAAGGAAAGACTTGATATGTCCTGGATCTTGTCATCAATCGCGTGAACCAGTTCTTCTGTAACCAAAGGTGGGCGTCCACTTCGTTCTTCATCGTGCACATCACTACGCCCGCCATTGAACTGTCGGACCCATCTTCTCACCATCGAATCACTCATCGCATTTGGTCCGTAAACATCGCAAATTTGCCGATAAATTTCACTTCGTTTCACTTTCCTCGCATTCAGAAACCGAATCACCGACCTGATTTCACAGGCGGTGGGATTTTCAATCAACGCCGACATTTCAAACAAGCGCAACAAAGCGTACGTAACTGACAGCGATCTCCAAATGGCGCACGTTCTTCTCCTTGATACACATCGTCTACAGCGCAAGTGCGGATCTGCAGTCGCAGCGCTGTAGCGGAGATAAATTGAAACGGAACTTACTTTCTGGACGCGCCTCGTATTTTGAAACACTGTGTATGTTACCTCACATAATTTATCAATGATGTAACTACCACTATATTTTATAAATCGGACAGTTTGTACGGGCGATATATTTTTCAGTAACGTAACATCGCACATACGAGTTGACTCGATTAACAAAACGTACTTTTTCTGTAAAATAACAAACAGTTACAAATTACTTATACAGTATATCAAAATACTTAAGTCTCTATTATCTTTCCATTGATTTATAATACTACGTAAATATTCAACAATAGAATGGTTAACGACTATGAGTCTGATGTGCAACATTTTTTGTACCTCCACGATAACGAAACACAGACAGACATGGCTGCGTCTTAAATAACTATAAATAGAGTCTCATCGTCGTGACAGCAAAACTGCTCAAGTGAATAGCGCCGGTAACGTCTGTACCTGACACTTATCAAACACCAAAGTGCTCTCACTCCTACTCACTCTCTCGTTCTCTCTCTCTCTCTGTCTCTCTCTCTCTCTCTCTCTCTCTCTCACTCACTCTCACTCTCTCTCCACTTATTTTTTGTTGCGCTCTATTATCTCTGTTTCTCTCTGCCGTTTTGCGTGGTTTAAATTTTTATGTTTTGTAGTAGAAATAAAAGCATAGTATAAATATTACAATTCTGCTACCAGCAACAAAACTTGTGTGTGCACCTGTATAACAAGCATAGCTAGTAGCTTACACTTTCCGTTCTCTGTAAACACTGTACACATTTGAGTACGTCGTCTCGATTTATGTTTTGTTGTATTTTAACTGCAATTTCGTATCATAAATGCACTTTTTTGTGTTTCTCATGTTGCAGAAAGGGCGCATTACGAAGTTACTGTTCGCACTGCAAACCTAACAGCTCTGCGGGAAACCTACAGCTCGTCTGTCGAATTGGTCTTGCGTTCACGTGTAAGTGAAAATATATTTTAATCGCTGTTGTTTAATTGAATTTATCTGTACTCATTAAATTCATTAATATTATTATTTAGATTATAGCATGATCTTTAAAGGTTTTCCGTAAATGAATTTGTATTTTTACCTCGTTATGATATGTTAAGAACATGGCTTTTTTTCTTAATGTATCGGATTCATTTACTCAATACTGAGAACATACCAGTCAAAATATTTCAGAATATTAGACGCAAAACTTCGTATAACTGCCTTCATAGGATTTTTCGTGTTAACCCTCGTGTAGGGAAGAATACCACATCGATGTGATAATGAAGATGCAGCAAAAATATGTTTTAATGTTTCTGACTTCATTACCAGTAATTTTATTGTACAGTCAGTAATGGCTTCAAGTTTTAGAATCACGGAATATAACAAGTGCACCTTTCGATTTGTAATTGTATTATGGCCCTCTGCGTCGTCTTCGCGTCAGTATAGAGTCACACACCTATTATGACACCCCTTATGTTATTAATCTGTCTAGCATTCAAAGGCAACTAGGTTCATAGATTTAAATTCTCGGAAGTATTTTTGTCATTATCGTTTCAGTGAATTACGTCATTCTAATTTCTGATCGTTGCGTTAAGACGCACGGCGCATTCCTAGTAACGCCTGTATCTCCATAATTGCTTCTAAAATTGTATGTTGTAAAGTATTAATTTGACTCTCTTATCAGTTGTACATATCGCATCGACATCTGTATCGGGCTCGAGAGCGCACTTTCGACCCCCTGTATCTTCGTTGTGGATACACCTAGATGCCTTAATTTTCGGTGACCAAGAGTACCCACAACAAATTATGCTGTTTTACAGCTTAAAGTTTATGAAATGTAGGTAGTCGAAAATCGCTACTTCTGTCACTCACTCACCAATCATCAAAATTATAAGGCACTTCTAGCAGATATACAAACGTCAAATATTGTATTTAGATACTGTTTAGCCTGTACCAATCCCGTTTTCGAACACATATCAAATGTTCAATTTTTTTTAATCTATCGGACTTAACTTCTAGGTTATCAGTCCATAGCTTACAAACTACTTAAACTAAGGTACACTAACCTAAGGGGGGACTCGAACCCCCGACGGCGAAGGCCGCGCGCACCGCAACACGGCGCTCCGGTACGCACGGCTAATCCGCCGCGGCTGAACACATTTCCGCTTGACTAAACAGTGTGTGCTATTTTGTCACAATTTTGTTTCCTGATAAGACACTGCCGTAGCGTTCGCGAGATGGCAGCTTCTAATCCCGGTGTGGTATTTTTGTTCTTTTTGTTTTCCAGGTTTTCCTTTTAACCTAGCCGTCATCTTTCTACGATGTGAGGATTTGTCATAAATGGCATGTGATTCGAAGTGCACCTTAAACTGTAGGTGGAATCAGTGCACTGATGGACTCTTTCGTGTTCACATACGGTCAACTGTTCCTAGCACGCCGGCCGCGGTGGCCGAAGGGACTGAGGCGCTCCAGTCACGGTCTGCACGGCCACTACGGTCGGGGGTTCGAATCCCCCCTCGGGCATGGATATTTGTGCCGTCCTTAGGATAAGCTAGTTGATAAGTAGTTTGTAAGTTTAGGGACTGATGACCCCGTAGTTAAGTCCCATAAGCTATACAAACATTTGAACTTTTTTTTTTTTTTTTTTTTTTTTTTTTGTTCCTAGCACCTTCCAAAGTGAAAATCTGGACGGATTACATCTAACGATTGTCGACGTAATTAGTATAGTCTATTGTCTGCAATGGCTAAATATAATACACCAAGACGCATTTGTAGGAATTTTATGAAAACAACTGACAAAAGTAAAAGAAAAATTTGAAATATCGTTAGGAAAATGGAGCGCATGTCCTTCAAATACTACGTTATATGACAAGTTAAGAGTTCTTCTGCGAAAATCAGAGAACAGGAATAACCAATCCCCTGGGGCACAGCCCACTGTCTCATGACCACCAGCCAGTTAGCTACGCTGTCGTAGCCTCCGCCCCCCTAAACTTTGAAGGGTTGTAGCTCCCAAACTAACAGTGATAGGAATGTAGTTTAAATTGATTTGGACGCAGCTGGTTTCAACGAATCCAATGCACGACAGAAAAAAACTATAGTTCCATTTAAAAAATTATATCTTTGTGCTGTAACTCTTTGGAAAATGATACAATAAACTATGTTCATAGCTCCGCAGAAAGTGTAACATTTCTTGTGTTGACCTACCGCATATAATTTCCCGTCACCTATTATTTTATAAGCTACAGAGGCAAACACACTTAGTGAAACACCCTGTATATAAGTACAAATATGCGTTTATAATCCAGCTGCGTCATGCTGCAGGACAATTGCATTGATGAAAAGATAAATCATAAAAAAATCGCGTATCGAAAGCTCGATGTGCTAAACGCAAGAAATTGAATATACTACAAAGATGTGAGACAGAAAAAAGACGTGAGACCACGCCACTGCACGCTCGCTTAAATGAGAAGATGAAACTTAACAAACGAGTACTGGAAGCTCGACACGCTATACGCAAGAAAAAAAAAAGTTCAAATGTTTGTTAAGCTTAAGGGACTTAACTGCAGGGCCATCAGTTCCTAAACTTACAAACTACTTATCAACTACCTTATTCTAAAGACGACACAAACATCAATGCCCGAGGGGGGATTCGAACCCCCGACCGTAGCGGCCGTGCAGACTGTGACTGGCGCACCGCAGACCACTTGGCCACGGCGGCCGGCTATACGCAAGAAATTTGCTTTACTGCGAAGATGTGAGGCAGAAGCTGAGAGCGTACTGAACAAAGTAATGAAACCAGTAACTCAACCGCTACAGACATTGATTCAAGAGAGTCACCAGCTCAAGCCTGGAGTTGTGGTTTAAAGAGAATGAACTTGAAGACATTGATGAGAAACGTGAATTCATAAAACCAGATGACACAGTTCTAGTCGCAAAAGAAGAACAAGAAGAAGAAGACTTGCAGGAAGAAGGAGGAGGGGGTAATAATGATAATGTTAATGATAGTGCTGACGAGAATGAAGGAAGACTGGCGAAATTATTTTTTCATACACCCCAAGACAGAAAAACAGCGGATCCTATATATGGCAATAGGTTTGATGATTAATTAAAGACGTGGGCAATTGGAAATTCCCCAGTACAAGTTGATGGAGATGATTTAATAATTCACAAAGTAAAATATTCTGGAACGAAAGGATTGTATAATCTCTTGTTTAAAAACAAACCCAGTAAAAACAGTTATACAGCTCTATGGATCTTCTCAATTATGCTAAAATACTATTTGCCACCAATGCATATAGACAAAGTTATAATTCCCACAGACCAATAAATGTCAAAAAGGGTTACAAATATACTAACATAATTCGCCCCTTGTTAGAAAAAGAAGGCGTGCTGGCTAAAGAAGGAATGGGGCTTTACGGATATGGTGAGATCGAAAATGATCTCAAAGTTAAAGATTGGAAAACTAATACTGAACATGTGAGTTATGTGCATTGGAATGATCTGAATGAACTGGTGGCACACAATTGCTCCTGTTACTAGTGCCCAAGGGAGCTTAGAATACAGCTCATGATAATGAAATAATTGCTATTTAAGAAGAACTTTGAGAGGCTTCGATTATTGCTTGAAATTATATATATATATATATATATATATATGATCTTCCCACATATGTTCACCGCTACCACCACCATATTGTTGTTTGTGTCCGCCATATTGTTGTTTTTGGCCACAATGTTGTTGTTATGTCCGCCATCTTGTTTTTTGTATCCGCCATCTTGTTTGTGTCCGCCATCTTGTTGTTTATGGCCACCATCTTGTTTTTAGTATCCGCCATATTGTTTATGTCCTCCATCTTGTTGTTTATGTCCGCCACCTTTTTTATTCCGCCATCTTGTTTATGTCCGCCATTTTGCTTATGTTCGCCATATTGTTTATGTCCGCCATCTTGCTCCTGTGAGGTAGGCAACCAGATGGTCAAGAGGTCAAAGGTCAAATTTATTCCAAAACTCTCATAGCGTACTTACTAATACATGTATTCGCAATTCAAAATATGAATCAGCTCTACCATTTGATAGTGACAGGTGAAAATTTGTGACAGAGTGTAACTCAAACCCGGATTTCCCGCTTTTCACGAGTGGTCGCGTTACCATTACGCTACCGGCGCACGCCTCACGGACTGACTCATATCTTCAGATGCCACACTTTGCCTACTGTCCATTAGACAGCTTGCATTCCAGTATGTAAGTTCTGAACAGTAAAGACGTTTCATTAAAACTGTCGCAACCCTTGGTGTGGTCATTTAAATACGATGCACAGTGCCGTGTTTATCGATGAAACCGATGCAAACGTCTTCCAGATATGCATGCTTCATTGGTTTCGAATGTTGAGGAGAAATGGGCTCCACAGACAGCAGATACCTCATTGAAAATGTTTCGAATATGGTTGTAGTCACAAATGGAAAGGATGCACTCACCAATTATTGAAAGGTGTCCAGATACTTTTGTTCAGATTGTGCATTAATAACTTAGACGCTGTCCACAATTTTCGAAAACATTGATGGAGTTTTAACGTCGATGACCCTTCAGAGACAATTCTGCAAGGAAGCCGTCAAAATATGGAGTAAAAATACGGACGCATTGTGACCATGGAAATTCATGTTTACGAAAAGAGCAAATTTATGATGGTTACGAATCAGTAACAGCACAGATTAAAAATGTATGTAGTACTTGTTCTCACTAGTAAAGAAAGAGATCAGAATAAATTGTCCCAAATTACTTATTTTGTAAATTATCGTGTATTTTGTAAATAGTTCTTTTATATAAAAGAGAATCATGCTCATTAACTTTACAGAGTAATACGGATCTCAAAAGCAGCCCAGACATCACGTATAGAACAACATATGATCATGTCGAAAACTAACTCAAGTCCATATCCAAAGGCAACATCGTCGATAACGCATTGCACTCAGAATTTTAAGCATGTTTATTGAATCTTACTGGAAGATTAGAACTGTGTGCCGGAACCGGGATTCGAATCTGGGACCTTTGCCTTTTGCTGGCAAGCGCTCTACCCACTGAGCTACCCCGGCACGCTTCACGGCCCGTCCTCAGAGCTTTATGCACGACGTACGTAGCCTCGTACTTTGCAAATTTGCCCGTGATAGGAAAGGCTCCAGTTTCCAGTCCCGATTCCGTCACACAGTATTAATCTGCCAGGAAGTTTCACATCGGCGCACACGGCGCGTGCAACACACAATTAAGGATATATGAGCGAAAAACTGCTGCATCTTGTGACAATATTGTACATCTCCTCCTAAATCACCGGATCGATTACAACCAAATTTTGTGCACATATTCCTTAACTTGAGGCAACAATTGCTGCAGGGTTAAGAACCACCTACACCACTTTATTCAGGTGATATAAAGTCATATGCGCGGTGGAGTAGCCGAGCGGTCTAAAGCACCTCGCTGCGGTTGCTCGCCGTGGAGGTTCGAGTCCTCCCTGGGGCATGGGTGTGTGTGTTTGTCCGTAGGTTAGTTTATCTAGGTTTAAGTAGTTTGTAAGCTACGGACTGATGACCACGCATTTTGGTGCGATAGATTTACAGACAATTTTTTTTTTTTTTTTTTTTTTTAAGTCATAAACAATGAGATGCATGAATAACAACCCACTCACGCAAAAGATTTTAATAAGGTACGTTTTTACGACTAAATCTACTCGCAAAACATTTCACTTGCAGTTTCCTAGTATTACACTCTATGCTCCTGGAAAATTAAATCATTGTGTGACACATTGTTCAAGAGAAATGGTGTCGTATGGATTGAGCTATGTGTGAACTAAATTGAAGCTTCACTTTATTGCAGATGCATATGAAATGGACAGAACTGGACAGAAAACGATGGATAGAGGAGAAATAAACAGATGAACTAAAATAATAAAGGAGTAATAATTTGATTGTTTCTAGCTTTGAAATAAGATTTTCAATTGTTTCTGTTTCTGACTATAAATACACTTTCATTATCGTTTCGTGAAAGGAAAACTTTAGCAGCCTACAATATCAAAATTGCCAAATGGTATGTCTTTTTAAGTAAATCGAGACTTATGAATTCAAAATATTGAAACTTTTCTGTCGTTTCAGGTCAGGTGACTCCCCTGTATAAGAAAGGCAAAAGAACGGACCTACAAAATACAGACTAGTTTGCTGTAGACTACTTGAATATATCCTCAGTTTCAATACAGTAACTTTCCGAAGCTTCTGTCCGTCAAATAGCAGGACTTAAGGAATAATCGATCGTGCGAAACTCAGCTTGATTTTTTCTCTCATGAAACGTAGCGAACTATGGATGCAGGTCAACAGGCAGACTGCATATTTATCTCTTTTCGAAAGTCGTTTGACACGGTACAGCACTACAAATTGCTAACGAAGGTACGAGCATATGAAATAGGTAACCAAATACGTGAGTAACTGAAGGCCACTTAAGTAATAGAACCTAGTATGTTGTCTGCGATGGCGAGTGTTCATCAGAGTCTAGGGTATCATCAGGAGTTCCCCAGGGAAGTGAGATAGAACCGTTGTTATTTTCAATCTATGTAAATGGTATGATGGACAAAGTGAGTTGCATTCTGCAGCTGCTTGCTGATGATGCTGTCATGTACAGGAAGATGTCAGCATTGAAAGACTGTAGTTGAATGGAGGATGGCTTGGGCCAAAATTTTAGTTGGTGTGATGAATGACAGCTAGCCTTAAACAAAGAAAAATGTAGGGTGATTCAGATGCGTAGTAAAAACAATCCCGTAATGTTGGAATACAGCATTATTAGTGTGCTGCTTGACAGACTCGCGTCAGTTTAATATCTAGGTGATTTATGAAACGGAACGAGCATCTAAGGACAGTCATGGGAAAGATGGTCGACTTCGGTTTATTTGGAGACTTTTGGGAAGATGTGACTCGTCTGTATAGGAGACCGCATATAAAACGCTAGTGCAACCCAGTCTAGAATATTGCTCAAGTGTCTGGAATCCCCAACAGATTGGTTTAAAGGAAGACATAGAAGTAATTAAAAGGTGGGCGGCTCGGTTTGTAACTGGCAAGTTAGATCGATGCGCGAGTGTTACGTAGATGCTTCGTGAAATCAAATGGAATCCTTGGTGGGAAGGCGACATTCATTTCGAGAAAAAAAAATCTAGAGGGCCGGAATTTGAAGTGGGCCGTTGAACGATTCTACTGCCGCCAACTTAAATTTCGCTTAAAGACCACAAAGATAAGCTCAGAGATATTAGCTTTCGTACAGATTTGTATTTGTATTTGTTTTTCCCTCGTTCTATATGAGAGTGGGACAGGAAAGCAAGTAACTAGTTGTTGCACTAGGTACTCTCCGCCACACACCTTTGGGTGGATTGCGGAGTATGTATGTAGATGTAGATTCAAATAATTTCTACGGCGAAGTTGAAAATTTGTGATGGACTTGGATTCGAACCAGGATTTTCCAGTCAGCGGTGGGCTTAACCACTTGTCTACCCGCAATCGCCTCCCATCCGTCGCAAACTTCCACAAGTGGCACGCTACGACTGTAGTGCTCACATTGTCCAACCTATCTTACACTCGCCATTACCGATTCCCGTGCGAGATCGAACGTATGACCGCACGTGCGGTGAAGTAAATTAACCAAACGCGGTCTTCGCGTGTAAATGTTTAATATAGATTGGTGGCGGTCATACGTACGACCGCCGCGCGGGAGTAGCCGAGCGATCTGGAGCGTCACGTTGCGGATCTCGGGGGCTGCCGCATCGTATGTTCGAATCCTCCCTCGCGCATGGCTGTTTGTGTTGTCTTTAGTATAAGGTAGTTCATAAGTAGTTTGTAAGTTTACGGACTGATGACCCCGCAGTTAAGTCCCATAAGCTTTACAAACATTTGATTTTGATACGTTCCACCACGCACGGGAATTCGTAATGGCGAGATAAGAGTGCATGGACGATGGGGGTGCTACAGTCGTAAAGTTTGATACGGACGGGAGGCGAGCGCGGGGAGCCAAGCGGATGACGGCGTGGTAGCTCAGCGCGCACGGTCAGAAGGCTCGACGCCGTCTGTAACAAAAACACTGCGGACCGACCAAACCGAAGAAGAAGAAGAAAGGAAAGAGAGGGAGAGAGAGAGAGAGAGAGAGAGAGAGAGAGACGGTGTTAACGCAACCGCTGGTCCGAAGGGGCTGTCGTGGGATCGATTCCTGGCCCGGCTCACATTTTCACTTGTCGCCATTATGTAATTTCAATGCCCCAATGCAGCTAATGTCAGTCCTTTCCTTCCTAATCCTTCTTCCTTCCCCTCCTTAATAAATACACTACTGGCCATTAAAGTTGCTACACCAAGAAGAAATGCAGATGATAAGAAGAGAAATCAGTACCCAGAACAAGCACCTGTGGCCGTAATAACGCGTTGCGTTGCTCGGTGCATACTTCTTCTTTGACGATTGCGGCAAAAGTCCTACTTGGTTTAGTCCATTCTTCATGACGCGTGAGACTAGGTGTGGAAATTCATGGCAAAAATCGATACACCTCTTTTACAACATTCTCTGTTACCTCCCAAAGTATGGGATCGACATTCGTGACTGCTGTCTCTTCTATATTTGTGCCGACATTCCTGGGCGTCAAACAATTACTATCTGCCGTATCATAAAGAGAACTCATGGTGAGTTTTTACAACTTCCACAGGGACCACATTGGGAAATCAATCATACTTCTTTTGTCTGACTCTTGTCCTTTGCATTTATGCCATTCGCTGGCACCACTTGATAAATTCCTTTGTCATTGTGATATCCTTTTACCAAAAGAGTTTATTAGATGCTTTTTCTGATCACTTTCATAAAGTGTGAATCTTGTTAGCTTAGGAGCACCTGTCTGTTAAACACTGACATTTGCCTGACTTATTACTATTTTGGCATTCATCTGCCTCCGGAAATTACGGCTTTTCAAATGTTCAAATGTTTGTGTAGTCTATGGGACTTAACTACGGGGCCATCAGTCCCTAAACTTACAAACTACATATGTACTAATTACGAACTAGGACGGCACAAATATCCATGCCAGAGGGGGGATTCGAACCCCCGACCGTAGTGGCCGTGCAGACCGTGACTGGAGCGCCTCAGTCTCCTCGGCCACCGCGGCCGGCCAAATTACGGCTTTTATTAATGATGTGTGGTACTGCTTGTAATTCGGTTCCTGTCCGTTTAAGCGACCGATTTTGCATTGCATAAGTGGAGTAAAATTGATGTAAAAGTTTTGACTTACTCGCGTCTCCACGAAACAACTATACGATGAAACCACAATCAAGTCCAAATCTTCGTGCAGTATCGACAGTGAAGTACAATACTTAGCACCGAAATCAAGTACATTGCACACACAAACGTATAGCCAGAAGAGAAAAGATTTCCTGGACGGAGAGTGCACCTGTTTCTATAAACACCAAATATTGGAAAAAAACATCGAATATTCTAGAACAAACAAACATTAAAAATATGAGATATTTCACGAACGTTCCCGAAATTAAAAACAAAAAATAACAAATATTTGCTGCTTATCAGGTTTAAACTGGCAACCCGTAGCACGACAGCCAACAACGGTAGTCAATAAGCTGCACTGAATGCCCCACAGACCGCAGCTTATAAAACTGGGCGATTTACTGGGAATCATGACGAATATCTACAAACCTGCCTTGGAGAGTTTTACAACAGAAAAAACTGTAAAACAGGAGAGATGAGAATTCTGCACATTAAGCTATTGCGATAAGAAAACTCTAGTTTCACCTCTGACAAAGACAGTCTATTTGTAAAGCAGACCTGCTGTGTTTAAACTTAAAGTAATGAATAACAATATTCCGTTGGAAATTAAATTATAATTGTTTTCAGCACTGTTTTGTTTCTCAATACAGATGCATTATATACAAATAAGAGTGTATTAATTTTGTTATTATAAAATATGTTTAATCTACTGTCCTAATTTCTTGTTATTTAGCCTTCTGGCTACCGGTTTGGTTCCGCTGTAGCATCTTAAATCCGTCTAGCCGCTACTCAAGTTGACGCGTCCAGTCCTTCTATCTGAGCGGGCTTCACAACTGCTTGCCGAATCCGGTAGCCAGTAGCTGATTAAAACGACATTTTACTGTAGACTAAAATATTTGTTTGCGTCTGCAACTTTCTCTGTTCCAGCCAAATAATGTCTCAAACATGTAATTTTATTGTTGTTATTATTTAAAATGTATGCAGCTTCACACAGATATTACCTATTATTACATTTTATCAATACTGAACTTCTAATCAATATAAACAGGTTGGGTCATAGAGAATCAGAGAAATACCTGTGAAACTCATTAGAATATAGCAGTAAATGACTAAGAGCTGCTATCTAATAAACCACATTGCTATACAAGTTGTTCAACGATAGATTTGTCGTTATCCATAAACAAGTTCGGGCAATAAAAAAGAGTAAGGTAGACTTTCAGTACCGTCATTTTCAGCAATAGTATTCTTAACATGTTCTTGCAGAGTCTTTTGGTAATACCACTTAATTCAACCTTGTGAGGCCTCCAGCCATACCATACACTAACTCCACATTAACCGTATATAACTGATATGCATTGTCCAGGAAGTACAGGGGGTGGGGAAAGTAACATGAACACTAAGCAGTACACACATCTTGTTGCAAGTTAGCATCACTGTGTATATGTTAACAGTGAGACTCGACGGCGGTGCACAGTGACGTACCAAGTCTTGGTCGCTACCTTGCAGTAGGGTAAGGTGGTGGAATAGTGGGAAAAACCCGTAGTTAACTAATAACGACAGACGAGCATGAAGAACGATTGTGGCTAGACAATATAAAACTAACACGGCAAAAGTGACTACAAAACTCAACACTCACTCAAGTAATACTATTTCGATAAAAGCCTTTCGTCTTAAGCTGAACATTCATGGAACGGAAGGGCTACAGTTGATAAGCACTTAATAACGGAAGCTGACACAAAGCTGCCAGAGTAGTGGTGCACGATAATAAAACCTAGACACTCCATGATTTGAAGGATGTGTTACGGTCCGATGAATAATCGTTTACATTTCGTACAAAAAACCGGGTTTATGTATCGAAAATCCCAAAATTAGTTTACGATACGGCGTGCCTGCTTCTTACAATAAGCATTTGGTAGGTTTTGTATTGATTTTGTCATCTGTATAGTGGTATTCAACTGTTTCTATCGCTATCAGCATTGGTCTGCTAACTGTGAATGAATATCTCACCGTCCTCCACAGCGAACTGCTTACCATGACTAACATATAGCTAACATACACGGCCATAGTCCAAAGTGAAAATGTTCCACCACACACAACCAGAAAGATTAATGCGTGCTTTGCACAGCATCAGAAAATCTCTTAAGGACAGCACGATCGACATATCTCAACATAGTTGAACCGTAATGTTGAGTTTAACCCTTTAATGCATGACTTTATTTGAAGCTATAAAAACTACCACGATTTATGTATAGTGCGTATATATTGAGAAAAATATTGACAAAATTCCTTAAAATTATGTTGCACTACTAGCAACAAAATTTCATAGCTGGTCAGCTATATAGTACTTCCATGATGTACCCATCTAGTAAATGACACTATTATGCGTCTCATCTTTCCAGAAAGTAACTCATAGTGCAACAGTAGTATGTGATTGACTACTTTTACATGGAAAGGAGGTATACTGATGTAAACAAACGCACAAATTAGGAGTAACTCAATGTAGCTAACTGTCGAAATGATTCAGTAGCACTCTGCAATTTATAATTTCTAGAACGAGCTACTAGCATATATAAAACTATGTATACAAGCAGCTACAAATGAATTTGAGGTAAAATGTTGATCAGTTTGAGAGATAATGGGAAAAATAAGGTATGTAACTGATCAGCTGCACTATGCATTAAAGGGTTAAAAGCAGAAAGTAAGAACCAAATTTACAGCTTCAACACCGTTGTTGTAATTAGCGCTTAGTTTGGTTCCAGAATGTACATTATGTTGTAAACTCGAAAAGACACTTTAAGAATATGTTCCTCGAAGAGTTGCAGCTGTTATCAATGACAATGACGATCAAAAGCTTTACTAATATACCAGATTTCTTCTAATGTCACGAAACTAGTTACGTGCAATATTAAAAGTAATCGGGTAGAATCTGCTTTATGTTAAAGAAACAATGATACACGAAGCAAACAAATCTACTATCTTGTCGCTGAGAACAAATCAGCGGAACAACCATCTTCCAACTTATTTGCTTTCCTAACAGCTGCTAATTAATAAATCGAAAATTTTTGACTACATGACTTCTGTGAGCGTTTTATAAGCGTGGTAAAATTAGACATACATAAATAATTGTATCATTAAAAGATCGAAATCAAAATGTAAAGTTCAAACAAACAAATATGTCTAATCTTCAAGTACTTTCAGATACTAGTACACACAAGAATGTAATTGTCATCTTGTCTTTTAATATTTTCCTCTTTAATTTTTCAGATGGAAAAGTATCTCCGAAACATCAACATCTCATATCTGGAAGATCTGCAGGTGAACATAACGTAAGTAAATTAGATATAGATTTTCGACTAGCCAATAAACATGCGTAAATTCATGAAAATTTTCCAAGATTAATTCATATCCACTAATCAGAAAAATTCGAGATAAGTTCCAAGTTTAGAAACAAATGTATGTTGGCAAAGAATGTTTACCGTCTCTAGTAAAACAAGTCATACCATGATAAAAGACCGAAAATTTTTGTTCAGTTTTTTTTTTAATTCAATTATAAAATATTTACGAACTACAGACGAAAAACGTTGGATAACATTGAACTTGCAGGTACTTCCGCATAACTAAATATACATGGTCTCAACATTGTCACAGCTACACTTGACATGGATAATACTTTTCATTTATGATCACAAGAAGCTGTCACGTTTTCAATTTTTTTGTGAAATGATATAATATTTGACATTTCTCATCCCGCACCATAAAAATAATAAGTACCATAGAGTACCACACTCTAAAGACATCCCAGGACGAGAACATATAAAACTGAAACGTGTTGTATGGATTTTTAATAATTAGAGGAAAGGTAACGGTTTTCATAGAGCGACTGTAGTATTGGTCTCTACGAATCACAAATAATCCTCATTGGCTGAAAACAAATACCTATTGAATTACCAATAGCACTGAACACCTCAGAATAGACTTCAAACAGCTATTTCTCCAGTTTTTATAACTGCTATTCGAATATGGCTACCAATTAACGTTGAGTCAAGAGAGCAGGAGAAGCAGACAAGCTAAAGACTAGTAGGTTGAGAAATAGCGACGGTCATATCAACCCGCGGTGGAGTGGACGAGCGTTCTAAGGCGCCTTGCTGCTGAGCACGCGGTTGTTCTTCGTCGGAGTTTCGAGTACTCCTTCGGGCACGAGTGTGTGTGTGTTGCCCTTTGTGTACGTTACTTTAAGTAGTTTATAAGTCTAGGGACTGATGACCATAGCAGTCTGATCCAATAGGTTTACAAACATTTCATATGGTCATATCTAATGAGCCCATAATTTTCAATGATGGATGTAAGTAAGTCACAGAAAATGCAAATCACAGTGGCTATTTAGATTTTGAAAATTATGGTATATCTTTGACACTAAAATTTACGTAATGTTCTATATTTCGATCTGAAACAAATGTAAGTATGTAATAACGCGCATATTGATGACTGAAGTTACTTTTACACAGTGGCTGCAACATACAAATATGTTGTGCCCCATGTAGCAAAGAAGTAAGAGTTTGAAGCTTCCTGGCAGATTTAAATGGTGCGCCGTAACCGGGACTCGAACCTGGCACCTTTGCCTTTCGCGGGTAAGCGCTCTACCGACTGTGCTATCCCGACACGACTCAAGATGCCGCCTCACAACTTTTCTTCCGCCAGTACCTCGCCTCCTATTTCCCCGGCGCACAATTTTAATCTGCCAGGAAGTTTCATTACGTAAGAGTTTTATTAAAAGTTACATCAGAATTTATCTACAAGAAAAAATGTACCACCATAAATATCACAAAAAACAACAAATTTGTGTTATTCTTCAGTTTCTCCCGGCGTATTTGATAAAATATCCACGGGTGTACTGCCGGTCTATAGTGTCCAACGGGCACTATAGACCGGCAGTACACCCGTGGATATTTTGAATAACAAATTTGTTGTTCCGAAAAATTCTCAAATTACCTTGAATGGATCATAAAAATTTGATATTTCAGTCACCCAGAACATCTTTCTTTTTCATTCTTCGATCCTTAATATATATCTTGTTACTTGTAAATTAATATTTCATGTCTTCTAGCGGAGACACCTCCAGGGTGTGAGGTTGTATACTGGATGTTAATAAAAATGATTACCTTGGATATTTTACAGTTACATCTCGTTGTCAGCCTCGACTGACGTTCTGTGCCAAAATCACTCCAGGTAAATTCCGGGATGATTCCTTTCATTGGGCGTGCCAGATTTCCTTGTCCATCCTTAGCAAAAATCAATCCGAGCGTGTGCTCACGCGATATTGACCGCAATATTGAAGGAAAGTTAAACACTAGTCTTCCTTCCTTTCTTGGTCCGTACGAATGATATGCTGCACTGTACCGCGCTCAGATCCAACGTAAACGAAGTAACAGAGAAAACGCAGCACCATAATGTGATCTAAGAACGGTAAAACAAGCAAACCATTTACTGTTTAGATAACAATTAGTGTTTGTATGGCAGAGTCACTACGCGAAGCTTTAGAAAATAACCGAAACACGACTCGAAGGAAAACTTAGTAATTTTGTGACCCAAATTTGACTTTGTTAGTATTGTACACGCACACTCGTAATATATACAATAGGCTTCTTCTGAAAGATATATGTTTCTTAAATGAAGTAGTATCATTAATGTGGTACCGTATTTTGAAAATAATTTTATGTAACGGCTATAGAGTCTCAATCTTACAAGTAAATATTTTTTGTTAAAACACAAATAAAAAACTAACAAAAAAAGATTGGTTTTGGGTGCATTTTCCCCCAGTTCCTCTGAAAAGATGCTAGCGCACTTCGGGCGCGAGCCGTTTTGACGGGCGCACTGCTTCCCCCCACCACTGCAATGCCTGCAGCATGCATGGGAGTGAGACGGCTATATTCCAAAAGCTGCAAGGGGAAACCAAGGAAGGCATTTTTGCAACACAGTGAGGCTATTTAGTGGAGATGGCAATGTCGTAGAGTACTTTTATAATTTAGCACTAATATATATTTGCTACCTTTTTTTCATTCGCCAAAGAAATAACTTTATTCTTTAATGAAATAAGCACATTACGCAGTATTCATGTGATTAGCAGAAATACATATCTTTCTTGAAGAACAAAACCATTTGCATTAAGCTGTTTAACATATTTAGAAACCTTTATTGAACTCCTTAAAGAGAAAGGATAATTTTCGAGATCTCAAGCTCAAAACAGCAGAGATATTACGTTACGTAAATTGTATCACTGCGAGAAAAATTGAAGTGTAGAATTATATGATCATTTTGTATATAGCTAACACATACAAAAAAGAAATGCAAATTCCTTTAAACTTATATATAATTGGTGTGAACTGTGTTGAAAACATGAAATAAGTGCAAATAATAAAGTGCACAAAACATAACATTTCAAAGTATTAAAAAGCATAAAACAGTGAAAAAACTTATGAAAAAAAATTAGAACACTCCAATACACATACTGTGTCGAAAACGTAAATATTTCGACTTATTAAAATAACTTAAAACTTTACAAATGATTGTATAACTAAACACAAAAGCTCTTCTTCTTCGCCGGCCGCGGTGGCCGAGGGGACTGAGGCGCTTCAGTCACGGTCTACACGGCCACTACGGTCGGGGGTTCGAATCCCCCCTCGGGCATGGATATTTGTGCCGTCCTTAGTATTAGTTAGTTGATAAGTAGTTTGTAAGTTTAGGGACTGATGACCCCGTAGTTAAGTCCCATAAGCTTAACATACACTTGAACATTTTTGAACATCTTCTTCTTCCTGCCCGCCACTCTGCCCCACGCACAGTGCGCGGCGAGGCAGCACCGTCTGTAGAGAAGGCCTCCTGGCTGGCCAATGGGGCGCAGCCCACCGCCTCACACCGGCCAGCCAGTGAGCTACGCGATCGCGGCCTACTCTGCGTGACGTGGCACGCCAGCAAGGAGGCCTTCTCTACAGCCGGCCGCGGTGGCCGAGGGAACTGCGGCGCGTCAGTCACGGTCTGCACGGCCACTACGGTCGGGGGTTCGAATCCCCCCTCAGGCATGGATATTTGTGCCGTCCTTAACAAGTTCATAAGTAGTTTGTAAGTTTAGGGACTGATGACCCCGTAGTTAAGTCCCATAAGCTACAAAAACATTTGAACATTTGAGCTTTCTCAACAGACAGTGTTGGGCGAGGGCGCCCGCGCCCTCGGGGCGGCGTTTGGCCATGCCTGTATTAGACTGTAACAAAGTGTAGCTTCTAGGACCTGGACGTAAAAGAAGACATGGCCAAGGTCGTCCATGGGTAACATCAGAAAGAGATTACCGTTATCTCGAGTTAATAGCGCGTCGAGACAGGAGGCTGAATGCTACTCAGCTGCAACGCACCCTCCAGGAACAAACAGAAAGCGCAATATAAACACAAACAGTCCGAAATAGCCTTCGGGAATGTGGCTTCTAAGCACGAAGGTCTACGGTGTGTGTCTCATTAAAACCACGACATCGTTTAACACACAGAAAGTGGGTACAGAAACGTCAGGATTGTAGTAGTAATGAACGGCGCCGGATTCTGTTCACAGATGAGTGAAGATGTTGTGATCAGCCCGACAATCGTCTGAAAATAACGTGGAACTCGGAAGATCCTGCTTAAGTGCAGGAAACATCACCACATCCTGGTGTGGGCGTTTGGTGTGAGTAGGAGTCAGCGGAAGATGCTGTAGTACACCGAGAAGTCGCAATGCTGGAAAATTGTGGAAAAATGCAGGAGTATCTAGAGAGTATCCAGACTTCATCCAGTGAGTGACAACCGACCTTCAACGTAAACCTAATGGAACATGCTACGAGTACATAAAAAGAAAGGTCCTTTATTACATGATTGCGTGCTTTCAGAACAAACACCGGAAACAGCAACTTTCGTGAAATGACCGCTTAAAATTAATCGTGGGGCAGGCAGATGCCATATTTTGAAAGAATACTTCAGAAGTGTAGACCAACAAAACAGTCTGTATACCTATACTTGAATATAGCTCGTCAGTGTGGGCTCCTTACTAGTTGAGATAGATAAAAGAGATGGAGAAAATCGAAAGAAAATCAGCATGCTTAGATATAGGTTCATTTAAGAAGAGCGAAAGTGGCATGGGAACTCCACTGGCAGACGCTGCAAGAGAGGCGTTCTGCATCACAGTATGAGGTTCTGTAAAGATCCTAGAGAGTACGTTGCTTTAATACACTACTGGTCATTAAAATTCCTACACCAAGAAGAAATGCAGATGACAAACGGGTATTCAATGGACAAATATATTATACTGTAACTGACACGTGATTACATTTTCACGCAATTTGGTTGCATAGATCCTGAGAAATCAGTACCCAGAACAACCACCTCTGGCTGTAAAACGGCCTTGATACGCCTGGGCATTGAGTCAAACAGAGCTTGGATGGCGTGTACGGGTATACAGGGTGTACAGAAAAGGGCTCCCTGATTTCAAAATTAAATATCTCGAAAACAAAGATCGATAGAGGAATGCACTAAATGGTATGTTTATTGTGAAAGCTGTAAGAAGTTTATACAGCAGTTTGAAATAATAGTTACAAAAGCTGCTAAAAGATGGCGCTGTACGCTGTACAGCTCATATCAGCATACATCAGTGAAATAATCGTATCAAAACACTCTTTGCAAACAATCACATCACAATGTTTTCAAAATGTTCACCATTGGCACTACAGAAGTGGCGCAAACGAAGAATGAAATTCGCTATCACATTTCATAGTGTCTCAACCGAAATGGATTCAAATATCACAGAGATCGCCGATTCAAGCTCGTCCAGCGTGGCGGGATGCTTCGGGTAGACCATGTCTTTCACTGTGCCCCACAAAAAAAAGTCACAGGGAGTCAAATCCGGCGAATATGGAGGCCAATCCATGCCTGCACCATCCTCTAACGCTTGCTGTGTGGTGACAAATTGTTCCAAAATTGCAACATAACGTGCACCAGTGACCGTGTCTCGAATGAAAGAAGGGCCAATAATGCCTCTGCTGCACACTGCAGCCCACACAGTAACTTTAGGAGAATACAGGGGTTTTGCTTCACACCAATATGGCTTTTCGGAACCCCAAAATCGCCAGTTCTGCTTATTCACGTATCCATTCAGGTGGAACGTGTGCTTCATCTGTAAACCAGATGCAGCCAACATCAAATCCTTCACTATCATTCATTGTGAGCATCTGATTAGCAAAGGCAACCGTTTGTTGAACAGCTCGTACGGGTATGGCATGGTGCGTTTGAATTTTGAATGGAAACGTGTGTAGGCTCTTTCTCAGTATTTTCTGCGTGCTGGAACGCTTCAAACCAGTCTCAGATGCAATTCTACGGACGGATGACATTGGATTTCGCTGAATAATTCCAGAAACTGTGGCGATATTTTCAGGTGTAACTGCGGTTTGCTTGCGGCCAACATGCCCCACTAGATCATCAGTTACGCTGCCTGTTCGTTGAAATTTTGCGAAGAGTGTACGAATGGTTTTCGCATCGCGTCCTTTAGGAACATAAAATTGTGCTTGAAAACTTCACCTTGTTTCCGTAGGACTCTCCTCTAACCTGTGGTACTCTAGCACCAGAAAAACGCGTTGTTCAATGGAGTACATGGTTTTAATTTCTTCCTTCGGTAAGCTAACCTCCTTTCACGTTTGAATAGTGGAACAGATCGCTCTGGGCTTCAGATCACTATTTATACTAGGCATTACGTATGGCGATTACAGAGCCATCTGTTAGCAGCTTTTGTAACTATTATTTCAAACTGCTGTATAAACTTCTTACAGCTTTCACAATAAACACAGCCGGCCGCGGTGGCCGAGGTGACTGAGGCGCTCCAGTCACGGTCAGCACAGCCACTACAGTCGGGGGTTCGAATCCCCCCACGGGCATGGATATTTGTGCCGTCCTAGTTTGTAAGTAGTTCATAAGTAGTTTGTAAGTTTAGGGACTGATGACCCCGTAGTTGAGTCCCATAAGATTTACAAACATTTGATTTTCACAATAAACATGCCGTTTACTGCATTCCTCTATCGATCTTTGTTTTCGTGATATTTAATTTTGAAATCAGGGAGTCCTTTTCTGGACACCCTGTAGATACCTATGAAGCTTCAACACGATACCTCATTTCATCAAGAGTAGTGACTGGCGTATTGTGACGAGCCAGTTGCTCGGCCACCATTGACCAGACTTTTTCAATTGGTGAGAGATCTGGAGAATGTGCTGGCCAGGGCAGCAGTCGAACATTTTCCGTGTCCAGAAAGGTCCGTACTGGACCTGCAACATACGGTCGTGCATTATCCTGCTGAAATGTAGCGTTTCGCATGGATCGAATGAAGGATAGAGGCACGGATCGTAATACATCTGAAATGTTACGGCCACTGTTCAAAGTGGCGTCGATGCGGACAAGATGTGACCGAGACGTGTAACCAATGGCACCCCACGCCGGGTGATACGCCAGTATGGCGATGACGAATACATGCTTCCAATGTGCGTTCACCGCGATGTCGCCAAACACGGATGCGACCATCATGATGTTGTAAAATGTTCAAATGTTTGTAGAGTCTATGGGACTTAACTACGGGGTCATCAGTCCCTAAACTTACAAACTACTCACGAACTAGCTAACACTAAGGACGGCACAAATATCCATGCCCGAGGGGGGATTCGAACCCCCGACCGTAGTGGCCGTGCAGACCGTGACTGGAGCGCCTCAGTCTCCTCGGCCACCGCGGCCGGCATGATGTTGTAAACAGAACCTGAATTCATCCGAAGAAATTACGTTTTTCCTTTCGTGCACACAGGTTCGTCGTTGCGTACACCATCGCAGGCGCTCCTGTCTGTGATGCAGGGGTAACTGCAGCCATGGTCTCCGAGCTGATAGTCCATGCTGCTGCAAACGTCGTCGAACTGTTCGTGCAGATGGTTGTTGTCTTGAAAACGTCCCCATCTGTTGACTCATGGATCGAGACATGGCTGCACGATCCGTTACAGCGATGCGGATAAAATGCCTGTCATCTCGACTGCTAGTGATACGAGGCCATTGGTATCCAGCACGGCGTTCCGTATTGCCGTCCTAAGCCCACCGATTCCATATTCTGCTAACAGTCATTGGATCGCGACCAACGCGAGCAGCAATGTCGCGATACGATAAACCGCAATCGCGATAGGCTACAATTCGACCTTTATCAAAGTCCTCCTTACACGAGGCATCACAATAACGTTTCACCAGACAACGCCAGTAAACTGCTGTTTGTGTATGAGAAATCGGTTGGAAACTTTCCTCATGTCCGCACGTTGTAGATGTCGCCTCCGGCGCCAAGCTTGTGTGAATGCTCTGAAAAGCTAATCATATGCATATCACAGCATCTTCTTCCTGTCGGTTAAATTTCTCGTCTGTAGCACGTTATCTTCGTGGTGTAGCAATTTTAATGGCCAGGAGTGTAGTTTAACAATATATTTCTTCTCTCTACATGTATCTCGTGAAAAGTCCATAAGGATAAAATTTAGAGGGATTAGAGACCACGTGAAGGCCAACCCGCGGTCATTTCTCTCTGAAACTATACGCCCCTGGTACAACAGTACATAATGTACACTCCGCCACACAACGTCACATGGCTGCGGAATATAGATGAATATTCTCGGTCCACCGAGCAATCGATCTGGTAGCCAGTAGCTAACGTAAAGACCACAAGTAGCAAATCGTAACTACTTGAATGTCGTCATATCGGAACTACACAGCTTGTTCACGAAGAATGATGAAACATTTAACACAAGGATTTCATTAAACTGTAATAGTATTTGTATCGAGTGCTATCGTTAAGAATGCTATCGATCCTAATGATCAACTGAACTAAGAGCAGGGGAGCTGGGGTATTTATTAGACAGATGAGTAGCAATATCTTGATTCCCTGTTCCTAGTAAACGAATGCACTGTGCTTCTGTCAGCGATTCTTGTCTCGCTACATTTGCTTAATATATTTTTACGGCTTCGTAATTTGAGTTTCAGGTCTCTAGTACATGTAGTTACGTTTTGAGGTAAGTTTGTTGTTTCATGTGGAGCAAGCAAACAAATCGTTACAGTTTATCTCCCTCTCACCCTCTGTTGATATTTCAGTGAATGTGTAAATTAGCCTCGGCTCTTTGAGATGATGAAACTTCTGTGACCTCTTTGCATCTTGATTGTTGTTGCATGTTGCAACAGTTCTGCCGTCATCTCTGCCTGACGGTGCTCGTCGCTGTGCAGCACAATCTTGAAACATTTTAAATGTGCCCACTTTTACTACTCCGCTAACGCATATAAAGCACACTGCAATCCTAATGCATCACACTGTATATGTAATTATTTCTCTCTTCCCATCTCGTATGATGACAAAAGAAATCAGTACTTAAAAGTTTAATTTAATGTCTCTGAATGCGTGATAAACTTGGATACATAATTAGACATGTAACGTATTTCATTTATGTTATCCAGTCGTGCTCTTTTACGTGTAATATTATGTTAATAATTGTCACGTTACGCCCATCTTTTTCCAAACGAATCTTAACTAGTTTTACCATTTTTTACGCGTTTCGAGTTTAGTTTTTGAAAAGTATCATCAGTGGCGAAGTTTTCAGATCCTGTTCAACGTAAGTCCTGTCCTTTATAACGTTAAAATTGAAGTTTGTTTCCATTCTATCGAATAGTCATCAGCACATCACTGCACGTAACTGGTTTCTTAATGTTTTGCATTATTCTGAATGTTATAGCCAACTATCAGTAGTTGCCAACAACGTTTATTAATAATTACCACTGTTTCTATAGACACGGTCTTCATGCCTCAAAAATATAGGTGAAAATATTTAGATATAAATAGACAAAGCGCTTCGAAATATCATTGCTGTGAAAAGTTATCGTATTTTGGTCGGTTTGTAATAATTTCTACAGACAGTAAAAATACCGGTTAATAAATTATAATATACAATAAAATTAATTGCTATAATCTTACTCAGAAACGTTACATCCCACACAATACTTTAATGCAACTCAGGAGGCGGGTAGTGAGACATGCACTGTCTCTTCTCTAAACGGACGTAACTACTGTAATATCATTTGCTGAAAAGCAGCCTGAAGTTTGAAACTGTGTTGGAAAATTACAAAACAGATTTGTAGAGTGCTAAACGGACCATATAACCTCGTTATGATCTTCCCAAACTCAATCCTGCGAACGAGCCACTGCCTCGGTAAAGTACACAGACGCCCACACTGATATTTTAACACGCCCTTTGAAACCGATCACTTCGTACGTAGTGTCTAAGCCTTTACATTAAGCTGGGCTAATCTGCAGCAGAATAAGTAATATACCCAAAACAGAACAAAACCTACATCGCAACTACCTACTTGTTCTCTGCAACACAATTCACTACGGAAATATAAATTACACGCTATGCTACAAAGCGCGAGGACGTTCCCCGTCGGGGGTTCGAATCCCCCCTCGGGCATGGTAGTTTGTGCTGTCTTTAGTATAAGGTAGTTCATAAGTAGTTTGTAAGTTTAGGGACTGATGACCCCACAGTTAGGTCTCATAAGCCTCACAAACAAACAACATATAAATTACAGATTTTTTAGTTCAAATAAGTGACTGAAATGGAGCTATGGGAGAGGTTTATGAAATAATCCCCTACGTCTTACAATGATAATACCAAATGAAAAAAGTAAACTCATAATAACTGTGAAACTAAAAAGCGTTTCATAACAATTTCATTCCAAATAACTCCCATTTGTTACCCAGTATACATGATAAGATTCCGTATTTGTGGTGAAGGGTGCTCTTTCTCATGTTACTTGATTAGACACCCTCCACTCCCCCCCCCCCCCCAACATCTAAGATATTAGGTCCTGGATTCTTAGTTTGTTGTTGTTATGGTCTTCAGTCCGGAGACTGGTTTGATGCAGCTCTCCACAATACCCTATCCTGAGCAAGCCTTTTCATATCCTCATAAGAACGACAACCCACATCCACTTGAATCTGTTTACTATACGCGTCTCTTGGTCTCCCTCTGCGTTTTTTACCCCACACACTTCCCTCCAATGCTACATTTACGATTCCTCGATGTCTAAGAATGTGTCCTACCAAGCGATCCCTTCTTTTAGTCAGGGTATGCCAAAAATTCCTTTTCTCACCAATTCTGTTCAGTACCTCTTCATTAGTTATGCGATCTATCCACCTAATCTTCAGCATTTTTATATAGTACCACATTTCAAAAGCCTCTATCCTCTTCCATTCTGCACAGCGTATCGTCCATGTTTCACTCCAATACAAGGCAAAACTCCACACAAATGCCTTCAGAAAAGACTTCCTTACACTTAAATTAATATTCGATGTTAGGAAATTTCTCTTTTTCAAAAATGCTTTTCTTCCCATTGCCATTCTGCATTTTATATCCTCTGTACTGCGACCATCATTTGTTATTTTACTGCCCAAGTAACAAAACTCATCTACCTCCTTTATTCCTTCGTTACCTAATCTAATTTCTTCTGCATCACCCGATTTTTTTAGACTGCACTCCATTACCCTAGTCTTGCTATTGTTAATGTTCATCTTATAAGCACCTTTCAGCTCACTGTCCATTCCGTTCAATTTCTCTTCCTGGTCCTTTGCTGTATCTGACAGAATTACTACGTCGTCGGCAAAACGCAATGTTTTTAATTCTTCCCCCTGAACTTTAATTCCTTCACCAAATTTCTCCTTGCTTTCCTTTATAGCTTGCTCAATGTACAAATTGAACAACATTGAAGAAAGGCTACAACCCTGTCTTACTCCCTTCCCAACTGATGCTTTCCTTTCATGCCCTTCGAGTCTAATAACTGCGGTCTGGCTTTTGTACAAGTTGTAAGTAACTCTCCTTTCCCTGTATTTTACCCCTGCTGACTTCAGAATTTGAAAGAGTGTATTCCACACAACATTGTAAAAAGCTTTCTCCAAATCTACAAAAGCTAAAAATTTAGGTTTGCCTTTCCTTAATCTATCTTCTAAGATAAGACGTAAAGTGAGTATTGCCTCCCGGGTTCCTACGTTCCTCCTGAATCCAAACTGATCTTCCCCGAGGTCAGCTTCTACCAGCTTTTCCATTCTCCTGTAGATAATTCGTGTTAAAATTTTGCAACCATGACTTATCAGACTGATGGTTCTGTAATTTTCACACCTGTCTGTGCCTGTTTTCTTTGGAATGGGGATTATTACATTTTTCTTTTAACTTATAAAAATGTTTTTTTTTCCATTTAATATCAAAATTAAATAACTTTTATTTCGCGTTTTGTAAATTATTTTTTGCAGCTCCTACAGGTTGTCCAAAAATACTCATTTTTCACTCCCACCCCCATAAATATCAATAACACAGTTTGCGTCATGACCCCCCTCTGGGCTATTTAATTTATTCAAAATGTTCAAATGTTTGTAAAGCCTATGGGACTTAACTACGGGGTCATCAGTCCCTAAACTTACAAACCACTTATGAACTACTTACGAACTAGGACGACACAAATATCCATGCCCGAGGGGGGATTCGAACCCCCGACCGTAGTGGCCGTGCTGACCGTGACTGGCGCGCCTCAGTCATCTCGGCCACCGCGGCCGGCCACTTAATTTATTAATGATAAGGGTTCTTATCATTCGCTATCAGAAATATAAGAAGCTCGCCGATGTTATAACTATTTAATTAACATGATACTCTGCGTGTGAAAATTGAACTAAAATAACACTATTGTTATTCTTAGGTTTTGGCTGCCTTCATAAGATTCCACACGGTAGCGCCGCATGTAAACAATCGGCTCGTAACTTCAGCGTAGCAGTATCAATAGCGGCAGCATCAAAGCTGGTCGCGGCGGCATTAAAACCGCTCATAGTGACAACAGCACACAGTCTCAGTGGCGGCATCACGTTGACGACCCACTGTCACGTTAACTTGTGCGTGGTAAATTACAGTTACGTTGCGATTTATTACATGTGTACTATTTTAAATTTCGGTTCTGGCCTGTATATTTTTATTTTTATTTTAAATATTTGGGAGGTGGTGGGGGGCCTCTTCAGCTCCGTTAGCCTCCCCCGTGGCTGCGCCACTAGATGATATGCATGAACATACCAACAGCGTAAACAGTTTTAATCACTGCAGTATGACTAAGAAAACAAACAAAAATCGCGTAGTATTCCTAATCGCCAGATTATACATAGATTAAAATGTGTGGATGGTGTGCCGGCCGCGGTGGCCGAGGAGACTGAGGCGCTCCAGTCACGGTCTGCACGACCACTACGGTCTGGGGTTCGAATCCCCCCTCGGGCATGGATATTTGTGCCGTCCTTAGTCTTAGCTAGTTCATAAGTAGTTTGTAAGCTTAGGGACTGATGACCCAGTAGTTAAGTCCCATAAGTTGTACAAACATTTGAACATTTGTGGATGGTGTATGCTAATAGAGTAGACACGTCAACACTGCTTTAGTAGTTTGCTGATTGAAGTGGTTTCCATTTCGTCTGTTTATCTGTAATTGTAGTACGGGGGGAACTGTCATTTGAAAATTACATAAATGTGGAAATTAAAAACTGTGAAATGGTGAAATTTAATGTTGCTACATGGCTACTCCTCAAAATCAGGCAAAAGACATTCATTGATAATAACATACCCAGCACAGTGATCTCGAGCAGCAAGCTCCTACACTCTACAACTCTACCAAGATACAGCTGTTTTAATTCAGGAAGGTGTAACATAATTTAGCGATTTTAAATTATTTTCATTTCCTGCAGATTAATGATGCCCACACGTGAAAATTATACTATTTGATCAACGATACCAGAACACTTGTTTATGGTCTCTACTATGCGATATGTACGCTCATAACATTTAAGGTGGATTAGGCGTTGCTGGATCTATATTGCTCGACATTCAAAATACAACAGCAAGAAATGTCAGAAATATTACGCTGAAATTTATTATACAAAGATCACATTATAAACTACAGCACCATGTCGAGTAAGGAAGATGATGATATCAGAAATGAATGTTGGCACTGCGGTGGAGTAGCCGAGCGGTCTAAGGCGCCTCGCTGCGGAGCGCGCTGTTGCTCGCAGTCGGAGGTTCGAGTCCTCCCTGGTGTGTGCGTGTGTCTGTGTGTGTGTGTGTGTGTGTTTTGTCCTTAGCAATCTAAAAGCATACCGATTCCTCAGAAAACTGCGTAGAAACTGTGTAGATGTAGTCAGGAAATAGGCTATGCATTCACCATATGGCTCATTTAAAATCGAAGTTTTGCACTTATAAAAGAGAGGATATATAGTTTCATAGAAATACAAACTAAAATTGTCATTAAATGACTACAGAAACAATCAATGGATTTTCATTTATCGCCCATCATTGAAACAAGAACGATTAATATAAAACTAGTTACATCTAAGACACATTTATCCTGTGTTATTCAGTAATATACAGTGCTTGACAAAACATTGGCAGAACTCAGAAAATATGGTCGGATGTCAATGTGGCTTCGTACTCATGCACACCATCGGCGGCTGTGTGAGAAATTAGAGTTACAAATGTTTGAAATAGCATAAACAGCCAACAGAGAGCACCAACACAGGTTTAGAGTGCTACGATGAATGCTGGTGAATGGCGTCACATCATGTCCATAAATAATCACTTTGCACTACGCCAGAGGACCATCTTCTGCGAGTATGACGGCGAACTGGGAGTAGTCCTACTCTTCAAATGTTTACGGGAGCAACAGAGGCGTTCCTGCTGACGCCAGAGTGCAAGCAGCCGTGGGGTATGACTTTAGGTCACGACTGGTAGAGATTTAGGATATTCTGACAGCGCACAGGCCACTGCATCGTCAAGTGGTGCCCCTTATATGACAGTATTGGGGTGCAATTTTTCAACAGGTTGTATTCTTTCTCGCGTAGCACGTGTCTGTATGAACTGTCAGATGTCGATGAACTCCCGTGACCCACTAGAAAAGGGTAGATGGGATCATCTCGAATATCAACTGCGTCCCCAGTACCAGTACCCATGATATCAAAGCCCTGTTACAATAGCTCCGAACCAACGTACCACAGAAGGAGATGAAACAGCATTAGAATATCCTTCCTAAACATATCAATGCATACACATGGGCCAGAGAAATTGCATCCACATGCCCTCTCAACCCGGAAACTTTCTTTTTCTTGTTCGCTTCTGCATAGTAATTTTTTAATTTAGTTTTATTTAGTTATACATTTATTATTATTTTTTGTTGCAGACAATGTATGTTGCAGTGGCTGAACACACCTTGACCACTTCCAGAACTCTCTCTCTCTCTCTCTCTCTCTCTCTCTCTCTCACACACACACACACACACACACACACACACACATGTAGACAGGCAGTCAGGCAATTTGTTTGTGGATCCATATGATTTCCCCAAACTGATTACTGCGGATGTATAGTTCAGCAAAAATGTTCAAATGTTTGTATAGTCTATGGGACTTAACTACGGGGTCATCAGTACCTAAACTTACAAACTACTTATGAACTACTTACGAACTAGGACGGCACAAATATCCATGCCCGAGGGGGGATTCGAACCCCCGACCGTAGTGGCCGTGCGGACCGTGACTGGAGCGCCTTAGTCCCCTCGGCCACCGCGGCCGGCTATGGTTCAGCCTCGTAGTTGATGGCAAATGGTTTTATGTAGATTATACTAGAAACTTTTACCAGTACTCTTGGTTTCAATACATTTCCGAAAAATTCTTTCAATCTACAATTTATTTATTTGAGCAGTTGTGCCATCTTCTCACTACCTAACGAGCCGAGAAAGTATCAATTTTTGTCGGAATAAGTCAGTATCATAAATCGGCGTTCACTTTTCAGCATACCGTAAGTACTGTGGAAGACACAGGGAAATATAATTCCTTTTTTCCGAAATCAAAACCGAGCTTTTGCGTCTTCATTGATGCAGAAACTTTTGACAATATGCTAGCATAGTACTAACACGTAAGGCATCATTCAAGTGTTAAACCCAACTAATGATGCGATGTTTAGTCGTAGGTTGTCAATTTAAGTCTGCCAGGATGACCCTTGTAGCACAATGCCTATGATCTATCTTTGACAGTTCTAAATGTGGAAAGAATGTTGTTGGAAGATAATTGTATACACAATGGCGAATATTTGGCCTTCTGCTGAAACACTTGGCGTGTCCGTCTAGTGGGATATAGGAGCAACTATGTTTCCTTTCTAAGGGAACATGACTTTGTCACTGCATTCCAACGCTAATGGAAAGATGAGTTCACTATTTTATACCAGTCAATGTTCATTGTATTTTTTATTTATTTATTTTTATTTTTCAAATAGTTGCCTGGATTTACCATGATGGGCCTGAACATTATGGGTAATGCGAGACTGATTGCGATCTGTTGCAACTGCACGTTGCTGACTCTGTAACAAAAGTATATATACGGAAAGGAGATGAGTAGAGAATTATTATAGGGACGATACGTGCCGCGGCAGAGTGGCCGAGCGCTCGAGTTGCGCTTGAGACGCCGGACAGTGAACACGTGCTGCGCGCTCCGAGACAAGTGCTGTTCTTTACATTGTGTTTGTGTCTATCTGCGTGGCGTTACTTCGTGTTCGTGTAACTAGGTTTTCGCGGTGTACATGCAATTATCCCAGGTGGGTTAATTTGCACAATGGCCCGCATGGTTTCAAGAAAAAATACGCTGCAATTTGAGTTTAACAAGGAAACACGCTCAGTTCAACCAAGCTCCCTAGAAATACACGACTGGATTGTGGATACTGTCGGCATCACCACTGATCAAGTTCATACGGCGTATTACGACCTGGATTTATACTGCTTTTTTGTGAAACTGCTGAATCCTGTTCTACTGGAGAAAATACTGGAACAACACAGCGCCGACGTACCTTTCCAACATCGTGACGGGTCTGTAAGTACTGGTAAAAACTATAACGCTGATGTAGAGTACAAAAATAACCGGATTTTTAGTCTCCCGCCTGAAGTGGAAAACTGTTTCTTGCGAGTAGTGCTGTCTCAATACGGTGACGTAAGGAGCAATAGAAACGAAATGTGGTCAAACAACATCGACTGAAGGTCTTTAGCGGTATCAGATCAGTTGAGATGCACGTAAAAAGTAACATTCCGTCGAACATTATAGTGTGTAGTTACAAGGCACAGGTTCGGTATATCAATCAAGAGCCCACTTTTTTCATGTGGAGGTGACTGATGACCTAGCTGTTTAGTCCCCTCAAAAAACCAACAACAACAACAACCATTTTCATGTGACCATATAAGGTAAAATTGCCCCACGTGAGTGACCGTACTCAAACCCACATTACAGAAACGCCAAAGACTCACTTTAGCGGAGTTAGTGACAGGAACCCCATTAGCTGACAGTGTAAAACCTGCAACTAGTGATAATATGAATAATACAAGTAAACCTTTCGAGGAGGAATTCCCACCATTCCCTCGCGCAAAGGACCAAGATCAGAACCCGCTCCGCTGTAATAACCCTGAACTGTCTTTTAAACGACGCCGGACGGATGATGGTAGCTCTGACGAAAGTGCATCCATTTCGGAGAATGTTGCTATGGACGATGTCCGACAAGTGGTAAATGTTAATGAATTCCTCAATAATCAAATACAGGAACCGATGATAGTCGCCACGTTGGAGTAGCCGAGCGCTCTAAAGCGTTTAGCTGCGGAGCGCACGGTTGCTCGCCGTGGGGGTTCGAGTCCTCCCTGGGACATGGGTGTGTGTGTTGTCCTTAGTTTAGTTTACCTAGGTTTAAGTAGTTTGTAAGCTACGGACTGATGACCACGCAGTTTGGTCCAATAGATTTACAAACATTTGAACATTTGAACCGATGATAGTCGAGCTTTCTTCGCTAGCAGAAAACAGCAGTGCGCAGGCACAAGTAGAGGTTACATTGCCTGCCGCGCCCTGTAGCGAAGTATCACAACAACTTGTTGTCACGGGATCGGAGAAGGATGCAAACAGTGACGTGAGCGAGGCACCGGCTTGTCAACAGCTCGTCGCCGCGCAATCTGACTCCGAAAACAAACAAGTTGCAGGCGACGAAAACATACAACACGAGCCGGCCAATGTTGATAAGCCGAAAGCGTCAGTGTTTACCAGCAGCCCGACACAGCGAGCAAACACGGAAACAGCGCGTCGGAGGAAATCGTTTCCGAAGAGGCGCGAGTGAAGAAATCCACTGACGGTACTTCCAAAAAAGTGTTCACATGTTCACATGTTTGTTAAGCTTATGGGACTTAACTACGGGGTCATCAGTCCCTAAACTTACAAACTACTTATGAACTACTTACGAACTAAGACGGCACAAATATCCATGCCCGAGGAGGGATTCGAACCCCCGACCGTAGTGGCCGTGCTGACCGTGACTGGAGCGCCTCAGTCACCTCGGCCACTGCGGCCGGCAAAAAAGTGTCCAATTTAGGAACCCAGTTAGGGCAGTCTACAGAAAAAAGTATAGGTAGCAGGAGTAAGACCAGAATCCAACCAAACAAGTCACAAAGTAAAGAACTAATGGACGAAATCAATAGTGAAGAAGACTCTTCTAAAGCTACTTCGGTAATTAATTGGTTCGAGGTTGGGGACGAGCCGATGAGTCTGAAATAAGTTAACCATCTACATGCTACAAACGTACAAGTTTATCAGAGCAACATCAACAGAATAAAATCTGATCTAAAAATTGCATTGTTGAAACAGTTCGTATATGTTTTTGAGGCATAAATCGTACTATTGCAGGAAGTTACAAATCCAAACTTGTTCATTCCTGGATTCCAATACATTGAAAATGTCGCTCTCGAACTCGGCACCGGTATGGCTATATTGGTGCGTGAAGGAATCCCCATATCCGACACTGAAAAGTTGGTGTCAGGTCGTGGTGTGAGTTGCCAAATAAATGACGTGACGGTGATTAATTTGTACGTTCCCTCAAGCAGAAGTCGTAAAGCAGACAGATCCATCTTCTTTAAAGAAGACATTATATATCCACTCCGAAAAAATCCTACAAATATTATCATAGGAGGCGATTTTAATTGTGTTTTACATCCGAAGGATCAAAGCCCACATTTAATTTCTGCAAAGAATTTCGTGACTTAGTCTCCAAAATGGATCTTAAAGATACGTGGAAATTGCTTTGTCCAACTCTCGTAAAATTTACGTATTTCATGTCAACTTAGAGCAGTCGCCTGGACAGAATTTACATTTCATTTCGTTTGAGTGGACGTGTCGTGGATGCTGACGTCATCCCAGCCCCCTGCTCCGATTACTGCGTGTACGCGACCACTATCAACCTGGACGCGCAACCTACCAGACGATTTAGAGGGCGGTGGATGCTTAACGTGTCCCGTCTGCATGACACAGGTTAGCGACTTGATTAAATATTTTACTATCATCGTCAGGCGACTAGGAACACGCATCTTAGACAGCTGTTCGTGGGATGTCTTGACCATCCACGGAAAGTGACTGAAGGAAGGAAACCATGATCTTGCAACATATGTTTACCACGTCTTATCACACAACATTGAGTTGCTAGGATTTACCATTTTGTAAAGCAGGACAGGTGGTTACGCCGGATGACTTGTTATATTGCTGGATTACTGTGCTCGCATATTCCGTCATCCAGGCGAAAGGCAGCTTGAAACATGTTTCAGCGCCACTCACACAGGGCCGTAGCGAACATTACTGTGCTGCGGTAGACATTCAACTGGAATTTTACGGAACCTGTGATAACAGTAGCTGACATGACGACAGTTAAGAACTACGTCAAGCCGCGGTGAAGTAGCCTAGCGGTCTAAAGCGTCTCGCTGCGGAGCGCGCGGTTACTTGCCGTGGAGGCAAAGACTCACTTTAGCGGAGTTAGTGACAGGAACCCCATTAGCTGACAGTGTAAAACCTGGAATTAGTGATAATATGAATAATACAAGTAAACCTTTCGAGGAGGAATTCCCACCATTCCCTCGCGCAAAGGACCAAGATCAGAACCCGCTCAGCTGTAATAACCCTGAACTGTCTTTTAAGCGACGCCGGACGGATGATGGTAGCTCTGACGGAAGTGCATCCATTTCGGAGAATGTTGCTATGGACGATGTCAGACAAGTGGTAAATGTTAATGAATTCCTCAATAATCAAATACAGGAACCGATGATAGTCGCCGCGTTGGAGTAGCCGAGCGCTCTAAAGCGTTTAGCTGCGGAGCGCACGGTTGCTCGCCGTGGGGGTTCGAGTCCTCCCTGGGGCATGGGTGTGTGTGTGTTTGTCCTTAGGTTAGTTTATCTAGGTTTAAGTAGTTTGTAAGCTACGGACTGATGACCACGCAGTTTGGTCCCTTAGATTTACAGAGAAAGAAAACTACGTCAACAGTACTGCTTAACTCCTACATCCCCACATCTGCAGCTACCTCTATTATTCACCGCAACCTAGTAACAGTGTGTGGCAGCGGGTACCTTATGTAACACTGTCACTTCCAACTCTTCCGCCGGCCGCGGTGGCCGAGGGGACTGAGGCGCTCCAGTCACGGTCTGCACGGCCACTACGGTCGGGGGTTCGAATCCCCCCTCGGGCATGGATATTTGTGCCGTCCTAGGTCGTAAGTAGTTCATAAGTTTAGGGACTGATGACCCCGTAGTTAAGTCCCATAAGCTTAACAAACATTTGAACATTTGAACTTCCAACTCTTCCCAGTCACGTATGGTTTCCGGAAATACTCTTGCTAGCGGGGTTGGAACACTTGCGCGGAGTGACACTTTCGCAGAGTGACACTTGCGTGGAACCCGGGGCCCTTGGGGCGGCTGATGGCTTTTCCTGGGTACAGGCACACCAAGAAGTCTAGCACTGCTGTGGTCAAGTTTCCACACTGTCAACATAATACGAAAATCAGTGAAATTGCACAACCCTTTCAAAGCTGAAGAGCAATATAGTAACTTGTTCTAACTACATATTAATCCGTTGAGTATTCCTCCTGTAAACAAAAAGGTATTTTAATAATCATAATGTTTGGAGAGTTATTAAGACAGTCTGCTACTACAAGACGATGACTTTCCACAGTCATACCTCCTAAAAGCATATTATTCAGAACACTGAGCATATCAAGACACCTGCGCAAGCAATAAATATATTAGGCATCCTGCACAGATACGTTGATGTAATTGACCGCTATGTAGTTAACCCCACTATCACGCAACTTCCATCTCTTTAAAAATAGCTACTATGCTTTTTAATAGGAGACGCAACCTTAAACCTTCAATTAAAAAAAAACGTCAATAGTAAGTCAATGAGTATTTTACATACTTGAAGCGTTGATTCGTAGACCCCAAAATGATTTGGCTGTATTCGAATTACAAATACATCTAAGAAATATATGAAATACGGAATGTGTATGGGAATGTCACACACCGAAAAATGCTGAAGATAAATTCTATTTTCCATCACAGTCATATAGAACCATTTTTACTCCGAACTCGGCATAAACCAACAGGGAGAAACAAGTTGCAAGACTGTCAGGAAAAATGAAGCGAAATTGGCAGCCAATAGTTGGTTATTGCCTGTTAACTGTATAAATATAAATTACGGAATACGCGGAATTACTGTTCAGTACAGTCAAAAAGGTCTAAGGTAATAGGCAGTGGTTTACAATCAGATATCCGTATCACTCTCCTCCTCAAGAAGTCTGTGTGAAGATTTATATTCAGAACATTCAAGAAAAAGGTGTTGAAACTACAAGAAGCAGCTCATTTACTCAGGAAGGGAAAAAGTTCTGGTGGCCGTAAATTTGAATGGCTGTATCTCTTGTAGTAACATTCATTTTTTGATAAAATGTTAAAATCTAATATACCAGAATTTTGTTTTTCTAAACTCAGTGCCAACTTTTTTTGTCAAAATTTTTGCAGGAAGTAGTCTTGACGTGATTTCATACTTCTATGCATTAATATTATCAAACATGTAATTTGTGTCACAAATTGCGCGGCCGGTCCGGTCGGAGGTTCGAGTCCTTCCTCGGACATGGGTATGTTTGTTTGTACTTTGCCTACGTTATTTTAAGTAAGATTAAGTAGTGTAAGTCTAGCGACCAATGACCTAAGTAGTTTGGCCGCATAAGACTACACATATACACGTAATTTATTTATTTCATAACCACATTTAAGCACTAATAATTAAAAGAAACTTAAATGTAGAAATTTGACGTAAACACTGAAAACAAATGATTGATATTTCTCATAAGATGAATGCACACAACCGTTGCATTATGTCTTGTGAATGTACCTACAAAATCTGCCATATGAAAATTTTAGCGTGAGTCCCAAATTTGTTTTTTCTATAATAACATTAAAAACATATTAAAAATTCAGAACTCGAAAACCAGTGAAGTTATGTACTTGAAGCGTTTTGTGTTGCTAAATGTTTACATAGTAGACGCGATTCTAAAATTTGGTTGCTATCGCCAAAGTAGACGAAAAGTTAAATTTTTTGGTGTAATCTTCGCCGTGTAGACTGTATGTTGTAGAAGTCTACGCCGAACCCAATTATAATCATACCTCTGCGGAGAGAACGTTGTTTGCACTTCTCCTGCGTTTCTAGTCGGCCGTGCTGTAGTACGTAACGACATCATACCGTTCCATTTCACCGAGAGCTATATCTGTATTGGTGTGATGTCTGTTCTTTCGAAATAAGATATCACACCAATATATGTATCATTTAGACGCAAAGATTCTGGGTTATCTTTTCATCGCTAACGCGATTAACAACGTTAGACCTTGTGTGTAAACAGTTAAAGGTTATGAGTGCCACTGGAAAAATGCATAAGTAACACCTGTTGTTTGAGACTTGAAGATGACCTCAAATTAGCCGAAATCGATATCTCATAAACATAACGTGTAGCTGTCTAAATTTCATAATGCAATTTCTAACATATTTAAAAGCTGCTCAAAACCACCTACGAAAAACCTTTATAATGAGATTGTATATAATTCCACGATCAAATTGTGTTTTAGTTATTTGTAGAAATACACCTAAAGATCTGCCCTTGCTTTTAGTGCCTTGATCAGCTGTTTATTTTTAGAGGTAATTCTAGGGACAGGAAAAATTCGTATTTGCGATAAATTCGAATATATATGCGAATTCTGACTCAAAATGCAGTAAATCCGAAATTGTCATAAATGGTATTTTGGTGTGAAACACTATTTAATCAGAAATATTGGGAGATAACTTTATTTTCTGCCCTTAAATATGTACAAAGTAAACAGTAGGTACCGGAAAAATTCGCATTTTTCAATGAATGCGAAATATAGGCCCATGCTAATTTTGGGCCGGAATGCGAGAGACGTGAATCTTGTAATATACCCTATTTTTAGCGAACGTACCGTTACTACTGCTCCACCTCGCTCGGTGGGCCTTTCCCTGAATACGGCACAGGTAGCGGCTGGAGTGCGTGGAGTAGGGGTGGTGTATCGCTACTTCTGGAACACCCTGTTTACTACCTGCAGCGTCCGGGTCTCCGCGCAAGTGTCTACACATTCCCTTTCCGCGCAAGTGTCACTCCCCGCAAGTGTCACAAACTCCTTGCTAGCTGCGCCCGACACTAGAGTTTGCCGATAATCTCTGTGAAGCTTTTGCGCTTTCTATATGAACCTGCAACGAAGCGTGCTGCTCCCTTTCCGATCTTCTCTACCAATCCTGTCTGACACCATTACACCATTGATGAGCAACATGCAAGTATTGGTCGAACGAGTGTTTAATTTTTTTGTGCACTTCACGTCCTCGTCAATGGCCGTGACATCCAACAACATAACTGTCCATGTCTCAAGGTCAGAATCGTGCCACTGATGTTGATATCTTTAAAAAAAAAACATCGGATCCGAACATAATGTCAACTATCTATGCGTATTAGAAATATTCAGACATGTAGGCTGTTTGAGGATGTTGAATTAAATTCTATGGCGAAGGTGAAAATTTGTGTCGGATTGGGACGCGAACCCGGATTTCCCGCTTTGGGCCAGCGATCACCTTAACCGTTAGAATATCCGGACATGATCCTCGTCCTGCCACTGTGCGGCCTCAGTTTATGGAAAATACATGAACGTGCGTAGACGTTAGCTCCCACATACCTCCGCTACCATACAAAAGAGTTGTCTAATTAATTGTATGCAGAATCTCTGCTATATTGTGTTACGCCGCACGGGAGTAGACGAGCGGTCTGGAGCGCCACGTTGCGGACCGCGCGGTCTCCCGCATCGGGGTTCGAATCCTCCCTCGGGGATAGATGTGTGTGTTGTCCTTAGGTTAATTTAACTTAAGTAGTTTGTAAGCTACGGACTAATAACCACGTAGTTGACTCCGATAGATTCACAAACATTTCAACATGTGATTTACTGTGTTTCATAGATGGACCAAGACTCTATGAAGATCAGTGTCGCTATTACATGAAAATCTGATAATTGCGATGAAACAATACGTCTCTTGTCAGATGCAAATTTTTGAATTATACACTCATCACTGACACAGTATCCCTGCCCAATTTCACTAACTACTCACGGCATTTCACCGATCTCCATAAGAGTTCGGTTCTGGTGTGCATCCGGAGTGAAGAAAGGTTCATTGGCGGCCTTCACGTTAATTATATATGTAAAATTGCGGCTAAGACGGCCAGTTATCCATTATTCACACCAGGTTGTCAGCACAACTGCCTAACATGAGTCCAAATTCCGGCTAGGCACAGATTATTAACTTTCGCCTTGGATTTATTTCAATGCCCACAGACAGGTAAAGTCGTAAATTCTGTAAATTATTTTTTTCCTTCTATTAAAAAGTAGAAATACGACGGTATGTCAAATTATCCCCAACGTATCCGTAACGTTTATTGCAATACGAAGAGCACACTTACGTTAACGTCATTCTTCAATATAGTCTCCTTGCTTTTCAACGCATTTAGTCCATCGTTTCACAAGCTTCCTAATACCCTCAGAAAAGGTTTTCGGCTGGGCAGTGAGCCTCGCCTGTACCGCGTCCTTCAATTCTTTGTCCGAGATGAATCGAAGGCCCCTTAATACGTCTTTGAGTGGACCACACTAGTCAGAAGGGGCAATATCAGGTTTATACGGAGGATGAGCCGTTACTGCAAACATGAGCTTCCGGAGTGTTTCGAGCAAGTGTGGGCAGATGTACGTGGACCGGCATTGTCGCGCAACAACGCAACACCTTTCTACAGTAGTCATCAGCCTTTCTTCGAATTGCAGGCTTTACATTGTAGATGATTTAGTACGCAGAAGCATGACTAATTTTCAGACGCTGTACCACTTCATCAACAGTCACTCGTCTGTCATGTCACGTGACAGCTCAGCGTTTGCCATCATTTGTGGCCGTCGACGGACGTCCGGCTCCTTCCCCATGTGTCACACTTGTGCGACCATTTTTTAACTTCTCAATTCATTAGTAGACACTCCACTATGGTAAGACACTATTTCCGTATTGTGCCGACTGTCTTTGACGGATTTTGGCCCCTGATACACCTTTCAACCACTGCTCGTTGTTCCCCTTTGGTGCAAATTTCTAATAGAGCGATCGTCAATTATGTGCAACAGAAGGAGGACAAATGAAGGTATTAGTATCAAACGTTCATAGCATGACCTCAGCATCATAACAATAAAATAAACTATGACAGAAATCAGTATGAACAATATAAGAAATGTTATAGGTAAATTGCGGATAATTTTTCATTTAACCCTCGTAAATTACACCAGTATTTAACACACTAAGACGAGAGAAGCTACCACTGAAAGACCGTTGGCACCTACAAGACGGCGACCCCCCCCCTCTCTCTCTCTCTCTTTCTCTATCTCTCTCTTTCTCTTTTTTCAGATGGTGAGATCTAACTTCGTTCAGCGAATGACATTCAAGCACTTTAACTGTGAATAGCTTACATGCCGATATTATAAGCTACTTCGAACCGCGTCTATCACTACCGGTCAAATCACTACTTTTTGCTAGCGTCATCGATATCCCTTCTTTCCAGTGTAAGTGTATTAATAACTAACGATATGTGCAGCACGTCTCGTTATTATGATAGATTGCCGCTATTCTTAAGGGGAGCCGCGAACGATGAAAATGACAAAATTAACGTTTTATTGGTTTTTTAATTATAAAATTATTTGCAGTTTTCTGAATAAAACAAATAAAGTTTCACCCTTCTAAGTGAATTCTAAATGTTTTTATCGCTTCTAAGTTCACGCGCCGCGTAAATGGTTGTAGCGACTTGGTGTGTCACCTCTGACGGCGCCACTCGCTGGCTGCAAGCAGGCTATCTTTGAGGAATTAGACAGGGTTTTGTTTTCCAACGATGTATGTCTTTATCTCTGCGACAAGTGACTTCATATATGTGAAAAAAAAGGCTATACCGTGTGTGTTGACTTGTGGAGTTTGCTTTGTGTAGTTTAGTTGTCCAATTTTGCATATTTGACGAATTTTGCTCGTACCTGTTTTACGTATTTGGTTTGTGGATATCAATATGCTCCGTTTCAACGATCTAGTGTTTAAGAAAAGGCACAATGAAGAGCGGAAGACTTCAATTGATATTGAATTTAGACTTTGAAGTACCTCGCTTCAGAACCATTAGAAGATGGATGCATATATTTTATTTGTGACTAGAAATTTTATGTTTGGTGACGCCTCAACCTGGATGTACTCTTTTAGTATGTAAAAAAATGTTGTGAAGTTATGTAAAATACGACAGGTCTGAAGATGGCGTCGAGCACGGCGAAACAGGTAACATAATAAATGAAAAATGCGATCTTAGCTGCAAAATCATTATTAAACAATTACAGATTGCCCCATTGAACAATGAGTTCCTTATATATGAAATCTTTTGTTGTTTCGAAGGGAGACGCTGCTCAGACTGCTTCACCGACTAATCCAAATGAATGTAACAGAACTTCTTCCAGCAAGAAAATTTGTGAGAACAAAGAAAAATTTGAAAACTATGAAAGTGACAGTAATGATGTGAATGAAATAATTAACATTTCCTCGCTCTCTAATTTTTGAAACATAACGTATTATGCCCAGTTTGCAAAGAATGAGGACTGGAATTGAAAATAACTTCAAACATTGGTTTGGCATGTACAAAGTTATTGAAGTGTAACAAATGTGTTGCAGAAGTTTCGTTTTCTTTATTTTGATAGTATTACTCGTAGTGGTAATAGTGGAAAGAAGATGTAGGCTAGTGTATGGCTTCCGTTGCATTGGCAAGAGCAGTGCTGCAGGAACAATGTTATGTGGAATTATGAATTTACCAAAACCACCAACCCCAGTTTTGATTTTATAAAGAATTGGTGGGCTCTTCTGCTGAAGATATTGCTCAAGCAACAGTGATGTAAGCAGTTGAAGAAACTGTGACAGATAATGGAAATTGTAGAGATTTAACTGTTGCTTTAGATGGATCATGGCAAAGTAGAGGTCAGAAATCTCTAAATGGAGCTGTGACAGCTACCAATGGAAACAGCTGCAAAGTAATTGATGTTGCTATTTTCTCAAAACCACGTAGGTGTAAGGGAAATACCAAGGGCGAACATAATGAAAGTTGTGAAGCAGGTTTTCACGGCACGGGTGGATTGATGGAAGTAGAGGGAGTGAAAACAATTTTTTTTTTTCCAGATCACAGGTGTGGTATAATGTACGATACACTAACTATCTAGGAGATGCTGATTCTAAGGGATAAAAAACTGACGAGGAACTCAAACTTCATGGCAATGAAATTCACATCAAAAAACAGGAATGAATTGTACATGTGCAGAAGCGCATGGGGGCTCGCTTGCGCAAACTAAAGCAGACATTAGGATCTCAGAAGCTTAGTGATGGTAAGACCCTTGGAGGAAGAGGAAGATTGACAGATGAAGCAATTGGTAGATTGCAGAGGTATTATGGGTCTGCAATTAGACAAAATACAATAAGCATTGAGCATGTGAGGAGAGCAGTATGGGCCTTATTTTTTTCATACTGCAGCAACTAATGAGCACCCAGAATATGCATTGTGCCCCACAGGCGATGACTCATTGTGTAAGTACCAGTCAGGAAAGGAATATGCCCATAAAAACAGTTTGCCAAATGCTGTAATTGATGTAATTAAGCCCATATTCAGATATTTATCGCAGCCAAGTTTACTGGAAAAGTGTTTACATGGGAAAACACAAAATCGAAATGAAAGTGTAAATAATTTAATTTGGATTAGGATTCCCAAAAAGAGTGTTTATACAGATAAAAACATTGCATTTTGAAGTGTATGATGTAGTGGCAACATACAATGAAGGAAACATTATCAAATGTGATGTGCTGAAACGTTTAGGTTTCCAACCAGGGCACACTACCATTTCCATAATGCGCCTAATTCATGAAGAAAGCCTAAGAAGTTCAGGAAGAAGAGACAAATAGCTACAGCATGCAGCAAACTGGGAGAAAAGACCAGTTAAAAGGAAACTAACACGGGAAAAAGAGGAGGATTCTGATAATCCATTATATGGGGCAGGAATGTATTTAAAAACTCTGGAAGCCATTTCCTGTAACTTTTAAATTTTCATTTTTAAGGAACATTTTCTCTAAAACTGCTAACGGTATATCAATGAAATTTATAAACAATATTGTTTACTTAATTTCCTTCGTTTTATAACAAATTATAAAAAATATTGTATAATTGTAGAGTTACAGAAGAAAAAGTGCAACATTTTAGAGAAAAAACAAGCATCTGTTTAAAAAATATGTAAAACAAAAATGAATAAATATTTCTTAACATGGCATTATAACGTTGTAGAGAAATATCCACTGAACATGAAGTCCAAATTTCAGAAACTATGCAGATGGAGCCGGCCGCGGTGGCCGAGGAAACTAAGGCGCTCCAGTTACGGTCTGCACGGCCACTACGGTCGGGGTTTCGAATCCCCCCTCGGGCATGGATATTTGTGCCGTCCTAGTTCGTAAGTAGTTTGTAAGTTTAGGGACTGATGACCCCGTAGTTAAGTCCCATAGACTATACAAACATTTGAACATTTCAGAGCAATATGTTTAATGGTTTTAGAAAAAATGTTCCTTCTATTTGCTAAAATTAACATGGAGGAGATGGATCGTTCCGCTCCCCATAACGAGGCGAAAGCGTTGTCACAAACTGCTACATCGCTATACACGACGAGCATGCCTGATGTGGAACTTAGCCATTTTCCGTGCGAATAGTTTTCATTTGTGGGCTGTACATATATTAAGGCTAACTTCGCTAACACTGCTGTCGGAGTCCTACTGCTCCTTACTGCACAGGAATGTCAAAATCTTACTCTAACTGCTGAACAGTCGAACACACGAGAACAAAAACTAGTCTGCAACTTGTTCTAGAACTCCCTTGCAGCATCTGACACGAACTGGTCACGACGTGAAGTATTGTGTCTTCTGCCGACCCATTTAAACTCTAGCGCCTGTAGTTGCGTGAGCAACTCGGCGGAAACTCGTCTTCCTCGGCGCATACATAATACACTGAAATCCCGCTGAAATCCTTGCCTTCGGTTCTTACACAGGGTCTTTCAAAGTTGCAAGTACAGACATAGAGGTGTTGCAGAGAGAATTAAGTAGTTTAAGTTTTGATAAGGAACTCATGTCTGGAAATATATTTTTAATATTTGATTTATTTGACTATTATACCACCTTTAGAACTCCCACTTCATAGTTACCACACAGTGGAGATACTGAGCACTGACCTTTGTGTTCTGTGGAAGCCCAGGGCATGGGCATGAGTACGTATAGTAAGCGATAGCGTAGCTGACCAGCTACATACCTTATTTTTCCCATTGCCTCTCAAACTCATCAAAATTTTTCCACAAATCCTTTTACAGCTGTTTGTATACATGGTGTTACACATACTGGTAGCTCGTCCTAGAAATTATAATTTGCAGAGTACACTGAATAATTTCGACAGTTAGCTGCATTGAGTTATTTCTAACATGTGCGTTTGTTTGCATTAGTATTTTTCCTTTGCCGTGTAAAAGTAGTCAATCACATACTACTTTTGCATTATGAGTTTTTTCTGGAAAGATGAGAGGTATAATAGTGTCATTTACTACATCGGGTACATCATGGAAGCACTATATAGCCGATAATCTATGAACTTTTTGTTGCTAGTAGTGCATAATAATTTTAAGGAAATTTTTTTAAAATATTTTTCTCAGTACATACGCACTATACATTAATCGTAGTATTTTTATAGCTTCAAATAAAAATTTATGCATTAAAGGATAAACGTAAAGAAAAACGTACTCTTCAATGTTAGGAGTGTCACTCGTCCGTGTAACTCCATAGTCGATCCTCCCAGCAGCGAATGTTTCCATCACTCGCAGCCGCTCTTGTAGTCCGACGAAAACTGTACGTGATATCGTAAGAGCGACTGACGGCAGCGCCCTCTTCTATGACCGACTGTGAGCCGTAAATCGGAATATTTGGAAGTGATTCGATTAAGAAACAAATATCCAAATGGTACATTTCCAGACACTGGTTCGTTATATGAGGCGCGTCCAGAAAGTAAGTTCCGTTTCAATTTATCTCCGCTGAAGCTCTGCGATTGCAGTTCCGCACATGCGCAGTAGACGATGTGTATCAAGGAGAAAAACGTGCGCCATTTGGAGATCGCTGTCAGTTACGTACGCTTTGTTGGGCAAGTTTGAAATGTCGGCGTTGATTGAAAATCCCACCGCCTGTGAAATCAGGTCAGTGATTCGGTTTCTGAATGCGAGGAAAGTGAAACCAAGTGAAATTTATCGGCAAATTTGCGATGTTTACGGACCAAATGCGATGAGTGATTTGATGGTGAGAAGATGGGTCCGACAGTTCAATGGCGGGCGTAGTGATGTGCACGATGAAGAACGAAGTGGGCGTCCACCTTTGGTTACAGAAGAACTGGTTCACGCGATTGATGATAAGATCCAGGAAAACCGTAGGTTTACAATTAGTGCTCTCGCTATGGACTGCCCCCACATTTCACTCTTTCCAACAGGTTGAAAACACAGGCGGCAGATTTCTATGATGAAGGCATACACAACCTGGTGACACGCTATGACAAATGCCTGCAAAATTTCGGCAGTTATGTGGAAAAGTAGTTTAAGAGTTGTAGAATTTTGTGCAATAAAAATTTCTTCTGTATCTGTGTATAATTTCATTTTATAACCAAATGGAACTTACTTTCTGGACGTGCCTCGTATAAAGTCCAAAATCCACTCAACCTTAAGAAACCTGTTACAGGAATAGTGAACCGCCGTCTATATAACTTTTATGACTCTGACATTTGAATGTATATTCGATAGTGCTATTTTAGAGGAATGTACTCCTGTTCTCAGAGTATATGCAACACCACCGAGAGGGAAGGCCGCGGCGCTTTCGTGTGGCGTCATAAAGAGCAGGCCTCGATCGCGTACCTGCCCGGTGAGGTCAAAAGATCATCTGAAGGCGGTACTATGAAGTAGTGACACTCGACGCCATATTGGTGAACTTAAATCTGTCACGCCGCGGCAGAATATCCATGCATACTGAGGCGCCGTGCTGCGGTGCACGCGCCCGTTCGCCGTCGGGGGTTCGAGTCCTCCCACGGCCATGGGTGTATGTATTGTCCTTAGGTTAGTTTAAGTAGTTTGTAAACTAGGGACTAATAACCAAGCAGTTAAGTTCCATAGTTTTACAAAAATTTGATTTTTTTAAAATCTGTCACACACTATCAAGTTTTCAATATTATGTACTTACAAAAAAATAACATTCTGAAATTTCTAATAATTCACTCTAATTGCTTTCGTAGAAACTATCCCCTACGTAATGACAGATGACTTTTCTGATAGTTTTAAAACAATATACTAAATATAAACGAAGGCTTCCGCGGCCGTTGTCATTGTTGATAAAACTCTTCTGGGTGTTGGACCGCATCGTCAATATATCGATGCGGTCCATTACCCAGAAGAGTTTTATCAACAATATACTAAATAGTTAAGATAGGGGCTATTTCTGCAACAAAACAGCAGGAAAATGCGTGAGATGTGTAAACCGTCTGAGTACGTTACATTTGAATTTAGAACCAGCATCAACCACATTGCATTTAACAAATAAACTGACTGCTGTAGACAGATAAACAAAGTGCAAAATGACAGATTCAAGGCGTCTGATATAAGCATGACTTTTTATACAGTGGTCATAACCAGTGAGCTGAAAACGAAAATCGCCATTTTAGGTGACGATGAGACGACAGTGGCACGTGTTTTACGAACCTCCTACCAAAGATCTGAACTATAGATAGAAGACGATAGGATAATTCGGTTAGTCCCTCTTTGTTTAGCCCGCCGTCTTTCTAGGCTTGTCCCCTATTTGTCTTGACTAGTTTTATTCTTGGTGCCACTGAGCCTTTCATTATTTTACATATGATATAGGCAGAAGAGGGTATGTCCCTTCGTATCATCTCTTCCCTTGTCTGTCTGTTGTGCGATTTAGTAATATTGGTCTCCTCTATACCTAGTACAAGTGCTGATGACCGCAATTTTGAGCGCCCTAAAGCTCCAACAACAACAATGGAAATCAGCATAAACCAGACTCAAGCAAATATAAAACTCCAATGGAATGTACATTCGACAGCTTGGAATTTATTCTTCAAATGAAATGTTATAGAAACACTAGTTCTGAATAAAAATATTCAGCTCACTTATAGGTCTGAACTCTACATCCTTTTCTTTATGTTCTCTATAGTCATAAGCGAAACTACACGTAACTATTATCCATTTATTGAAGTAATCAATCTCTCATAACTTATTTTCAAAGGAAGCAAAGCACAAAAGCACAACACGGCGTAAACGTACGGAGTTGTCAACTTAATAGAAAGAGACGTCACGATTTTCACAGATCCAAAGCACAACAATTGTGTATCCTGTTTATATTTGAAATCACTGCAACTGACTGATTATTCACTACGGCATAGTGGGCTGCGCCAGCATCACCGAGAGAGATAGCCGTTGTGCTCTCGTTTGACGTCACACATATTTAGGTTGCGATCGCATAGCTAAGTGGCTGGGCGCTAGGGCTCAGCCCATTGAGCTAAGCGATCATTTCCTACTCTACGTGACGTCAAACGAGAGCGCCTCTAACGTCTCTGTCTGTGGCGCTTGCTGTTTTCCAGCGGCCGGCCACTCCGTTACGCACCGCTGCCTGCTCTGCTTGACGTCACACAAGAGCGCCGCGGCCTTCTCTCTCGGTGGAGTTGGCGTATGTCGATCGCACGGCCTGGTGAGGCGTGACGTCACTAGGCATCTACACGAGGCCAACGAGAAAGACAAGCCCCAGCGCAGACGTCATGCCACGTAAGCAAGTTAGTTCGGAGCCGGCGCGATCGTTAGCTCAGTGGCTGGCCGCTAGAGGTCTGCACGTCGTTCGGTTGCTCGCTCGAATCGCGTGATACATGTCGTTGTATGACAGTCCGACAGGTGTCGGCACTGCAGCTTGTGGCAGGCGAGTGTCTGCGCTCGACTTCCTGCACGCTCGTTCGAGCGGGGCACGCTCGACTGGCCCGACCCTCCACACTGCCCGCTCGCCACTCGGTCGCCCACCGCAGCGCCACTCGAGTCCAAGGCGAGTGTCGGGAGCAAACTAAACGCCTGAGAATAAATCCCGACTGTGAAATTTGGAATTGTTTCCTTTCCCGGGTGCTTCGAAAGCTGTTCTCTCGATCCACTTGAATTAGCGATTCAGTTTCGCATTTTGTACTTTATCATACAAGTTAATATACGTGATTAATATAAACTTTTGTGCTAAGAACACTTACTAAATGGATTATCCATGATCTTTCTTTCTTTCTTGTTCCCATTTTGTGGACTGTTAGTGCCTGTTTAGTGGTAGGTGTAATTTGCCGTCTTAACGAGGAAATGATTGTATTTAATGTCCATTCTTCTCACCACTCTCAAGTCATGGAATACTTTGTGCGTCTTTTATATTGACATTAAATACTCATATATTGATGTACACCCGTTAGGTTAGGTTTGTGCATCTGTCTCTCTGTTGCTGCCCGTTAACACATATTTCCGTAGCATTTTGGCACTGTACGTGGTTGCTGCGCCTCTACCTTTTCCAAGTTAGTCCTTAAAGGGAATATTATCCAACTGCAACATTCATATCATTCCACTGCCACTGTCGTCTTTCTTATCTACATAATAAAGAACGCATGCAAGCTTTTTTACAATATATAGGATCCGCCCTTTCTTCTGTCGTCAGGGTCATATGCTGGTCTAATGCTCATATATCCTGTACCTGTTTTAAATCCTCTTATTCCAATTGTTTAGTTTACACAGCTGTACGAATCTATGGTGCTCGTTGTGTTTCAATGATATCTATTTTATATTTATTTGGGGCCGTCTGAAGAATGTCACCCGGATGCACAAGCCAAAAAAATGAACTGCATGTTTTCGGAATGGCGGGAAGGGGAAGTGACAATTAGGGGGGGGGGGGGGGCAGCTGCCCTTAAAGTGACCAATTTTTTGTGCTCAAAAATTGTTTTGATTTAATCGAACTTTAATCTATGAAATTTGTCTTTTATCAAAAGATTCTTTCATACCAAAAATCATTAAAATCGCTTCACTAATCTCTAAGTTATCGCCATTTTTCTATTTCAGCCCCAATTTTGGAGGGACCTTTTCACCCCTTAAATATGTTTCTCCGCCGCTAAAACAATTACGTGTCCCATAGTTTTTCATGTATTATATGCAAATTTCATAAAAATCGGAGAGTGACACTTGTGTAGGTTTCCTTGTGAGTACAGCAGCAGCACTACACTGTGCGGTCTGTGCCCACGCCGCCCTACGTAGCCTCGTTCGAGTGTCAACACGCTCGCTGTGAGCGTAACACACTCGGCGCCCCACCGCCGAGCGTTGCGCACTCGACCGAGTACGAGCGAGCGAAACCGGCGATTTGCAGACCTCTACTGGCCGCTATGAGGCAGTGGGCCGTGCCCCAGCGGCCGGCCAATCGGCTAGCGATCGCACCGGCTCGGAACTACCTTGTTTACGTGGTATGACATCTGCGCTGGGGCCTCTCTTTATTGTTGCCTTGCATCTACAGCGCAGCTTCTACCAATAACACCTAGAGACAAGGCCTTACAACAGCCCGTGATACGTCATACTGACCAGACCGCGGCCGCCATCTGACTGGCTGGCCGCTACGAGGCAGTGGGCGAGCCCCAGCAGCCAGCCATTCAGCTAGCGGCCTGGTCAGTTTGACGTAGCACGGGCTGTTGTAAGGCCTTGTCTCTAGGTGGTGTTGCTTCTACTGGTCCCGCACAAAAGAATCAACTGTTTGTAGAGCTTATGGGACTTAACTACGGGATCATCAGTCCCTAAACTTACGCACTGCTTATGAACTAACTAATACTAAGGACAGCACAAATATCCATGCCCGAGGGCGGATTCGAACCCTCGACCGTAGTGGCCGATCAGAACGTGACTGGCGCGCCGCAGACCGCTTGGCCACCACAGCCGGTCGGTCCCGCACACTTATTTGTACTTGTTTCCTAGCTTGATAGGTGTAGTAGTGCCCTGTGGGGGATTCCACTACTAAATGGTATTTTTTGTAATCTCTTGGGTCGTTAACATTATTTTCCGTGTAAGGTGAGGTAAGATGAAGCAGTCAACAATCCGAAAACTGTTCTATAAAATTTTATCGGTGTATAAGCCGTCTCACGTCGAATAAAATCGTCGAGCTTTCGATGGCAAGCTCCACCATTGTCATCAGGAGTAAAACTGACTGCCGACATTAGTCAAGTGTCCTGCTTATATAGCTGCAAAGCTGCGTACGGAACCTTCTCGAGGGCCGTAGAGCGCGTGACGCACCTTGTACACCGAAAACGTTTTATAGAAAAATGCCCCCGCGAAAGACTTCGAGGACGCAAATCCGAAGATTGGTTTCAACACCGCAGTGCTTTACTTGGCGTGGTCCTGTTGGAAGGTGGTATGCCGTTGCCTTCCTCCGACCTTCTAACTAACTTACCATATTAAAATGTTTGTAAATCTATAAAATCAGCCGCGGCGGATTAGCCGCGCGTACTGGGGCGCCGTGCTGCGGTGCGCGCGGCCGTTCGCCGTCGGGGGTACGAGTCCCCCCTGCCGCAAGAGTGTTTTTGTTGTTTTAGGCTAGTTTAACTTAGTTCAAGTAGTTCGTAAGCTACAGACTAATGATCACGCAGTTGAATCCGATAGATTTACAAACATTTGAACATTTAAAAAATCAATAACAATTAGTAAAATGTACTTGACAGCTAGTTTTGATTACATCAATACAAGATGACAAGTGACATATTAAGATTTTTTATTGATTGACTTGCCTGTAAGCACGGATAGGATGGTAAATAATGTATCCGCTTAATCAGTCTATTTAGCTTACTGACCATGAAGGTAGCATAGAACCGAAGCCGGTCGAAGTTATAAGTACAGTCAATAGCTGATGGTTCATAACAATCATTTCCTAATATATTAAAGTGCCTGGCAGATGGTCTATCGAAGCGTTCCATTCTCTAATCGCGTGTGGGAAAAGGAACACCTAAACTATCCAAATATTTTCAAATGTTTGAAAAGCTTATGGGACTTAACTGGGGGTCATCAGTCCCTAAACTTACAAACTACTTATGAACTAACTTATACTAAAGACAGCAAAAACATCCATGCAGGAGGGGGGATACGAATCACCGACGGGGAACGGCCTCGCGCATCGGAGCATAGCGTCTCAAAGCGCTTGGCCACCCCGCCGCGGCCTAAACTCTCCTTTTTCGATCTGATTTCTCTCGTTTTATTATGATCATCATGTCTCCCTATGTAGGTGGATGCTAACATAATTTGTTAGAATGCAGAGGAGAAGGATGTTCCCAAATAAATCTCGCAGCAGCGAATAACGCTCTTCTTTTAATAATTTCCACTCCAACTCGTGCATCATTTCCGTGACACTCACTTTCCTGTACCTGCGATAATGCCAAACAAGCTGCCCTTATCTGAACTTTTGCTGTGTCCTCTGTCAGTCCCAACTGGTAAGGATCCCTCAATGTGCCGAAGTATTGCAGTTTCTCTTCTGTATTTTTGCGGTTTACTTTTAGTCCACATTCTGTGCTCATTAGACTATTCAATCTATTGAACATATCATGTAATTATTTTATACTCTTACTGAGGGTAGCAATGTCATCTGCCAAACTTATCATTTATATGCTGTCACCCAGATTTTTTATCTCAGCCTAGACGCTTTCTCTTAGTTCAGTCACGGCCTATTCGATATATATATATGCGCCTGAATTAAAAATGAGGACGCCCACTTACACTTTTCCAATTAATTCAAGAGTTATTGTTAAAATCGTGCGTATGGAGTTCATATGTATATCAATAGGCCAAGCGGTATTGAAGTACCAGGTGTTTACCCACTTAATGTGTAACCCGTTCGACAATACATATGACGAATACTGCATTGGAAAACATTACCTCACGCCTGATCGACTCAGTTGTGGGTTGGCGATAAATTCAAATATTTGTAAATGTTTTTTTCTTTTCAACAGTCCCAAAGCTTACAAACTACTTACACTAACTTAAACACACACACACACACACACACACACACACACACACACACACACACGCCCGAGGGAGGACTCGAACCTCGGACGGAGAGCAACCGCGCGCTCCGCAGCAAGACGCCTTAGACCGCTCAGCCACTCCACCTTGGCTGGGTTGACGAGTCGCACGTTTCCGTTCTCGTCCCACCCCAAAATTTCTGATGGAGGAACTTATAGTCTGAAAAGTAATAACGAAACGGAAGAATATACATACATGGTGGCACGAGAAAACGTAAACTTAAATTTTATGGACACACTATGTTGAATGGCACCAAGTAGGTTGACAAAAAGAATAATAGAGTTCCTGAAAAACTGAAGTAAGGCCAAAACTGAGCCAATTAGATGGATCGCTGCGATTGAAGAGGATCTCAAGCAGACGACACAGATAGAAAAACAAGATGGCAGGAATGAAAGTTGCCGAAACGTTGCCGGAGAACGAAGCACTGACTCGGCTGTCAACCCGAGAAGATTTCATCATCAAAAGATATTCGATTAGAAAGTCGGTCAGAGGAAAATTTGGAAAACGGACTGGAATACCGTGATCTTATTAAAGAAAAAGACTTCATTCTGAAAGGATGAAACAATTTTGGGCACAAAGGAAGGCCAACCATAAAAGCACACTAGGCCCAAACTCTTACTGGAATCGACGAAGCCGGCCGCGGTGGCCGAGGGGACTGAGGCGCTTGAGTCACGGTCTGCACGGCCACTACGATGGGGGTTCGAATCCCCCCTCGGGCATGGATATTTGTGCCGTCCTTAGTGGTAGCTAGTTCATAAGTAGTTTGTAAGTTTAGGGACTGATGACCCCGTAGTTAAGTCCCATAGACTCTACAACCATTTGAACATTTTGAATCGACGAAATGCCGGGAGTAATGAGTGACAATGGGCGGGGGGGGGGGGGGTGCTACATTACTAGGCTAAGTAGAGAATTAGACTCTCACGAGAGAATTGTAACGGTGTCCTATACGGCAGTGGTGATCACTGTGTCTCCAGTAGCGTAGTGGGGAGCGTGACGTCCTAGTATGTAGAAGGATTCGGGTTAGAAACCCGCTGGTCAAAAATGTTCAACTTTTCCCACTGATTTATTTCAATGCACGTTGGCGGCTAACATCCTTAATTCCTTACTGTGTTGAACTAAATTTTTGTATCATTTGTATTTAACTATTATTTATTACTTAAATTGTCGGATAGTGTCACATAAAATGAAAAGTCTTCCTTTTTAGAAATAAACAGTTGACGGCAATAGAAAAAAAAAATATTTATCTATATATGTCCTCCAGAGAGCCTCGCGAAATACGAGGCGCGTCCAGAAAGTAAGTTCCGTTTGGTAATAAAATGAAATTGTACACAGATACAGAAGAAATTTTTATTGCACAAAATTCTACAACTCTTAAACTAATTTTCCACATAACTGCCGAAATTTTGCAGGCATTTGTCATAGCGTGGCACCAGGTTTTGTATAACTTCTTCATAGAAATCTGCCGCCTGTGTCTTCAACCAGTTGGAAACAGTTTCTTTCAGCTCGTCGTCATTGGTGAAGTGATGACCGCCAAGGAAAGCCTTGAGATGTAAGAACCGATGAAAGTCGCTAGGAGCGAGGTCAGGGCTGTACGGTGTATGGTCAAACACGTCCCAGCCAAATCCCTGTAGGAGGTTTTTCGTCACATTTGCAGTGTGTGGTCGTGCGGACCGATTTTCTCACCATCGAATCACTCATCGCATTTGGTCCGTAAACACCGCAAATTTGCCGATAAATTTCACTTTCCTCGCATTCAGAAACCGAATCACCGACCTGATTTCACAGACGGCGGGATTTTCAATCAACGCCGACATTTCAAACAAGCACAACAAAGCGTACGTAACTGACAGCGATCTCCAAATGGCGCACGTTCTTCTCCTTGATACACATCGTCTACAACGCAAGTGCGGAATTACAATCGCAGCGCTGCAGCGGAGATAAATTGAAACGGAACTTACTTTCTGGACGCGCCTCGTATAACTTGCCCACACCGTGTTTGAGTGTTGCCCCGCCACTGAATGTGGCTAACTATTGCATTTGTGGAGTATCGTGGTGTAATATGTCATATTGTTGCGCAGGCCAGCAGCGGAGGTGGTGTTCCACTTCTTCGGAGGCAAGGCGGACGGGCGGAAGGTGCGGGAGGCGATGAACAGGCTGGTGGAGCGCGGACGCCTGTCCGACGTGCCGCTCGTCAACACCGCGCTCGCCTTCCGACAGGAGCCCACGCTGCTGCTACAGGTACCACCGCCTCAGCAATGAAGATCCTAACAAACTGGTACACCTAATATCGTGTACGACGGAAGCGTCGCAAAACGACGTGGCCTGGACTCGACTGGTTGCTGAGGTAGTGCTGGAGGGAACTAACTGCATCCTGCATGGCTGTCCATGTATGAGTACCAGAGGGTGGAGATCTCTTCCGAACGGCACGTTGCATGACATGCTAGACATGCTCACTATTGTTCATGTATGAGGAGTTTAGCGCAGGTGTATTTAAATCAGAACAGTGTACAAGCTTCCTAGGGTTTAGTTGCGGACGGAGAAGTTAGTACTGCTTCCTCCCACAAGTCCCCTAAAACCTCCGCATCCTTGCGGATGCTGTTGCGTAGCAGTGTGCGTTTGTACCGCCCTACAGTACGCACGAGGTGCCGTAGTTGCTGTCCATGTCGTTATGGAAAGCATAGACTTCTGACTAACCTGTTGTCTTCTATAGTTGAGTCCCCAGCGCAGAAGACAGCACACAGGTCGTTGGTTCTTCTACAGCATACAAGCGAGGCTAAAGTTCTTTAAGATGGAAGCATAATAAGCGACTCGCGAGATTTTTAATTGTCAGGGATGCCATTTATTAAATAAATAATTAAAAAAATGAGCAAATATTGTTAATATGATACGGCCTATGCTGCCCATAGTTCATGTTGAGACCTCGACTGTTATCACTATTACAAAAATCTTAACTCATGACCGGAGCGGTCCGGCGCGTGTAGTGGTCAGCTCCAGACTGAAACTGCGGCGCGTTGCGAGAGGGCACCTGACGCTCTATATCGCGCCAAAACAGGGCCTTCGTGCGCCTTATGCAAAATCGCTCTTCTCTTGTGACAATAAGAGAAGGCAACTTAAACTTTTTAAACTGTCCAAATCTAGCCTGTCCTTGAGCGATATTTATAATAAATTCTCATCTCTGAATAATTAATATTTAGTTTATAATAAACAAAAGTAATTTCAAAAGAAATCACGTGACGTGAAATGCAGCAGCCAATGCGAGGAGAGCACCAGTAACATAGGCGGGCTTTCCCACGGGAACCAGCACCTACTGCGCCATATGCTACTGCTCCCCACCCCACATTTCAACATATGCTGCACTGCTGTCTTTCTTCCGCGTTTAAGACACGATGTTAGCAAAGAAACGGCCAGCGGCCAGAAATATGAAGTGGCCACAGGCCAGGAATATCACAAGTGTTACTGGAACAAATTTGTAACAATTCTAGACTTGCGGTAAGTAGCATTGTCCTGCTGAAATTGCACAAGTTCGTTCGAATGCACAATGGACACGATGGATGCAGTTTGTCAGCCAGGATATGTACGTGCAGGTCACCTGTCAGAGTCGTATCTAGACGTATCAGGGTCTCATATCACACCAACTACACTCACGCCACATCATAACAAAGCCTCCACCAGCTTGACACCAGAGTCCTGCACGGTGCTGGTTTCAGCCCGTTAGTCACGGCCAGGCTCGCATGGGCTGAGGCTAGCCCGCTGACCCGCTGGGTTGGCGGGCTGGCAGGTTGCGCCGAGTTGACGCGTCCCGTCGCTCCCGCAGCCCGTCGGGTCGCGCGCTGGCGTTACCGGCCGGCGCCTCGCCCCTGCTGTGTAAAGGCTAGTTTACACGACGACACTAGGTTTCATGAAACTGCGCTACTGGCCAGTGCGCATGCGCGGCAGGCTTTCGCGCAACTCGTTGGCGAAACTAAATAGTTTCAGCATCTTCCAACTTTGGCGAAACCGATTGCGCGTGTTTTTAGGTTAGGTGATAACCAATACAGAACAAAACACAACATAAAGGGCGGAAAAGAAGAAATAATTCTGTTTTTGAACATATATGCGACGCATAGGTGTTTGTGACATGAAAATTTCAGGAATAATCAGCGGCGTGTTAGTGATTTTGAAGCAATTATTCGTGAATTAAATATTGATAGGTTGACGATTAGTGAATTGCAGACTAAAGTACATTCAATTCAAAATACCTATACAAACGAACTATTGTAATTGTGGACTTGGGAACACGGTACAGATACTGTAGAGACGAATACCTTTTTGACAAGAAAAGTAATGCAATTAGTAATTTCAGTTCTGGTAATTATTCTTCACGCATAACAGTATCTTGTTTGTTTATTGCATTACTGACTCTGTTTAAAAGGAACGTTAACTGCTCTGGTGACATTCTAAGTTGATTAAAATAACTTCTAGGGTCTTCAATCACAATTTCTTTCAGCAAGGTCGCTGAGGAACAGAGCTGACGTCTTTTTTTAATTCATTCACGAACCGAAATACGTTTCTTATTCTTTTTATATTTAGTCTTATGCACCGACTTCAGACAAGCAATAGATTCGCCACAACTCTTACAGCTACAAAAACTTTCATTTTACGGCGACTACGACGCTCACAAAACAACGAAACTGAAGTGTATGGTATTCAAATGTTTCAAATGTTTGTAATTCTATCGGACCAAACTGCGTGGTCATCAGTCCGTAGCTTACAAACTACTTAAACCTAGGTAAAGTAACCTAAGGACAAACACACACACCCATGCCCCAGGGAGGACTCGAACCTCCACGGCGAGCAACCGCGCGCTCTGCAGCGAGACGCTTTAGACCGCTCGGCTACTCCACCGCGGCTGTATGGTATTGGCACCGTGTGTACAGACATACACGAAACTAGTTGCGCGCAATTCATTTCATGCAACGAGTGTCGCAACCTGGTGTCATCGTGTAGACTAGCCTTAACACGCCGCTGCATATTACTGACATTTTCGTCGTTAAAATCGCACAAACACCTATGCATCGCATATATGTTCAAAAATCTAATTATTCCTTCAGTTCTCCCCTTTATGTTGTATTTTGTTCTGTATTGGTTGTAACGTAACCTAAAAACATGCGCAATCAGTTTCCCCAAAGTTTGAAGGTGCCGAAACTGTTTAATTTCGCCAACGAGTTGCGCGAACGCCGGCCGCGCATGCGCACTGGCCAGTACCGTAGTTTCATGAAACGTAGTGTCGTCGTGTAAACTAGCCTTTACGCTCTGACTGCCCACCGACACAGAGTGATAAGCAACGTGCCACATGTACTGGGAGCGACAAACAACGCTACATCTGCACCTCTTACTCTTAAATCCACTGCCCAGTGTGTGGTGGTGGGTATTTTGCTTAGCATATCATTTCCTCTTTACTCGTGTTTTTCTTCTTCTTTTTGGGTGGGAGGGGGAGGGGGTGCCATATACGTAATAGCAAGCAATGTATTCTTTGACTCTTGGAGAAACATATGCTCTCCAAAAATCAACAGTTAGTTGTTGGAAAACAATTGACTGGTACACTTGTGTTTCAAATGTACAGTACTTGTTATTATTATTATTTATTGTTGGTAAACTAGCTACTGGTAACAATCTAGACACCATCAACATATTCCATTGTTGTTTTGAAGTTTAAATGAGTTATTCACTCTTTCTTTTCAAGTGAAACCTGTCTGTACTTTGTCTCTCAGTTCGAACAGATCTTCCTTCTTTCAGGTTCAACTCTCTTCGTTTCTCAGCATTCATTCACCTGAGTGAAACGTGTGTGTAATCGTTTCATTACGGGGCGTGCATTAATTGAGATGATTTTGAAGTTTCTTCGAGCTCCCCTCTCGCTCTGGTCAGATGTGACATTTTGCTCCCGCCCTCTCCCCCAATCACACGTGAGATTTTTTCAAAATGCGTATTTTAGTGTAAATACTTTACCTGTAGGCCTACTTGATTACGTTATATCAATTTATGGAAATTTTGTACAATTGGCCTTCAAAACAAGAGGAAGTTCGCTGTCTGCATAAAATTTCATTTGGTGCATGTAGTAGTTTACTAACAAACTTTGATTAGAATAAATAAATGCCCGTCAGCACCGGGTACTTAAGCTAGTACTTAAATAAAAAGAAGTACATACATTCAAATTCGATCCATGGGGAAGCATGAGTGGTCTCAAGCGTCACTACTGGAACAAAAATGTCTGTATCACTTTTCAATGAAATCATCTTCCCGCGCGTGTAAAGAAAGGTCATGTGTCATTAAAGAAACACTCCAGGGGCTACTGTGTCTCTATTTGATGTTTGCATAACCGAGGCAAATATTATTGTGTTGGATTTTGCCATATTTCAATGGTGAAACATGGTTTACTTAACTGAAGCCAGTTGTCTTGCAGTTTTACACTGCTTCTTGCAGAAAAAGTATTATGTAAGATTTGCCGAGACCCCTTCCAATGCTCCCCCCCCCCTCTCGCCACAGCATGAGATTTGGTGAGATTGAGGTCGACCCCCTACCCGCCCTAAACACCTCACATAATTTATGGTCTCCCCCTTAATGCTATGTAAAGGTTAATCCAATGATCATATCTGTATTTGAGTTGTTATTATAGTAGTAAGTCGAACCCCCATGTGAAAGTTTCAGAACATAGTGTAAATGACCAAGATTGACTTTATTTATTTATAAATAAAGCAGCCTACTAATCACGATCGAAAATTCATGTCTTCGATGGGTAGGCCTACTTTCACTACTTGAACTGAATCAGTAGCACACAACTAGGGTATAGAAACCAGTGAGCCAGTGGCCGAGGGGACTGAGGCGCTCCAGTCACGGTCTGCACGGCCACTACGGTCGGGGGTTCGAATCCCCCCTCGGGCATGGATATTTGTGCCGTCCTTAATCTTAGTTATTTCATAAGTAGTTTGTAAGTTTAGGGACTGATGACCCCGTAGTTAAGTCCCATAAGCATTACAAACATTTGAACATTTGAGAAACCAGTGAAGGGTGGGCATACCTCCTTGCAATTATGTGAAGACACCTCACAGACTACTCCAAAGCTAAATAAGCCTTGTAAATATTCATATAATTATTACTGAAGAGTCTAATTGGTGTTTTCATCATCTACAACTATGGATTATATTACTCCAGATGCAAATAACGTACACAAGCTGATGCATCGTTGGAGATACAAACTGAGAGTAGAAGTTCCCTCAGAGGTACATAGAGAAAATAGAAACCTCGCCCAAATTTAGCTACTGTTTGCATTCCGTATTACTCGAAAGGTGTGACGATATCCATTGATTAAAACTTAATTTGAATGTACCCCTTACACACTTAACAGCTATTTAACAGAAATTACGTATATGAAAATCATACCGATGCCCACAAATTTGATCAATCATAGTGGCACAGTGGTAAGACACTGGACTCACGCCGGTTCAGATCCACCTCCAGCCATCCTGATTTGGGTTTCCCGTGATTTCCATAAATTACTCCAGGCAAATACCGGTATGGTTCCCTTGAAACGGCGCGGCCAATTTCTTTCCCCATCCTTAACCAAAAGGTACCGTACCGCTGACCTTAGCACTTTGGTCCCTTCAAATGAGAAACCACCCAACCAACCTATAAACCTGTTTAAATTGACATTCTTAGTAAAGTACCAGATACAGTATTTTTCCATGTACATGCTTATTTCACTATGCCCTAAGCATACACGCTACTTAAACTAACTTATTCTAAGAACGACAGAGACACCCATGCTGGAGGGAGGGCTGCAACTTCCGCCGGGAGCAGCTGCACTGTCCATGACATGACGCCCTAAACGCACGGTTGTTCCCGGGCGGCTGTTTTGGTGTACACCATCATCAGTGGCTTCAATGGCTTTCTTAGTACATATACTTTCCTGCGATGTTTCTTTTCCTAAATTTCGGTTTTTCATTCTCACTGTTCTTCCGTAGTTGTACTCTTTTTTGAAATATTCGCGTGCTCCATACCATAAATCAGTGTTAAACAAGTATAATTTATGGTTGGTCTAGGCAGTGGGACGCTTCCACTGTTATATAGACCAGTGGCCGCTTCCACTGTTATATAGACCACCACATGAAGAACTAGAAATGATGCTATTGAGAAGTCGGCTCTTTATTTTCTAACGCGATATCAGCATTGTCTGCACAGAAAAAAGTATTTAAGTAGCTTTGTACCAAAATGTTTTAACATTAAATCATGTTAATCAGCAAACATATTTGCAGTTGTGCTTTGTAGAAAACCAGATTCCATATTTCTACTTCTATATTTATTTCTTTTGGATAAATTCATTACATTAATTCCGTACACTTTTCTCCCATAATAAATTTTTAATCCTTCCCCACTCCTTTCTCTTGAGAATTCTGTTCAGTACTGCTGTGAGCGTAATTATACATATATTGTGTGTAATTTGTAGTTCTCATACAAAGTCCCAATTTCTCCATGACATTTCGGCAGATTCGTTGGCATCTGCAAATGACTACTGACTGCTGCAGGGACCATCTGACGATGGCAACTAATGTTCCGAAATATGATGAGAAGTTACTACGACGTCCAGGCAGATTCGCGAGATACTACAAGTTAAAATCACTCCACGGATACATTACATAGCGTAACATCGATATTTCTCCACAAGATCCTGGCTGCTGGGCTACAGGGACTATCGCAAAACGAAAGCAGACTTTTATGACCTGTCGCTGGCACAGAAGTGGGGCACGTTGCACCGTCCAGCAGCCTCACGCCACCCCACCCCACACAGTTACGGCAGACGCTGCCCCATTAGACGGCGATCGCTCGCAGCCAGGTGCACGCCATGTTCCGCTCCACGCGCCGCGGATCTTGTCACGTCATCGAGGGGCTCCCTGCATTCACCACATTGTTAGTGCAGCTCGCCATCCGTCTGTGCAAAATGGAGTTTTGCAGAAACCTCGTGTGCTGGTCGTCAGTTGCAGTTGTCACCTTCACCTTCATCTGTGTCAGTGTCACCCAGTGGCATTGTGTCCTCTGACCAAGGAAATAGTGAAGGAGAAGTTACTTACAAAAGAATTTGTTCTTCAGTCCAGAGAACATGAAGTGTTTGGAAATATTTTTCGGCAGTGCATTCTGCACCACCAAACGAATGTGTTGGTTTGGGGCAGGGGAAGTCTTGTGGATTTGTTTACAACTTAAAGAAGGGGTCATCAACCTCTACATTATTCAGGCACAAATGTGTTAAAAGTGATAAAGTTCAAATGTTCAAATGTTTGTAACTCTATCGGACCAAACTGCGTGGTCATCAGTCCGTAGCTTACAAACCACTTAAACCTAGGTAAACTAACCTAAGGACAAACACACACACCCATGCCCCAGGGAGGACTCGAACCTCCACGGCGAGCAAACGCGCGCTCCGCAGCGAGACGCTTTAGACCGTTCGGCTACTCCACTGCGGCAGTGAGAAAGTCTCGAGACAGGGAAACACCACAATAGTATCACCAAGGACAAAATCTACTGTCATTAATAGTTGTGTATGACTCTGCGCTCAGGACCTCCGTTCCTGTAACATCGTTAAAGGCGAAGGGTTCAGAAACTTTTGCCAGCACCTCTTAGGCATAGGTGCACAGTATGCAAAGTTTGGCCGCGTAAACGTTAACGACGTCCTTCCTCATCCGACAACCATTTCACGAAATGTTTCTGAGGCATCTGAAAAACTGAAGGCAGAGATCCAACAGGAAATCAAAAGTTGTTTAGAAGCCAACGCATATTCCTTTGAAGTGGATCTGTGGGCTGATAGGTATATCAAAACTGAATACGTCACCGTTGGTCATTACATGACCCCAAAAATACAGATGAAATCGCACGTTTTATGCACGTCGGAATTTCTTGTTGAAGATGCTAAATCTGGTCTCAAAATTCGAAGAGAAATTCTGCCCGAATTAGAAAGTTATGACATTTGTGCCACAGATCTGGAAGGTGCAACATTTGTAACGGACCAAGCGGCCAATATCAGTTCAGCGCTTTTGCCGTTTAAGCGGCTCCCCTGTATTGCACAATGCGTCGCAATAGTGATACGTCACATGTTAGATGAAGAGAAAAAGGGTGAAACTTTTGAGAACGTCAGTTATGTATCCAAATAATCCTACATTACGTGATTGAAAGTATATTATAAGAGAAAAAAATGTTAAAATGTCGCAACGAAGAGCACAGGTTGAGTGCTACAGCGCTGGCCGCGGTGGCAGAGGGGACTGAGGCGCTCCAGTCACAGTCTGCACGGCCACTACGGTCGGGGGTTCGAATCCCCCCTCGGGCATGGATATTTGTGCCGTCCTACTTCGTAAGTACTTCATAAGTAGTTTGTAAGTTTAGGGACTGATGACCCCGTAGTTAAGTCCCATAAGCTATACAAACATTTGAATTTGGTGCTATAGCGGCGAGTGGCGCGAGCAGAGAGAGTGGCACTGCGCAGCAGGCTGGCGTCCGGCAGGCCGACCGCTGGGCCCGTGGCTGTGGCTGGCGCTCGCTGCGGCTGGCCCGGCGGGCTAGACGGGCCAACCCCCAGCCCGTACGGCTAGGCGGGCTGAAATGAGCGCCGTGCAGAACTCTACAGTTGACACTCCCATGCTGAAATGCATGGTCCATAGATTCATCAGGTTATCTCCATCCGCATACACCTCTATTCGCTCGATACAATTGCAAACGAGACTGGCCGGCCGCGGTGGCCGAGGTGACTGAGGCGCTCCAGTCACGGTCTGCACGGCCACTACGGTCGGGAGTTCGAATCCCCCCTCGGGCATGGATATTTGAGCCGTAATTAGTATAAGGTAGTAAATAAGTAGTTTATAAGTTTAGGGACTGATGACCCCGTAGTTAAGTCCCATAAGCTTAACAAACATTCGAACATTCGCAAACGAGACTCGTCAGTCCAGCAAGCATGTTTCCAGTCATCAACAGTCCAATTTGGTGTTGACAGACCAAGGCGAGGCGTGCAGATTTGTGTCGTGCAGTCATCAAGGGTACATGAATATGCCTGGGGCTCCAAATATCCATATCGACTATGTTTCGTTGAATGGTTCGCACTCTGTGCATGATGGCCCAGCACTGAAATCCGTAGCAATCTGTGAAGGTTTACACTTCTAATGAATCTTCCGAGTTGTATGGTCGTCGTCAAAGAAACATTTCTGCCCCTGACGTTTCCTCCAGAGCTGCGCTGGACATGTTCAGAGGTGTTTCTGGTAGCGGTGAGTCTTGCCAACTGACGAATCGTGCGTCTGAGAGCGGTATAAATACTGTCTAAAACGGGCGTGGTCAAGTGTTCACGTGCGCAACAGAGATACGCCTTGTCAAAGATAAAACCATAACTATCGATAGTCGATGGTCAAGGACAAAAGCCGGCTGCGGTGGCCGAGGAGACTGAGGCGCTTCAGTCACGGTCTGCCCGGCTACTACGGTCGGGGGCTCGAATCCCCCCTCGGGCATGGATATTTGTGCCGTCTTTAGTATAAGGTAGTTCATAAGTAGTTTGTCAGTTTAGGGACTGATGACCCCGTAGTTAAGTCCCATAAGCTTAACAAACATTTGAACATTTGAACAAGGACAAAAGTTTAACTGCCTACTCTGAAGAGCCACCGTCCATATATCACAAAGTTTCATAGCTTCTTCCTTTCTATTAAAATTATCATCATGTTTGTGTGTTTCAATTGCTTCTCTGTACAGCTGTGGATAATAGTTCGTCGTTGTACATAAAATTTCATTTTCGGAAAACTTCACTTCATGATTTCCTGATTGAAAAACATGTTCAGCTACAGCTGATTTCTCAGTTTTACCTAGTCGCCAATGACTTTTGTGTTCTTCCAGTCTTGTATTCACACTCCTTTTTGTAGTACCAATATACACTTTTCCACAAGAACACGGAATTTAGTTCACCCCACTTGATGGTAGAGGAGGGCGTTTGTCCATGACTTATCTTTACTGTTGATTTCAAAACCAGCAGTAAAACACGGCAGCGGAAGAACACGATTTCTTTCCCCTTTATTAAAACAGTTACTGATCAGATACGATATATTTTACAAAAACATGATATCAGACTGGTTTTTAAACCAACAAAAAAGATAAGTCAGGCACTCCGATCTGTAAAGGACAAACGCCCTCCTCTATCATCAAGTGGGGTGTACAAAACTCTGTGTTCTTATGGAAAAGTGTATATTAGTATTACAAAAAGGAGTGTGAAGACAAGACTGAAAAAACACAAAAGTCACTGCCGACTAGATAAAACTGAGAAATCAGCTGTAGCTGAACATGTTTTTCAATCAAGAAATCATGAAGTGAAGTTTTCCGAAACGTAAATTTTATCTACAGCGACGAACTATTATCCACGGCTGTACAGAGAAGCAATCGAAATATACAAACATGGGTATTAATAGAAAGGAATAAAATACGAAACTTAGTGACATATGGACAGTATCTCTTCAGAGCAGCTAGTTACGCTTCTATCCTTGACCATCGACTATCGATAGTTATGGTTTTATCTTTGACAAGGCTTATCTCTGCTGCGCACGTGAATACTTGACCACACCCGTTCTATACAGTATTTATTCCGCTCTCCGACGTCCGACTCGTCATTTGGCAAGACTCACCGATACCAGAAACACCTCTGAACATACCAGCGCAGCTCTGGACGAAACGTCAGGAGCAGAAATGTTTCTTCGACCACGAACATACAACCCAGAAGATTCAATAGCAACTATTCCATCCAGTCGTGAAAGCCTTCAAAATGTTCAAATGTATGTATAGCTTATGGGACTTAACTACGGGGCCATCAGTCCCTAAACTTACAAACTACTCACGAACTAGCTAACACTAAGGACGGCACAAATATCCATGCCCGAGGGGGGATTCGAACCCCCGACCGTAGTGGCCGTGCAGACCGTGACTGAAGCGCCTCAGTCCCCTCGGCCACCGCGGCCGGCGTGAAAGCCTTCACTGCATGGTTACACTTGTGTCACGTTAGTCCCGTTATTTGCTAGACCTTCGCCGGCTACAACGATGTCGGAGATTTGATGCTTTACCAGACTCCCGATACTCATGGTGAATTCGTTAAATGGCCGTTCGGGAAAATCCCCACCTCATCGCTATCGCTAAATCGTGGTAACCTGCCACTGTAGTAACAGTAGCCCGTCTATCGCCTGTGCCAGACACTTGTCTTATGTAAGTGCTGCCGTCCTCTGAGTATTTACATATCTCTGAGGGGATTCTGCATACCCATGCCTACACCAGTTTCTTTGGCTCTTCGGTGAAATTCATTTTAGGAAGCTCATATGGGGATTCACCTTTTGCTTATGGAATCATGTAGCATTTTACAGCAGCTACTTTACGTTCCCCTATCACATATTTTTGTCATCATCTCCACTTTCTACGTGTCACAGACGCTCTCGGTTTAATAACAATAAAAAAATCTGTAAAATACACTGCCTGGAATGAACATTATTACAACCTCTTAGAGCTTTCTAGTTCTCTCGACATTTGATGTTGAAACAGAGTACGTGGATTACATCAAATGATCACATTTATAGATCAATAGTTCAAGCGGGACGCGGCGGGTTCGGGGGTTCGAATCCTCCCTTGGGCATGGATGTTTGTGTCGGCTTTAGTATAAGGTAGTTCATAAGTAGTATATAAGTTTAGGGACTTCTGACCCCGCTGCTAACTCCCTTAAGCTTAACAAACATTTGAACATTTGTGCCCAAGCTGTACTGAAACACATTCTGTAACCTCCATCAGTGACACTTCTGCCGCTGATTTTGGCACCCATTCTATCATACAGATGGCAAATACTACCACGGGACACATTATTCCCCGCCTGCTCATCCTCTTCACGTACTTCTGCAACAGGTGTGGGATAACGAGTCGCCCGTGTCAGTTGTCCCATTGTATCCAACAAATGCTCGACAGAAGACAAGTCTTGAGATCGTGCTGCTCAGGTTACTTGATCCAAGTCTTTTAGAGCACCTTGAGATTTCATGCCCAGTGTGTGGGCGATCATCACCTTTGTGTTGCAAGAATTGCAAAAGAATGGGTCTTACAACACAGCCGCGCGGAATGGTTGCGTGGTCTAAGGCGTCGCGCACAGGACTGGGCGGCCGTTCGCGTCGGAGATTCGAGTCCTCCCTCAGGCAAGGATGTATGTGTGTTTTTCTTAGTGTAAGTTAATTTTTTTTGTAAGTCTAGGGACTGATTACTGTAGCAGTTTGGTCCTTTAGGTTTACAAACATTTGAAAACTCCCAACATTCTGGCCGCGATGGAGTAGCCGAGCGGTCTAAAGCGCCTCGCTGCGTAGCACGCGGTTGCTCGCCGTGGAGATTCGAGTCCTCCTTGGGGCATGGGTGTGTGTTTTGTCCTTAGGTTAGTTTACCTAGGTTTAAGTAGTTTGTAAACTACGGACTGATGACCACGTAGTTTGGTCCGACAGATTTACTGACATTATAGCAACATTCTGCACATATCGAACGATGGTCAGAGTTTCCTCCACAAACACTAAATATGATCGAGAGTCGAAGCTTATCAAAACTCACATCATATGACCTACGGAGGGGGGTAACTGTGTCGTGGATGAATGCACTCTACGATACAGCGCTCAATAGGTCTTCATCGAATGCGCAAACAACCATGCCCGTAGTTCCATCGCTGGTGACATGTTGGCAATAGTTCGTGTTGACACTTTCGGGCTAACAAACCTTTTTAACTGTGCTTTGGTTGTATCTGTACGATCTGCCACTGTTGCCCTTACCATACGACGATCTTGATGGACTTCTGTGCTGCGTGGACGCCTAGAACCTCGTGTACAGATGAGAGAATGTTCACGTAACCATTGCAACTAGTATCGTTGCACATGATACACCACGTCCAACCTGTGTGGCAAATGGTTCCTCGATTTCTCCCAGCGTATGGAATATTCACAAAGATTACGTGCATGCAGCCAGTTACAGAAATGGACGCGGCTGATATTTCGTCGGCAGACTGTGTGTGACGTTTATGCTCAATACATCGGTCCTAAAAAGTCCTATATACGACCCATATATGACATACCACAGCTGCTTGGGATACAACAGACACTCGAATTGAGCAAAGCAAGATCGTCCTTCACGGACCCTAACAGCTCCTTGATTTTATCTTGTGGTCAAACATACTCTTCGCATCATATTTACTCAAAATTGGAAAATCTTATTGGTAATGCTGCCAACGTATGGCAGAAAGGTCATTGACTTGGGTTCCACCCCTGTGCAATTATCACTACCCCGTTGCACATTATGACGATAACGCAACGCTCTTTTAATCTGCTATTCACTGTAACCATTGTGGTAAATCAAACCTCCCTTTGAATGACTCCCACAGTGCAATAAAATAAAATGAAAATTAAATGAAAAATTACGGACCGCGGCGGATTAGTCCTGCGCCGTGCTGCGGTGCGCGCGGCCGTTCACCGTCAGGCGTTCGTGTCCCCCCATCGGGCATAGGTGTTTGTGTTGTCCTTATGTTAGTAAGCTACGGACTAATAACCCAGCATTAGAGTCCGATAGATTTAAAAACATTTGATTTGAAAAATTATGGAACTAGGCTGGTAGGAAAATTTGATTCATGGGATTGATTTGAGATCGGAATAGATTGCACAGAGGATTACCACATGAAATTTAGTTTTACTTGTAACACGACTTGCAAAACAATATCAGGGCCGATTTGACTGGTCATGGACACGACTCAACTTACATATGAAGGGGGAAGGAGGAGGTCATTTCCTAAAATTAACTTGACTTGGGTGAGAGGCGATGGAGCGGCGCGCTGCGTGCGTCTGCGCGGCAGCATCGCACACGCCTGCCCTGCTCTGCAGATGTGTGCGTGGCTCGTCCCCCGAACGGAGGCGTCAAAGTCCATGTCATAGTGACTATGAGGGTATACTATCTGTAAAATATCCTGTGGCTACAATTTGTAGTGTAGAAATTATAAAATGCAACGCCATACCAAATGTCGTGGTTTTGCTCCATGAACAGCGGAAAAGTAGTAAGCAAGAAAATTTTTGTCCTTTCATTATTGTGATGTGATTGACAGCGAGAAAAGTTTTAATAAAGCTTTGAAATTATGTTTAACGTTTGCTGCAAGTCGCTAAATACTGTCATCCTCGTATCGTGTATTTATGAACTCTCGTCCCATTATTTGGCAGTTTCTTGTATTTCCTATTGTTTATGACGTTATATCTCCTGAACCATATGTCGTATGTGGTTCTTACTCTTACAACAATTGTTACCTCACATAAGGAATATGTGTACCATATTTGGTTGAAATCGGTTCAGTGGTTTAGGAGAAAATGAGCAGTATTGTCGCTTAATGCAGCAGTTTTTCGCTCATTTCATTGTTTATGACGTCATATCTCGTGATCCATGTGTTGTACTTGGTTTTTACTCTTACGGCAGCCGTCCTCGTGGATTGAAGCTTACGTGTAAAAAATTTCATTGCTATTGGAACGCCGGCCGCGGTGGCTGAGGGGACTGAGGCGCTCCAGTCCTGGTCTGCACGGCCACTACGTTCGGGGGTTCGAATCCCCCTTCGGGCATGGATATTTGCGCCGTCCTTAGTATTAGTTAGTTCATAAGTAGTTTGTAAGTTTAGGGACTGATGACTCCGTAGTTAAGTCCCATAAGCTATTAAAAAAAAAAAAAAACCACACTATTGGAACAAATCTGTAGATACGTACACAAAACTGGACACTCTCTATCTCTCAGAGTGTCCAGTTTTGTGTACGTATCTACAGATTTGTTCCAATAGTGTGTTTTTTTAATGTTTGTATATCTTATGGGACTTAACTACGGGGTCATCAGTCCCTAAACTTACAAACTACTTATGAACTAACTAATATATGTAAAGAAGATGTACTTGCATGTAATCAAGTCGTCTATGCTGTATAGTTACACATTCAATCCTAAAAATATTGAAATCATTCTTTGAAATCAACTAGGATCTTGTCAAGACTATAAATTGATTTCTTTGTAGTCTGGTTTTTGTAGTCTGCTCCCTTTCCAAAATTTCTCATCAGCTTGCTTGTTTCATCAGCCAGCAGCTTACGTTTCCAAAATATAGCGGTCTCTACACAATGAATAGTGAATGGGACTTGCTGTGGGTAACGGCTGAAAACAATCATGGAATAGGTGATTTCTGTACTACCGGCCCTGGAGCTTATGCCCATTTGTAGTCTTTTGGTGATCCGTGCGCATCAATATTGCACTCGTGTGGTCTGTTTGCCGAAATCCGGCTTAGCGAGGGATGGGCGTTGTACGCAGAAAGAAAGGCGCCAGCGCCAGCGCCAGCGGCAAAGTATTTTTCTCTTTCAACTGGGGACAGAGACGTCCCTACCGCTCTGGTAATGCTGCTTAAGCTGCTTCTTTTCTTCTTCTAGTTTTTGTTTCCTGTTAGCGCTTCGACGAATTTCTCTGCGGTAGAATTCAGGAAGATAACTCTATAGGAGTTGCCCGTTTGCTTTATGCCCAACATTTTACTACATAATTCTTTGGCCAAAACGATTAATATTAAAATCTATATTTCGGCTCTGACAAGGGAAGAGAGAATGGTATATTAAACGAAAAGAATAAAATATACTGCGAAATCCGACAATGAATTATTCTAAAGGAAAACTAATCCATTATCATTGAATGAAATAATGTGAGGGTTGGTGGACAAATTTCATATAACGCATTGGGTTAATTTACTTTAGAGAGTTGCTGCTCGAAAACAGTACGCTTAAACTGTAAAATAATTAATTTTCTTTCTGCATGTTAAACGCGGTTAGCTCTCTTCTTATATCAATTCACAACAATCCAATTCTTCCTTTAATAAAATTACGAATACTTGTTTTCTAGCAACGTCTCGGAAAGCTGCTGACGACCTATAAAACTGCCTCGCAGCTTATATGGAGTAGTGATCTACTCAGTCATTAGTTTCAAACATTTGTCATAGACAAGCTGTTACAAAGAAATCATTTTCTTTTTTTTTCAAATGAAATTGTCGAAATCTGGTCCTCCTTATTGTACAATCAGTTTTCTATACCTAATTTATTACATCTGTGGGTAAGAGTACCTTATAACATCGTCGCCGACGACTTTTTTATTGGTACATTAATTCCAGTTTTAAAAATATGATGCCATAAATTATTCATTTATTTGGCGATAGCGTACGTAATTGCTAAAAGTATTTCAAATCTGTTCTTGCAGCTATACGTGGTGTTCAAGCAGGTTATTTAGGAGGCTGTACAGCAGAATGGGTAGACGGTTCATGAAAATTTCCATAGACCATTGATGTAATCCTTCCACCAAGCTCAAGATAGCCGTTTGGCTTGTTAAAACACAGTGTCTTGCTGCGTGAATATTTCCGTTCTGCAGCCAGGTACTACTCGTCTTGCCAGCTGTCTGACCTGAATTAACTTGAAAAACTGTCCTGGTTGCTACAACAGGCCACAGTATGTAGTCACACATCTTAAAACACTTTTAACCACTTCCATATGTGGATATATCCTAAGAGAACAAATTGTCAAAGGAGTGAACAGTTCTAAATGTTTCCCCATTCTTCAAGATACTATAAGAAGCGAGCACCTTCGCATAAACATTACGTAGCTTTATAACTGAATACGATATGTGAGAAATTCGCTGTATTTACACATACTGCAAACTTTATAAGGTGTTACAAGAAATGTATTTGCAATTGTGAATATTAATCAGTCTCACGTGTATGATTTAATGGCAATATATGAAAATTTGTGACGGACTGGGATTCAAACCCGGATTTCCGGGTTTTCCCGAGGGATCGCTTTCACCAATACGCTATCCGCGTACGGTTCCCTGACCCAATCGAACATTACTTACACATAACCATATTGGTCGTTAGAAGAAGCTCATATTTGGTAGATTATATGAATATATGTCATTCCAAAACATGTCAAAATAACGAGTAAATAGATATCTCTCGACAAACAGTCGTTATAGGTACTATTTTTATAATAAAATGATAGGAAACGTCATATATGTGGTTAATTAATTTTCGTATTATGAAAATTTGCCGTTTCAAGGAAACGGCGGGCCGAAGATCTGTCAAAACGCATTGTTATTTGTATAATTTTTTCCAATTACGTTGCCGGCCGCGGTAGTCGAGGGGCCTGAGGCGCTCCAGTCACGGTCTGCACGGCCACTACGGTCGGGGGTTCGAATCCCCCCTCGGGCATGGATATTTGTGCCGTCCTTAGTATTAGATAGTTCATAAGTAGTTTGTAAGTTTAGAGACTGATGACGCCGTAGTTAAGTCCCATAAGCTTAACAAACATTTGAACTTTTTTTTTTTTTTTGGGCCAAAATAATAATCGGCGTACCACAGATAGTAGAGTCGCGGACTACAAAACTGGCCATGCCAGATGGCATTGGTTAGAATCTTTATGTGTAAAAGTATTTTGTTTCTTATTGTCAAGTTCTACGATAGTTTCAAGGACTTACTAGCTAATTTAATAGAAGTGTACTCTTTATTATTCGATGCTGTATAAATACAAGTACGCGTCCTCTGAGGAGTTTCTTCGATTGGCCTTACGAACAGGAGGACAGTTTGCACATTAGTTGGAGTAAAATATGCACTTTATTATTTGTAGTCTTGTATTTTACACGTTCTAAGGATTCTACTAGTGAATAGTAAAAGTGATCGAGGAAGCGCCACTGATGCAATAATTATGGTTTTAAGTTAAGTCCTGTTCCAATTTTATATCGCAAAATTCGGCGTGAAATCTTATTAAGCCGCTGCCCTTATTGACGGAACAAGAAACTTTCCTAATAGCCTTATGTTCATAGTTATTCAAGTTCTTTCTTAGTCCTGTATCACAAACACAACAATTTGACTAGTAAACACACAGAAGCGAAAATGTGCGTTTTATAGAGCTAAAGTAGAAATTACTCTTTCCATTTCGTAAACAGTGTTATTCCAGAACATGATGCCGCCGACTACTGTAGCTGGAGCGCGCAGCCATAGCACGTTCATGTTAAGGCACACGCTTCGTATGCACAAGTCGTACCGTTTCTGAGCGTTCAGCCGCACGGCAGACTCTGCACGTTGACCGTACACTTTCAGACACACGCTCCGTTTGCCGACGGCTTAAGATTCCACTGGAAAAGTGTATCCAGTGGCTGTTTGCATACACTGCGGTGACTGCTCTTTAAACCTAGCATTTAGCTGATTCGTGCTCTCTGCAGGCTGTCAGTATCTAAAAAGAAACCGCACAATCCACTGGAAACTTCTTTAAGAGTTCTGCAAAACATAATCTAACTCTGAAACAATCAGTCAAAGATTTGTTAATAGTGACCAAGGATCAGAGGACACTTTTGGCCGTGTTCCAAACTGGTGTATTTATAAATATAAGGCACTTGTGTCCGTTAAAAAACAATGTTTGTAAATCTATCGGACCAAACTGCGTGGTCACCAGTCCGTAGCTTACAAACTACTTAAACCTAGGTAAACTAACCTAAAGACAACCCACACACCCATGCCCCATGGAGGACTCGAACCTCTACGGCGAGCAACCGCGCGCTCCGCAGCGAGACGCTTTAGACCGCTCGGCTACTCCACCGCGGCTGTGTCCGTTAAACAAATCATTTTTGCGATACTGCATTCTTCGCAACATTTAAAATCGTCTGAACGAACTGTTCAGAATGAAAATTAGTTGACACGTCTAATCATTCATAGTCGGTCATGTGTTTCTCTATTGATACAGCAAAATATGTTTCGTTGACCATTTCTCTTTGCTGAACACTTGAAAATTTAATTGTGATATTGTTGCAACATTGGAATACCTTACCATTGTATTAAATCTGACATAAAGTTTCGGGTTGCACATTTAATGAGAGGGGGGAACAGGGAAGAGGAAGGAAAGCAATTAGTCTGACTGCTTTAGGGGATTGGCTACCCGCGCTCGCTCCTGTACACTCCAAATTCCCACAACTTGCACTCTACATAATTAGCGTCCACGTTCTCTTATGCCCGTCGTTTCGGATTACCGCAATAGGCCTAATGCTATTACCTCATCTACGTGGTCATTGCATAGATTTTCATACTGTACAGGGTGTACATTAAGTCCGGGAACGCTTTCAATTATTTATTGCACAACAACCAAACACTTTAAAGATATCATACATTGTCATTTTTAAGACTAACTCTAAAAGTTGTTCTTTTTTGTTTTTGTTATTCATTTATACCGTCACAGCGTAGTTTGGTAATTTGCCGATAGTCAACGCTACTCGCAACGGTTTGCTTGTGCCCGGCAAAGAGAAACGGACATCCCACTGTGAGTGAAGTGAATGTGGAGCGCTTAAGAGAGACATTCATAACGAGTCCAAAGAAATCGTGCGTCGTGCACCCCGTGAACTCGGAATGGCTGTAATGACAGTGTGATAAGTCTTTCGACAGAAGCTATCTATGAAACCACTAAAATTGAAGCTAGTGCAGAAGTACAATGGCGACGACAAAGACAATCGTTTTGAGTTTTGTTCGCAGCTGCAACAATTGAATGAGGATGCGGATGGCGTTGTTGCTCGCTTAATTTTTAGTAACGAAGCCACTTTTCACACAAATGGGAAAGTGAACTGGAATATTGTCGAATCAAAGGTAAAAAGCATCCATACGAATGCATTGCATTTGAGTGCGATTACCCAAAAGTAAATGTTCTTTTCGCCTTGTCAAGTCGAAAAATGTACGGGCCATTCTTCTTCGCCGAGAGCACTATCACTGGATATTCCTGCTTGGAGATGTTGCACCGCGGTGGAGTAGCCGAGCGGTGTAATGCGCCTCGCTGCGGACCGCGCGGCTGCTCGCCGTCGGGGGTTCGAGTCCTCCCTCGGGCATGGGAGTTTGTGTTGTGCTTAGGTTACTTTAACTCAGTTTAAGTAGTTTGTAAGCTACGGACTGATGACCAAGCAGTTGAGTCCGGTAGATTTACAAACATGGAAAAAAAAAAAAAAAAAAAAAAAAAAAGAGAGAGAGAGAGAGAGAGAGAGAGAGAGAGAGAGAGAGAGAGAGAGAGAGAGAGAGAGAGAATGGAGATGTTGCAGCCTGTTGAGTGTGTTTCCCGGTACACCACTGTGACATGAGTGTTGCCTGTCGACAGGGGCTGCTCCATGACCGGTGTAGCACCTGAACTTACCATGTTTGCGACTAGCGCTAACTATCGGCAAATTACCAAATTACGCTGTGGCGGTATACATGAAAACAAAACTTTTCAAGGTTTCCCTTCAAAATGACATATGTATGATATCTGTACAATGTTTGGTTCTTGTGCAATAAATAATTAACAGTGTTCCCCGACTTTATATACACTCTGTATATAAATGGTGTGGTGTGTGTTCTTCCGGACATGTGCAGTAACATAGTTGGATCTCGTGTGCGAATCGAAATGGCGAGCATAAGAGAATGTGTACGATAGGGATGCTACTACTGTAGTGTGCGACTTGTGGTTGGGAGGTGCGCGTGCAAAGCCAGGATTGTTGTCGGCGCGGTTGAGAGAATGTTCGAAAATCTATTGGACCAAACTGCGTGGTCATCAGTCCGTATCTTACAAACTACTTAAACCTAACTACTTAAACCTAGGTAAACTAACCTAAGGACAAACACACACACCCATGCCCCAGGGAGGACACGAACCTCCACGGCGAGCAACCGCGCGCTCCGCAGCGAGACGCTTTAGACCGCTCGGCTACTCCACCGCGGCCGGCGCGGTTGGCTCAGCGCGTTCGGGCGGAGGGCTAGTTGTTCCATGTACTAAAATATACTGAAGCACTCATCGATCACCCCACAACAAAACGATGCAACTTCCGCTCTGAACCGATATACCAAAATACATTGAAGGTGGTTAAGGCGATCGCTGGCCTGACGTGACGTGCCCGGGCTTGAATCCCAGCGTGGTATATTTTTCGTTTGTAGCCACTGATTCATTTCAGTGGCATATAACAATCATTATCTCCCTTCCTCTCATTAAGTGAACAATTACAGACCTTCTGCAAAGTAGATGTAGTTTCGGGTTACTTTTCCATCTTGGAGTCATTTTCCAAAACAGCGTGTAAACCATGCCAAGATTATACATTGCCTATACGTACAACATGAAATGGTGAAACTCGGATTTATTACATGTATCTGTATAATCTTGACATAATGTATATGCTGCTTCGAAAAATACTGTTTTCTTTGAATGAATAATTTTAAAATGGTTCAGGCAACGTTAAAGTAGTATGTTGAATATCTTACAAGAAATACTACACGTAAGAAATAAAGAATTGACAAATCTGTTTAGTGTGACTTCAAAACTCGCTGAAAAGTGTAATTGAAACTCACAGTACCGAGAGCTGTGTCAACTATGAAATATCGAAACACAAATCCTGCTAACAACCCTAAGGAATATTATAGAAAAAACGTAGGCTCTCTTTTCTTGCATCTCCACAACAGGTTTCAGAGCCGTCATAACTCAATCCCTATGGAGCATAATTCGAAGAAACTGTCTGAAATGTAATACCAGATAATCATGCGAAGTTTTTATTAGTCGGTTTTTCCAGGGCCTTCGTCTGCATCTGAGGAACTTTCCGTTTGGGAAAAAGGAACAAAATCCTTTGAAGAAAAACAAGACGAGAGACTGCTTCAACGGAGTTAAGGGACAAGCAGTTCAGTTTTTTTCTTTCCAATATAAAAGTCAGTACCGTATTCTAGTTATGCTCTCAGTTCCAACGTGAACATCACAAAGTATATTTTCAAGCGCGTTCCATTCCTTTCAGAGGCAATAGGGTATCACTTTCCCAACTACCGCGCGCGATAAAATTGTTAAACGCGCTAACAACTATTATATGTATGATGATTTGCGTAATACCAATAAAGGTTTGGAACGAAATTAAAAAATGAAAATAGTGTCTTCCTAAAGCTGAGATAGAAACACCCCCCCTCCCGCCGCCCGGAAACGAAATTCAGTATACGTCCACGCAATACTCGTATTTTTAGCTTAATTGACTGTTTTATTGAGTTTTTTAATAAGTTAGGTGAGAATTTTGACAGTTTTAAAGCTACATCTTTACAGTGTTGAATAAATACTAGCAAATCAATCGTAAGTAGGAGGGAAGGATGATTAGGGTTTAACTTTCCGTTGACAACGTGGTCATTAGAGAAAGAGTTCGCGTACTTAGTTTTTGTGTAAGGATGGGGATGGAAATCGCTCGTGCTCTTTCAAAGGACCCATCTCGGCATTTGCCTGGATTGATTCAGGGAAATCACGGAAACCTAAATCTGGATGGCCGTAGGGGGATTTGAACCACCGTCGTCCCGAATACGAGTCCACTGTTTTACCACTGCGCCACGTTGCTCGGTCAGATAAACCGTGATAAAACAATGTAATTCTTCTAACCTACCTCCTTGATTACTGTGCAGACCATCCAGATGTTGCACGCCATCTCCTGATATACTAATTGAAATCACAGTTCTCTAAGACACAGAAAGAGGTAAGGCACTGGACTCTCATTCTGGAGGACAGTGATCAACATCTAGGTTTTCCATGATTTCGCTAAATCACTCCAGGGAAATGCCCGGGATGGTCCCTTTGAAAGGGCACGGCCGAATTCCTTCCCCATCCCTACCCAAAAATTTGAGCAAAAGCCCCGTTTCTAATAACCTCGCTGTCGACTGGACGTTGAACGCTAAGCTTCTTTCTTTTCTTTTTAGCTAAAACGGATCAGTACAATACTGACAAGAAAACTAATCTTACTTTCTTCTGAAACTTCCTGACAGATTAAAATCTTGTGCCGGAACCGGGACTCGAACCTGGGACCTCTGCCTTTCGCGGGCAAGCGCTCTACCGACATTTATATATATATATATATATATATATATATATATATATATATATATATATATATATATATAATGTGTACCCAGCCGAGATTCGAACCCGGGTCTCCTGCTTTCTAGGCAGTTGCGCTGACCCCTACACCACTTTTTTTTTCGGCTGAACCCTGTATTTTGGATTCCCTTTTTTTTCTTATTTTTATTCATTTATTATTTTTTTTATTTTTTTTATTCGCCTCCATTGGCATAGTAGTGGGAAAAAGATAAAAAAAACACTTTTTCTTATGGAAGAAGTATAAAAAAAGAAATTTTTTGAAGCTAAATGGTAGCAGTTGCAAGTACTGCTCTACTCTGTCTACCGTGTTCATTGGACACTTGAAAAAAAAAATCCCTTTTCTTCTGTTTAGTGATGCCCTTTCCTTGGACATCTGAACTAAAAATATTCTGAAAAAAAGAAGATTTTTTGTACTTATCATTATTATTTTTTTAAGTGCAGCAACTAAGTTTGTTGTGTTATTCGTAACCTTTTATTGAGGTAAAAACTGCCGTTTCAGGGTTCTGTTGAGGCCTTCACGACTACCGTAGCGGCCGCGGGGCCCACGAAGTCCCCACCGTACTTCGCCCCCAACAGCAGTCCCCTACCTTAGCCAGTTTTTATCTCATTGCCGTTGAGTTTAGGTTCTTACCCTATTCCTTGTTTCTCGAACACGATTCTTATCATGTTGCCAAATTTTTTTTATGATCTTTCTTACGACATATTTTGTAATATTCTTCTCGTATAAATTCTCTATACTCCTGTATTTCATCTTTTCCTTTCTTGTTTATGACGTACCATATATAGTGGGCAAACAACAATAGTATGACGTTGTTTTTCTGTGGAGGAAACGAAACGTTTTCTGGGAAGAATATATAATTTAAATCAATTTCTCTCCCATCAGTACGCTTAAGCAATGAAACCTGGTGTTTGAGTTCCTGCCATATTTCTCTATATCCTTTACAGAAGAAACGATGGTTCAGTGTGTCAATTTCATTACAGTTCGTGCATTCGTTTGTTTCACTGAGACCTATGGAAAATAGTTTCTCATTAGTACTTACAATATTGTTTATGACTCTATACCATGCTACCTGCGTCTCTGTAGGAAGTAATTTATTATTTATATTTCGCCAAATATTTTTCCAGTTCTTATTTGGAAATTTTACTTGCATTTTGTTTTGGTTCTCCTTTGAGTTTAGTTTCGTGACCATATAATGGCAGTTTCTCTTGTTTTTATCCTGCATTATACATGTCATGTAACTCAGTTCTAAATAATATAAACTGATGTGTCCAAAATTGTAGTCTATGTTACCAATATTTACTGGTGGCTGCAAGCTTTCGAGTTTAAAGAGATTGAATAATTTAGCTGTTACGCTATCAGGGTGGCTTTCGATGAGTTGTAGGGATCTCTTTAGGAACAAAGCAGTGGTTTTCTTCTGGATGTCTGTAAGTCCTAATCCTCCGTCTTCTTGTTTTAAGGTCGTTGTCCCGATTGCCACTCTAAAGATCTCTCCTTTCCAGATGTAACGGCAGACCGTTGACATAATAGATTTCGCTATTTCCTTTGGTACCGGTAGAATTCGTCCTACATATATCGCTTTTGAAAGAATAGCGCAATTTATTATTTTAATTTTTTGCTTTATATTTAGATCCCTTAAGTAATTTAAGATGAGGGTGCCTCTAATCTTATCTAATATCTTTTTCCAGTTAGAGGCTGAAGTGCGAAGAGGACAACTATATAGCGTTATACCTAGGGCAGTGTGAGATTCGTCACATTTCGCCCAAGGAATCTGTACAGCTGTTAGACCATTCAAGTTCAGGAACGCACTCTTCGTCTCGTTTATTTTTGCCCCTGTTGCGTAGCAAGAAAACTGGAGGTGTTCTGTTGTTCTGATAACGTCTTCGTCACTTCTTGTAATCACTCCAACATCATCCGCATACGCGTTGGTGACTATTTTCCTTCCTGATACGGATATTCCCTCAAGTGCGTCATTTAATCTACGTAAAAAGGGTTCCAAAGCTATAACAAAGAACATCATAGATAAAGGGCTTCCCTGAGGAACTCCGTTTTCAATTTTAATGTCCTTGGTGTATTTTCCATTGATGGATATCTTCGTATTTATCCCTTTTAAAATGTTTTTTAAAACGTTCACAGTATTTTCATTTAATCCCATGTATGTCAAATTTTTAAAAAGGTATTCGTGATTAACCCTGTCAAAGGCTTTCTCAAAGTCTATAAATAAAAGCCCGCCATGTGCTGGTGTGTTGGAAAATATAGAAATGACATCCCTATACTCACTCAAAGTTCTAAATATACTACGCCCAGGGAGACACGTCTGGTGGCCACCTAGTATTTTTTCTAAGACTGGTCTAAATCTGTCTTTGACAACCCGTGCTATTAATTTATAATCCGAATTCATTAGGGTTATTGGTCTCATTTTCTTTATGTACTTTATTTACGAAGTCCTACCTTTTGGAATCAGGACAGTTAAACATCGTTTAAAATCTGTTGGGACAGCCTCACCGTTCATTATTTCCTTTATAATTTCAATGAATTCGCTACCAATGAGATGCCAATAGGTTTTGTAAAATTCTAGGGGCAATCCGTTCGGTCCTGGTGATTTTTTCTGGGGGGAGGATTTTAATATCTCTAAAACTTCTTCTTCTGTTGTTTCTTCACTGATTTTTCTGTTATCCTCCTCTGATATTATGTTACCAAGTCCCGATTGGGATAAAAATTGTGTTACTAAGTTCTCCTGTACCTGCCGATCATTGTAGAGGGTTCTATAAAATCTATAAGCCTCTTCTAAAAGGTCTTTTTGATTTGTCAAGGGTTTGTTATCCTCGGCTCTGAGACATTCAATAAAATTTATTCTCCTCTGCTGCTGATGCCGTATGAGATGATAGATTGATGTATTTTCCTCCTCTACAACAGTTAGTGTATGTGATTTGATTTGGAGACCTGCAATCTGTTGACTTTTGATTTTAATTAGATGTGCCTTAGTTCTGTTTATCTGCATTATTACGTCCTGTGTCAACGGTTGCTCGTAGAGCTCGCGGAGACATGTGTAGTAGAATTCTATTGTGTTTCTCATCCACCTCGCTCGTTCTTTACCATACGCTATTAATGTGGCTCGTAACTTTTTCTTCGCATCAGCAGTCCACCATTCAATACTGGATCTGTATTTATGACGTTTTCTTAAGGAGCCCTGCCAGGTCCTTGCAAGTTGGTCAGCTAGGTCGTTTTCTGCCAACATGCTTACGTTTAACTTCCATACGGGCCTAGCCCAATGTGTGTTCTGTTTACTTAAATTGACACTGCATCTTACTCCCAGGTGATCGGAGAAGATGGTGGGTATAACTTCGATACCAACTACATAGTTCTCTAAGTTAGCCGAAACATAAATTCTGTCAATCCTACTCTGAGATTTTTTTTGTTATATAAGTAAACCTGACCATAGTGGGATATTTTATCTCCCACGCGTCTTTCCAGTTCATGTTCTGGACTAACCCCTCAAGTTCCCTGGATTTATTAAAATTTGGACGCTGGTCCTTTTCATGTAAAACGCAGTTCCAGTCTCCACCAATTAAAACGTCAGCAGGATTGTCATAAAGTAAGGCTAAAATATCACTTTTATAAAACTTGGCCCAATCTTGTCTGGCATTGTTGCCAGATGGGGCATAAACGTTGATAAAAGTTTTATTTAAAATTTTACATCTAATGCCCCTACCAGATTCTAAAAATTTGACGTCTCGCAGTTCAATTCCTTCAAGGATGGCTGTCCCGCAACTGTGCTCAAGAGCTACGTTTAAAATTTCTTTGTAGCCTGCTAAATAAAGATCCCTAATGTATACCTCCTGCAACAATGCTATATCAGTGTCTGACTGATATAAAAAATCTTTAACAGCAGCCACTTTGGTTGCATTTTGGATTTTGTTAATATTTAATGTAGTTACATTGTATGTTTGCAGCATGTAAGATATGGTAGATAACTAATTTTTTAAAATTATTAAAGGACTAGGTATGTCTTTCTTTCTTATTTCTTTCTTTCTAATTTCTTTCTTGCCGATTATTTTTCATTTGTCTCTAATAAAGGTTCCCATTAAAGTTTCTGCCACGCTTTTAATAAAAAATGTCTTCGTCTTGTGCCGTTTCTTCTTCCATATCTTGGTCCGTTAGTTCCTCTTTGTCTTCTGCCCAGTTTAATTTTGCCGCGGAATTGCTTTTATTTAGTGAGTGATCCAACGTTTTGTTGGCAGTGGCATTTATTGATAAAATGTCCAGATTAACTTGGCTTCGGTTTTCTGAAGCTTGCTGACTGGCCCCCTCAGTAGTACAAACTACCTTCTTCTTTTCTCGTTCTTGGATGGTTCTCAATTTTTCCTTTAGCGCAGGAGCAATATTCTCTGCCGCTTCGTGTGCTATTCTGCGTTTTTTTATTTTTCTTCCGTTTTGGGGTTCCCCCCGGAGACACATCAGGTGATTTTTCTGCAGAGTCAGTTGAGGATTTCTCAGCCGACATCTGCTCTGCCTTTTCGTCTGAGTTTCTTTTGTGAGTGTCATGTTGAATCTCAGTGATAATTTTTTTTCTCTGCGCTATTGCTGAGCTTTGCTTCTCTCTCTTTGCCTGTTTGTGGGTCGTTATCGTGTGCTTGACTAATTACTTTCTGACCGTTTCCTGTTTTTGACGTACTTTCTTTTTTGGGAATCTTCTTTTCCGGTTGGTTGTCTATTATTTGTTCTATATCCATCACCATCATATCAGAACTCGCTGGCTCTTCATGATGCAGAACTGAAGAGCGCGGCGCGATTTCGGATTCTGCGGTTGGCGATGTATGTGGGAAACCTTCTGTCATATTCGGTCCTTCATTTATTTCCGTATCGGGATAACTTACACCATCTCCGCCGACGCCGGCACTACTGCCTAATTCAGTGACATTTCCGGGTACCGCTACAGGATTTGCGTCCTGCGCCGTTGTTGACAGCTCTGCGGGTAAGCTTTGGCGGCGGCAGCGTACGTCAACTTGAGGCTGACTGCCTGGCCGGGGACTGCCGCCTCTCCGTTTGGTAGCTGCGGGACATGCCTTCTGCTACATTCGTTCCGAACGTACGTCGTAGAATTGCATAAGGCACATGTTCTAGGTTGGCTATCGTATCGCACAGGTGCACGGTACCCACACACATATATATAAGAGGGAATATGCCGTTGCAATTCTATTTTGATTTGGCGGACGCCGTTCAGTACAGGAAACATGTAAGCCTCCGACCATTTTTCGGCGATATTCGAAACAATTCTTCCGTACGGACTGAGAACACGGTTAATTTCTTCGACCGGAGTCTCGAAGGGTAGTTCAAAGACACGTAAGGTCCTGATACCTAGCCCTGCATGAGAGACTAGAACGTCACTTACTTTCCCATCAGAATGATTAAACTTAATGACACCACCGCAATTATTTACAATAGCACAGCATAATTCTAGACTCTGCATCTTTACATATACTGCATTGGATACAAAGGATAAGTGTACTCCTACTACGTCTTCACCATTTATCTTAACTTTTTCCTCAAACCACTGCTTAATTTCGAAAGCTTTTGGTCTTAAGAAACTTCTATAAAATGTAAATTTGATCGTATCTTTCCTCAGCTGTTCGATCGTGTTCATTCTGTCTTAGAAACGTTCATAACTGAAGCCACAATCACAAATGTCGTGGTCACACTAACCTCAGAATCAGCGACACAGCCGTTGTTTACACCAGAACGTAAGCGCTGCCGCCGCACGTCCTCCTCGCTCCACGGCTGCGACTCGAATGACTGGGCTATACCGACAAGACTCACGATGCCGCCTCACAACTTTACTTCCGCCAGTACCTCGCCTCCTACTTTCCAAACTTGCATGTTACGCAGGAGAGCTTCTGTGAAGTTTGGAAAGTGGGAGGCGACGTACTGGCGGAAGTAAAGTTGTGAAGCGGTATCGTGAGTCGTGTCGGGATAGTTCAGTCGGTAGAGCGCTGGCCCGCGAAAGGCAAAGGTCCCAGGTTCGATTCCCGGTTCCGGCACACAATTTTAATCTGCTAGGATGTTTCATATCAGCGCACTCTCCGCTGCAGGGTGAAAAGTTTCATTCTGCTTACTTTCTTCTGAATCTAATAAAAACGCTTTTGTCATCTTAGTTTAATATGCAGTTTGGCGACCTCAACCATAAGTACAGTTTTAGCTAAAGTGGATTGAAGATTTTAGCTGGCAGTATAATCATTGTACATAAATAAAATATCAATGCAGGTATAGGTGTTTCACTCTGGCTTGGAGCAAAATAATTATACACCATTCATAGAAACTGAGCAAATGGATCCTTTGCAACATGTTGGTAGAAGGACGGCAAGGGTACTATACTAATGAAGACTCAGCACCACAGAATAGACCTGAAGAGCGTCGATTGTATATCCAAGGACTGACAATTGAACCTCTATTTAAATAAATGTAATGTTTTGTGAATAAATAGGCAGAACGATCCATTAATGCTCGATTAAGTGTTAGAAACAAAACACTGGAGACAGCAACAACAATAAAACACCCAGGAGTATTCATCTGCAGCGTCTTAAAGAGGTACGATCGCATAAAACTAGATGTAGGGAGGCAGATGTCTGGACGAAATGATTGTTCAAATGTTCAAATGTTTGTATAGTCTATGGGACTTAACTACGGGGTAATCAGTCCCTAAACTTACAAACTACTTATGAACTACTTACGAACTAGGACGGCAGAAATATCCATGCCCGAGGGGGGATTCGAACCCCCGACCGTAGTGGCCGCGAGGACCGTGACTGGAGCGCCTTAGTCCCCTCGGCCACAGCGGCCGGCACGAAATGATTGGAACATACGGCGATGCCGATACCACACGGAAATTAAACACAACCACAATGTAAGATGATTTTTCACATCTGCATCTTTCAACCGATTCGGATGATTCACTCGTCAGCCCGAGACAATTAACGGCAAGAATTTCTGTAGGAAGCAGAGAAAGTTGAAATAAAAGACCTGCGGTGTGTTCTCAAAAAATGTTCAAATGTTTGTATAGTCTATGGGACTTAACTACGGGGTCATCAGTCCCTAAACTTACAAACTAGGACGGCAGAAATATCCATGCCCGAGGGGGGATTCGAACCCCCGACCGTAGTGGCCGCGAGGACCGTGACTGGAGCGCCTTAGTCCCCTCGGCCACAGCGGCCGGCACGAAATGATTGGAACATACGGCGATGCCGATACCACACGGAAATTAAACACAACCACAATGTAAGATGATTTTTCACATCTGCATCTTTCAACCGATTCGGATGATTCACTCGTCAGCCCGAGACAATTAACGGCAAGAATTTCTGTAGGAAGCAGAGAAAGTTGAAATAAAAGACCTGCGGTGTGTTCTCAAAAAATGTTCAAATGTTTGTATAGTCTATGGGACTTAACTACGGGGTCATCAGTCCCTAAACTTACAAACTAGGACGGCAGAAATATCCATGCCCGAGGGGGGATTCGAACCCCCGACCGTAGTGGCCGCGAGGACCGTGACTGGAGCGCCTTAGTCCCCTCGGCCACAGCGGCCGGCACGAAATGATTGGAACATACGGCGATGCCGATACCACACGGAAATTAAACACAACCACAATGTAAGATGATTTTTCACATCTGCATCTTTCAACCGATTCGGATGATTCACTCGTCAGCCCGAGACAATTAACGGCAAGAATTTCTGTAGGAAGCAGAGAAAGTTGAAATAAAAGACCTGCGGTGAAATGACAGTGTGTTCTCAAAAAATGTTCAAATGTTTGTATAGTCTATGGGACTTAACTACGGGGTCATCAGTCCCTAAACTTACAAACTAGGACGGCAGAAATATCCATGCCCGAGGGGGGATTCGAACCCCCGACCGTAGTGGCCGCGAGGACCGTGACTGGAGCGCCTTAGTCCCCTCGGCCACAGCGGCCGGCACGAAATGATTGGAACATACGGCGATGCCGATACCACACGGAAATTAAACACAACCACAATGTAAGATGATTTTTCACATCTGCATCTTTCAACCGATTCGGATGATTCACTCGTCAGCCCGAGACAATTAACGGCAAGAATTTCTGTAGGAAGCAGAGAAAGTTGAAATAAAAGACCTGCGGTGTGTTCTCAAAAAATGTTCAAATGTTTGTATAGTCTATGGGACTTAACTACGGGGTCATCAGTCCCTAAACTTACAAACTAGGACGGCAGAAATATCCATGCCCGAGGGGGGATTCGAACCCCCGACCGTAGTGGCCGCGAGGACCGTGACTGGAGCGCCTTAGTCCCCTCGGCCACAGCGGCCGGCACGAAATGATTGGAACATACGGCGATGCCGATACCACACGGAAATTAAACACAACCACAATGTAAGATGATTTTTCACATCTGCATCTTTCAACCGATTCGGATGATTCACTCGTCAGCCCGAGACAATTAACGGCAAGAATTTCTGTAGGAAGCAGAGAAAGTTGAAATAAAAGACCTGCGGTGTGTTCTCAAAAAATGTTCAAATGTTTGTATAGTCTATGGGACTTAACTACGGGGTCATCAGTCCCTAAACTTACAAACTAGGACGGCAGAAATATCCATGCCCGAGGGGGGATTCGAACCCCCGACCGTAGTGGCCGCGAGGACCGTGACTGGAGCGCCTTAGTCCCCTCGGCCACAGCGGCCGGCACGAAATGATTGGAACATACGGCGATGCCGATACCACACGGAAATTAAACACAACCACAATGTAAGATGATTTTTCACATCTGCATCTTTCAACCGATTCGGATGATTCACTCGTCAGCCCGAGACAATTAACGGCAAGAATTTCTGTAGGAAGCAGAGAAAGTTGAAATAAAAGACCTGCGGTGAAATGACAGTGTGTTCTCAAAAAATGTTCAAATGTTTGTATAGTCTATGGGACTTAACTACGGGGTCATCAGTCCCTAAACTTACAAACTAGGACGGCAGAAATATCCATGCCCGAGGGGGGATTCGAACCCCCGACCGTAGTGGCCGCGAGGACCGTGACTGGAGCGCCTTAGTCCCCTCGGCCACAGCGGCCGGCACGAAATGATTGGAACATACGGCGATGCCGATACCACACGGAAATTAAACACAACCACAATGTAAGATGATTTTTCACATCTGCATCTTTCAACCGATTCGGATGATTCACTCGTCAGCCCGAGACAATTAACGGCAAGAATTTCTGTAGGAAGCAGAGAAAGTTGAAATAAAAGACCTGCGGTGTGTTCTCAAAAAATGTTCAAATGTTTGTATAGTCTATGGGACTTAACTACGGGGTCATCAGTCCCTAAACTTACAAACTAGGACGGCAGAAATATCCATGCCCGAGGGGGGATTCGAACCCCCGACCGTAGTGGCCGCGAGGACCGTGACTGGAGCGCCTTAGTCCCCTCGGCCACAGCGGCCGGCACGAAATGATTGGAACATACGGCGATGCCGATACCACACGGAAATTAAACACAACCACAATGTAAGATGATTTTTCACATCTGCATCTTTCAACCGATTCGGATGATTCACTCGTCAGCCCGAGACAATTAACGGCAAGAATTTCTGTAGGAAGCAGAGAAAGTTGAAATAAAAGACCTGCGGTGAAATGACAGTGTGTTCTCAAAAAATGTTCAAATGTTTGTATAGTCTATGGGACTTAACTACGGGGTCATCAGTCCCTAAACTTACAAACTAGGACGGCAGAAATATCCATGCCCGAGGGGGGATTCGAACCCCCGACCGTAGTGGCCGCGAGGACCGTGACTGGAGCGCCTTAGTCCCCTCGGCCACAGCGGCCGGCACGAAATGATTGGAACATACGGCGATGCCGATACCACACGGAAATTAAACACAACCACAATGTAAGATGATTTTTCACATCTGCATCTTTCAACCGATTCGGATGATTCACTCGTCAGCCCGAGACAATTAACGGCAAGAATTTCTGTAGGAAGCAGAGAAAGTTGAAATAAAAGACCTGCGGTGTGTTCTCAAAAAATGTTCAAATGTTTGTATAGTCTATGGGACTTAACTACGGGGTCATCAGTCCCTAAACTTACAAACTAGGACGGCAGAAATATCCATGCCCGAGGGGGGATTCGAACCCCCGACCGTAGTGGCCGCGAGGACCGTGACTGGAGCGCCTTAGTCCCCTCGGCCACAGCGGCCGGCACGAAATGATTGGAACATACGGCGATGCCGATACCACACGGAAATTAAACACAACCACAATGTAAGATGATTTTTCACATCTGCATCTTTCAACCGATTCGGATGATTCACTCGTCAGCCCGAGACAATTAACGGCAAGAATTTCTGTAGGAAGCAGAGAAAGTTGAAATAAAAGACCTGCGGTGAAATGACAGTGTGTTCTCAAAAAATGTTCAAATGTTTGTATAGTCTATGGGACTTAACTACGGGGTCATCAGTCCCTAAACTTACAAACTAGGACGGCAGAAATATCCATGCCCGAGGGGGGATTCGAACCCCCGACCGTAGTGGCCGCGAGGACCGTGACTGGAGCGCCTTAGTCCCCTCGGCCACAGCGGCCGGCACGAAATGATTGGAACATACGGCGATGCCGATACCACACGGAAATTAAACACAACCACAATGTAAGATGATTTTTCACATCTGCATCTTTCAACCGATTCGGATGATTCACTCGTCAGCCCGAGACAATTAACGGCAAGAATTTCTGTAGGAAGCAGAGAAAGTTGAAATAAAAGACCTGCGGTGAAATGACAGTGTGTTCTCAAAAAATGTTCAAATGTTTGTATAGTCTATGGGACTTAACTACGGGGTCATCAGTCCCTAAACTTACAAACTAGGACGGCAGAAATATCCATGCCCGAGGGGGGATTCGAACCCCCGACCGTAGTGGCCGCGAGGACCGTGACTGGAGCGCCTTAGTCCCCTCGGCCACAGCGGCCGGCACGAAATGATTGGAACATACGGCGATGCCGATACCACACGGAAATTAAACACAACCACAATGTAAGATGATTTTTCACATCTGCATCTTTCAACCGATTCGGATGATTCACTCGTCAGCCCGAGACAATTAACGGCAAGAATTTCTGTAGGAAGCAGAGAAAGTTGAAATAAAAGACCTGCGGTGTGTTCTCAAAAAATGTTCAAATGTTTGTATAGTCTATGGGACTTAACTACGGGGTCATCAGTCCCTAAACTTACAAACTAGGACGGCAGAAATATCCATGCCCGAGGGGGGATTCGAACCCCCGACCGTAGTGGCCGCGAGGACCGTGACTGGAGCGCCTTAGTCCCCTCGGCCACAGCGGCCGGCACGAAATGATTGGAACATACGGCGATGCCGATACCACACGGAAATTAAACACAACCACAATGTAAGATGATTTTTCACATCTGCATCTTTCAACCGATTCGGATGATTCACTCGTCAGCCCGAGACAATTAACGGCAAGAATTTCTGTAGGAAGCAGAGAAAGTTGAAATAAAAGACCTGCGGTGTGTTCTCAAAAAATGTTCAAATGTTTGTATAGTCTATGGGACTTAACTACGGGGTCATCAGTCCCTAAACTTACAAACTAGGACGGCAGAAATATCCATGCCCGAGGGGGGATTCGAACCCCCGACCGTAGTGGCCGCGAGGACCGTGACTGGAGCGCCTTAGTCCCCTCGGCCACAGCGGCCGGCACGAAATGATTGGAACATACGGCGATGCCGATACCACACGGAAATTAAACACAACCACAATGTAAGATGATTTTTCACATCTGCATCTTTCAACCGATTCGGATGATTCACTCGTCAGCCCGAGACAATTAACGGCAAGAATTTCTGTAGGAAGCAGAGAAAGTTGAAATAAAAGACCTGCGGTGAAATGACAGTGTGTTCTCAAAAAATGTTCAAATGTTTGTATAGTCTATGGGACTTAACTACGGGGTCATCAGTCCCTAAACTTACAAACTAGGACGGCAGAAATATCCATGCCCGAGGGGGGATTCGAACCCCCGACCGTAGTGGCCGCGAGGACCGTGACTGGAGCGCCTTAGTCCCCTCGGCCACAGCGGCCGGCACGAAATGATTGGAACATACGGCGATGCCGATACCACACGGAAATTAAACACAACCACAATGTAAGATGATTTTTCACATCTGCATCTTTCAACCGATTCGGATGATTCACTCGTCAGCCCGAGACAATTAACGGCAAGAATTTCTGTAGGAAGCAGAGAAAGTTGAAATAAAAGACCTGCGGTGTGTTCTCAAAAAATGTTCAAATGTTTGTATAGTCTATGGGACTTAACTACGGGGTCATCAGTCCCTAAACTTACAAACTAGGACGGCAGAAATATCCATGCCCGAGGGGGGATTCGAACCCCCGACCGTAGTGGCCGCGAGGACCGTGACTGGAGCGCCTTAGTCCCCTCGGCCACAGCGGCCGGCACGAAATGATTGGAACATACGGCGATGCCGATACCACACGGAAATTAAACACAACCACAATGTAAGATGATTTTTCACATCTGCATCTTTCAACCGATTCGGATGATTCACTCGTCAGCCCGAGACAATTAACGGCAAGAATTTCTGTAGGAAGCAGAGAAAGTTGAAATAAAAGACCTGCGGTGAAATGACAGTGTGTTCTCAAAAAATGTTCAAATGTTTGTATAGTCTATGGGACTTAACTACGGGGTCATCAGTCCCTAAACTTACAAACTAGGACGGCAGAAATATCCATGCCCGAGGGGGGATTCGAACCCCCGACCGTAGTGGCCGCGAGGACCGTGACTGGAGCGCCTTAGTCCCCTCGGCCACAGCGGCCGGCACGAAATGATTGGAACATACGGCGATGCCGATACCACACGGAAATTAAACACAACCACAATGTAAGATGATTTTTCACATCTGCATCTTTCAACCGATTCGGATGATTCACTCGTCAGCCCGAGACAATTAACGGCAAGAATTTCTGTAGGAAGCAGAGAAAGTTGAAATAAAAGACCTGCGGTGTGTTCTCAAAAAATGTTCAAATGTTTGTATAGTCTATGGGACTTAACTACGGGGTCATCAGTCCCTAAACTTACAAACTAGGACGGCAGAAATATCCATGCCCGAGGGGGGATTCGAACCCCCGACCGTAGTGGCCGCGAGGACCGTGACTGGAGCGCCTTAGTCCCCTCGGCCACAGCGGCCGGCACGAAATGATTGGAACATACGGCGATGCCGATACCACACGGAAATTAAACACAACCACAATGTAAGATGATTTTTCACATCTGCATCTTTCAACCGATTCGGATGATTCACTCGTCAGCCCGAGACAATTAACGGCAAGAATTTCTGTAGGAAGCAGAGAAAGTTGAAATAAAAGACCTGCGGTGAAATGACAGTGTGTTCTCAAAAAATGTTCAAATGTTTGTATAGTCTATGGGACTTAACTACGGGGTCATCAGTCCCTAAACTTACAAACTAGGACGGCAGAAATATCCATGCCCGAGGGGGGATTCGAACCCCCGACCGTAGTGGCCGCGAGGACCGTGACTGGAGCGCCTTAGTCCCCTCGGCCACAGCGGCCGGCACGAAATGATTGGAACATACGGCGATGCCGATACCACACGGAAATTAAACACAACCACAATGTAAGATGATTTTTCACATCTGCATCTTTCAACCGATTCGGATGATTCACTCGTCAGCCCGAGACAATTAACGGCAAGAATTTCTGTAGGAAGCAGAGAAAGTTGAAATAAAAGACCTGCGGTGTGTTCTCAAAAAATGTTCAAATGTTTGTATAGTCTATGGGACTTAACTACGGGGTCATCAGTCCCTAAACTTACAAACTAGGACGGCAGAAATATCCATGCCCGAGGGGGGATTCGAACCCCCGACCGTAGTGGCCGTGCAGACCGTGACTGGAGCGCCTTAGTCCCCTCGGCCACAGCGGCCGGCACGAAATGATTGGAACATACGGCGATGCCGATACCACACGGAAATTAAACACAACCACAATGTAAGATGATTTTTCACATCTGCATCTTTCAACCGATTCGGATGATTCACTCGTCAGCCCGAGACAATTAACGGCAAGAATTTCTGTAGGAAGCAGAGAAAGTTGAAATAAAAGACCTGCGGTGTGTTCTCAAAAAATGTTCAAATGTTTGTATAGTCTATGGGACTTAACTACGGGGTCATCAGTCCCTAAACTTACAAACTAGGACGGCAGAAATATCCATGCCCGAGGGGGGATTCGAACCCCCGACCGTAGTGGCCGCGAGGACCGTGACTGGAGCGCCTTAGTCCCCTCGGCCACAGCGGCCGGCACGAAATGATTGGAACATACGGCGATGCCGATACCACACGGAAATTAAACACAACCACAATGTAAGATGATTTTTCACATCTGCATCTTTCAACCGATTCGGATGATTCACTCGTCAGCCCGAGACAATTAACGGCAAGAATTTCTGTAGGAAGCAGAGAAAGTTGAAATAAAAGACCTGCGGTGAAATGACAGTGTGTTCTCAAAAAATGTTCAAATGTTTGTATAGTCTATGGGACTTAACTACGGGGTCATCAGTCCCTAAACTTACAAACTAGGACGGCAGAAATATCCATGCCCGAGGGGGGATTCGAACCCCCGACCGTAGTGGCCGCGAGGACCGTGACTGGAGCGCCTTAGTCCCCTCGGCCACAGCGGCCGGCACGAAATGATTGGAACATACGGCGATGCCGATACCACACGGAAATTAAACACAACCACAATGTAAGATGATTTTTCACATCTGCATCTTTCAACCGATTCGGATGATTCACTCGTCAGCCCGAGACAATTAACGGCAAGAATTTCTGTAGGAAGCAGAGAAAGTTGAAATAAAAGACCTGCGGTGTGTTCTCAAAAAATGTTCAAATGTTTGTATAGTCTATGGGACTTAACTACGGGGTCATCAGTCCCTAAACTTACAAACTAGGACGGCAGAAATATCCATGCCCGAGGGGGGATTCGAACCCCCGACCGTAGTGGCCGCGAGGACCGTGACTGGAGCGCCTTAGTCCCCTCGGCCACAGCGGCCGGCACGAAATGATTGGAACATACGGCGATGCCGATACCACACGGAAATTAAACACAACCACAATGTAAGATGATTTTTCACATCTGCATCTTTCAACCGATTCGGATGATTCACTCGTCAGCCCGAGACAATTAACGGCAAGAATTTCTGTAGGAAGCAGAGAAAGTTGAAATAAAAGACCTGCGGTGAAATGACAGTGTGTTCTCAAAAAATGTTCAAATGTTTGTATAGTCTATGGGACTTAACTACGGGGTCATCAGTCCCTAAACTTACAAACTAGGACGGCAGAAATATCCATGCCCGAGGGGGGATTCGAACCCCCGACCGTAGTGGCCGCGAGGACCGTGACTGGAGCGCCTTAGTCCCCTCGGCCACAGCGGCCGGCACGAAATGATTGGAACATACGGCGATGCCGATACCACACGGAAATTAAACACAACCACAATGTAAGATGATTTTTCACATCTGCATCTTTCAACCGATTCGGATGATTCACTCGTCAGCCCGAGACAATTAACGGCAAGAATTTCTGTAGGAAGCAGAGAAAGTTGAAATAAAAGACCTGCGGTGTGTTCTCAAAAAATGTTCAAATGTTTGTATAGTCTATGGGACTTAACTACGGGGTCATCAGTCCCTAAACTTACAAACTAGGACGGCAGAAATATCCATGCCCGAGGGGGGATTCGAACCCCCGACCGTAGTGGCCGCGAGGACCGTGACTGGAGCGCCTTAGTCCCCTCGGCCACAGCGGCCGGCACGAAATGATTGGAACATACGGCGATGCCGATACCACACGGAAATTAAACACAACCACAATGTAAGATGATTTTTCACATCTGCATCTTTCAACCGATTCGGATGATTCACTCGTCAGCCCGAGACAATTAACGGCAAGAATTTCTGTAGGAAGCAGAGAAAGTTGAAATAAAAGACCTGCGGTGAAATGACAGTGTGTTCTCAAAAAATGTTCAAATGTTTGTATAGTCTATGGGACTTAACTACGGGGTCATCAGTCCCTAAACTTACAAACTAGGACGGCAGAAATATCCATGCCCGAGGGGGGATTCGAACCCCCGACCGTAGTGGCCGCGAGGACCGTGACTGGAGCGCCTTAGTCCCCTCGGCCACAGCGGCCGGCACGAAATGATTGGAACATACGGCGATGCCGATACCACACGGAAATTAAACACAACCACAATGTAAGATGATTTTTCACATCTGCATCTTTCAACCGATTCGGATGATTCACTCGTCAGCCCGAGACAATTAACGGCAAGAATTTCTGTAGGAAGCAGAGAAAGTTGAAATAAAAGACCTGCGGTGAAATGACAGTGTGTTCTCAAAAAATGTTCAAATGTTTGTATAGTCTATGGGACTTAACTACGGGGTCATCAGTCCCTAAACTTACAAACTAGGACGGCAGAAATATCCATGCCCGAGGGGGGATTCGAACCCCCGACCGTAGTGGCCGCGAGGACCGTGACTGGAGCGCCTTAGTCCCCTCGGCCACAGCGGCCGGCACGAAATGATTGGAACATACGGCGATGCCGATACCACACGGAAATTAAACACAACCACAATGTAAGATGATTTTTCACATCTGCATCTTTCAACCGATTCGGATGATTCACTCGTCAGCCCGAGACAATTAACGGCAAGAATTTCTGTAGGAAGCAGAGAAAGTTGAAATAAAAGACCTGCGGTGAAATGACAGTGTGTTCTCAAAAAATGTTCAAATGTTTGTATAGTCTATGGGACTTAACTACGGGGTCATCAGTCCCTAAACTTACAAACTAGGACGGCAGAAATATCCATGCCCGAGGGGGGATTCGAACCCCCGACCGTAGTGGCCGCGAGGACCGTGACTGGAGCGCCTTAGTCCCCTCGGCCACAGCGGCCGGCACGAAATGATTGGAACATACGGCGATGCCGATACCACACGGAAATTAAACACAACCACAATGTAAGATGATTTTTCACATCTGCATCTTTCAACCGATTCGGATGATTCACTCGTCAGCCCGAGACAATTAACGGCAAGAATTTCTGTAGGAAGCAGAGAAAGTTGAAATAAAAGACCTGCGGTGAAATGACAGTGTGTTCTCAAAAAATGTTCAAATGTTTGTATAGTCTATGGGACTTAACTACGGGGTCATCAGTCCCTAAACTTACAAACTAGGACGGCAGAAATATCCATGCCCGAGGGGGGATTCGAACCCCCGACCGTAGTGGCCGCGAGGACCGTGACTGGAGCGCCTTAGTCCCCTCGGCCACAGCGGCCGGCACGAAATGATTGGAACATACGGCGATGCCGATACCACACGGAAATTAAACACAACCACAATGTAAGATGATTTTTCACATCTGCATCTTTCAACCGATTCGGATGATTCACTCGTCAGCCCGAGACAATTAACGGCAAGAATTTCTGTAGGAAGCAGAGAAAGTTGAAATAAAAGACCTGCGGTGTGTTCTCAAAAAATGTTCAAATGTTTGTATAGTCTATGGGACTTAACTACGGGGTCATCAGTCCCTAAACTTACAAACTAGGACGGCAGAAATATCCATGCCCGAGGGGGGATTCGAACCCCCGACCGTAGTGGCCGCGAGGACCGTGACTGGAGCGCCTTAGTCCCCTCGGCCACAGCGGCCGGCACGAAATGATTGGAACATACGGCGATGCCGATACCACACGGAAATTAAACACAACCACAATGTAAGATGATTTTTCACATCTGCATCTTTCAACCGATTCGGATGATTCACTCGTCAGCCCGAGACAATTAACGGCAAGAATTTCTGTAGGAAGCAGAGAAAGTTGAAATAAAAGACCTGCGGTGTGTTCTCAAAAAATGTTCAAATGTTTGTATAGTCTATGGGACTTAACTACGGGGTCATCAGTCCCTAAACTTACAAACTAGGACGGCAGAAATATCCATGCCCGAGGGGGGATTCGAACCCCCGACCGTAGTGGCCGCGAGGACCGTGACTGGAGCGCCTTAGTCCCCTCGGCCACAGCGGCCGGCACGAAATGATTGGAACATACGGCGATGCCGATACCACACGGAAATTAAACACAACCACAATGTAAGATGATTTTTCACATCTGCATCTTTCAACCGATTCGGATGATTCACTCCTCAGCCCGAGACAATTAACGGCAAGAATTTCTGTAGGAAGCAGAGAAAGTTGAAATAAAAGACCTGCGGTGAAATGACAGTGTGTTCTCAAAAAATGTTCAAATGTTTGTATAGTCTATGGGACTTAACTACGGGGTCATCAGTCCCTAAACTTACAAACTAGGACGGCAGAAATATCCATGCCCGAGGGGGGATTCGAACCCCCGACCGTAGTGGCCGCGAGGACCGTGACTGGAGCGCCTTAGTCCCCTCGGCCACAGCGGCCGGCACGAAATGATTGGAACATACGGCGATGCCGATACCACACGGAAATTAAACACAACCACAATGTAAGATGATTTTTCACATCTGCATCTTTCAACCGATTCGGATGATTCACTCGTCAGCCCGAGACAATTAACGGCAAGAATTTCTGTAGGAAGCAGAGAAAGTTGAAATAAAAGACCTGCGGTGAAATGACAGTGTGTTCTCAAAAAATGTTCAAATGTTTGTATAGTCTATGGGACTTAACTACGGGGTCATCAGTCCCTAAACTTACAAACTAGGACGGCAGAAATATCCATGCCCGAGGGGGGATTCGAACCCCCGACCGTAGTGGCCGCGAGGACCGTGACTGGAGCGCCTTAGTCCCCTCGGCCACAGCGGCCGGCACGAAATGATTGGAACATACGGCGATGCCGATACCACACGGAAATTAAACACAACCACAATGTAAGATGATTTTTCACATCTGCATCTTTCAACCGATTCGGATGATTCACTCGTCAGCCCGAGACAATTAACGGCAAGAATTTCTGTAGGAAGCAGAGAAAGTTGAAATAAAAGACCTGCGGTGAAATGACAGTGTGTTCTCAAAAAATGTTCAAATGTTTGTATAGTCTATGGGACTTAACTACGGGGTCATCAGTCCCTAAACTTACAAACTAGGACGGCAGAAATATCCATGCCCGAGGGGGGATTCGAACCCCCGACCGTAGTGGCCGCGAGGACCGTGACTGGAGCGCCTTAGTCCCCTCGGCCACAGCGGCCGGCACGAAATGATTGGAACATACGGCGATGCCGATACCACACGGAAATTAAACACAACCACAATGTAAGATGATTTTTCACATCTGCATCTTTCAACCGATTCGGATGATTCACTCGTCAGCCCGAGACAATTAACGGCAAGAATTTCTGTAGGAAGCAGAGAAAGTTGAAATAAAAGACCTGCGGTGAAATGACAGTGTGTTCTCAAAAAATGTTCAAATGTTTGTATAGTCTATGGGACTTAACTACGGGGTCATCAGTCCCTAAACTTACAAACTAGGACGGCAGAAATATCCATGCCCGAGGGGGGATTCGAACCCCCGACCGTAGTGGCCGCGAGGACCGTGACTGGAGCGCCTTAGTCCCCTCGGCCACAGCGGCCGGCACGAAATGATTGGAACATACGGCGATGCCGATACCACACGGAAATTAAACACAACCACAATGTAAGATGATTTTTCACATCTGCATCTTTCAACCGATTCGGATGATTCACTCGTCAGCCCGAGACAATTAACGGCAAGAATTTCTGTAGGAAGCAGAGAAAGTTGAAATAAAAGACCTGCGGTGTGTTCTCAAAAAATGTTCAAATGTTTGTATAGTCTATGGGACTTAACTACGGGGTCATCAGTCCCTAAACTTACAAACTAGGACGGCAGAAATATCCATGCCCGAGGGGGGATTCGAACCCCCGACCGTAGTGGCCGCGAGGACCGTGACTGGAGCGCCTTAGTCCCCTCGGCCACAGCGGCCGGCACGAAATGATTGGAACATACGGCGATGCCGATACCACACGGAAATTAAACACAACCACAATGTAAGATGATTTTTCACATCTGCATCTTTCAACCGATTCGGATGATTCACTCGTCAGCCCGAGACAATTAACGGCAAGAATTTCTGTAGGAAGCAGAGAAAGTTGAAATAAAAGACCTGCGGTGTGTTCTCAAAAAATGTTCAAATGTTTGTATAGTCTATGGGACTTAACTACGGGGTCATCAGTCCCTAAACTTACAAACTAGGACGGCAGAAATATCCATGCCCGAGGGGGGATTCGAACCCCCGACCGTAGTGGCCGTGCAGACCGTGACTGGAGCGCCTTAGTCCCCTCGGCCACAGCGGCCGGCACGAAATGATTGGAACATACGGCGATGCCGATACCACATGGAAATTAAACACAACCACAATGTAAGATGATTTTTCACATCTGCATCTTTCAACCGATTCGGATGATTCACTCGTCAGCCCGAGACAATTAACGGCAAGAATTTCTGTAGGAAGCAGAGAAAGTTGAAATAAAAGACCTGCGGTGTGTTCTCAAAAAATGTTCAAATGTTTGTATAGTCTATGGGACTTAACTACGGGGTCATCAGTCCCTAAACTTACAAACTAGGACGGCAGAAATATCCATGCCCGAGGGGGGATTCGAACCCCCGACCGTAGTGGCCGCGAGGACCGTGACTGGAGCGCCTTAGTCCCCTCGGCCACAGCGGCCGGCACGAAATGATTGGAACATACGGCGATGCCGATACCACACGGAAATTAAACACAACCACAATGTAAGATGATTTTTCACATCTGCATCTTTCAACCGATTCGGATGATTCACTCGTCAGCCCGAGACAATTAACGGCAAGAATTTCTGTAGGAAGCAGAGAAAGTTGAAATAAAAGACCTGCGGTGTGTTCTCAAAAAATGTTCAAATGTTTGTATAGTCTATGGGACTTAACTACGGGGTCATCAGTCCCTAAACTTACAAACTAGGACGGCAGAAATATCCATGCCCGAGGGGGGATTCGAACCCCCGACCGTAGTGGCCGTGCAGACCGTGACTGGAGCGCCTTAGTCCCCTCGGCCACAGCGGCCGGCACGAAATGATTGGAACATACGGCGATGCCGATACCACACGGAAATTAAACACAACCACAATGTAAGATGATTTTTCACATCTGCATCTTTCAACCGATTCGGATGATTCACTCGTCAGCCCGAGACAATTAACGGCAAGAATTTCTGTAGGAAGCAGAGAAAGTTGAAATAAAAGACCTGCGGTGTGTTCTCAAAAAATGTTCAAATGTTTGTATAGTCTATGGGACTTAACTACGGGGTCATCAGTCCCTAAACTTACAAACTAGGACGGCAGAAATATCCATGCCCGAGGGGGGATTCGAACCCCCGACCGTAGTGGCCGTGCAGACCGTGACTGGAGCGCCTTAGTCCCCTCGGCCACAGCGGCCGGCACGAAATGATTGGAACATACGGCGATGCCGATACCACACGGAAATTAAACACAACCACAATGTAAGATGATTTTTCACATCTGCATCTTTCAACCGATTCGGATGATTCACTCGTCAGCCCGAGACAATTAACGGCAAGAATTTCTGTAGGAAGCAGAGAAAGTTGAAATAAAAGACCTGCGGTGTGTTCTCAAAAAATGTTCAAATGTTTGTATAGTCTATGGGACTTAACTACGGGGTCATCAGTCCCTAAACTTACAAACTAGGACGGCAGAAATATCCATGCCCGAGGGGGGATTCGAACCCCCGACCGTAGTGGCCGCGAGGACCGTGACTGGAGCGCCTTAGTCCCCTCGGCCACAGCGGCCGGCACGAAATGATTGGAACATACGGCGATGCCGATACCACACGGAAATTAAACACAACCACAATGTAAGATGATTTTTCACATCTGCATCTTTCAACCGATTCGGATGATTCACTCGTCAGCCCGAGACAATTAACGGCAAGAATTTCTGTAGGAAGCAGAGAAAGTTGAAATAAAAGACCTGCGGTGAAATGACAGTGTGTTCTCAAAAAATGTTCAAATGTTTGTATAGTCTATGGGACTTAACTACGGGGTCATCAGTCCCTAAACTTACAAACTAGGACGGCAGAAATATCCATGCCCGAGGGGGGATTCGAACCCCCGACCGTAGTGGCCGCGAGGACCGTGACTGGAGCGCCTTAGTCCCCTCGGCCACAGCGGCCGGCACGAAATGATTGGAACATACGGCGATGCCGATACCACACGGAAATTAAACACAACCACAATGTAAGATGATTTTTCACATCTGCATCTTTCAACCGATTCGGATGATTCACTCGTCAGCCCGAGACAATTAACGGCAAGAATTTCTGTAGGAAGCAGAGAAAGTTGAAATAAAAGACCTGCGGTGTGTTCTCAAAAAATGTTCAAATGTTTGTATAGTCTATGGGACTTAACTACGGGGTCATCAGTCCCTAAACTTACAAACTAGGACGGCAGAAATATCCATGCCCGAGGGGGGATTCGAACCCCCGACCGTAGTGGCCGCGAGGACCGTGACTGGAGCGCCTTAGTCCCCTCGGCCACAGCGGCCGGCACGAAATGATTGGAACATACGGCGATGCCGATACCACACGGAAATTAAACACAACCACAATGTAAGATGATTTTTCACATCTGCATCTTTCAACCGATTCGGATGATTCACTCGTCAGCCCGAGACAATTAACGGCAAGAATTTCTGTAGGAAGCAGAGAAAGTTGAAATAAAAGACCTGCGGTGAAATGACAGTGTGTTCTCAAAAAATGTTCAAATGTTTGTATAGTCTATGGGACTTAACTACGGGGTCATCAGTCCCTAAACTTACAAACTAGGACGGCAGAAATATCCATGCCCGAGGGGGGATTCGAACCCCCGACCGTAGTGGCCGCGAGGACCGTGACTGGAGCGCCTTAGTCCCCTCGGCCACAGCGGCCGGCACGAAATGATTGGAACATACGGCGATGCCGATACCACACGGAAATTAAACACAACCACAATGTAAGATGATTTTTCACATCTGCATCTTTCAACCGATTCGGATGATTCACTCGTCAGCCCGAGACAATTAACGGCAAGAATTTCTGTAGGAAGCAGAGAAAGTTGAAATAAAAGACCTGCGGTGTGTTCTCAAAAAATGTTCAAATGTTTGTATAGTCTATGGGACTTAACTACGGGGTCATCAGTCCCTAAACTTACAAACTAGGACGGCAGAAATATCCATGCCCGAGGGGGGATTCGAACCCCCGACCGTAGTGGCCGCGAGGACCGTGACTGGAGCGCCTTAGTCCCCTCGGCCACAGCGGCCGGCACGAAATGATTGGAACATACGGCGATGCCGATACCACACGGAAATTAAACACAACCACAATGTAAGATGATTTTTCACATCTGCATCTTTCAACCGATTCGGATGATTCACTCGTCAGCCCGAGACAATTAACGGCAAGAATTTCTGTAGGAAGCAGAGAAAGTTGAAATAAAAGACCTGCGGTGAAATGACAGTGTGTTCTCAAAAAATGTTCAAATGTTTGTATAGTCTATGGGACTTAACTACGGGGTCATCAGTCCCTAAACTTACAAACTAGGACGGCAGAAATATCCATGCCCGAGGGGGGATTCGAACCCCCGACCGTAGTGGCCGCGAGGACCGTGACTGGAGCGCCTTAGTCCCCTCGGCCACAGCGGCCGGCACGAAATGATTGGAACATACGGCGATGCCGATACCACACGGAAATTAAACACAACCACAATGTAAGATGATTTTTCACATCTGCATCTTTCAACCGATTCGGATGATTCACTCGTCAGCCCGAGACAATTAACGGCAAGAATTTCTGTAGGAAGCAGAGAAAGTTGAAATAAAAGACCTGCGGTGAAATGACAGTGTGTTCTCAAAAAATGTTCAAATGTTTGTATAGTCTATGGGACTTAACTACGGGGTCATCAGTCCCTAAACTTACAAACTAGGACGGCAGAAATATCCATGCCCGAGGGGGGATTCGAACCCCCGACCGTAGTGGCCGCGAGGACCGTGACTGGAGCGCCTTAGTCCCCTCGGCCACAGCGGCCGGCACGAAATGATTGGAACATACGGCGATGCCGATACCACACGGAAATTAAACACAACCACAATGTAAGATGATTTTTCACATCTGCATCTTTCAACCGATTCGGATGATTCACTCGTCAGCCCGAGACAATTAACGGCAAGAATTTCTGTAGGAAGCAGAGAAAGTTGAAATAAAAGACCTGCGGTGAAATGACAGTGTGTTCTCAAAAAATGTTCAAATGTTTGTATAGTCTATGGGACTTAACTACGGGGTCATCAGTCCCTAAACTTACAAACTAGGACGGCAGAAATATCCATGCCCGAGGGGGGATTCGAACCCCCGACCGTAGTGGCCGCGAGGACCGTGACTGGAGCGCCTTAGTCCCCTCGGCCACAGCGGCTGGCACGAAATGATTGGAACATACGGCGATGCCGATACCACACGGAAATTAAACACAACCACAATGTAAGATGATTTTTCACATCTGCATCTTTCAACCGATTCGGATGATTCACTCGTCAGCCCGAGACAATTAACGGCAAGAATTTCTGTAGGAAGCAGAGAAAGTTGAAATAAAAGACCTGCGGTGAAATGACAGTGTGTTCTCAAAAAATGTTCAAATGTTTGTATAGTCTATGGGACTTAACTACGGGGTCATCAGTCCCTAAACTTACAAACTAGGACGGCAGAAATATCCATGCCCGAGGGGGGATTCGAACCCCCGACCGTAGTGGCCGCGAGGACCGTGACTGGAGCGCCTTAGTCCCCTCGGCCACAGCGGCCGGCACGAAATGATTGGAACATACGGCGATGCCGATACCACACGGAAATTAAACACAACCACAATGTAAGATGATTTTTCACATCTGCATCTTTCAACCGATTCGGATGATTCACTCGTCAGCCCGAGACAATTAACGGCAAGAATTTCTGTAGGAAGCAGAGAAAGTTGAAATAAAAGACCTGCGGTGAAATGACAGTGTGTTCTCAAAAAATGTTCAAATGTTTGTATAGTCTATGGGACTTAACTACGGGGTCATCAGTCCCTAAACTTACAAACTAGGACGGCAGAAATATCCATGCCCGAGGGGGGATTCGAACCCCCGACCGTAGTGGCCGCGAGGACCGTGACTGGAGCGCCTTAGTCCCCTCGGCCACAGCGGCCGGCACGAAATGATTGGAACATACGGCGATGCCGATACCACACGGAAATTAAACACAACCACAATGTAAGATGATTTTTCACATCTGCATCTTTCAACCGATTCGGATGATTCACTCGTCAGCCCGAGACAATTAACGGCAAGAATTTCTGTAGGAAGCAGAGAAAGTTGAAATAAAAGACCTGCGGTGAAATGACAGTGTGTTCTCAAAAAATGTTCAAATGTTTGTATAGTCTATGGGACTTAACTACGGGGTCATCAGTCCCTAAACTTACAAACTAGGACGGCAGAAATATCCATGCCCGAGGGGGGATTCGAACCCCCGACCGTAGTGGCCGCGAGGACCGTGACTGGAGCGCCTTAGTCCCCTCGGCCACAGCGGCCGGCACGAAATGATTGGAACATACGGCGATGCCGATACCACACGGAAATTAAACACAACCACAATGTAAGATGATTTTTCACATCTGCATCTTTCAACCGATTCGGATGATTCACTCGTCAGCCCGAGACAATTAACGGCAAGAATTTCTGTAGGAAGCAGAGAAAGTTGAAATAAAAGACCTGCGGTGTGTTCTCAAAAAATGTTCAAATGTTTGTATAGTCTATGGGACTTAACTACGGGGTCATCAGTCCCTAAACTTACAAACTAGGACGGCAGAAATATCCATGCCCGAGGGGGGATTCGAACCCCCGACCGTAGTGGCCGCGAGGACCGTGACTGGAGCGCCTTAGTCCCCTCGGCCACAGCGGCCGGCACGAAATGATTGGAACATACGGCGATGCCGATACCACACGGAAATTAAACACAACCACAATGTAAGATGATTTTTCACATCTGCATCTTTCAACCGATTCGGATGATTCACTCGTCAGCCCGAGACAATTAACGGCAAGAATTTCTGTAGGAAGCAGAGAAAGTTGAAATAAAAGACCTGCGGTGTGTTCTCAAAAAATGTTCAAATGTTTGTATAGTCTATGGGACTTAACTACGGGGTCATCAGTCCCTAAACTTACAAACTAGGACGGCAGAAATATCCATGCCCGAGGGGGGATTCGAACCCCCGACCGTAGTGGCCGCGAGGACCGTGACTGGAGCGCCTTAGTCCCCTCGGCCACAGCGGCCGGCACGAAATGATTGGAACATACGGCGATGCCGATACCACACGGAAATTAAACACAACCACAATGTAAGATGATTTTTCACATCTGCATCTTTCAACCGATTCGGATGATTCACTCGTCAGCCCGAGACAATTAACGGCAAGAATTTCTGTAGGAAGCAGAGAAAGTTGAAATAAAAGACCTGCGGTGTGTTCTCAAAAAATGTTCAAATGTTTGTATAGTCTATGGGACTTAACTACGGGGTCATCAGTCCCTAAACTTACAAACTAGGACGGCAGAAATATCCATGCCCGAGGGGGGATTCGAACCCCCGACCGTAGTGGCCGTGCAGACCGTGACTGGAGCGCCTTAGTCCCCTCGGCCACAGCGGCCGGCACGAAATGATTGGAACATACGGCGATGCCGATACCACACGGAAATTAAACACAACCACAATGTAAGATGATTTTTCACATCTGCATCTTTCAACCGATTCGGATGATTCACTCGTCAGCCCGAGACAATTAACGGCAAGAATTTCTGTAGGAAGCAGAGAAAGTTGAAATAAAAGACCTGCGGTGTGTTCTCAAAAAATGTTCAAATGTTTGTATAGTCTATGGGACTTAACTACGGGGTCATCAGTCCCTAAACTTACAAACTAGGACGGCAGAAATATCCATGCCCGAGGGGGGATTCGAACCCCCGACCGTAGTGGCCGTGCAGACCGTGACTGGAGCGCCTCAGTCTCCTCAGCCACCGCGGCCGGCAGTGTGTTCTAAGGCGCCTTGCTGCGGACAGCGCGGTTGCCCGCCGTCGGAGGTTCAAGTCATCCCTCGGGAATCGGTGTTTGTGTTGTCCATATTATAAGTTACTTTAAGTTAGTTTAAATAGTTTGTAAGCCCAGGGACTGATGACCAACATAGTTAAGTCCCTTAGATTTACAAACATTTGAATATTTTTCAAATAAAAAAGGATCATTTCGTGACTGACTCTTTCACAAGCTGCGAGAACAGTATGGAAATGCACTCTACCTCCAGTGTCAGTTTACTGTTAAGGTTTACTCGCATGCATCGGGACATCTATTAGTGAAAGCGTTCACATTTCGTATTCATGGCGGCTTCAGCTCTGCTGAAGAAAATTCAATGACGTCTATGAATGTCTATGGGGGAATATCAGACTATTAATTTTCGAAATCCGAATCCAAAGGGAGTACGGACGAAGGGATGCGGAGCGAGGTCAACGATATAATTCATCTAAACCGTGTTCTGTTTGTTTTCATGTCGGCCTCTTGGGCTCAAAATGTTCGAATGTTTGTAAAGATTACGGAACTGAACTGCGGGATCATCAATTTCTAAACTTACAAACTATTTATGAACTAACTTATATTAAAGACAGCACAAAGAAATCCATGCCCGAGGGAGGATTCAAACCTCCGACATGGGAGGTCGCGCGATCCACAACGTGGCGCTCCAGACCGCTCGGATATTCCCGCGCGGCGCTCTTGGGCTACCAGTCCCTTTCAATAAAGTTATTATCCCAAACTACCGCCTCACAGATGCTGTTTTATAAACGGATTACACGTTAAACTGCAGGTCTCTATTTTCCGATCAGGTAACTGGGAAAGGTTAGGGACACCTAAGGAGCTGCAGTGGCGTCCAATTGAAAGACCTGCAAGAGGCCTACCGGGTACACCAGATAGAATTTTCTTTTGCTCGCTCTGGTGAACACCTGGCTTTTACGATACAAACATTTTTTGAATAACTTGATACCGACAGTTCAACTCTTGCACATGAAATTCTGATAAAAGTGGTTAGCAGAGAAAATAAATTCATGACAGTGTTTGATGTCATAGATGACTTCCGTCAATGTGGACTTGTAATTTGTTGAAATGAAATGTGTCTAGCAGTACCACATTTTATGACAGTTCCTGTCGGCCATTCCTTAAAACAATTTTTGAATTTTGTGCATTTGACTATCAGTGAAATAGTTCTTTGTTTATTCCATGTAGTCGTCACAAAAATGCGAAGTGTCTATTGAATGACAAAAACAAATATTTTTTCTTGCACCAGGCACACCGGACAAAAGAAAGATCGATGCATTCAGGCACTTCGCAGTAACCACTAGTTTTATTTAGCTAGCCGGCCGCGGTGGCCGAGGGGACTGAGGCGCTTCAGTCACGGTCCGCACGGCCACTACGGTCGGGGGTTCGAATCCCCCCTCGGGCATGGATATTTGTGCCGTCCTAGTTCGTAAGTAGTTCATAAGTAGTTTGTAAGTTTAGGGACTGATGTCCCCGTAGTTAAGTCCCATAAGCTTTAGAAACATTTGAACATTTTTTTTATTTAGATAGAACTGGGACGGAGTCAGAAATGGTCCCTGCCGTTGTTCTGCATATTGTGCTCCTTACCAGGCATACTTGATCAAATTCGTAAAGCGTGGCAAAGAAAACTGTTAATGCACAAATGACTGGAGCTTAAGAATACTGTTCCGCTGATAAATCTGAAATGAGAGAGAGCTATCGTAAATTATGTTGTCTGATAATTTCCTAAAAAATGCTTTCCACTGTCGAAAAAATTCTTTATCGAGAGTTTGAATCGCAGTAGTAGCTCCAGGCAGAATCCACATTACATCCATCCATTACATTACAGATCTTTCGCCGTCCTCCACAAAAACAGAGGCGTCATTATGTCCAGACCATGAATCCAACAAAAGTAATGAATTATTTTCTGCAACTGGTAGGAATACGTTTCGAACGAAATGTTGAAAATTATTCTTTCACATTTTTCCAGATTTTGATACGTCGATTACAAGATTTTTGCAATTAAACAGTCCATTTTTTACTTTTGGTTCTAATTTGCCTTGAGGTTCTTGACTTCTCTATGGCATTGTCTATCACTGGTAACTGCTCTATACGTTTACGAAACGAAAACGCCTTTGCACACTGCTTAACTTCAACCGTTTTTCTCCCCTTCGTTTAACCAATATTTCATTGCCTTGTCTTTGTCGCTGAAAGCTGATGTAGTAAGAGTTTTTTTTTTTTTTTTTTTTTTTTTTTTTTTTTTTTTTTTTTTTTTTTTTTTTTTTTTCTTCCCAGAACTATTACTGGCACAACTGACGTCGTCCGGGTCACAGTTCGTGGAATCGTCACAGTTATTTCCTATTTCTTCTAACGTTTACACAATTTCAAACTAAATGTCGATATCATTTGAATGAATGTCAAAGAAATCAATGAACAAATGACACATATGTTCGTCCTCAGGAGAAGTAGGTGATTTCGGCTGGAAACCACGTTCTTCGTATATCATCTATGCTAAATTGAGAACGTTAATTGGATTCCACATTACTTTGAAACTGGAAGAAGAAAAAAAAAGATACTATAAGCAGGCATGCCTGACGAAATTACAATAAATATTAATTCAGCTTTATCTTTATTGTCAATACTTACCAATACTGAAAAATTCAACTGATAATAGACGAACGATAACCTGAAACGTCCTTTACAAATTACGATCGGGTTGTGTCGTGTTTCCTGTTTACAATATACCGCCGACCTCGACTGTGTGTGTCTGTGTGCGCGCCGCCTAGTTGTGCATGCGCTGTTGCTACAGCGCCAGCAGGGGTTTACATTTCTACCACCACCTGGCGCGCTACGAACTGGGTAATTTTCAGCTAATTTTAAAAAATACTTGCAGTGCCTCTTAGCAGCTAAAATTTTGACAGTGCATTTCTTTCGTTGTCTTCTGCCTATGTAAAAAATTTCAGGGTAGGTTTCGACATGTCTTATTGGACCGTTCTCTTGTTAGACACGTCATCAGAGTTGGGCGTCCTAAGGGGAAATCTATTACGTTTCCCACGCCTGGAGCGTTAGACAGGATTATATTGAGAGTTAATAATTTGCCAACCGAGTTTAATCAATTATGTGATCTTCTACGGCAGGAGTTTACAAGGAGAAGCGAACCGTTTGACACTGAGCAATTATACGTGGATTTTGTAAAAGCATATGGACTCATATATTTTGATCTACGAGGCGCGTCCAGAAAGTAAGATCCGTTTCAATTTATCTCCGCTGTAGCGCTGCAATAGCAGTTCCGCACATGCGCTGTAGACGATGTGTATCAAGTAGAAGAACGTGCGCCATTTGGAGATCGCTGTCAGTTACGTACGCTTTGTAGTGCTTCTTTGAAATTGATTGAAAATCCCGCCGCCTGTGAAATCAGGTCGGTGATTCGGTTTCTGAATGCGAGGAAAGTGAAGCCAAGTGAAATTTATCGGCAAATTTGCGATGTTTACGGACCAAATGCGATGAGTGATTCGATGGTGAGAAGATGGGTCCGACAGTTCAATGGCGGGCGTAGTGATGTGCACGATGAAGAACGAAGTGGGCGTCCACCTTTGAATACAGAAGAACTGGTTCACGCGATTGATGACAAGATCCAGAAAAACCGTAGGTTTACAATTAGTACTCTCGCTATGGACTTCCCCCAAATTTCACGATCACTGATGTTTCCAACTGGTTGAAGACACAGGCGGCAGATTTCTATGAAGAAGGTATACAAAACCTGGTGCCACGCTATGACAAATGACTGCAAAATTTCGACAGTTATGTGGAAAAGTAATTTAAGAGTTGTATAATTTTGTGCAATAAAAATTTCTTCTGTATCTGTGTACAATTTCATTTTATTACCAAACGGAACTTACTTTCTGTTCGCCTCGTAAATGTCCCCTCTCTGAAATGCTTTATTCACACACGATACACAAAAAACGAATAAATACTACAAATTAATACAGGGCGAAGTAAACTGGCTATGCATGAAGAACGTAAACAGATCGATGAGTTTGGTATCGATGTAGCCTGATTGCAAGAACCTTACTGTAAAAACAGCATGCTTCAACACTTTCCTGTGGATATGATAACAATCACGGGCCATGAAGATGCAATGGCTGCTATAATCACAAGCAGAAAATTCACTGTGACTAAGATGTTTGTTTGTATAGTTTATGGGACTTAACTACGGGGTCATCAGTCCCTAAACTTACAAACTACTTATGAACTACTTACGAACTAGGACGGCACAAATATCCATGCCCGAAGGAGGATTCGAACTCCCGACCGTAGTGGCCGTGCAGACCATGACTGGAGCGCCACAGTCCCCTCGGCCACCGAGGCCGGCGACTACGATGTCACCGGCCGCGGTGGCCGAGGGGACTAAGGCGCTTCAGTCACGGTCTGCACGGCCACTACGGTCGGGGGTTCGAATCCCCCCTCGGGCATGGATATTTGTGCCGTCCTAGTTCGTAAGTAGTTCATAAGTAGTTTGTAAGTTTAGGGACTGATGACCCTGTAGTTAAGTCCCATAGACTATACAAACATTTGAACATTTGATTTGACTAAGATGTCACAGCTATGTGACAAGCATATGTTCACAGTAGAAATGAAGGACGCGCAAAGTGGGTTGTAGTGAGCATGTACATTACCCCATTGAACCTTTCGCAGACGAACTTAGGGCTAACGTACGAACGAGGTGAGATATTAGAGGATACGATACAGTAACTTGACCTCATCGTTTTAAATCTAGAAGGCCAGCAGAGTACATTTGAGGGGCCTGCTGGTTCAGGTATCAACATAGATGTCACTCTGGCAAACCGTATGGCAGCAGCCAAGGTTAATAGCTGGCAAGTGCTTCAGTACCTTACAACCAGTTTTCATAATGCAATTGTCATCGAATGGGAAGGTGATAACAATAGATGGAATCAAGCAGAGGAAAGCATTATTGATTTAGACATTAGGAAAACGGATTGTGATGGCTTAATTACATACGTTGCTGCATTTCCAATTGAACCGTTACCTATACAGGTAAACCTGGGAGCACAGTTACTAACCGAACTTTTGCAAATAGCGCAGGATATTTACATTCCAAAGAGAAATTATAAAAGTCAGCTCAAAATTGGAAAGGCACCTGGTCCAGATGGCGTCCACCCCGAGGTCCTGCGGATGGTAAGCCCACTAATAGTGCTATATCTGATGCCATTACTAAACGAAGCATTGCGAATAGGTAGAATTCCGGCAATATGGAAAATATCTAAGGCAGTTGTGATAACAAATGGAAAGGATAAAGATCCGACATCACCGAAAAGTTATAGACCTATTTGCTTATTGAACGTATTGGCCAAAGTTCAGGAACGTCTACTGTGTGACCGTTTGCAGGCATATCGGGAGCTAATGGGTTTGAACAACCAATGCCAATATGGATTTAGAAAAGGGAAATCTATAGACGATGCGGTTAACAAAGCTATTCAGTATGTAGAAAATTCGACCCAAAATTACGTAATTGCCCTCGTGATCGACATAGCTGGAGCATTTGATAATCTCTGGTGGCCGGCCATGTTCGCACGCCTCCGAAATTTGGAGGTCCCCAAATTTCTATACGAAAGTTTTGTTAATTAATGTAGCGGATGTAGAGTCCAGTGGGTTGCGGGACAAAGTAAGGCAACCAAAAAGATTACCAAGGGCTGTCCTCAAGGCTCCATAAGTGGTCCATTGTTTTGGGATCTCAGTATTGAGCCCCTATTACATCTATAGATGAGGCAAATACTGTTTAAGGTGGTGTTGCGTATGCAGATGACATCCTAGTAGTTGTGTCTGCAGACTCCAGGGCGAGACTTTAGGAAGAGGCCAATGATGTGCTTGTGCAGATGCAACGGTGGTGCAGTTGCAACAAACAATAGCTGCGCATAAAACCACTTACATACTCCTGAAGGGAAGACTATCTACCACTAGAAATCCGAGTATAAGGCTTCACCGGACCTCTATAAAACAAAATACTGTTTGTCGGTATCTAGGTATTTTTCTGGATGAAAAAATAAACTTTCTAGATCATATAAGGTATGTTACTCAAAAGGCGGAAAAAATCGCGCATAAAATTGCTCGTGCTGGTACTGTAGATTATAAATTACCACTTCATGCTGTACGGTCTTATCATGAGGCTATTTTTAACGCTATCGTGGGTTTCGCTGCTAGCATCTTGGCGCATCGCCTTAGGCTGCAGAGCTACAAGAAGGTATTACGATGAATTCAGCGGAGTGTACTTCTACGGCTTACCGGTGCCTTTCGCACTACACCTGTTGAGGGTTTGCTGATGATTCTAGCGATATGTCCGTTGGCTATTGTGGTACGTTACAGAGCAGCGATGTACTGGTTAGGGCGCGAGCAATATGATCGTGTGTGTGAGATCACAGGAGTTCATAAAAGACACTTACGAGTCTGGAAATTAGATGAGTGGCAGTCTGATTGGGACTCTATAAGCACTGCAAGACGGCTATGCAGTATATTCCCAGACATTAGAAACAGACTCAGATTGCGGTACATTGCTCCTACTCGAGGTATGGTACACCTGTTAACAGGCCATGGTCCATATCCGAAATATCTACATCGCTTTAAACGTAATAGCACACCAATCTGTGAATGTGGAAATGAGGGTACTACTGATCACGTCGTTCTAAGTTGCCCCCGTTTCCAGGAAGAGAGGGAATGCAGACAATTAGACTACGATCTGCAAGCAGTCGTAAGGGACCAAACCTTGTGGGTTACAGTTAATGCTGTTGCACAAAAAATATCTAAAAGGCAACTGCTTAACTTTCTGTCTATAACTCCAAATCGACGATCCTAATGCCAAAATCTCTATAGATCAAATAAAATAACAACAGAACTATCCAATAAGTTAAATGAGAATAAAAACGAAAAACTGTAAAATTAAAAAAAAATGCTTAGTTTGTCACACTGATATGCGCAGACTCGAGAATTTTTGCCGAGGCACGCATATGCCTGTGGGGAAACTGTAGAATAGTGTAGTTAGAGTAGGTCTGAAAGTAGTTACTGCCCTTGTTAGTTGGCAGTTAGAGACTGCCAGGAACATATCTTGGCAATTAGTCTTGAAGACTTCACTTAAGCCAAGGAACAATTATTGTATTTTAAAATTAATTTTTTATCTCTTTTTATGTAAATTTTCAATGCTTTTAAATTTCTTTTAATTTTATTTACATTAATATTGCAGTTAACACAAGCAATAACTACATTTACACTTATGAAACAGTGTGTGACCAATGTAAAATGATTATGTACAACCTGTTAAGAGTTTCAAGGTAAAAAGCCTAAATATTGTGGCAATAAATTGAATTGAATTACCACAAAACACACACCCATACCAAATACAGCTCCTACATACTTCACTGCTGTCACTAAAATCACTGGAAAAAAAAAGTGAGACGCATTCCTGCTTCCTACAGTCAACTGAAAGGGGTCACTTGAGCCCTTCTAAGTGGTGGGACGGTTCTTTCGGAAAATTACCACATACGTTGGACGTGCTGCGTTACTTGTGCCAATTTTCTGGTCGCAATGGTCAAGTAAATAGACTCACACCCGTAACGAGTTCCTGGACGTCCGTACAGCACAGCCGACCGCCAAGATCGCCGCACTGTAAGGGCAGCAGTGGCAGATCGTAAAGTTAGCACAGCACACATAAGAGGATAACAATAATTAACCAAATCACTGCTCCGTAATATTATTTATTGTTACATGACGGTCCCGTTTCGGCTTAAAGTGCCATTATCAAGTGACCTGCGGTACAAAGTGGGTGACATTTAGGTAGAACAAATTATTATGCTCTGATATAATATTACAATACAGAGCTCAACATTCACTTATGTTTATTTCTAGATGATCTAACATACATAAAAACATCTGTATATTGACTGTCAAAATTATTTGGTAATTTTAATCTTGATTTGAATTTTGACAGTTGTAGTCACGATGTCGTATGTTTAGAAAGCATTTGGAGTTGTCAGTTCAGTTGTTGATTTTTTGATTTATCAGCTCGCGTATATAATTTTCAGATTTGCCGTAAATAAACAGTTCAGCGTTAGGTTTATATTTTTCAAAGCTCACTGTTTATCGAACTTTCTCGCTGCTGTGTATATTTACTTAGATTCGCGTTCAACTAGTCAGTTCAGTGTATTCATCCGCAGTGTAAATCCGCTACTCACTGCTTTTGTTTTGTTTTGTTTTGATCGTACTCGCGGTTGGTAGTCCTTCACTTCAGTTGCTCAGTTACCGGCGGCCAGTGCACACGTAACCGGCTTCTTAATAGAAGCGACTTATTTTCATTTCGTGTGTGCTTTCTTTTGCAGCTCTTTATACTTTAGTGTGCTCGCATGTTTATTTATTAAGAATCGCGTTTAGTCGTCAGTTCAGTTGTTGATTTTTTGATTTATCAGCTCGCGTATATATTTTTCAGAATCGCCGTAAATAAACAGTTCAGCGTTAGGTTTATATTTTTCAAAGCTCGCTGTTTATCAAACTTCTGTGTCCTCAGACGTACGTACTTGAAAGAAACATAGGTTTTTAGAATGGCTAGGAACTGTGACTGCTGCGAACGGATGGAGGCAGAGTTGGTGACTCTTCGCTCGCAGCTTCAGGCGGCGTTGGCTTCGCTGGCAACGCTTGAGACTGCGGTGGGTGGACGCCGCTGTTGTGGGCCGCTCGCGGGAGTGCAGCAGACGCCCTGTGCGTCTGTTGTGCCCTCCGATCGGCCTGCGGCTGTGGCTAGCCCGCTCACTGCCCGCGAGGAGGTCGCCCCCCAATCCGTGGTGGATTGGGAGGTCTCCTCAGCGCGTGTCAGGCGGCGTAAGACTTCCCGGAGGACCGAAGTGGAGGCCTCCCCGGTTAGTCTTGCCAACAGATTCGAGGCACTGTCTATGGCAGGGGATGTTCCTGACGCAGATGGTGTCGCTTGTCCTGTACTCGCCCCTTTGCTTTCAAGATCCGGGCACTCACAGAGGGTGGATTTGTTGGTAGTTGGGAGCTCCAACGTTAGGCGGGTAATGGAGCCCCTTAGGAAAATGGCTACTAGGGAGGGGAAGAATTCCAATGTGCACTCCGTGTGCATACCGGGGGGAGTCATTCCAGATGTGGAACGGGTCCTTCCGGATGCCATGAAGAGCACAGGGTGCAGCCAGCTGCAGGTGGTGGCTCATGTCAGCACCAATGATGTGTGTCGCTTTGGATCGGAAGAGATCCTTTCTGGTTTTGAGCGGCTATCAGAACTGGTAAAGACTGCCAGTCTTGCTTGCAAGATGAAAGCGGAGCTCACCATCTGCAGCATTGTCGACAGGACTGACTGCCGACCTTTGGTTCAGAGCCGAGTGGAGGGTCTGAATCAGAGGCTCAGACGGTTCTGCGACCGGGTGGGCTGCAGATTCCTCGACTTGCGCCAAAGGGTGGTGGGTTTTCGGGTTCCGCTAAATAGGTCAGGAGTCCACTATACTCAGGAAGCGGCTACACGGGTAGCGGGGGCTGTGTGGCGTGGACTGGGCGGTTTTTTAGGTTAGAGGGCCTGGGTTTCAGTCTCAAAGGGGGCAGGTCAGACACAGGAAGAAAGCAGATCTAGAAACCATTGGTATAACAATTGTAAATTGTCGTAGCTGTATTGGGAAAGTTCCAGAGCTCCAAGCGCTGATAGAAAGTATTGAGGCACATATCGTTATAGGTTCTCAAAGCTGGCTGACGCCTGAGATAAGTTCAGCCGATATTTTTTCAAAGGGCCAAATGGTCTTCAGAAAGGATAGAATAAATAAAAAAGGGGGTGGTGTGTTTATTGCTGTTACAAACGGTTTATCCTGCAGCGAAATTGAGACAGATACTTCCTGTGAGTTGGTCTGGGTAGAGGTTATACCTGACAACCGGAATAAATTAATAATTGGATCTTTTTATCGGCCCCCTGACTCAGACGATGCGGTTGCCGAAATGTTCAAAGAAAGCTTGAATCACATTTCAAATAGGTATCCGAAGCATACTGTTATAATCGGTGGCGACTTTAATTTACCCTCGATATATTGGCATAATTACGTATTCAAAACCGGCGGCAAATATAAAACATCGTCCGAACTAGTTCTGAATGCTTTTTCTGAAAACTACTTCGAACAGTTAGTTCATGAACCCACTAGAATAGTAAGTGGTTGCGAAAATACCCTTGATCTCCTAGCAACAAATAATCCGGAGATAGTAAAGAGCATCAAAACAAATACAGGGATTAGCGAACATCGAGTTTTAGTAGCGAGACTAAATGTCTAAATTCCCAAATGCACAAAAAATAAACGAAAAATATATCTATTCAATAAAGCAAATAAAAATTCGCTTCACGCTTTCCTGAGTGATAATGTCTAGTCTTTCAAAACTAAAAATGCGAGTGTAGATCAGTTGTGGCTTACTTTCAGAGACATAATATCAGTAGCAATCGAGAGATTTATACCAAATAAATTAATAAAAGAGGGGAAAGACCCCCGTGGTACACAAAACAGGTCAGATCACTGTTGCAGAAACAAAGAAAAACGCATGCAAAATTTAAAAAGACACAGAATCCACAAGACGCAATCTTTTACTGAAACACGCAACCTAGCGCGGACATCAATGCGAGGAGCCTATAGTAGTTACCACAACGAAATCCTGTCTCGTAATCTTGCAGAAAATCCAAATAAATTCTGGTTATATGTGAAGTACACTAGCGGCAAAACACAAACAATACCTTCACTACGCGATAGGAATGGTAATAATACCGACGACAGTACTACTAAGGCAGAATTACTAAACACAGCTTTCCGAAATTCGGCCACTAAAGAAGACGAAGTGAACACGCCGGTATTCAATCCAAGAACAGATGCCAGCATGCGAAACTTAGAAGTAGATGTTCCTGGAGTAGTAAAACAACTTAAGTCACTAAACAAAAACAAATCTTCCGGGCCAGATTGCATACCGACTACATTCCTTTCAGAGTATGCTGATGCAATTGCTCCGTACTTAGCAATAATCTACAACCGATCACTCAGCGAAAGATCTGTACCCAAAGACTGGAAAGTTGCCCAAGTTACTCCAATATTCAAGAAAGGCAATAGGAGTGATCCCCAAAATTACAGGACTATCTCATTGACGTCGATTTGCAGTAGGATTTTGGAACATATACTTTGTTCGAATATTATGAACTACCTCGAAGAGAACGACCTATTAACCAATAGTAAACACGGATTCACAAAGTATCGCTCTTGCGAAACACAGCTTGCTCTTTATTCACATGAAGTGTTAAGTGCCATCGACAAGGGATCTCAAATCGATTCCATATTTCTGGATTTCCGGAAGGCTTTTGATACTGTACCCCACAAGCGGCTTCTAATGAAATTGCGTGCTTATGGAATATCTTCCCAATTGTGCGATTGGATTCACGATTTCCTATCAGAAAGGACACAGTTCGTTGTAATTGACAGTAAGTCATCGAGTAAAACAGAAGTGATATTTGGCGTTCCACAGGGAAGCGTTATAGGTCCCCTACTCTTCCTCGTGTTTATAAACGATTTAGGAGACAATCTGAATAGCTCACTTAGACTGTTCGCGGATGATGCTGTCGTTTATCGGTTAGTGAAGTCCACAGAGGATCAAAAGCAACTGCAAAGCGATTTAGACAAAATTTCTATTTGGTGCGAAAATTGGCAATTGACACTAAATAAAGAAAAGTGTGAAGTAATACACATGACCACTAAAAGAAATCCACTGAACTTCAATTACGCGACAAATCAGTCAAACCTTAAGGTCGTAGATTCTACCAAATACCTAGGAGTTACAATTACGAACAACTTTGACTGGAGAGAACACACAGAAAATATTGTGGGGAAGGCGAATCAAAGGTTACGTTTCATTGGCAGAACGCTTCGAAGATGCACCAGCTCCACCAAAGAGACTGCCTACATCACACTTGTGCGTCCTCTCCTGGAGTACTGTTGCCCCTTGTGGGACCCTCACCAGGTGGGACTGACGGAAGATATTGAGAAGGTTCAGAGAAGGGCAGCTCGTTTTATCACGTTACGGGGGGGGGGGGGGGGGAAGCATCACGGAAATGTTGCACGAATTGGGGTGGAAATCATTAAAAGAAAGACGTGATCTGTTTGCGAAGTTTGTCGCCGACTTTTACTTATGAATGTGAAAATATTTTGCTAGCACCCACCTACTTAGGGAGACATGACCATCCCAATAAAATAAGAGAAATCAGATCGAAAACGGAACGATTTAGGTGTTCTTTCTTCCCGCGCGCTATTAGAGAATGGAACGGTAGAGAAAAGTTATGAAAGTGGTTAATGAACCCTCTGCCAGGCACTTAAATGTGATTTGCAGACTATCTATGTAGATGTAGATGTAGAATACAATTTTTCATTGTTACAACCTCTCGATATACTACATCATTATACGCAAAAAGCCTCAGTGAACTTCCAATGTTAGCCAAAGGTCATTTATATATAGAGGGTGTTACAAAAAGGTACGGCCAAACTTTCAGCAAACATTCCTCACATACAAAGAAAGAAAATATGCTATGTGCACATGTATCCGGAAACGCTTAATTTCCATGTTGGAGCTCATTTTAGTATTTCTCTTTAAATGTAAATTGAAATAATTCGTGCATACAATTGTCATAATATCCAATTGTTTCGTTACTATGTAGTGTACTTCCTCGATTCATCGCCAGTTGGCCCAATTGAAGGAAGGTAATGTTGACTTCAGTACTTGTGTTGACATGTTCAAAATGTTCAAATGTTTGTATAGCTTACGGGAATTTCAAATATAAGCATTTGTTTCTTGTAGTTTGTGTTAATCAACATGGGTGGAAGGGGAAAATACAAAAACATAACACATGGACCTTGAAATACTGAGTAGAGGCACCTGGAAATGAGATAGAAATTCAGACTGGCAAAATGAGTAGCGAATGTAGAAACACGAGGCTGTAGAACCATCCATGACTACAGCATGAGCGCCTATTGGAAAATTACAGGAACCCAGGTAGAAAACGAAAGTAGCTGTATTAACATCAGTAGTATGGATGTCAAACCAGTAAAGACCAAAAAAGGGAAAGGGAAGTAGGAAGACGATTAAAGACCAAGAAACGGAAGGTGAAGGTAGGAGAACTATACCAAGCAAATAAATCTAATGGCAGTATTCCATGAAAAGAATAGGAAGTGAAAGAAAATAAGTGATGTGATATTGGTAGAAGAAGCCGAGAGAGCACTGAAAGTCAGTGTAACTGAGACACAAATAAACGTTTCTAGTCTTTCTATACTGCTTTAGATTTGGTATTACATCGAAGTTTCAACAACATAATATGCTCCATCGCCAGCAAGTTAACTGGCATAGGGGTAGTAAATTTGCTACTTTCATATGTAGCTTTACGATTTATGTTAAGGACGCGTCACAGAGTTAGTGAACTCCTATATGTTACCAGATATTTGTTCAATTTTTTGTAAAGTTATTCGGCCTCATTGCAGTGGTCATCAGTCCCTAAACTCACAAACTACTTTAACTTATTCTAAGAAACACACACACACACACACACACACACACACATACACACACACACACGCCCACGCCCGAGGGAGGACTCGAATCTCCGACGTGTAACGGCCGCACGCACCGTAGCAAGTCGTCTTAGCGCGCACATCTAATCCGCTGCGGCAGAGTTTATGTCGATGTCTTTGTTTGGAGAACATTAACAGTAATGCTGATTCCGTTAGATGATAAATAATTCAGCTTATTTAACCGCTGCCTTTGAGCATCGAGCGCCCAGTTCCATGCACCACTGAATATATAGCTGCTGTGTCGATTAAACCTGATATTGCACATTCTCTTCTCGACGGCTTCTCTTATTTATCAACTTCCAATAGATGAAACATCGGGTAATATTTTTGTTCAATCGAACACATTCCTGTTCCTGTTTAATACAGTCTCCGCTTTTAGCATATTAGTAATAATGGCTATTTTTAATGCGACGTATATGCCCTGTGCAGCGTCCTAATATAGTAAGTATTGACAAGAATGTAACTGAGACCGCATTCACGAGGAATTTTATCAACAGAAACATTGATACAAAGGCTGTGTTTTACTGGACGCAATACTTATTTAATTTTCTTGGGAGCTTGAAACGTGGGCGCAATAATTTCCTTGCTCTGTCCTTTGTTTTCAATTTGATATAGCTATGAAGACAGGAAGGAATACTATAGGAAGGAGTACTATAGCCATTGTTTGGCTACGATTGAGTTTCTCAATACTTTCGTTTCTCAGAAACAATTATCAAAGTATCTAGCAACATTCCAGTTCTTACGGACAACGTCTTTCAGATATATGATACTGGAATCCGGGTGATCATGATCAGAAATACTTTAATCTCTATGTATCACTATGTTCAATCTTCCTATTGTGTTTTAAACAGAAACATGCATATTGTGACTCTACGTCTACATACATACTCCGCAATCAATCCAATGGTGCATGGCGGAGGGTGCCTAGTACAACTACTAGGTACTTGCTTTCCTGTTCGACTTCCATATAAAATGAGTGAAAAACTATTACTTGTATACATATTTACGAGCCCTAATCTCTCTTATCTTATCTTTGTGGTCTTTACGCGAAATGTAGGTTGGCGGTAGCAGAATCTTCCTGCTGTCAGTCTTAAATTTCGGCCCTCTAAATTTCTTCAACAGTGTTTCTCGGAAATAACGTCGACTTCCCTCCAGCGACTCCCATATGAATTCATGACGCATGGGTCAGTTAGACTCGCTATTTAAAAAAAGATCAGGTGCTACTTCAAATATTATTTTGTATCTGGCTTTTTCGTAGAAAAACACTTACTGCATTATATCTACATCTGTTGAACATAATTATTACAAATTATGTATTTACAAAATTTCAGTATAAAAAAAATATTCATACGCGGTACTTCTCAAAATGATTTGTGTACTTACTTTTTTGCAGAAAAATACTAACTATATCTTAATTACTATTAAATTTAAAATCACTTGTGAAATTTGAGTATGAAAAATTATATTGAACTAAATTTCTGTTCCTTTCCTATTAACTCATTGAATTCCTTCAGTACCGTTAAAGGTTTGCAAGTTCTTCGAGAGGAATGTTTGACATCAGTTACACATTTTGTTTGTCTTTCCTTCTATCTTCGGTTCACGTTCTTTGCACCAACCAGTCTTGTGTTCTTTTGTTCCTGAATTCGTCCCTACTTCATTCTCCAAATTTGGATCTCGTTATGAAATTTATTAGTCATTCTTTCATCTTAAATTGGTTTTGTTAACCTCATACCCTTGTTTTCTTAGAAATAGCCACACGTTCTATACAATATATCTTCAAGGTACTTTAACTTAGATTGCAATGTACTGTACATACGACTAAAACGAATTTATTGCAGCAATGCCTATTAGTTTATAGAACAAACAAATAAACGATTGTTTGGTACGACTTTAGCAGGAATAAGAGCTGGTGAGCTTATCTTCTGTGTTAACTCCTCCTTTCGTTTTGTTGTAATGTACTTTTACTTAAGGCTTAGTACCCTTTTATGAACACTATACAGAGATGAGGCATTTCAAAACGTAATACAACCGTATTTATTTTATTTGTTTATTTATTTATTTTGGCATACGCAAAACCGACATCACGTCGTTCTGGTGCTTAGAGGTGGTTGAAAGTACTGGTCTAATATTGTTCTGCTGCCTTTACTTCGGAATCTCAACATTGTTCTTTCAGGGAGTTCATACCAATGTTAGATTTTTAGAGAGAAGTTCTCCGTCGAAACAATATGTGTCTGCACACAGTTTCGAACCTGGGGTCTCAGCGGTGTTATCCCAGCGTACTAGCCATAGACTACGACGCGGCCCAATAATACGAAAATACTGTAATCTGTAATTAATTATGTAAGCCTACAATACAACTTCCTCTTGACTCTGCTGACGGGTTCATTAGCCAGTCTGGCCATTAAACGACGTACATACATCTCCAACTTCATTAGTTATATTGGACAACGAAATTCACTCTTTGACTAACATCATTCTCCCTACTTCCAGCAGAACCGTTATCAGCATTACTTGAACCATAATAAAAATCTTGAAATCTATACCATTGAGAGGGTAATCTACTTCTTCATCATCTGACTCATGCTAAAGCCATTCTAATTTATTGTTCAGATTCAAATGTTTGTAAATCTAAGAGACATAACTGCTGCGGTTATCAGTCCCTAGGCTTACAAAATACTTAACCTAACATAAATAACTTATGCTAAGGACAATACACACACTCATGCCCCAGGGCGGACTCGAATCTTCGACGGCGAGCAACCGCGCTCTCCGCAACAAGGCGCCTTAGAACGCTCGGCCGCTCAACAGCGGCTTCAAATTTATCATCACACACAAAACATATAGCCATTTATACACACGATATGAATCTAATGATGTAGTTATTATACATGTATCTGTGCTTTAAACAACGTGCAATGTCTCTGAGTCGTTGTAGGCCAGGCAACACAAATTTCATGTATTTCAAATAAAATTCTTGTTCCAATTCAAACAACAATATTTGATAAGTTTTAAGTGATCCACTTACAATAAGTGTGTCAAATGTATGTATCTTCCAAATTATTTTAGATTTTGAAATAAAAATTATGGACAACATATATTATCACATCGCTGAGATTTATCTAAGGTGCTGTCCCAAAACAATTATTATTTGGGGTTTTATGTTAATTTTACAAAACAAATAGGTACGTAGGACCTATTTGCAATAAGAAGTTTAAAACTGCTTTTATTATGAAAGACACGAAACTTTTGTCTAAAGATACAGATCAGTATATATTGGCTTACTAATATAAGAGAGAGGTAAAATTATTTCAGATATTAAGAAGAATTCGACAATCTCGTCATCGAACGAGGTAGGTACCTGCTTATATAACAACTGCCTAAACTTCAGTGGTTTCAAAACGCTCATTCGAGTTGTCAACGGAAAAAGAAAGAGAAGCATGGCTAGCGAGGGGGGGGGGGGGCAAACTGCCAGCGCAGATCGGTGAACATTTCGCCGTTCTGCGCATGACGTCACCGTAGAAGCATGCGGCGGCGCGCGGCTACATTTATGTATCGAGGCGAGTAGCAGAGTTTTATTGTTGTTATTCATTTGATTTTGTGGTGCTATCTGCGTTTTTCGACAGAATTAACTGTTAAAATACCCTGGTGTGCTGTACAGGGTGCCTGTCTTACAGCAGAAAGACAAAAGGAGCGGATGTAAGCTATCATTCGTTTCCGAAAGACTTTCAGCTTCAGAAAGTGTCGATTACGAATTGTCACAGGAAAGATCGCTTCAATGTTGCGACGTCAACAGTTTGTTCGCTACATTTCACGCACAGTGATTACCTCCGTGCCTTGTGAGCAGAACGTCTTAATTTACCGCCGACGAAAGTGCTTAAACCACACGCAGTGGCGAGTGTAAACATTCCAGAAAGTGAAACTTCCTGGCAGATTAAAATTGTGTGCCGGAACCGGGACTCGAACCTGTGACCTTTGCCTTTCGCGGGCAAGCGCTCTACCGACTGAGCTACCCCGACACGACTCACGATGCCGCCTCACAACTTTACTTCCGCCAGTACCTCGCCTCCTACTTTCCAAACTTCACAGAAGCTCTCTTGCAAACACGCAAGACTAGCACTCCTGGAAGAAAGGATATGGTGGAGACATGGCTTAGCCACAGCCCTAGGGATGTTTCCAGAATGAAACTTTCACTCTGCAGCGGAGTGTGCGCTGATATGAAACTTCCTGGCAGATTAAAATTGTGTGCCGGAACCGGGACTCGAACCTGGGACCTTTGCCTTTCGCGGGCAAGCGCTCTACCGACTGAGCTACCCCGACACGACTCACGATGCCGCCTCACAACTTTACTTCCGCCAGTACCTCGCCTCCTACTTTCCAAACTTCACAGAAGCTCTCTTGCAAACACGCAAGACTAGCACTCCTGGAAGAAAGGATATGGTGGAGACATGGCTTAGCCACAGCCCTAGGGATGTTTCCAGAATGAAACTTTCACTCTGCAGCGGAGTGTGCGCTGATATGAAACTTCCTGGCAGATTAAAATTGTGTGCCGGAACCGGGACTCGAACCTGGGACCTTTGCCTTTCGCGGGCAAGCGCTCTACCGACTGAGCTACCCCGACACGACTCACGATGCCGCCTCACAACTTTACTTCCGCCAGTACCTCGCCTCCTACTTTCCAAACTTCACAGAAGCTCTCTTGCAAACACGCAAGAGTAGCACTCCTGGAAGAAAGGATATTGTGGAGACATGGCTTAACCACAGCCTAAGGGATGTTTCCAGAATGAAACTTTCACTCTGCAGCGGAGTGTGCGCTGATATGAAACTTCCTGGCAGATTAAAATTGTGTGCCGGAACCGGGACTCGAACCTGGGACCTTTGCCTTTCGCGGGCAAGCGCTCTACCGACTGAGCTACCCCGACACGACTCACGATGCCGCCTCACAACTTTACTTCCGCCAGTACCTCGCCTCCTACTTTCCAAACTTCACAGAAGCTCTCTTGCAAACACGCAAGACTAGCACTCCTGGAAGAAAGGATATGGTGGAGACATGGCTTAGCCACAGCCCTAGGGATGTTTCCAGAATGAAACTTTCACTCTGCAGCGGAGTGTGCGCTGATATGAAACTTCCTGGCAGATTAAAATTGTGTGCCGGAACCGGGACTCGAACCTGGGACCTTTGCCTTTCGCGGGCAAGAAAGTGTTCCCATTGTTAGTGATCTGAGTGCAGAAGATACAGTTTCCACATATAGGGCAGGCAGACTGTGAAGAGTTCACTTGAACACTAGCTAATGTGTCTTCCCCAATGCGACTGTGAAATTGACAGTGATCAGATCAGAAAACTTACCAAACGTGTGAAAGAATTAGAATATAGGGACCGCAGGCTGACTGCTTCGTGTGCAAACCAGTGGCATAGCTATCATAGGGCTAGGCGGGGCAGTGCCCCGGGGCCCCCGAGATCAAGGGGCCCCTCGGCCTCCGTGAGCGACGTTCGGAAAAAGTTACAGTAGAGCGTCGTTTTTTAAATTTTTATTTATTTATTTTTTACCTTCCCACCCTACCGTCCATCAATTCCCCCTCCCGTCAAACTAATCTTCCCACAGTAGCCGCACCGGGCCACAGGGTGACGGAACATTGCTTCTAGTGGGGCCTGCTGACAGGCCAAGCCGACAGTCGCTGAGTACAACAGTCGGCAGACTCCAGTCTGCAGAATACAGTACAGTAGCGGCAGCATCAAAGCTGTTCATAGCAACAGCTGGCCTTACAAGTGTTGCAGCGTGCCGCTCGGCGAAATGGGAAGGATCCCGCGCCTCCAAATACTGTATAAATACATTTACTGTACAGTACTTCTTATTGGCAAGTAGAAGTGTACAGTTCGATTATAAGAATAATCGGCTTTCCGAACATCCATATCCCCCAATTACACTTCTGATAATCGACGTTCTACTGTATATAATATTTTATCTGAATCAAGGATTTTCGAGTTTTAACGTTTTGAACACTGCCAACAAAATTCAAACGCACTAAGTGAAATCCAAAAATTATTCCCATCTCAGAATATAAACATAAAAAGCTATTGCTTGTCCGCTAAGACGTGCACCCTGCCACCTGCTGAATTACTAGCAGTGTGTGACAATACTGTTCATGGTTTGATTCGCGGCAGGGGGCCATATCTTCGTGGTTGAGTAAAATTTCATTGTTCATTTTTACTAGCTTCTGCCTGCGACTTCATTCACCTAGTATGGAGCAACTTCGAAAACTATTCCATTGTAGTTTTATCTGTATGTCCTACCAAGGTCCAACTCTATCCCTCTCCAAAATTTCACCCAAAACCATAACAAAGCATAATTAACTTTCACAGTTATAACTACGAGGCGCGTCCAGAAAGTAAGTTCCGTTTGGTTATATAAAACCAACTGGTACAGATACAGAAAAAATATTGATTGTACAAAAATCTACAGCTGTTAAACTACTTTTCTACAAAGCGTCCAAAATTTTGTAGGCAATTGTCATAGCATGCCACAAGGTTTTGTGTGCCTTTTTCATAGAATGTTGCTGCCTGTGTATTCAACTATGTGGTAACATGTTCTTTCAGCTCGTCATCATCGTTGAAGTGTTGCCCACCAAGGACAGATTTTAGGTGTAAGAAGAGGATTACTGTCAAAAGATTTTTTTTTGTTCACGATAATGCCTGACCTCACACACCGAATGTGACCAAACAACTCTTACGGAAATTTCAATGGGACCTGTTTGATCATCCTCCATACAGCTCGGACCTCTCTCCTAGCGACTTTCATCTCTTGTTACACCTAAAATCTGTCCTTGGTGGTCAACACTTCAACGATGATAAAGAGCTGTCACCACATGGTTGAATACACAGGCGGCAACCTTCTGTGAAGGTTGCATGCAAAAACTTGTGGCGCGCTATGACAAGTGGCTACAAAATTTCGGAAGTTATGTGGAAAAGTAGTTTAAGAGTTGTAGAATTCTGTGCAATAAAAATTTTATCTCTATCTGTGTACAATTTCATTTTATTACCAAATGGAACTTACTTTCTGGACGAGCCTCGTATATTAGAGAGTACGATTATAAAAATGTTTGTAAATCTATCGGACCAAACTGCGTGGTCATCAGTCCGTAGCTTACAAACTACTTAAACCTAGGTAAACTAACCTAAGGACAACACACACACCCATGCCCCAGGGAGAACTCGAACCTCCACGGCGAGCAACCACGCGCTCCGCAGCGAGACGCTTTAGACCGCTCGGCTACTCCACCGCGGCGAGTACGATTAAATATTATCTGCTGCGTGACCGTAATTTACTTAAGAGTATTTAGGTTAGCCTTATTATGTCTTCCAGTAAGCGGTAAGGACCTGATGAAGTAGTATTGCATCTGTATAGTTCATAGGCGCCGATTACGGGTATGTTCGGTCGCTCAAGCATACCCAAAATTTGAATGGTTATGCTCGGCATACCCCACTGAAAATTTTGGTATTATTTTTTTCTTTACATTATATTTTTAATTGTAATTAAATTCACTCTCTCATTTCATTGATGAGTGGCTGGCTGGCTTTTGTAATACACCGCTGTAAAAAGATTATCTAAAACAAACAGGTAATTGAATTCTTAGGCATTAAAATTCATGTTGACATGTGAGTGAAGTGTTCATTTTCTAAATAGCCCGAATGTTAATGGAATGCTGCTTGTTAGTTCAATATCGTAAACTGAAGGCGGTAACCTTTAATTGTTATATTAAATAACTAGAAATGAAGTGGGTTTGAAAATGTGTATACTACTAATTTAACGTTTATGTATTCTCTTAGAAGTCAATTGCCTTCAAGGAATCGTGTTAGTGTAAGTCGTGTCATTTTTCATACTGCTTACTGAATTGTTGTGTGAAGTAACAATGGGTTGTGAACCTATTAGTAACGACAGACATGGTATGACAGCAGAAGTGTTTATGGACTATTTTGATAATGCTGAATAGAAAATAAATTTGCAGAAGAATGAAGCCAAGAAGACGATCTGATATAAGTGTTTGCGTTAGTGAACACAGTATTCATAATACAGGCACATCATTATCTGATACGCATGTCTCAGAAGTCGAAAACTCTGAAAATTATTTTAGTAGTTACTACTACGGGAAAACAGGTTCAAATGGTCGCAAAACCCGCTCAGTAGTTCTGAAACGTGAAATTGAAATCAATGGCTGTTAATTTCTTTCCTGTGTATTAAAAAATTACTTTTCTCCTTTCAGAGATTAAAATGGTCCTAAATTAACACCATATAAAGCAAAAAACAAGAAATACTACTAAAATAAAACAAAATTATTACTTTACCTTTTTACATGGAATTGGGAAAATATAATTAAGATTTTTTTTTTTTAGAAACACCTGTCGAGATGGGGGGGGGGTGGCTGCAGACCGACAACCACCTCCCCCTATTGGAAACGCCACTGAGCATACCCCAAGATTTTCAAAAGTCGGCGTCTGTGGTATAGTTTTAGTTTAGAGAGGGCCCCAACGTCATTTTTGCCCCGGGGCCCTTGGTGTAGTTGCTACGCCACTGGTGCAAACCTTCGGTTTATAGAAAAGACAGTGAAAGAAAAATCTTGAGCCACTTCTTGGCAATTTTATTCTGCTACTAGAACACGAAATGATCGAGTACTGGACGTAATATAAATGCTCTCCTCGCTTGAGACAAGGTGAACGTGTTTTGGCCAATGCGCAGTCCAACTGTCTAGAAGTGAATCGTCACATCGAATAACGCTGTATGGCACATTTTGCAGTTTATGGGAAATCGAAAAAAACTGTTAATTCCAGATTATTGATGGAAAATAATAATGTACCAGTAGATACGTATTATTTGTGCATACAGACTCTTAAAAATACTTGGTTTTGCTTTCCAAAATTTCACTAAGTATAGTTTATTTTTTTTAATTTTTTTTAATTAGTAAGTTTTAAAATGGATAAACGCTGTATAGCACTGGATATACAGCTTTATTCCATATCACTCTGTACTCTGCTCTAATGGTAAGGTTGTCTAGAATCCAAAAAGTGTAAGTAAGAAAATTATTACAAGATACAAAAATATTTATTGTAAACTGATTACATTGGTCTTAACAAATTTGTAGTACATGAGTCTGTTAAAGTTGTGACACAAATCTGGTAGCCAAACTCAGCTGTCACACTGTAGGTTTTCGTAAAAATCCAGGTATTTTGTATCCATATATTTTATCATGTCCAACAGATCCTTTTTCTTCTCCTTCTTAAGTTTCAGAGCCTCGTTGTAAAGCAACCGAAAACCAGAAGACAACGGTAAATTTTTTATTTGATGTTCACGGAACCCATACAGCATTATTCCAATCACCTGTGTTGGAGGTTGTTTCCCAAAAATTCCTTTCCGTGATTTATATTCCATTCCAGCATCACGAAGTCTTTTCCTCTTAATATTCTGCCAATTAGCGATGTTAATTTTCCTTTTCCTTGGGTTATTAGCGTGTTTCAAACCGCTTTCAGTAAGCGTCACCTTGCTACGCTCCGCCATTATTGTAACATACAGCATTGTTCCAGCAGAGGCGCGAAAACTTCGTGGGTCTCCTCCCTGTTTTAGTGCTGCCCTCGGACGGTAAACTGGTCAACTTTTACAGTAGGTGATGCAGACTCCCGCTTACATCATTATTCCACGAGATTCTACGAAATCTCAAAATGTGCCATACAGCGTTATTCGATGGCAAGATTCAAGTGATGAAAGAAGGTTAGGATATAACGTCCCATCAACTGCGTGATCATTACGAACTTCACACTAGCTCGTTTGATAAAAGATTAGGAAGAGAATCGGTCGGCCCCTTCGGAGGAACCATCCCGGGATTTGCATGGAGCGATTTAGGGAAATCATGGAAAACCCAAATCTGTATGGCCGGAGGCGAATTTTTAACCGCCATCCTCCCGAATGTAAGTGCGGCGTGCTAACCACTGCGCCAGCTCGCCCGGTGGCTGCCTGGCAGTCGCTTTAATTTCCAAAGTGATGAATTGTGAAGCCCACGGAATTTTGCGCGCGCTGAGCGAACGAGTGCCCAGCGACACTAAATCCCATTATATTCCGTTGCGCTGCCAACTCCCTTGTCTCTAGCGTGTCTTGGAAAGGCTTAGTTGGCGCAAAATAAACGCTTCGCAGCTTCCGTTCAGCCTCTGTGGTTTTAAATTTCCGTCGCCATACATTCATCATTGCGGAGTTTTACTCCTTTAAGGGAATAACTGGTTCTCAATTTCCGGTAGTAAAAAGTATGACATCTGACTCCTCGCTAGCGCATTCCAGTTTCACCGTGTCGTCCTTCGTTCGCTCTTCATTTTTCCAAGTGCTCAGTTAAATAAGAGATGCTCCCTCTCAGGGTGGCTGAACGTTATGACGCTAATAACTTTCGGAGACTGTGTTGAAACTGCCCGCATGTTGAATATTGTTGTATTGTTGTATTGTGATTCGTGCGCCTCGGTTGCACGGTGGTAGAGTGTCAACTTAAACATCCAAAGGTCGCGGGTTCGTTCCCCGCCAGGTCCTAGGATTTTTATCTGTCACTTTCCACTTCTTTCCCCTCTGGCAGTATTGCTCATGTGAAAAATACCGAGTAGCACCGTGGTTCGGACCCCACTTTAAACTCTAGGTCCCCCCATAACTGGCCTTGTTCGAAGGTCGGAGGAAGGCAACGGCATACCACCGCCAAACAGGACCATGCCTAGTAAAGCACTGTGGCGTTCAAACCAATCTTCGGATTGTTGACTGCTTTACCTTTTTTAAGTGTGATTCAAAATATTTTCCTAATATATTAATACACAATTGGCACCTGTATGCTAATGATTCCATAACATGCTAGAAAGCATCAAATGCAAAGAATGGCGCCTACAGCTTCAGCCAGACTCTCAATCAGTTCTTCTGGAACGTCTATCGGTATCTCCTACTCATAATTCTTTATCTCTCCCTGTAAAAAACAGCGTGACCTAAGCAGTATCCACATAAAAATATATATGAATGTAAGTAAATACGACTTGTACATTCAATATAACATTGCCATATTCATGTATCTTCCTGTAAAACACACTTTGTTCTCTGTAATAGGTGGCTTAAGAAAATGGGCAAAGCCCGAAACTAGTCAGCATTTAAAACAAAAGCAGATTTGGTGCAATATATAAAAATGTCTTTCCTACACCATAGGAGTGATATGGCGTAAAGGTAGTGCTCATAGTACTGGTCCTTCCCATCCCAGTTCAACAATCGCACTGGAATCATAACCATTATCTGAAAGCTAAGAGGGTATTCTCTAACATTACCCGTAGTAATTTCAGCTGAAATTTTTACGCAGGGACAAATGGTGTTCAGAAAGGATAGTGTTGTTGTTGTGGTCTTTAGTCCGCAGACTAGTTTGATGCAGCTCTCCACGCTACCCTGTCTTGGGCAAGCCTCTTCATCTGATAATACGTACGGCAACCTACATCCTTTTGAATCTGCTTACTGTAATCGTCCGTCGGTCTCCCTCTACGATTTTTACCCAACACACATCCTTCTAATGCTAAGTCGACGATTCCTTGATGTTTCAGAATGTGACCCACCAACCTATCCCTTCTCTTAGCCATGATATCCCAGAAACTCCTTTTCTCCCCAATTCTGTTGAGCACCTCCTCACTTGTTACGTGCCGGCCGCGGTGGCCGAGGGGACTGAGGCACTCCAGTCACGGTCTGCACGGCCACTATGGTCGAGGGTTCGAATCCCCCTTCGGGCATGGATATTTGTGCCGTCCTTAGTATAAGGTAGTTAATAAGTAGTTTGTAAGTTTAGGGACTGATGACCCCGTAGTTAAGTCCCATAAGCTTAACAAACACTTAACTTGTTACGTGATCTACCAATCTAATTTTCATCATTCGTCTACAGCACCACATTTCGAAAGCTTCTATCATCTTTTTGTCTGAACTTCTTATCGTCCAAGTTTCACTTCCACACAATGCTACTATACTCCAGACAAATGCTTTCAGAAAGGACTTCCTGACGTTTGAAATAATATTGGACGTCAACAAATTTCGCTTCTTCAGAAACGCTTTTTTTCCCATATCCTTAGTGCATTTTATATATTCTTTACTTCGGCCTTCAGAAGTTATTTTGCTACTCAAATAACAAAACTGATCTACTACATTTATTGTCTCATTACCTAATATAATTCCTTCAGCATCGCATAATTTTCTGACACTAAATCCATTACCCTGGTTTAACTCTTTTTAATGTTCATCTTATACCTTCCTTTCAAGACAACGTCCATTCTGTTCAGTTGCTCTTCCAGGTCCTTTGTTGCCTCTGACAGAATTACTATGTCGTCAGCAAACCGCAAGGTTTTTATTTCCTCTCCCTGGATTTTAATTCCCTCTCCAAATTTCTCCTCGTACTCCTTCAAAGTTTGCTCAATGTACATTGGGGAAAGATTATAACCCTGTCTTACCTCTTCCCAACCACTGCGACTCTAATAATTGCTGTCTGGCTGAGGCGCTTCAGTCACGGTCTGCACGGCTACTACGGTCGGGGGTTCGAATCCCCCCTCGGGCATGGATATTTGTGCCGTCCTAGTTCGTAAGTAGTTCATAAGTAGTTTGTAAGTTTAGGGACTGATGACCCCGTAGTTAAGTCCCATAAGCTGTACAAACATTTGAACATTTTTTGCTGTCTGGTTTTTGTACAATTTGAATATAGCTCTTCACTCCATATATTTTACCCCTGATACCTTCAGAATCTGAAAAAGTGTATTCCAGTCAACATTGTCAAAAGCTTTCTCCAGATCCACAAATTCTAAAAAAGTAGGTTTTCCTTTCATTAATCTACCTTCTACGATAAGTCTCAATGTGAATATTGCCTCGCGTTTCCCTACATTCTCCTAAATCCAAATTGATCTTGCATACCGGTTGGAACAATTTCTTCATAACTGGCTCTCCTAATGATGATAACAGTTCAGACGAAACATCATCCATTCCAGGGGCCTTGTTTCTACTCAAATCTTTTAGTGCTCTGTCAAATTCTTCTCGCAGATTAGTATCTCCTATCTCATCTTCCTCTTCTTCATCTTCCATTTATAGAATACTGCCTTCAAGTTTATTTCCTTGTACAGGCTCCCTATGTATTTCTTCCACCATTCAGCTTTCCCTTCCTTGCTTAGTACTGGCTTTCCATCTGAGTTCTTGATATTTATATCGCTTCTTTTCTTGTCTCCAAATGACTCTTTTATTTTCCTGAAGGCGCCATCTATCTTTCCCCTAGTTCTACATTCTTCTAGGGTCTTGCATTTTTCCTCAAGCTCTCCTGCTTAATCAGTCTGGACTTCCTGTCAACCTGATTTTTAGACGTCTGTACTCCCTTTTGCCTTCTTCAATTGATGCACTTTTATATCTTCTCCTTTCATCAGTTAAGGTCAGTATCTCCCGTGTTATCCAAGGATTTCTATTAAGCCTTGTTCTTCTGCCTACATGATCCTCTGCGGCCTTCACTACTCTCTATCTCAGAGCTACCCATTCTTATTCTACTGTATTATTTTCATCCGTATTATCAAAGCCTTGCCTAATGGTTCTTCTGAAACTCTCAACCACCTCTGGTTTCTTCAATTTTTTTCAGGTTCCATTTCGTTAGTTTTCTACCTTTTTGCAGTCTCTTAACTGTTAATCCAAAATTAATAACCAATAAGTTATGGTCAGAATCTATATCTGCCCCTGGATATGTCTTACAAATTAAAACCTGGTTTCTAAACCTTCGCCTTACTACTATAAATTCAATCTGGTACCTTCCCGTGTCTCCTCGTCTCTTCCATGTATATAGCCTTCCTTTATGATGATTAAACGAAGTGTTTGTAATCAAAAAGTTCTCGGGTTTCCGTCCGCGTCAGGTGGTTAAAACTCCACGAGCTTTCGGCCAAGCACTCCTTGGCCATTGTCAAGTGGTATTGACTGCCTGGTGGCTGCAAGTACGGGCTTATATACACTAGCCGCCGGCTGTGACGTTACTAGTGCTCCACGACATCGCCATATATGGGCATGCTTTGAGTCGGTGTTCGTGGCGCCCGTTTTCTATCGTTTACGGTACCCAGACACATCTGCTTTAGCTGAGCATGCTTTAGTAAACGGTCATCGCATCAAATTCGATGAAACTGCCGTCGTAGTTCGCACGAACGGCTTCTGGGACAGTATTATTAAAGAAGCCATCGAAATTAAAAGATCTGATAACAACGTTCACAGAGACGGCGGCCTGCAGCTCAGCACGGCGTGGGATCCAGCGATCGCGCAGTTCAGACGGGCGCCACCAACACCGACTCAAAGCATACCCATATATGGCGATGTCGCGGACCACCAGTGACGTCACAGCCGGCAGCTAGTGTATATAAGCCCGTACTTGCAGCCACTAGGCAGTCAATACCATTGACAATGGCCAAGGAGTGCTTGGCCGAAAGCTCGTGGAGTCTTAACCCGAGAACTTTTTATTAAAAGATATCGCCTCGAGACAATGCACTCCTACAAGTGTTTCTGATTATTAAACTGTGCTGCCGCGGCGGAGTGGTCGAGCGCATTGAGAAGCTATGCTCCGATGCCGGAGGATGTTCCCCGTCGGTGGTTCGAATCCCCCCTGGGGCATGGATGTTTGTATCGTCTTTAGTATAAGGTAATTCATGTGTTGTTTGTAAGTTTAGGGACTGATGACCCCGCAGTAAAGTCCCTTAAGCTTCGCAAACATTTGAACAACGCTCGGCTACTCCGCCGCGGCGACAAAGCTTCAGCGCGACGTTGTATTGAAACGGAAAATTTTCATAACACGAAAATTCTTTAACCGTATATAAGATACTTCCTGTTTTTTATTATAAAAATAGTACTTACATCGAACGGTTTTCGAGAGATCGTCTATTTACTCTTTACTTTGATATATACAAAACCCATCAAATATGAGCTTCTACTAACGGCCAATACGTCATCTTCATCTCTCTACCGCGAAGAGCTCCCCGCCACTTCCCTGGATAGCGTGGTTCGACGTAGATGGCATTCTCCCACGTTATTGGTGAATGTCCAGACGCACATTGAGAATTTCTGAGCCGCGCGGGTAGGGCCGTGTGGTCTGGAGCGCCAAGTTACGGATCACGCAGCCGCTCGCGGCGTAGGTTCGAGTCCTCCGTCGGGTATGGGTGAGTGTGTTGTCCTTAGTATAAGTTAAAGTACTTTGTTGTAAGTCTAGGGACCGATGACCGCAGAAGTTTGGGCTCTTAGGATTACAAACTTTTCAACATTTGAGAAATTCTGAAATGCCTAATATTGCGCTAAACGTTAGGAAAGCTTCCCCAACGCACAGCTCGCACATCGTGACGTCATAAACTCGTCATGTTGACCATACCCGTTCTGATACACGCTCTGTGTGCGTATAGCTTTAGGATTTTTCAACTTCTAGATTTTACTACGCATCTGAGTATTCCTTCCTTTGTGAAGGTACCCTTCCTTGTGCGCTCCAGTCACGGTCTGCACAGCCACTACGGTCGGGGGTTCGAATCCCCCCTCGGGCATGGATATTTGTGCCGTCCTAGTTCGTAAGTAGTTCATAAGTAGTTTATAAGTTTAGGGACTGATGACCCCCGTAGTTAAGTTCCATAAGCTTAACAAACATTTGAACATTTTAGCCTTCCTTGTCTGTAAATAAAATCTTGGACGATGTTCAATTTTGTACAGATACCATTCGTAGAATTACATGCAATGGAAAAGTTTATCAGCTGATACATCTGGTAACTTCTGATACTTGAGTGGCTGCATGTCCATCTCGTGCATTGCGTTCCACGCACAACTGTTGGGGGTATTTAGTTCCTTGTCTATGGATAATACATTGTTGCTCGGTGTTTTCCTCATTTCGCTGGAACATAGTTAGCCGTATTTGAACATATCCCACATTGTGTGGTCTGATAGTAAAATGTAAACTTTCACGGCCGGAAATGTCATGTCCATTAAAATTATCCGGGCTGTTATGCCGTAGTCGGCTGAGTAGGGAGCCAGTGTGTGTGTTGGACCTCCAATCCTACAGACCCCATTGAAGATGTCCGCAGACGGAGGGGGGGGGGGGGAGGTAAACGTTGTGATCTGAAAACAAATTCAACCGACCACGGCATAACAGCTCGGATAATTTTAATGAATGGTCTGCTAATTTCATATCGCTCTGATTTACGGTATGCTGTTCCTTGGAAACTTCCATCACTTCTGTGAAATGTGTACAGTGCATTATGTTAAATTTAATTCACTTACTTGATGTTACGCTAAGATTGACTCAGCTTTAAAAACAATTTGATATTAGCATTTTCAGTTTTTTATGGTTTATAAGGCAAAAGCGACTGATGTCCTAGAGATTTCGTCACTAAAATCATTTAACCAACCAACCATCCATAATACTGATATGTTACGGTACATAATTCACATGATGACTCGTTCTTGTGTTCCAGGAAGTCAAAGTGAACCAGAAGAATCCCATCAGAGAGAACGAGGAGTTCATCGTATCCTGTATCGCCCAGGGCTCCTCGCACATGACCTTCATGTGGTTCAAGGATGGTGTACTTGTCAACAATAGCAAGTCCATCAGGTAAATCAGTCAATCATCTCAAAGAGATAACAAGTACACGACGATATTACAATTTCGGTATAATTCAATTTCAGTACTGCCATAATTTCCTTTGAGATAAAACTCAGGGGGCCCACATATCTTTTTTGCGCCGTGGCGTAGTGGTCGAGCGCATTGAGGCGCCATGCTCCGATGCGCGAGGCCGTTCCTCGTCGGGGGTTCGAATCCCCCCTCGGGCTTGGATGTTTGTGCTGTCTTAGTATAAGTTAATTTATAAGTAGCTTGTAAGTTTAGTGACTGATGACCCCGCAGTTAAGTCCCATAAGCTTAACAAACATTTGAACATCTTTTGTGGGCGCATGTGTGATGCGCACGGGTCCCCGAGCCATTGCAGCCTTTCTTCCTATTCTCCCAGGCTGCATTACCATTCTCAGTTCCCCTCCTTCCCTTTCTAACGCAGACCCGTTTTCCGCTTATATACCCATCTCTGGGTGTTCCGTTTAAGGCGGCTCGGCTATTCCCATGGTCCAGATGGCCTTTACAATTTTACTTTTCATGCTGCTTCCCCCCTGTTTTTCAGCCCAGTATGATCCCCCTCGAGGTTTGACATTCCTCTCTAAATTTCTCTTTGTGTGAGCCATTTGGGGAAAAGTTTACTACCTAATCACTGCAGTGTAGATTTCCATCCAATTCCTTTCCCATTCCTTCCTCGCCGTAGCGGAAGGATAGAAGGAAGCTTGGAGTTTACAGTCTCGTCGAGAGCTTCGTCATTAGAGACGGAGCTTACGCTTGGAGTTTTGGGTAAGGATGTGGAAGGAAATCGGCCATGCCCTTTCAAAAGAACAATCCCTGAATTTGCCTAGAGTGATTTAGGGGAATCACGGAAAACCTAAATCTGGATGGCCGGAGTTGTATTTGAACCACTGTCCTCCCGAAACTCGCCGTTTTCCCCTCCCCGCTAGGTCACCAGCACACGTAACCAGTCTGTGTGATGGTACTGTTATGTACCCTCTTGGTTGAGCCCCCTGAAAAACAAGGATGACACAACTGATACTTGGTCTATTACCTGCTCATTTAGGCCAAGGAATAGATACCAAACATATTGGGGTATCAGGACTCCCAGCAGTGGCCATCATGCCAGGTTACCTTTGGTGTGGCAGGTGGACCCGTGGATGGTATCAGAGCGGACGTGAAATGCATGAAACTACACGATGGTCTTTCTATGACTGTCCTGTAGACAGCCATAGCTCATATAATGCTGCTACCTCGAACAAGAGGACTTTCGTCTCCCTGGCTAGCCCCTCGGAGGAAGGGTGAAACCCTTTACACGCTATATAGTCTGCGCGCGCTAGGACTGACGAAGGTAACTTCACCGCCACCAAGCCGTTGGGTTTCGTTGAACATATAGAGAACAGGTTTGGCGAAATCGACTTGATGATTAAGATGGGCTATGCTTTCCTGCCCATCAAAACTGCTTCTGCCGCCCAGTCTGAAGCTCTGTGCGCCTGTGACCATCTTGGCAACAAAATGGTTGAGGAAGTCATTCTTCAAAGCGACCTCATCCTTCAAACTGATTAATTCCAGGCCAGTTAGGAATGGTAAGGTGTTTATTTGGTTTGCCCCGTTCAGAGAAGCCCTAAGGAGAATCGCATTGATACTGGCGCCTTTCTGTTGGCCTTAGAGTGCTATACTCTACCAGAGAGGGTCAAGGTTATGATTTACTGATGTGGTGGGAAGCTGTACATCCCGCCTCCAGTAAGATGAATTTGATGTATGCGGTTTGGACACATGTCTTCTCTATGTACAGCAGTTCCTCTACGCAGTGAATGCAGACACCCACTCCATGAGGGGAGCCCCTGTGTTCCATCCCCTGTCTGAGTCAACTGTCTGAGTCAACTGTCAACAACAACATTATTCATGCTCACCAGATTGTTTGTTGTACAAGGAAGAGAAGAAAATACAATAGCATAAGTACCCTGATTGCGTAACTTACCCAGAGACTCGTCGAAAATTTGATCATCTGCATCCTGTGCATATAGTGTCCACTATTACCTCTGTTACATGGTTATGGTATATCGCCCCAAATTTTCGACTAGGGAGGGGATTTCCTGTCAGAGAGGACACAGTTTGTAGTTATCAATGGTAAGGCATCGACAAAAACGGAGGTAACATCGGCGTTCCACAGGGTAGTGTCATTGGTCCTCTGCTGTTCCTTATTTACATAAACGATTTGGGAGAAAATCTAAGAGGCTCTCTTAGGTTGTTTGCGGATGACGTCGTCGTCACCGTCTAGTAATATCATCTGAAGATCAAAGCCAACTGAAGAACGATCTAAATAAGATATCACTATGGTGTAAAAATTGGCAGTTGACTCTAAATAATGAGAAGTGTCAAGTCGTCCACATGAGTACGAAATGAAGGCCGTAAACTCCACAAAATACCTAGGAATTACTATTACTTCAGACTTAAGCTGGAAAGAACACGTAGATAATGTGGAAAGACGAACCAGAGACTGCATTTTATTGACAGAACCCTTAAAAGATGCAACAGAACTACTAAAGAAACTGCATACACTACGCTTGTCCGTCGTTTATTGGAGCATTGCTGCCCAGTGTGGGTTTGACTGTGGACATCTAAAAAAGCCAAAGAAGGGCAGCTCGTTTTGTATTGTCACAATACAGGGGAGACAGCGTTACAGAAATGATACAGGAACTGGGATGGGAATCATTACAACAACAGCGATTATCGCTGCCGCGTAGGCTACTTACGAAACTCAAATCGCAAACATTCTAGCCCGAATGCGAAAATATATTTTTGGCTCCCACTTACATAGGTAGAAAAGACCATTAGAATAAAATACGTGAAATCAGAGGTCGAATGGAGAGATTCAAGTGTTCTTTCTGCCCGCGCGCTATTCGACAATATAATGGGAGATAAATAGTATAAAGGTGGTTTGATGAACCCTCTGCCAGGTACTTAAATATGATTTGCAGAGTATCCCATGTAGATGTATATCTTACAACTTGTTCCCCTCCCCCATCTCCTCATCCCACTCCCACCCTCCCCGCCTCTCCTGCAGCAGCCTTGACCCTCCCTCTGTAAACCCTCCCCCCCCCCCCTCCATCCCACCTGGAGAAGTGCTCCACTTCTCCGGTTCTTGCCAGTAAAGGTGCCCTTTCTCAGAGTCCCTCCTCCCGACATTCCCCAGATCAGAGGTCTTCTGCCTCAAGTTGGCCGCTGGACTCACAGCCTGTAAGTTGTGAGTACCAAGGTCAGTCCCATACCTCACGGGAGCGAGTTCTTTCTCAGCCTGTAAGTTGTGAGTACCAAGGTCAGTCCCATACCTCACGGGAGCGAGTTCTTTCTCTAGATCGTGTCCTCCACGTCCTGAAAAGAGAGATAGAATAGGAAGAAACAAAAGTCGCAGGACAAGGTCCCTCCACTGCTCCCTGGGGTGCCAAATTTCTCCTCACAATCAACTAATCTCACTGAGCTTGTGTCTGATGCAATGGCGGACTAACTGTGGTTGGAGGAAAGGGGGGGACCGCCCTAGGCCTGTCGTTTTTGGGGACCTACAACTACCTCGAAAGTACTAGGGTTTTTCCCCCTCACGTTCTGGGGCCTCAAAATCTCGAAAGTAACTTTTTTTATAGTAGTACATGTATTTCCAAGTGGACTGGGGGGGGGGGTCTCAATTTGTTTTACCGACGCCCCGGGCCTTCGACAGCCTTAGTCCACCACTGGTCTGATCCGTTTTTTATAGATGTCGACCCCTTCCTCATAGCCGGTGGATGCTGACCCATCGACGTGATGATATTAAACCCGTTCGCCATCAATCTGGATCCCTATGCTTTACTAATCCATTGGAATTTTAATGAGTGTTACAGTCACCACCTGGAGTTAAAACAGCTCATTTTACTTTACTCCGCAGTTTGTGTCTTTCTACACTTTATTGATTCACATTCACCGACCATTCATGGGTCCGTGCTTTCTGTCCGAACAGGGTTGGCCCCATTACTACCTACACATCTCCGTTGTGGACACCCCTCCACCTTTTATAATCACGAATTTATAAGCTCTACACATGAACCAGGACTTTACCATAAACCTCTGACACTGCAATTCTCATAACTACATCAGTTTAACAAGTTATATCGCAAATAATACCTCTTCACAAAAGTAAACATAATTTTCATACATAAAATTAGACATATAAAAATATACAGCATCAAAGATCATCATAAGGAAACTCTGCTACGTACAAAAGGTCGCCAAAAAAATTATACATATGACATCGAATACATAAATGTAATAAAATAGTAACAGGAAATTGACTTCTTGTGTTACACAGTCAATATTTTAACGTGATTCTAGAAAAATGGTCTCCTCATGTAGGAACATTACGAGGCTTGTTAGCTTTAATATTATCCTACTTAGAATGCACTTATGTCAATTGCATAGTGAAATACAACGGAATAGGTAACTGGAATGAGTTTTTCTAAGTCATAGAAGGTGAAAAGAACAGATGAAAATAACAAAGACTGAGCAAATTGTTTCATTATATCTATACATTACATCAATAAAATGATTTTGAATATCTAAGAAAAAACAACAATACCTGTAACAAAAAACACAATTGGTCTCGTACGAGATATCACCAGGAACGTGGGTAAATAATTACACAGCATTAAGAAAGAAAGTGCGAAGTAAAAAAATGAATCAGTATGAAATAGACTAAGACTGTTAGGAAAGAGAAAAGCATAGCGAGATAAGAGTCTCTGGGAGACATGTGATCCGTAAAAGCTATAGAAAAGGCATCCAATCAGATGAGAAAGCATTTTTGAAATTTAAACACAAGCCTCTTTAAAAAGGGAAGGGGTGTTATAAAAATTAGAGTACAGGTAACAGATGGAGAATATGCTCAAGGCTTGTATTATGAGCCAAAACAATGAAGTGACATTGCAGAAAAAGAAAAATAATGTAGAAATCGATACGAAACTTGAAGTTACAAAGAAGCATTCTAAATAATACTAAATTATCATAAAGAAAATGAAGGATAGTCATGCTGATGAAATCGAAAATTAAATACTTACAACATTAGATCCAGAAACATAGCATCCAATAAATCTTTTTATCGAAAATAAATAAACTGTCTTATCGACGATACCCGTCGGCCAGCTTATGAGGTTTACCTGGTCTTGGGTCAGCTGAGGTTATTCCTTCGTGTTTACACTTAACAGTCTGCTTTCTAAGTCAGAGAGCTCTCCCATTCTACTGTCACTGATAAGCTGCTGACATTCCTCTCCTCCCTCTTCTACACTGTGGGTTCTGTCTATCGTGACATGTTATTATTAACTCCGCATTACAAAGGGGTGTCCAGGTTCTCTTGACCAGACAATGACTAATGCTGGTATTGTGATTACGTAGAGTTTCCCGGCGTATAAATTGTTGATATTCATGTCGGGTTTCCAGCCGGATCGTCGAGTCATCTTGACACAATATTTCTGCGGACCACCTGGCCGCCATCTTCAGGTGATGTGAATGCTGCTGAGTCTCGTAGGAAACTGAAGCCTTATATACGCCGTGAAGTACTTACGGCGCGTGCGCCAGAGAGTCGTGGCTGCGTCCTCTGCCGCAAGCAGCCGGTGCAGCGCCTCAGTGGAGAAAACTGGCAGGAACGATATATCGCTCACATGCGCTAGTTGTCACAGGTGGAGAAAAGAGCACGCTGTTTTTTAAAATTAGACAAATCTGGATTCCACATGTTGCTAAGAGGGAAACCCTTACCTCTATTTATTAAATCGTCCGCCAACCTAATCTCAATAGATTCCTTTAAAACGCATTCCCAGTAGCGAGACGCAGAAGCAAGTACACGTGTTTCGTCATACTTCATTCTGTGTCCTTCGATTAAACAATGCTCCGCTACTGCAAACCTGTCAGGTTGTAACAAACGTGTATGTCTGTGGTGTTCGGTGCATCGATCATTGACGGTGCGAATAGTTTGTCCTATATATGCTTTCCCACTGTGGCAAGGAATCTTATAAACACCGTGTTTTCTCAGCCTCAAATCGTCTTTAACTGAGCCATGAAGAGCCCTAGTCTTAGCAGGTGGTCGAAGCACACTTTTTATATTAAACTTTTTAAAAATCCTTCCAATTTTTGATGACACATTTCCGGCGTACGGAAGGAAAGCAACCGATCTGCATTGGTCTCTTCTGGTTCTGGCGACGGCCCAATCTGCATGGCATGACGGATCTGTCTCTCTGTGTACCCGTTCTCCTTAAACACCAACTTCAGATGTTCTAGTTCCTGTGTTAAGGTATCTGCATCCGATATGGCATAAGCTCTTCTAACCAAAGTTTTCAGGACGCCTGTGCGTTGGTTCGTTGGGTGGCAACTCATTGCATGTAGATATCGGTCTGTGTGCGAAGGTTTTCTGTACACACTATGTCCTGTACACTAATACATCCAAAAATGAAGCTTCCCATCCCTCTCCACTTCCATCGTAAATTTGATGTTGGGGTGGAGGCAATTAAAATGATCCAGGAACCGAATAAGAGCATCCGGTCCATGTGAGGCCACACCATGAACGTGTCATCCACGTATCTCCAGAAACAGGTAGGTTTCAGACGAGCTGTCCTCAGTGCCCTGTCTTCAAAGTCCTCCATAAATAAATTGGCGACTATGGGGGATAAAGGACTTCCCATAGCCACTCCGTCATTCTGCTCAAAGTACTGGTCATTAAATAAAAATATGTAGAGGTCAGCAAAGAAATATTGTGTCAAGATGACTCGAGGATCCGGCTGGAAACCCGACATGAATATCAATAATGCTGGTATTATATGAGAAGAATTTCAGGAGAGAGTAGCGATTGCAAAGAAGAATAAATCAAGTACATGTAAAGATAACAGGGCTTGAGTCTTCTAACTCACAATTCGAAGGAAAGAAACAAGGAAGCTTAGTGTTTAACGTCTCATCGACAGCATGGTTATTTGAGATGGAGCTCATGCTCGGAGTTTTGGCTAAGGATGGGGAAAATATCGGCCGTACGTTTTCAAAGGAAGCATCTCGGCATTTTCATCGAGCGACTGAAGGAAATCACGAAAAACCTATATCTGGGTGGCTGAGGTGGATTTGAACCGCCGTCCTCCCAGTGTGTTACCACTGCGCTGACCAGGCTTGGACAGACCACATACTCTTTCCTATTAAAAATGAAGAAATCTTCAGACGACGCGTAGAGTCCGGAAAGATGCACGGAGCACCAAATGTATACACGGATCTTACAACCTAAGAAATCCTACGATTCGCTTTGAAAATGGTTTGCCGATATCCAGACGAAATATTTGATATAAAACTTTATGCACCCGCACGCCAGAAATTCATGTCATTGCGCTGCAATAACAAGAAGATGCACAAATTTTTAAAATATTTGCGAGTCGTGTAAGTGATGTTGGTTGTTTTACAGGGACAAAACTGTGAAGGTCATCAGTCCACCATGTAGGTGAGGTTGAACTTTAGTACAACCCTGGTATTCACCTAGTGGGATGTGGAAAACCGCCTAAAGCCACATATAGGCTGGCCGACACACGTACACACAACGTTAATCCGTCGGTGGTTTTAAACCGGGCCGGCATACCTGCGGAGAAATTGGCGTCTTAAATCGCACAGCTGACCGGGCTTGTAACTTTTCACATTGCTGATTTCAATAAAATCATCACTGTACACAGCTGTCGTTCGTCTATGAATTTAGTTGTTGACACGTTTTCTGCGGTTAGAAACTCGATACATCATGGTGTTTCTCATGTATCGACATAGCTGCTTAACAAACTGCCACTTCACACTACCATTCAGAGCCGTCTAGCGGCCAAAGGTTGCAAACTGCTTCAGCCAGTCTTGAAAGTTGACTGAGTAATATGCATGACATTCAATAACGTTATCGATATTGAGAACAGAATTGAAAAAAAAAAAAAAAAAAAAATTGGAGGCAACTTTTCAGTACGCACTCGTACTACAAGACGATTACAAAATGAAAATTATTTCAACAATGTAGAAAAACTCACGTATTCCGAAGCAGTCTTCATGATTTTAAAAAGATTCTTTATACGAACAACACGAGTGAAGTTGAAGTGACGGCAAAGCTGGGTCAGGAGCTGAATGGTGGTGGTGGACAGGCTAAACCACCAACTGGGAAATTCTGTATAGAGCCGGCCGCGGTGGCTGAGGGGACTGAGGCGCTCCAGTCACGGTCTTCACGGCCACTGCGGTCGGGGGTTCGAATCCCCCCTCGGGCATGGATATTTGTGCCGTCCTTAGTAGTAGTTAGTTCATAAGTAGTTTGTAAGTTTAGGGACTGATAACCCCGTAGTTAAGTCCCATAAGCTTAACAAACATTTGAACATTTGAATTCTGTATAGAACTGTATTACTTTGTAAATGTCCTAGAAGGAATATAACATAGAAAGGTAACTGGAGGCAGAGACTGGAATACTGTACCATATGTTGGAGTCAGTAATTTTGCACAAATTAAAAAAAAAAAAAAAATAGAGAGACCTCTCAACCAATCTATAGACTAACGATGGCGAAGAAGGATGTGTCAGACTTTCCGTTACTGAAATGTTAAGACAAAATAACTTTATATGATAAGAGAATACAGCTTTTCATGGCCAGCACTTGACGTTTCGGTAGTATTTAGTTGACGGTGTTAGGCCGTTATACAAGGTATACGTCTCCTCTGGCGTTTCATCATCTTGTGCTGCAGACGTCGTCAGACGCCTTAACGAGTATGATGGCGGCTACGATTTCAAATAAGCTTACTGAGACTGCTTGAAAATGTATCTGTTTAATGAGATGTTAATTTTGTGTCTCGTTACCCCCTGGTTGTCCTGGGTGTCGGTGGCCGAGTAGAAAGAGACCGACACAGGAATAAAGGATGCACGCTTGTGCAGGTACGGAGGTGACCAGCCAGTGGGACAGCAGAAACTAGAACACTAGGCTAAATTAGAACATGATATATATTTCGTGGAGTCTTGGTAATACTTAACTTTTACATAGTTCTTGACTGCAGACTGCTGATACAGAGTTTAGATAGAGGCCTGCCCACTGATGATTCCTAGTGCCTATCCGATAGCCAAGTCTTAACTGGTGCCTAGCTGATTCCCAAGTGGCCGATGCAGCAGTCGTCGCCACGAGCGGAGTTGCAACAGAGGGCGCTCGTGGCTGACGTCGTAAGAACGCCCGCGCCGTGCGTGCATGGCGGCGCGCGGCGAAAGTACGTGGCACGCACTTCATACTTGTGCGACACCACAGTTAAAGCCTCTGACGTCGAAGGGACCGACGGCTTACCGTCCTTATTACTCAATATTTAGAAAAAAAAAGAAAAAAACGGGATTTTCCTTTAAAAACAGTTTTCGTAAATTTTAGGTTACCATGCAATCAAAATTGAAAGAACTACCAAAAATAATCATCATTAGTTGTTTGTGGAGAGGGACTGAAGAGGAATTTTTCGCCTCGTGGGAGTGGCCGTGCGCTTTTAGGCGCCTTGCTGCGGAGTGTGCGTCTGCGCCCCGTCGGAAGTTCGAGTCCTCCCTCGGGTATGAGTCTGTGTGTTGGCCTTAGCATAAGTTAGTTTACGTAGTTCGCAATTTTAGGGATTGATGACCACTACAGTTTGGTTCCATAGCTATACAAACATTTCAAGTAATTTTTCTTATGTTTGTGCACTGCGTACAGGAACAACTACTAAGAAAATGAAAAAAAAAAAAAAAAAAAAAAAAAAAAACCTCGTTAACGAGGGAGGTAAGAGTTAAAATCAATGCAAATTTTCAGTAATGTCAAACATGTTCTAGGACACTGAAAGATAAATTGTTCAGCATGTTTGAATCTTCCTATCAGCGCTCCATAGTATAACTGTCATTAACGAAAAAATTTCGTGCCTGTTTCTGGAGTAATAAAATGTAATCAGTAGTACCAAAGTGGCTGCACATAATCTGCGTTTTTAGAATGTGATAAATATTGAAAAATATATGGAAATAGCCCCCCCCCCCCCAAAAAAATAAAGATAGTGACGAAGTACACAGTTAATATGACGCTGCACAAGTAGCAACGAACAAATCCATACGGTACAAAGTCTCCGGCTGCTATCGATCAAAATTATGGACACAGTATGCTAAGTTATGGGCTACTTTCCATATAGTTTTTATTTGAAACTTACAATAGACAAAAACAATGACGTTATCCAATCCCCAAATACATAGCAAACAAAAATGAACGCAGGACTTTATAGCCGATATATTTCTCCGAAAATCTTCAAAAATGTTTGTTAAGCTTATGGGACTTAACTGCGAGGTCATCAGTCCCTAAACTTACAAACTACTTATAAACTAACTTAGACTAAAGACAACATAAACATCCATGCCCGAGGGAGGATTCGAACCCCCGACGGGCAACGGCCTCGCGCATCGGAGCATAGCGTCTCAATGCACTCGGCCACTCCGCCGCGTCTCCGAAAATGTAACGAAACATACGTCGTTCTATAAGTCGCAATAAGCAATGTCGTACGAAGTGCTTTTATAAATATGGCGTTTATATAAGATTTACATGGAACTGTCAGTATGGAACAGTATCGATAGTATCACCAAATAATTCATATGAATGCCCCGGCGCAAATAGTTATTCCTATTGTGGAATAATGCTGGACAATAAAAGTTAAACAACTTTTGCGAAACTCTGTAATAGACTATGAAACGATGAACTGAATCGGTTGAAACTGAAGCTCTTAATAACGTACATAGCCTCATTCCACGTTACTAATAGCAGTGAATCTCTTAGTTCTGTGCATATTCCTTGTTAATGAGGTTTATATCCTAAATCACAGTTGTGACGTCACTCATGACACATAGGCTGGTTAATGTGACTTAATTTGCATGTATAAACCGACTGGTTTACGCGGTGCTATGCTGGGAGGGACACGCAAGTGTCATCTTCATACAATACATAGGTGTTTTAGGAAAAAAAGCAGGTCAAGTTTACTCAAGTGGAGTTTATACTATAAATCGAAGCCAATACTTTTTAATGTAATTGTGAATATATTAATTTTAGTTCTTTTACCTACAGCCTTAAATGTAACATACAAAATATCTGTCCTTCATTTCTGTTATTCGACACTTGTCTCTGGATGAAACACAATAAAACTGGGCTCGTTTGTATCACCGTTTGAAAAAAAGTGAGCTAGTAATATCTTCGCGATTGAGGGAGTATCTGATGTTAGTTACTTGTTTTCCGTTTGCCACACCCCATTTTCTATTAACTGTATTACTTAGAATGAAGCACTTGTTTAAACTATTATTATTAAGTTGTCTGCCAATTTTTTTTTTTTTTTTTTTTTTTTTTTTTTTTTTTACTTTCGCTGCTGGAAACCACTGGCCGCCCAACCCGTTAGATGCAAAGTCAGCTACCAGAGTCTTTGATGTGGCTCCTTATTGACGTCAACTTTAAATTAAATAGGGGACTGAAACAAGAGGCTAAAAGGGGCATCTCAAACTGCCCCGCGCACTACCATTGCTTTAGTTGTAAAGCCGGCAAATTAGTTAAACAGCTGTGGCTGTAAAATGTGTTTATAGCGAGCGCTTCTCAGTGTTTGGGAACATTATAATGTATTATTTTGCAATTACACAGTACTTTATCGTATATTTTCACGTTAACATAATACGAATTAAAGAGATATTTGAAAGTTTATTATTTGTTTCAGGTTGCAATCTGGTAACATTACACAGTTTGAGGTTAGAACAAAAATGAATAACTGCTGTCATACGTAGATAACTTTGAACATCTTCCAACATTACACTGCAATTTAACATGTATCACGTACTCATTTTCAGACCAAGGAATTATCAGTCTCCTCATGTAATTTTAACTGTCTCAAGATCAGACAGTAACAATATTCCCTGCATAAAGCAGTAAACAGACAACATTTTCAAAGTAAACGTTGCGCTGGTACAGAAATAAAGTGACTTCCGTAGTTCAGCAAAGATAAGCATTAAAACCTATTCAACAGATGAAGAACGTAGATATACTTCAACTGGCGCTAAGAAGTGAAAGAAATGTTGTTACATGTATCACAAGAGTACTAATGAAAATGTAGGCGCCGGCCGCGGTGGCCGAGGGGACTGAGGCGCTTCAGTCACGGTCTGCAGGGCCGCTACGGTCGGGGGTTCGAATCCCCCTGGGTATGGATATTTGGGGGTTGGAACACTTGCGCGGAGTGACACTTGCGCGGAGTGACACTTGCGCGGAACCCGGGATCATTGGGGCGGCTAATGGCTTTTCCTGGGTACAGGCACAGCAACAAGTCTAGCACTGCTGTTGTCAACACAACACGAAACTCAGTGAAATTGCACAACCCTCCGCGAGCTGAGAGCACTATACTAACTTGTTCTAACTACATATTAATCCGTTGGGTTTCCTCCTGAAAACAAAAAGGTATTGTAATTGTCATAATGTTTGGAGAGTTATTAAGACATTCTTTGCTACTACAAGACGATGACTTTCCACAGTCATACCTCCTAAAAGCATATTATTCAGAACACTAAGCATATCAAGACACCTGCGCAAGCAATAAATATATTACGCATCCTGCACAGATACGTTGATGTAATTGACCGCTATGTAGTTAACCCCACTATCACGCAACTTCCATCTTTTTAAAAATAGCTACTATGCTTTTTAATACGAGACGCAACCTTAAACCTTCAATTAAAAAACGTTAACAATAAGTCAATGAGTATTTTACACAAGCGTTTATTCGTAGACCCCAAAATGATTTGGCTGTATTCAAATTAGAAATACATCTAAGAAATGTATTAAATACGGAATGTGTAAGGGAAGTCACACACCGAAAAATGCTAAAGATAAATTCTATTTTCCATCACCGTCATATAGAACCATTTTTACTCCGAACTTGGCATAAACCAACAGGGAGAAACAAGTTGCAAGACTTCCAGGAAAAATGAAGCGAAATTGACAGCCAATAGTTGGTTATAAATTACATTGCCTGTTAACTGTATAAATATAAATTACGGAATACGCGGAACTCCTGTTCAGTACAGTCAAAAAGGTCTAAGGTAATAGGCAGTGGTTTACAATCAGATATCCGTATCACTCTCCTCCTCAAGAAGTCTGTGTGAAGATTTATATTCAGAACATTCAAGAAAAAGGTGTCGAAACTACAAGAAGCAGCTCATTTACTCAGGAAGGGAATACGTTATGGTGCCCGTAAGTTTGAATCTCTTGTAGTAACATTCATTTTTTGATAAAATGTTAAAATCCAATATACCAGAATTTTGTTTTTCTAAACTCAGTGCCAACTTTTTTTGTCGAAATTTTTGCAGGAAGTAGTCTTGACGTGATTTCATACTTCTATGCATTAATATTACCAAACATGTAATGTGTGTCAAAAATTGCGCGGCCGGTCCGGTCGGATGTTCGAGTCCTTCCTCGGATATGGGTATGTTTGTTTGTACTTTGCCTACGTTATTTTAAGTAAGATTAAGTAGTGTAAGTTTAGCGACCGATGACCTAAGTAGTTTAAGACTACACATATACACATAATTTATTTATTTCATCACCACATTTAAGTACTAATAATTAAAGAAACTTAAATGTAGAAATTTGAAATAAACACTGAAAACAAATGATTGTTATTTCTCATAAAATGAATGCACAGAACCGTTGAATTATGTCTTGTGAATGTACCTACAAAATCTGCCATGTGAAAATTGTAGTGTGAGTCCCAAATTTGTTTTTTATATAATAACATTAAAAACATATTAAAAATTGAGAACTCGAAAACCAGTGAAGTTATGGACTTTAAGCGTTTTGTGTTGACAACTAAATCTTTACATAATAGACACGATTTTAAAATTTGGTTGCTATCGCCAAAGTAGACGAAACGTTAAATTTTTTGGTGTAATCTTCGCCGTGTAGACTGTATGTTGTAGAAGTCTACGTCGAACCTAATTAGAATCATACCTCTGAGGAGAGAACGTTGTTTGCACTTCTCCTGCGTTTCCAGTCGCCGTGCTGTGCTACTTAACGACATCGTACCGTTCCACTTTACCGAGAGCTATATATGTATTGGTGTGATGTCTGTTCTTTCGAAATAAGACATCACACGAATATATGTATCATTTAGACGCAAAGATTCTGGGTTCTGTTTTCATCGCTAACGCTATTAACAACATTAGACCTCGTGTGTAAACAGTTAAAGGTTATGAGTGCCAGTGGAAAAATGCATAAGTAACACCTGTTGTTTGAGACTTGAAGATGACCTGAAATTAGCCGAAATCGATATCTCATAATAACCATAAGGTGTAACTGTCTATATTTCATAATGCTATTCCTAACACATTTAAAAGCTGCTCAAAACCACCTACAAGAAACCTTTATAATGAGATTGTATATAATTCCACGATCAAATTGTGTTTTAGTTATTTATAGTACTACACCCAAAGATCTGCCCTTGCTTTTAGTGCCTTGATCAGCTGTTTATTTTTAGAGGTATTACTAGGGACAGGAAAAATTCGCATTTGCGATAAATGCGAATATAGATGCGAATTCTGACTCAAAATGCAGTAAATACGAAATTGTAGTTAGCAACGGTTGCGCTCAATTCCGATTTCATCACATTCCTCTTCACATGGTGCTGTATTGTAAATCGAGTGATATTTGTATGACGTGTTATCTCCCTGTTGAATGAGGCTGTGATATCTCCGGGCCGTTACTACAGCTCCACCTCGCTCGGTGGGCCTTTCCCTGAATACGGCACAGGTAGCGGCTGGAGGGCGTGGAGTAGGGGTGGTGTATCCCTACTTGTGGAACACCCTGTTCACTACCTGCACCGTCCGGGTCTCCGACCAAGTGTCTACAAATTCCCTTTCCGCGCAAGTGTCACTCCCCGCAAGTGTCACAAACTCGGATATTTGTGCCGTCCTTAGTTGTAGGTAGTTTATAAGTAGTTTGTAAGTTTAGGGACTGATGACCCCGTAGTTAAGTCAAAAAAAAATGTAGGCGAAATTTGAACACAGCAATTACGTACAGCATAAAGCACCGTAAATTTAACTATTAAGGAAAGAGAAAGATAAGTTATTTCACAGCGTCCTGTTGACGTTTTATATATGAACGACGGATTACCGAGCGATGGAGGTAAAAAACATGTGACATTGTCTGTTGCAACCCAGCAATTAAGGACACCAAAAAAACCTAAATCTGAAGCCCGGTTCTTCTTAATACCAGTTGTGTATCCAAACCACTACGGTTCCCTTCTCCAGCACTTTAATACGAATAAGGATAGATTGTAATCCCGAGTTCCTTATTTAGTGTTCTACTTTCCGCAATATCTTAAAATAAATTCAAACGGAAGCGTGACTGGCTCTTTTAATTGTTGTACAAATTAGCGTGTAGTGAGGAACAGTCTAAATTAAAGACTGCACCAAATTGACAAAGCTCAAAGTAAGGGTACTAAATAGATTAAAAATTAATAAATATACACCTTATTTAGGTTGTTACGCCAAGATCGCTGATAAAATATATTTATTTTCCTTGACCGGTTTCAATGATTTAATCATCAGCTTCAGATTGAAGACCTTGTAAACCATTCTGAAGATGATGATTTAAACCATTGGAACCGGTCAAAAAAATAAATATATTTTATTAGCGATGTTGGCGTAACAACCTAAGGAATGTGTATTTTTATTAACATTTAAACAGATCGCTCTCCATTGGCGTAACATGCCAGGTAACCATAGAGTAAAAACGTTGGCCGTGTGGACTCCATTACTAGCAGCACTGTAGTATCTGTGTAGAAATGAAACAGTACTCGGAGATTGCATTTTAAAAGCACGTTCCATTCTTAAATGACAACGTTTTTAATATTCCCATAAAGTCAGCTTGAATAAGCAAAATGTGTTAAAGGATTATTATTGGCCGGCCACGGTGGCCGAGGGGACTGAGGCGCTCCAGTCACGGTCTGCACGGCCACCACGGTAGGCGGTTCGAATTTCCCCTAGGGCATGGATATTTGTGCCGTCCTTAGGATTAGCTAGTTCATAAGTAGTTTGTAAGTTTAGGGACTGATGACCCCGCAGTTAAGTCCCATAAGCTATACAAACATTTGAACATTTTTTTATGATTATTGTTAACCCATCGACAAAAAGTTTATTAGCTAAGGAACACAACTTGGGTTAAGAAATAATGTGAACAGTAATAGACCGAACCCATTCAAAGGAACCATCCTCGTATTTCCTATAAACGATTTAGAAAGTCTGTATTAGAATGGCGGAACGCCGTTTTGAACTATCGTCTTCCCCAATATGAGTTAAGTGTTCAAATGTTTGTATAGCTTATGGGACTTAACTACGGGGTCACCAGTCCCTAAACTTAAACATTTGAATTTTGAATTTGAACAGATCTTTCTAAAATAAAGTCATACTAGTATTTAATAATACTTCATTAAAGAATAGGATTTTAAAAAAAGCATAAAGACGATTTGTATTTCCCGATGGGCGAGATTGTTCAAATGATCAAATGTTTGTATAGTCTATGGGACTTAACTACGAGGTCATCAGTCCCTAAACTTACAAACTATTTATGAACTAACTAAGACTAAGGACGGCACAAATATCCATGCCCGAGGGGGGATTCGAACCCCCCGACCATAGGGCGAGAATTCAAGCCCCACTAATCCCATGTGTGCTTTAACCTCTGTACCACATCGATCCCCAGTGATGGAGACACACCATTCCTTGACATCAATATGCAGTGGACCGCGGTAATAGAAGAAAACGGAGAGCATCATATTTCCAGTAAATGGCTGGCTCTTGAACTTCTTGCAACGAAGGGACGCTGCATGACATTCACATTTCTCCGATGAATGTTTGTCGGTATTTTTCTTTCGGCAAAGAATAACAGCATGTTGGTACGGTTGAGAAGCATTTGATAATAACGTTGACAAGATCCACTTTATAGCATTTAACGCAAATACATTGAAAACAGACGAATGCCACACTAATCTCTCACCTAAATATAGTTGGTTATACAATCGCATTGGAGTCGCGCTACGTTTCTCATTTGCTGCAGCAAAGCCCTAAACGGAAACTTTTTGATCGCTTCTTATACTTTTTAATGAGCTTAATATCTGCCCAATTTAATTCACCCATCATCAATCGTAGTAATACAGCTATATCGCTATTCTTTATCTTGCACTAATTTGTGTGGAATATATACAAGGTGTTCAATAAAAGTGTCGAATACTTTGAGAGTTAGTAGTGCTCATAAAAAAGGAAAAGAAAGTCCAATAAGCTTGACTGCGAAAACGCATACTTTCAGAGATAAACATGCATTCAGAGGAAGAGCAGCGCTACGCTTAGTTGCGCATGTTCGCGTACTTGGTGATAGATTAATGGGACCATACGCGCTACAGAAAGATTAAAGTAAGCGAATTATCTGGTTCTAATGTTTGTAAATCTAAGGTACTTTAATTACAGCGGTTATCAGTCCATAGGCTTACAAACTACTTAAATTAACTTAAACTAAACTAAGGACCTCCGACGGGTAGCAACCGCGTGCTCCGCAGCAAAGCGCCTTAGAATATTGGGGCACTCCACCGCGGCTAACATAATCTTGACTTACTCCTTAATATATTCCCTAGTGTTATGAATGCTAAGCCACGTCAGCAACTATTACAGCCGTGGTTAATGCCTGATGGCACACCAGCATAATTCGTGCGCTATCAACTAACGCAGACAAATTCCAATGTTCAAATGTTTGTAGAGCTCATGGGACTTAACTACGGAGTCATCAGTCCCTAAACTTACAAACTACTTATGAACTAGCTTATACTAAAGACGGCACAAAGATCCATGCCGGAGGGGGATTCGAACCCCCGACGGGGAACGGCCTCGCCCATCGTAGCATAGCGCCACAATGCGCTCGCCCGCTCCGCCGCGGCTGACGCTGACACTTCAGGACTGCTGGATTGACCTGCTCGTTGCCCAGTCCTCATTGCCCTAAACTTTGATTACAGGGATCCTTAATCATTTAATGCATACTATAGCTGATCAGCTACATATTTTATTTTCCCCATTATCTCTCAAACTGATCAGAATTTTACCACGAATTCATTTGTATACATAGTGTTACATATGTTAATAGCTCGTCCTAGAAATTATAAATTGCAGAGAGCTACTGAATCATTTCGACAGTTAGCTGCATTGAGTTACTCCTAACATGTGCGTTTGTTTACGTTTGTATTTCTCCTTTGACATGTAAAAGTAGTCAATCACATAATACTGTTGAATTATGGGTTATTTTCTGGAAAGATGTGAGGCATAATAGTGATATTTACTACATTGGGTACATCATGGAAGCACTATATAGCTGGCCAGCTATAAACTTCTTGTTGCTAGTAGTGCATAAAAATTTTAAGGAATTTTGTTTTTCAATATTTTTCTCAGTTTTTATTATAGTGAAGATATTTAGGTTATCCGTCTATGCAACTGATTAATAATAGATTTTATTGCCATATGCATTTCGCCTTTATTTGTAAGGCACCATCAGTGGCCTGCAATATACACATGATTATGTTTTACAATATTTTGTATCTACGTTTCTTAGTATTTTAGGTTCTAAACAGTACTGGTGCCTTATTTAAGTATAGTTACTAATATTTGGATGTTATTACTTACAATATTTCGTGGAGCCTGTTTTACATTTGGTGCTGACTAGTGCCTTCCAGTGGTTTTACTTCAATTATGTTCCTTTTGCGTTTTTTGTTTTTCATCACAAAAAAACGCAAAAGGAACATAATTGAAGCAAAACAACTGGAAGTCACCAATCAGCACCAAATGTGAAGCAGGATCCACGAAATATTGTAAGTAATAACATCCAAATATTAGTAACTACACTTAAATAACCTAAAATACTAAGAAACGTAAATACAAAATATTGTAAAACATAATCATGTATATATTAGGGCACTGATGATGTCTTCCAAATAAAGGCGAAATTCATATGGCAATAAAATCTATTATTAATCAATTGCATAGACGGATAACCTAAATATCTACACTATAATACAGCAACTGTGGGAAAACAGGACAAAAAGGAACTAAAAATGTTTACTCGGTATGCACGCACTATACATTAATCGTTGTATTTTTATAGCTTCAAATAAAAAGTCATGCATTAAAGGGTTAAGGGAAGTTGAACACCCAACAGCAATCAACGATGTGCACACACTATACGGTTGCGTCTTTATTGCTTGCTAGCGAGTACTACAACAGTATCCGCGTACAGTGCATAGATTGCGTCATTACTTATGCCGAAAGGCAAAGGGATGCATCGAAATGAACGGACGCCACGTGAAACGCCTCCTGTAAACGCGTGTTTGTAACAGAAATTGTACGTTTCCAGACCGATATTTATCGGAATTATTTTGCTTGTTTCGATGAGTACTACCAACTCTTAAAGTATTCCACGCTTTCTTTTAGACCGTGGATACATAACACATAAAAGCTTAAGAGTCACTGGTATACTACAGAAACTCTGGACGGGCTGGAATAAAACGATGCACACATCAGAAATTAAAGGCGACAATCCGTGAAATAGTCCAAAAAAAAATGTTTCAAATGTTTGTTAAGCTTATGGGACTTAACTACGGGGTCATCAGTCCCTAAATTTACAAACTACTTATGAACTACTTACGAACTAGGACGGCACAAATATCCATGCCCGAGGGGGGATTCGAACCCCCGACCGTAGCGGCCGTGCTGACCGTGACTGGAGCGCCTCAGTCACCTCGGCCACCGCGGCCGGCATTGAAATAGTCCTTCAAAGTAATTGACTGCACGAAAAACAGGAGTAAAGTACTGTACTAGTCGTCAACACTGACACAAAACTATTCAGATAACTCATTGGTGGTAGTAGTAGTATGTGAATTGTAGACTGTACAATTTTCTCCTTATAACATCGCAGTACCCTCTTCCTGATAAACCACCCGTATTTGGGCTCTCGACCGGAAACAGTGAGCGCCGTTCCATTTAGATGCAAGCTCTAAGTCCCGAACTCATCTCCATTTCTGCGCGGCTACGACACAACGTTGGCGAAATTCCGCAGCGGCGTACGACGAGAGACAACGATTGTGTGTGTGTGTGTGTCTGTGTGTGTGGGCGGCCGTGAAGAAAGATGTGCGCGTGCCCCGCGCCGCAAGCAGCGCCGTTCCTCTTGTTCAGCCCTCTCTCCACAGTTATCCCCCGCAGACCTCTCACATTTATCACTTTCCTCTCTCCCGCAACCATCGCGCAAATCTTTCAGCATAATACACTAAGTTAGTTATTTGGTTGACTTTTAGATCACTTTCTCAGTACGGAGTATTTTATTTTCTACCTCGATTGCACATATTGCATACACTATGACCAGGTTCGGTTCTACCTAACCGTTTTCAGATCTCCTGAGATTTGAAAAATCCGTACTTCCTTACGGTTAACCTGTGGGAAATCGTAGGTGTGCGTCGCTTATCTAACGGCGTTCGGGGGGAGGGGAGGCGGTCGAGGGAAGAATAATCTTATTTTCAGTATTCTATAAGGCGACTGACCAAATTTATGAGCCGGCCGCGGTGGCCGAGGGGACTGAGGCGCTCCAGTCACGGTCTGCACGGCCACTACGGTCGGGGGTTCGAATCCCCCCTCGGGCATGGTTATTTGTGCCGTCCTAGTTCGTAAGTAGTTCATAAGTAGTTTGTAAGTTTAGGGACTGATGACACAGTAGTTAAGTCCCATAAGCTGTACAAACATTTGAACATTTTGAAAAGATGAAAGTCACTAGGAGAGAGGTTCGAGCTGTATGGAAGATGATCAAATAGGTCCCATTGAAATTTCCGTAAGAATTGTTTGGTCACATTCGGTGTGTGACGTCAGGCATTATCGCGGGGAAAAAAATCTTTTGGCAGTAATCCTCTTCTTACACCTAAAATCTGTCCTTGGTGGACAACACTTCAACGATGATGACGAGCTGAAAGACCATGTTACCACATGGTTGAATACACTGCCGGCAACATTCTATGAAAAAGGCACACAAAACCTTGTGCCATGCTATGACCATTGCCTACAAAATTTCGGAAGCTATGTAGAAAAGTAGTTTAACAGTTGTAAATTTTTGTACAATCAATACTTATTCTGTATCTGTACCCGTTCGTTTTATATAACCAAACGGAACTTACTTTCTGGACGCGCCTCGTATTTGAAGCAGTTTATCTCGCTGACATCCCCGAAAAAATAATGAAAGGAAAAGTTTATCGCTTACTAAATTTTCTCAGTAAAACTGCAGCTTCAGCAGCAAGGAAGATTAGGGTCTTAACGTCCCGTCAACATCCTGGGGGCGGGGGGCGGGGGGGGGGTGACTGAGGCGCTCCAGTCACGGTCTGCACGGCCACTACGGTCGGTGTTTCGAATCCCCCCTCGGTCATGGATATTTGTGCCGTCCTTAGGATAAGTTAGTTGATAATTAGTTTGTAAGTTTAGGGAATGATGACCCCGTAGTTAAGTCCCATAAGCTTAAGAAACATTTGAACAACAACCTGGTCATTAGAGAAGGAGAACAAGGTCTGATTGCTTTTATAAGTATGGGGAAGGAAGACTGCCGTGCCCTTTATAAGGAACCACCCCATCATTTGCTGGAGCGTTTAAACAAATCACGGAAAACCCTAATGTGGATATGACGCGAAGCGGGTTTGATATGACGTCCTCCCGAATGCGAGTCCAGTGTATGATGCTGCTGTTTATTACTTCTTTACTACTATCTCTGTTCTAATACTTTTGTTGACAGTATCCATTTGCAGGAATAAGCACTGAATGTCCCTTTAAAATTATATAATTGTGCAACATACGAGGCGCGTCCAGAAAATAATTTCCGTTTGGTAATAAAATAAAATTGTACACAGATACAGAAGAAATTTTTATTGCACAAAATTCTACAACTCTTAAACTACTTTTCCACATAACTGCCGAAATTTTGGAGGCATTTGTCATAGCGTGGCACCAGGTTTTGTATACCTTCTTCATAGAAATCTGCAGCCTGTGTCTTCAACCAGTTGGAAACAGTTTCTTTCAGCTCGTCGACATTGGTGAAGTGATGACCGCCAAGGAAAGACTTGAGATGTCCTGGATCTTGTCATCAATCGCGTGAACCAGTTCTTCTGTAACCAAAGGTGGACGCCCACTTCGTTCTTCATCGTGCACATCACTACGCCCGCCTTTTAACCATCGGACCCATCTTCTCACCATCGAATCACTCATCGCATTTGGTCCGTAAACATCGCAAATTTGCCGATAAATTTCACTTGGTTTCACTTTCCTCCCATTCAGAAACCGAATTCACGACCTGATTTCACAGGCGGAGGGATTTTCAAATAACGCCGACATTTCAAAGAAGCACAACAAAGCGTACGTAACTGACAGCGATCTCCAAATGGCGCACGTTCTTCTCTTTGATACACATCGTCTACAGCGCATGTGCGGAACTGCAATCGCAGCGCTGGAGCGGAGATAAATTGAAACGGAACTTATTTTCTGGACGCGCCTCGTATAATTTGGGAGAATCAAGATTCGGTTAATAGAGAAAGAACTAAACACCATATGTATAACCAGGTCTACATAACACTGCTGTAACATCTTGTCTAAGCCCACAATGAGTGCGATTTCCTGTTGATGTTAAAAATTTCAAGAATGATACAGAAAGAAAGAAATGTATGAATTTGAGGTAAGGAATATTGGTACGAAAACGATCGTTGTGAAAGGTACAAGCACACACGAAATCTACTCGCTTTTCGCCTTTACCTAGTGCAGTGGTCAAACTAAGAGCTCCAACGTCCGAACCCTGATCGTGATGCATAAATTCTCGTTGAGGACCCTCCAGAAGCCTCAAATAATTTCCGATATTTATTCACTAGTAACGGCGCAAAGTAATTGATGTCAGAGAAACCCAAATTATAAGTCTAATGAATCCAATTTACCTACACTAGTTTCAAAAGCTGCAACATTTACAACAGTTGCTCAAAATGACGTCGCGGCGCGTTAGTAAGATATGACATCGAGGGGACAAGTTCTATGGTACCGGTTCCAGTATCCCCGGTTTCGTTTGAAGTGTCGCTGCCAGGAGATCCTCAACAGACGTCTCCTACAAAGACTTTTCACGTGGCCCTATAAGAAAAAATCGAGTAATACAAGTGATACCAAAATGCTGCTGTAGGTAACAGTTGTAATGTATTGCTTTAATAATTATTATTATTAAAGCAGTACTGTAATATAACAGCAATAGACGTATTTTGGTTCTGTGACTATCGTCAACTATCTGCGGATAAAGATTTTCGGTTAAAATTACTAAAAATATAGCTACTCACAATTTGATATAATTTTCCTAAAATATTTGTACATACTTACGTCCTTATTGAATCGTGAAGTTCCCAGTTTTAATTACATAGCTGCAAATAATTGCAGTCTGATTATTCTTTCGATATTGTTTATGTACTTTAGCGTTTGACAGGTTATGAATAATTTATAGGTTATTGTTCTGACATTTTTCAGTGACAAATCCTCCAGTGATACTGTATGGTTACAGTTTGCTTATTTTTTTGTATGGTATAATCTTTGGCATGGTAGTGCGATTTTTGTTATGTCATGGTAATGTAATGTATAAAAGATAAAGCAGTCAGCAATCAGAAGATTGGTTTGAACACCACAGTGCTTTACTAGGTATGGTCCTGTTTGGAGGTGGTATGCCGTTGCCTACCTCCGACCTTTGAACTGACTTACCCATCCAGTTATAAGAGGACGTACAGTTTAACGTGGATTCCGAACCACGGATGTAATGTACAATTAGCTTTGTTTTTATCTCACATACAAAACTTGAATAAAGTTATCTAGATGATTCTTGTGTTTCATCCATAGAGCCGAAAGAAGCCTATTGCTTTTATATTAAAGCAATAAGTAACAACTGTTACCTACAGCAGAATTTTGTTATCACTTTTATTATCAATACGTCCTTCAAAGACTTACACAAGGCTGGAGGTCCAAAATAAATGAAAATAATCAAGTGATGTGAGAACATGTGAACCCGTTGGCTACGAAACACAACCCACTTATTCTAACCCACTTTTCGCAGTCTGTCTGCTCCATCTGTTCACGAGGCTTCAGTCCAAAGTACAGTGGAGCTCCATTATCTTAAGACCACATCCGTTGCCTAATGAAAAGTATGATGTGATTGTCGTCCCTAACATCTTAGCAACAATGGTACAGATATATGTGTTCCACTGTCAAAGGCGCCATAAACATATTCGCTTATAAATACCGACTTGGTCATTTCTGAATCAGTGTCAAATTGATACATTTCCTTCTCCATCATTCCTGAAAGTTTGTTGCATTAACATAGAAATATCATTTATATCAATACGTACCCACCTAAGTGACGTAAAACAGTAAACAGACAGATTCTGTAATAAATATTCATATTACTACCTAGAATAATACAGTAGTACCAAAGTATTCACCTGCTACGAACATCGCGTGGGTGATGGCCGCACGGTCTGCGGCGCCATGTTACCAATTCCGCGGCCGCTCCCACCGAAAGGTTGGAGTCCTCCATTGGAGTTTAAATTATTTCAAGAGACCGATGACCTAAGCAGTTTGGTCCGTTAGTAATTAAAAAAACTGGAAACATTGCAAGAGTGATCACGTTTTTCTTGACTTGCTCTATTGCGCTAAGCTGGCGATGAGCTATCAATGTAGAACTTATAGTTTCAACAACTAATGCATGTCAACTATGAAGAGCATCGAATTCAGTGTTTCCAAACCTCTTTCATAATTTTGTTACTAAATCATGGCTGTCCTTTCTCATTCTTAATCTTCATACTTCACACAAATTTTTTTCTGACCCAATTTACAATCTAAAAACTTTGCGAATAATTCCTCTACGTCCATCATATTAAAACTAAATGGCGTTCATTGTCTAACTAGAATGTTAAAAACTGTTTTTTTCAAAAAGAAAATTCTTCCTGTAGTCATCATAGCTGAAATGACGTCGTCGCGGCGGGTTAGCCGTGCGCACTGGGGCGCCGTGCTGCGGTGTGCGCGGCCGTTAACCGTCGGGGGTTCGAGTCCCCCTCGGGCATGGGAGTGTGTGTTGTCCTTAGGTTAGTTTACCTTAATTTATGTAGTTTGTAAGCTACAGACTAATAATCACGCAGTAGAGTCCGATAGATTTACAAACATTTGAACATTTGATTTGATAGATTTACAAAAATTTGATTTTGAAATGACGTCTTGACAGTTCATCCCTGTCTTTATACTGATGCTGTTAGGCCTGTATTCAGTCACGAGGTTTATTATATTTTTATTCTATGCTGTTTGTCCAATTAGTTGCTCAAGACAGTGATGTATCTGTTTATGTTCCAACGAACAAAATAGTAATTTATCTTTTATGTACCAGATTGATATGTGCTTAGTTCACACTCCAAGCCCCCAATTACTATGAAAATTTGCATTCTGACTGGTATAGGATCGCTTCATTGCTTTGGATCAACTGGACACCCGTGGGCCGGCCGCGGTGGCCGAGGGGACTGAGGCGCTCCAGTCACGGTCTGCTCGGCCACTACGGTCGGGGGTTCGAATCCCCGCTCGGGCATGGATATTTGTGCCGTCTTTAGTATAAGGTAGTTTATAAGTAGTTTGTAAGTTTAGGGATTGATGACCCCGTAGTTAAGTCCCACAATCTATACAAACAGTTGAACATTTTGACACCCGTGGGGACAACCGCACATACTTGAAGCAGAGTCTGATCTCGTATAACTACTTACAGTGTTAACAGTGAAGGCCAAGGAGTCTATCAAATTTCCAGATAAAACCTGTACTGACAGGACATATATAGTCAGTATATATTTATAAGAAGGAAGAAAACTGAAAAAGCGTTCAGTTACTCCCACATTGAAGAAAAAATGGGCTTAAATCGCATAAAATTTTTATTTTGCTGAAATACTCGGAATAATCAGAAAGATGTTATATTAGATTTCAGATATCTAGTCTTTACACGTGAAGTCGAGTAATTTTTAAATTCCGTTGTAAGTAACCCGAATGAAATTGTTAATTAAAACTTTTTATAAATATTTGAAATCTATGTCTGCACCACAATAGTCAATGAGTCAGAGAGATATCACCAAGGCATCTCCACAATGTGTTGTCACTGCAAACACACGTTCCGAAAAATTACTGAATGTCATTTGCAGGAGCGGCCGAGTCAGCGCTCTGTATTAGCGAAAACTCCGCCTCTGCGGCCGAGGTCACTGGCAAATGACTAAGCGGTATCGAAAGTAAGCATTTCCCATGCTAGTGGACAAAATATACTTGGCCAAAGACGGTACAAGATGTGTCGTAAATTTACAAATGCCTTTACACTGAGATGATAAAAGTTTTTGGATAGAGATATGCGCAAATACATATATCGGTAGTGTTGCGTACACAAGGTATCAAAACGCGGTGCATCGACAAAGCTTTCATTTGTACTCCAGTGATTTATGTAAAAACATTTCCGACGTGATTATCCCCACACGATGGAAATTAACTTGAACTTGTAATGGTACTTAGAGCTAGACGAATGGGACATTCCATTTTATAAAATAGCTAGCGAATTCAATATTCCGAGTTCAACAGTATCAAGAGTATGCCGAGAATATTAGATTTCAGGCATTACCTCTCACTTCGGACAACACAATTGCCGACGGACAGTACTAAATGAGCGAGAGTAACAGCGTTTGTGTATAGTGTCGTGTGTTAACAGACAAGTATCATTGCAAGACACAAGCGCAGAAATCAATGTGTGACGCAAGACGAATGTATCCGTTAGGCAGCACACGACCGCCTTGACTGCCATTGGTAACAACGTATCACCTGCAGCGCCTCTCCTGGCCTCTTGATTACATCGGTTGGACCCTTGACAACTGGAAACCGTGGCTTGATTAGATGAGTCCAGATATAAGTTGTTACGAGCTGATGGTAGGTGTTCCACTGTCGCGCAGACTATACGAAGTCAGGGACACTAGTAAGTTCTCAACAAGGCACAGTCAAGCTGATCGTGACTCCAAACCAAATGTTCAAATGTGGCTATGAGGACTTTCCCGGCGTATTGACTGATCAAATTCTTCTCGGGTTTCCAGCCGGATCATATTGACACCTGTACACAATATTTCAACGATCCACCTGGCCGCCATCATCAGGTGAGGAAGCTAAGCCGCTCTCGCCTTGACTGAATGAAACTGTATTTTTTTTTATTTTATTTAGCGGTTTTCACCCCCCCTCCCCCGAGGGGGGCTGGCGGGCGAGCTATTTTATTATCTGCATCGCACTTTCTAGCCAGGGAAGGTTTACATTTATATTAACTTTATTAATATCCTTGCAATTAGTGCTTTTCCTTCATTTTTGAATATTCACAATTTCACATTTTGGAGAAAAAAATTAATTTTAACAACTTAGTTAAACATGTTTTTAAAAGAAGTATTTTTTTTTACAATTTCAGTGCAAGTTATATAAATATTGCTAATGCTACGGAAATTTTGTACATCGTGTGTTTCATTTATATCTGTACATTGTAATTTGGAATAAGAACAATCCTTGTTATCTATGCTGTGGCCAAAAGAGCGTGACGGTGCAATAGTTTTGTCTTGGTTGCCTGGGGCTGTTACGGTTTCTTTTCGTTGTTCTGGTGGTATTAAAAATTATTGTAACCCTTAATGCCTCATGGTGGAACAAGTGTGCAGTGACGTAGTGTCACTGTTTTGGATTGGGGCGTAGGGCGTAGTGTGTGTGTGTGTGTGTGTGTGTGTGTGTGTGTGTGTGTGTGTGTGTGTGCTCCTATGTTAGTGCTTCCTGTGTGTGTAGAGGTTTATTGCCTGATGTCTAGGTGTATTGGTGTGACTGTGTTATTGGTCAGGGGAGTCATAGTTTGTGCTAGTTTTGGGAAGACTCTGGTGGTGTTCTGGACTACTGTACGCGCTGGAATTTAGGGAGTCTAATAGTGCGTGGTCTTGTGGTCAGTAAGAATTCTAATTCCGGTCGTTTTGTCAGGATGTTTTTTCCGTAACTCGCGCGAAGTTTGGTCAGTGCGGTTTGTAGTGGTTCCACTTGCACTACGTCAGAGTTCGTTGCTAGGTGTGAGTGGTGAATGTCTTGCGTATTTACGTAATCGTCGTCGTTCAGATTGGTATACTCTTTGTACCACAGAGATAGAAATACCGCCTAGAGGGGCGCTGGCGTATCTAAGACAGGTCATATGAAAGTTTTGTATGTATGTATGTATGACAGTTTCGGTTCTACATCCGTGGATATGTCCTTGTATTTGTCGTACTAGTCCACCCCTTTTTCGTGTTTATCTAAAAGTTCGGTGTGTTCCATAATGTCAGTCGTATGTCATCATCGTTTTGTTGTCTTTTCTTAGTCAAGTGTCTGTGTCTGAAAAGTATTGTTTGCGTTTTTGTAGGGTTTGGTCGTATTCGCCATTTTTTCATCCACTCCTCTAGTCGCCTTCGGTATGTCTCTGTCTTCCTTTGTATCACAGTCGTTCGTAGAGAGATGCACCAATACGCAGTGTCGTCTGCATATAGTGCAACTGTCTCGTCTGGGTTTCTTGTGGGAGGGATATCTGCTATGTACAGCGTGTATAGTATGGGGCATAAGATGCCTCCTTGTGGAACGCCTGCCATTGGGATAAATGTTCGAGAGGTTCCATTTTGAAGATATACTCTGCACACTCTATCTCTAATATATGTTTTAATTATTCTGATCTTTTTTTTGGGGGGGGGGGATGGAAATGAGCGTATGTCTTTCTTGGCCGGGAGAGAGATCCCTTGCGGGATTGTTCGGCCGCCTTAGTGTAAGTCTTTTAATTTGACGCCGCGTGGGCGACTTACGTGCCAATGATGATGAGATGATGATTCCCATACGACACAGTTTGTACAGCAGGCCATGATACCAAAGTTTATCAAAAGCTCGTTAAATATCTAAAAATTCCGCTAGTGTACATTGTCCTGTGTTAAATCCCTGAGTTATTCCATTGGTTGATTTAAAAAGGGGATCATTAGTAGAGTGTTTGTTTCGGAAACCTATTTGGGTTATTAGTAGGATTTCTTTCGTTTCTACGTACGTCTTTAGTCTGTCAGTTATTATTCTTTCGTATCTTTTCTCTATTACGTGTAGGAGTGCAACTGGTCTGCAAGATCGTGGGTCAGTGTGTGGTTTGTTTGGTTTCGGCATCATAGTAGTCTTGCTTGCCTTATATTTAGTCGGGAGTGTTTCGTTTGTTAGACAGTAGTTATAAATGAGATATAGGGAATAAGGACGTTAAAGGGAGATTTTTGGAGGTGTATACTTCTTTTGTCATTTTGTCCTGGGGAGAATTTCGTCCTGTACGAATGGCGTCAATTATTTCGGAGTCTGTAATTGGTTTGATGAGAGAAGTGTCATTTTCGGTGTCTACTGTCGGTGTTTCTAGCAGTCTTGGTAACTGTAGGTCAACAGTTCGCTTAAAGTCATTATCAAAGTTATTGTCGTCGGGAAATGAGAAAAGTCTTGCAGTACATCCTTGAATATGTCTACTTGTTGTTGCTTGTCCGTTTTCGGTTCGTTATTTGCGATCAGAGTGGTGCTAGAATTCCGTTTTTGCCCCGTCAGCATTTTTAATCGTTTCCAAAACTTTCCTCCTTCCCTGTAATTAAGTCGGGAGCAAGTTTCGTTCCATTGTCCTTGCCTGTAGGAGGAGATGATGCGCTTCGCTCTGTTGTTTATTACGTTCCATAGTCGTCTCATGTTCGGGTTATTAGTTCGTTTTATTTCTCTTTCTACCTGTTTTTCCCGTCGAATGAGTTCTAGGGCTTCACGTGGTATAGTCGTTTTCCAATTATCTATTGTTATTTCAGGAATGGCAGTGTCAATGGCTCGTTTGAAGGCAGTTTTTAGTCTGTCAGTCACCTGTTCAAAATCCTGTGAGTCTGTCAGTGTTATTGGTATGGCTAATTCTTCGGTTATGATCTCTTTATATCAGTTCCAGTCAGCAATGGCGTATCAACAAATGGTCCTTGTGGTGGGTAGGGGGTCAGGGGGAAACAGGGCATCTGTGGAGACTAGGATGGGGAGATGGTCGCTCGTTATAGAATTCCCAACTCTTGGGTTGGTTATGGATCACTCAGTTCTGGGCTGTACAATACGTGATTAAGGGCTGAGGTTCCTTTATGTCCTATAAATGTCGGTTCGTAGATGGATAGTCTGTCTATTGGTTCTGTTTTGGGGAAGTCAAAGAGGGCTTCTCCATTGTTATTGTCTGTCCTATCTCCGAGTCGGTGATGTTGGGCGTTTAGGTCATTAACTAATATAAATATATTGCGGGTCATAAGATGCCGGGTTCCTCTTATTGGGAGAGGGTTGCCTGGTGGATTGTATAGACAGGCTACAGTCATCTCTCTTCTGTTCCTGTCTTTAATTTTAATCCTGACCATCTCCACATTTCCAAGCTGTACCGTTAGTGGGACATCTGTAGCTGCAATTGAGTTGTGCACATATAGTGCTACATCCCCTCTATAGTCTCTGTTTTCTCTGTAGCAGGTATACATTGATATGTTGCATTGTGCACCATTGGGTAACCATGTTTCGGCCACTCCGGCTATGTGCACATGGTCTCTTATGAATGTGTGCGCTAGTTAAGTGCGTCTATCTTTAATGCCTTTTGCGTTCACGAATAGTGTTCTGTTACCTCTCAGTTGTAGAATTAAATGTAGGATTGTAAACGTTAATTATTGTAAATGTTAAGTAAAATTCGCTACGTTAATGATATTATAGAAACTTAAAATACATGTAATACAAAAGTAGAATATAAACGTAATGGATTACCCTCAGCGACCCACCAGGGTCACAGGGCTCGAGGTTTATTCAGAGGCCTCTGATCCTGGCTGGTCACAACCCAGCCTACCCCCTCTCTACAACCCTCAACTTTCCAATCTTTCTTTTTGCAACCTTCTTAAATACCAAATTTCTTAGTTTCAATTTCAATTATTTTAGTTATATCCATTTCCTCCAACAACCTCCACACCCCCTTTTTCTTTCTTTAAGCATAATATAGTGTAACTCACGAATTTTGGTAAAATCAACCACATAAAAATTTAAGATATTTAAGAAAATGGTTAAGTAAACTATCCCAACCATCATAATAATAATTGTTAATCTCAACTGTATATTTAAATTGACCAAAGGCAGCTGGTCTGAAGTAAGGGAATAAATAAATAAATAAAAGTAGGTTTAGGTTTTGTTGTGGGTGTAGTTCCATTTTGTTTTCTTTAGTTCCGGTGGTAAGGAACTGACTTGTTTTTGTTCTTTTTTGCGCTTTGGTTTCGCGATTTTTGTACGTGTGGTGTGTCAATGGAGTTTTGTCCATTTGCTTGCAATGATGTTTGTATTGTTATTTGGTCTTGTAGTGTTGTGTCGCGCACCAGCTTGAGAAGGGAATCATTGTACGTTGTGATTTGAGTTTTGTTTATATTGTTGTGTGTTTGATATGTGTGTGTGTGTATTGTTGTGGTGGTGCTTTCGGTTTTATTTCGTTTTGTGTTTGAGGTTGGCTGGGTGTGGTAGGTCCTTGAGTTATATCTACGAGTGTTTCTGGGTTGTCTGTCTGTCACTGTCACATGCAGGCTGTTTCCAGACTGTGTGGCCTTCACAGCCTTTTGGAGGATCCTCAGGGATACATTGTTGATTGTTTTAATAACTTCCTCTTTCCTTTCCTAGAACAGATTCACAAGGGTTCCAGTTAGAACACGAAGAAAGTCGGATTTTATAACTACAGTTTCGATTGTGGGGAAAGGGGCGTGGGGGGGGGGGACTATGGCGCTCCAGTCACGGTCTGTACGGCCTCTACGGTCGGGGGTTCGAATCCCCCCCTCGGGCATGGATATTTGTGCCGTCCTAGTTAGTAGGTAGTTCATAAGTAGTTTGTAAGTTTAGGGACTGATGACCCCGTAGTTAAGTCCCATAGACTGTACAAACATTTGAACATTTTGGAACAGGGGCGGGATAGTCCATTATTTTACCGGGGCTCGGAGTTATGCTTCAGCTTCTTTGGGTCTGTTGGGACATTTGAGGGAAAGGACAGTATGGTTTTGTTGGCAATTTGCACATTTTTTGATCTTGATGTTGTTTCACTTGAATAGTTTATGGTTGCCCTCTCATTGAGGGCCTTTTTGTTGTGATTGGCAGTTTGCTGTTGTGTGATCAAAAGCAAGGCGCATTGTGAGTCAAGCGGAGGGGGCAGCTTGGATGGCTCTGCATATTTCTTTTCGTAGTCAATGATCACACTCTTACTCAAGATTCGATCAATGACATCTTGGTTCCTGGAAAGTACCATAATGTTCATTGTTGGAGAGGCCCATTCCCGTGAAATAATACGCCAGGCATTTTCTATGTTTAGTCCCTCATTCTTTAACTAATGTTCTATGTATTCATTAGTAACTTCATACGGCACTTTTTTAATAACGGCACTATGTAGGGGTTTCCGAACTGTTGGCTCTACAGGGTGTTACGGAAAGGTACGGCCAAACTTTCAGGAAACATTTCTCACACACAAAGAAAGAAAATATGTTATTTGGACATGTGTCCGGAAACGCTTAATTTCCATGTTAGAGCTCATTTTAGTATTTCTCTTTAAATGTAAATTGAAATAATTCGTGCAGACAATTGTTTCGTTAGTATGTACTGTACTTTCTCTATTCACCGCCAGTTGGCCCAATTGAAGGAAGGTAATGTTGACTTCCGTGCTTGTGTTGACATGCGACGGATGAGGCTTCATTCCAACGTGATCAAATTGTAAATGTTCACAATGAACATGTGTGGGCTGACGAGAATCCGCACGCAATTGTGCAATCACGTCATCAACACATTTTCTGTGAACGTTTGGGCAGGAATTGTTGGTGATGTTTTGATTGGACCTCATGTTCTTCCATCTACGCTCACTGGAGCACGTTATCATGATTTCATACGGGATACTCTACCTGTGCTGCTAGAACATGTGCCTTTACAAGTACGACACAACTTGTGGTTCATGCACGACGGAGCTCCTGCACATTTCAGTCGACGTGTTCGTACGCTTCTCAACAACAGATTCGGTGACCGATGGATTGGTAGAGGCGGACCAATTCCATGGCCTCCACGCTCTCATGACCTCAACCCTCTTGACTTTCATTTATGGGGGCATTTGAAAGCTCTTGTCTACGCAACGACGGTACCAAATATAGAGACTCTTCGTGCTCGTATTGTGGACGGCTGTGATACAATACGCCATTCTCCAGGGCTGCATCAGCGCATCAGGGATTCCATGCGACGGAGGGTGGATGCATGTATCCTCGCTAACGGAGAACATTTTGAACATTTCCTGTCACAAAGTGTTTGAAGTCACGCTGGTACGTTCTGTTTCTGTGTGTTTCCATTCCATGATTAATGTGATTTGAAGAGAAGTAATAAAATGAGCTCTAACATGGAAATTAAGCTTTTCCGGACACATGTTCACATAACATATTTTCTTTCTTTGTGTGTGAGGAATGTTTCCTGAAAGTTTGGCCGTACCTTTTTGTAACACCCTGTATATACGCAACGTAAGTACGAAGGCGCATGCGCTAAGTACAGAGTGCACGCGTTTACTCGTAGCTGCTGATCCCTGGCGTAAGAGAAATTGCAGCGCCTCCAGTGGTGGGTAATGTCAAACACGATAGATCGCTAAGGATTGTCTTTCTTTGCCATTTAATGCAGATACCGATGTTTCCTCAGGTTTGACAGCACAGGATTCCATGATATACTCAGCAAATAGCCACTGTCACGGTTAATTGTGTTGTCTGTTATTCTGATTTCAATTGATTCTTTCAAAAAACAGTCCAGTAACGCGAGCTATTTGCAGCAACTTGTGCTCCGTCGTATAACATCCTGTGTTCTTCTGAGAGACAGTATTCAGCCACCCCGGATTTTTCAGGTTGCATCAATCGCGTATGGCGGCGATGTTCAACATATCTGTCACTGACGGTACGAATAGTCTGGCTAATGTATGTTTTGCAGCACTGACATAGTATTTTATAAATTCCAGGTTTCTTTAGGCCTAAATCCTCTTTAAAAGAGCCAAGAAGTGCTCTAGTCTTAGCCGGCGGACGAAAAATACGCCTGATTTTATGTTTCTCTAAAATTCTTCCTATGTTTGCAGACACGTTACCAGCACAAGAAAGAAAAGCAACCTAACTGAACTCAGAAGCCCGTCTAGGCTGCCTGTCCGTATAGCCATTTTGGTTGAACACATTCTTGAGATGTTGCAGCTTCCGATGTTTCAGCATCCGAGATGGAAAATGCTATTTTTACCAAGGTCCGTAAGACTCCTGCACGTTGGAAAGAAGGGAGATAGCTAGTAGCATGTAAATACCTATCAGTATGCGTCGGTTTCTGTAAACTCTACGTCCAAGAGGTGCGTCATCTTTTTTTATAGACCAACACATCGAAAAATAGTACTTGCCCTCCTTTTCAATTTCCATCGTGAATTTGATTGAACACTGTCTCTCAGAAGGACACAGGATGTTATACGACGAGACACAAGTTGTTGCAAATACCTCACGTTACTGGAATTTTATTTTGAAAGAATTCATTGAAATCAGAATAACAGATAACACAATTAACCGTGACAGTGGTTATTTGCTGAATAAATCATGGAATCCTGTGTTGTCAGACTTGAAGAAACATCGGCATCTGCATTAAATGGCAAAGAATGTCAATCTTTAGCGATCTATCGTGTTTGACATTACCCACCACTGAGGCGCTGTAACTTCTCTTACGCCAGGGGTCAGCAGCTACGAGTAAACGCACGCCCTCTGTACTTAGCGCATGCGCCTTCGTACTTTCGTTGCGTATATAGAGCCAGCCGTTCCACAGTTTTACTCACAAGGAAAGTACATGGACTCGAACAAACATATCTGTATGAACGTTTAGTTACAGGAACTCTACGTACACCTCAATGTGCTGGTGGGTGTCGTTTTTCTGCAAAGCTCTGCAACCATGCTCTAGATAGCACTGTAGATGTAATTGTAGACGCCATACGTAATGCAGACATCTTAATTATAACTTATGTAATAATCATCGTACATGTTCTCTAGCGAATTGTCATCAAAATTCGTGATGATAGTTGCAACTTTAATCTTCTTCCCGAAAGACTGTTGGTATTCACTGCCACTGCTTCCATCGCCTCTTCCCGCACTTACCGTAGCACTACCGCTTGCAATGAGTTGTTCCTCATTATCATTCCTATTATCATTATTATGAGTTTGTAACAACAGTATCTAACCTATGCTCATATTATTGTACCATAACAGATACCAGAAAGCATGCAAATGATTCATCTTCTACACTAATACCATCTTCACGAAGAAGGGTTTTTCGTAACTTCATCTCAACTAATCGCAGTACATTAGCAGGATTGATTAGCAATCGCCGCCCCATCTGACGCTTCACCACACAAATAACATCACAAAACGCAACTTCGGATGCACACTGCACTGTCTCTACTGGCGAACCGACAGGTCAAAGTGCAATGCGGCATGGCACACGCAGAGGCCTCTAACGGACGACTGCAGAGTTTTGCAGATGCGGGAGTATCACTAGAGCAATAACAGATCTTTACATTATCTTTCATACGATTTTGGTGTATATGTGTTTGTTCGAGCCCAAGTACTTTTCTAGTCAGTCAAAGCGAGAGCGGCTTAGCTTCCTCACCTGATGATGGCGGCCAGGTGGACCGCTGAAATATTGTGTACAGCTGTCAGTATGATCCTGCTGGAAACCCGAGAAGAATTTTGATCAAATGTTTGTAACCGTAAGGGACCAAACTGCTGTGGTCATCAGTTTCTATACTTACAAACTACTTTAACAAACTTATGCTAAGGACTACACACACATACCCATGGTCGAGGTAGGACTTGAACCTCCGACACAAGCGGCCACGCAGTCCCTGACTTGTCAACTAGAACCGTACGGTCATTCCTGCGCGTATATCGTGGGTTATTTTTACGATGAACAGACCTACCTGGTCCTCTGGTCCAACTGAACCAATAATTGTAAATGGTTATGCTCAGCTAACTGGAGACCATTTGCTGTTATTTATGAATTTCATGTTCCTCAAATGAATGGAACTCCTCAGGATGGCAATGCACTGCGTTGCCAAGTGAAAGTTTTGCACTACTGGTTTGAAGAACGTTCTGGACAGTTCCAGCGAACGATTTTGCCACTATGACCACTCGACGTGAATCACAACGAACATTTATGGGACATAATCGAGAGGTCAGTTCAAGCACAAAATCCTGCGCCGGCAACGCTTACGTAATTACAGACTGTATAGAAACAGCATGGCTCAATATTGCAGCAGGAGACTTTCAAGGACTCTTTCAGTCCATGCTAAGTCGCCTTGTTGCGCCTTGCCAGGCGAAAGGAAATCCGACACGACACTACGAGGTATCGGTAAAGGTAGACTCAACAGCTTGGTCATTAGTCCGTAGCTTACAAACTACTTAAACTAAGGTAAACTAACCTAAGGACAACACAACCACCCATTACCGAGGGGGGGCTCGAACCCCAGACGGCGAATGGCCTCGCGCACCGCAGCGCGGCGCCCCAGTGTACGCGGCTAATCCTCCGCGGCTCAAGATCTCTCTCACAGTCTAATGTACCGACAGAATGTAATTTATGAACTTGTCGATGTTAACAGATAAATGAAGCGACATTAACTGTGAGATGAAACCAGTTCGTTACTTCCCAACCTCTGGAGAGCAAGCATGGAGCCATATATTAATGTCTCGCCTACTAGCCAGAGGGTATAGCTATGCACTATTGGTTTGTACTCTAATGGATTATTTTGAATAATAAAAGCTCAGCCCAATGAAAAATGAATTAGTTAATTGCAAAACATATATAAACGTGAAACATTAATCAAGGTGACGCAGGAATAGTGGGCCGTATACTCTGAATTCAAGAGAACATACTCAGGTTCGCATGAATAAAGCGAAGCGGAGAATATACTTCAACCTAGTATGTTCTCAGAGCAGAACATTCTCCGATTTCGTATAAATAAAACTAGAGAAGTTTCTCACAACCGGAGAACATTCTCCGTTTACTAAAGTGAGCTCTCTGGCATACTTTGTACTGAGTAACTTCTATTAAGATTACGTTTTATTGTGGTTTATAATAAAAATGACAAATTTGTGTTGCTTACAAGGCAAAAAAGTTCCTTTATACGTAAGCTAGGCTGAATAAACACAGGAGAAACTAAAAAGTTTATGAAAATAAAAACATTTTGCTGTTGAGTCACTTACTTCACAATAAGTGTGACACTTCAAGCATTTTATATACTGACGGCAATGATGTCAGAGGAGTTTTTTCATTACCAACATAGAGATGAAACACAAGTGGATTCAGCTGCGTGTTTTACTCGTTTGATAGGAGTGTACTTTTATAGTTGTAACCAGATAAATAGCAAACTAATACTGTATGTTTTTACATAGGATTTATTAATAAGGCCTTATGGCGTTAATTCCAAATAAAGTGCATCCCAGGACTTCACAGTCTGTATCACAAAATAAATGTTTCTGCAATACAAGGTACTGAAGTATTTTTGTACTGCTCTTGTTCATTTCACCCAAATCTGTTGGCCTATTTAAGATGCATTTTCTGCCTTCATAATCGTAACTTCTGTTATATTAGAAGTAAGTATACATGAAAGTAAAATTAATAACTGATTAATTACATACGTAGCAATCTGTATCTTGTAACAAAATCGAATGGCCTATCGCTTATGAGCAGACGATTGTGTCATATTTAACAAAAAGAATCTCGTGTTAGAAAGCTCTAACAGAGTTCCACGTTGAAACAGATGAAATGGTAATGTATTCTTAAAATTTCGTTCGCAGATTGTGCTCACCCTACTTCAGTAACAAAGTTTCTCGCATGACGAAAATTTTGTAACATCTCCAGAAGAATAAATGTTCGTAAAAAGTCCTTATTTAATCTTAATAATATGTTGCTGCACAGCAAACTAATAGGTAAATATTGTACAATTCTTCCTGAACACGTAGATGCCTGCTCAATATTTGTACGCTGACTAATTTGCCTGATTGAGCTAGTTTAAAGAAATACACAACTAAACAGTTGATCTGTGACGGACATAACACACGGAGAACTTACTCAAGGAGGAGGCCTCGGTGGAGTTGCCGAGCGTTCTAAAGCTACGTTCACACAGAGATTTATCGCAGAGATTTGTAGCCGACACAAGTCGCGGAGACAAGTTCCTCGGTGCATGCATATCGCAACTTATTTCAGAGACATGTGCCCGGCACATGGAACCAACGTGAGCGTTCTCAGTGGCGACAGGTAGACAGTCAGTTCTCGGAACATGGCGTCCGATGCAGAACTTTATTTCTGTGTGAAGCGCGGTTAATGTAATTGTAATAAAAAGAAAATAATCGGAGAGAAGGACGCAGGTGGTGGGTACGTAAGTTTCTCAGTAAACCGCATAGTCATGGAGTTTACAGTTCATCGATAAATGACCTGAAAGCGCACTATCCAGTCACTCGTTGATCATTCCGGGGCAGTAATAGATGAAAGCAAACGGAAAGCTGAAGTTCTAAATTTAACCTTTAAGAAATCCTTCACGCAGGAGGACCGCACAAATGTACCATCATTTGATCAACGTACTAATTGTGAAATGGAGGACATAGTAATAAGTATTTCCGGTGTAGAGAAGCAGCTGAGAGAGCTAAATACGAAAACGTCTCCTCGTCCGGATGGAATACCAATTCGGTTTTACAAAGACTATTCCACGGCATTGGCACCATACTTAGCTTGCGTTTTTCGCGAATCTTTAATTCAGCGCAAAGTTCCTAGTGGTTGGAAAAAAACGCAGGTGACTACCGATTATAAAAAAGGAAAGAGAACAGACCCACATACTTACAGGCCAATATCGATGACATCAGTTTCCTGTAGAATTTAGGAGTATATTCTCAGTTCGAATATAGTAAATATCCTTGAGACGGAAAAACTTCTTTCTATGAATCATCACCGGCTTAGGAAACATCGTTCATGTGAAACTCAGATAGCCCTTTTCTCACACGACGTCTTGCGAGCCATGGATGAAGGGCAACAGGCGGATCGTATTTTCCTGGAGCTTATGGAATAGGTTCACAGATTAGTGACTGGCTGGAAAACTTCCTAAGTAATAGAACGCAGTACGTTGTTCTCGACGGCGAGTGTTCATCAGAGACGAGTATATCGTCAGGAGTGTCCCAGGAGAGTGTGATAGGACCGCTATTATTTTCTATCTATACAAATGATCTGATGGACAGAGTAACTTGAAATTTGCTGCTGTGTGCTGATGATGCTGTGGGTATGGGAGGGTGTCGTCTTTGATTGACTGTAATAGCATACAGGATGACTTAGACAAAATTTCTAGTTTGTGCGAAGAATGGCAGTTCGCTCTCAGTGTAGAAAAATGTAAGGTGATGCGCATGAGTAGTACAAACAATCCCATAATGTTCTAAAAAAGCATTAGTAGTGTGCTTCTTGATGCAGTCGCACCGTTCAAATATCGAGGCGTAACATTGCAGAGCGATATGCAATGGAACGAACATTATAGGACAGTTGTGAGTAAAGCGGAACAGCCGACTTCGGTTTAATGGGAGAATTTTGGGAAAATGTACTTCATCTGTAAAAGAGACCGCGTATAAAACGCTTGTACGACCACGTCTTGAGTATTGCTCAAGTGTTTGGGACCCGCAGCAGATCAGTTTAAAGGAAGTCATAGAAGCAGTTCAAAGGCGAGCAACTAGGTGTGTTACTGGTAGCTTCGGCCAATGCGCGAGTGTTACGGAAATGCTCTGGGAACTCAATTGGGGATCGCTGAAGGAAAGACGACGATCTTCTCGTGAATTTCTGCTGAGGAAATTTCGAGGGCTGGAATTTGAAGCTGAGTGTAGTACGATCTTCCTGCCGCCTAGTTACATTTCGCGTAGTGATCACAAAGACCATAGATTAGAGGTCGTACGGAGGCATATAGGCATTCTTTTTTTTTCTCGTTGTGTTTGGGAATGGAATAGGAAAGGAAATACCTAGTAGTGTTACAGTGTACCCTCCGCCACACACCTTACGGTGGATTGCTGAGTATGTTCGTAGATGTAGAAGTTCAAGACACACAGGGTTTCAAAAATTTTGTTCGTATGTCGACCACTGACTTTGAAGTATTACTAAATATGGCAGCTGAATACTACACCCTGAGGGATACAAATATTCGATAAGCTGTAACCCCCTGCTGAGCAACGTGCCGTAATATTACAATTTGTAGTCACTGAAGATTCGTATAGCTCCTTAATGTACATGCAGAGGATTTCCAAATCCAAAATTAGTAAAATAATACCAAAAGTGTGGCACACCATCATAAAGGCGCTTCAGAGAGAAGAAGTTGATACTTTTATTGCTTTTTACTTAAAACTAATATTAAAAACATTTATATTAAGATATTCATCTTTCCCCGTTAAAATATACACTTTTTCTGCCAGTCCTTCATTTTCATGGACTGGCATAAAGTTTAATTCAGTTTCTCTCTGAAATTCGTCAAATTTTTCCATCTTTGCTTCCAAAATCAAGTCCTGGATTCTTTTTTGAAGGATAGCAACCCCTCCCTTTTTTTTTTTTTTTTTTTTTTTTTTTGCTTTTAAATTACCTGGGCTCACACTCTACATTTTTCGCGAACGAGGCAAACTTGTCGTCCTTCTTCAATGTATATGCGCGCTTGTCCTCTTCAACACTTCCAAGTCGTTATCGGTTGCGTTCATTTGCAATCGAGCCCTCTTTCGCGGTACATTTGGTGGTGTTTCTAATTGCTCTAAACGAGCACTGAAAGTAGCGGAAAATTCATCTTCTTCCGTTTTCTTTATCACTGGCATTTTCTTCCGATGTACCCTAAAACAATTCTTCAGAATTTTTGTTTATCATTTCAGGTACCAAATACTGAAGCACAATGAAAAAAATTACACGATTCGAGACTCGTAGGAACATACCAGAACCTCTATGTGGAAGAGCAAGACCTAGCGCCTACGTATTTGTCGCTGAAGATGTCTTTGCATTACAGAAAATTATCATGAAACCCTTCCCAGGTAATCATAACAAAGGCAGCAATGAAAGAATACTTAATTTCGAGTTGTCGAAAATGCGTTTGGGATCTTAGCGTCTGTTTTTAGAGTTCCACGAAAACCTATACATCTCGATCCCCATTAAGCAACAATTGTGACCCTGTGTTGCGTTTATCTTCAAAACGTTTTAAGAAGAAATCGACAAGCTCGCCTACCTTATTCACCAAAAGGCACTTTCGATTCAGAAAACACAAAAATAGAGACCGTAAAACCTGGGGAAGGAGAGATCAGCCACCACTTACATCCCTATCCAGCATCGGTAGAGAAATGTGACTGAATATGATAAACAAGTGAGAAATTATTTTGCTGTACATTTTGTCATTGCCGGAATCCAAGTGGAGTGCTTATATTTGTTCGCTTATGGCAGCTGTGGCGTAGTGTACCAAATGTTGGCAACGAAATGTTCGCTTTATAAGGTTTAATTAATCTACTGACTGGATAAGGGTACATGAAAGAACAGCATTAATTTTTTATTTCATGATGTTCATAAAATATTATTCCTCTCATTTTAAGTGATTGGGTTTTCAAAGAGCATTCAATGGTCGTTGCCAACATCAGCACACTATGCTGTCGTAAGTAAAAATTTACACTTTTTCATGCACTACTGTAAACACATTTACATTCTGCGTTGTTACGTAAATAAACATTTGTGATAAAAATTCACGAAAAACATGAATTAAGTTACCTCAACAAACTCGTTCTCTGTCTGCTTATATCATTCAGGATAAGCAGAGAATTGTAGGCATACTACTTTGATATGCAAACGTCTGATCCCGGTGTCTTTGCATTACATGTATTAAATTCTCTGAGGAATTGTGACCTCAGGTAATGAAGTTTGCTTTCAATTTCATTATCGGAAACACCGAATAATAAAGCTAATTTGTGGATTTCATCGCGTTTGGCGTTGCGGTTTTAATACTCTGGGGATGCTGGATTCCACTATGAGCGTCATTCACGAAATTCCTTAGTTAGTTTCACTCCATGATCACAAAACGCCAAACAGTTTCGGTTTTAAACTAACTGAATGTACACAGGTAGTCACTTGTACCCAAGAAGCAACACCACGTCACTCCTTGCGCATGTGCAGTAGAATACGTAAACGGGATTTGTGCCGTGTTTTCGCTCAGCAAACGGATACAAGTACATATCGCAGAGCAGAGTTTTTCTCGAAATTCTAGCGTCGAAGTTGCAGGCACATGTCGTAGGAACTTGCAACTTGTGTCACAAATCGTCAGCTACCTGTGCCGCGCACAAATCTCCGCGATAAATCCCTAAGTGTGAACGCAGCTTAAGACGCCTTGCTGCGGAGCGCGCGGTTCCTCGCCGTCGGAGGTTCGAGTCCTCCGTCGAGCATGTGTGTGTGTGTGTGTGTGTGTGTGTGTGTGTGTGTGTTTCCTTAGGTTAGTTTAGTTTAGGTTGATTGTAAGCCTATGGACTGATAACCAGAGTAGTTAAGTCCCATATATTTACGAACATTTGAACATTTTTCAAGAAGGAGGTGAGCTAGCGACAATGACCTTCCTGCTCAGAGCAAATGCTAAGAAGTTTTTATTCATACAAAATTGAGGACTTACTCAGAGAACGTTCTTTTGCTATGAGAATCTTCTCTGGAACATGTGCTCTTTCTTATTCAAATGACCCCCCAGTCTCTTAGTAAAATTATGTACCCTGACAGCTTTGTTTTCATTCTCAACTTCATTTAGCGCAAGACAACATGTGACCTTATATATGCTACTGTTATTACAGGGAAGTAAATATAGTTAGAAACATCAGTGAAATCAAAAATGTTCAAATGTTTGTTAAGCTTATGGGACTTAACTACGGGGTCATCAGTCCCTAAACTTACAAACTACTTATGAACTACCTTATACTAAAGACGGCACAAATATCCATGCCCGAGGGGGGATTCGAACCCCCGACCGTAGTGGAAGTGCAAACCGTGACTGAAGCGCCTCAGTCTCCTCGTCCACCGCGGCCGGCTCAGTGAAATCAAACAAGTAAAGCGTACACAGCCAAGGTTTAACTTTTATGTGTGGTATTGCACAAGGCACCAGAACGTTAACCTAAAAATTTTCTTAATATTTAATTATTCGCTCAAGTGTATCAGCTGAAAGAATTTACCCAAAAAAAAGTACAGTATCAAAAATCTTTCTTAACTTGTAATGTGTAAACATTATCCAGTAGAGAACTGTTACACTGAAGTTTTATGTATCGTAATCGTTATTCGTCTCACCGGTTTAACACTACATTATTCACACGATGTTTTCTGAAGATTTATTCACAAAATTTGTTATTAAGTAAAAAAAAAATGAATACAGTATTATAAATATTTCGTCCAGAGCCTATATTTCTGCCAAACTGTAGCGAATTCTCTGTTGCCAGTCAGACGTAAACCGATAACATTTAATGCAAAACTTTCTCATAATATGTCACTACCAAGTAACATAGCTTGATGAAAAGTGCACCACACATAGAAGCAACTTCTACAAATGCGTTTGTTATTCGGCCTCTTACTCTGCAGTCCCACTTACACCCATAAGTTATATGCATTAAAACCGTCTTTTGCGACTGTTATCAAAGGTTGATTTTAGCAGAGGTGATGTAGTCTCAGCTGCTGCTAGGTGTTGTAATCATACAACATTGAGACATGAAAATTTGTGCCGGGGCCGACATTGTAGCTCGGGACCTGGTGCTTACTAGGTAGTTACGCTAATCCCCAGCGGCACACCAGGTCAACGGGCTTAACACACCTTTACGGACTACCTAAGCACGGCCCGGACCTTGATATGCCCCGCTACTTGGTCCACTCTACTCTAAGGCTTGCAGCTGGCCCTGTATACCCGCAACGTGTCTGATCCTCGTGTGCATCCGCATAGAATTACGCGTCAGTCCTCGACAAGGAGAATTACAATTAAAAATTTAATCGTCTTTTTTTCGGACATGTCAGAAATAACAGACGCCACAATTCTTAATTTCTATCAAAAACTTATTAAAGCCAAACGTGTCGCTTTACTTTTAAGCACCATCAGTTGTTACTAGAATAATGTTTTTCGATATAAAAACTAGATGACCCGTGCGAATACTTCGCACCGTTAGTGGTCAGTGACGTACAGTGGAAATAAGTAAATGTAAATACGAGGGTTAGAACTTAAATAGTGACATCAAGACATCTTACGAATTTTTATTGATCGACTTGCACGTAAGCATGTATAGGATGGTAGATAATGTATCCACTTAGTCTGTTTACCTTACTGTCCATGAAGTTAGAACCGAATCCGGTTGAATTTATAAGTGCAATAGTTCATAATATGCATTTCCTAATACATTTAATTGCCTGTGCAGATGGTTCATCAAATGTTCAAATGTTTGTATAGCTTATGGGTCTTGACTACGGGGTTATCAGTCCCTAAACTTACAAACTACATATGAACTACTTACGAACTAGGACGGCACAAATATCCATGCCCGAGGGGGATTCGAACCCCCGACCGTAGTGGCCGTGCAGACCGTGACTGGAGCACCTCAGTCCCCTCGGCCACCGCGGCCGGCGATGGTTCATCGAAGCGTTCCATTCCCTAATAGCGTCGCGAAAGGGAACACCTAAATCTTTCAGTTTTTATTATGATGATCATGTCTCCCTATATAGGTAAATGCTAACAACATTTGTTCGCATTCGGAGAAGAAAGATGGTGAAATAAATTTTGCAAATAGATCTCTCAGCAGAGAATAACGCCTTTCTTTCAATAATTTCCACCCTAATTCTCGCATCATTTCCGTGACACCCACTTACCTGTATCGCGATAATACAGAACAAGCTGCCCTCATCTGAACTTATTCTGTGCCGTCTGTCAGTCCCAGCTGGTAAGGATTCCACAATATACAGAAGTACTCCAGTTCCTCATTACAACCGAGCGAGGTGGCGCAGTGGTAAGACACTGGACTCGCATTCGGGAGGACGGTGGTTCAAATCCATCTCCGGCCATCCAGATTTAGGTTTTCCGTGATTTCCCAAAATCTCTTCAGGGAAATGCCGGGGTGGTTCCTTTGTAAGGGCGCGGCCTTTTTCCTTCCCTATCCTTATCCAAAAACTCAGAGCGTCAGCTCCGTCTCTAATGACCATGCTGTCGACGGGACGTTAAAACCCCAAGCTTCCTTCCTTTTTCATTACTTCTGTATTTTTGCGGTTTACATTTACTGCACAGTCTGTGCTCATTAGACTATTCAATCCATTGACCAGATCCTGTAATTCTTCTATACTTTTTCCTGAGGATAGAAATTTCATCTGCCAAACTTATCATTTATATCCTTTCACCCAGATTTTTATCCCAATCTAGACCCTTTCTCTTAGTTCTGTCACTGCCTCTTCGATGTATGTACGAGGTTGGAACTTAAATATTAGTAACACTGCTGTGGAGACACTATGCAATGGAATATACTATTGTCGCTGATAGAACACGTTGTTTTTTCCGAGAAAATCGACTCGCCTGTTCCACGTCACTGGCGTGTGCACAATCTGGGAAATCACGGTCACTTGTGAACGAACGGTGCAACGTGTTACAGTGTCACGCATTACGTTCCTTCGCGACAGACCGTCATTGCACAGTATTACTGTTCTTTTTTGGAGCATCACTTGCGACCAGCTTTGCGAAAGAAGCGCCAACACTTTCTGCGCAACCCACCCATCATTTTGCACGACAATGCGCGGGCGCATACAGCGCAAGCTGTGGCTGCCCAGTTCGGTCGATGGGCCTGGGAAGTACTGTACCATCCACCATATTCCCCTGACTGAAGTCCTAGTGACTTTTAATTGATTCCGAAGATGAAGGAACCACTTCGTGGCATTCGCTTCAGAACTGTTTTAGAGATTCGACAGGCAGTAGACCGCTCACATTTTTACAACAATTCTTTCCAGAAAATGTTAAATGCTATTCGACCATTAGGTTTAATTTCTACTTTTATATTTTCCACATTTTGCCCCGGAATAAGACAATTGACCTTGACTAAAAAGTGGATCATGGAAGTAAATTCCACCTCGATGTTGTGTAAAAATGAAAGTCATGCTCAGTGTGCACTCAGCTTTCTTGGGAATCAATGAATGCAAGTATTTAAAAGCGCCAATGGAGGAGCTTTATGCTCTGAGCGTTCTAAGGCCACAAAGAACTGCTTACCTCAATTGGAAACGAATGTCAATGACTATCTTTCGTTTAAAATAAAAATGAAGGGAATCGGTCGGACAGAACGGCCTGACCGACTGGCTTCAGTTTACGGCAAGGACATTCCCACGTACAGAAGGAAATCGTGTTTGACTATAAAGAAAGGAAGGCGAGAGTTAAGTGAATTCCTAGCTTGATGAGAAAAATGTGGATGAATACCTTTCGTTCAAAACAAAAATGAGCATAATCGGCAGGATAAAACGGCCCGGTCGACTGACTTTAGTTTTCATAATTTTGTAATATATAATTCAAGAAACAGTACAGTATTACATTTGTTATAATGTTTTTGTTTTGTTATGGAGAGTTCCCATGCTTGGTCGACAGCCATCTTGCTTAAAAGCTGCGTGTGTGTTGTGGATGTTGAACCTATCGTTAAATCAGACAACAAATTGTTCATTAACACAGCAATTTGGTTTAATTATGGCCCTGATATTGATGTATATACTATTAAATAAGAAACAGTGCATTAAACTGATTATGTGCGCAACGGATATTCTAAACACAGAACAACTGTGACAAGTCACCATTTGAAACAGACACTGACTATACTCAAAAATTTTGACTGCGAGAAAGATATTTAAAAAAAAAAAAAAAAAAAACACACACAAACCACTTTCTTAATGTTTGACTGTGACAATTTTATGCAGATCAATTTCTGATTATTGAAATTTAGTATCCTAGTCAATTAACTATCATTTACTATGGCACCAATAACGAAATCTGTTCAACAATATTATCAAAATCAATACTGCACCTTAAATTCACTAATAACTAATTATCAAATGAAGGAAGTAGGTTAATTTTCTAACTACGTAAATGAAACAGGAAAGAAAGGTCAACTTTGTTACTTATTATTAATAATCAGCATTACATTACCTACATAATACAACTTCTGACTTGCTGGCAAAGCAGGCTCTGCTCTACATCGGAGCCATACACACAACTCAACCGCTCTCTAAGCGAGCTGAATCACAAGTGCTACTCTCTCTCTCTCAGTGCGAGCTACAATGCTATGCAATACATGATCTTTGCCAAAGATGAAACTTCACAGAGTTAAGTACACATATCGATACATACAGTAGAAGCGATATTATACATTTTCTTGCAAGCAAGATACTCATACAAAACAGGAGGCACAATATTAGACATTTTCTTACAAAAATAATTTTTTATAGACACGTTTCATCACCCCCCTCCTACCTATTAAAATTTTGTAGGGTGGGTGATGCCAATGGCATTGCCTAGCCAGCAAAATTACTGAATTTCAAGTCCAAAAATCCATTAATGACATCCAAAATATAACATGAAAATATGAAAACCTGATAAACATTTTTATACAAGATATTCAAGATCAAAATAACAGATGGAGTTCATAGAAAAATTGAAAAATGTGACAGTCGTAAATACATGCCATTTTACAGAACAGTACCATCAAGAGTAATGCTTGGAGTGGTACAGGATGTGACAGGCATAACCAAATGTCAAAATGTACAGAACATCAGCAATAAATGGAATACATGACAAATATATATAATGATAAACATAAGTATATATAGAATTTTACAGAATATAGTTTGACAAATGATATAGTGGAGAAAATGAGGTAGCTTGAAGTAATAGACAAGTGAAAAAAATACAATAATAAACATGAGCATATACAAAGTTGTACAAAAGATAGGTTAACTAATGTCATCATTCCTTTTGTTTTTTCGAGAAAATAAGGTAATTACAAGTAATACACAGTAGTGTAAGTCCCATGCGTCTAAATTTTGTAACAGAGATCAGTTTTTTTAACATAAAATGAACATTCGTATCTTGTGCACAATGTAGTCTATGTAAATTTTTAGTGCACTTAGTATAAGATAAAGTGTCAGTTTTGTATTCTGTGATGCATTTAAGATGTCATACTTTCATGGATGCTAGAACATACATGTAAAATTTTTGACTACATAGGTTTCTGATCGTGTATAAAATAATGTCACTGCTACGGCACAATAGTATTTCAATATAACGTTTGTCAATCGAATAGGCACAATGACATTTCAGACTAAAGGGTATTGACTCATTATAGTTCTGAAAGCATATTTATCTATCAAGAGCACAATTTTATTTTGGTCACTGAATGTAAAAGAACCATGAAATATACCTAAACACTGGTAATGAACCTGTGGACAACGTTTGCAATGGGAGGCACTGAATAGTATAAGCACACGAATAGCACATTAGCTCCTAACATTCATTTTAGGTCTGCACACGATTAGCCAATTATCCCCTAACATTCATTTTAGGTCTGCACACGAACACAAAACACTGTAAGATTACACCACACTGTAGGCGAGCTGGCTGGTTGCATTGAAGCTGAAGTCATGGGGAAAAGGTTCTGTTGTATTCCTCCATGCAATTCGACAACCAAGAGTGCTCCAACCAACGGAGCTATTAGCAGACTGCATCAGCATAGCCAAAATTAGAGCAAAATGGTGGTGGTTGGCCAAGGCTGCAATGGACAGTACTATGTGGCCAAACATCATCCAACAAACATCTTCATTAAAAGGCCCAAAACCAGTGGTGTATAATAGCACGTCCATTGTTCTGTGTGCATTCTGGAATCTCGTGTGCGAAATCGCCAGTTCCCATGCGTGTCCAAAGTACATGAAATAAAGCATTTTACACACAAATTAGTAACATAGTCATATTTCAGTTTACACTGAAAGAAAAGTCGTTGATTAGTAAATATCTACAGAGAAGCTTTGCCCCAAATTCAAGTGGTACAGATGGGGTCATGGTATTAAACCATATTTTTACATTACAAGTAGGGTCTTGAAGACGGATACATTTGAATACTAATGAGTAATTTAATTCTTATACTAGAGTATCTACAAAATTAGTGTCATTTCATATAGGCATAAGGCTTTACATACTATGTACATATTACTTTACAAACACATAATCGTATGAAATACATTCAGGGTGCTTGTCATCAATTTGGCATTAGGTCGTGTTAAATCAGACAACAAATTATTCATTGACACAGCAATTTGGTTTAATTATGGCCCTGATATTGATGTATATACTATTAAATAAGAAACAGTGCATTAAACTGATTATGTGCGCAACGGATGTTCAAATGTTCAAATGTTTGTAAACCTTATGGGACTTAACTATGGGGTCATCAGTCCCTAAACTTACGAACTACTTATGAAGTACTTACGAACTAGGACGGCACAAATATCCATGCCCGAGGGGGGATTCGAACCCCCGACCGTAGGTGCCGTGCAGACCGTGACTGGAGCGCCTCAGTCCCCTCGGCCACCGCGGCCGGCCGCAACGGATGTGTTAAACACAAAACAACTGTGACAAGTCACCATTTGAAACAGACACTGACTATACTCAAAAATTTTGACTGCGAGAAAGATATAAAAAAAAACACAAACCACTTTCTTAATGTTTGACTGTGAGAATTTTATGCAGATCAATTTCTGATTATTGAAATTTAGTATCCTAGTCAATTAACTATCATTTACTATGGCACCAATAACGAAATCTGTTCAACAAAATTATCAAAATCAATACTGCACCTTAAATCCACTAATAACTAATTATCAAATGAAGGAAGTAGGTTAATTTTCTAACTACGTAAATGAAACAGGAAAGAAAGGTCAACTTTGTTACTTATTATTAATAATCAGCATTACATTACCTACATAATACAACTTCTGACTTGCTGGCAAAGCAGGCTCTGCTCTACATCGGAGCCATACACACAACTCAACCGCTCTCTAAGCGAGCTGAATCACAAGTGCTACTCTCTCTCTCTCAGTGCGAGCTACAATGCTATGCAATACATGATCTTTGCCAAAGATGAAACTTCACAGAGTTAAGTACACATATCGATACATACAGTAGAAGCGATATTATACATTTTCTAGCAAGCAAGATACTCATACAAAACAGGAGGCACAGTATTAGACATTTTCTTACAAAAATAATTTTTTATGGACACGTTTCATGCTCCCATCTTTTGTTTTGCTTGCCGGCCGCGGTGTCCGAGGGGACTGAGACGCTCCAGTCACGGTCTGCACGGCCACTACGGTCGGGGGTTCGAATCCCTCCTCGGGCATGGACTGATGACCCCTTATGAAAAAGGCGAAGGCCGTAGTGGACCTACATAATGGACAAGAAGTGACCAGTGGACACGATTTTTCACAAGCAGTTACACTATATTCATTCTATAAACAACTAAGGTATAGTTTATTATGCTGAAAGTGAATCAGACGGCAGACTGTTCTGGGTCGCGTTACAGGCGCAGATGTTCCAACGCTGCATGCGGATTTCAAGAAACTGCAGTGTGTAGAGAGTGCGAATTAGTAGGAGCCACGTCCATCCAAGTACTGAAGGTAGTATCATAAAACCTTGTTCTTCATATTTAAAGCCAAGAAAAACCATTGCGCATCCGGGAACAGGACCTAAATGTTTCAGTCATCATTTTGCAGGCTTTTTCATTGATAATTATCTTTGTTCTTCGTCGTATATGATGCTGAGTTTATATTTTGAGCCAGTTTATGATATTGTAGTAATTTTCATCTTTATTTTCTTAGCTGCACCTAAATATTTCTGTGTTCTTCCATTATTGTTTACTAGCTTAAACCCGCGGCTCCGCTCGCGTGTTGGCTGATTAGATTTCCTTATTCGTATGCTTATCCTTACAGAGAAAGATCTGAAGCGATTGTAGCACGCATAGACCAAACATATGGTCTGTGGCATCACGTTTCTCTGCATGTAACCTCCTTGCTATAGAAACCCAAACGTCATTGCTAGCCTTCAGTCCGATTTTTTTAATAATTTGACGACTTTCAACCACCACATCTTCCACCCCCTTATAGCTATCGGCATGGAACTACTATGGTGTACAACGGGAGACTTCGGACAGCAATTAAACACAGACCTTTCGTTTGCGTTCTGTAGTTTTCGCTGCTTTCCATCCCAATATACTCCACCCTTTTATCATTCATCAACTCTCAAGCAACAATGCAACCGATAAAACCATTTTCAAAGAGTAAATATAATTTTCAAAGAGTAATTATTGTTTCGCACTTCGCTTTATATTCTTCAAATTACTACATATCTATCAGATCGCTATAAAACAGTGCCCAAAAGCTTCCTTAGGTATAAATTAGTAACTGTACAAATATTTCAGTCTCTTGTCGTTCGGACGTAATAAGCGTACACCGAACAGACATTCACATTAATATATATATATATATATATATATATCCGATCGCCATAAAACCGTGCCTAAACTGTACAATTTTTAGCTATTTATGTCTTGTGGTTCAGACGTGATAAACGTACACCGAACGTTCACTTTTATAGATATAGATTACGCCCATCTCCGTAGATCAGTGGAACTGGCACGGTGGCTCAGCACGTTCGAATCAGAGGGATGATTCCTTTCTGTAATAAGGAAAAAAAAATCAGGAGAAGAACTCATTAATCAACACGCAAATCGCCGAAGTGGTACAAATTAAAAGTCTTGTAGTAGGCGGTCGAATTCCAATGAAAATATCCCGGCCACTAAAAGCCATACAATCTTTTTTCATTCTTTATTACATATTACTTGTAATTACAAATTAACTAAGGCAGTGTTCTGACTGTCGCAAAAACTCTAATGTCTAAGTAAATCAACTTCCTGTTTAACAGGTTTTGTGATTACGCGGGTAGCAGATATGATTTGCGCATAAAAGTTTTGTTCTTTTCCAAATGTTTACGGTTTTCAAACGGCCAACCAGTCTGCACATGACGGCGTCTCTCATGTGATAGTAATTGCAGTACGATTCCTGGTCTAGGGACATCCTGTGCCGTCGCTCGGCGGTAGGTAAAATATCGTCGGTGAAGATGGGCGCGCCGCGGCGGATTAGCCGTGCGTTCTGGGGCGCCGTGCTGCGGCACGCGTGGCCTTTGCCGTCGGGGGTTCGAGTTCTCCCTCGGGCGTGGGTGTTTGTGTTGTCCTTAGGTTAATTTACCTTAGTTTAAGTAGTTTGTAAGCTACGGACTAATAACCATGCAGTTGACTCTGATAGATTTACAAGCATTTGAACATTTGAAGATGGACGCGTGAACATACAAAGTTATACATTTGTCAGAGTTTTCCAACTAACATCCAGTATTTTGTATGGAATATGTGGCGTTACAATTTACCTAATAGCAAAATTTCAGCAATACTGCTTCCATTGTCATACAACATGCTGACCATGTTAAAAGGCGGCTCAATATCTACAGACATGTCTCAAACTTTCTTGTATAACCAAGCTCTTTACAGGGAGTGTGAAGGGATGAAGTAGTTTTTTTCGCAAGGAGTGCTCATGACGGCTACTCATAGGATAACAGTGAAGCCCCCCCTCCTTCCGTTGTGGAGAGCGTTAACTTTTCTTTGCCTATGTGAAAGCGTACGCAGTTGCAGAAACACCGTATGCGTGTTTTAACTTTGCAAAAGAATTTCCTTTTTTATTGGAAGTATTTGTCACATATACAATGTCTTTGACAGTGTGTATGTATTAACGTTGTTGCTGGAAGCATATGAATGCCATTCTTACCTTCTGAACAATTTCTTTTGCCTTCTCACTCAGCAACCCAACTGTTCTTTTCCCGAATCGAATGCCTAGTACTTTTATTACTTTTATTGCATTACATGCCTGAAAATAGTGATTTTCGGAATGTATTTTGTTCGGGAATTAAGTCTTACGCGACAACACTCTTGAATAAAATATTCTCGGACTTCTTGATAAAAACTCACTGGTGGCGTCACCACTCCCGTAGTATCTAAGACAACGTGCAAAATGGCTCTGCTGCTTCTCTGTATCGAACGCTCGCTTCCACGCAGCGCTCAGATTATAACCGCAATCATGATTAAAGTTTTTCTTGCACATTCTTATTTTGACAGCCTATTTAATTACTGAATCCCAATATATGAAGGAGTAGGAAAAACTTAGTTTCTTCAAAAAGAAATTTTTGTTGTGAGACTGTGTTCAGCAATTACCGATTTTCCCAGTTCTCGGATTTTAATATGTCACTGGTATTTTGTACAGTGGTAGGAAACAGTACGGATGAACAGACCAATGTAATTACTTCCGAAATCACATGGTATGTTATAGATACCAGGGATCCTGAGGCCGATACTATCCTTAACAGAGCGCAGCATCTCCTTTATTTTCCTAGGACGGCGTAAAATTGATCTAATACCCCATTTCCCCACGAGTCTGCGTATTTTGCTGGATGTAGCGCCACAGAAAGGAAGAAACGCAGTCGGTTGCCCAACACCTGAATCTTCAACATTTCAGATTTCTTTTTCCTGACGATCGCTATCTTTGTCACGTGCCTCATAGCCGTTCTTCCGAAACTCATACTTAAAATGATTGACTTATGAATCCAAGTGGCCCTCGTCAAAAATTGTTTTTGCTCTTATAGCAATGTGTTCAGAACGGCTCTCTTCTGAATTGAGTGCTGAGTTACAAAACCGTATGTGTTCGTTTGCGGTACACAGTGTGGTCGGGACACCCTTCTGGTCTATGCTGTATTAAGAAATCTAAAAACGGCAGCCTTCTTCCATCCTTCTCCGTCTCAACAGTGAACTTGATGTTCGGGTGTATACTGTTCATGTGTTCCACCAAGTGCCCGAGAGCTTCGAAGCCATGTGGCCACACAATGAAAATATCATCATCGTGGCGAAACAATAAAGATGGACGTAGCGGAGGTGAATTTAATGCTCGATCCTCAAAATTCTCCATAAAGAAGTTCGCCATTACGGAGAACCCATAGCCATTCCTACAGCCATTTCAAATAATATACCGCCATACAAGAAGTAGGCGGCCATCATCACAAGTCGGAACAATTTTACAGTTTGAGGAGGAAAATGCTGTGCCAGCAGTTTGATGGATCCTCCACAGGAACATTTGTAAACAGCAAAACCACATCCAGACTAACTCGAATGTCATTTGCTCCGACTGTAGTCTGTCTGATTTTTTTTTTTCAATCAACATCCAAGAGTTTTTTATGTGATGTTGACAGGCCAAGTATTGGAGGCGTTAACTGGGTAAGATATTTTGCTAGCCTGTAAGTGCGAGAACCAATAGCGCTGACAATGGGTATCAGTGGGACACCTTTCTTGTCGACATTAGGTAACCAGTGAAACCTGGGAGGTCTACGAGCTCGAAAAAAAAAAATGTTCAAATGTTTGTTAAGCTTATGGTGGGACTCGACTACGGGGTCATCAGTCCCTAAACTTACAAACTACTTATGAACTACCTTATACTAAAGACGGCACAAATATCCATGCCCGAGGGGGGATTCGAACCCCCGACCGTAGTGGCCTTGCAGACCGTGACTGAAGCGCCTCATCTCCTCGGCCACCGCGGCCGGCGAGCTCGAAAAATTTCAGACCTCGAGTTCCTAGTGTGTATTATTGATCCCCTTGCTCCCAAACCGTCCCCAGGAACAGTGGCAAAGCCTCGTTTCGTATCTGTATCGTTACGACACGCAAACCATGCACATCGGTAATGTCTGCGGTTCACGCGGTGTGCACCTTCATCTATAAACCACATTACCTCCAAACAATTGTAAAGACAAGCAGCTCATTGGACGTGCTTTTGACTAATTCCATCGCCAACTGTATCAGGTGTGTCATAATGATGAGGCAGTATTCATCCAGACTCTTACTAGTACACTTGATGCTGTGGCGTCGCAGTCCTTTTTAGCCCTACACAGCATGAATTTTTATTTTTCCGCAAAAAATATATGTGGTACAAAATGTTAATCTATGCAGGGGAAAAATATTGAAAAAAATATATACTTTATTTAACAAGGTGAAAGTCATTATTTACCTGTTGGAGAGGCCAAAGCGCATTGAGGCGCTACGCTCAGATGCGCGAGGCCGTTCCCTGTCGGGGGTTCGATTCCCCCCTCGGGCATGGATGTTTGTGTCGTATATAGTATAATGTAGTCTATAAGTGTTTTGTAAGTTTAGCGACTAATGACCCCGCAGTTAAGTTTGTTTGTAACGCTTATGGGACTTAACTACGGGGTCATCAGTCCCTAAACTTACAAACTACTTATGAACTACTTACGAACTAGGACGGCACAAATATCCATGCCCGAGGGAGGATTCGAACCCCAGACCGTAGTGGCCGTGCAGACCGTGACTGAAGCGCCTAAGTCCCCTCGGCCACCGCGGCCGGCCGCAGTTAAGTCCCTTAAGCTTAAAAAACATTTGATTTGATTTACCTGTTGCCATTATCAACATCATGCATTTAGACATAGGTCACTCTGCAGTAAAATATTGGTATCTGACATCTATTCTACTCCGATTAGATATCTGTAACATGATAATATCTTTTTACTTGACAGAAGTCGTATCAGTTTGTAATTACATTAATGCTCAACAGTAAGTAAAATTCGTTGGAGCGCTCTTTGTTACATTTCTCCTCAATTCATGACTGCGCTGCCTTCTATGGAGGAAACGATGAACTCAATGCTTAGAACAGACTCCAATGTATACGATATTCTTGGTGTTGCCATCTGTCAACAAGAAGTATGTCTGAAAAAGTAACATAAATTTGCATTTCCATCGGCAAAACCGTGCAGTGTAGGGTTAAATACATCAAGAGCGATGATTTTTTGTACGCCCTTGACAAGGGTGCAGGTAATAAAATGTTCAAATATTTGTAATTCTGTGGAACCAAATTACTCTGGTCATCGGCACCTAGGCTTACAAACTACTTAAACTGATATATACAAAGGACAACAAACATACCCATGCCCGAGGAAGGACTAGAGCGTTCAACGCGAGCAGCTGCGCGATCCGTAACATGACGCTCCAGACCCCACGGCCCTTCCAGGGTGCCTGCAGTTAACAAACAGCCAAATTCCATTGGTTTTCCGTTACAAAATTTCCGGACTTTGGATCTAATGGCCCCCGTGGTAGAATGTCTTATACCACATGGTGCAATTGTGGGAAGGCATAACGTTGCAATGGTGTAAGGATTTCCATATCTTGAAACGCTCACTCACCGGTTAACGTTATTGTAACATCTTAGTCTTTCGCCCTGTGCGTCTTTTCGGCTGTTAATTGGGCCACGACTATTTTTCTGAACAACCATGTGCGATTTCGTCGAATAGCACAGGTGGAGGACCTCTTGGCACAGGACGTTATTCAACGAACGACCTGACATGCCCCTTCCCCTGACTTAAAATGCTGTCGAACACATGTATGATGTATTGCGGAGACGTACCGCAGTAAATCCACATGCACCACCGATCATCCAGCGGTTGTCAACTGCGATGATAGAGGAATGGAATGCCCAAACAAAAGAATTCATTTCCAATCTTGCGGTTACCGTTCGAGCACATTGCAGAGGGTTTCATCCGTGCTTATAACATCACTGCTAAGAAACATATCCTGTCTGTTGTCTAAAGACCACCACAAATCGTGTTGACTTCAGCATAGTTATTGTATTTTAGACAGTGTTATTTCTGTTTTTCAAATGTTCAAATGTTTGTTAAGCTTATGGGACTTAACTACGGGGTCATCAGTCCCTAAACTTACAAACTACTTATGGACTATCTAATCCTAAGGACAGCACAAATATCCATGCCCGAGGGGGGATTCGAACCCCCGACCGTAGTGGATTTCTGTTTTTCTCAGTGAGTATTTCTTCCTGTTACATTTTATGTTATACTGCAGCATTTCTTTTTCTTTGAGGTTCAAGTTTTGTAAAGCTACGTTAATTGTCAGTGAGAGCTGATGCGAATATTACTTTCGTTCTTAAGTTATCCAAGCCAACGCATTTGACTGTTTTTATTATGTTTAATACGTCCATTTTATACAGGACTTTGTGCTCCACAGATGTCATGTCATACGTATCTGATGTTTGTCTGCAACTTCCGTTACACATAAATATTAATATCTGCTAATACTGGTTCCACAGGGGTGGAATAATATCTTCATTACGAAATCAGAGAAGAATTTAGGTATTTTGTAGCTCGTCTGGAGAGCATTTTAGCAATTTTGGTGAATATTTGAGGCTTCGTATGTTGTCACAGTCAGACTGTCGCCATATCATCGATCAGGTTTCAAGCGAACGGCAGAGCGGGGCACTTAACGAAATGGAAGTTCCAGGAACCAGTAGCACAGCCTATCACCGATACCGCATCCCATCGTAAGGCTTGAGAGAGAACCACATCTACCCAATATAGGCTCCTCGCTATAATTATCCCGACACTTGATACTCAGGTCAATATTTTTTCTCACGATTAATTAACATATGTGACATACTGGTTGTAACCTCGTACCACATGACACTATTAATGGTGATGTGCACTGTGGTTACACTGCTGATATTCCAAAGCAGTAGGATATATGGCAGGTTTCACGTTCTCCCTCTCTCGTCATCATACAACACAATCATGACACCACACTGTACACATTCAGATACGTTACATACACTGAATAGTTGCTGTTAAGACACACTTCGTACACCTCATGCAAAGGGGCCACGTTCGAAGGGAAGAAAACCTGTTACAGGTAGGAGACTGAAAAAGCTCTGGGGATCTTCCAGCCAACCTATCACATGACTTTCTTATCTCTGCCTACTGCCTTGTGCATAGTAAATCGGTGATGACTTCAGCATCTTCATTAGAAGACAAGAAAGACGGTAGAGCCGGCCCCTAAATACTTCTGTAACATTTACACCATTTCAGTTTTAACTATTATTATCTAAATTCCATCAAATTTTGTCATCGGGCTGTATCTTAACTTGTAAGGAGACGTGGAATGTCAGTAGTAGCAGTAGTAGTAGAACATGTGGGTTTATATCAGATTATTTACAGAAATTGCATATTGTTCCCTTGCACGTTTACCGACGGTTGCTCTGCATCCGTTTGCTAAGTGTAATGAACAAACCGAGCGAGGTGGCGCTTTGGTAAGCACACTGGATTCTCATTCTGGAGGACGCTGGTTTATATCCACGTCTGGCAGCACAGATTTAAATATTTTGTGATTTCCTTAAAAGCTCCTGAGGCAAATGCGGGGATTGAAATGTCGTGGCCGATTTCCTTCCTCATTCATGAAACTTTCCGGGCTTGTGTTCCGTCACTGAGGAGTTAGTAGTCTACAGGACAATGAATCATAATTTTCCGTATTTATTTTAGTGAGCGATATGTCAAGAGATAGTTTACACATTTTTATTAATTATCCCATATAATATAACAGTCAGAGGTAATTTTCCAATTATACAGAAGATTTTTACTGTTAAAAGCATAAGTGAGAAAAGCACCGTAATAAAAAACACACAGCCCAGCAGGACATTTACTGTTTCATAAAGCTAATTATATGAATCGTTAGAAATTATTCATCAGCTGCTTTCATAAAACCAAAAAAAAAATTACGTCCACTACTCACGACGAAACCAGACTTGTGTATAAGACTAGAGTGTGAAAAAATTTAGTTTTTCGCATCATACAGGTTTCATGTCTACATCATTTTGCAACCGGTACTGACCTTCTGGTAACTTTACCAGACGGTAAATAATAGCATCATCTGCAAACGGCCTAAGACCCCTGCTCATGTTATCTCCTACATAAAAAAAAAAAAATGTTCAAATATTTGTAGAGCTTATGGGATTTAACTATGGGGTCATCAGTCCCTAAACTTACAAACTACTTATGAACTAGCTAATACTAAGGATGGCACATATATCCATGCCCGAGGGGGATTCGAACCCCCGACCGTAGTGGCCGTGCAGACCATGACTGGCGCGCCGCAGACCGCTTGGCCACCGCGGCCGGCTCTCCTACATCATTTACATAAATTAGTAGGGGAAGAAGGCTTGTGACACTTTGTAAAACGCCAGCTATCACGCCTGTCTGGTTCGGTGATTTGTCAGTTACATACTGCGAACGGTGACCTTTACGGCAGGAAATCATGTATCCAGTCGCACAGGTAAAATGTTCAAATGTTTGTAAATCTATCGGACTAAACCGCGTGATCATCAGTCCGTAGCTTACAAACTACTTAAACCTAGGTAAACTAACCTAAGGACAAACACACACACCCATGCCCCAGGGAGGACTCGAACCTCCACGGCGAGCAACCGCGCGCTCCGCAGCGAGACGCTTTAGACCGTTTTTTTATTTTATTTTTTTATTATGGGTAGTTCTCATCGTTGCGGACGCTGATCGTTTTTGTACGTTCGTGTTCGGTGTGTTATTGGCTCAGCTTTTTTTATTACAGAGGGCTTTCAGCCCTCTGAGCCACGGCGCCCGGCAGACCGCTCGGCTACTCCACCGCGGCTTTAGTTTTATAATTGCATACTCTAAACATAACAGTGAGTTCTCAGTAACGTGGTCTACGGAAAAGTGACTAACAAACGAAACTAAATCTTCAACGCTTCTCAAGAAAATTTTTGAATTGTATTTGTTGTTTTGATAGGAATATGTGGACGAAGCTGATACCGATGGGAGCAGAAGACCAGTACAACGCGATGCTGGGCATTGAGAAGGCGACTGCGCTGGACGCCGGCTGGTACACCTGCCAGGTGGTCGACCTGGAGGTTCAGCAGTGCAAGTCCGTACACGTCGAGGTGCTGGCGCAGCCGCAGGTCAACGTCTCGCCCATGAGCCTCACCATCGAGAGGGTCAGTGCTCTCTCTTCTTCCCCGTATAATAAATACCAAACACTTAGAATCTCATTTTCTAATTTTAAAAATGCAGTCACGTTATTTAATAGCACTTGGAATTGATATAATATGAGAGACATTTCCATAATGACATTTCCATGTAGACACTTTTCAAAGCTACTGTCTATAATTCATAGTAGCTCTCTTAGGTTGTTTGCAGATGACGCCGTCATTTACCGTCTAGTAAAATTAACTGAAGATCAAAACCAACTGCAGAACGATCTGAATAAGATATCACTATGGTGTAAAATTTAACAATTGACTCTAAATAATGAGAAGTGTGAAGTCGTCCACATGAGTACGAAAAGAAATCCGTTAAACTTTGTTTACAAGATAAATCAATCAAAAGTGAAGGCCGTAAACTCCACAAAATACCTAGGAATTACTATTACTTCACACTTAAACTGGAAAGACCACGTAGATAATGCCGTGGGAAAGGCAAACCAGAGACTGCGTTTTATTGTCAGAACCCTTAAAATATGCACCAGAACTATAAAAGAAACTGCATACACTACGCTTGTCCGTCCATTTTTGAAGTATTGGTGCCCAGTGTGGGATCCTTATCAGGTGGGTTTGACGGAGGACATCGAAAGAGTCCAGAGAAGGGCAGCTCGTTTCGTATTGTCATGATACAAGGGAGACAGCGTTACGGAAATGATAACAGGATCTGAGATGGGAATCATTACAACAACGGCGCTTATCGCTCCGGCGTGGGCTACTAACGAAACTCCAATCGCCAACATTCTCATCCGAATGCAAAAATATTTTGTTGACTCCCACTTACATAGGTAGAAATGACCATCAGAATAAAATACGAGAAATCCGAGCTCGACCGGAAAGATTCAGGTGTTCTTCCTGCGCGCTATTCGAGAATGTAATGGGAGATAAAAAGTATGTAGGTGGTTCGATGAACCCTCTGCTAGGCACTTAAATGTGATTTGCAGAGTATCCCATGTAGATGTAGATGAAGATTCTATCAACATAGGTATTATTTCAGCTGATCTTTCCAGATGACTGAAAATTTTCTTCTAACTACATACAATACAAATGAAAAACAATGACAAGAAACTATATACCCATTAAAATTAATTTTGTACAGTGAATTTCATCTCTAATAGATGAAGCAGAACTCCGTGACTTCTTCATAGGGTACAGAATAACGTTTGCTACCACTCACAATTATAAATTATTATGTACCCTATAATATTGTAGACCTTTTCTAAACTATTTTGGGAATATACATTCATTTTTACTTTAATCACTACAACTGAAACTCTTAATAATCTTGACACTCCAGTAGCCTATATGTTGTAGGTCTACCCTTTTAAGAGTGGCTCTAAATTTATATTTTACCCCTTACCCGTGCACTATAAACAGAGTTAGCGCCCACAGTTGCCTACATTCAGGAAGCTGTACAAAATATAGTGTGTTTATAAACGAATGTCAGGGTTTTAACGCTTTATAACATTTATTATATTAAACTTACAATTATAAATTATATGTCAAACGAAAGAGCAATTCAAACAGTTTTACCAAGAAGCCTATAAATGTTCAATGTGAGCACCATTTGTCAAGCCTATAGCCAAGTTCTTCCCGAACATTGATTGTAGAAACAGCTGCATCAGTCAGGCTTCTTAATTCAGGGAGATCAGCTGGTTGGGAAGGCATGTACACACGGTCCTTTATGAAACCCAAAGGAAAAAATCGCATGGCGTTAGGTCGGGTGAATGTGGAGGCCGTGGAAAGCAAGGCCTGTCATTGGGCTCTTTCCTTTACAAAGACAGCCAGTATCTTGAAACTGATGATACAATCTACGAATGTTATTATCACTTGGAGGATCACCACCGAACTTCAGCCGGAACGCACATTGCACAGTAACAACAGATTCGGTCTTTGCAAACTACAAAACAGTTTCCCTTCACTAGTCGCCATCTTTGCTATTACTGCTGTCTAGCGGATTGCGGCGGAAACATTGTGCGCTGTGCATGCGCATTGGTGCCAAACAAAACTGAGTTGCTCTTTCATTTTACATATCATTTATAACTGTAAATTTACTATAAATAAATATTACAAAGCGTTAAAACCTCGACATTCTTTTATAAACACCCTGTATTTAGAGTTTAGTACTAGACCCAATGGAACAATTTATAATATAGTATTTTGATAAGTGGTTAACAATGGTAATTAATGAGGGGAAAATACATAGAAAAGTTTGTAAGTACATATGTTGTACCGACCAACACTTGTTAATTACATTCTTTGTTGGTAATGTCGTTTTCAAAGAAAGTTCTAAGAATCCGATTTTGAAATTCACTCGTAGTAATCAAGGAAAGGAAATCTGGAATTCCAGTTCTTAATGTGTATGCGTTTGTTCGTCCAATGAAATCATTCATGGAACTCTCAAAATAAATCAGATGTAATGTACTCATTCTCATAGTACACATTGCTGCTGCCAAACGCTTCGAACTGTTGAGAACTTACTACCGTCTCAGTTTGAGAAAAGATCGCCAGAACGCGACAGACAACTCTGCGCTGCAAGATATAGCGCTAGGCACGGGAATATTATAATGAGAAGGGGAGGAATTGATGTGACTCATCGGCTGTTCAAACGTTACCAAGCACACTTACTCATCAAGATAAGAACATCAAAAGATCAAGAAAGACGCTTTGCTGACCTATTTAAAATCCGTCGATACGTGAACAGTATCCGAGCTTAACGTTAAAACCAATGAAAATGTCCTTCAGACTTGTATTCATGCCTACATCATTAAAGACAGACACTTCATATCGTACTTAAGCCAAAGAAAGGCATGTGACATTTGGAATAAACGTCTCTCCATGTGCTGGAATTACGTAAGGAGAAACAAAGTGTGGCGTATGGAAGTTTGGGTCAGTACGGGAGACGTGCACAGAATAATGCGACCGTGTTCGACTCCCGGTGCAAACGTCCACTACGGTCGGGGGTTCGAATCCCCCCTCGGGCATGGATATTTGTGCCGTCCTAGTTCGTAAGTAGTTCATAAGTAGTTTGTAGGTTTAGGGACTGATAATCTCGTAGTTAAGTCCCATAAGCTGTACAAACATTTGAACATTTGACTCCCGGTGCCACACAGATTTTGATATGTCACCAATAAATTGTACAGCTGATGCAGATTCATATTGGCATTTACCAATAATGTCTTGTTTCTTGTTTTCTCCCATTTTAAATCTGTCACGTCACCAACTACTTAGTCATCAGCTTCGAAATCACAGGCTAACAAGTACATACACACATCAAACAAAATATTGCATCACCTCGTTTCCAAGGTTTTTGAACACTGACGTTGAATGTGTTTATTGCTTCAAGAACACAGTTCCACATTCCTGATCAAGATGTAACAACTACACATCAGTAGTGCCTGATCAGTCCCAGTCATAACACCAGGAAGGATCTACACTGCATGTGTTGACTGTCGTTCTACGATGCCTGGAAGGTCAGTACCGAAGTTTGATTGTATCCGCAATTTTTTCTTTATATGTCAGGACAGACTCTCATCAAGGCAACTTTCCAGGCGTCTCGGGGTGAATCAAAAAGATGCTGTTCGGACGTGGAGGAGGTACAGAGGTACTATCGATGAATTGCCTTTCTCTGTCATCTCAAATGATGCCACAGCAGCTGATGACCGCTACATACAGACTTCGGCTTGGAGGAACCCTGAGAGGAACGCCCCCATGCTGAATAACGTAATAGGGTACATGACATCCAAACTCACTCCCGACTTCCATGGGAGGTCCAGATTTGAAAACTATACACCACGCAGCGCGGTACAAATGGTCCCAACAACTTGCTGAATAGACTCATCAGAACTGACTTCAAGTGCTATTCACAGATGATACCCGCACCTGCCTTCAACCAGACTATCGTCGGAGACTTTTTTTTTTAGAGACAACCTAATCAGTCTGAACGTCTTAGACACACCGATCAGCGAGTGCAACGAGGTCGTAGTTCCCTGATGTTCAAATGTTTGTAAAGCTTAAGGGACTTAAACTTACAAACTATATATGAAACAACTTATACTAAAAACGACACAAACATCCATACCCGAGGGAGGATACGAACCTCCGAAGGGGGAGGCCAAGCGATCCGCAACATGTCACTCCAGACCGCTCGGCTACCCCCGGGCGGTCAGTTCCCTAATGTCTTGGAGTGGTATTATGTTCTGCCACCGTACGCCACTGGTGGTCGTAGAACGCAATCAAACGGCCATGCGGTACAGGAATGACATTCTTTGACGTATAGTGCAACCATATCGACAGCATTTCAGTAAGGGATTCGGTGTTAATGGGCGATAGTTCTCGCGCTCACCGTGCACATCTTGTGAATGCGTTCTTTTATGATAACGACATCGCAAGATTAGAATGGCCAGCATTTCCTCCGGTCATGAAACCTACCGTATCCTTGGTATCGGGCCCGCACGCAAGGGAGGGAGAGGGGAGGAGAGTCACATGGGTCCTGCCCTCACTCCCCCCATGAGATGTTTGCACATACACTAGATACAATCTAATTTATCTTCTACTAATATGATATCTTAATAATATTCTTAATAGGAATATTTCTTAATAATAATAATTCCCACCCCCATGAACCACAGACATTGCCGAGGTGGGGTGGCTTGCGTGCGTCAACGATGCAGATAGCCGTACCGTAGGTGCAACCACAGCGGAGGGGTATCTGTGGAGAGTCCAGACAAACGTGTGGTTCCTGAAGAGGGGCAGCAGCCTTTTCAGTAGTTACAGGGGCAACAGTCTGGATGATTGACTGAGCTGGCCTTGTAACATCAGCTAATGTGGCTTTGCCACACAGCTACTGCGAACGGCTGAAAGCAAGGGGAAACTACAGCCGTTACTTTTCCCGAGGACATGCAGCTCTACTGTATGGAAAGATGATGATGGCATCCTCTCAGGTAAAATATTCCGGAGGTATAATAGTTCCCCATTCGGATCTCCGGGCGGGGACTACTCAGGAGGATGTTGTCATCAAGAAGGACAATACTGGCATTCTACGGATCGGAGCGTGGAATGTTAGATCCCTTAATCGGGTAGGAAAATTAGAATATTTAAAAAGGGAAATGGATAGGTTGAAGATAGATATAGTGGGGATTAGTGAAGTTCGGTGGCAGGATGAACAGGATTTCTGGTCAGGTGAGTACAGGATTATAAATACAAAATCAGTTGGGGGTATCACAGGAGTAAGACTGATAATGAATAAGAAAATAGGAATGCGGGTAAACTACTATGAGCAGCACAGTGATTGCATTATCATTGTCAAGATAGATACGAAGCCAACACAGACAACAGTAGTACAGGTTTATATGCCAACTAGCTCTGCCGATGATGAGGAGATCGAAGAAATATATGAGGAGCTAAACGAAATTATTCAGACAGTTAATAGAGAGGAAAACGTAATTGTGATGGGAGACTGGAATTCGGTAGTAGGAAAAGGAAGAGAAGGAAAAATAGTAGGTGAATATGGACTGGGCAGGAGGAATGAAAGAGGAAGTCGCCTGGTAGAATTTTGCACGGAACATGATTTAATCGTAACAAACACGTGGTTTAAAAATCACAAAAGAAGGTTGTATACCTGGAAGGGACCAGGAGACAACGGAAGGTATCAGATAGATTTTATAATGGTAAGACATAGATTCCGGAACCAGGTTTTAAACTGTAAAACATACCCAGGGGCAGATATAGACTCTGACCATAACTTGTTAGTCATGAACTGTAGGCTGAAGCTGAAAAAACTGCAGAAAGGTAGAAAAATAAAGAGATGGGACTTAGATAAATTGAAGGAAAGTGAAGTTCTGGAGAATCTCAGAGGGAGATTTAGGCAAAAATTTACAGAAACAGGGGGAAATAAAACAGTAGAAGAGAAATGGGTAGCATTGAGAGATGAAATAGTGAAGGCAGCAGAGGACAAAATCGGTAGAAAGGCAAGACCTACAAAAAATCCTTGGATATCACAGGAAATACTAAATTTAATTGATGAAAGGAGAAAATATAAAAATGCAGTAAATGAAACAGGCAAAATGGAGTACAGACGACTAAAAAATGAGATTGACAGGAAGTGCAAAATGGCTAAGCAGGAGTGGCTAGAAGCCAAATGCAAATCTGTAGAAGAATGTATAACAAGGGGAAAAGTAGGTACTGCCTACAGAAAAATAAAAGAGACATTTGCGGACAAGAAAAGCAACTCTACGAATATCAAGAACTCAGATGGGAAGCCAGTTCTCAGCAAAGAAGGGAAAGCTGAAAGGTGGAAAGAGTACATAAAGCAGCTCTACAAAGGAAATGAACTTAGAGACGATGTTGTAGGAAGGGAAGAGGAAGTAGATCGAGATGAAATAGGAGATACTATACTGAGAGATGAATTTGACAGAGCCTTGAAAGACCTAGGTGGGAACAAGGCCCCAGGAGTAGATGACATACCCTCAGAGCTACTAAAGTCTCTGGGAGAGCCAGCCATGACAAGACTATTTGAACTGGTGTGTAGGATGTATGAGACAGGCGAAATGCCCTCAGACTTTAAGAAAAATGTAATAATCCCCATTCCAAAGAAATCAGGCGCAGACAGGTGTGAAAATTACAGAACCATCAGTTTGATAAGTCATGGTTGCAAAATTTTAACACGAATTATCTACAGGAGAATGGAAAAGCTGGTAGAAGCTGACCTCGGGGAAGATCAGTTTGGATTCAGGAGGAACATAGGAACCCGGGAGGCAATACTCACTTTGCGTCTTATCTTAGAAGATAGATTAAGGAAAGGCAAACCTACATTTTTAGCTTTTGTAGATTTGGAGAAAGCGTTTGACAATGTTGACTGGAATACACTCTTTCAAATTCTGAAGTCAGCAGGGGTAAAATATAGGGAAAGGAGAGTTATTTACAACTTGTACAAAAGCCAGACCGCAGTTATTAGACTCGAAGGTCATGAAAGGGAAGCATCAGTTGGGAAGGGAGTAAGACAGGGTTGTAGCCTTTCTCCGATGTTATTCAATTTGTACATCGAACAGGCGGTGAAGGAAAGCAAGGAAAAATTTGGAATAGGGATTAAAGTTTAGGGGGAAGAAATAAAAACATTGCGTTTTGCTGATGACATTGTAATTCTGTCAGAGACAGCAAAAGACCTGGAAGAGCAGTTGAATAGAATGGACAGTGTGTTGAAGACAGCGTATAAAATGAACATTAACAAGAGCAAAACAAAAATAATGGAATCAGGCGATGCTGAAGGAATTAGATTAGGTAACGAAACAATGAAGGTGGTAGATGAGTTTTGTTACTTGGGTATTAAAATAACATGCGATGGTCGCAGTACAGAGGATATAAAATGCAGAATGGCAATGGGAAGAAAAGCATTTTTGAAAAGGAGAAATTTGCTAACATCGAATATTAATTTAAGGGTAAGGAAATCTTTTCTGAAGGCATTTGTGTGGAGTGTTGCCTTGTACGGGAGTGAAACATGAACGATAAGCAGTACGGACAGGAAGAGAATAGAGGCTTTTGAAATGTGGTGCTACAGAAGAATGCTGAAGATTAGGTGGGTAGATCGCATAACTAATGAAGAGGTACTGAACCGAATTGGTGAGAAAAAGAATTTTTGGCATACCGTGACTAAAAGAAGGGATCGCTTGGTAGGACACATTCTTATACATCGTGGAATCGTAAATTTAGCATTGGAGGGAAGTGTGTGGGGTAAAAATCGCAGAGGGAGACCAAGAGACGCGTATAGTAAGCAGATTCAAGTGGATGTGGGTTGCCGTTCTTATGAGGAGATGAAAAGGCTTGCTCAGGATAGAGTAGGGTGGAGAGCTGCATCAAACCAGTCTCCGGACTGAAGACCATAACAACAACAATAATAATTCTTAATAATATTCATTCTTGATTATGACTGAACGTCAAGTAAGGAAGTGAAGAAGTTGAAAAACAGCAGGTGAAGATTCACATAGCTCTAATGAGGCTTTAGCTCTTGTAGAACAGAGTATATGTTGAATAGTTTAATAACATTTCTACATCTGTAACTCTATAAATATTTCCGTGTAGTTGTATATATATCGCCCAAGGACGGCTTTCAGCTAATTATCTTGAGCTCTGAGCTATTTTGCAACAGAAAATAATATTATCAAGGTTAGTATCTCTGTTTGCAAACTTCTGAAAGAAAATAATCCCTATGCAAATTATTCATAAAGGAGGGGAAGGAAGAAGGATTAGGAAAGAAAGGATTGCATTAGGGCATTGAAATCAAACAATGGTGACAAGTGAAAATGTGAGCCGGGCCGGGAATCGAACCCGGTTCTCCCGCTTCGGGCCAGTGGTCGCCTTAACCACTTGGCTACCTGTGCTCGCCTCCCGCCCCTCTCAAGCTTTCACATGTCGCACGCTATGGATGTAGCGCCCCTATCTTCCATGCCCTTTTAAACTCGCCATACGGATTCCTGTGCGAGGTCGAACGTATGACCGCATCTGCGGTGTAGTAATTGAAGCTATCGCCGTCTTCGTGTGGCAGTGCTAATTGTATTAGTGTGGTCTTGCTCTTTATGACAAAAACGAGCAACGAATGTAAGAACTGAAACTGCAGAGCAAACAAGTAAATGAAAGTAGATCGCTGCTACTTAACTTTCGTGCGCTCTCGGTGCTGCTGGCGCCCAACTGAATGAACTAGTGCTGCTACTACACAAACGAAAACAAAATAAATCATTCATAATCAATGAGATAGATGAAACAGGGGGAACAGATGCATAAATATGAATCACGAAAATAGACCTATCGATGGACTGCACGGTCTCATCGAAGACACCATCTTGGTTCACAAAAAGTATAGCCACTAAAGCGCTGGAATACAAATGGTGACGTCAATGATACTAGCTTTATGAGTGATCCTACCGATTACAAAATTATCATTATGTTACTGATTTTTGGTGTGTATTTTACATTTTACAAAATTTGTAATCAGTAATTTCCCGTATCGCGGTTTCTGTTGATCGCAGTAATTAGCTGTGAGGTGTTTTGGAGAGCTCTTTGCCTAGTGATCATTTATACACATATCAGGAGAATTGTGATACTATAGCTATCGTACAGTAAAGGGTTAACATTTTTGGTGAGAAAGTCGGAATGAAGACTGAGAACCTGGTTTCCACAGTTATTTAAACAGAAACATATTTGCCTTTTTTTTTTTCTTTTTTCTCTGACAGAGACTTTTTTCTACTCTGTTTGTTTATAATTGATTAGGGACGTATTCACACGTGCTTCTTTGCAGTTTTGAAGGACAATACTTGACTCAGATTTTCCCAAATTTGAACATCGTCTCAATGACACTGTCGTGGATAAAATGTCATTGGACTTGTATTCATTATGGGTCGGAACCTGTGAGTGTAACTTGAAATAAGTTTCAGAAATTACTGCAACCAGTAGCCTTTTTTCTTGTCAATGAAGTTATTTATTGAACCATGACCGGTTTCGAGCTGCCTAGCAGCTCATCATCAGATGGTTCATATACATTTCAGTGCAATTAACTTAGTATCTGTGGCAGGGCAGAAAACGAGAAAAAGTAAATCCTACATGTGATATGTAACACTGATTAATTACAATATAAGTTCGTCTTCAAGATGTTACTTACAGTTACGAGCTTCATATTAAGTATATCCATGTGTGTTCCGCTTTTGGATAACATTTTGCACATTTCACAACACTGCACACACATTACCACAGCACAGCAACTCCCACGTCTTTTAAATTGTAAAATTTCACAACATTAGTGTTTTGGAGAGCTCTTTGCCTAGTGATCATTTGTACACATATCAGGAGAATTGTGATACTATAGCTATCGTACAGTAAAGGGTCAACATTTTTGGTGAGAAAGTCGAAATGAAGACTGAGACACCTGGTTTCCACAGTTATTTAAACAGAAACATATTTGCCCTTTTTTCTTTTTTCTCTGACAGAGACTTTTTTCTACTCTGTTTGTTTATAATTGAAAGACTTGGGAGTTGCTGTGCTGTGGTAATGTGTGTGCAGTGTTGTGAAATGTGCAAAATGTTATCCAAAAGCGGAACACACGTGGATATACTTAATATGAAACTCCTAACTGTAAGTATCTTGATGACGAACTTATTAATCAGTGTAACATACAACATGTAGTATTTTCTTTCTCTAGTTTTCTGGCCTGCCACAGATACACAGCTAATTGCACTAAAATGTGTATGTATCATCTGATGATAAGCTGCTAGGCAGCTGGAATCCGTTCATGGTCAAATAAACAACTTCATTGACAAGAGAAAAGGCGACTGTCTGCAGTAATTTTTGAAACCAATGACATTGGAGCTTATACTATTCTAACGATACATGGGAAACAGTAACTAAGATTTCACGGCACGACTTTAAACCTGATGATAATGCGTTGTAGATATTGTTTAAAGGAATGTATTGGTTAAAATAATGAAAATAAAAGGTGTTGAACCAAAAAGTCCTTAAATTCGTGATAGGTAGCTGTTATTACAACATACCAGTACGATTCTGGAATTATGTTACGGTCGGTTACGTCACGTGAATGAGGCGCTATCACCACAAAATCATTTCCAGTGTGTAGTTAGTTTTCAATGCGTTCCCGGGAGTATAACAGTGAGGATGCATTTGGCCACTTCTCTCATCAATACAGATGATTGAAATGTGTGCAGCAGTCCTCTGAGTGTAAGATACGTAGAGTAATAGGATTCCTATGGGCAAGCAAATGACACTGGCAGAAATTCATCGTGAGATACGGGAAGTTTATGAGTGACAGTGTTGCTCGACGTTTGTATCGTGCATTTCGTGACGGACGCGCTAAGGTCCATAATGAAGATCGAAGTGGCCAACGATATGTTGTGAATGATGGTCTTGTTGCTAAAGTTGATGAAGTGGTCAGACAGAATCGCTGTTCCACCAGTTCTAACAAATGAGTGGGAAGCTCAAGGGAAGCGTCAGTGGGTGGCTACATTCAGAGGCGACAAAGTTTTATACAGAACGGATTTCTGGGCTTGTGAAGAGGTATTACAGATGTTTGAATGTAGATGAATATTATGATGGGAAAATAGTTGAAAGGATGTACTGTTCACTAAAATGTAGTGAGTGTGTGCACAATAAAGTGTTTTCTATATATATATATATCGAAACCTACTTTTCGAATCACCTTCGTGTTGTAAAAGATTTTTGCATAACTTCTGCAGCTACATATCGTTTCTGAATACTGAGCACCTTATCAGGTATCTGCATTTCGCTAAGACTGATGCGTGCATTTGTGGATATCACACTCGGCTCCTTTGTCTTTAAATGTAGCCTCTCACCGTTCTAGTCGATTCACGAACATAGATAAGGCGGGGGAAAGGGTTAGGGAGGGTGGAATAATTTAGAACATTACAGCGTACTGCACAGTTTGGGAAATCCCTGCCGGATAGGACAATTTTCGAATGTTTACCGGATGCCAATGAGCACACGTTGAGACCATGCTAGTTCTTTCCCTCCTTAAGAGCTCGAAAAATACATCGCTCGTCTTCTCAGCAAGACGGCGGAAATAACGAGGAACTGAAGATAATAGGTACTTCCTGGTATGCGGTGAATACCGCCACGCTATGTAAGACTTTTGCTTACTGTGGTGCGTGACGTCTTACCGATAGCTGTTCTCTACGGCAGTCACGCTCATGACCTCAGTCAATCGATGACCTGGTGTACGGAAGATGGAAGAAAGATTAGGGTATAAGATCCGTCATCACCGTAGTCGTTAGAGGAGGAGCACATGCTCTGCTCTATTTTTACTCAAGATGGGGAAGGAAATTGTCCGCGTCCTTTCAAAGGAACTGTAGTGACATACTAGAATTTGTGACACCAGATTTGATTGACACATAGATAAGTTCACTATAACGGAACTGTAGATTCTCACTGTACTAAGTCGGGAATCACAAATCTCTCTAGGTTCTAATTGGTTGAATCGTTCACCATCCCTGATAAGGAACGGTTTCTCTGTGGCGGCGAATACAGGCCCAGAGGGGCGTGTGTTTACCAGGTTAGGTCCGAAGTTATTCAAGGTCAGTAAGCCAGCGGCAAGCAGTCCGCATCCAGCAGAAGTCGGCGTGGTGATCGGTCCAGTCGTCATCGAAAACGAGAGCATCGAAGGCGAATACGAACTGTAGATATGGGCGCTGCGCGGCCTGCCCAATCATAGTGTAATGTTGGAATACTGGGAGGTACAGTACCATCTGCTAGGAATAGTTCTCTGTTAGTATCGATAGGCATTGCACATCGATGGTTGGATGTCTCTTCTTTGTCAGTAGTTTATTTATTTGTGCTGACGATGGCCAAGTTTTGGGCCTTTTTAAGCTTCAGCAACCGCGCCGGCCTCCGTGTTGCGGTTGCGGCTACGGCGGGCGCTTACCTTCCGCTGGAATTGTTGGACCGGCGGTCACTGTACCTATCCTCCTTTGGAAAAAGGATGTCCGTGTGGGCGCCGTCAATGATGGCATCAATCTAGCCAGGCCTACCAGGATTTTCGTTGTCGTCCGTTTCCTCAGTCAGACCGTTGCCCCGGATGGCTGGATGTTCAAATGTTTGTATAGCTTATGGGACTTAACTACGGGGTCATCAGTCCCTAAACTTACAAACTACTTATGAACTAGCTTATACTAAGGACGGCACAAATATCCATGCCCGAGGGGGGATTCGAACCCCCGACCGTAGTGGCCGTGCAGACCGTGACTGGAGCGCCTCAGTCCCCTCGGCTACCGCGGCCGACTGGCTGAATGTGGTTTTGCACCCTGCAGGCTGCGAACATGTCGTGGAGGTGGCGAGGCAAGCGGCGTTATTCATCCTCATCCGTAGAATAGTGTATTTTGAGGAGATGACTCCCAGAAGCGGTGAGAGGGAGGAAGCGTTGGCTGAGGGGTCAGGGTTGTAGTCAGTTGTGTCGGGGTGGCCTTCGGTGGTTTATATTCGGATATCCGGGACAGAGTTCATTCGAATGTAGTGTAGCTTTGCGGGTCCCGATGCTGATGATGCAAATCATCTGTCCTTGGCTATGCAATATGTTCCCTGGTACCCAAGTTTATTCTTGGCCAAAAGCCCAAGCCCAGACAGGATCACCTAGATGAAATGTTGTGAGGCTGGACGGACGGTTGGTGCAGGATACAGGGAACAGGAAATTCAATATGCAGCGTCGTTGGCAGCCGCGCAGCAGCTCCGCCGAACTTTTATCGCCGATGGACACTGCTCGATAAGTCGAGACAAATGAAGTCAAGTCTTCATCGGCAGTCAAGTCGGCAGTGTACCTTCTCATCTTGCCACCTTCCTATCAATATTCACCAAAAAGAATTGGCCAATTCATAACTCAGGGTAGTAAAACGTTTATGGCTCGTTGTCTCTGTTCATAACAGGCACGAAACTGCTGCTGTATTATAAAGCTCTGAGCCCCCACACATCATTCAATATGCATTAGACTTGGCTTCTAAATGATTGTACTGCAAAATTTACAGTAACTATTCGAACAGAATTTTACTAAAACCGGACGAGAAGAAACAGTTTCTTTGTTTCTCATCCCGGACGAGTAAACCACATTTGCGATCTTCCTATCGGTACTTACCAATACGAATTGGGCAATACATAATTCGTCGTCTCTGTTCATAGGGGTGAGTTATGTATGTCAGCTTCTATGCCCTAAACAGCTACCTAATCTGTATAAACTAGATCAATAATTAATCTGTAGTTTAGCCAGTCTATCAATCTGCATATGATGACGTGAAAAAATATTTTAACAAACATACATTAAACCTCTGAATAACCAACAAATTGGATTCTAAGATAAAAAGGAGATTCACTCACAAAGTAATTCTTTATAAATGAAGTTTATTACTCATTTTGGATATGAAAATTCGGAGATGGCCATACTTTATACATCGGTAAATAACTGCATATTTCTCCAACTATTTTTCATGAGAGGCACAATAAGTATCACACGCACTCGAGAGTAAAAGTTCCAAATTATCACTAGTAAATTATTGAAGTCCATTGAATATTGCAGTTCCAAATTAATCCGCAAGTATTACAGTATTTGTTATAAAACACAGTTTGTCATCGCACGAGTACACGATTACTGAATTATCACAGTTCCACAGCCCTACTACCGTGCATAGTTTACCGCTTTTCACCAGAGACTAAGTTCTGCAGTCACAGGAGAGTAAAACAAAGTTTATTGAAAGAATACGGAAATAACGTGTTGCGCCTTTTAAGATAGATAGCGTGGTGCAATGCTGCCTGTATCCTTCTTAAACTGTTACTGATAAACACTACGTATCAATAATTGTAAATATAAGTCTTATAATATTATTATAGTACTGCGATTTATCGGCTTTTTATCTGTAACGGATATTGAAATTATAATTACGGCGTTTGATTCTCCAGATTCAAATGATCAAATGTTTGTAGAGCTTAAGGGACATAACTGCGGGGTCATCAGTCCCTAAACTTACAAACTACTTATGAACTACCTTATACTAAATACGACACAAACATCCATGCCCGATGGGGGATTCGAACCCCCGACAGTAGTGGCCGTGCAGAATGTGATGGCGCGTCGCACACAGCTCGGCCTCTGCGGCCGGCTTTGTTTCTCCCAGGTCTCCTGAATCCATTCATATAATTATATTTGCCTTATGATCATTCCCTGAGTTTATATGGATTTTTAGAATAATTTGTGTGGTTATATTGGCGCGAGACTCCAAGTTAACCAACTGCCGTCGTGGCGCAATGGGTGATATGTCATCACTGGTTCCGGTGCTGAAGGTCGTCGGTTCAATCCCACCCACCGGCAAAATTTCTTTGTAATTATCATTTCCAGAATATTCTACGCGTTTCTTAGGTTCACTTGTAATTTCTACTTGTTTCTTATGTTAACTATTCTTCTAATTTCTGGTACTTACTGTCTGTGTATAAATAGCATTGCACTGTACCCGAGGGCCTGTCAGTGCTGCGTGTACGTTTAGTTCACAATAAACCTGCTTTCAGTATAAGTGCTGTGTTCAGTTGACAACCCTGCCTTCGAAGACAAGCCTGCTTCCATTTCAACGCGACAATATTTTATTTCAGTTGCTATCTGGGAGAGCCGCCGTTTCCTATTTCCGATCAGATTAGGAAAACCCTAACTACCTGTATTCCATTCACTAGGTCCAGACTGTTAGCCGGCCAGCTGGGGAACCCAACAGCCTGACAAGACCCGCCTTTCACGTGGAAACAATAAGCTTCCCCCAGAATCTGTAATGTTACAATCTGTTGCTTCCATGTGCGTTCTAAAAGTTCAGCTTCCCTATTTGACTGAACGTGGAATGGTGGCGTTATTACGTGATGTATGACATTTTGTTGACAAAATGTTGTGAATTCCTGGCTCCTAAATTGAAGCCCATTGTCGGATGCTAACGTTATTGGAAGACCCTCTATGGCGAAAATCTTTTCCAGTGACAATATTGTGGTTGGAGACTGTGATGGTACAGCATTGTACAATAAAGGGAAAGTCTGAGAATGCGTTGGCCATTGTGTTCTAAGGAATGAACCTGCGAAGTCGATATCGGTCCGCCCCCAGGGGGTTGCTTCAAGCCATGTTTTTGAAAGTTTGATATGGCTTGGCTTGACTTATGACACACTGTTGGCAGCATTTGATAAGACATTTAATGTTTACCCTCATCCTGAGCCAAAACGCATGTCAAAGTGCTAATGCCTTAGTTCTACTACCCCCAGGGGCCCTGGTGAAGTATATGGAGAATGGTTTTCCTGAGTGGGACTGGAATTATTACGCGTCGTACGCTCTGAGGGTCATTCCTCTACTGCAAATATTTGGTGCTGAATACAAAAGAAATGGCGTAGTTCCTGGGATTCTCGGTGTGGGGTGGTCGTTGGCCATCCTTTCAAGATGTACCGTCGCATCTGTGCGAGTCCGGGGTCGGCGGTGGTCGCGTCTGTGACTTGGTCGGCGGTGACGGAAAGTGAGTGTAAAACCGACTCGATGTCATCGTCAGTTTGGTAAATGAGTGGGTCGGAATAATTAAAATCGGGATCCGGACCTATCTGTAGTCGGGAGAGTACGTCAGCGTTTGCATTCTGGTTTGGTGTCTGGCAAAAAATTTGGAAACAAAATCGGTATGAAAAGAGTGTCTATCTCTGGAGCCTATGAGAGGTCCTCGTTGGCAAAGTTGCTGCCGGAGAAAACAGGCTTTGAATGGGCTTACGGTCTGTGATGAGCGTGAAGGAGACGCCCTGGAGATAATGTTGGAACTTCATGCAGGTGAAGACCATAACAAGTGCCTCTTTTTCGATTTGTGAGAATTTCATTTGGGCTGGTGACAAAGTTTTTTAAATAAAAGCTATCGGTCATTCGTCTCCAGAAAGCAGAAGGTGGGAGAGAACAGTACCAACGCTATAGTCTGATGCATGTGTGGCCAATATGAGGGGGAGGGCCAAGGTATAAGCTTAAGGCATACAGAATTCAGAATGCTGCGGTTTAGAAATTGGCAAGCAACCTCACATTGTGAAGTGCATATAAAGTGTGCTCTTTTATAGCACAAAGCGTAGAGGGGTTTGGCAATGGAGGCAGTAATCAGAATTAATTTCCAATAATATGCAACGTTTGTGCGAAATGATTTAAGTTGGATGACGTTCGTGGTCTGTGGCAATTGTTGAACTACTGAAGCATAGGAAGGTGTTGGACGTAACCCGTCCTTAGAAAAGATATGGCCAAGATAAATAATAGTTTCTTGGAGAAATGCACATTCATCGAGCCTGGCTTTTAAACCTACTGCACGCAAACAGTAGAATAATAGGCTGAGGTTTCTAATGTGCTCCACTGGGGTGGCATAAATAATGACGATAATTGTTGCATTGAGGAATATGTAGCAGGATCTGTTCAAGAAAACGTTGAAATTTGACCGAGGCACTGGCTACATCACAGATGAGCATATTAACTTTGTAGCGACCAAACGGAATGTCAAACGCAAAAATTTCAGCTGAGGCCGAGTCTACTGGAATTTGTAAAGAAGCTACAGCAACATCTATTTCTGAAAAGTAGCGACCAGTCGCTAGTTTTTGGAAAAGATCGTCTGGTCGAGGTAGGGGTTAATAGTCAAAGTGGACATTGGGGTTTACCATACTTTTTTAGTCCCCGCATATTGTGAAGCTTCTGAGTGGTTTCGGCGGTGTGGTCCATTGGCTGTAGCGTGTAGGCTCGAGTACGCCATCGGTGGTGAGGTGATCCATTTCAGTCTTGACCTGATATTTCATGGCAACTGGGACTATCCTTGCCTGACGGTAACGAGGCCGGGACTATGGTTAGAGCTGGAGTGATGCGTGAAAATCAGCCGCATGTCCCACACCTGGTGAAAACGTGTCTGTGAATTCGGTACCCAACTTAACAATTTCAGTGAATGGTATTCGATCGGACACCAAATGAATGTTAACCTCTATGGTAAAGTCATAGGTAGAAAAGGCATCCAGATCAAATAAACTGGAAATTGGACAATTGTTGGTGACGTAAAAAGTGATGGTACGTTGCACTGAAATGTCTTTTACAGGGTCCGTTATTCGGTCGATGAACTGCATGTTCTATATTACCAATCCGTGGGAGGTGGTGTTGAGAGTGGGATTGCCCGCCCGTACTTATGTCTCTAAGTTAAGAATAGAAACTGCCACCGCTGTCTCGATTTGCAACTGACTGAGATCAGGAGCTTACCGACCTCCGTGTTCGGAGGTGTGATTTGGTTGATGCCCATGGGTATCTGGTACAATATATCAAATGTCCGAGATGGCTGGTTCTTATGTTGTGCCCGGCACACCATGAAAAGGTGTCCCATCTCCCGCAGGTATCACAGAGGACTAACGGTCAGGACAATCACCCCGATGGTGGGCTATGATCACTGCGGGCAGGATGGAAGCTGAATCAATGGTCTGTTCCAGCAGAGTCGCGTAGCGTTGTGTTTGTAGTTCTCCCGACCGGCTGGTTGATCCGCGGCTGTCGGCGTGGATTTGTGTTGGGCCGTGGGCTTCTGTCGGCTTAGGCAGCTCGGCGTTGAAATGCGGTGGCTCTGCTAGACAGCAGCTACGTCGTCACAGAGAGATTCCGAACAGCGGTCAGCTGATGTGGAAATTTCGAAATTTAAGGCACACTGTATCACTTATTCTAAAGAAGGATCGTCGTGTCGAATACTGGCACCTGTTGCCGCCAGAATTAAGTGATTTCGGACGATTTCGTACGCATAAGATTATCTGGACCCATTGGTTATAAATTGGCATTAGCGGCTGAGGCCTTGTTATTCAGCTGTCATTAGTCTATAGCTTTGACATGGTTTCTTCTAGTTTTGAAAAAAAACTGAAGAAACGTGCTGTCGACGACGAAAGTAGACAGACAATAGACTACTGATATCGGAAAATGTTAGTTTCAGGGACTGCAGGTTGAAGCTTTGTTAGGAGATCATATGTACGAGATTGGTTATAAGCTATGGAGAATGACCGCAAAGCGGCTTCAGATGTTACCTCGTGTGCTCCGAAATGTTGGAGATACGGCGCTGGTCTATGAAATACTCCTCTTCCTTTTCATTGGTAGCTATTAATGGTGGCGGCGGGTTCGGTTTGGCAGCCACGTCTGCAGCTATCGTTCCTGCTGTGCAGCTTGTTACTTGGCTTATGCCCTGCACGAACTGCTTCAGTTGTTGCTCCGCTTGCTGTTGTAACATTGTGCATAGAAAATGCTGGAAGTGGTCCTTTTGCTACTGTAGGATTCCGGAATGTAGTTGAGTCAAGTTGACTTGAGGATCCAAGGTTCAGTGGCCGGATATGTGACAAATGCACCCAGTGACATTTGCACCCAACGCCAAATCTGCGACATTTGCACCCAGTCTGACCTGTTTACTACGTCACGACCTACTTGCAGCCCGCACCCTCGCTAATCCGCCACTGGGCCCGCGGTAATGCCACGCCGCCCAGTCCTCGCACACCGGAAACGCTCTCTCGACACAGTCTGCCTGCAGTCCCGAGGTCCTTGTCCACCTCAGCGGATAACAGGTAACTGTCAGTACGGTTCTGAACATCGTACGTTCAGTTCTTGCAGCTTGTGCGATTGTGAGCTTATAAGTGCCATATGGAGACATCAACGACCAACAAGAGTAAGCCATGTGGCCACTATGAAGGCTACTCTTACATCGTAAAAAGAACCGAAGCAGACAGAACAGTGTTTTGATGCTATTCAAAACATAAAACAAGCACTGTCCAAGAAACCTTGAGACAAAGAACTATGGGGTGCAAACGAGCATCAGTGTGGAGCACTTAGAAGTACAATAGACTATTAGTCAGGCGAAGAAGAGATCACTAGAAGAACAGGCTTCGATTGCAAAAATATACACCGAAGAGTTAGGTGACTTCCACAATCGTAGATATGATTTTGTGACTGAAATGCCCCAATAGCAGGCAGCGAAGAGGACATAATACCGCCACCGGGCCAAAACTCACATAAATAAGAAAGAACCACAAACGAAAGATGAAATTGATCTTTCGGAAGCGTTATTAACAATGAATGATGGTTCCAATTTTCTTTTAAGTGACGACAACTTAGTCCAATTAATATGTATTTTTGCCAGGAAACTTTTGGAGTAGTGTTGATTTCTTCGATTCCGTATGTTTTTTCGGGTGCTGAATCCGAATCTTGCATTTCCCAACAAACTTTCTTGACGCAACGCTGAACAATATGCAATAATTCGAAAAAATAGCATTTTTCGGCGGTTTTTGCTTATAATTGGAAAACTGTCAACTTTCACAAATGACCTCCAAGTACAAAATTGAAGTCCACAAAATTTGCTGCAGATTTCACTGTTTATGTTTCCCTGTCGGACGAGCCGTTCCGACTCAGTTGGCGTATTTTGGCTGTCTCCGCTAAAATCCACTTTTCCCACTCAAGAACTCTAATTCATTATTAGAAGCTGACATTCAGTGAATACCTGCAGGTTTTATGTCGAATAGAATGAAGACTCGTATCGACTGTTTCTCCCAGTTGTCTATGCACACCTTGCTCATTCGCAGTTCATGTCATATATCCTGTGAATATTAAAGAATAACTACAGGATCAGAAGTGACGTCTGTTCTTTCGGAACAGACGCCACATCTATATGCCGGAAACGGGTAATGATCCTTTCGTTAGAGGGGAGGGATGGACAAGTTTGGGGCCTTACTCTTACAGTAATTAGTTTCAAAAATTACGAGTTTGAGTACTGTGGGCAGGGTAAAGCTGGAAATTTGTGTCTGACGGGAGGCGAGCTTAGATAGTCCTTGCAGGTGCGCTGATCACTGTGTCCCCAGTGGTGTAGTGGTCAGCTGAAATGCCTAAAAAGCAGGAGACCAAGGTTCGAGTCTCAGCTGGGTACACATTTTCAGCTGTGGCCATTTGCAGTTGATGTCATATTCTGTGAATAGCTCTGTTAATAATATATAAATATATATATATTTGTTTTGTGTTTCTTTTTGCAACCTAACCACACATTCGAAAATTGTCACTTATTCGGAAATAAACACCCAAATGTTTCTTCCTTAGTTTTCTAATCATAACATGCAATACTGTACAACATCCTTTTAATATACAATAAAAAGGCTTAGAACCAGGATTTCGACTTTTATCTCCGATACATCAGCGGTATATCGCTGTTCAAACCATCAATGTATTTGGGCAAAATATCTGCGTTTTCAGAACATCGATGTCTCGTTTGCATCCCTAGTCATCAGTCTTCTGATTGCTTTGATGCGACCTATCACCAACTCCTTAGCCAACCGTTTCTTTTCAGAGTAGCATTGGAACCTACATCCTCAATTATTTGCTTGATGTATTCCAATCTGTTTTTCCCCTAGTGATGTAAAATGCCTCGACATTTGCAAGTTGGGGCAAATGCCCGGAATAAATGCCTGGGCAAATGCCAAAAATTCATAAATACCCAGGCATTTATGGATGTAAAAGGTAAACTTACAAGCAGTACGTACAAAAAATAAATAAATTACGAGATATTTTGTACCGCTCTCTAACACATCTTAAATGCTTCAATTCTCTTCCGTTCTCATTTCCCAGCAGTCCAAGTATCGCAAACATACAATGTTGTGCTGCAAACGTATGCACTGAAAAATTCCTGCCACAAGTCCAGGGCGATTTTAGACATCAGCAGATTTCTCTTTCCCATGTATGCCCTGTTTGCTTGTGTTACTCTACTTTTATGTCCCTCTTGCTTCTTCCGTCGTGCAAAGGTAGCAGAATTCCTTGTCTTCGTGTACATGGTGATCACCAATTCGGATGTTATTTTCTCGCTACTTTTATTTCTGTTACTTCCCATGACTTTCGTCTTTCTTTGGTTTACCTTCAGTGCTCATTACTCATTTCATTCTATTCAACAGGCCCTGTAATTTTCCTTCACTTTCACAGACAATAGCAATATCATCTGCAAATCTTATCATTGATATCCTTTTACCCAGAACTTTTATCAGAGCCTTGGACCTGTTCTTTATTTCCTACATTACGTCTTCATTGCGCAAGCTGATGGCGAAGTCCACTACCTTTTCTTACCCGTTTCTTAATCTGAGCATTTCGTTCTTGACTTTCGACGCTTATTGTATCCACTTGGTTCTTACACAAACTGTGTATTACCCGCCTTTCCCTACAGCTTACTCCTATTTTTCTCAGAATTGCGAACATCATGCAGACCTTACGTTATCGAAGGCTTTTTCCAGGTCACATATCTTATGAATATGTCTTGATTCTTCTTTAGTCTCGTTTCCATTATAAATTGCAGCAATGCTATTGCCGCCACGCATTGCCGTAAAGTACGGCTAATGTCAGTGCGACATCACAGCCCTCGGCTGTTCTACCTGCCGAGCAGAGACCGGACCGGGAGATTAGCGGGCCGCCCCTCGACCCAAACTGGGTGCTAATGTCACTGGGTGCAAATATCACTGGGTGCTTTTGTCAGGACACCGCAGTGGCCATCTTATCAGTGCACACGCAGAGCCCAGAAAATTCTCGTCACCACTGTGTAGCGACTGACCACACTCCAAACCTTGTGAGACCTTATTTTATTGACACAAAGTTAAATTTTAGAATAACGGAACCATAGGTTCAAGTCGGGAAACTCAGATTATCTCCAAGTTCGAATTGGTTACACCGTTCACCATCCCTGATATGAAAAGGTTTCGCTGAGGCTCCGAATACAGGTCCATGGAGGAGTGTGTTTACCAGACCAAGCACGGAGGTGTCCGAGGTCAGTAATCGAGCGGCAAGCAGTCCGTATCCAAATAAAAATCTAGAAAGTCTGTGGGCAGACGTCGGGGTGGTGATCGGTCCAGTCGGCGTCGAAAAAGAGAGAATCGAAGGCGGGGATCTCTCTGAGTGGGCATCTTTCCTCTTTATTGAATTATAAAAAATGTTCAAATGTTCCTATATCTATGGGACTTAACATCTTTCGTTATTAGTCTCTAGGCTTACAAACTACTTAAAGTAAGTTAAACTAGCGTAAGGACAACACACACACCTATTCCAAATGTTCAAATGTTTGTTAAGCTTAAGCTTGACTGTGGGGTCATCAGTCCCTAAACTTACAAACTACTTATGAACTACCTTATACTAAAGACGACAAGAACATCCATGCCTGAGGTGGGAGTCGAAGCGCCGACCGTAGCGGCCGTGCAGTCAATGGCGCGCCGCATACCGCTCAGCCACTGCGGTCGGCACACCCATTCTCGATGGAAAACTCGATCCTCCGACGGCGAGCAACCGTGCCCTCCGCATCAAGGCGTCTCAGACCGCTCGGCCACTCCACCGCAGCTTTATTGAATTTGATGCCCGTTACGGGCAGATGGTATGGGCCGCTACGCCAGCCTATATAGCGCGCTTGGTCCAACAGTACCGCGTTGTAGGAATACTGGGAGGTACAGCGCCATATGCAAGAAATAGTTCTCTGTTAGTATCGCCGCGCCGGAATGGCCGAGCGTATTGAGGCGCTATGCTCCGATGCGCGAGGCTGTGCCCCGTCGGCGGTTCGAATCCTACCTCGGGAATGGATGTTTGTGCTGTCTTTATTATAAGTTACTTCATAAGTAGTTTGTAAGTTTAGGGACTGATTACCATGCAGTTAAGTCCCATAAGCTTAGCAGACATCTATTAATATCGATAGGCGTTATACTTTTCTGGTTAGATGTGTCTTCTTTGGTCGGAGTCACTGGTTTATTTGTTTGTGCTGGCTATACCCGTGTTTTGCGCCTTAGGCTTCGGCAATGTGTCGGCCTCGATGTCGGTGTGGTTGCGACGACGACTGGCTCTTGTCTTCCGCTGGAGGTGTTGAGCCGCAGACGCAACAGGAACCATCCAAGCATTTATCTGGAGCGATATGGGAAAATAACAGAAAACCTAAATCACGACGGCCGGAGTAGTGTTTGAACCGCTGTCCTCCCGAATGCGAGTCCAGTGTGTTAGCACTGCGCCATCTCCCTCGGTTTTGGTACGTATAGAAATGTGATTTTTGTTGCATTGTCATCACTGCTCATCCTCATTTGAATAGCTGGTTTTTTCGTGACTGTTCACGAGTCTTATAGGAGCGTTACGTTCCAATAATGTAGACTTAACTTTTATCAACATCATTTTTCAAAAAGTTCAAATGTTTGTAAATCTTATGGGACTTAACTACGGGGTCATCAGTCCCTAAACTTACAAACTACTTACGAACTAGGACGGCACAAATATCCATGCCTGAGGGGGGATTCGAACCCCCGACCGTAGTGGCCGTGCAGACCGTGACTGAAGCGCCTCAGTCCCCTCGGCCACCGCGGCCGGCAACATCATTTTTACATCGGCGGTGAGGGCAATTGTTTTACGCAGTATGAAGTTCGGCGAAATCTCACTTTTTTGTTATTTATGAGTGTTACAGTAACGTCACACACTAGTAATACTGCATAGTTTCTTTTTATATCGTAATTGTAATTGTGTGTCTCCATTGCATTATTACAGATGGAGATCGCCCTTGCATGATCTCTAAATTTTAAAAGAATGTGGCTGGGGGAAGATGGGGGATCTTGTTTCACATTGGTACAGAGGGAAAGGAGGAGAGGGGAAGGGGATGCCCGGCACAACCATTTATGTCCGCCGTTGTGTACCGGACTGTACTTCCCTTAACCCTTTCATTCCCACATTATGAAATCAGCTTTGGAAAAATAAAAAAAAATAAAAAAATCCGTGTTTCCTGTATTAATACAGTGCATTAAACATCAAAATTTATGTTTTAAAATTTTTGATCGAACTGTTGTTTTTTATGTCATGTATTCCATGCGCAAGACAGACATTTGGTTTGTATCGAGGTATTTTATTACTTGGGACGTTATTTTGTTGAAAGACAACACTGCCAGATCAATTTTGCTAGCAGAATATTCGCCACAGCACCAAAGACAAGACAATTCACTGATGAAATAAAATAACACGAACCACACTCACGCTCACACTCACAGCCACGTACAGACGACAACATAACACAACCTGCAGGACGGTTAAATTAATGCCTCAGAAGTGGCTACACGTCGTACCAAGCGGCAAAAGTCGTACTAGAAGCATGTTGTTCAACAACCATGCGACTTTCAAGACTGGTGCACAAAATACGGTATAAATCAGCTATTAATACGTTGTTGTTCAAGAACAACACAGGGAATAAAAGGGCTAAGGCTTGATTCTATAACAGCGTCTTTTCCACAAGCATCGAGAAGTGGCTACAATCTCACGTATATTATCCTAATTTCTCAGCCATTGTTAATTTCTTATCGTCAGATCGAAGATGGCGACAACCGTACAATGTTGCTAGTTTCGAAAAATTCGATTCTGATTGGTCTAGAAAGAAAGGAAGCAAGTGTTTGAGGCTTACGTGCATAAGGGACTACATAAATTTTGCACAATGTTGTGTTACCTTTCCCATTATTTCTATGGCAGATGCCTGCGCCTGTGCCATTGTTTTATTTTTTCCCGCCAGCTTCCAGAAGCATCGCGTTGAAGATTTTATGCATACATTGTGTAATTTTATTGTACGTTGCTGGGCTGTAGATGTTGGATTGAAAATGGCGACATCCGAACATTGTCGCCAGTTTTTAAAATCTCTGTTCTGATTGGTCCAGAGATAAAGAAGGGAAATGCTAGACGCTTGTGTGTATGTTTCACTAGCGAGTTATAACGTGTTTACCTTTATTATCTTTGATGAGATGGACATTCCTTCGTTGTTTATTCTACTGGTGTGGCTTCTCTACCGGCATCAACAAGAGAGGGATGATTATACAAACGTTAGTAAATTAATGCAGTTTTCTTAGAGGGATAGACCTCTGGTGGTGTGGGGCTCGTGGTGTCATGGGTAAAAATAATTTTTGACTACAACCTCCCTCCCCCTGGGGCTCGAAGTGTTGACTACCCCACAGGTGATTAACATGGAGCGTCTGACTCGCGATTTCGCTGTGAATGTTGTAGCGCTCTGCTTTCGTATATAGTATTTTTGGAAAACTGTAAAATGAAAATTTTGCTATTACGTCTTAAGTTTTGTGCACTATGTCATGACCAGTAGGGTCACTATGACGTCACACTTGTTAATCTAACTATGGCGTAGCAGCTGCTCGACATTAGAATTCTGCGTGACTAAATATTATATAATTTATTCATACATTCCACTGCAGCATTATCATTAACATTTGAAGGTTTTATAAGAGCGTTTTTTCATAAATTACTTTGCGGTGATTGGTTTATATAGTAATTATTTCTACTGTTTGTAAGAAAATATTTTTGTTAAATATTATCTACTGTCTTTATATCTCAAGCATCGATGTGTGCCAAATCTGAAAGTTAGGAATTAAGTTTTAAAGTATTTACTTGTCTACTTAGGGGAGGCATGTCCTTGGTGCCTCTAAATATGATGGCCGGCCGCGGTGGCCGAGGGGACTGAGGCGCTCCAGTCACGGTCTGCACGGCCACTACGGTCGGGGGTTCGAATCCCCCCTCGGGCATGGATATTTGTGCCGTCCTTAGTCTTAAGTAGTTCATAAGTAGTTTGTAAGCTTAGGGACTGATGACCCCGTAGTTAAGTCCCTTAAGCTTAACAAACATTTGAACATAAATATGATGAAATTCACATGATAATAAATAATTTATTTTGCATTTAACAAACAGTCACACCCCAGTACTCGAGTGATGTAACTTAACGTAATTAAGATGAAATTAATTCTTTGTAGATACTGAAGGCTGACGAAACCATGAGATAACTTAAGCCTTAGTTTGCACTACGGAATATATGCTGATAAAACTGGATTAATTACGTTCGGTTTTCTTTTCCTTTAGATTTTCTTCTGCAACCAGAACAGTGTGGCTTTGGTATTTAAGGGAAGGAAGTTTTAGGGTTTAACGTCCCATCAACAGCGTGGTCATTAGAGACGGAGCTTACGCTCGGATATTTGAGTAAGGATGAGGCAGGAAATCGGCCGTGCCCTTTCAAAGGAACCATCCCGGCATTTGCCTGGAGAGATTTAGGGAAATCACGGAAAACCTAAATTAGGATGGTCGGTGCTGGATTTGAACCACCGTCTCTCCGAATGCGAGTCCAGTGTGTTTGGTATTTGATATTACCCTTACTTTCATTTCCAGAATGACAAGTTATATCTGCAGTTCGTTTTTTTATTGTAAGGGTCTGCCTTTAGTTAAACGCTTTGATTTTTATTTTCAGTCAAACATGTTTCACTGCATTTGAAGCAGCATCAGTGAGCCCTTCATTCCTAATTACATAGTAATATTTCATGTTTTTGACTTGTTAAGGTATTGCAGTTTTCCTCCTTTGTTGAGTAGGTCATCCTTCACAGTTTGTCATCCGCAAATGCATGGATGTTTCATTAGTGGAAAGGAAAAAACAGTATTACAATTTTCATTGTCACTGATTATGAACTGTTCATAAACCTACTCAAAAAATGTCACAACATGTAAAAACAAAGGAATAAGAAGCCCACTGATGGTGCAGCAACTACAGTGGAAAAGTTTTGGGTCAAAATAAAAATCGTAGTATTTAGGCAGACCCTTACAATAAGAAACGAATTATTTGTTAAGCAAATAAGTATCACGAGACCTTCAACATCAAGATGACTAGTTATATCTCTATTGGCGTTGTAGAAAGATGTATGATCCCTATGCGTACTTACAAGAAAACAAGTAAATTAAACCCGTGTGATATTGCTATTTACGTTGAGCAGTATTTCAGTATTTGAGAATTCAAGATTTCTTAAATAACCGTATAATATTAGTTTGATGTTACCGGAACGCTTAACGGTAGCAGAAAAAAAATGTTATACAGGCAAAACCAAAACAGAATACCTACGTGTAAGACTTCTGTGAACTAGCCCAAATCTCCAAGTTTGAACAGTCATGGACGTCTCGCAAAATCAACGGTTTAATTCATCCTTTCCGTTCTTGCACTTCGTCGCATCCTAGTTTCTGTGTTTGCAGAACCTCTAGTGCCCTTTAAAATTCCTTCACCGTTTACTCAGCGCCGATAAGCACTGCTTGTTTAACTTTGCATGCACCGCTTGCGCTTATTTCCAGCCCAGTACACCCTGAGAAGCTACTCGTTCATTTAAAGCAGAACTACCAATACATTCATTTGTATTGCTGATTACACTAGCATGAAATAAAGTAGAAGTACCATAAAATCATTTGTACAACTGATCATGCGAGGAAGTCATTGAGAGCTCGTATCGTAAACACTGTCATTACTTTCTTAATTGATTGAGGCACCAAGACATATCCATAAGGGACTCTAAAACTTGTCCCTTTTCATTTTGTCTGTTATTCTTATTTTCAGCTAGTCTACAATATAGCATGAAACATTTGTTGATGAGAAAATCCCCAACGGACATCAGTTCCAAATTAAAACTTATATCTTGCATATAATGTTACAAATAAAACATAGCTGTAAGGATAGAATATTTTACAGATACAAGTGAGCATAGAAGTAGCGAAGGCATAAGACTACATTTTCCGACATGAATCAGGAACATTAATAAGATGGGGAGCTTGTGTGTCTAATGTAAACATGTATCTGTACCGTATGTGCAATCAAAATCGAGTGTTGCTTGTGGAAAGGCTAGTCTAACAGATTAAGAGGGACATCAGCCTTTTTAATAGTTTCAGAAATTGCAGTGTGGATAATTTACTCGTCTCTCTTTGTAACATTACCAACATGTCCTTTCTGCGTTGGTGTGAGGTTACAACTGAACACTCAGTATAGCAAACTTGATGGATGGAAGGAAGGAAGGAAGCTTAGGGTTTAACGTCCCGTCGACAGCTTGGTCATTAGAGATGGTAACTGGATGGCAGAGTGATCTGCACTGGTTGGCGTTACTAAGTAAAACATTGCTAAATTTAAAAAATGTTCAAATTTTTCTAGAACTTATGGGACTTAACTACGGGGTCACCAGTCCCTAAGCTTACAAACTACTTATGAACTACCGAAGACAAAGGACGGCACAAATATCCATGCCCGAAGGAGGATTCGAATCCCCGACCGTAGTGGCCTTGCAGACCGTGACTGGAGCGCCTCAGTCCCCTCGGCCACCGCGGCCGGCGCCGAATTTAATTTCAGGTATCAGGCACATTAATTAATCAATAAAATGAGGGTCGTCGTAATATACATGAAACACATTTCCTGTAACTAACAAAGATGGTAAAGGTAAGATAGTGAAATCGTCAACCTATTGACTAAAAAAAATGCTCACTGTATAGACCCATTTATTGCAAGTCCCTTTAGACTTCAAATTAAACAATGAAAAATGTTAAAATTGATCAGTCATCCAGTTGCATATTATGGTTATTGGGTACCCTTCACCTACGTATCGACACCAATAATGCTATTTTTTTCATGAAAATCCTGAAAATTGCATTACTGGTTACAGTACTATTGTTTCTCACACATACACAGTAACACGTGTAAAGCAAAATATAAGAAACGCAGTGGTACGCGACGAGCGAACAGTATCAAATGTTCAGATATTTGTAAAGCTTATGGGACTTAACTGCGGGGTCATCAGTCCCTAAACTTATGAACTAACTTATACTAAAGACAACACAAACATCCATGCAGGAGGCCACGCGATCCGCAACTTGGCGCTCCAGACCGCTCGGCTACTCCCGCGCGGCGGCGAACACTATCTAGAGGAGCTCGCGTGTCGTTTATCGCGGGATGCTGACGGAACTCAACCCAAGTACGAGCTTCCTTGGGTTCGCAACACAGCTGCCAGCCGCTAGCAGTCCGTCTTCGGGCCCGCTCTGAGTAACGTGCCGTTAACATTTACGTGTGGAATATCTACTTCCTCACGATATGTCGAATCCTTCGAATGCACACGTCAGACACAGATATGATCGATTTAATCGGCGCGTGTGTTATCTGTACTGCCTTTTTTTAAATAAAACTGGTAAATCACAGTTCTCGTTGTTCGCGTATTGCTGAACTATTCGGACCCACATGCCTACGCATCCTGACAAATAACAAGGGGACAGCAACAACACACACGACCCTCCGGTGTCGTGAGCTGAGATAAATTTAGGAACACCTACAGTCCTGAAAAGCGCAGTGATGTTTGAACTTCGGAGAATATAAGATCTTCTACACGGCAATACGGCGAGCAGCAGTAACCATAGACATCATCTGACAACGCGAGGACCTCCAACGCTAGAAACGACGATATTCAGATTGGCTGTATTACGAAAGACAGTGATGCATTGTAAACATTTTCTGTATTGAGTGACTAATCCACGACAGTCAAAGTGTCTGTGGCAAATGCAAATAACATGGTCGATCTCCAAATTGTTATACATAAACTGCAAGAGAGATTCAGCAGTTAAAATCGGACAGGGGCGAGCGTATCCTCCCGAGTGATTTGTCAGATGGTGGCTCATGTACTTCCAGCACAGTAAAGAATTTCTCTTTGTTACCATCGACACTGGTATTCAGTGGTAAACCTGAGGAAGACGTACAAGACTTTTTGGGAAGCTTGAAGGCGCTACTCTGTTGGAGCCATGGTCTGATTAGGATAAGTTAGCAGTTGCTAAATTAAGAATTCAAGGAGCCGCACAAGATTTCATTAACGCGGACCCGACTTGCATGAAAAATGAAGTTTACAATGAATTCAAAAAGGTGGTTGTTCAAAGATTCAAACCCAAAAATGCAATCAGATTCTACAGAGAGTAATTCCATAGTTTGTTCATGCAGTGATGCGATTCTATCGAACAATTTACATACAGAATTAGAAACATAAATGCTTATACTTACGGGCTAGTAGAAGACGAGAATGAGAGTGTTATTTAGCTCTTCGTACCCAATCAGACATCCATTGACACATTCATGTAGGAGTTGTATGGGGATGAAGTGAACAAGGCAGTCAGATCTGCACGATGAAAAATGTTTCAAGAAGCCGTCGCAGCAGCTGTTGGGTTCATCGAAGCATTAAGACGCCCAAATGCCACACGAAGGGAAGAACGTCGTGTGTTTAACACGAATGTGGAACGTTACCAATGCAAGACGCCCGGCAACAAGCGCAAAGACTCGAAGGAGAAAAGAAATTGACACAACTGTGGATAGCAGAATCACTTATAGAGATTGTCGCAACGAAAGAAAAACGAATGTGACAACAGGCAACTTGACAGATCTTTACAAGAGTACGGGGACGTATGTACCACCAAAGCGTCCACCCTCTGCCCGAGGCAGTGATACCTGTTAGCTCCACTGAAACTCAATTCGATAATGGCTTCGTGACAGGCGCTGTTTATCGTGGGAGAAATATTAAATTGCTGATCGATACAGGAGAGCAGGCCTCATCGATGTGGTGTTTTACAGACAAAAGGGACAAGATAAGATCCTCACTGTTTTAAAGTGTGAGAGCTTCACGGTGGAAAACTACTTAACTGTGGAGAAGATGACGTAGAATTGTACCTAGGTAAGGAAAAACACACAGCAACGATGCAACTGGTTTGAAATAATAAGACGCGCAACGATTGTGTACTCGTATTTGATTTCTTATCCGGTAACAGGGCAGAAATTTTTGTCGCAGAAAAAAGTGTCAGACTAGGTAGTAACAATTAGAATCTGGAAAATCACTCTTCATATCGTACTGAAAGGAACTGTACAACACGACCGACGCATCGGGTGTAATTCCTTCGACTCGAAGTACAAATTACTCAGCCTCAGTAAATTCCCTAGCGAGCAGTAAAAACAATCTACATTGAAGTAAAGTCACCGCAGATCAGAGAAGGAGATCTGTTGTTGACCGAACGGTCGGAGAATTATGAGTTCTTGCATATAATACATTGTTACATCGCCAGAAGTATAGGCGTGACCACAATGACGAGAATGGATGTATCAAGAGCCATGATAATAATAAGGAACATGGGCAATGCAGACGATGTATTACCACGAGGAACGAATGTTGCTGAAGTGTCGAGAGACAGTAAAACGACGTACCACTCATTCCGAACAAAACATCAGAAAAAAATGTTCAAATGTTTGTAGAACTTATGGGACTTAATTACGGGGTCATCAGTCCCTAAGCTTACAAGCTACTTATGAACTATCTTATACTAAAGACGGCACAAATATCCATGCCCGAGGGGGCATTCGAACCCCCGACCGTAGTGGCCGTGCAGACCGTGACTGAAGCGCCTCAGTCCCCTCGGCCACCGCGGCCGGCAAAAACATCAGATGTTGCAGTAATGAAAACAGATTTTTGTAATGATACTGAAACGTTGCAACTAGGAGCCGATGCTAATAGTGAGGTAAAGCAAAAAAATTAAACAAAGAGTGACTTTTGACGGATTATGTTCAAATGTTTGTAATTCTATGGGACCAAACTACATCCCTAGTTTTACAAACTAATTAAACTAAGTTAAACTAACCTAAGGACAACACACACACACATCCATGCCGAGGGAGGATTCGAACCTCCGACGCGGGAGGCCGTGCGATCCGTAACGTGGCGCTCCAGACCACTCGGCTCTCCCGCGCGGCGACAGATTTTGATCAGAAGATTTTAACACCTGTTTTGTTGTAGTATTCAGATCTTCTCCGAGAACGTTCAAATTTACCTGTTATTCATTTAGTTCAGCACTGTATGCATACTGAAAACGCAGCACCAGTCAAAGAGAATTCATAGAAGAAATGCTTAAGGGCGGTTAAGGAACAACTAGAAACTGGAATTATGAAGCCAAGAGATCCAGCAGCACCACCACCATAGTCTCCGTCGGTTATTATATTAAAGAAGAAATCTGTTTCTCGAGAACCACAGTTCTGTTCTTTCATCGATTACCGAGTTTTAAACGCCGTGACCACGCCAGACATTTACCCATTACCAGACTTGTTTGAAACACTGGACCACTTGCGCAGATGTCTAATATTACCGGAAGTGTGATATAACGAGTGTACATCAGCAGCTGATAGTGCATCCATATGATCAAGGAAAAACTTCATTTGTAACAGCAACAGGAGTGCAGAAATACCTCTGTACGCCCTTTGGACTACGTAATGAGCCAGCCACCTTGCAACCATTAATGGATTCCGTTTTACGTGGGCTCACCAAAACAGACGCTCTTGTATACCTCGATGATGTAATAATTTTCGGCGAAATATGAAACAATACACTGAGAAACTTCAAGAAGTTTTCGAGAGTATCAAAAGTGCCAACTTGTTTTTATCAATAGGTAAATTTCATTTTATGCAATAGCAGGACATGTTACAACCAGTAAAGGTGTCCACCCTGATCCAAAACGAACTGAAATTGTTAAAACATGTCTGAACCGCAAACCATGAAAGAACAACAATCATATCTGGGATTATGGAATTTTTATTGGCGTTACATAGCCCATTATGCAGATACAACACATCCAATGGCACAGCTATTGAAATACGAGCCACATATAATTGGTCGACAGAATGCAAAACGGCAATGGAAGAACTTTAAAGTGCTGTAACCATAGCTCCAGGTTTAGCCTAACCAGATTTCAGCAACCTTTCATTCATTCCACAGACGCTTAAAATTTTGCTGTTGATGCTATTTTGTGTAAAGAAATGGACGGCCATGAACATACAAAACCACTTGCTTCTCGACAGTTAAACCAAGCAGGATGTAATCGCCGGCCACGGTGGGCGAGGGGACTGAGGCACTTCAGTCACGGTCTGCACGGCCACTACGGTCGGGGGTTCGAATCCCCCCTCGGGCCTGGATATTTGTGCCGTCCTTAGTATTAGCTAGTTCATAAGTAGTTTGTAAGTTTAGGACTGATGACCCCGTAGTTAAGTCCCATAAGCTACACAAACATTTGAACATTTAGGATATAATCACACTACCATAGAAAAAGAACTTTGTGCACTGGTCCACTGGTCTTTGATATCAAACGTAACAGATGTTTCATAACAGTAATTACAGATCATGCCGCACTTAAATGTCTGTTGAGCTTACCCAAGTTCGAAATTAAAACAGTGGTCATTAGAACTGAGTGCATTCCAATTTAAGGTTATTCACCAAAGTGGAAAGCAACGCGTGGACGCTGATGCAATGAGCCGTAAGGTTCGTGTTTGTCTTACCGTAAGTCGCAACGAAGAATTAAAAACACCCTAAGAAGAAAATCCACAATTCAAAATGTGGACAACTGAACAGCGGTTCATTGAAATAGGATGTACAAAATCACTAGTGAAGAAAATCCTCTGGTTATTCCAGAAAGCATGAGAAAGCAAGGGACCAGCATGTTTCATTACTGTTTGGACACTGTGGGAAAAAGCAACGGCCGGCCGCGGTGGCCGAGGGGACTGAGGCGCGTCAGTCACGGTCTGCACGGCCACTACGGTCGGGGGTTCGAATCCCCCCCTCGGGCATGGATATTTGTGCCGCCCTTAGTGTTAGCTAGTTGGTAAGTAGTTTTTAAGTTTAGGGACTGATGACCCCGTAGTTAAGTCCCATAAGCTACACAAACATTTGAACATTTAGGATATAATCACACTATCATAGAAAAAGAACTTTGTGCACTGGTCCACTGGTCTTTGATATCGAACATAACAGATGTTTCATAACAGTAATTACAGATCATGCCGCACTTAAATGTCTGTTGAGCTTACCCAAGTTCGAAATTAAAACAGTGGTCATTAGAACTGAGTGCATTCCAATTTAAGGTTATTCACCAAAGTGGAAAGCAACGCGTGGACGCTGATGCAATGAGCCGTAAGGTTCGTGTTTGTCTTACCGTAAGTCGCAACGAAGAATTAAAAACACCCTAAGAAGAAAATCCACAATTCAAAATGTGGACAACTGAACAGCGGTTCATTGAAATAGGATGATTCTGTACAAAATCACTAGTGAAGAAAATCCTCTGGTTGTTCCAGAAAGCATGAGAAAGCAAATCATGAGGGACCAGCATGTTTCATTACTGTTTGGACACTGTGGGGAAAAAGCAACGGCCGGCCGCGGTGGCCGAGGGGACTGAAGCGCGTCAGTCACGGTCTGCACGGCCACTACGGTCGGGGGTTCGAATCTCCCCTCGGGCATGAATATTGGTGCCGTCCTTAGAGTTAGCTAGTTGGTAAGTAGTTTGTAGGTTTAGGGACTGATGACCCCGTAGTTAAGTCCCATAAGCTATACAAACATTTGATTTTTGATTGTCGTTCATGCCAATCGTATAAAGCCAGTCTTCGGTAAACTTCCTGTAGCAGTGCAGGACGACGACGAGGACCAATCGAGGGGCAGAGCAGCCCTTCCTAAATCTAGGAGCCGAGCACCGTAAAGTCGCAGTTCTAACTTCGAGACCGATATGTCATGGCCAAGCAATCGATTCAGCCCCAGACACACCTACAATCTCCGTACAGGAGTGTAGTGTGAGTGAGTGGAAAGTGTGTGTTGTGATCCAAAATGTGCATATGTGAATGTTTTGCACAAGCATAAAATTGCAGATACTACACAAACTGCGCAAGTGGAGCTAATATATTTCCACGAGTTCCTACCACAGACGTATTTGTATTGTATCCATCACTTATCACTCGTGTTTAAACCTAATTAATCATGTTCACTGTAATACAGGAGTACTGTTCGAACCGCGATTAGACATGATAGTTTCAACAAATAATGTAAGAATTGTAAAAGTAGTCCTACGTTAATTTGCCCAGAATCGGCAGTATTCTTAGATGGTATTCTTAGAGATTACAGCAATGAGAAAGAAACTTTTATTAAATACCCACCACGAGATGATTGCACTAAAAATTTAATGCATATTTATCACCGATTGCCGCGGCGGAGCGGCCGAGCGCATTGAGATGTTATGCTGCGATGCGCGAGGCCATCCCCGTCGGGGGTTCGATCCCCCCCTCGGGCATGGATGTTTGTCCTGTGTGTAGTATAACGTAGTTCATAAGTAGTTTGTAAGTTTAGGGACTGATGACCCGCAGCTTAAGTCCCATAAACTTTACAAACATTTGAACATTTGATTATCACCGATTACTTAAACGATATACTGGAGGTGTAGATTTAAATGATACTCTTTTATTTTCCCTCGAAGTCACATTTACTTCTAAAACCTTGCACACCTTATCTGCCTTTCATACTCAAACGGTAGTGGATTAATTCTAAATGTTACACACTGTGATTTACCATGTGATCTATTGGATATGCCTTCTGTATTACCAACCACTATTCATGCAGCTGGAAAATTTCCGTTAACTGGAATGTTACCTGTTTATTACAATGAATCATACCTACTAACATATGCAAATCATTTCCTGTCCTATTTTCCCAAAGATAACGATTGAATTATGAGTTTCCATTAAAGTGTAATGAATACTAATAACAAACTCAATTTAATTCAAGCAGCAAATGGAATTACGACTTTTGAATCTTTCAGTAATGCTGATCCATACTTTATCATCAGTACTGTATTCTTTGTGCTTTTTATTAAGCCAGATAGCGCGGAATTACTTTTGTTTATTTTTTTTTTCTCAAAAGCTATTAATTACCTTCATATGACTGCACAAGATCAGTATAATTTTTTTCCACAATCGCGCCATTAGTTTTGCAATACTGCCCTTCTTTCTGGAATGACGTGAAAATGAATGTTTTATAATTATAATCTAACGAATCATTATTATTAAAACAATAAGATGAAATATATTGATATAAATATCTCAAAAATTGAAGAATGTTCAAGAAATTTAAACTCAACTACGAGGAAGCCTTCAGTATCTTCTGTATGAAGCTCAACTTTGCAGCTGTATATAACCACTTTGCAATTGACAATACAAGCTAAAATTGATCTGCAATGGGACCAGGCGATTAAAAGAAATAAAATGACACTATACTCAAATTGTTACAGACAAGAATAAGAACGTAAGCTGCCGTCATCGTCCTTCTGAACGTCAGCGCTATCTGGGTTAATGAGGCTTTTGTCTACAGCATATGCAATGTAGGAAATTGTTATCTTTAAAACCCGCTCGGCAGTACCAATCTTGACTGTGTCTGCAAACAGAGTAAATGTTGAAATTGATTATAAGAGGTAATCCGTCTTATGCTGACTGCAATTAAGAGATTTATTTTACACCAGGCGTGTTTCGCTTTTTATTTTAAAAGCATCTTCTGTGGTCTGTAAATGATACAAAGGTTTGTACAGTTTGTTTTCGATAAATAGATTAAAAACAGTTTTTAAAAAACATTTTGCACGTTAGGCGTAAGTGTTTTTGACTTAATATGCGGTGTACTCACGGTGTTGATGTCTCTTCTTTACAAAAAATGTTCAAATGTTTGTTAAGCTTAAGGGACTTTACTACGGGGTCATCAGTCCCTAAACTTACAAACTACTTATGAACTACCTACAACTAAGGACGGCACAAATATCCATGCCCGAGGGGGGATTCGAACCCCCGACCGTAGTGGCCGTGCAGACCGTGACTGAAGCGCCTCAGTCCCCTCGGCCACCGCGGCCGGCTCTTCTTTACATGTTACTACTGTTTCTCCGTCTTGTTGGCTGGAGTTCGTTTGTTCCTGGCGTGTGTTTTTCGGCTGTGTACAGCACTTTTCGCGTGTTTTGGTTACAGATTACATATCACCTGTTATAAGTGTAATCCCTGTCTGTTTATTTATCATTTCACTACAGTGTGGCTATTTTTTTGTCTGTTCATTTGTGCCGGCCTCGGTGGCCGCGGGGACTGGGGCGCTTCAGTCACGGTCTGCACGGCCACTACGGTCGGGGGTTCGAATCCCCCCTCGGGCATGGATATTTGTGCCGTCCTTAGTCTTAGTTACTTGATAAGTAGTTTGTAAGTTTATGGACTGATGACCCCGTAGTTAAGTCCCATAGACTATACAAACATTTGAATTTGTTTTTCGTGTGCTCTGTGAGTGTTGCAAACGTTATATATTTATAATACATGAAAACGACTTAATCCAACATGAGCTGCTGCGGAATATGGTCACACAACCAAACATAGAGTAAATGTTGAATTATTTTCTGATTTCGACACTGGCGAAGTGAATTCGTGACGTCCAGGAGGTGGTTTCAAGCAACATCCGGTAGCTCCTTTTGGTGGGAGAGAGCGATGTAAGAGGTGTAGTTGCGTGCGACCTCTAGAAGCGGACAGGTGTCGCTTATCGCGGAATGCTGACGCGACGCAACCCGAGTACGCGCTTCCTCGCCTCGCTGCACGGCTGCGAACCACTGCCAGTCCGTCTCTGAGGAATGCGCCGTTAGCATTCGCGTGCGGAATAATTACATTTATCTACATCTACGTAAATACTCCCCTGATCATGTGTATGGCGGAGGGTTCATCAAACCGCTTTTATAATTTTTCTATACCGTTCCATTCGGGTTGCTGTCAAAAACTTTTTAATGTAAAATACAGCGACGTGATCTGTATATAAACGTGCTGTTAAACTCTATACACACTAGAGCCTAAGAAAACAAGACATAAATGGCGCTAAATGTGTGTGCGCGAGACATACACTTTGGCTGTATTGAACAACTTGTGGATATTCAAATAAAAATAAAAACATGCCTAGTGCACCGGCCGCGGTGGCCAAGGGGTCTGCGGCGCGCCAGTCACGGTCTGCACGGGCACTACGATCGAGGGTTCGAATCCCCCCTCGGGCATGGATATTTGTGCCGTCATTAGTAATAGCTAGTTCATAAGCAGTTTGTAAGTTTAGGGAATGATGGCCCCGTAGTTAAGTCCCATAAGCACTAAAAACATTTGAACATTTTGAACATGCCTAGTGCATGGTCATTAATAATCTACGATGCAAAAGTTACATTTACATAGACGTATGTTTAATACTAGATTGTACAATCAATATTCTAACTGAAGTAAAATTGCAAAATGTCCTACTATATAGAAACCGAAAACTATCCTGTTAAACCTAGTACTGGTAAGAAAAGAAAGGGGGTAAGGGGGGGAGAGGGGACAATTTAACCATTTAAATGTTTCTAGCATTTTTTCTTGAACAGAGAAGTACTCCCGCTTAGTATTACCAGTGTCATATAGAAAATTCTAGTTGCGTAATAAAAGTGTTGTTACAAATAACTACAGTTATCAAGGGGAGATGGTAAAACAGATTAGAATTCATTCTAAATGTTCAAATGTTTGTAATTCTAAGGGTCCCAAGACTTACAAACTACTTCAACTAACTTATACTAAGGACAAAACACACACACACATGCCCGAGGTAGGACTCGAACCTCCGACGCGAGTGCCTGCGAGATCCTTAACATGACGCTCCAGACCGCATGACCATTCCCACGCAGCTAAAATTTGTTAAAATATTGTTTCTTTATGCGACTTAGTAATAAAGAGATTCACCAATAGAAATTGCAACTATATATTTCTCACATAAACAGCCCTAATATTCAGCGGAATCATGTTTTGTTCTCCTCTTTTCCTTACTAGCATTATACCACAGTGTTATTTTTTTGTACGCCAGAAGGCTATTTTTCAATTTTATATGTTAGGTTGATAATAAAATCTAGTTTCGTAAACACTTCTATGTCGATGTGATTTTGAATCTTGTACCATTAATGGCCGTACATTAAGTATGTTTTAAATTTAAACTGCATTACCTGTTCAATATAACAGAGGCGCATTAGTCACGCGCACGCATTTACCACCCTCTATATATAGTTTTATTAAGCCCTAGTGTGTATAAATTGTAGCAGCTTACGTTTGACATTTCTATACACATGACGGCACTATATTATACTGTAAAACGTTTTTGTCAGCTGCCTCACAGCACGGCTTGTGAAATTATATTTTACCATTCATGACAGTAACCAATAAATTAAATTTGATGTACATTTCGTCCCAGTTGATCATCTTGGATGTGGAACATCTCAAAAACAAAATTACACTATAAATACTTCCAAAATAAGAATGAATACTGTGGTGTACGTCCAACAAATCCCAAATGAAATTGCCCTTGTGGCTATGGAATCTGTCAGAAAAACATCTTAAGCAATATTTACATTTAAAATGGCATAAAGACTTGTTGCGCAACAGTGGTCTAACCCTCTCCAATACGAAAAATGTGATATTGGTGCCATGTATTGTCTAGTGAGGTGAAGTTCCTTTGCCGCGGCGGATTAGCCATGCGCACTGGGGCGCCGTGATGCGGTGCGCAGGGCCGTTCGCCGTCGGGGGTTCGAGTCCCCCCTCGGACATAGGTGTTTGTGTTGTTCTTTGGTTAGTTTACCTTAGTTTAAGTAGTTTGTAAGCTACGGAGTAATAACCAAGCAGATGAGTCAGATATAGTTACAAACTTTTTTTTCAACTACCTTTCTATCATGTGGCATTGACCAATATCACCTCGTACATATTATTTAGAAGGCACTAATTTATTCCCTCGATAAAACTTCCGTTTTGTTTGAGCGCAACATTGGTTCAACCTGAAACAGCCAATAAGAGGTCCAGTATCTGGATCACGTGTAATAACATCAGGTATGGCTGACGTTCAGGGCGAGAGTGTTGTCTCAAGCAATGAAAATAACGAAGAAATAGTGGAAATCCGCGGAAGGAAAAGGGCACGGTGTATAAATTCCTGGGATAGGAATATAAAGAAGAGGAAACGAAATGCAGGAGAAGAATATATAGTGAGAAACAAGGCCCAGCATGTGGTTGGCAACGTAGTGTTACGCTTCTTTCAGTGAAAAATGTTCAAAATGTTTTGGAATATGTGTGACTTTAGTTTACAAAATGCATATATTAAAGGGTGTGTGAAAGCAAACCTAGTGAAGAAAAGATATGATGCAAGTGGAAATGAGAGCAGGAGACAACACACCCGCGAGTATTATATTTCAATAGATGGTAGTGATGAAAGAGTTTGCTAACAGGCATTCATATATTTGCTTGGAATTAGTAATGGTAGACTTTCGAGGGCTGTTTCTAAGAAGCAGCCTGGGGGAACACCAAAACAAGATGGTCGTGGAAGACATGGAAATAACCCAATAAAACTAGTGATCATCAGTCCAATTTAGTTGTAAATCTTATTAAAAGTTTTCCGTTGTGTGGTATCATTATTCTAGAGTTTCTGCTCCAAACATAAAATATTTACCTGAAGGTCTTAAGGCAGCTATGATGTATAAACTTTATGTTACTTGCATGAAACAGAAACACAATCCTGAAACTATTGTTAGTGAGTGTATTTACAGGGATATTTTAAATACAAAATTCAATCTCTCTTTTTCATCACCATCTACTGACACATGCAAGGTGTGTGATTTACTGCGCATAAAACTTTCACATGCGGAGGAAGATATTGAAAAAGCAAACTTCCTAAAAGATTTACATTTGCACATTTGCATCAATTAAAAGCGCAACAGGTATATAATAATCTAAAGACTGATATAGCGTATTCTAAAGACCACAGTTCTGTGAAAGCGATGGCATTCGATTTATAACAAGCTCTGCCTACTCCCCATCTACACACTAGTGAAGTTTTCTACAAGAGACAGTTGTGGACTTATAACTGTTGTGTGCATGATTGTACTTCAGATGATATGCATATGTGTGTATGGCCAAAATATATTTCAAGACGGGGTGCTGATGAAATAATATCATGTTGATAAATTAATGGTTTATTCTGATAATTGTTTTGCTGAAAATAAGAATATATCCGTAGTACGTTTTTGGTTGCAAATTATTCACAAACAATATGTTAAGGAAATAGTTCACAAGTATGTAGTATCAGGTCATAGCTACCTATACTGTGGACTCAGAAAAAAAGATGGGAAAAATATGCGTATCTACCTGCTGGGTGAATAGATATTATAAAAATACTGTGACAGGAGAAAATTTAATGTTACTGAAATGCAACAGGTTAATTTTATAAGTTCAAAGTGTTTAACTGATGAAATAACTAATTGTAAACTTAATGAACCGCGGCGGACTGGCCGAGCGCATTGAGGCGCTATGCTGCGATGCGCGAGGCCGGTCCCCGTCGGGGTTTGAATCCCCCCTCGAGCATGTTTGTGCCGTCTTTAGTAAAAGGTAATTTATAAGTAGTTTGTAAGTTTAGGGACTGAGGACCCCGCAGTTAAGTCCCATATGCTGTACAAACATTTTCGTCAACTTACTGCAATTCAATGCTGAAAGTCTGATGAGCAACCATAGAAATATTACCTGGTATTGTTATTCAGAAGACAAAGAATAAACACGCCCTTGAACTACAACGTGTTACTCTAATACCAAAATATTGCAATCCAAGGCAAAGAAACTTTAAGATATTAATGACGTTTTGAAACATGTTCCACCCAATCACCGTTCATTTTACAATAGTCTGGTATTTCAAAATAGAACCGAAGAAGATGAAAATATACAACATATTGTGGAGGATGATAGTGCAGACTTTTTGATATTCCTGATTATGTATAGTGGGCCTATTGTGTAATCGTTCAAAAGACATACTGAAAAAGTACACCGAACGGAAAGCTGTTGCTTGTAATAAGTTTATAATCTTAATATTTTTCTGACTGAACCACTTTGTGTAATGTGTAGTTACTTCAAACTCATATTAAAACTTGTAACAGAACTATGAGGATGAACATATGATTCTTTAAATTACATTATTCAAATAACATTTTTCTTGTTTTCATGTAAAAAATAAAATGTCTGTGCAACAGTGGTCTAACCAAGAAAAGGTGTTTCAGGTGCCTTATAAAAACTGCACTGTTTCTAAAACTACTTCACAAAAGACTTTATAACATTGTGCCTAAGTTAAACAAACGTCACGAAATACACCACTACTAAAACAAGTAGGATTTTCAAATTCCAAGAACAACTACAGTTGTACAACTTTGACCTGCTGTTTTTCTGTTTCTTAAAAGAGTGGCTTAGACCACTGTTGCTCTGACCTCCTCAAGATTACTTATGTACATATGATAATTCTTAGGCTATTGCAGCCACGTATCATCACCCAAAACTAAAATAAAAAGACATTTTACGACACTTGCTTGCAAGGACTGCCTTACAGCACGGGATTAATACCGAAGAAAGATTGTATACAATATTCACATGATGTAATATTATTCTTAACATACACGCAACAATCGGTTATATTATGAAATTCATCAATGAAGTATAAGGAGCTGGCCACCAAAATCTCATTTAGACTCCTCTCAAATAGAACTTCGTTATGAGTTATGAGTTAAACTTTTTATGCCTGCTGGCATGTTAATTAAAATGTGTACTGTTGAGTAGTGGACATCTTTCTGGACCAAAATAAGTAACTTTAAAACTGACCTACAATTAATCTAATTCGAACAATATGTAATATAGCTGTTGAGTATGTTTTTATCTTTTAATTTTGTATTACACGTGCTGCTGTGTATGTAGAAGAGATAAAAATCTCTAACCACTAATACAACTTTTAAGTTTCTTCAGAATAATACAGCATTACTGATGTCAAATACTAGGCCATGGGTACTTAATTAACCTATTAACCTCAATATGAAAATGGTTAGCTGATTAGTTTCAACATTTTCAAAGTTAATGATGAAAAGTTGCTGAATTTGCCGAACTGCAGTCATATTTAAAATTGTCAGCTTAGACACAAAATGTACACATCAAAGAGAAGTTACTTTCATGAACTATCAACACGTGTTACAACTGAATAAAGGTATCATAAACTTTGGAAAGGTCATAAAATTGATCTGGAATGAATAAGTTAGAATCTTCACAAGATTTCAGGAGATAACGGAGTTCATGAACGTTGTTTAGTGATTTCCAATTATTAATCAAGAAAGAAGGAAAGAATAACGAAAAATATCATGCATGCAACTACTGTCTCGATAGAATGTACTATGAAACTGCCATTGCTAAGAACAGTGTGTGAAATATTGAAGTTCTAATTCTAGTCGTTAGTCTTTGCTTACATTGTACAAATCAGTTTACGAACGCTGTTGTTGCTTACCGCTACAGGCGGCCGTGAGTGGCTACAGTAGTGGTTAATAAAAATCTCGAAGTCTTTGTCCTGTAGCAAGGGCTGTGTGTTCTACAAAGCACTCCCAGCAAAAAATGAATTTTTAATCCTCCTCCTTGTGAGCATTGAGCATGATTTTGATCGTTAATTTAGGTTCTGAGTGCCAACCAATCAGATACGTTTCAAGGATTCCATTACGTTTTACACAGTTTCTCACTCTACATGTTACAAAATTAACACTAACAAAGATTTTAAAAATTTGTATCATACGACAAACTGTCTAAAATGAGTACACTGGTTACTATGACTATATTGTTAGCATTGTTACTGAGAGATTGCTTTAGACTTGTACACAGTGGTATTTTTCGTTACAGGGAGAAGACGTGACAGTGAAGTGTATGTCGACGAGCAGCTACCAGCGACACGAGAAGTATGGCTACAACTGGACAAAGAATAAGGCTCTGTTCCCCATGATGAGGAATAAAATTATCTGGGAAGACCTCTATCCATCCGGAAGCATCCTCAAGATCTTTAAAGCGCAAGTACACATAACAGCTAGTATTTTCTTACTTATAATCACATTAATATTATATTACTGTAGAGAACAATCAATTTGATTTAGTGTATCTCTTTGTTAAATAGGACTGACATATAGGGTGAATAATGAGTATGAGAACAGAATAATCGAAGTGGCGTTTGAAATCTGGCGTTATGATCATATTTAGAAAAGTTGTCGTACCTATCAATTATGAAACATTCATTCGCTTTTCTTTCCTGAATGTCCATCGCTATTGACTTGGTAATCAATGTTATGTTAAAACGTTCCATAATTAACAGAAAATCAGTTCTACATAAATACTTACTTTCGTGTTAAGTATGTAGCACAAGAAAACATGGTAGTGAATATTAAAAAACAAAAGAAACAAAAATATATTCCCAGGCCGCTTTCCTTCAAAACAGTGGCTCTTTGCGTATAACACAGCTGAAATTCCTTGCAGTCACTAACTGCACAAATGTTTAAATATTTCCTCATTCCGACAGAAATATCTGTTTTTTAAATGTTTTTGATATGTCGCATTTTGCAGCTCTTAAATATTGAAGAAAAGACATTTTTAAATATGCACCAAATCTGTGATACCTCAGCTTTATTGTTGCAAAAAATTATTATTTGTTACTTCTCATGACTTAACAAAACTGGTACTGTAACCAGTAAGTTCAGCTCTGCCTTCAACTGTTCCAAGACAATGGAAGTGGTGTTTTCACCCTAATTAAAGCAGCAAAGAATGAGTTCATAATTATATTGATATGTTTCTATGAGTGACAAATTTATTACAACATACCTTTTATTTATATCCCTTGCCTTAGTATCTAAGTACTTAATTTTATATGATGCAGTGAGTAAGCCTAACAGTGAAATACTTTCTGGAGTGTGGACAATAGAACACTAGTCCAAAAAGTACATCGCACAACAAAATTAACTTTTTCGACACTCCCTAATGGTCTCTGATTGTGACGTAGCAGGCTTAAATTTGACTCAAAGGTGCCTATTACCTTGTTCTGTTTTTGTGCAAAAGCGTGGCGCTCAGAGAAAACAGTGACGCCTCAGACTCTCGCGAAATAATGAACAGAATTTAATGCGTGGCCTATTGGCATAAATTTGACTGTAATTCTGCCCAACGGGACAGTGGGCTTGTCACATGATAGCAAGGTCAACACCACCTTTTATGCACATTTCACCCCTTCTTCTGTCGTCTCAGCGATGAAGGTCGGAACCGCTACGCGTAGCGTTAAAACCACGCATTTTCCTTAAAGGTGGGCGCGGAAAACACTTACGACACATCGCCACTCAGAATCGATAGAAATGGTCTCAGGGTAGAACATAAGGTATGTCAATGAATCCACCGCTTCCTCTCAGGCTTCGTTTCCCACACATTTTGCAGTCGAAAACGACAGTTTGTAGAGGAATGAGCAACAGGTAGTTCTTGCGAATCTTTGATACTGCAAACACTCATTGAGTCAACCCTTCTCTAAGGAAATCGTGGAGCTGTGATCCTTTTGAATGTGATCCGATTTCTGAGGGATGTACCACAACTGCTGCTGTTTTTGTTAAACAGGATAGAGCCACTAGGAACCGTTCAAAGTCAGTCTACAAAATTTAAATTTTGTCTAAAGTAGGTAAGGGCACTTTTACTTTTTCCATTATTACTCCATTATGTTAGGTGATAAAGGAAGGGGGAGAGGGGATTAAGTGTTGAGCTTTTTACAAACATACCTTTAAGTTATAAATTATATGTGGTGTCTGTTCTTTCATACAAGTCCGAAAGAACAGGTTTCATTTTGATCCTGCAATTATCATCAAAGGAGACACAAAGAATTTACGACACGTGGCCAATGAAATAATTCAGTGGAGACAGTTGAAAATTTCTTCCCCAGGCAGGATTCGAACCCAGGTCCTCCAGCTTACCCGGCAATTGCGGTTGACCACTACCCCTCTGGAGACTTAGCAATCGTCGAAGTCGCACGAGCTACCCCTGCACGCCTCCACAAGACGCAAATTATCAACTTATCACACACCACATACGTAACTTATGACGGCCGATGATCCTTTCTTCAGTGTGGATGCACACCAGGCTGTAAATTTTAAGGAAATCGGATACAGGAGCACTACGTCAGTAATGTTAAGATAGGTAAATAATTTACGTCTGGCGGGTGTCGTTAGGGATGGGGCTGTAAGGCGTGGCGAATCGAGCCGACACCGCCTAGAAGACAAGACTTACAACTGGCAGTGCGTACATGACACCGAGAGGCCGCGCCCGCCAGCTGACTGGCTGACCGCTGGGGCACGCCCATCGCCTCGTAGCGACCGGCCACTCAGCTCGCGTTCGCGGCCTTTCGGTGTGACGTAGGCACGACGGTTGCGAGGGCAACGAGAAAGACAGGCCGCGGCGCGCACGCCACGTCTCGTGATCAAGTGAGGCCTGAGCCGGCGCGATCGTTAGCGGATTGTCTGGCCGCTATGAGACAGTGGGCTGTGCTCCAGCGCCCGGCCAGTCAGCTAGCGATCGCTCCGGTTCAGGCCTCACTTGATCACGTGACGTGACGTGCGCGCCACGGCCTGTCTTTCTCGATGGCCTCGGGCCAGTTGTGAGGCCTTGTCTTCTATACTCCGTTCACCGAAACGAGCGACGGACTGTAAACACACCAAGGCGCGTGGCCAGGGCTTGACAAAAAGGGGCGCTTGCTCAGTGTCGCGTCATCCATTTAGTTTTAAAGCCATTGGGTGTATTGTTGTGTGGAGGTGAGATTAGATGGTGACTGCAAAATATATCTTCTAGGATCAGTTCCTGAATAGTGGCGAAAATATTAGTGTTTGTAATCACATTCAGCATTCATAGTCTCTGTGTGTCTTTTTCTCTCTCATTGGTATCATGTAAGAGTAAACTCATTATGTCATCCTCCATTTTGAGTCCACCTAAGAAGCGGTCAAAGAAGATATCATTAAGATTTTCAGAGAAGCTGTAGTTCTTAGTCCTCATAATATTCTTCTCGGGTTTCCTGCCGGATCAAAACGTCATCTTGACACAATATTTCGGTGGTCCACCTGGCCGCCATCCTCAGGTGACAGTGCTGGTACACCGACTCGCCGATACTGAGTACAAGCCGCGAGCGGCGGACCCTATATACGCCGCGGAAGGCCGAGGGAGCGTGCGCAAAAATTGACAGTTCTGCCCTCTACGTTTCAGTGCCGCCAGTGGTAGAAGCCGGCGTAAATGATGCGAGGGTGAAGGTCGGGGTGAGAGTTTAAATTAGAGAAAGTTTAATTTTTTAAACTCACAACCACCAGCTGCGAACCAATTTCCTAAACATGCAAAAACACTGGAATTGTGATTGCGACTGACTCGTTTTCTAGGGGATGATATCACACGTTCGCAGCTTTCCTTCGCTGCATATGATTAACAAAACAAATTCATAATAAAATCAAGTTCATGAGAGAAAAGGGTGTACTAACTACTATTTTTGAAAACACGTGAAAGTTCACTTTATGTTGTTTATTTCACAATATTTGAACCCTGTGGCTGTCGCGTCTGTACGTCGGTAAATTTACCAAATGAAGTTATAGCTCGTAAGCCCCCAGACAAAATGAATATTTGTCGCGAACTGTTTTCACACCACGTGGCTGTCTCAAACGCCGTTTATGTTCATGCCTATGCGACGACACGTGTTACATTAACAAATCACAGTCACTTTAATTCAATGCGATGCGCACCTTGTTCCACCGGCTAAATATTCACAAACACACAGTAGCACTCGATTTAACTTGGTACAGTCTACGACGAGCAACCACACGTGGTGATTGCCACAGACAAATCTAAAGTCACCACCTCGAGATCCACATGCCGACTGATGCAGAGCGACGCCGCTCGGCCAGCCACACCACGTGCTCTGTAGTCCTCGTCACTTCCTGCCCTCGCGCGCGCGCGCGCGCGCGAGCCAAAACTCAACTGCCGGGTTTTTTTTCCCTACGTCATCAACTTCCCCATGTGATCTGTTGTAACCGATTTGCCAACGTACAGCGCTCAGCCAATACATTTCTAAAACTTTCCTTAAAATCAAAATAATTACACTACACATTAAATAAATGTTTTCTTACGTTTTTATATTAGTATAAACATCCTTTGTACTGTTTATCATAATCGTGCAATTTCTTATACCACAGATAAGTGATTTAACTGAATACTTCAAGATAAAATACAAAAGATTAATTGAAAATAAAATGAGAAATAGTTAATATATTATTTTTATAAACAAACATTGCCATGCTAGTTGTGTAACTGTCTTGTCTTCGTTGGTAATTTATTACTTTTCATTGTCAATTAAACATATTATGTTAGATGTGACTATAGCAGCTAATGTATTGTTTATTTATCAACAGGCTATTTTGTAATGAGGGCCTTAAAGGTTCCTAACTGCATCGTATTACTTCAAATGCCAGTAGTATTACAATATTTGTGCATTGCACTGTGCCTGACACTCGCCATTGTCCCTCTCTCCCCTCACCGGAAACGAACTGGAAAATCCTAAGTTGGAACAAGCCACCAACGTCGGCCTGCTCGCAGGCCTCCCGTCAGCTACAAGCACACAGCAAATCTCAACGTGGAGAATTTCTACCTATGGCCTAACTATAAATGTTGTCACCCAACTGTGTACATACATTGCTACCATAATTAATAAGATTAAAACTGTGTAACATTTAGTGCATTGGCATGGTCAATGTTTGCAGTGAACTTCATACTGTTTAATTATCAAAAGCTATTCATTACCAGTATTTCTATTGGGTGGTAATCTCACAATACCCCCACTTTATTTGCACTTGGAGGTATCTTCGCAACTGTCGTCTGTTTCATGGGAATGGGTGGATGTTTCTTCTTGGGCTATGTCCGACTGGGCCCACAGGAATGCTGCCACTAGGCAATCTTCCAAGGTTGACCGGCTTTGTTCCAAAGCTACGATATTGGATGACGAAACCCACCGACGGAATGTGATTAACCTCACAAATAAGGAATTGGATGACGCCACGCTATCGGTGTTGGAAAAGGGCCTTAATTTTGCTCCCACCCCGAGGAATGTTCCCATAACGGAAATCATTTGTGCGGTTGAGCAAGCGGTATCAAAGTTTCCTGAAGACCAGGCAGAAGTAATAAGACATGAGGTCTCACATACGTTGCGTCGGGCGCCGACTCCACGGAGTAACATCTCCTCACATGAAAGAGCTGCCATCCGGTCCTTAAGAGAAGATCAGGATTTAATAATTTTACCAGCAGACAAAGGTAATTCCACGGTGGTTTGTCACGTGATGATTACCTGCGGAAAATGGATCTTTTACTTGAGGACACAGCATACTGTAGGTAGCAGAATGACCCAACCGAGCGGATGAAAAGAAAGACGCTTTCACTGTTGAAGAAGAGTTCCTTTCCCGAGGACGAGCTCAAAAAACGTAGTCCTGGTGCCACCGTTCCACGTAGATTGTACGGTCTGCCTAAGGTACACAAGACTTTAATCCCTCTGAGACCGATTGTGAGTAATTTGGGCGCTCCCACTTACAACCTGGCCAAGTATCTGACGTCGATTCTCAGCCCTCACGTTGGTAAATGTAAACATCATATCTCCAATTCCACTGTTTTTATTCAGCGGCTGAAGTCTTTGCGTCTGAGTCCCTCTGATTTGCTGGTTAGCTTCGATGTGGTGTCGCTGTTTACCCGGGTTCCTCTGGAAGAATCCTTGCAATTAATTAGTGAAATTCTGGACGAGGAGACAACGGAGCTTTGCCGCCATGTGCTGACGTCGACGTACGTTTTATTCAACGATCAATATTTTGAACAATCAGACGGAGTGGTTATGGGGAGCCCATTATCCCCCATAGTCGCCAATTTATTTATGGGTGATTTTGAGGACACGGCGCTGAAAACATCGTTTTTAAAACCTACATGTTTCTGGAGGTACGTTAACGATACTTTCATGGTATGGCCACATGGGAGAGATGCTCTGAACCGTTTTCTGGACCATTTTAATTGCCTCCATCCTAGCATTAAGTTCACTATGGAGGTCGAGATAGATGGAAAGCTTCCATTTTTAGATGTCATGGTGTACAGAAAGGGTGACGGAACATTGGGACATAGTGTTTACAGAAAGCCCACTCACACGGACCGCTACTTGCGTGCAACAAGTTGTCATCCACCTTACCATCGCACTGGTGTCCTGCGTACGCTGACAAAAAGAGCTTTTGCCATTTCAGACGCTGAAAGTCTAAGTAAAGAGATGGACCATCTGAGAACGGTTTTCAAGAAGAATGGTTACACGCATCAACAGATCTGCCGTGCTTTCCAGTTTGCACCGTCGCGGGAACCGCAAGAAGAAACTTGCAAGTCGCTGGCTTTCGTACCGTTTGCTGGAAGCATTTCATCTAAAATAGGAAGGATTTTGAAAAGATATGACATCCAATGCATTTTTCGTCCACCTGCCAAGGTTAGAGCGCTCCTGGGCTCAGTAAAAGATGACTTAGAATTGAGGAAACCCGGCGTATACAAAATTCCTTGTCACTGTGGAAAAGTTGACATCGGCCAGACAATCCGTACAATTCAAGATCGATGTACTGAACACCATCGACACACTAGGTTGCTTCAACCAGAGAAATCTGCAGTAGCTGAGCACTGTCGTACTGAGGGACATAAAATGAAATATGATGAAACAGAAATGGTTGCTTCTGCGTCTCGCTATTGGGACTGCATTTTAAAAGAATCGATCGCTATTCGTCTTTCTGACAATATTATAAACTGAGATAAGGGTTTTCCTTTGAGTAAAATGAGGAACCCTTTATTGTTTGACATCAAAAAACAACGGTCTCTGTTGAATAGCGATCTATCGTTTACGCCGACTTCTACCACTGGCGGCGCTGAAAGGTAGAGGTCAGAACTGTCAATTTTTGCGCATGCGCCCTCGGCCTTCCGCGGCGTATACAGGGGCCGCCGCTCGCGGCTTGTACTCAGTCTCGGCGAGTCGGTGTACCAGCACTGTCACCTGAGGATGGCGGCCAGGTGGACCGCCGAAATATAGTGTCAAGATGACGGTTTGATCCGGCAGGAAACCCGAGAAGAATATTATGAAGCATTAAGCCGGGAAAGCCTACGTAGTCACAATTAGTTCTTAGTGTGTATAAAAAAGAACTATGGTGTCGAGAACAGATACTGACCTGTACTGTTGTGAAAAGCAGCTGCATCTAGCGCCATTGGTCGTTTCTCAGTGTATCGGGTGGCAAATCAGTAGGCTAAAAAGTCACACACTACTTGAAGTCTGCCAATAAATAAATAATCACCACAGAAATTCTAGAAAGTGACGATGACTTTGAAAGAAATGTGATGCGCAGAAAAATAATATGAATGTTTCTTTCGTAACGAATGGCCAACAATTGACGAAGTACTTCTTGTCGTAAACGAATCTGGAGTGGTGGGTAATTTACAAAAGCCTAAATTTTATAGATTACTTTTAAAAAATGGCACTGACATGTTTTACGGCCCGCTTTAGATTTGTAGTTTTATACGTTTTTGCAAACATTTTGGACCAACATAATAATCTAAATAATAAAAAAATAATTAATACGAGTGTCTGAAACCATTTTAGAAAAAAAAATAGGTATTGGTGGGTTCCGAACCACTGGCATTAAGCATGACATTCCAACACGTTGCTCATTACGCTACGGCTAACAGTTGGCTGTTGGGTTCTTTAATCTCATATTATTGATGGCTGTTATTAACTGATGCTAATATGGCATTTGTAGACACTAGATTATCATTTATCGTACGAATAACGTGTTTTTGTTAATTCTTCAGTGCGCCATTGCTTTGAAATGACAACGTGTAAGTTACAATAAGAAAATTATCAAATACGCAACGCAAGATAGTGTATGCCACAGAGAGTTTTGGGCGAGGAATGTCACGTGACATCTGCGAACGGCTAGTTTTCGTTAATTCAATGGAGGGTGTCAATACTCCGTTATTTTTGCAAATATCTCTCAAACGATACGAGATATGAAAAAAACTTATGGGAACAAAGTTGTAGAGAATTTTCTCCTCTACATATTCGTTTATTCAATTTTCGCGTCAGATGAACGGTTTATTTGAAATTAAAATTACATTACAAACGGCTTCTTTTGTATTGCTAACGTATTTCTTGTCGGAAATATTTGAAAAAGCGAGGTTGTGGTCTCTGGTCTCTAAAATTTGGTGCCGATCGGCTGAACGGTTCGACCTAAAAAGTGAGAACACGTTACAGCCAGACAGACATCGTCAAATCGCCGTTATTTTTGCAAATATCTCTGGAACGATGCAAGATATGAAAAAAACATAATAGAGCGAAGTTGTAGATAATTTTCCCCTCTACCAATTAGGTTGTTCAATTTTCGTGTCAGATGAACGGTTCGTTTGCAATTACAATTATATTACAAACGGCTTATTTTGGTATTACTACCGTATTTTTTGTCCGCAAAAATTGAAAAAGGGAGGTTCTGGTCTCTGGCGGCCTACAAGTATGTCTGTAAAATTTGGTGCTAATCGGGTGAACGGTTCGTCCTAAAAAGTGGAACACGTTATGGACGGACAAATATCCAAAAATCACCGTTATTTTTGCAGATAACTCTGAAACGATACGAGATATGAAAAAAAAAACCATAAGGGAGCAAGGTTGTAGAGAATTTCTCCTCTACAATATCGGTAATTCAATTTTCGTGTCAGATGAATGGTTAAGCCGTTATTTTCATTTAAATTTAGAGCTGTCAAAAAACGATCGCAAAGGCCCACTTTTAGTGTTACTACCGTAACCTAAAGTGGGCCAAAATAAGTTTTAAATATGTTCGGCTTCTAATATCACTGCTATGTAACGAAACACACAGCGACCTTGCGTCTGAAACAGATGAGGCCACACAGAGCTACCGCCCCCTTTTTCTCAGCCCTGATCACGTGCCTCTGTATGTTTACAGTTCGTCTCTCGTTTCGGTGAACGGAGTATAAGCGGTGTTGCTCGAGCGCACCGAGAATTTTTAGAGCTGCCGCTGCTCGAGCGGTTATCGAGAAGAGCGAGAGAAGCGGCACTGCGCCAGTTGACTGGGCAACCGCCACTCGATGCGTTTATTTGAACTGTCTGCTGACGCTACGGGCAACGCGCGCAACTCGCTGTGTTTGTATTGAAATATGGAACGGATACACGGATACGAAAGTCGTGCAGCTTGCAGTACTTTTAGACTGTTGCAACAGGCATTTTAAAAAGCTTCGCAATGTAGCATAAAATACAACAGGCATGATAAGACATTTAAGATCACACAATCTATCTAGCAATCAAACACAGACGTCCACGGATACAGAAGCACATTCTTCTATTAATGCAAGGCCGACAAAATACCCAAATATGTATACAGGGTGAGTCACCTAACATTACCGCTGCATATATTTCGTATACCACATCAAATACTGACGAAGCGATTCCGCCGCGGTGGAGTAGCCGAGTGGTACCGATTTTATACTGCACTCTATACCAAAAATAGTAACGAGGACCAGGTCATCAATGACTTTTTATCTGGATCTGAACTTCAGGACACCATCACCGACGAGGATAATGAACATATTAACGCAGAAATAAGCGAAGAAGAAGTTTGGGATATAATAAAGACTTCCCCTTCAAAAAAGTCACCAGGACCCGATGGTCTGCCTCTTGAGTTTTATAAAGAGTTTTGGCACGTTATAGGCAGCACTTTCACAGACATTATTAACGAAACCTTAAAGGGAGAGGCCGTACCAGCAGATTTAAAACAGTGTTTTACCGTGTTACTTCCCAAAGGCAAGAACACGGAAACAAAAGATATTAAGAAAATGAGGCCTATTACTCTAATGAATTCAGACTATAAAATAATAGCTAGAGTTTTGAAAGAGCGACTGCGGCCAGTCCTAGACAAAATAATCGGATCCCACCAGACGTGTCTCCCTGGGCGCATTATTTTGAAGACAGTTAGCGAGTACAGGGACATTGTCGGCATATTTTCAAACTCTTCGGCATATGGCGGTCTTGCATTTGTAGATTTTGCAAAGGCTTTCGATAAAGTTAATCACGACTACCTTTTTAAAACCCTGACGTATTTGGGTGTTAGTGAGAATAATGTGAGGATTTTCTACAACATTTTAAAAGGTATAAAGACGAAAGTAGCTATTAATGGTCACTACACTAAGGACATTCCCATTGACAATGGAGTACCCCAGGGGAGCCCCTTATCAATGATGCTGTTTGTTGTGGCAATCGAACCACTTTTAAGGAGACTGCATAAAGAATTAGAGGGTATCTTAATATCAGGAATGAAAACAGTTATTAATGCCTACGCCGATGATGTAGGTGTCATAATAAGAAGCACTGATGATATTAAGAAACTTACGGCTAACTTAAAACTATACTGTAGTGCGACAGGCGCTGAAATTAATGAAACAAAGAGTGCTTTTTTAAATCTGAGTGGCCTCACAAATGTACAGGTCTCTTGGGCACAACGTGTGGAGAATCATACAGCTTTGGGTGTAACCCTATACAGCTGCCCCCTTCAAATGATTGCCGCTAACTGGAAAACAGTATTAGCTAAGATTCGAGGCACCCTTCAATTACACGACATGAGAGATCTAAATCTGAAGCAGAAAGTCAAGATCATCAACTGCGTGGTCCTCTCAAAAGCGACATACATAGGGCAGTTTTTGCCTCTTCCAAAACAAATAGCAAAGGCAATCATGACAACGGTATGTCGATATATCTGGCAAGGACAGATTTTTAGAGTATCTTTAGATACAATAACTCTGAAAACAGAAAAGGGTGGACTCGCGCTTACTGACATTCAGAGGAAAACAACAGCATTATTCATAAAAAGGTCCCTGCAACTTATTGACGATCACCCACTCAGCATAACAGCGCAATTATTCAAATTATTTGAACCTGAAAGCTTGCAGCCGCCAGTCGACATCACCAAAATAAATTATAAAATGAAGTACATTAGACTTTATTATCTCGAATTAAGCTACATGAGGAGTATTGTCTTGGACAGAAAGAAGAGGACCTACCACTATATTATCGAGAGATTAAAATATAAGGAAAACAAAAACAGAATGGAGATTAAGTTTCCAAACAGAAACTGGAAAGTCATTTGGAAAAACATCAGTAATAATTTGCTTCCATTAGAAGTACAGGTAGCGTGGTATAGAGTTATCAACAATATCGTTAGTACCAATGAGAGATTATATGCACTCGGACTTTGCGATACAAACAGATGCCCTAAATGCGACGCTATTGATACCTTGGACCATAGATTCACTTGTTCAGAATACAGTGCAGTATGGCAGGAACTTAGGAAACAAATATCGTTCCTTAAGAGAAGCGACGGGAGAGAAATATCTTTAAATCTTATCTTCTTCCCAGACGAGATGTATTTTCCTGCCCAAAAAAATAATGCCATTTTGTGGCTACTGGGGCATTTTATTCATTACGTTATTAACAACAAAGGGACTGGCACTGTCCAGGAATTTAAAGAATTTGAACTACAAGGATATTACAAAATATTCCGGAAAAGAAATTTGAAAAAGAATTATGGAAATATGTTGAAGATTCTCTTCGAGAAAGAGGGTGTAGGATGATTACTACAGATAATTAACAATGCAAATAGAGGCATGCCAAAGTAGGGGATCGCTGCTGGGGGTGAAGTACGGTGGGGACTTCGTGGGCCCCGTGGCCGCTACGGTAGCCGTGAAGGCCTCAGCAGAACCCTGAAACAGCATGCTGCAACGGATGTCGGACTACACTCCTTTTCTACCAGAAAAAAACCAGTTTCATAAGCGATCAAGAGAAAACGAAGAAAAAAGAATGATCACAGAATATTTTAATTATTTTTATTATTATAATTTATTTAGTTAGGAGAAATCTTTCTGTTCATCATATTGCATTAAAAAAATTTTCTTTTCGTTCATCCAATGTCAAAGAAGAAGAAAGGAAATGCCACAGAAGAGGCTAAAGTGCAAAACTGCCAGTCAACGTTACTTTACCTGTTTATTTTCAGAAATCCCTCATTTCCAAGACGGAAATATGACGACTTCTACATTTTCTTTTCTTCTATGCTGTCAAAGATGTATATATGGAAACACTTTTATTTTTAAGTATCGGACAGCAGCAACTATTCTTTATTAAAGGCAGATGAAGCCGACGCCGATGAAGGCGATGTTGGCGAGCGGAAGGACGGGTTGAAGGGGAGGAAGGAGACCCGAAAAAAAAAAAAAAAAAAAAAAAAAAAAAAAAGTCGGTAGTGCGCTTGCCCGCGATAGGCAAAGGTCCCAGGTTCGAGTCCCGGTTCCAGCACACAATTTTACTCTGCCGGGAAGTTTCATACCAGAGCACACTCAAAAAAAAAAAAAAAAAAAAAAAAAAAAAAAAAAAAAAAAAAAGTGGTCTAAAGCGTCTCGCTGCGGAGCGCGCGGTTGCTCTCCGTGGAGGTTCGAGTCCTCCCTGGGGCATGGGTGTGTGTGTTTGTCCTTAGGTTAGTTTACCTTAGTTTAAGTAGTTTGTAAGCTACGGACTGATGACCACGCAGTTTGGTCCGATAAATTTACAAACATTTTTGAAGCGATTCCACAGACCGAACGTGAGGAGAGGGGCTAGTGTAATTGGTTAATACAAACCATTAAAAATGCACGGAAGTATGTTTTTTAACACAATCCTAGCCGGCCGCGGTGGCCGAGGGGACTGAGGCGCTCCAGTCACGGTCTGCACGGCCACTACGGTCGGGGGTTCGAATCCCCCCTCGGGAATGGATATTTGTGCCGTCCTTAGTATTAGTTAGTTTGTTTGTAGTTTGTAAGTATAGGGACTGATGGCCCCGTAGTTAAGTCCCATAGACTTTACAAACTTTTGAACATTTAACACAATCCTACCTTTTTTTAAACGGAACCCCGTTAGTTTTGTTAGCACATCTGAACATATAAACAAATACGTAATAAGTGCCGTTTGTTGCATTGTAAAATGTTAATTACATCCGGAGATATTGTAACCTAAAGTTGACGCTTGAGTACCACTCCTCCGCTGTTCGATCGTGTGTATCGGAGAGCACCGAATTAAGTAGGGATCCAAAGGGAACGGTGATGTACCTTAGGTACAGAAGAGACTAGAACAGCACATTACGTCCACATGCTAACATCTTTATTGGTCTTTTTAACTGACAGAATTAACACTAGGCTGACCCTTGAGTTGATGTTCGACGGGCGTTTCATAGGCCATGGAGGACGCATAAATTGGCCAGCCCGTTCTACTGTTCTTACACCTCTGGACTTCTATCTGTGGGGTACTTTAAAGGAGAATGTGTACCGTGATGTGCCTACAACCCCAGAGGATATAAAACAACGTATTGTGGCAGCCTGCAGCGACATTACACCAGATGTACTGCGGCGTGTACGACATTCATTACGCCATAGATTGCAATTGTGTGCAGCAAATGATGGCCACCACTTTGAACATCTATTGGCCTGACATGTCGGGACACACTCTATTCCACTCCGTAACTGAAAACGGAAACCACGTGTGTACGTGTACCTCACCCCTCATGGTAATGTACAGTACATGTGCGTCAGCGAAATGACCAATAAAGGTGACAGCATGTGGATGTGATGTGCTGTTCTAGTCTCTTCTGTAGCTAAGGTATCTCGCCGTTCCCTTTGGATCCTTACTTAATTCGGTGCTCTCCGATACACACGATAGAACAGCGGAGGAGTGGTACTCAAGCGTCAACTTTAGGTTACAATATCTCCGAATGTAATTAACATTTTACAATGCAACAAACGGCACTTATTACGTATTTGTTTATATGTTCAGATGTACTAACAAAACTAACGGGGTTCCATTAAAAAACGTAGGTTTGTGTTTAAAAAAAACATACTTCCGTGCATTTTTTTATGTTTTGTATTAACAAAATTACACTAGCCCCTCTCCTCACGTACGGTCTGTGGAATCGGTTCGTCAGTATTTGATTTGGTTTACGAAATATATCCAGCGGTAATGTTAGGTGACTCACCCTGTATATTTATCTTATCCCAACTAATGAAATTCGCTAAACAGTTTAGATAGAGCCGGAAACAGTCCGCAAGTAACGGGAAACTTTAATTTTTAATTTGAATCCAATATCATAGAAAACGCACCAAAATGTTTGAGCAGCTTTGGATAGCACAAGTAACATTCTGTATTGTAGTTGTAAATTTTCAGAGCTTTAAGCTGGAATCATAAGCACGAAAGCTGAAATCTTTGCAGGTACTTAAATCTCTGGCAAAAAAACCTAAGATACTGTAAGCTCCGCCGAATTTTTCTCTACAATATAGGAGTTTTGGTTGTACTATATAGTAGCACCTTTCTCTCATTTAAGAATAAATACAAGCGAATGGCGTATTTGTTTCGTGTGAAACACGTGTCTTAATGATAATCCTATGATTTTTATCTTCTGATAAACGTTCTGCTACTACTAATTAAGTACAAACAAAAGAAAGCCAATGTGTAAAGTACAAACTCTTCCTTTTACGTATGGAAGACAACGATTACGACTGCTCTGACTCAAAGTTTTCTTCTTCTTTCGCTGAGCCTCCACAGAGCGCATCACGGACGACAACTTCTCGAGAGTGCTCGAGAAATTCTCGAGAATGTGCCTTAGCGTCGAGCGTTTCTAGAGCGCGCTGATAGCCCATCCCTACGAGTCGTTCAAAGATTGCAGACGTGGCGGCGGCGGCGGTAGTTGCTCAATCCACAGTGGCGTTGTGGTCCAGCGTTGCTGCCTACTAAGCAGGAAGACCTGCATTCGAATTCCACCTCGGGCACAAATATTCGACTTTCTCGATTGAAATATTTCAGTGCCCACTAGCAGTTAACGCCGTAAGTTCCTTTTGTCTAGATACCTTCATCTAACAAGGGGCACCTTTGACCGCGAGTGCTCGGAACCGCGCGAAACCATGCCTGGAATAACAGGCAATGATAAACAGGACAGTGAAGTGCACCAGTTCCACGCAAGTATCTAAAGTAACATTTTAAGAGAGAGACACGAAGTAACAAGATATCAATACCATTGCAAGGAAATTATATGTAATTTAATGGCGGCAGTGCATCATTGCATATTCAATTCGCAACGCCAAAACCACTCTGATAATAGCGCAAAACACACATGTACAGCAGTACCACACACCTGGAAGTTCTTATATTAGTCCTCAAAGTGCAGATGCGGGATTTAGATGACGTCGTTAAAACAAAATGGGAGAGAATAATGTGCAAACGTCAAAAATGTTCAAATGTTTATAAAGCTTATGGAATTTAACTACGGGGTCATCAGTCCCTAAACTTACAAACTACTTATGAACTATCTTATACTAAAGACGGCACAAATATCCATGCCCGAGGGGGGATTCGAACCCCCGACCGTAGTGGCCGTGCAGACCGTGACTGAAGCGCCTCAGTCTCCTCGGCCACCGCGGCCGGCTGTAACGTTAAATAGTGGGCGTTGCTTGAAAGGGGGGATTATCTATATTTATTATTTGGTGTTAAATCAGCTTTACACTGAAATAACTAAATTTCAAATATTTTGCAGAACATCAGAAAGTTCAACACGAAACGTAGAACAATGTAACAACTCCCAAAACTGTCTTGAGCAGTTAAACCGGCAACCCACACGCAATAGAAATATTTCAGACCTTATAGCTACGAACAGGCCTGACCTTATTAACGATGTCTGTGTACAGACAGGAGTAGTGATCATCATATCGTCATAGCGTCAATGGTGACCAAAGTTCATAAACCAATCAAGAAATCTAGGAGCGTATTTTTGTTAGGAAGAGCCGATAAGCAATTGTTAGGACCGCACTTAGAAAATGAATGGACATCATTTAGTTCCGGTACAATGGATGTAGAGGAATTGTGGTCTAAATTTAAATGCCTTGTAAAATAAGGGTTAGAGAAATATGTGCCTGTAAAGTCGATTAAGGATGGAAAAGATCCACCGTGGTATAATAATAGTGTTAGAATGCTATTGAGAAAGCAAAGGCTGTTGCACTCTCGATTCAAAAAAGAACCCGCAAATGATGACAGGCAGTGGTTGGTAGAGATTCGTGTGTCTATAAAAAGATCGATGCGCGAGTCATACAGTAATAACCAACTTAGCAGAATATCTTTTCGAGAACCCGAAAAAAATATGGTCCTATGTAATATCGATAAGCGGGTCAAAGCCCACTAACCAGTCACTCGTTGATCATTCCGGAGCAATAATATAAGAAACCAAACGGAAAGCTGAAGTTCTAAATTTAGCCTTTAAGAAATTTTTCACGCAGGACGACCGCACAAACGTACCATCATCTGGTCAACATACTTACTCCGAAATGGAGGACATAGTAATAGGTATTCCCGGTGAAGAGAAGAAGCTGAGAGAGCTAAATACGAAAACGTCTTCTGGTCCGGATGGAATACCACTTCCATTTTACAAAGAGTATTCTGCGGCATTGGCCCCTTACTTAGCTTGCATTTATCGCGAATCTTTAATTCAGAGCAAAGTTCCTAGTGCTGAAAAAAAAGCGCAGGTGACTCCCGTTTATAAAAAAGGAAGGAGAACTGACCCACATAATTAAAGGCCAAAATCGTTGACTTCAGTTTCCTGTAGAATTTTGGAGCATATTCTCAGTTCGAATATAGTAAATTTCCTTGAGACGGAAAAGATTCTTTCGGTGAACCAGCACGGGTTTAGGAAACATCGTTCATGTGCAACTCAGCTTGCGTTTTTCTCACATGACATCTTGCGAGCCATGGATGAACAGCGACAGGCAGATTGTTTTTCTCGATTTCAAAAAGGCGTTTGACGCGGTGCTACACTGCAGGCTGCTAACGACGTTACGAGCATTATAATATGATTCTTCAGTTTCTCCCGGCGTATTTGATAATCAAAATAACCACGGGTGTTCTGCCGGTCTATAGTGTCCAACGGGCACAATATTTCGGCGATCATACATGTCGCCATCATCAGGTGAACTGACGGACTGAGCTCCTGGAGACGCGCCGGCACGGAGATCCGCACACTACGGCTGCTCGAAGGGAACTGGGTTCTAGCCCAGTAGCGGGCCATTTAAATACCCTCGGTCCGCGGAGCGACCCCTACGCGATCCGCCCCACGCGCCGCGGCGGCGCAGTGGAACAGATTGCGACGGCGTCTGAGATGTCGGTGTGAGGTTTCTGTCCGCCGTGGTCGTCACTTCGTTACGTTTGCTAGATTTACTCTTAATTAACCCAATCGCTGGTGCCCAAGCTTTGCTAAGATTATAGCCACAGTAACGGTTTATGATGTCGTCACTTGTGCGAATTTCAATGGCCTCTCTAACGACGCAGTCCTAGTATCTCGACGTCTGTACCAGAATCCTAGTGCGTTCATACTCCATCGCATGATTCTCCGACAAACAATGTTCAGCGACCGCCGACTTGCTCGGATACATCAATCGTGTGTGCCTCTGGTGTTCAACGCATCGATCCTCGACGGTACGCATCGTCTGTCCAATATCTGACTTTTCACACTGACACGGAATCTGGTACACGCCGGCCTTCCTCAAACCGAGATCATCTTTAGCGCTCCCCACCAGTGCACGAAATTTATTCGGCGGACAAAAAGCAGTTTCAACTTGGTGTTTTTTCAAAATGCGGGCGATCTTCCCCGAGAGTGCGCCGGTATAAGGAACGAACGCAGTGCCTACATCCTCCCTCGTGTTTTCATCCGTTTCCACAGGTTGTGTTGTAGTGGTTAGGCGGAGAGCCCGCTGAATCTGCCACTCTGAGTACCCATTTTTTCTAAATACAGTTGTCAGGTGTTCCAATTCCTGGGGTTGACTCTCTGCGTCGGAGATAATGCGCGCCCTATGTACTAGAGGTTTAAGTACCCCATTCCTCTGTGAAGGGTGGTGACAGCTATCTGCATGTAAATACAGATCAGTGTGCGTTGTCTTCCGATGTACACTATGACCCACTATGCGAAAATACCGTGATGTGGAACAGCTCATCATAGCGGCGTAATTATGCCGTTCCACTGCATTTAGTGAACCCATATGCGTCTTGAATACAGGCTAACTCTCCATCAGTAAACCTTTCGATACTTCTATGTATCAGTGCTAACGGACAAATAACACCACCAGAGAAAAAAAAGGCGTCACAGAACCTAACACTACTAATCTATAAACTTTTACACATTTTTGTAAATATTTGCAGTGAAATACAGATACAAAGATAATCTGGTCTGACGCCAGCGTACATCTGTTTGCCAAAGTATTGAGGCAAATCATGCGCCAGTTGTCTCTCATATTCAATTTTAATGTCATCACGACATGTTTCGTGACGACTTTACCCCAACTACTGAGAACAAGGAAACATACTATTTTTCAGATGTCAGGACACTGGAAAGTTTCAAAATTAAAATAAAAAACAGGAAATTTGAAATATAGAACTCTATATTTATTTAAATGATCAAAATGACAATCAAACCATGTGCCCTGGGTTTTTGTAGAACGCCGCGGCGGAGCGGCCGAGCGCATTGAGGCGCTATGCTACGATGCGCGGGCCGTTCCTCGTCGGGGGTTCTAATCCCCCCTCGGGCATGGATGTTTGTGCCGTCTTTTGTATAAGCTAGTTCATTAGTAGTTGGTAAGTTTGTGGACTGATGATCCCGCAGTTAAGTCTCTTAAGCTTTACAAACATTTTGTAGAATTACCAGTAATTCATTTAATACCATGATCCTCCACTCCCATGAACCACAGACATTGCCGAGGTGGGGTGGCTTGCGTGCCTCAACGATACAGATAGCCGTACCGTAGGTGCAACCACAGCGGAGGGGTATCTGTGGAGAGGCCAGACAAACGTGTGGTTCCTGAAGAGGGGCAGCAGCCTTTTCAGTAGTTACAGGGGCAACACTCTGGATGATTGACTGAGCTGGCCTTGTAACATCAGATAATGTGGCTTTGCCACACAGCTACTGCGAACGGCTGAAAGCAAGGGGAAACTACAGCCGTTATTTTTCCCGAGGACATGAACATATGATGATGGCATCCTCTCGGGTAAAATATTCCGGAGGTAAAATAGTCCCCCATTCGGATCTCCGGGCGGGGACTACTCAGGAGGATGTGATCATCAGGAAAGACAATACTGGCATTCTACGGGTCGGAGCGTGGAATGTTAGATCCCTTAATCGAGTAGGAAAATTAGAAAATTTAAAAAGGGAAATGGATAGGTTGAAGTTAGATATAGTGGGGATTAGTGAAGTTCGGTGGCAGGATGAACAGGATTTCTGGTCAGGTGAGTACAGGATTATAAATACAAAATCAGTCGGGGGTATCACAGGAGTAGGATTGATAATGAATAAGAAAATAGGTATGCGGGTAAACTACTATGACCAGCACAGCGATCGCATTATCATTGTCAAGATAGATACGAAGCCAACACCGACAACAGTAGTACAGGTTTATATGCCAACTAGCTCTGCCGATGATGAGGAGATCGAAGAAATATATGAGGAGCTAAAGGAAATTAATCAGACAATTAAGGGAGAGGAAAACTTAATTGTTATGGGAGACTGGAATTCGGTAGTAGGACAAGGAAGGGAAGGGAAGATAGTGGGTGAATATGGTCTGGGCAAAAGGAATGAAAGAGGAAGCCGCCTGGTAGAATTTTGCACGGAACATAATTTAGTTATAACAAACACCTGGTTTAAGAATCACAAAAGAAAGTTGTATACGTGGAAGAGACCAGGAGACACCGGGAGATACCAGATATATTTTATAACGGTAAGACATAGATTTCGGAACCAGGTTTTGAAGTGTAGGACATACCCAGGGGCAGACATAGACTCTGACCATAACTTGTTGGTTATGAACTGTAGGCTGAAACTGAAGAAACTACAGAAAGGTAGGAAAATAAGGAGATGGGACCTAGATAAATTGAAGGAACCTGAAGTTCTTAAGAATTTCAGAGGGAGCTTCAGGCAACAATTGACAGAAACAGGGGAAAATAAAACAGTTGAGGAGGAATGGGTAAAATTGAGAGATGAAATAGTGAAGGCAGCAGAGGACAAAATAGGTAGGAAGACAAGACCTACAAAGAATCCTTGGATATCACAGGAGATACTAAATTTAATCGATGAAAGGAGAAAGTATAAAAATGCAGTAAATGAAACAGGCAAAATGGAGTACAGACGACTAAGAAATGAGATTGACAGGAAGTGCAAAATGGCTAAGCAGGAATGGCTAGAAGGCAAATGCAAGGATGTAGAAGAATGTATAAATAGGGGAAAAATAGATACAGCCTACCGGAAAATAAAAGAAACATTTGGCGATAAGAAAAACAGCTCTATGAATATCAAGGACACTGATGGAAAACCAGTTCTCAGCAAACAAGGGAAAGCTGAAAGGTGGAAAGAGTATATAGAGGGGCTCTACAAAGGAAATGAATTTCGAGACACTATTGTAGGAAGGGAAGAGGATGTAGATGATGATGAAATAGGAGATACTATACTGAGAGATGAATTTGACAGAGCACTGAAAGATCTAAGTCGAAACAAGGCCCCTGGAGTAGATGATATCCCGTCAGAGCTACTGAAGTCTCTGGGAGAACCAGCCATGACAAAATTGTTTCACATTGTGTGTAAGATGTATGAGACAGGTGAAGTACCCTCAGACTTTAAGAAAAATGTTATAATCCCCATTCCAAAGAAAGCGGGTGCAGACAGGTGTGAAAACTACAGAACTATCAGTTTAATAAGTCATGGTTGCAAAATATTAACACGAATTATATACAGAAGGATGGAAAAGCTGGTAGAAGCCGATCTCGGGGAAGATCAGTTTGGGTTCAGGAGAAATGTAGGAACACGGGAGGCAATACTCACTTTACGGCTTATCCTAGAAGATAGATTAAGAAAAGGCAAACCAACATTTCTAGCTTTTGTAGATTTGGAGAAGGCTTTTGACAATGTTGATTGGAATAAACTCTTTCAAGTTCTGAAGCAAGCAGGAGTAAAATATAGCGAGCGTAAGGTTATTTACAACTTGTACAAAAACCAGACAGCGGTTGTCAGAGTTGAAGGGCATGAAAGGGATGCAGTGGTTGGAAAGGGAGTAAGACAGTGTTGTAGCCTTTCCCCAATGTTGTTCAATTTGTACATTGAGCAAGCTATAACGGAAAGCAAGGAGAAATTTGGAGAAGGAACTAAAGTTTAGGGTGAAGAATTAAAAACATTGCGTTTTGCCGACGACATAGTAATTCTGTAAGATACAGCAAAGGACCTGGAAGAGCAATTGAACGGAATGGACAGTGTGCTAAAAGGTGCATATAAGATGAACATTAACAAGAGTAAAACTAGGGTAATGGAGTGCAGTGTAAGAAAATCAGGTGATGCTGAAGGAATTAGATTAGGTAACGAAACAATAAAGAAGGTAGATGAGTTTTGTTACTTGGGCAGTAAAATAACAAATGATGGTCGCAGTACAGATGATATAAAATGCAGAATGGCAATGGGTAGAAAGGAGTTTTTGAAAAAGAGAAATTTGTTAACATCGAATATTGGTTTAAGCCTAAGGAAGTCCTTTCTGAAGGCATTTGTATGGAGTGTTGCCTTGTATGGGAGTGAAACATGAACGATAAGCAGTGTGGACAGAAAGAGGATAGAGGCTTTTGAAATGTGGTGCTACAGAAGAATGCTGAAGATTAGGTGGGTGGATCGCGTAACTAATGAGGAGGTACTGAACCGAATTGAGGAGAAAAGAAATTTCTGGCATACCTTGACTAAAAGAAGGGATAGATTGGTAGGACACATTCTTAGACATCAAGGAATTGTGAATTTAGCGTTGGAGGGAAGTGTGTGGGGTAAAAATCGCAGAGGGAGACCAAGAGACGCGTATAGTAAGCAGATTCAAGTGGATGTGGGTTGTCATTCTTATGAGGAGATGAAAAGGCTTGCTCAGGATAGAGTAGGGTGGAGAGCTGCATCAAACCAGTCTCTGGACTGAAGACCACAACAACAACAACCATGATCCTGTGGGCATGCTTGTACAAAATTGTTATTTCTCGACCATTTTGTACAACTGTTTGAGTTTTCGAGTGGTCAGTCTTATTCAACCATACAGTCCAGTTCTTCCAAATTTATAAATATATCCCAGCGCACCAAGGCGCCTTGCTTCGGTACGCGCGGCCATTCCCCGTCGAAGATTCGAGTGCTCCCGCGGGCATGGGTGTATATGTCGTCCTTAGTTTAAGTACTTTGTAAATCTAGGCACTGATAACCTAAGTCGTTGAGTCCCATACGATTATAAACATTTCAACATTTCAGTTGTAGAGAAATCTGTGCCAGTTTCGCATGGATTCGTCTGTATTGAGATTCCCAAATACCCATTTGGCCAAGCTGAGTAACAGTTACAAATAGAACAATTCAGAGCCTGAATGCCCTGTGTTGAGCTGTGGGCACACATGTTTCTTCCTTTATCATCTTCCTTCATCACATCATGTTCAAATTTGGTGCCGCGGTGGAGTAGCCGAGCGGCTAAAGCGCCTCGCTGCGGAGTCCTCCCTGAGGCATGGGTGTGTGTATTGTCCTTAGGTTAGTTTACCTAGGTTTAAGTAGTTTGTAAGCTACGGACTGATGACCAAGTAGTTTAGTCCGATAGATTTACAAACATTTGAACATTTTTTAAATCAAATTTGGTGCTATATGGCAAGCAAGAACAGTGTACACAGCTTATGTCAACACTTCATGCGTAAGTGCGCTTTAGAAACTGTGATCTTCAAATTTGGTACGTTATGGAAGACAACAAAAGTGAAGACAGATCATGTCCACACTTCCCACCGAACATTATAGACAATGCTGCACCTACGATATTCCCCACCGGGGGCAGAAACTGGATAGTGTCGCTCCCCACCATTGCCCTCGAGCTAACACGGGCCTGATTGGCAGTAGGCAGTAGTGAGAGGAGCACTTGACCTATATCTCTTTCCTGAAACACGTAACTGGCAGGCGCAACTGGGAAGATATACTTCACCTGTAAAGGAGACCGCGTATAAAACGCTTGTATGACCACGTCTTGAGTATTGCTCAAGTGTTTGGGACCCGCAGCAGATCAGGAAGACATAGAGGCGGTTCAGAGGTTAGCAGCTAGATTTGTTACGGGTAGGTTCGACCAATGCGCGAGTGTCACGGAAATGCTCCGGCAACTCAATTGGGGATCGCTGGAAGAAAGACGACGTTCTTTTCGTGAATTTCTGTTGATTAAATTTAGAGGGCCGGAATTTGAAGCTGAGTGTAGTACGATCTTGCTGCCGCCTACTTACATTTCGCGTAAATATCACAAAGACAAGATAAGAGAAATTAGGGCTCGTACGGAGGCATAGAGGCATTCTTTTTTTCCTCGTTCAATTTGGGAGTGGAATAGGAAAGGAAATGCCTAGTAGTGGTACAGTGTACCCTCCGCCACGCTCCTTACGGTGAATTGCGAAGTATGTATGTACATGTAAATGTAGTTGTCACCGAGGATGAAATAGTCGGTGACTCATTAACACATAACTTCTGTGGTTGTGTAGGTTGAAGGGCTTCATCCTCGATACAATCTTTTTTTAGTAAAGAAAAACTTATGTATGCAGATCTGTCTTTTTCTATCTTTGTCTCTCACGGTAGTATCACTACCAAAATAGGTATAGTACTTTTAATGGTTATAGTACTTGTAGACTGTCGCATAAAACTGTAGCACTATGTAATTCGACAAGTGAAGACGATTTCAGCTGGTGCCGCCTGGAACAAAAGCATCTGCACTACTACGCAAAAGCTGATAAATTTCCCGATCAACAAAATTACATTTGTCTGTGTTTCTAGAAGAATTTCTACTACCATTAAAATCCTTTGTATCTGATGTGCGGACAAATGCCTTGGAAATTTCTAATACGCTCCAATAACTGCAAAATGGAAACGTGTAGCTTCAAATAAAACTGTTTATAATGGGTGGCAGCACTATTTCTGAGTGACTAGGAAAAGAATCCAGAGAGATAAACTGTTAACAACTGAATGCGCCACACTGAACGCAGCCCTAGAAATTCACAAATTTGTTCACATTTTTAAAAATGTTCAAACGTTTGTAAAGTCTATGGGACTTAACTACGGGGTCATCAGTCCCTAAACTTACAAACTACTTATGAACTACTTACGAACTAGGACGGCACAAATATCCATGCCCGAAGGGGGATTCGAACCCCCGACCGTAGTGACCGTGCAGACCGTGACTGGAGCGCCTCAGTCTCCTCGGCCACCGCGGCCGGCACATTTTTAAATCCTTTAACTTTATTTACGTATGAATTACCTCTCAATCACGAAACAATAAACGAGGTTATTTTACTTAGTTTCATCGCACATTACTGACAAAAAAAGAGCAAGAAGAAATTAAAAGGTAGCATAACACAAAAGTCAATTTACATTATGTTAATTACAGGGATTTTGTAAGTTTAAACTCCCCAGTATATTGTTCCCGTAAGTAAAAGTAATTATTCTTATGCTGAGATCCTTTCCCTCTCTCTCCCTCCCTCCCTCTCTCTCTCATTTTCTTTTGTCGGGCTGTCTGGGGAGGGGGGGAGCACGTGCCCCTGCCCCCCCCCCCCCTGGATCCGACCTTGCACATATACCAGACCAGCTCAGATGCTGTCTCTGTCCCAGGCTCAACATCTGGTATTTCGAGAGCCAGTTCTAATGTTCGTAATACTAACAGATCAAAATGTTGTCCTCGGCCACTTTACTTAAAAACTACTTAATCTAACTTACACTACCGAGCGAGGTGGCGCAGTGGTAACACACTGGACTCACATTCGGAAGGATGGTGGTTCAAACCCACCTCCCGGCCATCCAGAGTTAGGTTTGCGTGATTTCCCTAAATCACTCGAGGCAAATGCCGGGATGGTTCCTTTGAAAGGGCACGGCCGATTTCCTTTCACATCCTTACCCAAATACTCTGAGCGTAAGCTCCGTCTCTAATGACGTCGCTGTCGACAGGACGTTAAACTCTCAGCTTCCTCCTCCTCCTAACTTACACTAAGGACAACACTCACACCCATACACCAGAAAGTACTCTGACCGTAGAGCCATTCCCGTGCGGTAAGAGGGCCAGTTACAACAGTTGTGAACAAGTCTGGCACATCAGAGGACACAACGGCTTCATGACACCCTTTGCAGTTGCATCAGTGCGTGAGTCCAGGGCAGGAGTTCGATGAGTAGACTGAAAATACTAAGTTCTGCGAAAATATGTAGCGATTCTGTAATCTACAAAATAACATCATACACTCCGCCACCCTCACCCCTCTCCCGGAAGGAACAACAGCTCTTTTGTGGGTATGTGTGTGGCATGGCGGGTGTCCAAGCTATTACAACATACTTTCTCTCCTTGACTGTATTACATCTGCATCCCCTCCTTCCCGTCTTACCTCGTCTCCCGTCCGATCCTTTCCTCTTTAACCCTTTTATGTTTGTGGGACTAGATTTCACCTGCAGTTTTTCCTTCCCTGTCTTAAGAGGCAACTAATAAATGTTTCATAGATAGTGAAGCTTTGATTTTGTAATACAGCAATTTATAAAATGGCAAGTGACATTAGGAGATATTTTATTTGCAAATTAATGATGGAGAGGAAGGAAAGTATTGACAGTGGCTGCTTTAGGGCATTGAAATGAAACAATGACGACAAGTGAAAATGTGAGCCGGACCGTGAATTGAACCCGGGTCTCCCGCTTTGGGCCAGCGGTCGCCTTAACCACTTGGCCACCCGTGCTCGCCTCCTGGCCGTCTCAAATTCACACATGTCGCACGCTATGGCTGTAGCGTTCCTATCGTCCATGCCCTCTTACACTCGCCATTTCGGATTCCCGTGCGAGGTCGAACATATGACCGCATCTGCGGTGAAGTAATTGTAGCTGACGCCGTCGTCGCATCTAAATACTTATTATCAAAATAAAAAGATTTTTATTGTTTTTCTGTTTTTAGCTGTTTTACTGGTTGCGTTGGAAACAGAATTCAGCCAGATATATGGGACTGTGTACAGTTAATTGTTTTTGTGACTCGTCGACAGTTCTGAAACTAATTTTCAGTGATGCGGCTCGTACAAAATACAAGAACAGTTTAGGCAGCACACGGTTGTCATGGGTAACTCATATTCTGTCTACTGGCAGCTTCTATTTACAGGGTATCATGGGAGCCGACACAGATGCAAGTTTCTGAACAATTTGTACATTCATTAGTATGACACATAAATTCATATATATAAAGACGAATGCTTAACTTTTCTTTGAGAACCGTATACAAGTGAGTGCCAGTACTGTCTGCACATAATTCCTCGACATAAAAATACTGCCGGCCGCGGTGGCTGATGGGACTGAGGCGCTCCAGTCACGGTCTGCACGGCCACTACGGTCGGGGGTTCGAATCCCCCCTCGGGCATGGATATTTGTGCCGTCCATAGTATTAGCTACTTCATAATTAGTTTCTAAGTTTAGGGATGATGACCCCGTAGTTAAGTCCCATAAGCTATACAAACATTTGAACATAATAATACTTCTTGTTCACAGACGTGAGAATACTTAAAATCAATAAGTCGTAGCACCATCACTGTGTCCAGAATAACAGGTGAATACTGACTAACATAACTCTTGCACACATCATAACTATGTGCGACTGCAGTTGACTCCAGAGCCGGCCTCAGTGGCCGAGGTGACTGAGGCGCTCCAGTCACGGTCTGCACGGCCACTACGGTCGGGGGTTCGAATCACCCATCGGGCATGGATATTTGTGCCGTCCTTAGTATAAGGTAGTTGATAAGTAGTTTGTAAGTTTAGGGACTGATCAGCCCGTAGTTAAGTCCCATAAGCTTAACGAACATTTGAACAAACTATTTAAACTAAGCCGGCCGCGGTGGCCGAGGGGACTGCAGCGCGCCAGTCACGGGCTGCACGGCCACTACGGTCGGGGGTTCGAATCACCCATCGGGCATGGATATTTGTGCCGTCCTTAGTATAAGGTAGTTGATAAGTAGTTTGTAAGTTTAGGGACTGATCAGCCCGTAGTTAAGTCCCATAAGCTTAACGAACATTTGAACAAACTATTTAAACTAAGCCGGCCGCGGTGGCCGAGGGGACTGCAGCGCGCCAGTCACGGGCTGCACGGCCACTACGGTCGGGGGTTCGAATCACCCATCGGGCATGGATATTTGTGCCGTCCTTAGTATAAGGTAGTTGATAAGTAGTTTGTAAGTTTAGGGACTGATCAGCCCGTAGTTAAGTCCCATAAGCTTAACGAACATTTGAACAAACTATTTAAACTAAGCCGGCCGCGGTGGCCGACGGGACTGCAGCGCGCCAGTCACGGGCTGCACGGCCACTACGGTCGGGGGATCGAATCACCCATCGGGCATGGATATTTGTGCCGTCCATAGTATTAGCTACTTCATAATTAGTTTCTAAGTTTAGGGATGATGACCCCGTAGTTAAGTCCCATAAGCTATACAAACATTTGAACATAATAATACTTCTTGTTCACAGACGTGAGAATACTTAAAATCAATAAGTCGTAGCACCATCACTGTGTCCAGAATAACAGGTGAATACTGACTAACATAACTCTTGCACACATCATAACTATGTGCGACTGCAGTTGACTCCAGAGCCGGCCTCAGTGGCCGAGGTGACTGAGGCGCTCCAGTCACGGTCTGCACGGCCACTACGGTCGGGGGTTCGAATCACCCATCGGGCATGGATATTTGTGCCGTCCTTAGTATAAGGTAGTTGATAAGTAGTTTGTAAGTTTAGGGACTGATCAGCCCGTAGTTAAGTCCCATAAGCTTAACGAACATTTGAACAAACTATTTAAACTAAGCCGGCCACGGTGGCCGAGGGGACTGCAGCGCGCCAGTCACGGGCTGCACGGCCACTACGGTCGGGGGTTCGAATCACCCATCGGGCATGGATATTTGTGCCGTCCATAGTATTAGCTACTTCATAATTAGTTTCTAAGTTTAGGGATGATGACCCCGTAGTTAAGTCCCATAAGCTATACAAACATTTGAACATAATAATACTTCTTGTTCACAGACGTGAGAATACTTAAAATCAATAAGTCGTAGCACCATCACTGTGTCCAGAATAACAGGTGAATACTGACTAACATAACTCTTGCACACATCATAACTATGTGCGACTGCAGTTGACTCCAGAGCCGGCCTCAGTGGCCGAGGTGACTGAGGCGCTCCAGTCACGGTCTGCACGGCCACTACGGTCGGGGGTTCGAATCACCCATCGGGCATGGATATTTGTGCCGTCCTTAGTATAAGGTAGTTGATAAGTAGTTTGTAAGTTTAGGGACTGATCAGCCCGTAGTTAAATCCCATAAGCTTAACGAACATTTGAACAAACTATTTAAACTAAGCCGGCCGCGGTGGCCGAGGGGACTGCAGCGCGCCAGTCACGGGCTGCACGGCCACTACGGTCGGGGGTTCGAATCACCCATCGGGCATGGATATTTGTGCCGTCCTTAGTATAAGGTAGTTGATAAGTAGTTTGTAAGTTTAGGGACTGATCAGCCCGTAGTTAAGTCCCATAAGCTTAACGAACATTTGAACAAACTATTTAAACTAAGCCGGCCGCGGTGGCCGAGGGGACTGCAGCGCGCCAGTCACGGGCTGCACGGCCACTACGGTCGGGGGTTCGAATCACCCATCGGGCATGGATATTTGTGCCGTCCATAGTATTAGCTACTTCATAATTAGTTTCTAAGTTTAGGGATGATGACCCCGTAGTTATGTCCCATAAGCTATACAAACATTTGAACATAATAATACTTCTTGTTCACAGACGTGAGAATACTTAAAATCAATAAGTCGTAGCACCATCACTGTGTCCAGAATAACAGGTGAATACTGACTAACATAACTCTTGCACACATCATAACTATGTGCGACTGCAGTTGACTCCAGAGCCGGCCTCAGTGGCCGAGGTGACTGAGGCGCTCCAGTCACGGTCTGCACGGCCACTACGGTCGGGGGTTCGAATCCCCCCTCGGGCATGGATATTTGTGCCGTCCATAGTATTAGCTACTTCATAATTAGTTTCTAAGTTTAGGGATGATGACCCCGTAGTTAAGTCCCATAAGCTATACAAACATTTGAACATAATAATACTTCTTGTTCACAGACGTGAGAATACTTAAAATCAATAAGTCGTAGCACCATCACTGTGTCCAGAATAACAGGTGAATACTGACTAACATAACTCTTGCACACATCATAACTATGTGCGACTGCAGTTGACTCCAGAGCCGGCCTCAGTGGCCGAGGTGACTGAGGCGCTCCAGTCACGGTCTGCACGGCCACTACGGTCGGGGGTTCGAATCACCCATCGGGCATGGATATTTGTGCCGTCCTTAGTATAAGGTAGTTGATAAGTAGTTTGTAAGTTTAGGGACTGATCAGCCCGTAGTTAAATCCCATAAGCTTAACGAACATTTGAACAAACTATTTAAACTAAGCCGGCCGCGGTGGCCGAGGGGACTGCAGCGCGCCAGTCACGGGCTGCACGGCCACTACGGTCGGGGGTTCGAATCACCCATCGGGCATGGATATTTGTGCCGTCCTTAGTATAAGGTAGTTGATAAGTAGTTTGTAAGTTTAGGGACTGATCAGCCCGTAGTTAAGTCCCATAAGCTTAACGAACATTTGAACAAACTATTTAAACTAAGCCGGCCGCGGTGGCCGAGGGGACTGCAGCGCGCCAGTCACGGGCTGCACGGCCACTACGGTCGGGGGTTCGAATCACCCATCGGGCATGGATATTTGTGCCGTCCATAGTATTAGCTACTTCATAATTAGTTTCTAAGTTTAGGGATGATGACCCCGTAGTTAAGTCCCATAAGCTATACAAACATTTGAACATAATAATACTTCTTGTTCACAGACGTGAGAATACTTAAAATCAATAAGTCGTAGCACCATCACTGTGTCCAGAATAACAGGTGAATACTGACTAACATAACTCTTGCACACATCATAACTATGTGCGACTGCAGTTGACTCCAGAGCCGGCCTCAGTGGCCGAGGTGACTGAGGCGCTCCAGTCACGGTCTGCACGGCCACTACGGTCGGGGGTTCGAATCCCCCCTCGGGCATGGATATTTGTGCCGTCCATAGTATTAGCTACTTCATAATTAGTTTCTAAGTTTAGGGATGATGACCCCGTAGTTAAGTCCCATAAGCTATACAAACATTTGAACATAATAATACTTCTTGTTCACAGACGTGAGAATACTTAAAATCAATAAGTCGTAGCACCATCACTGTGTCCAGAATAACAGGTGAATACTGACTAACATAACTCTTGCACACATCATAACTATGTGCGACTGCAGTTGACTCCAGAGCCGGCCTCAGTGGCCGAGGTGACTGAGGCGCTCCAGTCACGGTCTGCACGGCCACTACGGTCGGGGGTTCGAATCCCCCCTCGGGCATGGATATTTGTGCCGTCCATAGTATTAGCTACTTCATAATTAGTTTCTAAGTTTAGGGATGATGACCCCGTAGTTAAGTCCCATAAGCTATACAAACATTTGAACATAATAATACTTCTTGTTCACAGACGTGAGAATACTTAAAATCAATAAGTCGTAGCACCATCACTGTGTCCAGAATAACAGGTGAATACTGACTAACATAACTCTTGCACACATCATAACTATGTGCGACTGCAGTTGACTCCAGAGCCGGCCTCAGTGGCCGAGGTGACTGAGGCGCTCCAGTCACGGTCTGCACGGCCACTACGGTCGGGGGTTCGAATCACCCATCGGGCATGGATATTTGTGCCGTCCTTAGTATAAGGTAGTTGATAAGTAGTTTGTAAGTTTAGGTACTGATCAGCCCGTAGTTAAGTCCCATAAGCTTAACGAACATTTGAACAAACTATTTAAACTAAGCCGGCCGCGGTGGCCGAGGGGACTGCAGCGCGCCAGTCACGGGCTGCACGGCCACTACGGTCGGGGGTTCGAATCACCCATCGGGCATGGATATTTGTGCCGTCCTTAGTATAAGGTAGTTGATAAGTAGTTTGTAAGTTTAGGGACTGATCAGCCCGTAGTTAAGTCCCATAAGCTTAACGAACATTTGAACAAACTATTTAAACTAAGCCGGCCGCGGTGGCCGAGGGGACTGCAGCGCGCCAGTCACGGGCTGCACGGCCACTACGGTCGGGGGTTCGAATCACCCATCGGGCATGGATATTTGTGCCGTCCTTAGTATAAGGTAGTTGATAAGTAGTTTGTAAGTTTAGGGACTGATCAGCCCGTAGTTAAGTCCCATAAGCTTAACGAACATTTGAACAAACTATTTAAAATAAGCCGGCCGCGGTGGCCGAGGGGACTGCAGCGCGCCAGTCACGGGCTGCACGGCCACTACGGTCGGGGGTTCGAATCACCCATCGGGCATGGATATTTGTGCCGTCCTTAGTATAAGGTAGTTGATAAGTAGTTTGTTAGTTTAGGGACTGATCAGCCCGTAGTTAAGTCCCATAAGCTTAACGAACATTTGAACAAACTATTTAAACTAAGCCGGCCGCGGTGGCCGAGGGGACTGCAGCGCGCCAGTCACGGGCTGCACGGCCACTACGGTCGGGGGTTCGAATCACCCATCGGGCATGGATATTTGTGCCGTCCTTAGTATAAGGTAGTTGATAAGTAGTTTGTAAGTTTAGGTACTGATCAGCCCGTAGTTAAGTCCCATAAGCTTAACAAACATTTGAACAAACTATTTAAACTAAGCCGGCCGCGGTGGCCGAGGGGACTGCAGCGCGCCAGTCACGGGCTGCACGGCCACTACGGTCGGGGGTTCGAATCACCCATCGGGCATGGATATTTGTGCCGTCCTTAGTATAAGGTAGTTGATAAGTAGTTTGTAAGTTTAGGGACTGATCAGCCCGTAGTTAAGTCCCATAAGCTTAACGAACATTTGAACAAACTATTTAAACTAAGCCGGCCGCGGTGGCCGAGGGGACTGCAGCGCGCCAGTCACGGGCTGCACGGCCACTACGGTCGGGGGTTCGAATCACCCATCGGGCATGGATATTTGTGCCGTCCTTAGTATAAGGTAGTTGATAAGTAGTTTGTAAGTTTAGGGACTGATCAGCCCGTAGTTAAGTCCCATAAGCTTAACGAACATTTGAACAAACTATTTAAACTAAGCCGGCCGCGGTGGCCGAGGGGACTGCAGCGCGCCAGTCACGGGCTGCACGGCCACTACGGTCGGGGGTTCGAATCACCCATCGGGCATGGATATTTGTGCCGTCCTTAGTATAAGGTAGTTGATAAGTAGTTTGTTAGTTTAGGGACTGATCAGCCCGTAGTTAAGTCCCATAAGCTTAACGAACATTTGAACAAACTATTTAAACTAAGCCGGCCGCGGTGGCCGAGGGGACTGCAGCGCGCCAGTCACGGGCTGCACGGCCACTACGGTCGGGGGTTCGAATCACCCATCGGGCATGGATATTTGTGCCGTCCTTAGTATAAGGTAGTTGATAAGTAGTTTGTAAGTTTAGGGACTGATCAGCCCGTAGTTAAGTCCCATAAGCTTAACGAACATTTGAACAAACTATTTAAACTAAGCCGGCCGCGGTGGCCGAGGGGACTGCAGCGCGCCAGTCACGGGCTGCACGGCCACTACGGTCGGGGGTTCGAATCACCCATCGGGCATGGATATTTGTGCCGTCCTTAGTATAAGGTAGTTGATAAGTAGTTTGTAAGTTTAGGGACTGATCAGCCCGTAGTTAAGTCCCATAAGCTTAACAAACATTTGAACATTGACTCCAGATAGTAGACTGTCTCGAAGTCGTGGCGTGGTGCCCTTTTTAGCGATGTGCTGACCAGTCACACACGTCGCGACCGTTGGCCACGCCTCTGAAATGCATTCATGTAGAGTCCGCGCAGGATAAGGTGGACGATGCGCAGAGATGAGTTTTCGTGCGAAGCGCCGGGCAAGTTCATTCCTTCGTTCGGAAGGGGAGGCCGCGTCAGTCCACTTCCGCCTGCCGGCAGTGCACATCGAGTGAGCGCACGGCTATAAACGGCGCGGCAGCACGGTCTCCAAGCTTAATAGTTGCAGCCAGAGTTCTGCGTAGCGAGGCACGAGAGATTGTTTTCACTTTTCAAAGTAATTAAATTTATGACGGAAGAGGCAAAAGAGGGAATAAAAATCCCATTAAAAGTGTCCTTGAAAGAGTGCAGGCTGCTACTGGTCTTTCACTTCGGTCAATAAAAGAAAAACAAAAAGAGAGAGAGAGAGAAATTAGTTGTCGGTAGTTTTGAAGGTTTCTCTACTCCAGGAAAAAGCGGGATAAAGAGAAAAATGTCTTAGATTTAGATGATTTTCATGAACAAGTTGTGCGGAGATTAATATACAATTTCTTCGTGACAAACAAACAGCGCCTCACAATAAAGTAACTTTTTTTTCCGTAATAGCGGAAAATACGTCTTTCAATGGAAGTATTTCTTCATTGTGGTACCTACTTTAAAAGTTAGGCTTCAGGTACACTAATTTTTAATTTTTTCAGTGTAATACTTACATGCTCTATTTTTCGTGCAATTAACACGCTTAATATTTACCAGGTGGCGCAAAAACCAGGTTACAGGAAAGTGTTTTGGAACCTTTAGAAATACGCAGTAAACGTGTTGATTATTTAAATAAAATAAAATACTACCATGAAGAGGGTTGACCTCTCCTATATGTCGATGAAACATACATTCGCAGTTCGCACACTACGCCCAATGAGTGGACAGATGGATCAAGTAATGGAGTAGAGGCGCCCCTTTCAAAAGGACAATGTTTGAGTATAGTACATGCAGATAACAGATAAGGACAAATATTTCTGCAGACTATAAGGTATTAATGTGTCTAAATGGTAAAGGAAACATTTTCGTTTTATGGTCTACAATACTGTATAACAGGAGCATTCCTTTTAAATTTAAACATGTTCTATAATCAGGCTTGATTCCATGGTGGAATTTGTGCGCCGGCCGCGGTGGCCGAGGGGACTGAGGCGCTCCAGTCACGGTCTGCACGGCCACTACGGTCGGGAGTTCGAATCCCCCCTCGGGCATGGATATTTGTGCAGTCCTTCGTCTTAGATAGTTCATAAGTAGTTTGTAAGTTTAGGGACTGATGACCCTGTAGTTAAGTCCCATAAGTTGTACAAACATTTGAACTTTTTTTGGAATTTGTGCTCCACGACTGCATGTGACTTGTGGAAATTTGTTTCAGCAATCAGTCGTAAAAATATATGTATTTATTCACAAATCTAGATTTCGATCACTGTGTGGTCATTCTCAATGCTTAAAAACAATTAAAATACTTGAAACATCTCGATCTCCATGTTGGTGGTCCAGATGTTTTAAGTATTTTAATTATTTTTAAGCATTGATAATGACTACACAGTGGTCGAAATCTAGATTTGCGAATAAATAAATATATTTTTACGACTGACTGCTGAAACAAATTTCCACAAATGTTCTATAATGCAGCGACAGATATACCGTCGGTGTTGTTTACACATTTCGTATAGTGGGTGTTTGATTTAGTATTGTTTCTGACTGATTGGTTAAGCTCTACCGCTTTACGTAACATATATTTTGAACCAAGGTAGGTAATGTTGATAAAATGATAAAAATAATGAAATATTAATAACATTGAGTTAAGTATTTAGAAAAAGGTATTTTTGATGGTATGGTTAGGTGAGGTACAGAAAAAAGAGTTTATAAAATTCCAGAAGGCAGTGGAGCATAGGCTTCAGTGTAGAGCGGCACTTCCCCTCCATCACTGGTCACTTCCCCTCACTGCTCTGGCAGCTACCCCCACCACTACCGCTATCCCCATGCTTGCCCAGCCCTTTGCGCATCTACCGGCCAATTTATCCTGCGCGCACTCCACTGGATCTCTGCGACAGCGACGTCTGGCGGAGGAAGAGCCAAAGGGAAGAGCACGGGGTACGACTTATCGCGTGTGTTCAGCTTAAGTTTCCGCTGCAGGTGGGCGCGATATATAACAAGATTGTGTTTACTGTAGTCTTTTTGATAAGGTTAAGCTAACAAGGGGAACACCAAGTATGGTACCAACGAATCTTGATGAGTCGCAGGTATATTGTGCGGGAACTCCTCCAGACCACCAAGCTAAAAGGATTTGTTTTAATGCGCCTTAGTTTCCACGAAAATCGCGATCGAAGTCCAGCGCGTAACAGCTATACCTGTACTGAGTCATCAGGAGCACGTGAGCTAGCGTAGTATAATTAGTAAGGTGTTCGACTGTTACGCATACGACTCGAGTTCAAATCTTGCTCGGATTTTTTTTTCACTTGTCCGGCGATTGACTGTGTATAATTAATTCCTTATTTCTTACTACAAAGATAAAGTTATATCAGGTAACTACAGTTACATGTGAACGATATGCTACGAATGACTACCCGCCTGGCAGCAGCATAATAAGCCGCTGGGACGCGTCAAGTGGACACACACTGCATTCGACAGTGTAACAACAATGGGGCCGGGGACTGTAAACGCAGCTAACAAATGCTTCACAAATGTTACATCTGATAACTACAGTTGGTTTACTGATGTTTCAGTCGCCGTAAAAGTATGCTTCGAAATAAGGAATAAAATAAAATAATCGTGGGCAATACATATTGAGGAATTAACATAAGCTATTATCATGACCAATTACTCAAGCATTAACATAAGAGTGGCTATTAAAGCATATAATTATGCGCAATCAATCCTCAGTCAAGTGAAAAAAAAAAAAATAGTTTCCAAGTAGGATTTGAACTCGGGTGGTAGGCAGGGCAGGTTAGCACCTTGCTACTTACACCACGCTTTTTTATTTTATTTTTTATTTTTTATTTTTTTTTTTTTTTTATTTTTTCCAGGTTTTTTTTTTTTTTTTCATTTTCTTGCAAAGACTTTGAGCTTCATTTCTTGTTTCACTAGCTGATCAGTGTTGCTGCTAATTGACTTTAAAGCTTCAAAAATATCATTGTAGCCATTATACAAAGCTTTAAGAGCGTCAGCACGAGCAGACCACCTGGTTGCAGATAGGGACCTCAGAACTTTATTTGCACCTAAACACTCTTTCAAAACTTTCTATCGATTGTTCAAAGCAGGAAAAAAATTGAACATTTTCTGGAGAAAGTGAAAGTATGCAGCGAGTTATTTCGGTATTTGCAGTTGACTGGTTGGAGCAGCAAGTTCTTTTTTTTTTTTTTTTTTTTTTTTTTTTTTTTTTTTTTTTTTTCCCACCACGGTGAAGCAGCGTGCTCATTGTTATGGAAGGATCATCGATTTATACCGGTGCTCCATTGACAATATTATTTGACAACTGGATAAAAAAAGGAACAGTGAATGAGTGGAAAGAGACTGTTCCAAAAAAGAAACAATCATCAGTATACAAGGTTCCAAAAATGAACGGGTTTACCCGTCTCTAGTATACAGCACTGTGATTGTTGGACTTCCTCCTCCATTACACTCTGCGGCGCTCATGCATTTCCACGGCGCGGAGCCACATGCTGCTACTGAGAACGGTGCAGCAGCTGTATTGTTGTAGGCTACTTTGTTGCCGCTACTGGTGCTGTCTGCGCTGACGTCTCGTTACGTAAGCACCCACCTACAGCAGTGTCGCTGTGTGTTCTGTGGCAAAGACCCGCAATAATAAGTACGATTTTGCACTCAGGCAGCAAACCAAATCACTTGCCACAACATATATGACACATTTCGAGACAATTCTGAGTCTTTATAATGAATAAGTGCGACAAAAATTCACTTAGAAAAGTCATTGCCCAGGAGAGAGGAACGAGTTTCTCGGAACCCCCATCAGGCTGGGGGCCCAGGGCCTGTGCCCCTTGTGCCCCTATGGTAGAGACGGTAGTGGTCTTGGGTTTACCCGGTTTCCGGTAGCTTTCCCGCCTCCTGGCTGCTCGGTCTTCACTTTGTGCTCGGATTGTGGTGAGATAAGCTTGGTTTTGTTCTTGTGTCCACGGAGATGGTAGCTATTCGTTTTCTAGCAGGTTTAACCCCCTAACAGTTTATACCGAGATAACTCGGGATAAACTGTTTTGCCGAAAAATATTATCCCGAGATACCTCGCGAAGTTTCCGCGTGCCTGCACTGGAATCCCGATCATAATCGTTTTACGGTCTTCCACTGCCACTAGGTAGCACCAGAATTCCGATTACAATGGTTGTAGTTCCTTCTGCTGCCGCAAGATAGCGTTTTTTGCGTCAGTAGAGCGGGTAGTTACCATTAGTAGCATTTGTGTGTGGCTGTTGTTGTATTACGTCTATTTACAGTATTCTGAAATGAATAGTGATTATTCTAGTGACGAAGAGTAGTGGGAATACATCTCCGTTTCCGAATCTGGTGATGTCGCCTTTGAACTCTCATCAAGTGAAGAAGAATGTGAGGATGACACAGATGTAGATTGGTCTCAGGTGATCCACCGCAACCAGACAAGTGTCGCACCGTGTATTTTAATTAGTGTCTCCGTGTACTCGCCGTCCTGTGTTCTTGTCGTCCAACATGTGCTCTTTAGGTCACCGTGGCTCCTCGTTTTTAACTGTTCACCTGTCAACTGTTTGTACCTCGAATTGTCACCATGTATATGTCATTGTTCCTCCGTTGTTTTTTCGCCTGTCATGTATTTTAATTTTTCATCTCATCAATGTAGTTTATTCTCTCGGCTGAAGAGCAGCCTCTGGAGCTGCTGCCAGCCTACTGGTGAAATCGCTAGTGTGAAAATACAATAAAGGAAAAAAAAAGTCTCAGGTGAGAGTGTGGTATGCTGTTGAGCCCAATACTGATCGTGCTCCCCCAAGATTTCCGTTTTCTGCTACAACTGGATGTATGATTCCGTTTGCCAATGATGAACTTGCAACATTTGAAACCTTTTATGATAAGGACTTGTTGGAAATGATACAGATGAAAAGAGCGTATGGCTTTCTTGGAAGAACCCTTGCGGGTTTTTTCGGCCGCGGTAGTGTAAATCTTTCAATTTTACGCCGCGTGGGGGACTTACGTGCCAATGATGATGATTAGCACAACACACAACACCCAGTCCCCTGCCGGGAATCGAACCCAGGCCTCCTGCATGGTAGTCAGCGACGCTACCGCTGAGCTACTTTCTTTTTTTTTTTTTTTTTTTTTTTTATTTCTTTTGGGCCTCCCTTCTCCCCTTACAGCCCATCCATGCTCTCACCTTTTTTGCCTTCTTCGGCTAGCTTCTTTGCTATGATTTGTTACCAAATATGTATGTTAAATAAAGAAATGCCTCTTCAATGGCTAACGGAACAAAACAAAATTTCTCAACTGTTGATTCATAAAAAAAAAGAAGTTCCTCAAATGTCAATGTAGTAATTTCTACCGATATCTAATTTCCAAATATTTTATCGTTCAATCTTATGTATTTTCCTGAGCCTGATACTTGATCCGACATTTTGTCGACATATTGAGTTGCTCGTCATGTGTTTATGTCACGATTTTCAGTAGCAGCATTGCCGTTTCAGGGTTCTGCTGAGGCCTTCACGGCTACCGTAGCGGCCACGGGGCCCACGAAGTCCCCATGAAATTACAGCCAACAGCACCCTGTTTTCCCAGGTGGTCACCCATCCAAGTACTGACAAGGCCCAACGTTGCTGCGCTGGCTCACCTGCACCTCATGCCTCAGTATAGGTATAGCTGTTACGCGCTGGACTTCGATCGCGATTTTGGTGGAAACCAAGGCGCATTGGAACAAATCCTTTTAGCTTGGTGGTCTGAAGGAGTTCCCGCACAATATACCTGCGACTCAAAATTCGTTAGCACCATACTTGGTGTTCCCCTTGTAAGAGTCAATCATCCTTTTAAACGTATTTGTTGTTAGCACTGTTCACTTTTAAGATGGAGACTGATGGCGTAGTTATTTGGACAGTTTGAAGATTAAACCGACCAACGTCACATTCCACCTCAACCTCTGAAGTTTCACTTCATTTGTTCTTCGCTTTCCACTTTTGGCCCACTTTAGGTTACAGTAGTAACACTAAAAGTGGGCCTTTGCAATCGTCTTTTGACAGCTCGAAATTTAAATGAAAACAACGGCTTCACTATTCATCTGACACAAAAATTGAATAACCCAATTTATAGAGGAGAAAATTCTCTACAACTTAGCTCCCTAATGTTTTTTCATATCTCGTAGCGTTTCAAAGATATTTGCAAAAATAACGGCGATTTTGGGATGTCTGTCTGTCCGTAATGTGTTCCCTGTTTTTAACCGATCAGCACCAAATTTTACAGCCATGGTTGTAGGCCGCCAGAGACCAGAACCTCCCTTTTTCAAATTTTTCTGACAAAAATACGGTAGTAATACCAAAAAAGCCGTTTGTAATATAATTGCAAACGGACCGTTCATCTGACACGAAAATTGAAGAACCTAATTGGTACAGGAAAAATTCTCTACAACTTATCTCCCTAAGGTTTTTTCATATCTCGTATCGTTTGAGACATATTTGCAAAAATAACGGAGATTTGACTCCCTCCACTGAATTAACGAAAACCGTTCGGAGATATCACGTGACATTCCTCGCCCAGAACTCTCTCTCGCATACGACATCTCATGTTGCGCATTTGATGATTTTCTTATTGTAACTTACACGTTGCCATTTCAAAGCAATGGTGCACTGAAGAATTAACAAAAACACATCGTTCTTCGTACGATAAATGATAATCTGGTATCTACAAATGCCATATTAGCATCAGTTAACAACGGACACCAATACTATGAGATTAAAGAACCCAACATCCAACTGTTAGCCGTAGCTAATGGGCAATGTGTTGGCATGTCATGCTGAAGGTCAGTGGTTCGGAACCCACCAATACCTTTTTTTATTTTTTATTTTTTATTTTATTTTTTTTTTTTTTTTTTATTTTTTTTTATTTTTTTCTAAAAGGATTCATCTTTTGATTGATAGCCGTAGTGTAATGGGAAAGCTGTTAGACTATGATGCTAAATGTCGGTGGTTCGGAGTCCGCCACTACCAACTTTTTTTTTCCTAAAAGGGTTTCAGACACTCTTGTTCAAAATGTTCAAATGTTTATATAGTCTATGGGACTTAACTAAGGGGTCATCAGTCCCTAAACTTACAAAGTACTTATGAACTACTTACGAACTAGGACGGCACAAATATCCATGCCCGAGGGGGGATTCGAACCCCCGACCGTAGTGGCCGTGCAGACCGTGACTGGAGCGCCTTAGTCCCCGTGGCCACCGCGGCCGGCAGACACTCTTGTTAATTAATTTTTTATTATTTAGATTATTATTTTGGCCCAAAATGTTTGCAAAAACTTATAAAACTACAAATCTAAAGTGGGCCGTAAAACACGTCAGCGCGATTTTTTACAGACAGTGCAATTTCAGCGCGCGCTCGAGAGACTAGCGCACTTGTACGCGTCCTTACTAGGTGGTACTTTCCAGAAATCGGCGATATTCGACTGCCAGGTGCAAGGCAGCGTGGCGAGTAACTCGGCGAGCGTGTCGGTGGAGGTGGTGAACAAGTCGGTGGTGGCGGTGTGCGCGGCGGAGGCGTGGCTGGGCGTGTGGTGGGGCGCGGCGGCGCCGGGGCAGCTGAGCGCCGTGCCCTGCCCGCCCACGCACCAAGGGCGGGCCGCCACGCGCCGCTGCGTCCTCACCGACACCCACACCGCCTCCTGGCAGCGACCCGACTTCTCCCAGTGCCGCCGGCCCGCGCTCGCGCACATTCACAAGAAGGTACTGTACCAGCTCCTCCAGCTAAATTAATTACGCTTTCAGGTGTTACAGAACATGTACTACAGGTACACCACGGGCTTCACGGTTTCAAATCGTATCCCCGTGTACATTCATCAATGAGGTTTAAAATGAGACACGATCTTCTTTCAATAAAATACTGTACCCGCAAACAGCAGGTCGTCATATAAATCAAATTCTTCAGTTTAAACTCTTGGCACGGAATAGCCTGGTCGACGTGGTACTAGGAAACGGTGAACATCATCCCCCTTTCGTCTTATCAAACAGACTAGGACCATCATGCAATGAAGGCTTTCACGACCGGATGTCATAGTTGCTGTTAGAACTTCCGGGTTATAAGGCCGTGGTCCATAAAACATTTCAGTTTTTCCTAAAGTTTCGTCCAGAGCTGCGTCGAACATCTTCGGAGGTATTCGTACTTCCGTTGAGTCTTGCCGACTCGGCAAGACTCAACGGATGCAATAAGATTTCCTAAGACGTCTGCGCAGCTCTGGACGAAATGTTAGGAAAAGTCGGCAAGATTCAACGGAAGTAAGAAGACCTCTGAAGATGTCTGGCGCAGCTCTGGACGAAACGTTAGGAAAAGTTGGCAAGATTCACCGGAAGTAAGAAGACCTCCGGCGCAGCTCTGGGCGAAACGTTAGGAAAAGTCGGCAAGATTCAATGGAAGTAAGAAGACCTCCGAAAATGTCCGGCGCAGCTCTGGACGAAACGTTAGGAAAAACGGAAATGTTTTATGGACCACGGCCTTATAACCGAGAAGTTCTACCAGCAGATCAAAAATGTTCAAATGTCTGTAAATCTATCGGACCAAACTGCGTGGTCATCAGTCCGTAGCTTACAAATTACTTAAACCTAGGTAAACTAACCTAAGGACAAACACACACTCACCCATGTCCCAGGGAGGACTCGAACCTCCACGGTGAGCAACCGCGCGCTCCGCAGCGAGACGCTTTTTAGACCGCTCGGCTACTCCACTGTGGCCTACCAGCAGACTAGGAACATCTTTCTGCGGGTATAGTAATTTGTTGAGCGATGATTGAATTCATCCATGTGCCATTTTGAGACCTTAGTGTTTAAACATATAAGCACCGAGAATGCTATTTGAAATCGTGAAATTGTTCTTGTGCCTGAAATAAAGGTTCTGTAACAGCTGATAGCCGAATTGTTCATAAAGTCAAAATATGACATAAGAATGTTTAAAAATATAAAATGTATTAAAAACAACTCAGACTAATATGACAGGGAAGTTGTTAAAACTTTAAAATTTAGTCGGATGACTGGTTTCGATCATGGTGGTATCATCAGCAGATCATTAGAAACTCTGTAAAAGGAAAAGTGTTACTAATTTACAATATGACCCCACGTCTATCCAGAGTGTGACATAATTTCATAATAAGAATGAAAACAAAGAGGATTTATCACATGTAATGACAAAATATAAATTATAGAATTATACAATGAAAACCGGTGGCCAACGCTATGGGTTCATTTTATATCTTATACCTTAGCACAATTTTTAAATCATAATTTATACATCCAATATTATATTGTTTGTATTATCTACAGTTGTAATGGTCTGAAGATGGCCATTTAAAATTGTCGAAACCGATTAGCTTTAAATAAACCATAAACTGTGATCTTGCCTGATTTTTAAGTGAATTTAATTATACTGGCCACTGTTACCTCCAAGATGGTTTCAAAAATAATCACTTTGTTACCAAGTTACGTGTATGGACAGTACAAAACGTTTCGAGGGATAAGGACATAGATTACGAAATTTAATTGTAAGTTTTATATTAACAATGTATAGAATGCCGTGTGATATCTAACTAAATGAAAATTAATTTCAATATAACTAATAATGTAACGTAATTTGTAAGACAAAAGAGTAGCCTTCTGTGAATAAGATCAAAGATTAGAGATGCATATAAGAGAAAAGAGGCTTTAAATCTTGAGATTTATTAATTACATTTGCATATTAGAAGTAAGTTGTCACCCCGATGTTTTCAGAATTTCTGTCACCAGCAGGTGAAAAAATGATCTTCCTAAGAGAAAAAAAATGCAGATAGACGCAATAGAAAAATTTCGCCCTTATTATACAAATAGATGTGCATACACAAGATGCTTCACTGAATTAATGTAATTTCTGTCCAAGAGTAACAAATCTAACTACCATCACTTTTACTTCTGCCGAGATAGATATTTTAAATAAAGGCCAGAAATATGTCATCCCAAGATCGAACAGTGCTAATATCAAGCATATTATAGCAGAAGTGAATCTTTCTGCAATGCATTCTCAACTGAATAAATCAGAGATCTGTCAGATTTCTCTTAAAACTAAAAATATTATTACATAAAGTAAAAATGATAGACATACTGATAAAGCTAACATTATCATGTATATTAACCATAAATTAGCAATTAATAAAGCAATCGCAGTCAAAGCTGATAAAGGCAATATACTGATTATTAAAAGTGAATATGACTACATTTCTAAAACAGTACAGTTTTTCGATGGGAATGGAAAAATGGAAGTCAGTAGGGATCCAACTGAAAATTTTCAGACTAAATGTAGGAAGTTAATTAATAATAATAATTTTCTATTTTCACCAAAAATAAAATAACACTCAATCGTAAACCCGCTGTCACCGTCTTTGAGGTCACAAACTAAGTTACTTTTCTGTACGTCCAGTTTTAAATAATATCAACTTTCCATCCTATAACATAAACAGGAAGCTCAATGAAATCTTTTAAAACTTTTTTTGTCTTTGAAGAAAATTTCAGCATTATGAATCAACTAAAACTATTTTGTATGTAGAAATTCCAGACAATGCACATTTTGTTTAGATATTACCAACCTTTATACAAGCATAACCGTTCAAGAGACCATCAATATCATCAAAGAAAACTGACTCCATCATAAAATCATGAACACTGAAGAGATAACTGAATTAATTGAACTACTTGAAACTACACTGGCCTTCATCTATTCGTCCTTTAATAATGAGATATACTTACAGAAAGATTGCCTTGCTATGGAAAATTCTCTTGTGAGCATTATAGCTAGTACGTTTGTAAATTACATTGAATTACATTTTTAGAATAATCCAGAAATAACTAGTAAAATTATTTATTACAGCAGATACGTCGAAGACACATTGATATTACATAAAGGTTCTATAGAAGAGATTGACACCGTCACTAACAAATTAAATAATACGCATACAAAACTTGTCTCTACGGTAGAACTTGCAGACAACAAAAGTATAAACTTTTTAGATATTAGAATTACAGATCAAAATGGTAAACATGTTTTATGATTTACAGAAAACCAACAACCAACTGTTATAGATACAATAATCGAACAGTTGTGGCCCAAGAGGAAGGACGCATTGACAACGATAAATGTTATGTGGTTGTTTGGGAACATGAATGACTTCAAATGTTCTTCAGATAGTAGAACATAACCATTTCCAGCCAATGATCGGTATAGTTGAACCAAAGGACTCGGTTCGTTCCTTGTAAAAACAGGCCACACCATAATGTAGACACCACCACCTTGCATAGTACCATGGGTCCATGGTTTCGTGACCAGCCACACAGAAACCTACATATCAGCACTTAACAACTGAAATCGAGAATAATCTCACCAAAACAGGATTTTCACAATCATCCAGTCGATGTTGTTTTGTTAGCAAGGACATTCGAATCGGTTGTCTGCTGTCATAGCCCATTAACGCTGGTTATTTTACACAGTGTTACCTGTATGTTAGCACTGCCAACTCTGTGCGCCGCCACTGTTCTCGACCATTACGTGCAGGCCACTTCGTCGTCCGTGGTAAGATGTAGTGTCTGAAATTTGCTGTTCTTCGCACACTCGTCACACCGTGTATCTCGAAATTTGGAATTTCCTAAAAATTTCCGAAACAAAATGTTCCATGCGTTTAGTTTTTAGAACAATTCAGGGTTCAAAGTTTGTTAATTAACGTCATGGGGCCATAATCACATCGGGAAGTTTTTCAGCTGAATCAACGGAATACAAATGACATTTCTGGCAACGCACCGCTCTCTTATACCGTCTGTTCACATTTTCGCCTTCTGTATCTGTCCACATCACCATACCATGACTTTCAAAACTCTGACGTCCTGGTCATCCTTTCTGTATTTTACAAAGTGAGTTAATATCTTTGCAATCTTTTTCAGTGTTTAACTGATAACAGATTGTAACATATTTGTTTTTGTAATCTTATTGATAATACACTCTTGGAAATTATATGTACCGTTCAGTTTAACAGTTCCAAGGTAAAACACAGACTTCCTATTTCGATACGCAACTTCTTCACACTTATTGCCACCAATGTCTCAAAAATCACTTTCTAATTCACCAAGACTTTTTACATTTCTGGAGCAGGAAATTCTGAGCACAATTTTAACACCAGCATTTGATTTGCTCTGCCATGAGTCAAACGTATAATATCTTAATACAAAGGTCAATTGTTTCAACTAAAAAGCAGCCTTAGAAATTAATTTGCACTTGTGCAAATAAAATTAATTAGATGAATTTCGTAATTATGAAAATTGTACAGTGGGGATATGAAGTATCTACAACTGAACAATAAAAATGAATTTTTAAGTGATAATTAACGCTCAGATTTTTCGATTTTTAAAGTACAATCAGTGCTTCAAAACACGGCAGGAAATTTGGAAAAAAATGAAATTCAGATTGAATATAATCATGTAGTGCGTGGGAGTGGAAAAAGGTCCCCACGAATCCGGTCAGTTATATGCTCTCCAACTATTTAATGGGATCTAACAAAACAAAACAATCTTGCATATGATACCCAATTTACAGTAAATTCATATATGGCTCAGCAGATAAAATATTTGTCATCCTGTAAAATAGTGGAATGGCTACATTTTGCAAGAGAACTGCAGTCTCGGACTGTGCTTTACTTCCTCTGAGTAGACGAAGCGCGCCTGGCGTGGGTGGTTGGCGGGTGTCCGACCACCTCTCAGCAGGCGCATTCCAGCCAGGATGAGGTGTTTGGTTTTTTGTTTCCCTCCTCATTGAGGCCGTTGCAGGGCGGCATTACTCATCCCCCTGCCCCCACCCCGGCCTAGGGAGGAGGGAGATTTTTAATGAACTGAGAAACCGTTGGAGGAGACGTCGGCGCGAAGTAGAGAATCCTAAATTGCGAGACATTAACGCAGTGAGCGACGTGAACTAATGAGTTTGAAAAATAAGATAGAATACACCCATTAATGGGAGATGAGTATTTTATGAGTATTAACAATGACAGTAATTACAACAGCCAGGTAGCTTGAATCGTGGTGGGGAATCTGGCGAATACCAATTAACTCCATAAAATATAGACTAGTTGAGTGCGATGCAAAAGCTTGCCCACCAAACTTGTTCAGCGGGACCTCACTCATGGTTGCGATCTGCTAGAGGATGAACCTTCCTTGTGTGCCTTATGAGATTAGGTGAGAGCACCTGGAGATGAGGAATATTTCCATGGAAATGTAGTACCACACACAGGTGGTTACCTATAATTATGGCCGAGGAGACTGAGGCGCTGCAGTCACGGTCTGCACGGCCACTACGGTTGGGGGTTCGAATCCCCCCTCGGGCATGGATATTTGTGCCGTCCTAGTTCGTAAGTAGTTCATAAGTAGTTTGTAAGTTTAGGGACTGATGACCCAGTAGTTAAGTCCCATAGACTATACAAACATTTGAACATTTGAACCTATAATTATATTGTGTTGGAGTGCATTGCTGTTTATCTACCTGTTTTATAATTAATACGATGATTTTGTTACTGCATGATGATCAGTTTATTGCAGTTAAATGCCGATGGATATTAACAGTTATTCAAGATACAAAAGTGTCATTACAATCTGTCAAATTCCGCTGGTTGAAGAAATATGGTTAAAGAACTTCATTCGTTGTTCTGCCGTACACACGAAAAGCATCGAAACGTACTTCTTTCTTTTCTAAAACGTAACGCTTAGTAGTGACTCATTTGTACATTATTCTTTTTATAATATTTCTTAGTTACTTGTTGCCTCACAACAATTTCTTGGTTAAATTGTAATATAACAAGATGTGGGATATAGTAGTAATGAGACGGAGGTCCTAAGGAAATAAATGTCAGTTACATAGCTGTCCCTTCCCCTCCCAATAAAACAACAAAATTCTCTACAACCTACCCACCCCCTAACAAATTCAACCGAGAGGCTCTTACCTCATTTACAGCCCTGCAACACATACCTCTTCTGTGATGAATGTAACGAACACTATGTGTTATGTGAGACCTTTGAGAAATCATAGTGTAAACATGATTTCAATGTATTTCATACATTGAGGTCCATTGGTCTCAAATTGATCTCTAACTTAACTTTTTATCACAACTGAAGGGCCCAAATGTAACACCACCTCAAACGCTCCTCATTTTTAAATTTGTGAGCCACAAAACTTGTGAATGGGTATGACGCGTTTACGTTACAGTTATATAGAGCCTTTCTGGAGTCCTGGTTTATATGTAGTCGCCGTTCTGCCTGAAGATCTTCGTTACAGTCCATCAAGGGAAAATCTGTAGTCTCGAGGCATTTAAAGACTGTCTCGTCCACACCCTCTGCGTTGACAGCAGTGGCACCACGTTACATAAAGCGGCAACTTCTTTTGGTGAAACAAACATGTATAATCTATTGCCTTCCACAGGCATCTGTGCATAATGCATTATACCACCGTCAGTGGAGGAAGTCACACTAATCATTAGCGAACGAAAAAAATGCTTACGGTTTTGGGAGTAGCTGTCCTTTATTTAGATATTCAAATGTTTGTAAATCTAAGGGACTTAGCCGCTGAGGTTATCAGCCCCTAGGCTTACAAAATACATAAACCAACTTATGCTAAGAATACCACACACACACACACACACACACACACACACACACACACAAGGGAGGACTCGAACATCCGCCGCCGAGCAGTCGCGCGCTCCGCAGAAGGCGCTTTAGAGCGCTCGGCCACTCACCTGCGGCGCTGTCCTATATAAACTGAAAAATATATATTCGCAATTGCGAATGTGAATCAGCATCAGCTGTACAATTTATTCGTGTCATGTGTCAATTTGTGCCGGACCACGGTTCGATCCTGATTTCGCTTCTTTTCGTGAGAGGTCACTTTAACCATTAAACCATCCGTGCACGTCTCCCGGACCGACACACACACATTGTCTACTACCCATGAGTACTCGTACATTGCATTGTGTAAATGCGGACAATGACCTATTTAAAAACTGGTATGGCTAGTATCAATGTTGAACGATAAAGTTGGAGTAAATGTCCGTTTTGACTTCTTATAATGATCAGAGTTATTCTACTTATGAGGATTGTAAAAAGAAAATACTTTTGTTTTCTGATTCATCCCTTCACAAATGATTTAGGCTGATTGGTCTAACCAGGAGGATTGGTCTGACGGCTAATTCGTTATTCCTGACGTCTTCAGAACTTGCCAAACAAATTCACTGTTCACAGTGCAGAATTGTCTGTCATCCTTGAATCACTGAAGTACAGAGGTTAACGACCACCTCATCCGCTCATATTCCTTCAGTGTCCTCCAAACAATTCCACAGATGCACAGATATAATGGTAGCGACAACCAAACACTCCCTTTCCCCGATATAAGACCTTATCAAGGCTATAGCATCCTGATACGTGAAAGGTACGTTGAATACCGAAAATCAGGAAGCTGACACAGAAGCCGAGGAAGCTAGAAAAGAAAAGAAAAATATTGAACCACGTCTAAATATCTTGAGAGGAAGCGTCGCCGAAAGTGTCAGCTATTGCCAGTGGAACCTAATATCTGGCCCTGGAGTGCCTTCTTTTAATTACATGGCTGCCAGATTCAGACAGTTCATTACAGCACAGTCCGTTGACAGAACTGAGTTTCCTAATGGCTCAAATTTCTATTTTGTAGAAGAATTCTTGGAAAAATTGTAATACTAAGCTAATCTCTGTGTTAAGTTGTTGATTGTATTTACTTATGTTGAGGCGTTTCGTTTGCATAAGATTCCTATACATTCCATTTTATCTATTACTACTCTTCTGTTACAATTTATGTTATGACTCGCCCATGAGTACGGAGACTTGTTCATCAACTGTGTCCTGCAAAACATGATAAGTATAAATGTCAACATAGACATACATAATAAATATAAATAAACTACCTTTGACCCGAAGCGTCTAGTACGTTTTGTCCAGAGCGATGAAAGAGGTTGGTTGCCATCAGTTAGGAAACATTGTGTATTCCTTTATTCAGATTTTCAGCTGAAGTCGCACCATCACATTTCTGTTTTATTCTTGATGACCAGTTTCCCAAATAATTGTCTATTATAGTTAATAGTAAGTGCTGAGAATACAAGACACTGTCTTCCTTTCTATTTCACGTTAACAAAGCTTAAAAATTTCATTTCTAAGCTGCGTTAATAATCTGCAGTAGATGAATTATTTATGTTTTCCTGTCGACCCAATGACATCGTAGGTTATGAAGACTGCTATCTTAGGATCATCGTGATTGGGCCGTTGTTCATGGGAAAAGTATTGCCTGGTCGAATGAATAACGTTTCTTGTTACACAGTGGTGACGCGTCCTAATGTGTTCACTGCTTCAGTGAACCCCCGGAAAAAAGCTCGTCGTGAAAAAAAAGTAATAAAATAAAAAGTGCTTTTAAACTATCTTTCTTCGTTTCGCTCTTCTATCAGATTATTTTATATGGACATTCAAAGTACTTTTATCGCATGAGAAACGTTTAACGTCTCGGAGTAGCACGTGCACGAGTCGTAGCGCGGCCGCATATTTCTGAACCCCCTGGACGCAGCATATCGGAAATCCCGCGGCAGGGAGGGGCGAGGGGAAACGCCACTTTTAAGATTGGCGTTGGAGCTGGCAGAGACGCCAGCTCCTGGCTACTCGAGCTCTGGCGGTTACACACGAACCGTCCCGAGACAAGATAATTGAACTACTACACACCTCGCCTTGCGCTTGCGCAAATCCTCCATGAAGGCAACATCCGCCCTTAATATTTGTTTTTCGCGCATTGAAGATTCATCAAAAATTCTTCTCAGTTGGTAAAATATCTTACAACTTTATATTAAAGACGCATCAACTGTAAAAGCATTCGGAAGACCCGGTCATGAATAATAATGAAGTCAGTACTCTCCACCTAGCAAGAAGAGCCGTGTGGTTAGCGACATCGCGTTATGCTGTCGAAGGTCGTGGGTTCGAGATCGACTAAAAGCAATTTTTTAAAGCCAATCTTCTTTTTAACAGATACGGCAACAACAATAACTTTTGTATTGTTACTTGCCACATATCTTTGGACGTTTTAGGAATTGTGTCGGGATTTTGAGGGTAAATGACATTTATACTCTTCGTTGTAACAAATAATTCACTTACTAGGCAGACTAGTAAGTATGGAGGTCCCGGTTCGATTCCCGGCCGAGTCACAAATTTTAATTCAATGCTTCAGATTTATCAATAATGTCTTTGACATGATCGCGACGAAAATCCGTCTCAGGGATTGTTTATTTGTATTAAATATTTTACTGTTTGAAAAGATGTGGGGGAGAGCAGCCTTTGCGCATGCGTAAGGTTAGGAGGGGCTGCCGCATAGTGTCTAGTGATGGGACAACCGACTGTTTTTAACAACCGAGTGGTCAATCGGTTGTTTTTTCGTTCAGTCGGTTTTTTCAGTCGAATGAAACAACCGAATGAAAATAGTCTCTGTGGCCATAAGAATGTTTTCACTCACTGGCGGGGTTTGAGTGGTTTCAGTCGATGCGAAACAATCGAATGAAACCAGTCTCTGCCGGTTTCAGCCGCTATATGAATGTTTTCACTCATTCAGTGTGTTTGAGTGGTTTCAGTCGATGCGCGAGCACCGAATGAAACAAGTCTCTGTCCTTTATATGATTGTTCTCGGCATTGAGTGGTTTCACTTGATGCGATACAACCGACTGGAAAAAGTCTTTGTCGGTTTCTGCACTTACATGGATGTTTTTATTAATTCATCGACTTTGTGTGACTTTATTTGCATACTCCTTCAGCCTTTTCGGGTATAAATAAACCATGATTCAGCATGAAACATTCTTAAAGACAAATCTTAAAAATATTGCAGTGTGTCAGTATGTTTCTATTGCATGCAAATCTGCAGTTTTGTTCCAATCTTTATGACATTTTGCACACCTGACCTTCAAAGCAAGAGAAACGTCACTGTCTACATCAAATTTAATTCGGTGCATGGCGGAGGTACTTTACATACTAACTTCGACAAAAACCACAATTTGGCTGCGATCTTGATGAAATTTTGCACACTTGACCTTTAAAACAAGGCTAAGGTAACTGTGTACAATAAATTTCGTAGGTGCATGACGGGGGATACTTTACCTACTAGCAAACCGGGGCGCTTTTCCCCGGCGCTACTCGCAGAGTTGCGCCAGGTTCGCCGGCCGCGGTGGCCGAGCCGTCTGCGGCGCGCCAGTCACGTTCTGCACGGCCACTACGGTCGTGGGTTCGAATCCCCCTCGGGCATGGATATTTGTGCCGTCCTTAGTATTAGCTAGTTCATAAATAGTTTTAAGTTTAGGGACTGATGACCCCGTAGTTAAGTCCCATAAGCTATACAAACATTTTTTGCGTCAGGTTTGGACGCCGAGTGGGGGGAGGGAGTGCGAGGGCGGCGCCACTATCAAGATGCGGCACTCAAAGAAGTGAACCCCCAGACATCTAAAGCACCAGCCGCCGCTTTTTTTACACCAGGCCGGTGCTTGTCTCCTGATACACCGTCAGCTAGAGAAAGCACTGTTCCAATAGCGCACTACCCCTCTGCCGTAGGCAGGTGGGGGCAGTATTACTCTTCGGGGGACACTGAACTGGGCTTCCATATGAAGTGTGTTGTTAATCTAAGGCACTGTCACATGAGTGGTTTACGTGAAGATTGATGGGGACTACCTGCATCTCTTGACGCATTATATCTTACCCTAAGACGATTGTGTGCCAGCTTCGCGTACTCATATCACCGGCCAATAATTTGCGATATTTGTATGACCTCTTCATAAACATGTGGTACCACATACATCCAAGTATGAGGTCATAATACACTGAGGTGACAAAAATCATAAGATAGCAATATGCACAGATATAGACAGCAGTAGTTTGGCATACACAGCATATAAAATGGGGTGTATTGCTAGAGCTGTCGTTTGCTTTCGGCCTTATTATGACCTTACGACGCAATTAACACTTTCAACGTGGCACAGTAATTGGAGACGATACATAGGACATTCAATTTCTGAAATCGTTAGCATATAGTACAATATACTGATATCCACAGTGTCAACAGTGTTCCGAGAATACTAGAAAATGTTCAAATGTTTGTAGAGCTTAAGGGACTTAACATCGGGGTCATCAGTCCCTAAACTTACAAACTACTTATGAACTAGCTAATACTAAGGACGGCACTAATATCCATGCCCAAGGGAGGATTCGAACCCCAGACCGTAGTGGCCGTGCAGACCGTGACTGGCGCGCCGCAGACCGCTTGTCCACCGCGGCCGGCAGAGTACTAGATTTCAGGCATTTCCTCGTACCAGGGAAAACTGGCCAACGTCCTGGTCTTAATGACAGAGACAAATGACGTCTGCATAGAGTTGCCATGGTTAAGACAAACTACGCAGCAATGAATGTGCGATGCAGCACGGTGGTATGCGTTAGGCCAGTGCGGCGGTAATGGGCTGTGGAATCAAACGACCGACTCGACCTACATACACAACATCGGCTGAAACGTCTCTCCTAGGCGCGTCACCGCATCGATTTCAGATGTTTCTAAGTCTAAGGGACTTAACTGCTGCGGTTGTCAGTCCCAGCGATTACAAACTACTTAAACTAATTTAAACTAACTGATGCTAAGGACAACACACACACCCATGCCCAAATGAGGAATCGAAAATCCGACTACGAGCAACCGCGCGCCTCATAGCAAGGCGCCTTAGAACGCTCGGTCTCTCCATCGCGGCCGTATCGATTTCACCCCAGACTTCTGGAAAACTGGGCGTTGGTCAGATGAGGCCCGATTTCATTTTGTAAAAGCTGATGGTAAATTTCGAGTGTCGGTAGACCCCGCCAAGCCTTAGACCCATGTTGTCAAAAAGCCACTGTGCAAGCTGGCAGTGGGTCAAGAATGGTATGGACTGTTTTTATATGAAATAGCTTAATTCCCGCTGCTTCGCACGCGCAGACTGGATGGTCTGCATTGGTTTTTTCTGCTTCTAAATATAAATTTTCATAGATTTAGCTTTAAAAATGCTTTCCTAATCAAGTATTTTGATACAATTTGCCACCCCTCCCCCCCCCCCCCCCAATTGGACTATTGTTGGAAGGATTCAAAACATCCCAAAACACATTCTTTTTTAATTCTAACTATGGCTCCAAATCCAAACTGTCGCATTTCTAGCATCAAAATAGTCTTACTAGCACCCTTAAAAGATTTTCTCTTATTTCACCTCTTAAATGTTGAATTTCCAAAAATATCGAAACACGTGTTTTTAAAATTCCAATCAAAAATCTAAACCCCAAATTTTTTATTTCTTGCTTCAAAATCGCCTTAATATTTTCAAAAAACCGTTCATCCCCTATTTCACCCCCTTAGGAATGGGAAAAACGAAAAATCGCTGCCGGCCGCGGTGGCCGAGGAGACTGAGGCGCTCCAGTCACGGTCTGCACGGCCACTACGGTCGGGGGTTCGAATCCCTCCTCGGGCATGGATATTTGTGCCGTCCTAGTTCGTAAGTAGTTTGTAAGTTTAGGGACTGATGACCCCGTAGTTAAGTCCCATAGACTTTACAAACATTTGAACATTTTGAAAAATCGCTGATGCCTACAGTATAAGATAAACAACATCTACAAATTTCAAGGTTCTATCGTCTGTACATTCACTTTTCAGCGCTGTATTTTGTCTTTTAGAAACGAATCGAGAACGCGAAATTTCTTTTTTATGCTTTGGCATCTGTCTTAGCAGTTTTACTTTTCAAACTGCAATATGCACTTATTTTTCTTTATTCGTACGGTTGTTACAGAAAAACAACTGAAGAATATGCATCACGTTTCTTTCTATATATCCTCTTTGCTATTATAATGTCAAAAGTCATCGCTGGTCTCCACTCCGAATTTTATATAAGCTGACCACTTTCAACCACTATATCTTCCACCCTCTTAAAGCTATCGACACAGAACTGCTATGGTGTACAACAGGAGAGTTTGTCCTACAATAACACAGAGAGATCGTTCGTCTCCATTGTGTAGTTTTTGCTGAAGAGCAAAATATTCACACACGTAGAATTTTATATAAGTCGGTAACTTTCAACTCCCATATCTTCCACTCCTTTAACAACCCTCTACCACCATAGTGCACAGTGGGAGACTTATACCTGCTACCAAATACAAATACTATTCGTTTGTGATGTGTAGTTTTCGCTGCAAAGTGAAATATAGGCACAAACACCTCAATTTTATATGTAATAAGATGTACTCGATACTTTAGTGCAAGTGAATCAATCATCGACTGGAAATGTTTATTGCCTGACACTTGGAGACCATCTGCAACCATTCATTAACTTCATGTACCCAAACAACCATGTAATTTTTTCACTAGGCCACAATTGGTCGCGATTTGTTTGAAGAAAGTTCTGGATAATTCCATCGAACAACTTGGTTACCAGATCACCCGATGTGAATCGCATCGAACATTTATTGAACTTAGTCGGGAGGTCAGTTCGTGCATACAGTTGTGCACCGGCGATTAATACGTTATTTAATCAACAGGAGAGATGCGCGGCTATTTAAACACCGCCAGAGACCTACTCCCACCGCTTGCCATAGCAGGAGTGTATTAATTCCCTTGTGCAAATTTTTATTGGGATGAGGTTCAACAGCCGTAAGATATTTGAGGAAATGCATACTGTAAACCATCAGCTGTTTATTATTTTTCCAAACTTCTACCGGTTTCGGTTATAAACCATCTTCACGGAAGAGAACTAGACAGACTGCTTAAACAGGTGCATTATATGCCTCCTTATGCATACTGGCGTGCATGTCACACAATAAAAATAAATAAGACGTCACTAGGCATCATGTCTTGGTTTAACCAAGACTTGATGCCTAGTCACGTCTTATTTATTTTTATTGTGTGACATGCATGCCAGTATGCATAAGGAGGCATATAATGCACCTGTTTAAGCAGTCTGTCTAGTTCTCTTCCGTGAAGATGGTTTATAACCGAAACCGGTAGAAGTTTGGAAAAATAAGAAACAGCTGATGGTTTACAGTATGCATTTCCTCAAATTTCCTTGTGCTTGCGGACAAGTTTACATAGGAACTACGAAATGCACATTAACACCCCCCTAAAGGAACACAAAACTAATTGTCACCTGTGCAAGACGGTAGTAAACCTAACCTAACCTCTATAATCCAGAGATCATCAAATTCGATTATCTGACACCGCAGTTCTGAAAAGATCAAATAATTAGTACGCTAGGATGTACAATGAAGCCATTGAAATACAGAAGCAACAAAAACAATTTAATTAGGAAGGAAGAACAACTCAACTTACACAAATTGTAAGCCTTAGTCATGTACCAGGTGTCGATTGTCAGGAGTAGCTGCGCGGATGTTGTGGGCTAGATGGGGCGACTAAATGAGAAATGCAGGGTTTACTGGCACACTTGAAGGTTTATTACGGAAGATAACAGTTACAGGAAATGGGGCCTACGAAGGATTGGCGCCCGTCAGGGAGCAACATGGTGGTGTAGAAGAAGAGGTGGGGGGCGGGGGGGAGCGGAGAAGGCAGGAAAATACGTCTGAACGCGGTGCCGGCGCCGCGAGGCCTGATGTCCGGCCCACGTGGTCGCTCCTGATTGGCCACGATGCACTGCTGAGTGGCAGGAGTCGGCCTCCCCACGACAGCCGTGCATTGTGGCGACCAAGGGACCGAATGTCAAGTCATCGGGTTGCAACTTAGTCGGGCGATGGTTAAAGTCGGAGGGACAAAGCTAAAGATTTGGATTTTTTTTTATTTTTTTTTTTTTTTATAAATTATTTCCGTACCATGTTGCTAGGGGAGAAGCGCCGATCCGTACGTTGACCCCAACTGGGGTCGTGTTCTGCCTGCCTGGTGCGAGTCTTTTTAGCTGACGCCACTTCGACGACTTGCGGGTCAATGATGATGGGGGTGGCACAACACCCAGACCCCGAGCGGAGAATCGGGAATCGAACCCGGGCGTCCTGCATGGCAACCCACTACGCTGTCCACTGGAGTACAGAGACGGGGGGCCTAAGTCTTAAATGAAATAAATAGTACATTCTCTTCTCCACAAGCTCTGTAGTCCACGCGGCTCGACACCCCGATTATAGGCAGAGATCTCATGGCATCATGAAGCGACCGATGCGGAGATACGCATAAACAGTACGGCTTGATGAGCTGACTTGTACGAATCATCGTTTTGTGTCTGCAGAACCTGCGGATAGATCTTGAGAAGCAGCATACGAAACCTCAGGCAGATGATATGCTTCGACCACGGCCTTATTGCCAAAAATCTAATATCAGTAACAATCCCAGTATTTTTAGTCCCCATTATGGCGACCAGAATTTTATGCTACAACAATCAGTTTTACATTAGTGTAACAGTGATTCTGTCTAACATGTAAGGGTTACACTAAACATTGTGGCAAACTGATGTCTCATTTTTCCGACATGCTAGTCCTACATTATTAGTTTCCACTTTTATTTTCTAGACAAATGATTGTAAATAAGATTTATGATAATAATTGTAATATGAAACACTGATTTCGTACTTATTTCTCATTCCTTTTTCTGTTTTCAGTTTACCCTGTTGACCTTGGGATATCAAAACACCACTGGAGTAGAAACACTCGCTGACACGTTATCTCTCCTCAAAAAAGTATCCAGGCTGTTACCAGGTGAAGGAGAGCAAGTCTTGGATTTACTTCATGACGTTCAAAGCTACTTGAACCAAACAAATTCCCTCGATGAAATCCTAGCTTCTGTGAATGATTTCTACGAAATAATAAGTATATTACTGGATAATCCATTTTCCATCCAAAATCCTGAGGTACGGATTATGTCTTGAAGTTTTATTTGTATTATAAGATGCTCTGTACTTGAATTTAGCTACTACTGAAAGGTGTTAAAACACCTTCCTGTTTTTCATTTTCCTGTGATTTTCAAACAGTGGGCCAAGAAGATTTGATTCGTATACCGTCGATGACAGGCTCATTCAATATGAAGTAAGGCATTGTGGCATTTCTTTATGAACGCAACTCCTTTTTATTTTTATTCAAATATTTTTTCTTATTCGGTACAAGGAACTCCTTGCCTAGATTGAACAAATAGGACTTGGAAAAAATAGAGGTGAAATTTACATTTTGAAATGTAAACCGGCGATATTTAAGATAAACGCATGGAAAATTTCAATCGCCGCTATTAAAAGGGACCATATAAATTCACTGTGTAATGGACTTCAAAGCAGCACTTCTTTAGTTCATGTGATCTTGGAGGTGAATTATTTGACAAACAAATAATGAAGATAAATAATCAGTGGAAAATAAATAAGGTAGCAATGTTATAGAATGTAAAATTGTTACCTTGGACTACGAGGGAGAAATAATATATTTGTATGATGGACTGCTATTATGTATGCAGGAAGAAGAAGTTTGCAGGCATTGTGAGCAAATAAGTTGCAAGATATATCTTTTTTAGTTACAAATATATTTTATTTGAAATAAGAACGTGGTATTGGTTAGGAAAATTTATCAAATGACCTTGTAAGTAGACTAGACGTATGTGATTAGTGAAAGTATACAGCCCTTTCAACAGAAGCTCATCAGATTGAGAACAACGCCGCCGAAAGGTAAATATTACAAAACTAAACTTTTTATCAAAACATATGTGTAATATCTATAGATTCCCAACAAAAAAGGTAGTTCATCTAAATGGCATTATTGACATTATGTAAACAGATAATCAATCTCAAAACTAGGGTATCCTGCTTCGACCAAAAAATCTGTAACCAACTGGTACGTTAATAATTTTCCATCTAATGAACATCTGCATTATACGCAAGTGAGGTGTTAAGTAAAAGTTTCCCGTATATTCTAGCGAAGTCTAAACTAGTCAGTACTTACAAATGATAGTTGCAGACATATGGGGACTAGATATAATTATTTGTTTGCATCCCTGGGCAGTATCTAACTACCGAGCTACCCGAAAAATCTAAAATCTCTGGCTAAAATTACAGTCAACCATTACTTCTCCTTCTTGCCGTTTACATACTATTTTTACGCTTTTAAACAAATGGGAATGATTTTCTTACAGTTGATTATTATGTAATAAAATTACTTAAATAGGCACTCACTCCTGTACTACGAATATGGGAAAAGTTTGTCTTCGTAATCTGTCGATCATTAAATTAATAGTGCCAAATAATGACATTTCATTAGTTTGCATATTCAGTACGACAAGAAGTATACGTTGTAAGATGTATAGGAATTATAGGGGGTATACAGGGTGTCACATTTACTCCACAAAGCTGCCACTTGTGATCAGTTGTAACGGCTCGAAGTTAGCTACCTTCGAGCCGAACTTAGCTTGGATGAAAGATATGGGTAACACAACTTAATGCAAGAGTTTATCAGCTGTATTGATTACAAATGGTAACATGCTACTCTCTCGGCAAACCGTTAGCAGATGTTTTTAATTGAGAGAGATGTGGAGAACATGCTGCCCGGGGCAACAGTCAAGCACTCCCCATATATCAACACGTCAGCAAGTACACGAAACATGGGTCTTGCGTTGTATTGTTGGAAGATAAAGCCATCAGCCTTAATAATTCAAAAACTTTGCGGCTGAGATCCAGATTAGCAGCTTAGCGAACCAATGTTGATCATGTTGCCAACCTAACAGCAATCCTCAAAATGCTAAAAGCCCAACTCTCATGACGTTAGCGAATGCAAGCTGTCGACGTTAATTCCTAATTAGCCTCCATACACGGATACGTGCATCGTAATGCTGTACTCGGAAACAGGTCTACACAGACGACGTGGTGGCACCTTATTTCCAGTGTTGTCTGCCACACCATCTCTCTATGCCTCTCTTTGCCGCTTCGCCAAGAGAAGCCGCATTTAGGACTATTGTACTGATAGTTCATGGTGATCAGAGGCTATCTTATTGTCAGAATGGATACCTGTACTGCTATAAATAAGCCGATTTCTTGACTGAACGATACGTCTCAGCCTAGCAAAAAATATTTATTCTCTGGGGTGCTAGCTCGTGGGGCTTTTGAGATTCTGTATGGCGGTGAAGTATAACCATTCTGAACCCATAAATTCCATATGTACAAGAGAATCGTTTGGTCCACTAATTCACCAATATCGCGAAGCGATAAATAGCAGCTTCGATAGATGTATTTTCGATCTGTAATTCTAGGAACTTATTCTTACACGAGGCATAACATGATGATCTATCAATCAACTACCTTTTATGCTGGTAAGAATTTCGGGCAGTAAGGTCGTGGTCCACGAAACTCTTCCGTTCCCATCATTTCGTCCAGAACTACGTTGGACATTTTCAAAGGCGCTTCTCCTCTACTGAGTCTTACCGAATGAAGGGTCGAATGTCTAAGAGCGACATTTATACTGTACTGTACAAAGGAGGCGTCGCCGAAGTTCAAGAATGTTCAAATGTTTCTAAAGCTTATGTGACTTAACTGCGGGGTCAGCAGTCCCTAAACTTACAAACTACTTATGAACTAACTTATACTACAGACAACACAAACATCCATGCCCGAGGGAGGATTCGAACCTCCGACGCGATCGGCAACGTGGCGCTCCAGACTGCTCTGCTACTCCCGCACGACGTCGCCGAAGTTACACGCATATAAGCACTCTATCACCATCCACAATCTATCTTGCCTATAGATAGAAAAGGATTCACAAGCAGAAACACGTCAACGTCGAATTAAAACATCTTTAAAAAAAGGAATAAGATTATGTTTATACAGGGTGTTACAAAAAGGCAAACTTTCAGGAAACATTCCTCACACCCAACAAATATGTTATGTGGACATGTGTCCGGAAACGCCTAATTTCCATGTTAGAGCTCATTTTAATACTTCTCTTCAAATCACATTAATCATGGAATGGAAACACACAGCAACAGAACGTACCAGCGTGACTTCAAATACTTCGTTACAGGAAATGTTCAAAATGTCCTCCGTTAGCGAGGGTACATGCATCCACCCTCCGTCGCATGGAATCCCTGATGCGCTGATGCAGCCCTGGAGAATGGCGTATTGTATCACAGCCGTCCACAAGACGAGCACGAAGAGTCTCTACATTTGGTACCGTCGTTGCGTAGACAAGAGCTTTCAAATGCCCCCATAAATGAAAGTCAAGAGGGTTGAGGTCAGGAGAGCGTGGATGCCATGGAATTGGTCCGCCTCTACCAATCCATCGGTCACCGAATCTGTTGTGGAGAAGCGTACGAACATGTCGACTGAAATGAGCAGGAGCTCCATCGTGCATGAACCACATGTTGTGTCGTAATTGTAAAGGCACATGTTCTAGCAGCACAGGTAGAGTATCCCGTATGAAATCATGATAACGTGCTCCAGTGAGCGTTGGTGGAAAAACATAAACACAAGCACTGAAGTCAACATTACCTTCCTTCAATTGGGCCAACTGGCGGTGAATCGAAGAACTACAGTAAGTACTAAAGAAACAAGTGGGTATTTTGACAATTTTGTGCACGAATTATTTCAATTTACATTTAAAGAGAAATACTAAAATGAGCTCTAACATGGAAATTAAGCGTTTCCGGACACATATCCACATAACATATTTTCTTTCTTTGTGTGTGAGGAATGTTTCCTGAAAGTTTGGCCATACCTTTTTGTAACACCCTGTATAACATCTCAAGCTAGCTTTCGAGAATTATGTCTACTCAGGGGACAGGGGAAGAAATAAGCAGAATTCTGCGACCAAATCACGGAAGACCGATGAACAAGCCTGATAAAGAACGATGGAAGATTACAGTTTCCATCAGTTTTATTAAAATATTACGACTCATAGAGGGAATATTGTACAGAAACATGATATTAGACCGATTTTTTAAGCCAACAAAGAAAATATGTCAAGTACTCCGCTCTGTAAAGGATAAACGCCCTCCTCCATCGGTATGTGGTGTGTATAAAATTCCGTGTACGTGAGATAATATTGGAACAATCAAAAGAAGCGAGATCACGCGGCTGAAGGAATCCAAAAGTCTTAGGCGACTGAGGCAACGAGAAAACTGCTGTAGCCGAACATGCTCGTCACTCATGATAACACGAACAAGATTTTCTGAAACAAAAATTTTATTTGCGGTAATTGTCTGTTATCCGCAATTGTAAAGAGCAGCTATCGAAATATATAATTTAAATAAGAAAGAAGAGGCCATGAAACTCAGCGGCATATGAACAGCAGTTCTTTAGATTAGCTATACAGTTTTGTACTGGATGAAAGTCGTTACTTAAGATTTATCTCTGACAAAGATTATCTCTGCATTTCACTTGTAGCTTTTCTACAGTATATACACTGAAGATCAAAAGAAACTGGTGTAGATCTGCACATGCAAACACAGACATATGAAAACACTCAGAGGAAGGCTCTGCGGTCAGTAACGCCTCTTAGATTGTTTGCAGATGACGCCGTCATTTACCGTCTAGTAAAATCATCTGAAGATCAAAACCAACTGCAGAACGATCTGAATAAAATATCACTATGGTGAAAATATTGGCAATTGACTCTAAATAATGAGAAATGTGATGTCGTCCACATGAGTACGAAAAGAAATCCGTTAAACTTTGTTTACAAGATAAATCAATCAAAAGTGAAGGCCGTAAACTCCACTAAATACCTAGGAATCACTATTACTTCAGACTTAAACTGGAAAGAACACGTAGATAATGTCGTGGGAAAGGCGAACCAGAGACTGCGTTTTATTGGCAGAATCCTTAAAAGATGCAACAGAACTACTAAAGAAACTGCATACTACGCTTGTCCATCCATTTTTGGAGTATTGCTGCCCAGTGTGGTATCCTTATCAGGTAGGTTTGACGGAGGACATCGAAAGAGTCCAAAGAAGGGCAGCTCGTTTCGTACTGTCACGATACAGGGGAGACAGCGTTACGGAAATGATACAGGATCTGGGATGGGAATCATTACAACGACGCTGATCGCTGCGGCGTGGGCTACTTACGAAACTCCAATTGCGAACATTCTCCTCCGAATGCGAAAATATATTGTTGACTCCCACTTACATAAATAGAAATGATCATCAGAATAAAATACGAGAAATCAGAGCTCGATCGGAGAGATACAGGTGTTCTTTCTTCCCGCGCGCTATTCGAGAATGGAATGGGAGATAATTAATATAACGGTGGTTCGATGAACCCTCTGCCAGGCACTTAAATGTGATTTGCAGAGTATCCCATGTAGATGTCGATGTTTAAGAAAATAGATGTCTGGCGCTTGCGTTAGAACGGTTGCTGCTGCTACTATGGCAGGTTATCACGATTTAAGTGAGTGTGAACGTGGTGTTCTAGTCGGCGCGAGACATTTGGGACACAGCATCCCCTAAGTAGTCATAAGGTAGGGTTTTTTCCGTACGAGCATTTCAGAATGTACCGTGAACACCAGGAATCCGGAAAATCATCAAATCTTAGACAACGCTACGGCCGGAAAAAGATCCTGCAAGAAAGATACCAACGACGACTGAAGAGAATCGTTCTACGTGACAGATATTGCAACCCTTCCGAAAATTGCTCCGGATTTCAAGGCTGAGATATCAACAAGTGTCAGCGTATAAAACATTCAACGAAATACCATCTATATACTCTATTAAATTACGGGAATACTGCTGGATGTCCGTATCTGCTGGTACAATATTTCGGCGCAGAGTGTTCTGGCCATCTTCAGATAATAAGCCCTGAGCTCACCTATTTAAGACCCAGTCGGCACATGCGTGGTGTCTTCTGCCGCCATTGCGCATGCGTCACTTCAGCGCATGCGCTTCTCCTGCAAGTCAGAACGTTGCTCCGCGTGCCTTCCGCGGTGAAAGCTCGCCGCATCGATATCAGTTCGATTGTCATCATATTTTAAAAACGATGAATGACGACACTTTCGCAGAGCACGAAGTTTTTCCACAATCGGATTCCACGCAGTGTTTATCTGGAAACCATCATCACGATTTATAAGGGTCTCGTTTTCTGACAATCTTATGTCTATAGATTCGTCGATGATGGAGCTCCAAAAGTTTGACGTGGTAGCCACAATTTTTGTATGTCATATTTCATCAGATGGCCGGTGGAGATGCAGTGTTCGGCGACAGCTGACTTACTGGGTTGAACCAAGCGAGTATGTCTTTTATGCTCCACAATGCGACCTTGCATAGTGCGCGTCATCTGACCTATATAACACTCGCCGCATTCACGCGGAATTTTGCATACACCTGCTTTGCGCAATTCTAGGTCGTCTTTTACAGATCCCAAAAGTGCCGAGATTTTGGAAGGCAAGATACGGACATCCGGCAGTATTCCCGTAATTTAATAGATCAATCAGTACACCGTGATAGCTGTAAGTTTCACATCATCGATATAGCTTTCGCAGCCGAAGGTCCACCCGTGTATCCTTGCTGACTGCACGGAAAAAAGTCTCACGCCTCACCTAAGCCCGTCACCAACTACATTGAACTGTTGATGACTGGAAATATGTTTCCTGGTCTGATGACTCTCGTTTCCAATTGTATGGAGCGGATGGACGTGTACTGGTATAGAGATAACCTTATGAATCCCTTGACCCTGCATGTCATACAGGGACTGTTCAAGCTGGAGTTTCTATAACTGTGTGGAGCGTATGCATTTTGAGTGATATGAGATCCCTGATACGTCTAGATACGACCATGACAATTGACACGTACGTGCGCATTCTGGCTGATGACCGGCATTTATTGATGTTCATTGTGCTTTCCGTCGGACTTGGGTAGTTCCAGCAGGCCAATGCGACACTGGTCATTCTTCTGAGTTTAAACACTTCCGCTGGCCACAAAATGTGAACATTATTGAGCATATCTGGATTTTTTTTCGGTGTGCTGTTCAGAAGAGATCTACACCTGGTCTTACTATTACGAATTTATGGACAGCCCTGCAATGTGTCAGTTCCCTCCAGCACTACTCCAGACATTAGCCGAGTGTGCTGCGACACATCTGCCTGCTTTTGGGGACCTCTACACGATATTAGGCAGGTGCACCAGTTTGTCTGCCTCTTCACTGTATGTGCCTCTAGCCGGCTCACCCGTCAGTCGATAAGACTCGGCCGAGGTGCAGCGCCTCTGAACATATCCAGCGCAGTTCTGGACCAAACAACAGGTACTGAAGAGTCACGTGGACCGCGAAAGGTTTACCGTAAGCAGTGTCATCCAGGCGTGGAAGTCTTCATTCGATGTATTAACATCCAGTTGCGATTTATGATCCAGGAACCCACTGCTTAATCTTCCCTTATACACAGATTGTAGATGCCATTACCATGTCTACATTGTGTGGCTGTGCTGCAATGCTAGCCATTTACATACTTGCGTATATAATTAAGTTCATGTCGGGTTGATGTTTCTGCATGCCGACGTTATACTGATTCACTGTTACTGACCAACAGTGTATTGACATTGTTACAACCGTGTTTTTTGTGTGACGCATCCTCACAAATATTTCCAGATTCTTTTTCAAGAAATACAAGGTAATGAAGATGGATTTATCTAAAATAGGGTTCATGCAAACAAAATTACTTATTCAGAGACCAGAAGCAATAGGAACAGTGCGAGGAAACAGAACTTGACCAAATTTATCTGCAACGGGAAACAATTTGTTTTGTTTTAGTGTGTTTACTCGTGACTAATATTTCAGAAGTATTATTAGTCTTTCAACTGAAGAACCGTGTATTCTGAAAGAACTTACCTAACTTGTTGAAGAGAACTGTTGACCTCGAATAGCTGTACTCACTAACAAGCTGTACAAATGAAATAATTACCTTGGCATACAATAAAAGACCCTTAGTCGAAAGTAAATTTTGAGATGCCACTCGAGCTATAGGCAGACAGTGAATTTCTTAGAAGTTGTAAGTGACTTCATAAGAAACATTACTTACGTGATTTCTGATAGTGTGTTGTCACTATGAGTGGATGAGGCCAAGACTATAACCGGCATTGTGAGGGAGGAGGTATAGGTTAAAGCCAATAGATGAAAAAATTACTTTGTAAAAAGTGTAAGAATGCTTTCATTCCTTAGTAGTTCAGCTTGTCGTATTGTCTTGTCAATCATCAGGTTACTGGTGGGATTCGGGCCAATTCTTATCCTTCACTACAGTTGATACCGCTGCTTTACAAAATGAGTTCTTTTCTGTGAACTTGCTCAAAACTAACAGCAGATGTCGAAACAATAATTCGGGGTGTAAATACTGTGTAAATTGTGACCGAAGAAAGCGAATAATTTGGTTTTGTTAACAGGCTGATTATACTGTTACGTATGAAAATGTATATGTAAAAGATATTGTTTTCGTGTTTGGGAGGAAGGGGTTGTTAAAAAGGAGCATTAGTTGTACAAATAGTGTGTAGTACTGTTCATACAGGTACAGAAATTGCATTGCATTCAAATATGTTATGGAAACCAGATTATTCTCACATAACGTGAACACCTTTCTGAACTGAACGTTGTTCAGTCTTTTAACTAAGTGCAGGTGAAGTGTAGCTCTCAATTGAATTCACGGTATTGGTGTTCCCACAGAGTGGAAATAAATCGATATGAGTACACCAGAATCGGACTTGTAGCAGTGAATGAACGACGAGAACTTGTAAATATGACTTCATGTAACATGTGACAAACATCCAAGCTAATACTGGTAATGTTATTTTATCATCATGATAAAGTAAAAAGGTAACTCTGTTCAGTTGAAAATCTAACTACTAGGATGAAAAAAAGAAAACAAATACAATCAAAATATTCATGGGTGTACTGGCGGTCTATAGTGTCCAACGGGCACAATATTTCGGCGATCGCACGATCGTAGCGTGCGGATCTCCGTGCCGGCGCGTTTCCAGGAGCTCAGTCCGTCAGTTCACCTGATGATAGCGACATGCACGATCGCCGAAATATTGTGCCCGTTGGACACTACGGCAGTACACCCGTGGATATTTTGATTATCAAATACGCCGGGAGAAACTCAAGAATCACAACAACAACAAAAAATTAAAAAAAAAAAAAACAATCTTGATGCAGACATTTTATTGCCTTCAGCATATTAGTCCATACGTCAGATTGATGGATTCCAGCGAATCAATCATTTTAAATATATCTCCTTTTCTCGTATTCGAAAAATAATACGAAAAGAAAACGCCCATGATAAAGTTTTCCAACATTTGAACAACAGCATTAAATGTAATGATGTTTTTATTATTTGTACTGTTACGCACATTAGAATATTGGATTTCGTCAGAAGCATCAAACTTCTATGAAATAAACCTGATTTTTCTACAAATTGGACGAAGGAAGAAAGCCAGTGAGAAGGGGAATTTCCTAGAGTTTATTATGCACAAAGACAGAATTTACTGACACCTCTGAACAGTGCCCGAAGACCACTAAATAACTCTCCATTCACAATGTAGCTAACCGGAACACTCTCTCCACTAAAGAGGCTGTATATAAGGTGCATTGATTTTCTATTTTTGCCTGCTACTGACGGAGTTTTTTCAAGAAATCAAGAAGCCAATGTGAACCAAACTGTTTATGTTTCCTACTGGATTACGATAATATGTAATATGTGATTATACGGAAACACAAAGCTATTTAACGCTCTAGTCAATCAGGAAACAGCGTTTCAAATATGGAACCACAACCACAAGCTACGCAAGCCTGAATATGATTGGAGGATTGCATGTTGAGTCGTATCTAGAATGCACGCAATTGTTTACCGTTATGCTAATTGTTTCTCCAACTGAACATACCTCACCGGCCAACTCAATGCTTCAAATCAAAATACGTTCCTCTCTTGGAATACATTTCTAACTTATCACAAATTACTTTATCATTGCAGATATTCCACTAAATCGTGACAACGTATCATCTATGAATAATATCTTTGGAATACGTCTCGTTGGCTTATGTCAGCGTACCCCGAGAAACAACAATAGAGATGGAGAAAACAGAAGAAATTAAGTTTCTGAATAAAATAGCTTGTCGACAATACCAGAATCACTGAAGGGCTATAGCACCATGACTATATGTCACAAGAAAACATTTCAGTTTCAATATATAACTGTAAATGGAACTGATACTATTTTCCTGGGGAATTACAACAGTGTAAACAATTTTAACTTACAGACAGAATGGCAGGCTCACAGATGATGCTGTGAATCACAAAAAACGTTAGGACGTTCTTTATATTTCTGATATCATTTCTATCCTTGATTATATAATTACGGTGGTCCATTATCCAAACTATTCATTCAATGAAATTATTTTATAGTGTACACACCATCGTAAACTCCAGTTTACTTCAATCATTTTCATATAATTGACATAAGATTGCTAGCCAGTTACTTTGAGTTTTATAAGACAGCGAATTATGGTTCCTAGCAAGTTATAAAAACTGTCTTTACTACTTTTTTCTATTCAAATAGAAGTTTAAATCAATCTTTCTATTAATTACCAAAAAGGTAAAACTGATACAGATCCAGGAGTTGATCTGTTCAATATCTTACGATATTCTGACGTACAGTAATGTAATTGTTATTTCATTTTATATTAGTCTAAAGCTTCCGATTTCTAGATGCCTCTAAGGATCTACGAAAAATTTTTCTCCTGACATAAAAATTTTTGTTTTCAGAAAATCGTTCAGTTACAGGAACTTGTGAATCAAGAAAGTATTATGTGGGGATCATTTCTGATCCCGATGAAGACATATAAACTGCAATTGAGTTCAATTGAGCTTATCGTCTCTCCATTTAAGACTACATCACTTACAGGAAAAACATTTCAGAAACATTTTTCCAGGTAAGGATAACAGGCTGTTTAATAAAATAGTTTGACCTATCGAGAGATCACTATAATTCATTCAACAAGAGTACTATTAAAGAAACAGCCGAAAGGGTCTAGCATTGAAGCAGCATCCAGGTACTGAAAAACTGTCTAGTTAAATAAATAAATATGAAGTGACGAATATGATTACAAATTACAGTCTCATTTTGGTGAAGCTGCTTAATAAATGCTAGGTAATAAATTCAAATTCTTTCGATGTGAGTTGATTAGTGTAAGGTCAGTCGTCTGGAATAATTAGGAAATTGATGAGTTAATATTATCTGATGAAATATTGTACAAACGTATGGAGTAGCATATATGACTTGGCTAACATCTGAATTCAAACAGAATGTTTCGGACTACGGCCACAGGTTGTGTAAGGGACAGTTTATTTGCCTAGTCAAATATTTGATATATATTTGCACACTAGAAAGGCTAAATGCCATCTGTATGTTTGTTATTCCTGTGGTCCGTGAGCATAATACGGCAACACAACTCACGTAAGTAAATTACAGTTGAGTACCAATTCATTTAAATCTACAGTTATGTAAGCACATGGTCCATAACTAAGAAATGTTCCACAACATTATTGAAATACGTGTTGTATCAATCTGTAATAATACAAATGTGGAAATTCCCATTCACAGCACCTTTCGTAGCTCGCAAAACAAATTAAAAAGTAGATCTTACCAACGAACGAGTAATGTAACAAGTATCCATTAAGAGATTAATGTTATAAAACATAGCAGAAGATCCAAAGTAGATGCTTTGAGATTTCAACGGAAATTCCACTGATCACAACCCGCGCTACCGGTTAACATTTATACAGCAGCAGGAATCAAAAAGTAGACTTTTTATTAATAAATGGCAGAATTGGTCACTCCCAAATCTTGAACATTTTGTGAAAGCCTTAGCCATACAATTAAACAATTTATTTATATGGAACCGAGCGTCTTAAGTTTCTTGTGACTATAATGTTCATGTAACACAGGAAACATGCATATCAACACCACACTTAAAACCCATTTTCATGAATAATACGAGATTAGATCACATGAACTCAGCTTTACGATGTAATAACACGTCCAGAATTCATGGAAGTCGGCTCGTTCGAAAAACTATCAGGAAACCACATTCCTTGTCATAATGTCGCAAGAAAAATATATGGGCCACACGTACCAGTAAAATACTTCAACAGTTTCCATACTTGTTACTTTCTGCTCATCAGACAATTTGGATGGTACCTATCAGAAGAAAATCTGCGTACCCTAATCTTGGTATGAACAACGTCCTTTGTACTTCTCAGATCTTCCCATTAAATAACCCTCCAATTTCAGCAACATTCTGTAACATCACATTTCAGAAATTGTAATCTGCTTGTTTCTGAATTGACCAGAACCTCCGCTAACCGTCACGTTGTTTTGTAGATACTGTTATGTTTGTCGACATTAGAACCAGACGTGGTTCGTCATCAGTGATTCCCTTATAGTCACGAAAGCCTCTGAATAACCCATAAACACATCACCTTCTCACCGATTCTATTCCGTACACTTGCACAAACGTCTTCGTTGTCATGTCACGCAGTTTGTAACAGAATATGACGTGTGAGCGCTCTGTATTTGAACTGAGAAACAAGCCTTGTCCCTCAACAAGTTCAACAGTTGATAGCAGCCGTTCTTTGCTCACGCGTTGCGTTTTTGAATACGTCTTTCTTTCCATGTTCGTAGTCATGAGTGTATTTGTAACTGATGTTACTCGTTCAATATCTGTCCGTTTGACACATTCTGTAACATCTTGTTGAATTTGTTGATTCCGTTAATGTTGAATTCTATACCTGTTTCTCCGAAGAAAACAGCATTAAGTTCACTTTCAACTTGTATACGATTATTTGTTGTCTGTGGAGTGTGGTGGTGGTCTCCGTCCAAAGATTAGGTGAACTAAAGCACGGGATACCACCTGTCGGCTTTGACCCTTGGTGTCAGCGTGTTGTGTTGTATGACTCGAAACATTGATCATTTTTCTTTTGTTACTAATGTGTCATTACTTCTTACAATATAAAATGATAAATTTACGTTCGCACAATCACCTGCTCAAGCCCCATGATTTAATTAACAAACACTTATGATTTGAAACGATCGCACGATTTGGCAACTGCTTGGCAGAACACTGTGGCGTCAAAAGTTTCGTTATGTCTAATGTAAAGTTTTATTTTATGCCTATTGGTTTACGTTTAGTATGTCCACGCCCATTACGTTATGGGTCATAGCAGACGGGTGGTATCGGGTCCTTCAGTATTGCCCGAAGATTTTCTGCAGCTCTCCACACTAACCTATCTTATCCACGACTCTTCATCTCTTCGTACCTACTGCCACCATCCATTTGAAGCTGCTTTCTACAGTCATGCTGAGGTCTCCCTCTACAATATTTATCCTCCCCCGCCCCACTACCGCCGGTACCAATTTGACTAACAGTAATTTTCGAAAATATTTCTCCTTAAAGATAGCAGCTGCTTTGCTAATACTTTTAAAATGTGTTCCACCAAAAACATAAAATGTACAAAAATGCAAGTCTCGTGACGAATTCCTTCCACCATAAAAAGTTGTGAGATCTCATGGGAAACCAAGTGCTCATGAAACAACTTATTCCACGCCTGGATATAATTTATCTTATTTATAGCGACTATATCAATATTATACGTCTTTATTTCTATAATGAAATTTGTCGCGTTGAAATGGAAGCAGGCTTGACTTCGAAGACAGGGTTGTCAACTGAACACAGCACTTATACTGAAAGCAGGTTTATTTCGAACTTAACATACACGCAGCACTGACTGCCTCTCGGGCAGAGTGCTCTGTTATTTATACACAGACAGAATGTACCAGAAATTAGAAGAATAGTTAACATAAGAAACATGTAGAAATTACAAGTGAACATAAGAAATATGTAGAATATCAGCAATATAATTACCTATCAATTGCACCATAATACAATGACATAAGAATAAATTTAGTGATCTAGCAACTGCACATCGACATAACGACATAACAATAATTTATATTTCATTACGTAACCAAACGTAATCCCATAAAATGAAGTACACTCACAGATGTATGAAGTATTTTAAATATTACTTTATACTGTTATACGATTTCCAAGTCCTTATTTTACAAATAAAGATGTTTAATATTGATATAATCGATATAAATGTTAGTAGATAACTGATTATATAACAGATTTTGACAGAGTGTAATAAGTGTTTCCATGAAAACTAACTAAAATTACCGACTTGGGTTCCCATGAGATCTAAAAACCTTTTACGGTGGAAGGAATTCGTCGCGGGACTTGTATTTTTGTACATTTTTCGTTTTTGATGGGATTTCTCTTTTCTAGAAATGCTTTTCTTTCTGTTGCCAATGTGCATCCCACTCCAATTCCATTCTTATCAGTTATTTTACCCTCAGAAATTGTTTATTGGTACTTTCTGTGTCTCTCTGCTCTATTTAATTCACTCACTTGATTTAGTCTACATTCCATTACCATTTTTTCACTTTTGTTGTTGTTGGTCTTATTACTCTTTCCAAGAAAGTTTCCTTTGTCATCTTTGACACAGTTACCAAGTCGTCAGCACTATATATAATTTTTTCTTCCTGAACTTTGACTCCCTCTGCAAATTTCTCCTTGGTTTCCTGCACTGCCTGGTCAGAGTGCTGACTGAACATCATATGGTATAAGTTACAACTGTTTCTCTTTCATGTCCTACCAGTCTCAGAATTGCTGTAGGTAACATTTCGCTCCTTGTGTTTTATCCCTGCTACATTCATAATCAGAAATAGAATATTCTAGTCAATATTGTCACACGCTGTCTCTTAGCCTAAAACTACCATTAACAGAAGTTTACTTCCCTTCAGTGAGCCTCCTTAGATAACTCAAAGGTTATTATTCTCTCGAGGATTCCTACACTTCTCCTAAACCTAAACTGGTCTTCTTTGAGGTTTTCTTCTACCAGATTTTTTTTATTTTATAAATAATTAGTATCAGCATTTTATAAATAAAATTACGTAGCAGCAATTACTTTCTTTGGAACTACACTACCCATGTTCTTCTTGAAGCTGAAGAACACTGTCACATGATGTAGCAATAAGTCGCGGCCTAGTGCTTATTGAATAATTCTGTTACGGTTGGCTCTCCCAAAAACCTTAATAAATCCAAAGAAATGTTTCTTTCTGAACTAAACCGAATCGAAACCACGGAACCCGCGAAACGCCAGTCAGACACCGCCCCCCCCCCCCCACCTCCCCGAATAGGAAAAAGATATGCATCTGAAGCGGCTGCTTTCAGTGTATGTCATAGACTCTATGCATGCGCAGCAATTGCCAACATGGTGTAACTGAGGTGCAGCATGGAAACCAGTCTGCATTCACCGAGGAATGTGGGAAACTACCTAAAAGCCACACTCAGGCTACCCTACACACCAACTCACGAAGTTAATCCCTCGGGTGGGTTTCAACCGAGGCCACCATACGTCTGCCGAAAACCGAGGTTTAAACCGCGCGGCTAAACAAACAGGTAAATGTTATCTTCTTCTGCGGTTCTTTTTCTTCTTGCAGAATCACACTCCCCATCACCAGTATACCTATTTCCACTTCTCCTTCTAAAAAAAGGTGTGCTCAGAATCATTTCTTTCTGTAATCACCCTTCAATACACACGGCGAAGTAAAACTGCCTTAATTGGAAGTCAGCATGCAATTCCTTATACTAATTCAAGACAACAGTTTATCTATCAAAGTCAAATCGGGTGCATTTCGAAAGAGCATGTATGAAGACGAGGACGTAGTTCAAAAGTTTAAATGTTTAAATCTATGGGATTTAACTGCTGAGGTTATCAGACCCTAGACTTACAAACTACTTAAACTAACATAAGGACAACACACACACCCATGCCCGAGAGAGGACTCTAACCTCCGATCGGGAGCAACCGCGCGCTCCGCAGCAAGGTACCTTAGAGCGCTCGGCCATTCCACCGCGGCCATTAGGGAGAATATTACTGAAAACCTAAGGCAAATTTGAATTACACCGGATTGATGATTCTGTAAATACCGTTAGTATAAACAATGCTAACAGTGGATTTAGAACTGTCGTGGTGCTAATCGTCCCCCTGAGTTAGGCACTAAGGAACTGACACAGGCACTTTACAAATATTGACAATTAATACGTATCTTATTCGAAAAATAGACAATGGGTGCAATATTCAGTGGTATAATGTTATTAGGTATGTACGAACGTTTATGACGTCCATATCCCGTCGCATATTCTTGTAGGCGGAAGGCACACCTAATATACCGGGTCATCAAAAAGTCAGTATAAATTTGAAAACTTAATAAATCACGTAATAATGTAGATAGAGAGGTAAAAATTGATACACATGCTTGGAGTGACATGGGGTTTTATTAGAATTAAAAGAAAAAAAAAGGTTGAAGAAATGTCCGACAGATGGCGTTTCATCTCATCAAAAAAGCAATAATTAGCATAACAAATTAAGACAAAGCAAAGATGATGTTCTTTACAGGGAATGCTCAATATGTTCACCATCATTCCTCAACAATAGCTGTAGTCGAGGAACAATGTTGTGAACAGCACTGTAAATCATTATGAGGCATTGGCGTCGGATATTTTCTTTCACATCCCTAGAGATGTCGGTCGATCACGATACACTTGCGACGTCAGGTAACCCCAAAGGTAATAATCACACGGACTGAGATCTGGGGATCTGGGAGGCCAAGCATGCCGAAAGTGGCGGCTGAGCACACGATCATCACCAAATGACGCGCGCAAGAGATCTTTCACGCGTCTAGCAATACGGGGTGGAGCGCCATCCTGCATAAAACTCGCACGTCCCAGCAGGTGTTTATCAGCCAGGAGCCAGGCTGGGGATGATGCGATTCTGTAACATATCGGCGGACCTCTCACCCGTCACGGTAGCAGTTACAAAACCAGAATCACACAGTTCCTCGAAGAAAAAAGGCCCGATAATGTGTAGATGTGGTTAATCCAACCCATACCGTTACTTTCTCGTCGTGCAATGGAGTTTCCACGACAGTTCTAGAATTTTCGGTAGCCCAAATTCTGCAGTTGTGGTCGTTGACAGACCCTCGGAACGTGAAATGAGCTTCGTCATCCCACAACACGTTACTCACCCAATTGTCATCTTCTGACATCTTTTGAAACGCCCACACCGCAAATGCCCTCCGCTTCACTAAATCGCCAGGTAACGGTTCATGATGCCGATGGATTTTCTTAGGATAGAATTGGAGGGTACGCCTAAGTGCTAACCAAACAGAAGTGTATGGAATGCCGGTGCGACGTGCGACGTGCGACTGCACGAGCACTGACTTCCCCGTGCATAGACGAACCCGCTACAGTCTCTATTTCTTCCTTAACTGTCTCAGCAGCACTACGCCTTGTACTCGGTCGGCCACTACGGGGTCTATCGTCTAAACAACTTCGAAATCTTTCTCGCCACAGCTGCATTTGTCAACAGACCTTTACCCTTTCGAATCCCTTTCCTATGGCGATAGGATCGTAACGCTAAACTATCACATTCCCCATTCTAATAATACAACTTCGCTTAAAGCGCCTTTTCAGGTAACTTCAACATGCTGCGGCTGCTGATGTATCTGATTCTCATTACACCTCCTTTTATACACGATTTTCATGTGCAGTCACTGACGTTTTGCTGTCCAGCGCCATCTGTCGTGCATTTTTTGAACTTTTTTTTCTTTTTAATAAGACCCCATGTCACTGCAAGCTTGTGTGTCAATTTTTACCTCTCCATCTACATTATTCAGTGATTTATTAAGCTTTCAAATTTATACTGACTTTTTGATCACCCGGTACATTATGTATCCGGACACCTCCAGAAACATACTCTTTCATATTAGGTGCATTGTGCTGCCACCTAGAGCCAGGTTCTCCATATCAGCAACCTCAGCAGTCATTAGACAGTGTGAGAGAGCAGAATGGAGTGCTCCGGGGAACCCACGGATTTCGAACGTGGTCGGGTGATTGGGTGTCACTTGCGTCAGAAGTAAGTACGCGAGATTTCTATACTCCTAAACATCCCTAGGTCCACTGTTTCTGATATGATAGTGAAGTGAAAACGTGAAAGGACATGTACAAGACGAAAGCTTACAGGTCGACCTCGTCTGTTGATTGACAGAGATCGCCGACAGTTGAAGAGAGTCGTACAGTGTAATAGGCGGGCATCTATCCATACCATCTCTCAGGAATGCCAAACTGCATCAGGATCCACTCCAAGTATTATGACAGTTGGGCGGGAGGTGAGAAAACTTGTAATTCATGGTCGAGCGGCTGCCCATAAGCCACACATCACGCAGGTCAGTGACAAACGGCGCCTCGCTTGATGTAAGGAGCGTTAACATTGGACGATTGAATAGTGGAAAAACGTTGTGTGGAGTGACGAATCACCGTACAAAATGTGGCGATCCGATATCAGTGTGTGGTTATGGCGAATGCCCGGTGAAAGGCATCTACCAGCGTGTGTAGTGTCAACAGTAAAATTCGGAGGCGGTGGTGTTCAAGTGTGGTCGTGTTTTCCATAAAGGGGGGTTGCACCCCTTGTTTTGAGTGGCACTACCACAGCACAGGCCCACATTGATGTTTTAGGCACCTTCTGGCTGCCAACTTTTGAAGATCGATTCGGGGATGAAGAATGTGTCTTTCAACACGATCGAGCACCTGTTTATAATGCATGGGCTGTGGCGGAGAGGTTACACGACACTAACATCCCTGTAATGGACTGTCCCACACAGTCCTCACTTAAATCCTTGAGAACACCTTTGGATTTTTTTGGAAAGGCCTCACCGACCTACATCGATACCTCTGCTCTCCAAGAAATCTTCCAGCGCCTGATTGAACGTTTGCCTGCGAGAGTGGGAGCTGCCATGAAGGCTAAGGATGGGCCGGCACCATATAGAATTTCAGTATTGCAGATGTAGGGCGCCACGAACTTTTAATTCATTTTTAGCCAAGTGTTCGGATACTTTCGATCACAAAGTGTACGCTTGGCAAGCTCCCATATATTACACGTGCAATGACCTAGGATTATCGCCCAGAAAACAGTCTACGGACGGTATTCATTCTACGAAATAACTGCAACGGAAAACGTTACTGGCACTGAAACTGATCAATTTAAGCACTGCACCGGGCAACACCTAGAATGATCCCATGGTACCCACTGACCAATCCCTTATTTCTAATTTAGAGTAATTACCATCCTTGAATAAGGCAGCAGCAAAAAAATGAATTACGTAAGAAATCAGACAATTCTGAAGGAGGTAAAACTAATATCAACCAGTCTGCAAATACCGTCCAGGAAAACAGCTACGAATTCCATGAAATTCACTTAACCAGCAAGATAATGGCATAGAAACGGAAGATGTAAAGCGTCGAATTTCTCTACTACATTTAAAAAAATAACGGCCATTAGAAAATGACAGTATTAGTTTCGAAGAGAACTCCGAAGGGAAATCGGCACAAATACCCAGGAAACAAAAGTCCGGTAACATTTGAACATTTTTGTAACTTCTAAACAAGGATGTAAAGTAAATGATCGTATGGTAACAACTTTCACTCTCACTGAGGAAGACTCTGTAAGGACAACGGAGGGAAGCACCAACGACCAGAAAGCTACAACAGATGCACGCGTTTCGATAGCAACAAGTGAAAAAGCCAAAGGAAACAGAAATATGGCATGTCGAAGAAAGAAGAAAGAAACGGAAAGGAACTGCAAAGATGACGAGAAGAGAAAAAGAGAATGTGAAACTACTGGAAACGACTCCAGTCAAGAAAATTAGATTGGGGAATGAGAAGAAAAATTCAATCTGAAAAATAAGTTTTTTTAGTGGAAAACACCACATTGCGGATTCTCCCCATACAAGGATGTTACTATGAAAGCGGATGACCGACAGGTACAAGCGTTGGCAACGTCCCATCCACTGAATGTAAATAACAATTTATTCTGCTCAGAGGATTATAAATAACATACAGAGAATGCATTCATATAAACTAACGACTATCAACTGATTTCGTTCTGACATAACATTAAAATGCCTAACTATTTATTTATATTCCGCAGATGAAATTGTAGCTCTTATTCAAAGAGTGACCACACCAAAGATTTCAGACCTATTTTGAAGGAAGGAGGAAGGAAAATTAAGGTTTAACGTCCTGTCGACAGCATGGTCATTAGAGAATGAGCTCACGCTCGGATGCTGGGTTAAGGATGGGCAGGAAATCGGCCGTGTCCTTTCAAAGGAACCATCCCAGCATTTGATTGGAGTGATCCAGTTTGCACAGAATAAAGCACACTGGAGAAGAAATACTCTGGAATATTACTTAACATTTTTGCAAGAATTATACAATCAACCTTTTGCACTAAGGGACAACATAAATAAAATTAAAAGAAAAAAGCACAAATAACAGTATGAGTTCATGAAACATTGTTTGGTATTAAAGCACAGGCTTCTGATCAGACATGAAACTGTATTCGTGTATGACATAAAACAAAGAGTCATGAACAAAAATTAATTATTAAGCTTATTGATGACGATGGAAGTGAATTCAACAAACTACTATCAATGAATCTGTTGTGAGATATTATAAAGACTTTTACTCAGCATCGAATGTTGAAGAGACATCAGCATATTAAATTTTGAATGTTCCAGTGATGTGTACTGGCTCAAGTGATAATGAAGACCTAATCGGTGGATATCGAATGAGGAAATCAGTTGTATTATCAAGGATGCTCCAACAGGAATGTTGCATGATTAGAGGGTTTGCCCATCGAACAATATGAAAACATCAGGCTATCATAGGAGAGGAACTCACTGAAATGTACAAAAAACTGTTAGTAAACAACGTCTCCCCCCTCCCCTCCCCCAGTTTATGGAAGCAATGAGAGTTCTCATAGGAAGTAATACGCTGGAAAATTTCCGTCCTCTTACATTGCTGAACACTAATTTTAATATTCTGATGTGCATTATAATCAACAAAATAAAATCATTGGACCAAACCAAGCAACAGATCAATGAATACAGAGATATTGTACATTTATCATGGATATGCTAATTGAGGCCCAGTTTTTCTAGCTTTTAATGAACCCATTGATAGGGTTACTCGCCAGTATTTAGTTTGCTACAGGGAGAAAATGGGTTAAGTGAGCAAGTCATAGAGCTGTTTAAGAAATGCATACCCGACATAGGATCAAGATTAATGAACAATTGACATCTTTGGTGGTGATTAAGCAAGGAGTACAACAAGGGTGCACCCTTTCAATATCGCTCTTCATCATAGCAGTAGAAAATTTATGGACCAAATTCTACAGTTCTTTGCAAGACCTTCAGATGTTTGATATAAAAATGGTATGTTAAGCTTATGCAGATGGGGTGAGTGCTATCATCAGTTCTGGAGATGAGAATAACACAGTTACATAAATAATAAAGAAGTGTGAAGATTCAACGAGAGCAAAACTCAATTATAAAAAAATCAACAACACTCGAAAGAATTCAACGTCTAAAGACCACGTTCAGCCAGAATCCATATTACATGATAAAAAAAAAATGGGAAATGAAACTTATCGCACTACAGCATACAATCAATGAGCACACCATGCGAAATTTTAACTGACTACCAAGAGTCACCTCTATCTCTAGATATGTATCAACAGAATATAGTTCATGTCTGCAATATTTCCCTTTACAAAGAATATTGCAAGTAAAATATTAGCCACTACTTATTCATAAATCTGAAGAAGCAATATCTTTAAAGTCTATTTCAAGAAAACAGTCTTAAGGTAATTCAGAGGCAGACTAGCAATAATAGATAATGAAGAACGGTGTACAGAATTCTTCATTTGGAACACAGTTGGAATACTACAAGACAGACAGCCAAACATTACAAAAAACGTTTTTGCTAATCTAGATCCGAGAATTTCAAGAAAACAGTCTTAAGGTAATTCAGAGGCAGACTAGCAATAATAGATAATGAAGAACGGTGTACAGAATTCTTCATTTGGAACACAGTTGGAATACTACAAGACAGACAGCCAAACATTACAAAAAACGTTTTTGCTAATCTAGATCCGAGCGACAGGATTCCAAGAATGAAAATTGGTTACATCAACACAGAATTGAAATATACAGGATGATCTTACACGGAAATCAGTTCTACTTCAAATAACAGACAAAAGCATAACATCAGTTAGATTTATAGCCTCGATAGAACTTCATGGACCGTTTACCATATCAAAAAGAAATAACTTCAGAAGAACAGAAAATTCATGTGTCATAATATTAACTATCACACCACGTACTGTTCCAGTGTAACATGAAATACAGCGATATTTCCCACAGATGAAAGACTGTACAACGAAAACATGCAGCCAAATCTAAAGTGTCACTTCATCACTACGTTACCTCACACTTACATATTTGGTGAACACAACCACATGTTGAAGTGGATTAAGAAAAATTTGGTCATCATTACATGGACATTGCTAGTGGTCGAAGATTATGTAAAATGCGACTGAAAATCTTACGCACCTACAAATAATAAGTTACACCTGGCCTGTAGGTCAGTATGTTCACTATGTAAAGACTAAAGAAGATCCAACACTATTAAACTATGTTAATTACATCGTGAACAGTAACCACCATAAAGCCAAACATCCCAAAAACCATGACTGGTTTCTGAGATTTTGTATTCGTCTTGTTATCACTAAAAGGAGAAAATGATAGTATTGCTTAACTCAAAAGGAATGAGCTCATTATCTTCTTCGTGTTGTGAGTGGAGGACTTCAATTCATCAAATCTTAACAATTGTATCAGGTTTAGTTTTAATTTATTTACTTTTTAAAATAGCAAGAAGTATATTTTATAAAATCCTTGGTTTTGAACATGAATCCACACAGAACAATGTATTCTAAGTAATGGATGATAGGGGACTCTTTTATTATCCATCCACCACAGACAAGATTTTAATTTTCGAAGTGGAAGATTTCAATTGTCATTGCACAATTAATCAATTGATTTATTTGAAACGAAGAATGAAGAGAATTTCTAAGAAGATGCCTTTAGGAGAAATAAATAGTTAAAAATATATTTAGAAAATGCTTTAAAAACATATTCACTCTTTGGAACAAGAACATTTTGTTTTAAGAAACTGAAGCTTTTAGTTAATTTGAGCAGATGAATTTAATTAATTAAAGAAGGTACGAATACTGATAAGGGAAGCTAGCCGATGGCATTATCTGGCGAACGCGAGGATGCGCTGTAGGTGTGGATGGTGTCCATTAGTACACTGCTGTCATGTCAAACCCACACTCACTGAGTTGTGGTTCGAACCCTCATCGGCACCTTTAATATTTTTGGCGTACATTCTCTAGGCCGCGTTGCCACCTCCTCGTTTACAATCATGTGTCTTCAAAATGCACCCGATCTGATTTCTCTAGCGAAACTTTTGTCTTGAATCTGGAGGCCGACCTCCAAATATGGCCATTTTTCTTCACCCCATATATGATTTTCGCCACTCTAGCTTCCTTTCTTTTCTGAAAACTTTTTATTGGAACTCTTAATGTTTGTACTGATGCTTCTCTTTTCTCCAAAATCTCTCCAAGTTTCTCTATCTGTACCATAGACCATTCCTTCTTTCTTATTTTGCATTTTCTGACATGCATGCCTTTTTCCTCTTCTCTTACTACATTGTTTTATTTTTTTTTCTTTAGTTAGTTGAATTCAATATACCTCTTATTTTATCAATTATTATTTTCTGAAACTTGTCTCGTTGGCTGTTTGATCCCCTGCTACCTTCACAACTTCCTCTCTGAAAGCTTATCATTGTTCTCCTCTTTTATTCCCTTCTTCTCTTTAAGTCAATAGTTGTCTAATGCACCATTCGAAAATTTCAGCAATTTCTGTTTTGCCTGTTTATCGAGGTTTCATCCTTTAATTTTATACCTTTCTGTGATATATTGCTGTTCTGTCTGAAGTTAAAAAACAATCAATTACGGCCAGAGCGTACAGCTGCCCATGGAAATGATTTACAATTTGCATTCGAAAGTCTTTGATTTACCATTACGTAACCTCCGGTGTTTCCAGGTCTGTGCCACGTATACATACTTCTTTCAAAATGCCTAAACCAAGAGTAATTATTAAATTGTGTTTTGTGCAAAATTGTGCCACACATCTTTCCAGTCGATTCCTTTCCCAAAGTCGGTGTTCTCCTCCGAAAACCAATAGTCATTTACTAAAACAAAGCCAAGTTCAGGGAATGATACTGAAATTCTGGAAAACTTTACGAGAACTGGCTTATAGTTTCCAACAACGGAGCGACAAACTCTATCTTCCTTAATTATCTTTGTAGCCTGCAATTAAGAGGAAGAAGAAATAATATCATGCATATTTGGGAACTATAGTTCTCAAGAGTAAATCATAGCTTCCTTTTGTCAGACTTTGCGGAAAACGTCCATCGAATGATAGCAATACATATTTAATAGCTCCTCGCTGAAGATTGATGCGCAATGGATCCATCGACTGTACTTTGAAACTGCTTCTCGTATATGGGTGGATAATGTCAAGTGAACAAGGATACATTTAAAGTTTAGAAAGAGATGAATAATGTCCACTTTTTAAAACGAATGAGTTTTCGTGATCTAGTTCTCTTACAGTTCTGTGCATTATACCGTAATTGGACCATATAAATCATTAGTTACATAGTAGCTTTGTTTTTTAACCAATATCCATTAGATTAATATTATAATCAAGAATACGACCTCTCTTTCATTTTTTAATCTTTGTTGGGTAAACACACAAAAACTGCTGGTATTGGAAACTTCACGGAGCGATGGGTACTCATCCATTCTAAAAATAACAGCACCACACGTTATTTTTTACGTGAACAAAGGTTTCGTGAATGAGGTAGTAGTCAGTCAGGAATACCTTTCTATGGTTTCAGCGAATGTGAATGTCACGGTCGTGGTATGTAGAGATTAGGTTACGTCGAAACACTCTGATGGATTCGCGTACGCAACGATAGAAGACATGTATAACTACTGAATTTCGTTTGTCCCCTATGTATGATTAATACGAACGAGGAGAACACTGATTTGTCACCAGCCATTAATGATTTCACCTTCAAATATTGAGGGGAGCAGTTTCTGAATTCAGAATAATAACTTTTAAACTGCATGCGAATAAAAGCCAAGAACGAACAGAATGGAACGAAATACAACACTCTTCAAGAGGCAAACCATTGTGTTATATTTTGGCAACAAAAAGGATGTATTACTATAGTCAACTTATGAATCTTCACACCTTACAAAACCTGAAAGTTACTCAGATAGACGTTCACTACCCATACTTGACGCAAAAGAACGATACTGGAATACTGATGCTAGTAGTCAGATAAAATTCAGAGAAACAATACACGGAGTGAGATGTAATTACGAAAAATTACTCTCAACAAATAAGTGTTTTATCCATGGTATATAATTTGGGTGAATGCCCGATGATCGTCTATGATATGGAAACATGTTTATGCATTTAAACGAACTTGATGAGGTTCAGGGAACACATACTATTCTGTAACAACAGAACGAGACCAAATATGGGATGTGGATCATCTGAAATATACTAAAATTTAATTCAACACAGAATCCGGCGTTCAAAGTATTCGAGAAGAGAAATCGAGAGGAATGACAGTAGCCACATATAACTAAAGCAATGTCGATCAGACGTATTCAGGAAGCTTCCGACTGAAGAGACTTGGCGTCAGATGTGTATTATCCCTAGAGCCAAAGTCTCGATAACACTGATACGAACTGTAAGTCACATCATAGATAATTAAAGCAGAGAACTTTCAAGAAAATTATTTAAAAATACTATAATAATTAGAGCGCACTCTCCTATTTTAGATGAGGATGTAAAAGGAAATGTCCCGTGGAATTTTGTATGAAATGACCACAGCGATCACTTCAGGTGATAATGGGTCACCACAAAAAAACGTAAATATGGATGAACAGAAGGAATTACGTTCTTCCTGATTCAGAGTCTTAACAACAGAAGTAATGCGGTACATTGCTCCGGTGGTAGCATAAAATGTTTCTTACTCAAGAATAATGGCGTTTTCAGTGAATGATAGCTTCTTAAAAATTGATTGTGAAAGCCGAAAGATCCACAAATGCTGTCAGTATGTTCCGTTTCTGTTCCGTGTGGCGCTGTTGTTTGATGGCGATTGCGCTGGTAGAAGACAAACATCTAGCTGAGGAGAAACGCACATCTGATACGAATTCATGCGATGAGCTCATTTCTCTAACCTACTTGTTCAACTAATGTCTGTAATAAATTTAGCTCAGGCTGAAGCTAACAGTAATTACGAACAAAAGTATTCGCTGACCATACTCCTTTGTTTAATCATTAATAAGAGCTCGTCGATGAGTCACTCTTTTCACAACTGCCACTACGCGTATCTGTCATAGTAACAACGTCATGAAAGACAAAAAATAACCGATAACCAAATTGCTTGATCCTAAATATTTCCTTCTTTCTCCTTTCGAATGTTAGTAACACTATTTCTCAAATCATCAGATTACGTATTGAATAATAGGTAAAAACATTTCATTTCTGCAATGTGCGTTACTATCGCTATCTCAGTTTTCCTGTAATCAGAAACATATCTTGGATAAATGGTTTTATTCTGCCAGACGGTAAGTTGAGAGTTCTACTTATTAATGATGACTAGTTTCGGACACAAACAATACAGGTGTAGCGAGTGTACTGAATAGCTGTAAAAGACACAAAGAGTGGCGACGTGAACAACACTTCAGCAATAACTGCCTGCATTATGCTACAAGTTCATAAATAATTATATCTCTTTTCATTAATCTTCGCAAATCAAATTTAAGAGTACTTAGAATTTCTTTATTTATAAGAACAAACACACAAATAAATAATGTCAAGTTCACCTGCAAAAGAAGAAAACTCAGGTCGTAAACGTGGAAGTTTGGATAACGTTTTCGCCCTTTCTTACTTCCTGAACACAGTATATAAGAAACATGCCATTAGCAGCTGCTCAACCATAAAATTACGTTTATAAATCTTAAAATTGCTAAACATTTACTATTTAAGTAAAATTTAAGGATCCAGTAAAAATTATTTTGGCTACTTCTGAAATAAATTTTCTGTGATACTGCAGTGATAATAAAATATAAATGTTACAGCTTAAATTTTGAAATGAGAAGCAAGATTCGTATATATTTCATAATCTTTAATACTATTTTACTGCATAAAAGTAGACCACATATTATGAATTACCAGTGTCTGTATTCAAACATAATTTTCCATTCTCCTATAATCTACAGTAATGCTCGTAATATAACTGAAATATTTTCTGTTCAAGCACTTCTACAAGAGTAATTAACAAAATGACGATCTACATCGATGCTCTGAAAAGAAGGGGCTACTTAAATGGAACTTACTGCATTGCAGTGATTATTTACAAAAACCTCACAAGGTTTCTTCCTGCAAGATACTCCTGCAAGTTAGGGTAAGTGGAACAACTACAACAACTATTTTTTAAGTTAAATAAAGTTAAGAAATGCGCCAGTCGAGTGCCAAATTATGCTTAACAGTATTTTATACACGTACGAAGATAAACGTCAGAAGTCAGCAACAGATAAAAATAATAATTCTGAATTGTTAGCCTTTGAGGAAATATTTCACTTAGTCATTAAATTTCGAGATGCAATTAAAGGGGTTCTTAAATATCAAAATTTCAACGTGTGTTAAAAACGTCTGCATATTAAAAAAAAAATATACCGAGAGCAGCCACGCGGCGCCATAACAAAAATATTCGCCTGCAGCGATCAGTCGATCTTAGTACGAATGGAGGCTCAAATCCTAATGCTGGGGAACATTTATTCACTTACCTGTTTTGGTCATGAAGGCTTGCCGCCAAGTGTCCAAGGTAAACCGTGGTAGAAACTACAGTACCGAGAAACTTACAACTAAAACTATTAAGAGCAATGCTTCACAATTGTTGCAGACGTCTTCCGTTACAAGGATACGTTAACGGCGGAAAAGTACCACTTCCGTTTTGGACAGAGACTATACACAGTGCAGGTAGAATCTGTGACGTGATTTTGCCGAAGCCATTTTCAGTTTAGTATATCTAGAAGTTTTGAATTAAAACTTGCGGGGGTTAGGGTTGCCATACGCCACGGATTTCACGGACAGTCAGCGATTTTAGTGTAAATGAAAACGTCCGGGCCGAAACGGCAAATGTTCGCGATATTTGCTGGTTTTGAAGTCAACTTCCGGTAATTTACAAAGTTGCAGTCAAAGAAGTATCAATATGATTATGTTATCTCTTTGCCTTCACATTATATAAAATCCAAAGAGAACAGAACAGCTTTCGAGATCTCGAAACAGTGAGTAGTCAGTCATCTCTGTTGGTATACAGTACATCCTCTCTGATTTGCGAGTTGTCGATGCAGTTGGCGGTCAGTTATCCCTGGCAATGAAGAGTATTATCCTCTTTGATTAGCTTTTCGAATGTTCGCATTGTTGGTTGTGATTGCGATTTAGTTGTGTTATACTTTATTAAATAGTTGTTATTTGCCTGGTGGTTTAATAATGTCGGCTAGACGAAAGGTTAAGTTCAGGGAGAAATATACTAAACAGTTCGGAAAGTATCAAGCGAGTAAGAACTGAATACGAAGCTTTCTGCAAAATTTGCGGGTGAGTAACTTTACGTTCATACATAGACCCATTAAAATCGTTTTTAAATTGTTAATTGTGCAGGTGCTGTATCGTTGTTTTCCTACAGAAAGTATTCTATTATACGTTTTTCCTCTTCACAGTTCCTACATTTCAATCAGTAATGGAGGTGGACGTATTATTCACGACCACGTGCAATCGAAAAAGTATAAGAGAGCAGTAGGTTCATCGTCTTCCAAACAGCTCACAGCTTTTTCAAAACACAAATAGATGGCAATAAAGTAGCTGCAGCAGAAGCTACATTTCATTTCACTGAGGCTCCAGTTCTCGCACTTCAAAAATTATATCTCAGGTTTTTAGTGACTCAAAAGATGCAGAAAACTCTTCCAGCACCAAAACTTAAACAGAAGCCATAAACCGATTGAGAACCAGATCAGGTTCCTTTCATCTGTACAAGGTTCTGAAACTTACGATTGGTATAAGAAAAGCTTAAATGATGAGAACGGAACTTCGTGTACTGAATAATTGAATGCAATTCTCATTCTTGCTAATAAATGCTTTCTTAATAAAGCAGTCCTTTCTAATCTCTGGATCATTAATTAAATACACATTTCCCTTAGCTTAGGGGCATGAGAACTCCTTATTCCTCATATTTACATTTCCTTACATCGATTACGCTGACCGTAAGTTTTGTCCTGATTTTGGATTTCGAGATTATGGAAACCCTAGCAGGGGTCATTCCGAATTCTTGGAAGAGTGAACAGGAAAACTGTCTTACTATTAAATATTAATTGATAAAAAATGAACATCATCAATCTTCAGTTATATTGATAAACACGTCCATAGTAGTAATCGTGATTTATACTGTTGTAGCGAAATGAATCCCCTTTTTAGATTTCCATGCTACGATTGTCTCAGACATGATTTTTTCATCTTAGCAGGTTTTAACACGTCGTGTATGTTAAGATTATGTGCTACAATGTTGTACGTTATTTATATTTCCAACTGATGAGAAAAAGAGGGTAAAACATTTGACTGTTCAAATAATTAGGGAATCAGGTGAGATATACACAGTATACATATGGTAACGTATTTTATTCAGATATTGGTTGCAGTTGTAATTTTTGTGTGAAACAGTACGATATTTTGCTAAATCAACTCTTTACTTAAAGTTTATATGGCGTTTACTGAGTGAAAAAGTCATTCTCGTTGCCCTCTATTATGGTGTGTGATCACCTCGGACGGCCAGTACAGTTGCACACTTGCTTGGCTTGGACAGTATGAGGTTATCAATCAGCTCTAGACGGATATTTGGCCATTCTTCCATGAGTGCGATATCCAGCTCTGCAACCGTTGTGAGAGGTGCTGGTCTGGCTGCAATGTGTCTGACGAGTGCATCCCAGACTTGCTCAATCGGGTTTAAGTCCGGTGAACAAGGTGGCCACTCCATTCGTTTAATTCCCTCAGCTTCATGCATGTTGTCCACCAGGGCAGCTATGTGGGGACGAGCATCCACCAGAATAAACTCATCTTCTATGACAACAGCGTAGGGCACAACAAAATGTCGAAGGAGCTTGTCTCTATATCTCTAAGCAGTCAAAGCGCCATTCTGAACATCCGCCATTACCGACTCCTGCCCGCACATTCATCTACCCCAGGGTATGGAGAGGTTTCCTGCACATAAGCAGGATTGTTCCAATTTCCACGTTCTCTCCAGATGAGGGAACACGATTGGCCGGCTGACCACAAATCTTGACTCATCTGTGAACAGAACCCGGCACCATCCGTTACGATTAAAATCCTGATGTTCCTCCACCCAGTCCCGCTTCCAATCTTCCTATCTTTCTATGGCTCTCCATGCCATAGCTTCGGGTAAGTCACGTTGTTTTTGCCCTGCACTACCTGCTCACTACACTATGTGAGTCCAACCGCTTGTGTAATTAGTTTGGTAGAGTAAACACAAGTCAACATCAACCCCCTCTGCATCAGCTTTCTGTTATTACCTCTATCTCGTTTGTCGTAAAGTTGTTGCCTCCACTCCGTAGAACTGACAGAACGACGTCGAACCATTTTAGTTCATTCTGTCGATGCCAATACTTCAGAACCTAGATGTCTCAACTGATCCCCTAATTGTTTTGACCAGTGTTCCTGGGAGGCATTCTCTCATATTATCTTAAAATGACTGTCAATACTCAGGTGAAACTTCCTTGCAGATTACAGTTGTGTGCCGAAACCGGGACTCGAACCTGAGACCTTTGCCTTTCGCGGGCAAGCGCTCTACCGACTGAGCTATCCCGACACGACTCACGATGCCGCCTCACAATTTTACTTCCGCCAGTACCTCGCCTCCTATTTTCCAAACTTGCATGTTTCGCAGGAGAGCTTCTGTGAAGTTTGGAAAGTAGGAGGCGAGGTACTGGCGGAAGTAATGTTGTGAGGCGGGATCGTGAGTCGTGTCGGGATAGCTCAGTCGGTAGAGCGCTTGCCCGCGAAAGGCAAAGGCCCCAGGGTCGAGTCCCGGTTCCGGCACGCAATTTTAATCTGCCAGGAAGTTTCATATCAGCGCACACTCCGCTGCAGAGTGAAAGTTTCATTCTGAATACTCAGGTGGTTTACCGATTGCGTGCCTGTAGAAGAAAACTGGTTTCGAAGTTGTCTTTACATCCCACTGTCCTTAGTATAATTTCTCTGCCCGAAGCTTGCTTACACTTGATAATTTCTTTGAGCGCCACATTGACTTGACCGTCTCTAGTATGTATGTATGCTAAGCGCACCTCACGTTATAACACCGTCACAAGGGTTGTGTATCTCGCCCTACTGGTCTGGAGGATCCCTTCTACTTTAATACCTGCAACGTGTAGGTTTCGATTCCATCCTTCAGTCACATATATTTAACAGGCAATATTATGTCTATTTCCCCTGTGGTAACAATACATGAAGAATGTCAGCCGGCCGCGGTGGCCGAGGGGACTGAGGCGCTCCAGTCACGGTCTGCCCGGCCACTACGGTCGGGGGTTCGAATCCCCCCTCGGGCATGGATATTTGTGCCGTCCTTAGTTGTAGGTAGTTCATAATTAGTTTGTAAGTTTAGGGACTGATGACCCCGTAGTTAAGTCCCTTAAGCTTAACAAACATTTGAACATTTTGAAGAATGTCAACTTGCACCGTAGTCCAAAATCCGCATTAAACAAAAATCTATTCGGTATCAATTGCGACAACGCCAATTTATGGTTGGCATTAACAGCCAAATGCACGGCAATCAGTAACTCTGTCATCACAAAGCTTTCTTTCCATTACAAAACTTTATTTTATATTATAAACCCATGGTTGTTGAAGGTCACATGTTTCTTATTGTATTTGAAATTGAGACATAGAAAATTATGGTGCTGGACTAGGATTCTATTTCGGATCTTGTCTTTTGCGGTATTCTACCCTCTCGTTGCTTTCTCAGAGACTGCGGACTCGTCTAGGTCTCCACGAAAGGCAGATATATGGAATCGAACCCGGGTGCAACAAAAAAAATTCATAATTTCATTTGAAGCTCTAGATAGAGCTCGTTGGACTATTAGTGAAAAATAATTTTTAGTGTCTCACACATCCTCATTCCTTTTAACATCTGAGATTTAACGCCCTATTTGTGCATAAAAATAACGTCTGAATGTTCAGGGTTTGATTCTCGATCAGGCCTAACGTTATTATATCCTTATTACAGATTCAAAACCTGTTCGTGGAAAAGTTCTACAACTAACGTCTGATTTCACCTAGTAATCATCCAATTAGGTACTGGGTTCCTAATTCTCGCACAAGACTTCACGCCGGAGCACTTTGTGACTTAAGGACTGAAGTGTGTGCCGCGGTGGAGTAGCCGAGCGGTTGCCGGGCGCCAAGGCTCAGCGCGCCCGGTCAGAGGGCTCATCGCCCTCTGTAATAAAAAAGCTGAGCCAAGAACTCACTGAACAAAAACGAACAAACACGATCAGCGTCCGCAACGAATAGAACTAACCATAGAGCAAAAAAAAAAAAAAAAAAAAAAAAAAAAAAAAAAAAAAAAAAAAAGCGCCTCGCTGCGGAGGGCGCGGTTGCTCGCCGTGGAGGTTCGAGTCCTCCCTGGGGCATGGGTGTGTGTGTGTGTTTGTCCTTAGGTTAGTTTACCTAGGTTTAAGTAGTTTGTAAGCTACGGACTGATGACCACGCAGTTTGGTCCGATAGATTTACAAACATTTGAACATTTAAGCCACCGTAGCGTAATCTATATCTATAAATGTGAATGTCTGTTCGGTGTACGTTTATCCACTACGGTCGGGGGTTCGAATCCCCCCTCGGGCATGGATATTTGTGCCGTCCGTAGTCTTAGCTAGTTCATAAGTAGTTTGTAAGTTTAGGGACTGATGACCCCGTAGTTAAGTCCCATAGACTATACAAACATTTGAACATTTGTACGTTTATCACGTCTGAACCACAAGACATAAAGAGCTAAAAATTTGTACAGTTACTAATGTCTACCAGGGGCAGGTCTTAGGCACGGTTTTATGGCGATTGGTTAGCTATTTATCTATATATCTTAATGTGAATGTTTGTTCGGTGTATGCTTATCACGTTCGAAAGACAAGACGCAGAGACTTAAATATTTGTACAGTAACTAATTTATACCTGAGGAAGGTTTTAGGCACGGTTTTATAGCGATCTGATAGATATTTAGTATTTTGAAGAATATAACGTGAAATTCGGAACAATAATTACTGTTTGAAAATTATATTTACTCTTTGAAAATGGTTTTATTGGTTGCATTGTTGCTTGAGGGTTGATAATGATAAAAGGGTGCAGTATATTGGGATGGAAAGTTATCGGTGTATATAACATTCTACGTGTGTGTGTGTGTGTGTGTGTGTGTGTGTTAATATTTCACTCTGCAGCAAAAACTACAGAACGCAAACTAATGGTCTGTGTGTAATTGTTGTCCGAAGTCTCCCGTTGTACACCATAGCAGTTCCATGCCGATAGCTACAAAGGGGTGGAAGATATGGTGGTTGAAAGTCGTCAAATTATTAAAAAAAACTCGGGCTGAAGGCCAGCGATGACATTTGCGACTCTATAGCAAGGAGGTTACATACAGCGAAACGTGATGCCACAGACCATATCTTTGGTCTATGCGTGCTACAATGTCTTCAGCTCTTTCTCTGTAAGGATAAGCATACGAATAAGGAAATATAAGAATAAATAACTAAAGCAGTAAAAAAGACATTTCTTTTAATACATCTCTTTAAAAAATCGATTTGACGTTTCGCGCATTATCTATCATAATCAACCGAGACGCGAGCGGAGCCGCGGGTTTAAGCTAGTAACACTATACAAAAATGCTGAGGAAGCGAAGACCGTTTTACTCTCGGTTCAAAAAAGAACAAGCAAACGAAGACAGACCAAATGTAGTACAGATTCGCGGCTCTGTAAAAATGATCAATGCGCGATACAAACAACTACCACCGTCATACCTTAGTAAATGATCTTGCCAAGAACCCAGGAAAATTCTGACCTACATTAAAATAAATGTCTCGAAGATTTTTATAGTCACTCGTTGATTAGTCAAATGTTCAAACTTTTGTAAAGCTTGTGGGACTTAGCTACGGGGGTCATCAGTCCCTAAACTTAAAAACTACGCCGGCCGCGGTGGCCGAGGAGACTGAGGCGCTTCAGTCACGGTCTGCACGTCCACTACGGTCGGGGGTTCGAATCCCCCCTCGGGCATGGATATTTGTGCCGTCCTAGTTCGTAAGTAGTTCACAAGTAGTTTGTAAGTTTAGGGACTGATGACCACGTAGTTAAGTCCCACAGACTATACAAACTTTTTTTTTTTTTTAAATACTTACGAACTAGCTTATACTAAAGACAGTACAAACACTCATGCCCGATGGGGGATTCGAACCCCCGACGGGGAATGACCTCGCGCATCGCAGCATAGCGCCTCAATGCACTCGGCCACGCCGCCGCGGCCGTTGATTAGTCCAGCGTGTTAATAGAATACAGGAAAAGGAAAGCTGAAGTTTTGAATTTCGCATTTACAAAATCGCTGACGGGAGGAGGAGCTTACGAACATAGCATCGTTTGATCATCACACGGGCTCCCGAATGGAGGACATAGTACTGCATTCATTTTACGAAGAAGCTGCTGAAAGAGTTGAATAGAGGTAAATCGCCAGGTCCGGAAGGACTCCCAATACGGTTTTACAAAGATTGTTCTACTGCACTAGTCCCACGCTTAACTCGCAATTATATCGAAGCTCTGTCCCAACGTCATACATACACAAATATACGCAGTATCATCAGATCAAAAACCGATACTCTTCCCTCCGATACTGGACTAGAAGCAGCAGCCTTTTCTCCACAAAGTAGCGGCGTAACCTCCAGAGCACGGGTGGCGGGCTGCTGCCATGTTGAGCCGTGTTTACAAGAAAATGATTCTAATCACACGTTTTGCCGGAAGACGTCCGTCTCACAATTCCAGGATTTTTTCCGCAGATTTATCTGTAAATTCTCACAACTATTATGTTACTTCACAAGCAACATAACACTTTTGCCGCGAGCTACAGAATACCTTCAACAGGCTGCAGTGTTCGATTAAAATGTTTCACAGTTGAATCTGCGCAGGAGCGAACACAGGATTTTACTCTGGGCAGAAGGCGGAAATCAAGAAAATATCGTATCATAGACGCGTCAAAATTGTATTGTGTGAACATGGGTATTTTCTTGGTGCCATCTCGACAGGTCAAACCGCGGCTGACAACATTAGCGGCAGCCGTAGACGGAGTATCCTGTCTTGATCCTTATTTGGCTCTCATGTAAGCAAATAAATGCTCAGCAAATTAACAGCGATAAAAAGTAGACCAGCAACCCCTTGCCGGATATGCCGCGGCCGCTATGTTTATCAGAACATGAGAGGAAGAATCAGAGCTACCGGGATGTGTTCAGAGACGTTACTCAAACAAATGTTCAAATGTCTGTAAATCTATCGGACCAAACTGCGTGGTCATCAGTCCGTAGCTTACAAACTACTTAAACCTAGGTAAACTAACCTACGGACAAACACACACACCCATGCCCCAGGGAGGACTCGAACCTTCACGGCGAGCAACCGCGCGCTCCGCAGCGAGGTGCTTTAGACCGCTCGGCTACTCCACCGCGGCAGACGTTACTAGTGTTGTTTTTGAATAAGACGCCTATCCACTTAAAGTTAAGCTGTTCAACGAAAAACGAAAAAGGATGAAGATTTTTGGTTAACGTTCCGTCTACAGCGAGATCGTTAGAGACGGAGGACAAGCACGAATTGTTCTTGTTAAGGATGGGGAAAGAAATCGGTCTTACCCTTGGGAAGAAACCATCCCGGCATTTGCCTTGTGTGATTTAAGGAAATCGCTGGAAACCCAAATCTGGATGGCCGGAAGCGTGTTTGAACCGTTGTTCTCCAGAATTCGAGTCCACTGTGCTAAGCACTGTGGAACTTCGCTGGGTACACGGAACAGCTGCGTAGTTTTTGTACCTATAAGTGCTGAGCAGTAATGTTACGGGAATAAGGACACTGAGAGGATCATTATCCAGTTCTCTGCTCGACCATATTAACATTATAACAAGTAGCAAAAGTGGCTCAAATCAATGAGAGGAAGCAGGACTTCGTTAGTATGGACACATCGTAAGGACACCGCCCAGCTCCATCATCAGCTCATCTTATCAACTCACTACTGAACGGAAGTTCTAAAGTACGGTTACTGGTCACTGTTAATGCAGCTCTTAGCCCAAGAAACCTAAAGCCATGCGAAACATATTCCAAAGGGAATGCGACAGGAAGAAGAAAGAGATCCTGCGTATCAATAGTAAACAAAGTCCCTAGTGTTAAGATATACACCGCATTACTCGCCCAATGCTCAAAATCTAGTGTCCATACCAATAACAATTTACGAAATGTGTTTAATACTTTCCCGGCATATTAATACCTTCCATGGTTCACAGGCGTCGCATCGGATAATGTTGTGGAAACTGCACAAGACAACTGCTCGTAATCTTCAGGGGCTTACTGAACTCACGAATTACTGTTTTCTGTCGCCTATACATCCTCCGACTTGCTTCAAAAGCACATACGACCAAGGGATGGGGCAAATTATGTAATCGTATATGAATTATTGAGGACATTGACATCTAGAGCGACTGCGCGACGCGGGAAAAAATTGCGGACAACCATGTCGTTACACACACGTATTTCGACAGCTTCTATAATGATTAGTCCCAGTAAGTCGATGCCAACGAGGGGATCTTTGTCTCTCCCTAGTAGATGCTATGTGTTCAGCTCAGTAACAGCAGACTTTTCTATCAAACCTAATGTGGTGTGACATCTATGTTCATCGCATCTATCTTAACCCTTTATGCCTGAATTTTTATCTTTTCACTTTGAGACTTGAAATTTTTCTGTTGTATTTTAGTTGTTGTGAATAGGTTTAGTATACAGAAAACCACATTATATTGGCCTGACGGGGTTTATAAGTACCAAATTATATTTACAAATTTATTCTAAGGATTTATAATAGCCGGCCGCGGTGGTCGCGGGGACTGAGGCGCTTCAGTCACGGTCTGCACGGCCACTACGGTCGGGGGTTCGAATCCCCCCTCGGGCATGGATATTTGTGCCGTCCTAGTTCGTAAGTAGTTCATAAGTAGTTGAGTCCCATAGACTATAAAAACATTTGATTTACAATATATTCTGCTCCTTATTATCATAAATTGACTTACCGAGTAACAGGAAAAAAATATGAAGATCATTCTCCCACAGGAATACAAACTGAACAATCATCCTGCAAACCGCGTAAAAGTAAATATCGCGATGACTGCGCGCGCTGAATTTCAAATTGCTTTGGCGTCACAGCTATCACATTAGTGAAAGAATTGTGATGCATTAACAGTGTACCAAAGCAAGAATTGGTGGCGTGTATATTTCCGCGGCAATTCAATTGACGAAGAAAGTTATACACCCATTTTATAAAGTGGGACTTCGAAGTCCCGTCAGAACATAAAGGGCAGTGCGACACGACTGACTAATGTATGATTTCCCATACTGGCACACCTATATTGTCTTTGACGGAACCCAACAACGTTTGCACTCGCTCTGGAGGATAGAAAGAAAATTTAATGGGCCGCGTCGGATTAGCCGTGCGTAGTTAGGCGCCGTACTGCGGTGCGCGTGGCCGTTAGCTGTCGAGGGTTCGAGTCCCCCCTCGGGCATGGGTGTTTGTGTTGTCCTTAGGTTAGTTCACCTTAGTTTAAGTAGTTTGTAAGCTACGGACTAATGACCACGCAGTTGAGTCCGATAGATTTACAAACATTTGGACATTTGGACATTTGAACAAATTTAATGTGATGTTTCTTGAATAGTATGTCGGTATTAAACGACACGCCACCAACATAAGGTAGAAAAACGAGTATACTGGAATTATCTTTTTCTTATGGCTGCTCTTGAGCTTTAGTACATACTGGACAGAATCCATTTCCAATCTACTTCTCATAGTACCTGTTCTGGAGAAAAACTCAGCGAATATCAGTAAGCTCTGATAATTACTTCTCTTGATCCGATACGGCTGTAACCTTATGAAAGAGAGTCCGGAATACACCTCTGCTTTGGGATGACAGCTTGTAGCTCGTAGGTATAAAACCAAAAAAACAAAAAAAACAAAAAACAAAAAAAATTGTGTGTAAATCTATCGGACTCAACTGCGTGGTTATTAGTCCGTAGCTTACAAACTACTTCAACTAAGGTAAACTAACCTAAGGACAACACACACACCCATGCCCGAGAAGGGACTCGAACCAGCACGGCGCTCCAGGATAAAAACAGTTTAAGAGTACAGGCACCAGTGCCATCACGACGTTATGGCTTGTCTAAAATACCCGAGAAAGGGGTTCTGCACCCCCCTTCTGTGAATAATATTCGAGATGAAAACTTTTACCCCATTGAACCCATCGGTTGAAAAATGTGAACACCGCACGAATCTCTAAGATTTTGTACGGAAACTGAACGATATAAATCTCGAACAAACTGTTGTTTTGTTTCTTTGTTCACGCGAGTGCCTCTGCGTGCTTTCACTACAATGTTTAGCAGCTCAGTTGGAAAAAGACATTTTATATTTTTTCAAGCATGTACTTATTTCGACTGTGAGTACTTACTTCGACTTGGTTTTGATTTAACGGCAATACTTTGATAAAGCTACTGCGTTTCTATGTGCAACCCTCTGTCTCCAATAGTGGCAATCATTTTTTGGGACGATTCCAAAAATGTTCAAATGTTTGTAGAACTTATGGGACTTAACTTCGGGGTCATCAGTCCCTAAGCTTACAAACTACTTATGAACTAGCTAACACTAAGGACGGCACAAATATCCATGCCAGAGGGGGGGTTCGAACCCCCGACCGTAGTGGCAGTGCAGACTGTGACCGGCCTGCCGCAGACCGCTTGGCCACCGCGGCCGGCTGGAGATATGTGGACGAAAGCAATGATTCCTACTGAACTTCGAACACCGAAGCATTTATTTCACCATATAAGTAAAAAAAAAGGAGGCATGAGGTTTTTGGATGTATTTGTCCGAGAATAAGACAACGATTATTAGGGTAACAGCGAGTTTCGTAAACCAACAAACACTAACCTATACTTAAGAGCTACTATCTGTCGTACCACTCCCAACCCAATGGTGTAGTACGGACTTTCGCTCATCGGATTAGAGCTGCAAGAGATCTATTGTATTAATGTTCAAATGTTCAAATGTTTGTAGAACTTATGGGACTTAACTACGGGCTCATCAGTCCCTAAGCTTCCAAACTACTTATGAACTAGCTAAGACTAAGGACGGCTCAAATATCCATGCTCGAGAGGGGATTCGAAAGCCCGACCGTAGTGACTGTGCAGACCGTGACAGGAGCGCCTCAGTCCCCTCGGCCACCGCGGCCGGCCAATTGTATTAATGAAGTGAGTGTATTTTGCAGTCGCTTTTGCCACGACACTTTTATATTGTCTGTCCAGGAACTTTCTTAATATTCTTTTGTTACTGTCAGTTAACTTTGGCGCCGCGGTGGATTATCCGAGCGGTCTAAGGCACCTCGCTGCGGAGCGCGCGGTTGCTCGCCGTCGGAGGTTCGAGTCCTCCCTGGGGCATGGGTGTGTTTGTTGTTCTTAGGTCAGTTTACCTTAGTTTAAGAAGTTTGTAAGCTACGGACTGATGACCACGCAGTTTGGTCCGATAAATTTACAAGCATTTGAACATTTTGTTAACTTTGGCTTTCCTCCACTATTCTTCTTTGTCAATGATGTCTTACTTTGCTTTGCATACGCTGTTATTACTATGGATACAATCACTAGTCAAACGTTAGACAGTGCAGCCGTTTTCGCTCCGATGGGCGAGGCCGCTCCCCGCCGGGGGTTCGAATCCCCCCTCGTACATGGATGTTTGTGCCGTCTTTAGTATAAGGTAGTTTATAAGTAGTTTCTAAGTTTAGGGACTGATGACCCCGCAGTTAAGTCCCATAAGCTTGACAAACATTACATTGCAGCCGTTTACGTCACAGATGCTCCCACTCACTGCTCACGATCGAGTTGGCGTCCTTGGAAATCTGAGAAATCACGCATTTCATCGATAATTTCTGTTGACCCTCGCAGAACAAAACGTATAACGTATACTGAAAGGTAACATCCAAGATTTTGTGCGTCAATTGTGCACTGCGGTCTCGTCTCAGTGTTAACAACTGAAACTGTTCAAATAAAAAGGTACGAAACATCTTAACAACCAAACAGGTTGAAATTTGAATATGCCGCTTTGGGAGAACACAGTGCTTCCTCTAGGGACGCAAAGCATGCGTCGTCACCTCCGCCTAAAGATTCAAGGTTATGCCCTCAGCAGGCTAGGTGATGCTCATCGTCTTTTTCAACGTCCTTAGTATTAGTATTAGCTAGTTCGAAAGTAGTTTGTAAGTTTAGGGACTGATGACCCCGTAGTTAAGTCCCATAAGCTATACAAACATTTGAATTTTTAGAAGATAGTTTAAGAAAAGTCAAACCTACATATCTAGCTTTTGTAGATTTGGAGAAGGCTTTTGACAATGTTGATTGGAATAAACTCTTTCAAGTTCTGAAGCAAGCAGGAGTAAAATATATGGAGCGTAAGATTATTTACAACTTGTACAAAAACCAGACAGCGGTTGTCAGAGTTGAAGGGCATGAAAGGGATGCAGCGGTTGGGAAGGGAGTAAGACAGGGTTGTAGTCTTTCTCCAATGTTATTCAATTTGTACAGTGAGCAAGCTATAAAAGAAAGCAAGGAGAAATTTTGAGAAGGAATTAAAGTTCAGGGTGAAGAATTAAAAACATTGCATTTTGCCGACGACACAGTAATTCTGTCAGAGACAGCAAAGGACCTGGGAGAGCAGATGAACGGAATGGTCAATGTGCTGAAAGGTGCATATAAGATGAACATTAACAAGAGCAAAACTAGGGTAATGGAGTGCAGTCTAAGAAAATCAGGTGATGCTGAAGGAATTAGATTAGGTAATGAAACAATAAAGGAGGTAAATGAGTTTTGTTACTTGGGCAGTAAAATAACAAATGATGGTCGCAGTACAGAGGATATAAAATGCAGAATGGCAATGGGTAGAAAAGCGGTCTTGAAAAAGAGAAATTTGTTAACATCGAATATTGATTTAAGCCTAAGGAAGCCTTTCTGAAGGCATTTGTGTGGAGTGTTGCCTTGTATGGGAGTGAAACATGGAGATAAACAGTGCAGACAGGAAGAGGTTCAAATGTTCAAATGTTTGTATAGCTTATGGGACTTAACTACGCGGTCATCAGTCCCTAAACTTACAAACTACTTATGAACTGGCTAACACTAAGGACGGCACAAATATCCATGCCCGAGGTGGGATTTGAACCCCCGACCATAGTGGCCGTGCAGACCGTGACTGGAGCGCCTCAGCCCCCTCGGCCACCGCGGCCGACACAGGAAGAGGATAGAGGCTTTTGAAATTTGGTGCTACAGAAGAATGCTGAAGATTAGGTGGGTGGATCGCGTAACTAATGAGGAGGTACTGAACAGAATTGTGGAGAAAAGGAATTTCTGACATACCTTGACTAAAAAAAGGAATCTATTGGTAGGACACATTCTTAGACATCAAGGAATTGTTCATTTAGCGTTGGAGGGAAGTGTGTGGGGTAAAAACCGCAGAGGAAGACCAAGAGACGGATACAGTAAGCAGATTCAAACAGATGTAGGGTGCTGTTCTTGTGTGGAGTTGAAGAGCCTTGCTCAGGATAGGGTATTGTGGAGAGCTGCATCAAACCAGTCTCCGGACTGAAGACCACAACAACAACAACAACTCAATTCCATCAAGAGCAAACGGCCTGGGCTGTTCACGGAGGGAGTGATCCCGCTCCATGATACCGCGCGTCCACACGTATCTAGGCTCACACAAAGTGTATAGACCAAGTTCAAATGGGAGCAGCTTGACCATCCGCTCTACAGCCGGGGCATATTGCCCTGTGACTTTCATCTGGTCCACTAAAAAAACATCTCAAAGAGAAGCGCTTCTTCTCGGACGACTTACTGAAGGACACAGTAGAGAACTGGCTCTTGTCACAGCCACAAGAATTCTGGGAAAAGGGAACCCTTCGGTTCGTTAAATAATGGGATAGTAGTGCGCAGGCCTCTGGTGATTACTTTTGAAGAAAGACTTGAATTAAACTCACAGTATCGTTTAGTGCCTTTTCATCTGAACACCCCTCTTATTACACTGCATGGTGTTCAACGGTTCAAGGGAGCGTATTAAGGTAACTTAGCCCTCTTCGCTCTGTTTTTCTCCAGAACGGTTAGTGTTAGAAGCAAATTAGGAAAGCATTTCAACCAGAACGACCTCAACCTAAAGAACAGCCATAAGAAGCTAAGAATTCGAAGATATTGGTTTTCCTACCTATACATGTTGCTTTTCCTTTACGGATGACAGACTTTTCAAGAAACATCACATTACGTGTACCGCCCACCTTCCAGTGTGGGTGCAAACAATGCTGGATTCCCTTAAAAACAATCCAAGTCTAAGGAGACCAGGAATGTATTTAATTCCGTTCCAGTGTGTAAACTTATACATTCATCAGGCTGTTGCACTATTACGGAGGGATGCGATGAACATAGGAGGCACACCAGATTACGTAAGACAAAAACGTCTTCTGTTGCTGAAAACTGTCTTTACACAGGACAGAAATAGGAAAAGACAAAGAACCTTTCGTTTGCATCGGCCTACTGCGATTCCATAATTAAAGGATGAGTTTCTAACGATTTGGTTAACAGAGACACGGGATTTCAACCTGGCAAGGCATGGCAATCAACGTTGGCGGTCGACTGCGCTTTCCTCCCGCGTAGCGCAGGCGAAGACAGCGGCCCGTTTCTCTGACTGGGGGCTATGAATGTCTGTGTCCTCTACCATTCGTCTACAAGGACATTATTTCCTCCATTCCCTTGGCGCCTGTGCTTTTCTAGCAAACCATAGCATATTCAGACAAGGTAAAACAGTAATACGTCAGTCCAGTAAGCACATGAAGATACAAGCTGTTGTCTGATATAAATATTGTGCAGTTTCCATAACCTTATCGGACGCGGTGTGCTATGAAATTAGTTTACGAAATATTGGAGGCGTGTACATAGCTGTTCTCAGCTTCGCGTTACCACTGAATGGTTAATTGAGTGAGAAGTATCGGCCCAAAGTTTGCGAAACTGTAAACTACCTGGACAGCGATGAGCAGACCGCATGTCCACCATACCGCATCCAAATGACATCAAGTTCATATGTTCAAATGTTTGTAAATCTATGGGACCAAACTACTTTGGTCATAAGTCCCCAGACTTACAAACTACTTAAACTAAGTTAAACCAACCTAAGGACAGCCGGCCGCGGTGGCCGAGGGGATTGAGGCGCTCCAGTCACGGTCTGTACGGCCACTACGGTCGGGGGTTCGAATCCCCCCTTGGGCATGGATATTTGTGCCGTCCTAGTTCGTAAGTAGTTCATAAGTAGTTTGTAAGTTCAGGGACTGATGACCCCGTAGTTAAGTCCCATAAGCTTAACAAACATTTGAACAACCTAAGGACAAACACAAATATCCATGCCCGATGGAGGATTCGAACCTCCGACGCAGGAGGCCGCGCGGTCCACAACGTGGCGTTCCAGACCGCTCGGCTACTCCCGCGCAGCTGATATCACAATAAGCAATGACGAATTTTCGACAAAACTTTACTCGACAGCGCAATATCGACATTCGAAATCATAACTAATTTCTAGGTGTAATTTGTAGAAAATAAATTGCATTGCAATGGAACACTTGAAAACATGTCGCTGAAGTGTGTGTAGTGCAGATTCAGACATACTAGGCCAGTTTAAGTAGACGCCTCTTTCACTACTCAGACTCCACTCGGATTCATCAGTGTAAATACAGTAATTTGGTAAAACAAGTCCATTTATAGGACGGTTGCTAACCAAAGTGAGAGTCTTCTGCTTTCAATGATCATGTTTTAACAGCAACCACTTACTGGAAAGAAGGAAGATTAGTGTTTAACGCCCCGTCGACAATGTGGTTATTAGAGGCGGAGCTTACTCTCGGGTTGTTTGGGTAACGATGGGGAAGGAAATCGGCCGTGCCCTTTGAAAGGAACCATCACGGAATTTGCCTGGAGTGTTTTAGGAAAATCACGGAAAACCTGAATCTAGATGGCCGGAGGTGGATTTGAACCACCATCCTCCCACTTACTGGCATGCGCATATTTGTAGTCCACACTTCACTGAAGAGTCAAAGAAATTGACACGCCTCCCTAATAGCGTGTAGGCCCCTCGCGAGCACGTCAAGTGCCGCAGCACAACGTGGAATGGACTCGACTAATGTCTGAAGTAGTGCTGGAGGGAACTGACACCATGCATCCTGCAGGGCTGTCCATACATCCGTAAGAGTACGAGGGGTGGGAATATCTTCTGAACAGCACGTTGCAAGGCATCCCAGACATGCTCAATAACGTTCATTTCTTGGTAGTTTTGTGGCCAGTGTAGGTGATGAAACTCAGAATAGTGTTCCTGGAGCTACTCTGGACGTGTGGAGTGTCGCATTCTCCTGCTGGATTACAGAGCCTCCACCAGCTTGAAAATTCCCTTACTGACATGCAGCGTCCAAGAATTCATGAGGTGGTCTTCATACCCGTACACGTCCATCCGCTTAACACATTTCGCAACGAGATTCGTCAGACCAATCAATATGATTCCAGTCATCAACAGTTCAATGTCGGTAATTGCGGGTCCAGGTGAGGCGTAACGGTCAGCAACGTTACATGACCGGACCTTCGGCTCCGAGAGCTTATGTGGATAATGTTTCGTTGAATGGTTGTCACTCTGACTCTTATTGATAGCCTAGTACTGAAATCCGCAGCAATTTGCGGAAAGGTTGCACTTCTGTCACGTTGAATAATTTTCTTCGGTCGTCGTTAGTCCCATTCTTGTAGGATCTTTACCCGGATGCAGCAATGTCAGAGATTTGATGTTTTACCGGATTCATGATATTCATGGTGCACTCGAGAAGTGATCGTACGGGAAAATCCCCACCTCTCATCGCTACTTCGGAGATACTGTGTTCCATCTTTCGTGCGTCGACAATAACAGCACGTTCAGACTCGCTCAAATCGTGATAAGCTGCCGTTGTAGCAGTAGTAACCTGCACTAGACACCTGTTGTCTTATAAAGGCGTTGCCGTCATCTGAGTGTTTACTTATCTCTGTGTTTACAGACGCATGCATAACCAGTTTCTTTGCCTCTAAGGTGTATAAATCTATGCTTAGTATCCACAGTATAGATTGGTAGCGCACTCGCCAAATCTGTGACAAGTTTTTACAACAACAACAAAATCGACTATTAGTCTCCAAAAGCGCACGAAAAGTCCATGACCAGAAATGAATGGACATCATATAAGGGCTGGATAATTTTTTCTGTTAAATGCCTTTATTCAAAAATGTTCAAATATTTATAATAACGGAACACAACTGCAAAGTTTCAGTCCACAGACCTACAAACTTAGACCAAACGTAGGACGACACACATGCCCATGCTCGAGGGAGGACTCGAACCTACTTCGGAAGCGACTGCGCAATCCATGATATGGAGCATTAGAACACGCGGCCATTTCAGCGCGGCAATGAATTTTTTGACAAAGATACTTACAGCTACACACCTCCAATATAATCAACCCCGTCGCTTTAGCCCCATTTGTCCGGAATGTGTCGTATACAATCTACGCGACAATTTCGTTGATGTCCCGTATGGCAAAGATAATGTAATGTGCGGTTTGTGCCGTATCCCTCGCAGTTGTTCTTTCAATTTGGCAAAAAAGCTTAATCACAGGGACTCATCTCGGGTATCTCCCATTGCTGTTGGCGCAAGGGGTCCTGGACTGTAGCGGCGATGTGATATTAAGCATTTCCACTCAGAATGGTCGGGTTCTGATCCATGAAATGATGTCACTAGCTAACGGCTAACACTGAACGGGAACAGCATCTCATTATTGTGCATGAAGCACCGTTACTGCAATCCAAGACCTATTGCGCCGTTAGCAATGGGATATTTTGGAACATTCGCCGTACTCTCCCGACATGAGCTCTTGTGATTAAGATCTCTTTGCTTCTAGGGATCTGGCACGACAACATAGATGACATTATCCATCTCATAGGGTGGTCTACACTGGACATCTACAAAAATAGGTGGTATACGACGTCTTCCGGACATAAGGCAAGAGGTTATAAATTTCGAGGCGATTATGTTGAAGGTTTCTAACTACAGCTACTTCTGTCAATAAAGTCATTTCAGATAAAGATAATAGTTCTCATTACTTTCGATCCAACCTTTGTAAGTTCCCGTATGACGGTGTTTCTCAATTAAAAACGCTTATGCTAGGCGAAAACAGAAGCATCCCACCGAAATACGAATTCAGGACACCTCTGCTGGTTGATGGCTTGGATTTCATATTGATGTTCAGACAAATTTATTGATGGAAACTATGCAGATGGAGCCGGCCGCGGTGGCCGAGGAAACTAAGGCGCTCCAGTCACGGTCTGCATGGCCACTACGGTCGGGGGTTCGATTCCCCCCTCGGGCATGGATATTTGTGCCGTCCTAGTTCGTAAGTAGTTCATAAGTAGTTTGTAAGTTTAGGGACTGATGACCCCGTAGTTAAGTCCCATAGACTATACAAACATATTTTTTTTTTTTTTTTTTTTTTTTTATGCAGATGGAACAAAGTAAGGTGATTCCAAGTTATGCTCATCTAAATCAGGCTACGCTCACAGTGAAAGTGCCTCATGCAATCTCTAACTCGCAGCCGCAAGAGTGACCAAGCGCTCTAATGTAAATTACTGGGGATTGAGCCGATACTCCCCATCGGATGTTCGAGTTCTCGCTCGGCAATGGCTGTGTGGATTATCCTTAGCATAAGTAAGTTTAAGTAGTTTTTAAGTCTAGGGAGCGAAGGCCCTGTAGTTTTGTTCCATAGCTTTAAAAAAATTGAACAGTTTCTAACTTGCAGAATATAATGGCCAAAGTCATTATTAGAGACGCGGCGGATTAGCCGCGCGTAGTGGAGCGCCGTGTTGCAGTGCGCGCGGCCGTCCGCCGTCGGGGGTTCGATTCCCCCCTCGGGAATGGGTGTTTGTGTTGTGCTTAGGTTAGTTTACCTTAGGTTACGTAGTTTGTAAGCTAGGGACTAATAACCAAGCTGCTGAGTCCCATATATTTACAAACATTTGATTTCATTATTAGAATTATCTCAGAGCATTGCAGTGATAAAGCAGCTTTTTCCTATACTCAATAATCATACAAAACCAATAAAGAAACTGCTACATGTCAACTTTACTTCTGCTAGAAACCCCTATTTCTGACGACGGAGAAGTGTCAGAAGCCCTATTCTCATCAGATGACACAGATTCGCGAAAACCATTCAGGAGGACAATGGTTCAAACCCACCCCCGGCCACCCAGATTAGAGCTTTCGCCAAACAGCTCCAGGCAGATGCCTTCCTTTAAAATTGAACGACCCATTTCGTTCCCCATCTTCAATAAAAATAATCCGAGCTTGTGCTCCGTCTTTAATGACCACGTTGTCGATGAAACGTTCATTCCTAATCTACCGCACGACGATCCAAATTACTTAGACAATCTTCTTGCAGAATGCCTTAGCAAATGCACAAGGAAAGTTTCCATGCAGCCACTTCCAACCTCCCTGGCAGCTGTATGGCGCGTAAGTCCACTTGTACGGTTCCACACCAATAAAATCTAAGGATAACGCCAGTGGCGCAGCCACCGGGAAGGGGGGTGAGGGCTAATGGGGCTGAGCACCCCCTCCCCCCCCCCAAACCTTACAAAGATTTTTTAATTTTATTATTTTTTATTTTTTTTCATTTTTTATTTTTTTACACAGGTCGGCAGCGAAAATTTGGAGTAGTACACATGTAATACATCTACAGATGATACTCTGCAAATTACATTTAAGTGCCTGGCAGAGGGTTCATCGAACTACCTTTATACTATTTACCTCCCATTCCATTCTCGGATACCGCGCGGGAAGAAAGAACCTGAATCTCTCCGTTCGAGCTCTGATTTCTCGTATTTTATTCTGATGATCATTTCTACCTATGTAAGTGGGAGCCAATAATATATTTTCGCATTCGGAGGAGAATGTTGGCGATTTGAGTTTGGTAAGTAGCCCACGCCGCAGCGATAAGTGCCGTTGTTGTAATCCCAGGATCCCAGATCCTGTATCATTTCCGTAACGCTGTCTCCCCTGTATCATGACAATACGGAACGAGCTGCCCTTCTTTGGACTCTTTCGATGTCCTCCATCAAACCCACCTGATAAAGATCCCACAGTGGGTAGCAATACTCCAACAATGGCGGACAAGCGTAGTGTATTCAGTTTCTTTTGTAGTTCTGTTGCATTTTTTAAGGGTTCTGCCAATAAAACGCAGTCTCTGGTTCGCCTTTCCCACGACATTATCTACGTGTTCTTTCCCATTTAAGTCTGAAGTAATAGTAATTCCTAGGTATTTTGTGGAGTTTTACGGCCTTCACCTTTGATTGATTTATCTTGTAAACAAAGATTAACGGATTTCTTTTCGTACTCATGTGGACGACTTCACACTTCACATTATTTAGTGTCAATTGCCAATTTTTACACCATACTGATATCTTATTCAGATCGTTCTGCAGTTGGTTTTGATCTTCTGATGATTTTACTAGACGGTAAATGACGGCGTCATCTGCAAACAACCTAAGAGAGCTAATTAGATTTTCCCCTAAATCGTTTATGTAAATAAGGAACAGCAGAGGACCAATAACACTACCCTGCGGAACGTCCGATATCACCTCTGTTTTAGTCGATGCCTTACCATCGATTACTACTAACTGTGTCCTCTCTGACAGGAAATCCCCTATCCAGTCGCAAATTTGGGGCGATATACCATAACCACGCAATTTGATTAAAATCACAACATAACTATCATTTGCCAAGCACAAATGAACGTGACAATCGGTCGCGAACGTGATGCCACCACTGAGAACGTGAGCGGTTTTAATGGCGCCGCGACCAGCTGTGATGCTGCCGCTATTGTTACTGCTATGCTGAAGTTACGAGCCGATTCTTCATATGCGGCGACCCGCTGCTTAGCAGGTCAGCGGCGCCACCGAGTGGAATCTTATGAACAACAATGGAGTTATTTTAGTTCAATTTTTACACATACAGTCTCATGTTAATTAAACTGTAAAAGCCTTTATCTTTGCCTAATAACATAGAAGCTGCCTAATTATTTTACGAGCTGATTATATACACTCCATTTCCACCACGTTGCTCCTCTTCCACTCATAAATTAATGCGAGCCTACTCATTTTAATTCTTGTGCAATTGCTTTCATAGTATAATTGCTTAAATTATAAAAAGTGTAAAACTAAGTCATAGCTTAATAAATTCAGTAGGCTTTATTTTTAAAGAATTAGCGCCCTCTCCCCCCTCAGAACCAAATCCTGGCTGGTCCAGTGGATACCACAGTGTACGGTGCACTTCAACAACGTTGTTGATTCATGACTAATATTGACATTATCATCACTTTTAAAATATAGTATACCGTCACATCGGCGTTCTCCATGTGAAATGTTCAAATGTTTGTAAAGGTTAAGGGGAGGCGGATGGCAGTTTACATCCCTATTCTGCCAATGCTATTTTACCCTTTGAATAGGTACACTTTTCAAAGGAACTATAAGTGATAAAACAACGAAATTTTTACTGCATATATATAACATATATACTCAATTTACAAGTAAAATGAACATAATAACTAATAGTTTTGAAGAATTTTTTTTATTCTTTCGCCAGTAAAATTTAACTTGTTTAGTACATTAATTACTATAAAACAGTAGATGATTGTTTTGAGGTTCTCAATTTACTTGTAATGATTTATTACCATCTTCAGTACAAAAAGACCAAATTACATCTTTCTAACCCCATTAGTTTATCAAATAATGGTACCTGAAAGTAAAAAAATGTAGTTTTGAAAAAAATCAATTTAAAGTTTAATATTGTAATTTTAGTACAGTTATTGATGAGAATTACTTACCACTATTATTTTTCTGTACCACATTGAGCATCATTTGAATCATACTGATCTTCTTTGCTTCTCTTGGTCCCTCTTCTTTTCTGTCTAGCTTCTTTTGTGCATTTTAAATTGGCAATATCGGCTTTGCGGACTCTCTCTTTATCTATTTGCACCAAGGATTTTGCAGTATTTCCACTAGATTGTATGCCCAATAATTCGAAAACATTCAGTTTTCTAGTTACACCATCATTGAAGCATAAAATAGCATCATAAACACCAAATCTGAGGGTTGTGATCCGAACAAATACAGTTTTTGGGCACGTTCGAAAACACGATCGGAACGAAAAGTATCGATAATAGATACAGGGTAGGAAACATTGAAGCGATAAAAACAATAGAAGCATGAAATAATATGCAAGGAGTAAAAGAATGCTGTGTGCATTTTCTCCGCATGGCGCATAACGGTAGGCGTGGCCAGATTGCACCGAGCGTCAGAAAAATCATCATAACTCACGAAAAAATTGTCGGATTTATATAAAACAAAAGCTGCTTCATGCAGGAAATACCAGGCATTTCAAATACGCTTAAATCTAAAAATCGAATTTTTTAGCCCAGTTGCCTTCCGTCTCCCCTTAAGGGACTTAACTGTGGGGTCATCAGTCCCTAAACTTACAAACTACTTACGAACTAGCTTATACTAAAGACGACACAAACATCCATGCCCGAGTGGGGATTCGAACCCCCGACGGCGGACCGCAGCGCGCTCCGCAACACGGCGCTCCAGTACGCGCGGCTAATCCGTCGCGGACTCCATATGATAGATATAATGATGCTCCCATCTATACAGATTGTCCCAAGAGCAATGGCCAGTATCCATGCATATGACAGTAACTTCTATTGGGAGCAAAACGGTAGGAAACATGGCCTCCAGATGCATACCTTAAGAGTATGAGCATTTCTTCAACTTCAATACTTTTAAACAAATCTCTTCTACAACCAAGTCTTTGCTTTACTTATTTTGAGATATGTTAGTATGCAGCAAAACAACAATAAAAACAGCTTACATAGGCTCTAAAATGATTACCTTAATGGCTAGGAGCAGTTGTTCAGAAGAAGGTATGTGTGTCACAGTATTAAAGAAGTTTGCTCTTAAGGTATGCACTTTAGGAGCCCATGTTACTGGACTGCTTTACTTCGCATGATTGTTCCTGTCAGTGATGGCTATTCCTCCTGGGATACCCTACATGTTATTAAGCCAATTTTTTATTTACTTATTGCAATATCTTTTTCTTTCAGATATCTTCTTCTTTATATTATGCTTAAAAACTGAAATTGTATACTAATTCGTGTGTTTTTTATTTCTGTAAACAGCGATGGAACTGAAATGGAGTACGAAATCAACTCACACGTTGTAACAGTACAAATGGGGCACGGGAGATCGATGTTCTATCCGGCTCCTGGTACATTCCAGGTGGATCTGGAATTGGAACCACTGTTAAAAGAATACAACCCCTTAAGATGGAAGAGTACTTGCGCAGTGACAACCGTTGCTCGCGTTGAACACTCTTGGAACATAGAGGCCTGCAAGACACACAATGGAGCCAACAACATTTCCAACTGTCACTGCTACAATACTGGAAGTTTTGCTGTCCTAATGACCTCTCATAATGAAGTGGTAATATTTTTCTTCATTTAATTATTGTAGAGATACATAAAGGTTTTTTTTTCAAATCTTGTAGGTGCTACAATTACAAAACTTCCAAGTGAAGATTAAAAATTGACATCCAAACATTAAATGACTGCATTTTTAACCCAAACATCTACGTCTTTTTTAAAACTTGATCATTCGACTCAAGTACACTATTTCTAGGAACTAAATTCCTTAGATGAGCGAGCAGACTCATGCCATACATCAACTAGCAAACCATAAAATCTCGTGGCCTTAAGCTGCAGCGTACTTCAAAGATGAGATAAGATATGTATTTTTGTTCTTTACAACCCTCTCAAAGATTCTGAAGGTACTTAGATACCAACAGCAGTATGTAGAATAAAATATTTATTCTATCACAACCAGTTTCGGCATTCCTCTATGCCACCTTCAGGTCCCTACATCGGAGCATAATATCCAAAAGTAGGGATACTAAAACTGGATTCGTAGACCTGAAGATGGCATAGCGGAATGCTGAAACTGGTTGTGATAGAATAAATATTTTATTATACATACGGCTGTTGGTATATCAGTTCCTTCACTCTCTTGACCAACCGCTGTCCCGTTTCCACCACCAATGATGGATTCAATAACTCTCAAAGATCTCCAGCATACGTACCTTCGCGGAATATTGTTGTGGAAATGTCCGAATTTGAATGATCAAGAAAGTTATGCGAGAATAGATCTGTTCTCTTAACTATGATCCCTTCTTCGCTACTTCAGATATTAAGGATCACCAATCTTTTTAGATACAACTCTTCTATAAATCATTACTACATTTACTAGTTATGAAATACGATGTTAACCGAAACATCAGTACTCTACTGAAGTTTGACAAATATTTTTGTGTCCCGACTTCGTCGCCGCTTTTGTGTCCCAGCCTCGTCGTAGGTGTCGGTAGCCGAGTGAAACGAGACCGACACGCTGGTGCAGGTACGGAGGGGAGCAGCCAGAAACTATAAACACTCGAGTAAATTAGAAAGATATATATTGCACAGAATGTAACAATACTTAACTTTTACATAGTACTGCAGAATGTTGATACATAGTTGTTGGAGGCCTGCCTAGTGCCTGTACAATAGCGAAGTCTTCAATCGTGCCTATCTGATTACGAAGGTCGTAACTGTTTGCTAGCTCAGTCCGAAGTGAACTCGTTGCTATCTCAGTCCGAAGTGCGAAGTGCCGATGTCCTTCAGTGGTGGCCACGAGCGGCGTTGTCCCAGAGGGCGCTCGTGGCTGTCGTCGGAAGAACGCCGCGCCGTGCATGCATGGCGGCGCGCGGCGAAAGTAGGTGGCGCGCACTTTGTACTTGTGCGACACCACACCCCTCCCCCCCAAACCGCCGCGCCGTCGTGGCGTAGGGCTGAGGGCCACGGCGACGGCACTGGGAGGAGGGCCTGAGCGGGGGCGTTACTGGTGGGACGGGCGTCGTAGCTGAGGCCGGGATCGAGACGCCGTCCGCGCCCCGGCATCCGCCTTGCGATCCTCCAGGGAACCCGCCGAAACCTGGGGAAGGGCGCCCGCCCCCGCCCAGAGGGAGCAGGTCATCTTCTTCTGAGGTGCGTGGCCCAAGCTGGGGGGGCCCGCACGGTCCCGGAGTCCCTCTCGGTGACGCTGTCATCTGCGGCGGCGACAGCGGCGGCGACGACTGCGTCGGATGTACGTCGACGTCCATAGGGATCTCGTAGTCCGGGGACGAACGATGTGGTTGTGCTCCCTGGCGCAGAACTGGGTCTGGAATCAAGAAACCGGAGACAGGATCGCGCGGTCTGTGCAGGCGCAATTGGTTTGCGTGGCGCCGCAGCTCCGACCCTGTGGAAGAACGTACAATAAACATATTGCGACCAAGCACGCGCTGAATGGTGCCCGGCAACCATGTCTTCTTGTTTCCAGCAAACACCCTGTACAGCACCGGCGTGGAAACCTGAAAACGCGTAGCGCCATACGAACCGACTCGGTGCGTGGGAGGCTGCAGCAGGTGAAGGAGAGTGCGGTGACGGCGGCCGTGTAGCAGCTCGGCAGGAGACGGGCCGTCACGTGGCATGCACCGATACGTAGACAGGAAAATTTGAAGAGCTTGCTGCCTGGAGTGCTGACCTTTCATCTTCTCCATGTGAGACTTGAATGTTCGAACGAAACGTTCTGCTTCACCATTGGACTGAGGGTGAAAAGGTGCGGTGGTGATATGCTGAATGCCATTCACACGACAAAACTGTTGAAATTCCGCACTAACAAACTGAGGTCCATTGTCACTGACGATAGTTTCAGGCAAGCCTTCGATGCAAAACACTGATGTTAAGGCACTGATTGTACTAGAAGCTGTCGTTGAGTTCATGGCAATCACAAAAGGAAACTTGCTGAAAGCGTCTACAACAATTAACCAGCGCGTATTCCAGAAAGGTCCGGCAAAGTCAATATGTAAACGTTGCCATGGTCCCTTGGGGCGTGGCCAGTCTGAGAAACGTTGCGGAGGAGCTGCCTGATGCTCCGCACAAACTGTACACTGTGATGTCATGCTCTCTATCTGAGCGTCCATACCAACCCAGGTACAATGACGTCTGGCCAGTTGCTTTGTCCTAACAGTGCCCCAATGTCCTTGATGCAGGAGGCGTAACACTTCTCGTTGCAGGGAACGAGGAACAATCACTCTTGCTTGGTCGTTGTCGGTATGCAACAACAGTACACCCTGACTTAAAGATAATGCATGACGTTGTGCAAAATAACGTCGAACCAGAGGCCGATCAATGTCTTTGGCTCTGGCAGGCCACCCTGAGCGAACAAAACGTGCTACCACACTTAGGTCTGCATCCGCAGCTGTTTCCTGTGCAACCCGACGAGAGTTCAAAGGAAAGTCTGCGACAGCGGAAGCATCTCTGGAGTCTATCTGACAACATGCCATTTCTGAAGAATCAAACGACACATCCTGGCCAACCGGAAGTCGGGAAAGTGTGTCCGCGTTAGCATGTTTAGTGGTAGGTCGGTACAAAATCTCATACTGATAATTAGACAGTATTAAGGACCATCTCTGAAGCTTTTGTGCCGTACGTGGCGGAATCGGCTTTGTGGGTGAGAACAACGACGTGAGAGGCTTGTGGTCTGTCAACAAATAGAATTTTCTGCCATACAGATAATGATGAAACTTTGTGACGCCGTAAATGATTGATAAGGCCTCCTTTTCTATCTGACTGTAATTCTGTTGCGTCGGCGTCAGTAGCTTGGATCCAAAGGCAATAGGACGATCATGACATCCAATACGATGTGACAGAACTGCGCCGACACCGTACGATGAGGCGTCAACTGCTAACACTACAGGCTTCTGTGGGTCAAAGGGAATCAAACATGCATCACTGAGTAGTGCAGACTTTAATTTGTCAAAGGCAACCTGACAATCTTTGGACCATACAAAAGGAACATTCTTCCTACGTAAATGATGCAGTGGAGCTGCAATCTGAGAGGCATTGGGAATAAACCTGAAATAATAGTTAAGCTTTCCCATCACTGCTTGCAATTCATGCACATTCTTAGGAGGAGGCAAGTCTTTGATTGCTCTAAGATGTAACTGTAAGGGATGAATTCCTTGGGCATTAATCACATGGCCTAGGTACTCTATTTCAGTTTGAAAAAACGAACATTTTGCTTTATTGCAACGTAGACCTGCTGCAGTCAAAACTTTGAAAAGGCACTCCAGGTTTGCTAAATGTTCTTCAACTGTACGTCCGGATACCACAATGTCATCTAAATAGTTCGAGCAACACGGTACAGAAACTGTCAGCTGTTCCAAGAAACGCTGAAAAATAGCGGGAGCGGAAGAACTGCCAAAGGGTAAGCGTTGAAATTGAAAAAGGCCCATGTGAGTATTAATGACGAAAAACTTTTTTGACTCGTCATCAAGTGGAATCTGTAAGTATGCCTCTGCTAAATCAATCTTGGAAAAGAAGCGAGACTGTCCTAATTTGTCCATCAGTTCCTCAGGTCTGGGCAGGGGGTAAGTGTCTACAATTGTTTGACTGTTGACAGTTGATTTGAAGTCCGCACAGAGACGAAGTTTTCCTGACGGCTTGGGTATAATTACTATAGGCGAGGCCCACTGACTCGCAGAAACAGGAGAAATCACCCCACTATCTTGCCAACGTTTAAGTTCTTCGGCAACTGTATCACGCAAGGCGACAAGCACTGGTCTAGCTTTACGAAATTTTGGAACTGCAGATTCTTTTAAAGTTACATGTGCCACGAAGTCTTTTGCACAACCTAGTTCCGGCGAAAACAAGTCACTATTTGTCACACAATGCATTGATTTTATCCTGAGGCACTATTGACGAAATCTGAAGCACATCCCTTTGAATAGATAAACCAAATAAGTCAAAAGCATCTAGTCCAAAAATGTTCTGCGTAGATTTGGCCTGAAGAACAACAAAAGCAACTGTTTTCGTAACACCTTGAAAAGAGGCAGGCAGGCTACACGTTCCTAGCACGGGAATATTTTGACCTGTATAAGCTGTTAACACTTGGTGACACAGCGATAATTTTGGCGAACCCAGAAGTTCATAAGTATCTTTATTAATTAAGGTGACAGCGGAACCAGTATCAAGCTGAAATTGCACAGTCTTATTTTCTATGGAGAGAGTAACAAACAGCTTGTGCTTCTGGCGCACGACCGGTGCGCGAATGTGGGCAACGTCTAATACATATTGTTTTCTGCGCTTGCGCGGGTTGCGTGCGGTAGGAAGCGGCGCATACTCGGCACACAGCGGATTAACCACACTGTCACTAGATGACACTACCGCCGGATCGGCGTCCGCGCAATGCGAGGCTACTACAGAGTCACTAACTACTGCACTACACTTTTGAGTAGCTACTTGATGTCTACTGTCACTAGCTACACAGTACTGGGCACTATTACAAGGAGCAGTTGCAGAAGGCACTATTTTCACTTCAGGAATGCACTGTTTATAATCATTTTGCTTGTCCCGAACCCTTTTCCGTTGCACAGTTTTACGCGCTCGTCGGCGCTTGCTACGTGGTGCACTATATAGATTTGCCATAGGCGCAGAACTACTTTCTTGCAATTGAGATCCAAGGAAAGCACTGTTCAGTTCCACAGCCCGTATAACATTTACAGAATGAACTGTTCTCGCACTCTGAGAAAGACTGTTTCTAACGGTACCGTTCTTTGAGTTTTTAATTTGCATACACACAGACTGTACATGTCCCGATTTGCCACATTGATAACAGGTTGCGTTGCGACTAGGGCAATGAGCACGCTTGTGGCGAGACACACACTGGGGGCAAGATTTACGTACATTTTTCTGAAATGAGCGTTGGCGCCCGTTATTCAAATTACTGTTTCTAACACGACGGGGCGACCTTTGCGTCGCACTTTTACACTGGCTACTGTTCACTGTCTGTTCAGCACGGCCGGTAGAAAAATAAGAATCACTAGTGCTATACTGAGAACTACGGCTAGGAAAGCGTCCGTTGCGGCGCACTGAATTTACACTATGGCTTTGCATTTCTACATCTGCTAAGTCAAAAGTATCATGCGCTTCTATAAGCTGCAGTACACTGTCTAAGGAGGGGTCAGACTGTTTCAGAATTGCTGCTCTAATTCTGGGGTCCTGAATATTCTGCGTAATCGCATCCCTCAACATCACGTCACTATACGAAAGTCCACAAGAGCAAGTAAATTTACATTGGCGGGTTAAGCCCTTCAATTCCGTAATCCACTCTTGGTGTGACTGCTGCGGTAATTTTTTAAGTCTGAAAAATCGGTACCGCGCAGCGGCTACAAGAACTTTTCTCTCATAATGAGCATTCAGCGCATCTACAATTTGTTCAAAGTCTACATCACGAGGAGATGCGAGAGGGAAAAGTTTTTGCAATAGTACGAAAGTCTGGGGGCCCACAATCGATAAGAAAAGGTTCTTCACTCTCTGACCTGTAATTTGATGAGCCGCGACGAGTTCTTGAAACTGTGCGAAATAGTCGCTCCATTCTTCCTCACGTTCGTTGTACTGGCGGAACGTCGGAAGCGGTGCGGCGGCAGGTGTGGGCTGCTGATGTGACGACTGTTGTTGTTGGTGAGCAGCCTGTGTCGTCAACTGCGACACGGCCTGGAGAAGCTGGGTAATTTGCGCCGTCTGTAACTGAATAATTTCCATTAAGTTTGGGTTCGGGGTAGTGGCCATGCTGACCGATTAGGCGCCGCGTATACAAGTAACTTATAACAAAACACAAATGCAATATGAAAGAGGACGCTCTGCAACAAAAAAGTCCACAAAACACGTAACTGAAAATGTTCCCCAAAAATCTTATAATAAGGGTGGGTGGGCGGGAGCAATTTCTGCGTGCTCCGACTGCTGCTGTCTGGCTGCTGCAAGCGGGCTGATCCAAGGTTCTATCACTCCTCGTCGCCACTTTTGTGTCCCGACTTCGTCGCCGCTTTTGTGTCCCAGCCTCGTCGTAGGTGTCGGTAGCCGAGTGAAACGAGACCGACACGCTGGTGCAGGTACGGAGGGGAGCAGCCAGAAACTATAAACACTCGAGTAAATTAGAAAGATATATATTGCACAGAATGTAACAATACTTAACTTTTACATAGTACTGCAGAATGTTGATACATAGTTGTTGGAGGCCTGCCTAGTGCCTGTACAATAGCGAAGTCTTCAATCGTGCCTATCTGATTACGAAGGTCGTAACTGTTTGCTAGCTCAGTCCGAAGTGAACTCGTTGCTATCTCAGTCCGAAGTGCGAAGTGCCGATGTCCTTCAGTGGTGGCCACGAGCGGCGTTGTCCCAGAGGGCGCTCGTGGCTGTCGTCGGAAGAACGCCGCGCCGTGCATGCATGGCGGCGCGCGGCGAAAGTAGGTGGCGCGCACTTTGTACTTGTGCGACACCACAAATATGATCGCATGTTGGACTACAAAAGTTTAACTGACCTATTTAAATGCCCATTTTTTCTCTTAAAACATGGACGAAAGTTAGTGCTGTTTGGGAGTGTTAAAATTCATAATTACAATTTCCTAATGAAAGGCGTTGCAATTATCGAAAAGATATTGAGTCCAACCAACCCATGTCTTATTTCAGTAAAGTTGTGCCGTAAATTTCGCTTCATTGACTTCTCATTACTAATTTCATATACCCATCTAATATTCGGAATTGTGTGACATCACATTTCGTAAGACTGCATTCTCTTCTTGTCTTTGCTGCTTGCTGTCCACATTTCATTTGCAGACAAATTCCCGCATAGCAGGCTTCCTAATACAAAAATTTACATTCACTGTTGGCATATTCTTGTTTTTTCAGCAACGCTTTTCTTGCGGAGTGGCCATGTATCTGATTAAGTCTTCCATTCCTCCGTCAAATTCTTCTCGTCCTATCTTATCTCCCATCTCATCAAAAAAAATGTTCAAGTGTTTGTTTAGTCTATGGGACTTAACTAAGGGGTCATCAGTACCTAAACTTACAAACTACTTATGAACTACTTACGAACTAGGACGGCAAAAATATCCATGCCCGAGGGGGGATTCGAACCCCAGACCGTAGTGGCCGTGCAGACCGTGACTGGAGCGTCTTAGTCCTCTTTTTTTTCTTTTTTCTTTTTTTTTCTTTTTTTTTCAACTTTTTATTATTTTTGTTTTTATTTCTTTATATCTCTACTTTGCTTGATTATTTTTTAATTTTTTTAAATATAAAAAGTAGCAATTACAATTTTTAAAAATTATTCTGCCACTTTATTTTTCTTTTTTTTTCTTTTTTTTCTTTTTTTTTTTTTTAAGTTGCATGTCGCGAGTTTTTTTTTTTTTCTTTTTACTTTTTTACTTTTTTTTTTAGAAATTTGTTTATTATTTAATTTTTTTTTTGTAAATAAAGTAAGAAAAAAAATATCACCCTTAATACTGTCTCCCACCAGGATTTTATTTAAATGAATTGTAGGTGAGGAATTAATTTCATTTATTTGTTTTGCCTTCCCTCAGGTCATTGGATTCACATGGCCAACATATTGTATTTTCTTTGCAACATTTAAATAAAATATAATTAAAAAAATAATACGAAATATAATAAATCGAACTTAATACATGCTTCTGGAAGGATGACAGAAGAGTGATGTCCTCTTCAGATATTGGAAATAAACATTCTTCGGGTCCGACTCTCCGCAACGGGGACCTGGGTATGCCTTCGCGTAAATAATTCTTCCTCCATGTTCGATTTTGGTCCGAATTATTGTTCGTTTTAATCGTCTTCTCTTACCCGTATCGACCCAGTTACGGGGGGCACCTTGATGTGTTGCGTAAGTATTTGGCAAGGTCTGGTAATTGGTCCTGTTCTGCGTTCGTTTCATTGCTTTGATCGTGTTGCTTTATACGTCGTGTCGAGAGTGATAGAAAAACTACTTGGTTAGCAATAGCAACTTCTAGATCCATGTAGGAGACTGGGCTCCGCATCTTTCAGCTCCTATCTCCAGGGAGGTTCCAATTGTGGGGCGGATTGGTAAAAATGCTTCCTAAGTAGTTAGCAAAGACAGACCGGTACTTTGCGTGCCGTCTCATAATGTCGTGTCGTGTTAGTAAGAACGTCCAGAAATCTATCACGTCCTTGGGTTCGTCTCGCAAAAGATAATGGGTGGCCATGTCCTTTATCCAAGTGACTGCATGCATCTTCGATGATGGGAAATAAGTCGCATCCGGATGGAGTATCATCTTCGTGGTAATCATGTTTGTTGGTAGCCGGAGATAAAGGGCTAATATCTGTTGGACTAGGTGCCATACGGCCGCCGCCTCGCCGCAGAGCAGACGGTGTTCGTCGGTGTCGTCTTCGTTGCACCTCAGGCAGAGCGGGGAGTCAACCAGGGAGATGGCGTGGAGTCTGTGACGCGTCGGATATTTATCATTGACAAAGGTATACCAAGTGCTGCTCGTTTCTGCGGTGAAGTATGGTTGGTGCACTGAGCGCCATACCGTCGTCCACGTAACCTCTGGTTGGCGGCCTTCGACGGCGTTCCGTGGATGTGTTCTCATTAACAGTTGATAAATATCGCGCGTAGCGGGAGCTCTGGTACGAGGAAAGTCGTGATGAATATAACTATATTCAAGCAAAAAGAATTTGATGTGTGAGAGCGCTGGTACTATGTGGGCAAGGAAGATCGGCGGGTGGCGTGAAGTAGGTGCAAGTTCATCGACCAACAGACCCGTAATACTGTGGAGTCTGTGATTCCAGAGCTTAACGATTGTACGCATATAAAGCGCCGTCGCGCGTGCCAGGACGTTGACCAAGGCTAGACCCCCTCTCCGCTTAGGGAATGTGAGGGTGTCGTACTTGACCTTGAAGATGTTTGGAGAAGGCCAGGCCGCTTTTTCCGGATCACCTCTTTCAATTTCGACATAGTGGCACAGTACAAAAGATGGCCTTAAATTCCGGCATTCGGACGGACACATCGGCCCAGTAGCAGTTGAACATGTCGGCCTAGGTTTACGCACGGTCCGAGTTTTCAGAACTGTATGGCGGATGGTGTAGGCGCTCCAAACGAAGAGTTGCAATATGGTTTAGCGTTGCCGTCGCAGTGTGGTCTCGCATTGTCATCCAACAGCGGAACGCCAGATCTGAGAAGGCCAGGCCGCTTTTTCCGGATCACCTCTTTCAATTTCGACATAGTGGCACAGTACCACGGAGTATTGACGGTTGCATCCTCCAAACAGTCCAGCAACAAAACTCCTTGGGCGTCCCAGAAAACGGTTAGTAGCATTTTACCTGCAGACGGAGTGCTTTTGAACTTGTTTCCGGCCGGCCGCGGTGGCCGAGCGGTCTGCGGCGCGCCAGTAACGTTCTGCACGGCCACTACGACCGGGGTTTCGAATCGCCCTCGGGCATGGATATTTGTGCCGTCCTTAGTATTAGCTAGTTCATAAGTAGTTTGTAAGTTTAGGGACTGATGACCGTGTAGTTAGGTCCCATAAGCTCTACAAACATTTGAACATTTTGAACTTGTTTCGGACAGGTGATGACGGATGCTTCCCTTCCGCCCTCGATTTGAGCGTGTATTGGTGGACCCACGTTTCATCCCCCGCCACAATTCGAAACAGAAAGCCATTGCCACATTCATGGTCGACCTCTACCCAATGGTGTCCGGTGTCCTGCACGTGCGCGTTCACCTGCTGTGTCGTCTTTCACCCACAGCCGTTCAACGCTTCTTCCGCATGTAACGCCGTGATTTTTTTCCTGGACGGTTTTTTGAGGCTTATAATGCGGGTTGACGAATGTCTCAATGTACTTGGATATTATGTAGAAAAATAAAGATATGTCTTATCTTTAATGTCTCATTCTATTGTTTTCCATTCATACACAACTCTGCCCACATTCGACAGCCCCCCCCCCTCGTATGTTGTATAACTATCTTTTGGATTGCATGTAAAGCTCAGAAGCGAATTAAGCTCCCTGAGCAAGTTCCCATTGTATTGTCAGTTTGTAAAGAACGGAATTTTTCAAAATTACTTATTGTATCTTGTAAATTTAATCATCACCCGGTATCTGGAAAAAGTTTACGGGCCTTTCGTTAATTCATTGTTAACACGAAGTATTTGTTGTAAAATATTCTTTGTTATGTTCAACTGAGAATTGATGATCAACGAGGAATCGCATAAATCTACATAAATAAAAATGAATCGCCAAATGTGTTGTTAAGCGTAAAACTCGAGAATGGCTTCACCGATCTGGCTGATCTTTTCTTCGTTCTGTTCGTATTTCTCAGGACAAGGTTCGTATGAACGAAAATTTTTTGAAAATTTACCGTTAAATATCAGAATTTGAGAAAAACTACAAGTACGTTTCCAGCTCGGATCATTTTCTAGATTCTTCAACAATCAGCTTATTCATTCGCTACTCGCCTAGCGACCAAATAGGCTGTAACGGAGCGAACAAATACAAAAACTAAACTAATGTTCAAATGTTTGTATAGTCTATGGGACTTAACTACGGGGTCATCAGTCCCTAAACTTACAAACTACTTATGAACTACTTACGAACTAGGACGGCACAAATATCCATGCCCGAGGGGGGATTCGAACCCCCGACCGTAGTGGCCGTGCAGACCGTGACTGGAGCGCCTTAGTCCCCTCGGCCACCGCGGCCGGCGAACAAATACACCAAGGAGGTTGGAATAAAGGGAGATAGCGTTATGCGCTCAACTCAAGCTTAAAACAGCGACAGATTTAACATGAAACCTTTCTTTAGAAGCCCCTCAGTGTTATTTTTACCTCCATGGTATTGTCGGTGGTGATCATATCTTTGGAGTTTTGCAAAGATGGAATTGATGCCAGTTCGTGGTATTTTTTAGTGTTACAAACTGAGTACAGATCATGGATTATTTTTTACAGCAATGCCTCCATCGCGGCGTCGTAATATCGGTCGGCGTACGCGCAACGCAATCCTACTACGTGATAGTAGAGTCTGAGAGACCGACGAAGATCGTACACGCGCTTGGAGGTAGATCGAGAAAGAAATTCTTAAGCGCGATCCGTTATGACTCTGGAACACCGGGTACAGTTGAGGCAACATGTGACGATGGCAACATGTGACGATTAGAACTGAACGTTTGGCGTTCACATACGATCAAATAGTCGATTACGCACCGGATGCATCAGTTGGCTTCGGAACAATGAAAAATGTTTATCAATAACCAGTTTACAGGTGATTTACCCATCCATTTTGACTTTTATCCCCAATCAAGGTCCCGATTGCAATAACAATTAATAAGTCCAGCGAAAGAGGGAGGAGAAGATAAGAATGGAAGAATGAAATGGATTTAAAAAGGGGGGATGATATAGACGCAGAGAGGAGGGGGAGGAGATGATATGGTGTGGGGTAAGAGAGAGTGGTGTGAACATAGGGGGAGGAGGAGATGGCGAAATAGAGGAGGGAGGAAGGGAAGAAGAGAAGAGATTACAGTATATATCCCATACCCATTATGTTACGAAAATCAACCAACCGCGACTTTGTAATGGCACACGGCTAGCAGTGAAACAATTACTGAACAATGTGATCAAAACAACCATTCTAAAGAGAAAATATAAAGATGTGTTGATACCCTGTATCCCAATGGTAGCAACTGACGTACCGTTTGAATTTAAACGACTACAATTTCCAGTGCGGCTTGCTTTCGCTATGACCATAAATAAATCACAGGGTCAGCCGTTGAGTGTCTGCGGCGTCAATCCGGAAAACCAATGCTTCTCTCACGGACAATTGTATGTTGCCTGCTCTCGCGTCGGAAAACCGGCAGATTTATTTATTTACGCGCCAGGCAATCAAACAAAAAATACCGTGTACCATTACTATGAAAATACTACGTTATTACTACTACTACTACTAAAGTCTTGCAGTGTACAAAATAGAAAACATATTTGTAAGTAATTGTTGTTTATTATAGAGACACAAATCTATAAATAAAGTGATCACTCAGAAATATGTTTTATTACTGCGAAGGGCCAATAACTTATGACATAACAAAGTCTATCGGGGAAGCCCTTTTAAGATAAAATCAATGTAGTGTTGTTTTAGAGAATAAATAGGGCAGAACAACGTCTGCGGGGCAGCTAGTTCAATATAAAATACATTTAACTTTTCTTAGGTATATGTTTTTGCAGTTAGGAACCGTTGGTATTCAAACATGCACTGGTCTGGTTGTTTTATGGTGCAACTACTGTACTTCCACCTGTACGGCGAACTCCTAGCCCTTGTGAGGCTATAAGGGACTGATGACCTAGCTGTTTAGTCCCCTCAAAAACCTACAACAACAACTACAACCTTGTGAGGCCAATTCAGGAGTTACTGGAATGAGAAGTTCGGCTCCGGTTGCGAAAATCGACCCAACGGTGGGGAGTGTGTGTGTGCTGTCTACGTCCCCATCCATACCGCATTCGGTGACGCCTTCGGGTGGCGAATGACACAGCGACCGGTCGGTACATGTGCGGCCTTTCCACGTCTGCGCGGGTCGGTGTTTAGTTTAGGAGTTTGGGGAAGAAGCAGCAGCGGTATGAATATAAAGATCTCAGACGGCAAGTCAGTGCTAGGCGAAGAAGGAAAGCTGAAACGTGGAAGGAATATATAGATGTTTCACATACTGGAAAGTGGAGGACAATGTTACAAAAAGAGGAGAGGAAGTAGGTGAAGATGAGATGGGCGCCGGCCGCGGTGGCCGAGAGGACTGTAGTCTGCCTCGGGCAGTGTAACGGCGCGGAAGGTACTGTTTACCTCCTCGCCGTAGCGCGTGTTCCGCGGTTGTTTACCTTCGCAGCGCTTGTCGCTTGTATTACGATCAACACTAGAATGGCCAACTCGTACCGCAAAACCACACTGAAGTTCACCTTCTCGAACGAATATGTACGACCAAAAGCACTGGAAATCGAACAATTCCTACGTGAGGAAGTGAAGATCCCCTGTGGGGACATGATTGGAATACACTTCTCGATCGTTAGCAGTGTAGTGTACGTCAAATTGACATCCGATGCAGCCTGCGACAGAATACTTGCACGGACAAAAGATGGCCTTAAATTCCGGCATTCGGACGGACACATCGGCCCAGTAGCAGTTGAACATGTCGGCCTAGGTTTACGCACGGTCCGAGTTCAATTTGGAGCGCCTACACCATCCGCCATACAGTTCTGATCTCGCAGCAAGTGACTTCCTTCTGTTTCCAGCTGTGAGGAAGACTTTCGGCGTAATGCGCTTTGCAAACAATGCTGACGTCAAACAAGCTGTTCAACGCTTCTTTCGTTTGCAACGCCCTGATTTTTTCCTGGTCTGCTTTGTGAAGCTTATAAAGCAGTATCACAAATGTCTTAATGTACTTGAAAATTATGTAGAAAAATATAGATATGTCTTATTTTAATGTCTGATTCTATTTTTTTTTTTTTTTCATACGCAACTCTGACCACATTAGGCAGGGGAAACTTATTTTCCAACTCTCCCTCGTATTTTTCTATCGGAATTCACGTAAAATAGGATGTTTCCCGTTCGAAAAAATGCACTACAGTTTATCCTGTAATGTAGAATACTGGTTTTTTTTTAACAAGAAAATTGTGTCAACAGAAGAAATTACACACTTAGCTGTTGTCTTGTGGTTTGAGGAGAGGGTGGGGGTCGCCAAAATATTTTTAGTTCGAAGGGGGTCGCGTATTCAAAAAGGACTGATGTAAGGGAACTGGCGTATTCACTGCGACAAGGCCGTTGGTTCTCCTTCCTCAAAAAGTCTCTTTAATCTTTTTGTAAGCAGCATGTGTCTTTGTGATAAGCATTCACGCTTCTATAATATATCGTACCATTTGTTCTCTAGGCACACCTGCGTGCCATTTTGCTTCCTCCGTCATTCTCATTTTGCGGACGTCTGCATTTCGTTTCGCATTCTTAATTTGATGCATTGTTATATCTTCTCTTTCCGTAACTTACAGTCAGTACCCCATGTGTCACTAAATAATTCTACTAGAGCTTGTCGTTTTACGTATTTGATGCACTGTCGCCTTCACTATTTTACCTCTTGAAGCGACTGATTCTATTTTGTTGTTTCCCTCCGTTTCATTCGAAGATTGCCTGTTGCTTCCTGTCAAACTTTCAACCCACTATGCCTCCTATTTATCCATGTCCAATATCGTTAATTTTCTAACGTTCTGTAGGTTTCTTGTTTGAATCTACAGTTCATAAGTGTAGAAATTATGGTCAGTCTACATCTGCCTCTGAAAATGTTTTACAGTTTAGAATCTGAGTTCACAACATTTTTCTTACCATTATCCAACAATCTCAACCCGTAACTGGCACACTTGGGTCCCAGGGACACGAAAGAGGTTTCTTTTTGCCAACGCTGTGATGTGAGACTTGCCTCTCACTGTACTCTTCTAGCATTCAGTTGGCTGCCAGCCCACAACACTATTGCAGTCTCATCTTTATTAGTTTTCTTTCTATGAAGGAGATCGGGTGCCGAGGACCCAGTGTACCTTTACTGATTTTTTTTCCGCTGGATCGTTTTTAATGCATTCGATTTACGGCACTCTGCTTCAGAAAAAGTAAACGAGGAACGAACCATTGGCCTATGGCAGTCTTCCACACTGGGCTAGCTACAGCAGGTGTAAATGCTTTTACCAATGTGTGTGGAATGTTCCACCGTTTTATGTCCAAACTGATTTTGTAGTTTGGATGAATATAGTACTGAAATGTACTGGTAAAGACGTAGAATAATTGAAAACTAAAATTTTGTCGTAGTTCCTGCTAGTGTCTACTACTTTCATAAATCATGTAGTCATTCAGCACAAAATGTCATACTAAATTTTTTCCAAAAGTTGTCCTTAAAGAACTTTTTATATTGTTTTTCAACTATTCTTCTGTTTTGTAGCTGTGAAGCATAGTCTACTTTGCGTTGAAATATGAATTTTCAATTGTGTGGCTTACAATTTGCAACGGATGTGTAGGAGTTTGGCAAAGTATGAGTTTCACATTTCGTATTTTATGAACTTCAATATCTTTCTTTGTAACGTCCTGAAGATATGACCATAAATGAGGAATGTATTTTTAAACAGTAGTAATATTTAAATTTCACCGGTTTTATCCAAAACAAATTGAAACCTTATGTGGGTCCTGAGGACCCAGGTATACCTCATGCGCTAAAATTTTTAGGTGTACCAGTTACGGGTTAAACCTCCTTGTGTTTCCAGGCATGTTTCTTGTGCGTGACCTTCTTAAAATTTCTTAAACCAAGTGTTTGAGATGATTAAATTATGCTCTGTGTGTAAGTTCTACTTGACCGCTTCCTTTTTCCATTCATTTCCCTCAGGTAAGGTTATCCTACCATCTTTCCTTCACTTCCTTTCCTACTTTTAAATTCCATTCCTCATCACTGTTACATTTTCACCTCCAATTGATGTTGCTGTCTTCATACCAAAGACTCAGTGGCGTAGTGTAGGAGGGGTGGGGAGGTCAATGGCCCCTGGGCGGCACATGTGTGGGGGCCGGCAGGGAATAGCCGAGCTGGATAAAAAGGGCCTGTTGAGGAGGCGTTCAGCGGCGAGGGACACTGAGTCTCGCTAGACGCAGCGGCTGCTGGTGCGTCAGCTGTAGGAGCCCCGTTAAGCAGCTGGCGTGTGCAGCGCGCTGCCAGAGAGAAGGAGTGAGGACAGCAATCAAATGGGCCAGCAGCCAGCAGGCAGTAGCTGCATCTGCATTGAGACCAGCGGGCGCTGGCCGGGTGCTTCCCCTGTGTGATGCAATAGCGACAGCCACGCTATAGGGACCAAGTCGCCGCGGTCCCACACCGTAGGATGCTTTGCGTCTGGTGGCGTTCTGTCTACAGGGTCAGGCCGTGCTCACATCAGGTAAAGGGTGTATTACACGGAGCGCATTTGGTCGCTAATCGCTGGCTAATTGCTGGCGTATTTGGACGCAGCTGCTAAATTCGCTCCGTATAAACAGGGACAGCGAACAAAGTCGCTGCTTCGAAACGCGAGCGAAGGGTGGGCTACTTTAGACGCCGGTCGCTGGCGTTTTTGGTCGCTGGCGTTTTTGATCGCCCCGTGTCATATACGGGAGCGTCTAAAGTAGCCACCAGTCGAGTCAAACTGTCGAAGGAAATTGTAAATGCTGGCATTGTGTTTCTCGCAACAGTTTTAAAAGAACAATTAATGAACCAAAACCAAAACGGAAAAGTAGAAAAGAATAAAAGAAAATGGATTAGAAGGTGGATTGGGGGAGGGATAAAGATGGTGCTTCTGCAAATCTTTTGGGTGAATTATCGTGTGAAGGCCCTTCTGCCTACAGAAATATAATGAGGATCACATAAGAAAATTTTGATAGATTACTGTAAATGGTAGAGGATAAAATAAGGAAACAGAATACCATCATGAGGATGGCGATCTCGCCAAAAATAAAATTTAAATAATCGTTATTTTTAATGTCCCATAATACTGGAAAACTTAGATAAATTTTCAGAAATTCGATTACAATTCCACCTCATATTTTGTTTGGTGGGACACAGAACTTTTAATATATTTATTTACGTCAATTATCACAAACTTCCTCGTCCTTGTGACAATCGGTTTCTGTCTGGATGACCATTTTCATGTCTACTACAAATCAGAAACAGAAGGCTACATCAAGTATTAGACTACCTTAGAAAACATAAATAATGCATTAATTTACAGTCATCAATACATGTAATATAGCCATATGGCATCATCACAGCATAAGTGTATGTTCATTAAGGAATGTAACAACAGGTATGAGGTATAATATTTTTAACACTTTTTTTTTTATATTGATGACTGTAATGCCTTATTACTAAATTTATCCTGTTTCCGATTTGCTGTAGACTTGAAAATGGTCATGCCGCACCTTGGGAAACAGAACTGTTTGGTATTACCTAACCTCCAAAACAATATGTCATATGGTACGTCGTGTTTCAATTGTTTGTGCGAAGATGGCCGGCCGCGGTGGCCGAGGGGACGGTCTTCATGGCCACTACGGTCGGGGGTTCGAATCCCCCCTCGGGCATGGATATTTGTGCCGTCCTTAGTTGTAGGTAGTTCATAAATAGTTTGTAAGTTCAGGGACTGATGACCCCGTAGTTAAGTCCCTTAAGCTTAACAAACATTTGAACATTTGTACGAAGATGCTAGCTAGCGTCTGAAGTCGCTGCGTGTAATTGCCTCAGCGTATTCATTCGCTATTCGCCCATACGCCGAGCGACAACAGACGCCAGCGACTAGCGACCAAATACGCTCCGTGTAATATACCCTTAACGGTACCGTCATTGGTACTCAAATGTTCAAATGTTTATAGAGCTTTTGGGACTTAACTACAGGGTCATTAGTCCCTAAACTTACAAACTACTTATGAACTAGCTTATACTAAAGACGGCACAAACATCCATGCCGGAGGGGGGATTCGAACCCCCGACCGCAGCGGCCGTGCAGACCGTGACTGGCACGCCGCAGACCGCTCGGCCACCGCGGCCGGCCGTCAATGGTACTACACAGGTGCTTATGCAACATATCAAAGCAGTTGAATCAGTGGTTCAAAACAGAGATATGACAACTGACCTAAACTAATGTACCGTGAACTAGGGCTGCCTGAGATCTGTGTATTATCTTGAGCCCAAAAAGGAAAAAATGTTTCGGTCTGTTGCCGAACGCCTTCTACGTTCGCCCTCGAGCTCGTGTTTATATGTCAAGTGCGGTGCTATAGCGCGCGAGCATGAAGTGCTTGGCAGCGTGTTAAGGATGCCATCGACATTCATAACATTTGACAGCTGATAATCCAGGCACTCTTGATGTGTTACGTCCATATTCACAAACTGCTCAAGCCCGGACTAGAAACTATTATCTGAGAGACTACCAATTACTATGCGGTAAGTTTTATTAGTAAATAGAATCAACTGAACACAATCAAAATATTTATTACAATGACACATATTACGAATATGAACTGACAAATGTTGTGACACCAAGATCTCACAATCATTACTTTCGGCTGGAGGATGTCAGTTTGGTACCTTCTGGTCTCTTCGACGTATACAACATTCTTACGTGGTGCTTAAATCAAATGTCTGTGATGTGATGATTAAACTGTGTTCTGTGCAAATTTCCACCAGGCTACCTCCTCTTTCATTCCTTTTACACAGTCCATATTCACCCTCTATTTTTTCGTCACTTTCTTTTCTTACTATCGAATTCCAGTTCCCCAAGAGAATCAAGATTTCCTCTCCCTTAACTGTCTGAATAACTTACTTCATCTCATCTTGCATATTTTCCACGCATACAACCTCTTTATAATTTTTAAACCAAATGTTTGCGGTGATAAAACTGTGATCTGTGTAAAATTCTATAAGCTGACCCCTTCTTTCATTCCATTTCACCAGTCCATATTCACCTAATTGTTTTCCTTGTCTTTCTTTTCCTACTACTGAGTTCCATTCCCTCATCACAATCATGGTTTCCTGTCCTTAATACATTTTTTCAATCTCCTCATCAATGGCAGAGCTAGTTGGCATATAAACTTTGGTTGGTGTTGATTTCGTGTCTATCTTTGCTCTGATAATGCGGTCACTTTGCTGTTCACAGTAACTTACTTGCATTCCAATTTTCTTATTCATAATTAGACCTAATCATGCGTTCCATCCAACTGATTTTGTATTTATAACCCTGTACTCACCTGACCAGAAATCCTGTTCATCCTGCCACTGAACTTCGTTAATACCCATCGTATCTAACTTCAAGCTATCCCTATCTCTATTGTCAAATTTTTTAACTTACTAAACCGATTAAGGGATACAACTTTTCACGCTCCGATTCGTAGAATGTCTGTTTGGTTTTTCTTGATAACGACATCCTCCTGAGTAGTCAAGAGGACGCCATCATCATATATTCTTAAAGTAGAGCTGCATGTCCTCGGGAAAAATAACGGCTGTAGTTTCCCTTTGCTTTCAACCGTTCGCAGTAACTGTATGGTAAGGCCACATTAGCTGATATTACAAGGCCAGCTCAGTAATCATCCAAACTGTTGCTCCTGCAGTTATTGAAAAGGCTGCTTGCTGCCTCTCTTCAGGGCCCACACGTTTCTCTGGCCTCTACAGAAGATACCCCTCCGCTGTGACTGAACTACGGTACGGCTCTCTGTGCCGCTGAGCCATCCAAACCACCCCCCATCCGCAATGTCTTTGGTTATTTTCACTTAATTAATTGGTTAAGTTATATTGTTTTATTTCTAATACTTTGCAATATCATTTTCACAATCGTATTGACTTATTTTTTTGCTTTTAATTTTCTTCCTGTCATTCTTGTATCAATTGGAACCTGTCTGTGCTGCCTATGACCAGTAACTGCGTGTAAAGCTGCCCTGCTCTTCGGTGCGTGACAGTGTACTCACTAGCCAGTATGAGGATATTTTCAGGTACCTGACCAACAATAGCGAGACATTAAAGTTTGCTTTTAACGCCGAAACTGAATGTTTTCTGTCTTGAGTTTGCTCATAGATGATAGCTTTAGTCATCGTGAAGGAAATTATTGACTTTTTCCTCGGATACATTGCACATCATGAGGTTGCGGCTAGGTTGGGAGATGAATTTAAATGCAGAGCTACAAAACACATCTGCCACAATTGAATTTTGCTCAGTTAAAATCAGGTACCGCATTCTCAATATAACTCGCAGTGGACACTTCCAATATTGCTCCGCGAGACACATTAACAGGGATTGTGAAGTGACCAGCTGTGTTTGTGTGTCGACTGTAACCAAATGGCAGCTGGCAGCCTAGGTGACAACAATGTAGCGCCACGTGACAAACGTCAAGTAGAAAGTAATTTTATCAGATAATAGATTAGCCGAAGGTCTATAAACCGTCAGCTAGTGACGATGGCTGTGGGGCTCTAACTAGTACTACCGAGCCGAGGCCACCCATTTGATGGTATCATGTGACGTTCCGTCCTGCTGAGCCAACACCGTCTAGATACAAGGCCCCACAAGTCCGTGTCACGTCAGTCCAATAGGCTGCCATCGCAAGCTCACTGGATGGCGCTACGAGGCCACTCAGCTAGCGATGGCAGGCTATTGTTTTTTTATTGTTTTTTTCTGTTCCATAGGACCCAATTGAGGAGTGAGACTCCATGGTCATGGAACAAGTCAATACATTAATTGTTACACAAGAATGGTAATAGAAAAATTTTAAGTTGTCCTTTGCACGCGACAATCTTAAGACAAAGTGAAAAGAATCAATAAAGAAAAAATGAATTAGTTTAATTGTTTAACTTTTCTAGGAGTTCCTCGACAGAATAAAAGGAGTGAGCCATGAGGTAACTCTTCAATTTAGATTTGAAAGCGTGTGGATTAGTGCTACGATTCTTTAGTTCTTGTGGCAGCTTATTGAAAATGGATGCCGCAGAATACTGTACCCCTTTCTGCACAAGTGTTAAGGTGGTGTGATGCAAATGTAGATTCAACTTCTGTCTAGTATTCAATGAGTGAAAGCTACTAACTCGTGGGAATAAGCTGATATTATTAACAACAAACGACATCAAAGAAAAAACGTATTGTGACGCCAGAGTCAAAACTCCCAGACTACTGAAAAGGGGTCGACATGACGTTCGCGGACTTACACCAGATATTGCTCGAACCTCCGTTTTTGAGCCAGAAATATTCTTTTTGCATCAGGCGAGTTACCCCAAAAACAATGCCGTACGTCATAAGTGAGTGAAAGCAAGCGTAATAGACTACTTTTCGTGTTGAAAAATCACTTATCTCAGATATTGTTCTAATGGTAAATATAGCAGAATTTAGTTTTGGAACAAGATCCTGAACATGAGCTCTCCATGACAGCCAACTGTCTATATGAACACCTAGAAATTTGAACTGTTCAGTCTCACTTATCACATGCCCATTATGTGTAATCCCAATGTCAGCTTTCGTCAAATTATGTGTTAGAAACTGTAAAAACTGAGTTTTACTGTGATTTAACATCAACTTGTTTTCTACTAGCCATGAACTTATCTCTTGAACTGCATTATTTGATACTGTGTCAATGTTACGAGCAACATCCTATCGGTGTAACGTGACACGAACTTGTTGTGAGGCCTTTTATCTAGACGGTGTTGGCTCAGCACGCCCCTGCCAGCAGCCTCGAGGCCAACGAGAAACACAGGCCCCAGCGCAGACGTCATGCCACGTGAGCAAGGTAGTTCCGAGCCGGCGCGATCGCTATCTCAGTGGCTGGCCGCTATGACGCAGTGGGCAGTGCCCCGGCGGCCGTCCAATCAGCTAGCGATCGCACCGCCTAGGAACTACCTTGCTTACGTCGCATGACGACTGCGCTGGGGCCTATCTTTCTCGTAGGCCTCGCAGCAGCCTTGAGTGACGTAAGGCTTCGTCACCCAGTAGTCCAACCCCGTGGACTTCCATCTCTCGTCAGCAAAACACGTCCCTGACAGCCAGTGGCGTAGCTACTACACCAAGGGCTCCGGGGCAAAAATGACGTTGGGGCCCTCCCTAAACTAAAACTAAACCACAGGCGCCGACTTTTGAAAGGCGTTTCCAACAGGGGGGAGGTGGTTGCCGGCCTGCAGCCCCCCCCCCCCCCCGACAGATATTTCTAAGGAAAAACAATATTTATTATAATTTTCCAATTCCAGGTACAAAGGTAAAGTAATAATTTTGTTTTATTTTCGTAGTATTTCTTCTTTTTTGCTTCATCTGGTGTTAATTTAGGGCTATTTTAATCTCTGAAAGGAGAAAAGTAATTTTTTAACATACAGTAAAGAAATTAACAGCCATTAATTTCAATTTCACGTTTCAGAACTACTGGGCGGCTTTTGCGACCATTTGGACTTGTTTTCCCGTTGTAGTAAATACAGAAATCATTTTCAAAGTTTTCGTCTTCTTAGACATGCATATCAGATAATGATGTGCCTGTATTGTGAATACTGTGTTCATTATCGCAAAACCTAACATCGGATGGTCTTCCTGACTTCTTTCTTCTGCAGATTTATTTTCTATACAGTATTACGAAAATAGTCCATAACCACTTCTGCTGTCATACCACGTCTGTCGATACCAATAGGTTTATAACCTATTGCTACATCACACACCAATTCAGTAAACAGGATTAAAAATGTCACGACTTAACACTAACACGATTCCGTGAAGACAATTGACTTTTAAGAGAATACATAAACGTTAAATTAGTAGTATACACATTTTCATCGTATCGTACCAAACCCACCTCATTTCTAGTTATTTAATACAACAATTAAAGGTTACCGCCTTCAGTTTACGATATTGAACTTACAAGCAGCAGTCCATTAACATTCGTACTATTTAGGTCCTTACCTCTTACTGGAAGACATAATAAGGCAAACCTAAATACTCTTAAGTAAATTACTGTGTGTCACGCAGCAGATAATATTTAATCGTACTCTCTAATATAATTATAACTGTGAAAGTTAATTATGCTTTCAAGAAACTACTGGGTGGATTTGGATGAAATTTTGGAGAGGGATAGAGTTGGACCTGGGTAGGACATACAGATAAAACTACCATGGAATAGTTTTCGAAGTTGCTCCATACTAGATGAATGAAGTCACAGGCAGGAGGTAGTAAAAATCAACAATGAAGTTTTAGTCAACCACGAAAATGTGGCCCCCTGCCGCGAATCAAACCATGAATCAGAGCCATGAACAGTATTGTCACACACTGCTAGAAATTCAGCAGGTGGCAGGGTGCACGTCTTAGCGGGCAAGCAATACCTTTTTGTGTTTATATTCTGAGATGGGAATAATTTTTGGAATTCACTTCGTGCATTTGAAGTTTGTTGGCAGTGTTCAAAAAGTTAAAAGTCGATATTCCTTCATTGGGCTAAAATATGATATACAGTAGAACGTCGATTATCCGAAGTGTAATTGGGGGACATAGATGTTCGGAAAACCCATTATTCGTATAATTGAACTGTATACTTCTACTTGTCAATAAGAAGTTCTGTAGAGTAAATGTATCTATACAGTATTTGGAGGAGCGCGATCCTTCACATTGCACGCCGCAACCCTTGGAAGGCGCAGCTGTTGCTGTGAGCAGCTTTGATGGTGCAGCTACTTCTGCCGACTGGAGTGTGCCGATTGTGGTACTCAGCCTGTCAGCAGGCCCCACTAGAAGCAATGTTCCGTCACCCTGTGGCCCAGTGCGGCTACTGTGGGAAGCTCAGTTTGACGGGAGAGGGAATTGATAGACGGTAGGGTGGGAAGGTAAAAATAAATAAATAAATAAAACGACGTTCTACTGTAACTTTTTTCCGAACTTTGCTCACGAAGGCCGAGGGGCCCCTTGATCTCGGGGGCCCCGGGGCACTGCCCCGCCTAGCCCTATGATAGCTACGCCACTGCTGACAGCTGCTCTTATGCTGTCATACAATTCTGCAGCGTCAGCAGACTCATTTGCTATTGCCAGCTGCGGTCTGCACACGGATGCAGGCGCAACCTAGTGTATAAAAGCATCTTGCAGTAAACAATGTTTTATCAAGCAAGAATTACTGGCTCAGCACTCTGCGCATTAGAGCAAGATTAGGGCCCTACACCTCACAGTTCCCATACAGGTCTATCTGTGAACACAAGTGGCCATCCTGCTGCACCAGTGTCGGCATAGAGGTCACCACAAAGTAGCCGGCCGCGGTGGCCGAGGGGACTGCGGCGCGCCAGTCTGCACGGCCACTACGGTCGGGGGTTCGAATCCCCCCTCGGGCATGGATATTTGTGCCGTCCTTAGTATTAGCTAGTTCATAAGTAGTTTGTAAGTTTAGGGACTGATGACCCTGTAGTTAACTCCCATAAGCTCCACAAACATTTGAACCACAAAACCAGAACCATTGCATATGGTATAAAACACGTTGGAGGTCTTGTGCATGGCTGATCATCTTTGCCAGCACTGGGAGAATCGTCTCTTGGTAAAGGATATGTTTGATGATCACAGGGAGCTCGAAAAACGTATGGAAATACATACAGGTCGGGACGAATGGTAGTCTTCATTCGAGAGACTGGGAGAAGGTTTTTGTCTGTAATCGTGACTCATATCGGCAGAAATCACGCCTACTCCTAGCATTCGGTGGGGGGGGGGGGGGGGTATCGTCGGCTTCTCCAGGTAGTTTGTGGACAAAAAAGACAGGAGAAGGAACCTGAAATTCCTTAAGGTTTGAGCCAAGTGGTAGTCACAAGTAGACGATTATGTGACCAAGCAAAGAAGGGAAAGCTGAAAGGAGGAAGGAACATATTGAGAGTCCATACAAGGGAAATGAACTTGAAGACAGTATTGTAGAAAGGTAAAAAGAAGTTGACTCGAAACGAGGCCCCTGGAGTAGATGATATTTCCTCTGAACTGCAGACCTCATTGGGAGAGCCAATCATGAAGAAACTGTTCCACCTTTGTGCAAAATGTATGAGATATGGGAAATACCTCTAGAAGAATGTAATAATTCCAATTGCAAAGAAATCAAGTACAGACAAGTGTGAAAACTACAGAACTATCAGTTTAATAAGTCATGGCTTTAGAATACTAACATGAATTATTTGCAGACGAGTGGAAAACAGGTTGAATCCGACCTTGGGGAAGATCAGTTTGAATTTAGTAGAACACGCGAGGCAGTACTCACTACTTATCTTAGAAGATAGATTAAGGAAAGGCAAAATTACGTTTTTAGCTTTTGTAGATATGGAGAAACCTTTTGATAATGTTGACTGGAAAACAGTCTTTCAAATTTTTAAGGAGTAAAATGTAGGGAACGCAAAGTTATATGCAACTTGTACAACAACCAGACAGCAGTTGTAAGAGTGGAAGGGCATGAAAGGGACGCAGTTGTTGGGAAGGGGGTAAGACAGATTTGTAGCCTTTCACCAATGTTATACAGTCTGTACATTCAGCAAACTGTGAAGGAATGCACGGAGAGATTTCGTGAAGGAATTGAAAAGAAGAATTGGGAGAAGGTATAAAAACTTTCCAGTCTGCTGATGGCATAGTAATTCTGTCAGAGAAAACGGATGACTCGGGAGAGCAATTCAACGCAATGGACAGGGTCTTGAAAGAAGGTTATAAGATGAACATTAACAATTGCATAACAAGGGTAATGGAATGTAGTCTAAGAAAATCAGGCGATGCTAAAGGGATTAGATTAGACAATAATAGTAAAACATGAGTTTCGTTATTAAAGCAGCAAAATAACTTCTGACGGCTGAAGTAAAGAAGATATAAAATACAGAATGGCTATGGGAAGAAAAGCATTTCTGAAGAAGCGAAATTTGTTCACATCTAAGAGTAATTTAAATGTTAGGAAGTTCTTTCTGAAAGCATTTGTCTGGAGTGTAGCATTGTATTGTTGTGAAACTTAAACGATAAGGAGTTCAAACAGAAAGATTATAGAAGCATTTGAAATGTGGTGCTACAGACTAATGCTGAAGATTAAGTGAGTAGATCGTGTAACTAAGAAGGAGGTGCTTAACCGAATTGGGGAGAAAAGAAATTTCCGGCATACCTTGCCAAAGACAAGGGATTGATTGGTGGGACACATTCTGAGACATCAAGAAATCGTCAGTTTAGCATTGGAGGGAAGTGTGTGGGGTAAAACTCGGAGACAGAGACGAATGCAGTAAGCAGGTTTAAAAGGCTGTAGGTTTCTAATCTTATTCAAGGATTAAATAGCTTCGACAGGAAAGAGTAGCGTGAACAGTTGCATAAAACCAATCTTTGGAATAAAGACCACAACAACAACAGTTTTGAATAGATCCACAATTTTTTTAAAAAAAAGTTATTGCCTTAGAGGAGATTCTAACCCATAACACTCCGCACGATAGGCAACAAATAAGACTGCGCCACGCGACTACTCGTAACATTTATATCCTTTGATTCCTGACAACTGCTGACAACGTTGAATTGTAGCTTTTGAAAATTTCGGCATCACGTAATTCACACGAAACTCGTGTAATGTAAGCCTATCTCTGTGATTATATTAACTGTAAACGTGACGCCATAGCGCAGCTTGTGCTAAGGGACTCACATGCAGTAGTGTTGCCGGCCGCGGTGGCCGAGGGGACTGAGGCGCTTCAGTCACGGTCTGCACGGCCACTACGGTCGGGGGTTCGAATCCCCCCTCGGGCATGGATATTTGTGCCGTCTTAGTTTGTAAGTAGTTCATAAGTTTAGGGACTGATGACCCCGTAGTTAAGTCCCATAAGATTTACAAACATTTGAACATTTTTGAGCAGTAGTGTTTGGTTAGTACTGTGTATGAAACTCTGTATTTCGTTAGGATTTCTGTGCGTTTACTGTTTTCGATGTAGTCATCATGTGCGACGAAATGTGAAGTGGAATGGAGAGCTCTATGAATTTACATCAAAACGCATCAATAAAGAAATCCAGACAGGAAAGCGGAAGTCAGTTGACAAGTTGTTATGACAGTTTGGAAACGGCGAACGGTTCCGGCATGAAATTGAGCGCTCTCGCTGTATAAAAGCAGCTCCAGTGCGTGAAGTGTCAACTAGCAAATAATTTTAATAGGACGATATATTACCATGCAGCTCACAGGCCATCAGCGCCTCCCCAAACCTCATGTTAATACGTCTGACAGCTACATCAAGATGAGGCTCATCATGACGCTGAAACAGTTCCACGAAATGCACATTTGCGTCACCAGTTTCACTAGCTACCTTTTCCAAATCAAGACTATTCCCAGTTCCACCCACTATAACTACCTCATCCTCTTTCGAAAAATTCGTCCACATGTTAACAGCCAGCTGATCTATCACTGCACTAGGTTTCAGAATGCTAGTGACGTGGTACTCACTCCCCAACACTTGTTGCAACTTCTGGCCTACACCTCTGCCATTCGTGCTACCAAACAGTGAAACTTCCTCGCTGACTGCCCAGGGCCTCTCGTCTAGGGGAGGCCTCCAAATACCTCGAAAGCACTTCTTTTTTTTTTTAGCGTCTTTGGCATCCAGATCTCGAATGTTACTATTTTGGCCCACTTTAGGTTACGGTAGTAACACTAAACTTGGGCCTTTGCGATCGTCTTTTGACAGCTCGAAATTTAAATACAAATAACGGCTTAACCATTCACCTGACACGAAAATTAAATAACCAAATTTGTAGAGGAGAAAATTCTCTACAACTTTCTTCTCTTATGTTTTTTTCATATCTCGTATCGTTTCAGAGATATTTCCAAAAATAACGGCGATTTTGGGATGTCTGTCTGTCCGTAACGTGTTCCCCGTTTTTAAGACGAACCGTTCAATCGATCAACATCAAATTTTACAGACATAATTGTAGGACGACAGAGATCAGAAACTTCCTTTTTCAAATTTTTCGGACAAAAAATGCGGTAGTAATACCAAAAAACGCCGTTTGTAATATAATTGTAATTGCAAACGAACCGTTCATCTGACACGAAAATTGAACAACCTAATTGGTAGAGGGGAAAATTCTCTACAACTTCACTCTATTATGTTTTTTTCTTATCTTGCATCGTTGCAGAGATATTTGCAAAAATAACGGCGATTTGACGAAGCCTGTCTGGCTGTAACGTTTTAGGTTGAACCGTTCAACCGATCGGCACCAAATTTTACAGACATAATTGTTGGCTATCAGAGACCAGAACCTTACTTTTTCAAATATTTCGGACAAGAAATATGTTAGTAATACCAAAAAAGCCGTTTGTAATGTAAATTTAATTGCATATAAACCGTTCATCTGACGCTAAAATTGAATAACTGAATTTGTAGATGAGAAGATTCTCTACAGCTTTATTCCCTTATGTATTTTTCATATCTCGTATCGTTTGAGAGATATTTGCAAAAATAACGGAGATTTGACACCCTCCATTGAATTAACGAAAACCAGCCGTTCGCAGATGTCACGTGACATTCCTCGCACAGAACTCTCTCTGGCATAAGGCATCTAGCGTCGCGTATTTGATGATTTTCTTATTTTAACTTACACGTTATCATTTCAAAGCAATAGCGCACTGAAGAATTAACAAAAACACCTCGTTCTTCGTACGATAAATGATAATCTAGTGCCTACAAATGCCATTGTAGCATCAGTTAACAATGGGATCAATAGTATGAGATTAAAGAACGCAAGTTTAAGTATTGGCCGTAGCGTATTTGGCAATGCGTTAAACTGTGTCGTTGAAGGTCAGTGTTTCAAGACCCGCCACTACTTAAAATTTTTTTCCCTGAAAAGGTTTCAGACACTCTTATTAATTAATTTTTTATTGTTTACATTATTATTTCGGTCCAAAATTTTTGCAAAAACTTATAAAACTGCAAATCTAAAGTGGGCCGTAAAACACGTCAGTGCGATTTTTTTTAGACTATCCCATGCCTCTCGTCCTCGGGGCCTCCAAATCTCAACATTTACTTTTTTTTATAGTAATACATGTATTTCCAAGTGGATGGAAAGTGAAAGTGGTTGTTTTTCCACTGCCCCGGACCTCCGACAGCGTTAGTCCGCCACTGCCTACACATAAAGCTAAAGGACGCTCCTCTCCACTTCACTCTGACAATTGGTCAGACCAACTCACACAGTGTAACTATCTGAAAACCACCCTTTCTTGGCTTTTTCCCAACTGCCAGTTCATTCCCCACGCCCCGTTACCCTTTTCAGACTAATTACTTCTTTGCGTTCTGTAAATGCACCTGAAGGCCACAGATTTTACGCTCCTGTTCCTCTATTAGCTTATTGTTGCTACATAACCGGCAATTCCATGAGAGGATCTCCCTAGAATACCTACTGGTTTCCCCAATGGACTCCCTCCAATGAAAAACCTTCGTACATATTTTTCACTATGACTCACTACTCACGAACCTTCGGCAAAGCCTACACAGCTCACTCATGATAAAATTTTACATTTACTGAATAACAAACAAAACGTAAATACTTTCTAATTTCTGGTACAATACAAGAACGTTTTTATGAACTAAGTACGATAATCACAAATTTCTCTCTCTGCTAATGAAGTGACTGCTACTATAAACAGTATTAATCTACAGGGAATAAAACTAAAAGAAAAATCTTCACACCACTGGTTGTCTAAAACAAAGAAAGTCAAGCGTCTCTTGATACACCTACAAAACTGGACTTGAAAGCACAAAAAGTTAACGGACACACTAAACGACAGTTACCGTACCCCTATTACAGCAATAAACGCTGATTAAAAATTACTAACTTTGATTACTAAATACCGCACACTACCACCTTTTTAAAAGTACTAGATTTAATAATCGACAACAATGCACAAAGAACTTATAAGAACGTAGCTTCAACCGCTAGCCGCTAAATGTAAAGCCAATCGTAAAAAATCAACTGGGACTCCGCGAACCGGGTGTTTACGTATTGCATGTAAATACAGCAAGGCATTCATCAGGATGAACATATGGATAATCGAAGAAAGGTGTAAAGAAAACAGAAGGCACGCGGAACTGACACAACCAACCAAATGTATCGCAGAATATTACACTTACACACACAAACAAACAGCAAGGGGTTTGAAAGAACGCAAGGCCTTGTTCTTTTGGGACTGTGTTCTGAATGAGGCCATAGAAGTAGGTGGCACTGGCGAGATGCAGCACCCGGTAACTGTAAATACAGTTGATTTGCCGGGAAAGGCAAAGATCACACGTATTTACAGCACCAGTGTTAATAATAACAGCAACTTAGTGCGAAATATGCCAGTCTCTCATTATAAGAAATACAACCAATTAATGGCGACTGAAGTTCAAATGTTCGTTAAGCTTAAGGGACTTAACTGTGGGGTCATCAGTCCCTAAACTTACAAACTACTTATCAACTACCTTATACTAAAGACGACTCAAACATCCATGCCCGAGGGGGGATTCGAAACCCCGACGGAAATCGGCCTCGCGCATCGCAACATGGCACCTCAATTCGCTTGGCCACTCTGCCGCGGCAAGTGACATCTTTAATGTGAGTCACAATGGTTTTATAGCTTTTGTTATTCCTAGATGCCAAACCATAAGTTCATAGACAAAGTACATATTGCATCAACCTTCTTCTGCATTTAATCAATTATGTCATTGGTGATGCCGGATATTAAATGTTCTGTTAATGGTTTTCTCGACGGAAGTTTGTATCATGGACTATGAGATATACTGTTGTATAAGTCTTTGATAGTCTTTTTCTTCCACAATGTGTAGAGCGTGATGCTCTTTAGCGACCATCTTGACAACCTGATACCTATTTCTTCAACCTTATGTACTGGCGGAGTTAGAATAGCCGCCACAACATGAGAACTGTTGTGCTGCAGTTCTTGAAGACTATAAGGGTTGTTGATGTATACTGTAGATTTGAGGACTCCCCACATAGAGTAATCTCACACTGACAGATCAGGGCCACAGCCAGACTGACCTCTGCTATCAACTCTGTCAAGCGTTAATACGGTCAAAGGTTCGGGTGGTTCTATAGGCAGTTGCTCCATCCTAACTGTAGGTCTTTTCCTCCTCCATTAATGCTACCACAAATGGTTTACAATGTTGTATCCACTCATCTGGGACACTTTCACTCGCCCAACGCTGTATAAAGGATGTCTGTTCTTTTGAACATGTCCGAAAGATAGACACCATTTTTCATTTTGCAGCCATTGTGAATACAGTGAATAGATTAAAGGAATGCAAAATTTTTCAACTTACACTGTGATTTATTTCACCAGAAAACAGTGAAACAAAGAACAGTTTGAATATTAAAAAGGCAACATATATTTACTAATTTATCTGCAGTAAGCCTACCCTCAATGAAGAAGGTGCACAGAGATACGTTTTCTTATTGATTTCTATGCTAAAATAATAGAATTTACACTTAAATGAATTCATAATAGCTTTACAATAAATAAATACATAGTGTTTATGATTCTTTTGTGACGTTGAAGCAGTTACGCCTACTATTGCTTTTGTTTTATATCTAGTATCCCTACTTCCAAAAAGTAATGACAGTTTCCTGTGTCATTGATTTCAGCCTGGTTCTCCTCCTGCTGTCAACCAACACCTGATTCCACTGGTTGGTTGTATAGTGTGTTTGCTGCAAACCATGATGACACTAGTTCTGCTTCTACCCCACTGGTGGTATCATCAGAACTGTCTTGTGTTCCTGAAACTACAGTGTAGTTTGGCTGTAGTGGCTGCAATGATTACATTTGTATACATATTTCAAGGAAGTGTTGGAAAGGTATTGAATTTTATTTTATAGATACGAGTGCAGTCTTAGTTTCATATAGCACATTTGAATATGATGTAAATCAGTTTACAAGTATTTCATGTATTTCTTACTGTTTTGTCAATACATGTTTGTGAGGTATACAGTATATATGTAGTTTAAATTTTAGTTGGACATTATTATTATTGGTTTAGATTCATTTTAGGAGCAGAATTATCCCCTTAAATGCTTTCCATAATCTATTTTTACAGGGTAATCAGCAATATTCACATTGTATTAAGTCGTATTTATATGGGTATAGCTGGCAGTACTTCCAAGTATTTTCACAGCAGTTTGCTCATATATTACTTTCTTACTATATTTTTGTCAATTACAAAGATGTAACTTCACACTGTGTCTCACTAATCTGTGATTTTTCTTTCTAATTTGTACAATTATGAGAGTTGGAACTTAAATAGTAGCAACCATTTATTCACAACAGATACGAAATGGTTGCATGTTTGCACCTGTTACTGTCTTTCAAAGTAGTCACGAGCGTTGTGTAGAGCCCTTTGCCAGCGATGTGGATGGCATAGTTTACCATTAAAAGAGCCTGTTCTGTTGATGGTATGAATGGAGCGGTCTACTGCCTGTAGAATCTCTGGAACAGTTCTGCAGCGAATGCCACGAAGTGGTTCCTTCATCTTTGGAATCAAATCAAAGTCACAGGGACTTAAGCTTCGCGAAAGAAGCGGCAACACTTTCTGAGCTAACCCAACCATCATTTTGCACGACAATGCACGGGCTCATGCAGTGCAAGCTGTGGCTGCTCTGTTCGCTTGATGGGACTGGGAAGTACTGTACCATTCACCATACTCACTTGCCTTAGGTCTTTGTGACTTTGATTTGATTCCAAAGATGAAAGACCCACTTTGTGGCATTCGCTTCAGAACTGTTCCAGAGATTCGACAGACAGTAGACTGCTCTATTTGCTCCATCAACAGAATAGGCTCTGCTAACGGTATACTACGCCTTCCACATCGCTGGCAACGGGTTCTGCACTACGCTGGTGACTACTTTGAAGGTCCAGACATGTAATGCTTTTGTATTGGTTGTGAATAAATAGTTGCTACTATTTAAGTTCCAACCCTCGTATAATAGCTGACATGCTTATTTTTCACGCAGGAACTGAACATTATCTTACAAGAGTTGTCTTTATGACATTTTATAGGGCAGAGTCAGGGGAGTGGAGGGCAGGACCTGGGGCTATGGGATATTTTTATCTTATATATGTTAATAGCAAACTTCATATGTTCAAAACACAAATTTACATTTCAACCTTCAAAACCACACAACTTATTTATGTTTAATTTTCCAATCTGTTGTCCTCTCAGGGTTAAGAACTGAAATCCAGAGTACATGTTGGGCCCTTATGATTTTTATTACTCTCAGCTATCACTTCAGCCACACAATTTCTCAGGTAGAGGAAGGGGAAGGGAATGGGGAGGTATTGTTGGAAGTTACTCTCTCTCTTATTCCAAAGTGGGGTGGGGGAGAGGAGATGGGAACAAGTTATGCATTTTGTCTTTGTGAATTAGAGATATAGGTATAGAGATATAGGTATACACAGTCAATGATCAAAATTATGCTGTATTTCAGCAAATACATGATTAGTAGTTTAATTGCTAGCAACTTTTATTTGTAATTGAATCCGATTGTCACATCCTTGAAACTACTAGCTGTTACACAGTGTTAAATGTCATCCTGTTCTTTCACTAGTTTCCGTGAAGGAATGGAATATCAATTATATAATGAGGATTATTTGCAACACTCCACAAAGACGCTTGCTGAGCTTCAGGCCGACACTCTGGAAAGACAACCACATTCCCACAATCACTTGGGCACAACTCATGCACACATGACCATCATCTCCGGTTGTCATGGCATGAAGCCAGTGGTGCACCCGGGATCTTGGTCTGGTGGGGGCTGAGGTCAATCCGAGCTAAAAAAAAAAAAAAAAAAAAAAAAAAAAAAAAAAAAAAAAAAAAAAAGGGGTCGCCATACAGTATTGCACCTTTACTCATATTGGGAGGAATCCCTTTCTATTTGCTTTCCCCTCTCTCTCTAAGCATGGTCTTGGGGTGCATGGGCTCATGGGCTGAGGGGGTTCGAAGAGGCTCTGGAGGGGGCTACAGCATGGTCTGGGGGAATTTGAGGAAGGTCTGGGGGTGGGGGCTGCAGCCCAACAGCCCCCCCCCCCCCCCCCCCCCTGGATACGCCACTGCATGAAGCTATAGGCAACTAGAGATGGCAGTCATTTGTGCCCAAGTGATCGTGTGAACATGTGTCAAATTTTTATGATGAAACATGTGGCCAAAAATTTAAAGTAGTGTGAATGTAACTGTCTTTTCTGCGTGTCTGTCTGTGGCTCAGTGATCATGTTCATGGTGAGCGGCAACCTATGCTGCCAAAGAGACGCTAGGATCTTGATCTTTGTAAAAATAAGTAATGTAATTTGTAATACCATTTAAGTTAGTTAATATCACTGTGTAAAGAATTTAATTGTCACATATTCTGTTCTACTGACTGAATATTTCAGCTTTTCAAAAGTATTTTTCTAGGAAAAAAGCATTTATTTAGGACCAGTTTTTGCCGATTTCAGACTTGTGTTTACACAAGTTTAAGATGTTTGTGTCAGAATCAAGAGCAGAATTATGATTCCAGAATGATATTTTTCACTCTGCAGCTGAGTGTGCACTGAGTGTGTACTGTGTACCAGAACCAGCATTCAAACCTAGGATCTTTACCTCTAGCGGGCAAGCATTCTACCAATTTTTTTTCTCGTCCTGCTTGGGTCCTTCAGTGGCTTAGTTCCTTTCAGGCATGATAACACGCTGAGCCACCGCGCCTGCATCCGACTGAGCTATCCCGGCACACTTTACGGTGCGTCCTCACAGCTCTATTTCTTCATGCTCCAGTGGTGTATCCAGGATCATGGTCTGGTGGGGGCTGAAGTTGATCAACTGACATGATTTCTAAAAGAAAAGAAAGAGGAAGGTCACTGCGCCTTTACTCATATTGGAAGGATAGATCCCTTCCTTTTTATTCCTCCCCCACCCCTCTCTCTAGGGGAGGCTGCAGCAAGGTCTGCAGGGGGGAGGAGGATCTGAGGGGGGGGGGGGGGGTGCAGCCAGATAGCTGCCCCCTCTCCTGGATATGCCACTGTCCACTGTCGTGCGCCAATGGCATCAAGGGCTATGCCGACGGTAGCGTAGCTACTGGCAGAATCACTCAAGCCAGACAGGCCTCAGCACAGAAGCCAGAAAAATGTGTCTCACTTAGGGAAGGGGGGTCTTTGTAAGAATGGTAAACCTAACCTTCCTAAGGGAGTAAACCCTCACATCAAATCCCGGTCCTCCAAGTTTGGGTCAATGGGCCAGCACCCCATTACCCACAAAAAACTCCTCAAGCTCGAGAATCTAAAGTGAAGCCTCGGAAAAGTATGGAAAAAAATTACTATTATTAGCAAGCAAAAGGACACTGGGAGTTGATACATGGAATGTTCAAAGCATGACGAACAAATACACAGCAATAGAGAACTAAATTAATCGACTGAAGGTGGACATCTACATACATGCTCTGCAATACACCCAAAGGTGCATGGCAGAGGGTACTCAGTACCACTACTGGTTAATTCCTATCCTGTTCCACTCCCATATAGAACGAGGGCCAAACGAATGCTTTCATGCATCTGTATAAGTCCTAATCTCCCTGATCTTATTTTTGTGATCCTTACGCAAAATGTTGGTTGGCGACAGTAGAATCGTTCTGCAGTCCATGTCAAATTCCGGCTCTCTAAATTTATTCAACATTGCTTCTATAAAAGAACATTGTCTTCCCTTCAGCGAATCCACTTGAGTTCCCGAAGCATTTCAGTAACACTTGCACATTGATTGAATCTATCAGTTACAAACCTAGCTGTCCACCTCTAAACTGCCTTTATGTCCTCCTTTAAACCATTCTGGTGGGGATCCCAAACACTTGAGCAATACTCAACATGGTATAGTACAAGCTTATTATATGCGGTCTCCTTTACAGACGAATCACACTATCCCAAAATTCTCCCAATAAACCGAAGTCGACCATTCGCCTTCCCTAAGACTGTCCTTATACGCTCGTTCCATTTCATATTGCTGTGCAGCTTTACACCTAGGTAACTCTGTCAAGCAGCACACTACTAATGCTGTATTTGAAAATGATGAAATAGTTTCTCCTACCCATCTACATCACTTAATATTTTCTAAATTTAGTGCTAATTGCCATTCCTCACACAACCTAGAAATTTGGTCCAATAATTATTGTCAGAAACAAGAAGAAAGGGACAAGTAAATGAGAAATTTGGAAATTTTCTAACAAGGTGTGTTAGACTGCAACAAATTTATCAAACTGTTCACTCAATGCCTCCTTTTATAGATTTATTTCTTTTGTATTCGAAAGGTGAGTGAATGGCCTTCCTAAAAGTTTCTCTACTCACAACAATTTTCTTTCAAAACCCCAAACAGTGTCAGAAACATTGATAGTTAGTTAATGAGAACCTATAAAAAGTTTAACTAAAGACATTCTTGGGTTTTATATCGTCAGAAATGCAAGTTCTAAATTCGACAGGGGGTCATTGTTTTCATTTAAAGATATAACCTCTTCCCCATCCATTTTATACACTCTAATTTTTTGTACCACAAATGCCATTGAGACTTTGGCATCACAGACAGCCAGTAGAAAACCTCATTTTGTTGTGCTCCTTAATAGCGACGTCAGCCTATAAGGTGGAGGAGGAACTGGCCATGAGAAATTAGTGGTGGCACACACGGGCCAGACTCTACATGTTGATTCAAAGAGGTAAGGCTATTAATGGAACAGAACATACCTATGGAATTTGATATGATTGATAAACCACATACCTCTCCCTTTCAAACTAGGGAAGTAATAACCCCAATCAAAATTAAATCTTACATGGAATTAATGACATTTCCAGAAGGGTACTCAAAGCTTGTTCCCAGCAGATAAGTAGGAATCTCAGCCACATATGTAATAACTCTCTGAAACAGGCCATTTTCCATGATAGACTGGTATATGCTATTGTTAAACTACTGAAAAAATGGGGGATAGGTCTGATATCAACAACTAGCACCCAAAATTCTTGAAAAAATAATGTGTTCAAGAGTTGTTTCAGATATTTTTAAAAATAAAGTAGTATTAACAAGATCTTAGTTTGGTTTCCACAAAGGCTTTTCAACAGGAAATGCTATTTATGCTTTTACTGATCAAACATTAAATGGTCTCAATAACCATACATCACCCATTAGGATTTCTTGTGATCTCTAAAAGGTTTTTGACTATGTAAATCATAGAATTTTTCAAGATATGCTTAAGTAATCTGGTATGTATGGGTAGCACTGGAAGAGTGCAAAAATTTGAAACAAATTCATTTACAAAATTCACAAAAATCAGCAACCTGATGTGGCAAGAAGCACACCTTTCAGGCATACACCCAACTCTGAAGGCCAAGTGAGTGACATGGTCATGAGAAAAAAAACCAGCCGTTACCAACAGCATAAAGAATACTTACAGCATCTTGATAGTGCTATGAATGAGCCTGGTGTGGATAGACCCATTATGGAATGCCAAGGGATGTCCACCACAATGAATGATGGCTGCAGTGAGCATGGACAGACAACAGAATATCGGGAGAGGTTATGGAATTTACACTTAAAACTTACTGCAGTTGGCCAATATTTTCCTCTCATAAAACAAGTAAATGCAATATTTTTCATTTATTTATTGAAGCTAGAGAAACACCACAAGACTAATTCAACAAACTGTTCTTGGTCAGTGTTAATACAGAAAACCATCCTGTTTCATATTACCTCCATTGCCTGATAATAATTTAGAACTAACCATTTTATCGCCTTTTGCTAATAACAATAGTCACAAACCCATGTTTTGATATAGTTATTACTGTAAAATTTTAAATAACAAAACAATTTTGAAATACATTCATGAATTGGTTGATACTATGGTAATGATAGTGTATAATCTGTATTATCTGGAATATAATTCCTTTAGCCCTTGAGTTTCTTAGCTTGTCACATTTTATTTCATTGTTTTCGTCAGAAATTCAGCATATTTTATATATAATTCACGAGAATATATTGCTTTCTGATAACATATACTGTAAGGTGAATAAACAGAAATTAGAAATCAGCATCATGTCACAGAATTGTATAAAAATTTAATTTGCTATATTGACCCTAATTGTCATGCAATTTATGAAAAAAGGAGCAATATTTTGAAAATTAATGCAATCTCTGTAATCTTAGTTGTCTCTATTCACAACATATATTGTTCAGCTGTATATCCTCATTTCTTTTATTATACATATTTTAATTTCCTCCATCCTCGCATTTCCACTATTTAATACTTTGTTACATCACTAGAACCACATGTTCCATCATTGCCAACTTTTAAATACCTATGTAATCTAAAACATAATTGCACAGTAATATATGCTACTGATTTTAGCTTACACTAGTTTCAATCTGTTTTCTCTGAATACAGTAATGAAAATTGGAATTTCTTTCTATAAAATTTTATAATTTGTTAGATTTTCAGAGCTTATGTCAGAGTAATGCTGGAAAGAAATAATATATTTTACATATTTTTAATCAGAATTTTTGACTTTATAATATCAGTCCACATTTTTCCTAATTCATTTATATATTTTCAGGAGTTCTTTCCATACGTGACCACCAGTTTAGAAGCATTTATGTTAATTGGTAATTCATCCCATATCAGTAAACTGCTAATAGTGTACACTGAAGTGGTTAAAATTCCAAAGGTGAAACATCTTAAACAAACTGTAATTTGCATTATAACAGGTAGGCCTAATTAATAAAACTTATAATGTTTTATATTTTATAGCAAGTGCTTCATATCATGTTGTTTTATATTTATATGAATATGTTTATTCAAAATAAGTATGGTAAGTATGAAATGCAATTATTTGTGTGACATATCATGACATGAAGATGTAGGAGAGTTTTAAATATATCACATTGAGATTAGATTGTCAATCATGGAGGATAGATAACAACTCACCATAAAGAGGCTCACTGAGCTGCTGACAGGCACGAAAAATAGACAATCACATGCACACAACTTACATTTTTGGCCATAACATTCATCAGAAAAAGAAACACACACAATCACTCAGACAACTATACACACACACAACCATGTGTGGCCACTCCAGTAGCACAAACATCTAGACTGTGAATGAGGTGGGTGAGTGGAGGGGGAAGGATGCTGGTAAGGGGTGGAGATGGAAAGTTCCACGTTGCATTGTGGATTGTAAAGGCTCTGATAGGTGGAAATTTGAATTGCGGGATTGAATACAGTGAAAGGAAGTGGCAAGAAAAGATAAAGGGGAGGTGTAGCGCAGTGTGAGGATGGAGTAGGGGAATTGGAAATGATAAAAATAATAAGTAAAATATAAAAATAGGAAAAAATAATTAATAAAGTGGATATTGTAAGGAGCAACACACAGTTGCAAAGAAGACATGAATTGGAGAGATACAGGATAATGAGTGGGGAAGGAGGGCAGGAGATATTGGCATAGGGTGGAGGGATGGGAAGTTATCTTAGGTTGAGGCCAGGATGGTTGTGGGACTGTAGAATGTGTTGAAGGGACAACTCCCATCTGCTCAATTCAGAAGAGCTGGTGGTGGAGGGGAGGATCCAGATGGCTTGAGTAGTAAAGCAGCCATTGAAATCCACAGTGCTGTGTTCAGCCACGTGCTGTGCCACAAGGTGGTCCATCTTGCTTTTTGCCACAGTTTGGTGGTGGCCATTCATCCTGATGGACAGCTGGTTCAGCATCACACAAATATAAAATGCTGTGCAATTATTGCGTAATCTAATTCCTTCAACACAGCCTGATTTTCTTAGGCCACATTCCATGACCATTTGTCTGCTCTCATTTATGTTCATTTAAGGCACTGTCCATTTTGTTCAAATGCTCTTCTCAGTCCTTTGCTGCCTCTGGCAGAATTACAATGTCTTCTGCAAACCACAAAGCTCTTGTTTCTTCTCCCTGCAGTTTAATTCCTTCTGCAAATTCCTCCTTGCTTTTTTCATACCTTGCTGAAAGTGCAGATTTAACTACATTGGAGAAAGGCTATAACTGTATTACTCCCTCCCCAGACACTGCATTCCTTTCATGCCCTTAGAATATTATAACTGCTGTCTGTCCAGAAAACTGTAGAGAAAGAAATACCAATAGCCGAACCACAAGCTTCTGCCACAGTACCTGTCAGAAATTCAAGTACCACAGGAAGAAAAAATCTGATAATAGGCACTGGTGATGAGCAAGGAATGCTATATGGAGAGAAAAGAGCATGTTTCCATTTAGGAAAAGTGAAAAATGGTACAACAACTGAAAATGTAATCAAATATCTAGAGAAAATCTTTCCAGGATACAGCAACTTTCAAGTTGAGAAACTAGAAACAAAGGGTATGAATAATAGCTTCAAGATTGGTGTTGACTTCCATCTAAAGGACAAGGTAATGGACACTGCTATATGGCCAAAGAACATTGTAATCAGGCGTTTTTTATTCCAGAGATCGACCAGTGCCCCAATAAAATAGACCCTGACAGTGAAAACCAGGTCCCCAGGTTATTATACAGGAAAAACAATAGAGATGACAGTCATATGCCTTTAGTCATTGCATTTGTCAATGTGCAGTGTTTAAGAACCAAAATAGACTTTTTATCATTCTTTGTAGAAGATGTTAAACCAGATGTCTTATGTATCTGTGAGCACTGGTTGACTGAAGCAGAAGGTGACTATTACAGATATATTGAATATTTGAATGTGGTAAATGCATGGTATCGAACAACTAAAATTCATGGTGGTGTATCTGTGTATGCAAACAAAAATCTTAGTGTAAAGGAAATAGATCTAAAATGCTTCTCTACAGACCTAGATCTTGAATTGGCTTCACTAGTTTTAACAAATATTGATCTCATTATTATCTCTGTGTACCACTCACCAGACGGTAATTTTGAAAACTTTATTGCACAAATGGAGAACTGTTTGTCTTACCTAACTCGCCTTAAATCAAAAATTGCATTATTTGGTGACTTCAATGTGCATATAGGTGATAGAAGTATCAAAGAGAGAGTCTTCATGAACTTAATAAACAGCTATGGACTATTTGTAGCAAACCGACTCCCAACAAGAGGTGATGCCTGTCTAGATACAGTTATCACCAACCTAAATACCTGGGATTAAAATATCAATGTAGTTGAACCAATGATTGCAGACCACAGTGCATTGGTAATGGAAATCAGTATGAATGGCAACAATAAACTACAACCAAGCACATGGCACTCAAGCTACACATTCAGTAGAAGGGTTATCAAAGAAGACAGATTAAATGACCTAAAAACCGTCCTATCTGGTGTGAACTGGCAGCAAAAACTTGCAGAACTGGGAGCTAGTGACTCATTTGAATGTCTGTTCAAAACATTAAAAACAAAATTTGATGGTTTGTTTCCAATAATCCACAAGAAGGATCCTGCAGGCAAATTAAAAGGAAAGGACGAACCTATAACAATGAAAATGTGGTATACTCCTAAGCTAGACAGGTTAAAAGGCATTGTAGTAATGTTCAGGGACTGTATGAAGACAGCTAAAGATCTTCCTACTAAAGATCTGCTTCACTGTAAATACTCAATAGCTAAGAGAATTTACAGAAAGGAAGTAATGGAAGCAAAAAAGAAATATAATGAGAAGTTCATCAAAGACGCTCACAACCCATGTAAAGCAGCTTGGAGTCTAGTAAATGAGCACAGGAAGAAGCCTACTTCAGCCTTAAATTCCTGTAGTCCCGATGCCTTCAATCAGTACTTCATTAGGATAGTGAAGGATACTGTCAGTGAAATTCCAGACTCAAGCTTACTTCTCACAAGTGATATAAAAAATGAACGCTGTAACAGAATTGTAAACTGGAAGGAAGTGCACCCCAATGACATAATAAAAATAGTGAGATCATATAAGCATTCAGAGAGTGCAGATATCTATGGCATGTCTTGCGCAGTGCTAAAGAAAATAACCCCAGAGCTTGCCCAACCACTAGCCATAGTAATTAACAGATGTTTATCCTCAGGTGTCTTTCCAGAATTCCTGAAATTGGCAAGGACAGTACCAGTCTACAAAAAAGGTGATCCATGTGAAGTGTCCAGCTACAGACCCATTTCAATAATCCCCATCCTAGCCAAAGTTATGGAGTCTGTAATGAAACATCAGTTGCAAAATTATTTTGAAGAAAATAGGCTCTTCCAGGACACACAGCATGGTTTTCGCAAGGGAAAGTCGACATTTACGGCAGCACTGGACTTGACTAAAAAGATAAGACAGGTATTTGAAGATAGAGAAAGTGTGGCACTGACACTCTGTGACCTGAGCAAGGCATTTGACTGCATCTCACACAAGATACTCCTCAATAAATTAAACTGTTATGGTGTTGGAGGTGCTGTTCTGGCAACTCTCCAATCTTATCTGGAAAACCGAAAGCAGGTGGTGTCAGTACATGGAGCCTTATCACAAGAACAAAAGTTGGAACATGGCGTACCCCAAGGGTCCGTCATAGGTCCTCTCCTGTTCCTAATATATGTTAATGATATGGGCTGTAACAACCACATGTTACAGTTTGCTGATGACACCACTCTTTTTGCCAAAGGAAAAACTGCAGCACAAGCTCTTCAAGCAACAGACGACCTCTTCGAATACACAAAAGAATGGTTCATCAAAAATAAAATGAAACTGAATGAAGGAAAAACACAACATCTTATATGCAGCCTTAGCAAAATTGGCTGTCACGAGAATGTGGAAGCTGTTAGACTTCTAGGCTTCATGATTGACAGCAAACTTACAATGAATGAACACACAGTGTATGTATGCTCCAAGCTTTCCCGTGTAATATTCCTTCTGAGAAGGCTTAAAGGTACATTAACTGACCAATACCTTGTAACAGTGTATTATGCGCTATTTCATAGCCATATTAATTATGGCCTACTGCTATGGGGACATGCTGCAGGTTGTAAAGATGTGTTAATGTTACTGTACAAAAAAAGGCTGTCAGAATAATTACATCAAGCAAAAGATTGGACCACTGCAAGCCAATATTCAAACGGTTAGGTATTATGACGATCTTCAGCCAGTATGTGTTTTTATGCCTCATGAGCATTAAAGAAAACCAAGGCGAGTTCAGCATGAGGCAAGATATACATAACCATGACACCCGTAACAAGAGGAGCATTGAAATACCAAGCTGTCGTCTGACTGGAACACAAGACAGTTTTCCAATGGTTGCACTGAAAATGTTTAACTCACTGCCAAAAGAAGTGCAATCCCTGCCACCAGAACCATTCAAAAAGAAAATTGCACAGGACCTGAAAGAGCACCCACTGTACTCAATTGGTGAATTTTTCAACAGTGATGAAAGTGACTGGACAAAATGATAATATTTGTGTTGTATATGTCCAAATTGTAAACCTTTTTTCTCTTTTTCTTCTTCTTTTATATATGTATATGTATGTATGTATATAATCTTGACGCAGTCTGTCCAGTCATGACTGGTAAACGACACAGAAATAGTAATAAAGTAATAAAGTAAAGTGGGTTTTGTACAAGTTGTATATAACTTATTGTTTCCTATATTTTACCCCTCCTACCTTCAGAATTTGAAAGAGTGTATTCCAGTCAACATTGGCAAAAGCTTTTTCTAAATCTACAAAATCTAAAAAGGTAGGTTTGCCTTTCTTTAATTTGTCTTCTATCATAAGTCCTCACATGACTGCATTTCTTGTAAATCCAAACAGATCATCCCTGAGGTTGGTTTCTTCCACTTCTTCCATGTGACTATAATTAATTCCTGTTATAATTTTGCAACCATAACTTATTAAACTGATAGTTTTCTAATTTTCACACTTGTCTGCATGTCCTTTCTTTGGAATTGGGATTAGTACATTCTTCTTGAAGTCTGAAGGTATGTTACCTGTCTCATATATGATACAGTCAATAAGTTCTGAGGCTTGATGCTTGGAGGATGGACACCCACACAACTCTGTATGCTGCACATTTTGCCACATTACATGGCGTATACCTACAGAGACCCACATGCTCCCTCAATTCATTGTTGGCTGTTAAGCAGGTTTGCCAATGTTCGTATAGTTGCTGGAAGCACTGCTAAAAGCAGTTGACAAGAATTACCTGTATGGCTTCTATTGTGGTCATCATGATCTCTTGATATGACAAAAAACTGTGCCCATATAGGAGTGCTTTCAGGCAAGGAATGTATGATCCTCTACTGCCTTCTCTACTTTATCTCTCAAAGCTTCACATTCTTCTTCTACTATATATTACATATAGTATTTTTTATATAAATATATATTACTTTCCTCCATGTCAGTCAATCCTTGCCTAATCTCCCTCTGAAACTCTCGACAGCTTCTCATTCCTTCAGTTTATGTATGTTCCATTTCATTACTTTGCTGACCTTTTGCAGTTTCACAAGTTTTAATCTACAGTGCATAACCAATACATTATGGTGAGAGTCCATATCTGTCCCTGGATATGGCTCACAGTTTAAAACCTGGTTTTTAAATTTAAGTCTTACCATTAAAAATCAATCTGGTACTTTACAGTGTCTCTTGGTCTCTTCCCCTTATACAACCTATTCATGATTCTTAAATCAAGTTTTTGTAATGATAAAATTGTGTTCTGTGTAAAATTCTAGCAAATTACCCCCGCTTTCATTCCATTTCCCCAGTCCATATTCACCTAACTGTTTTCCTTCTCTTTCTCTCCTCACTACTGAGTTCCAGTCCCCAATTGGGATCAAGTTTTTTTCTCCATTTACTGCCTGAACAACTTCTTTTATTTCATCATACTTTTTTTTTCAATCTCATAATCATTGGCAGAGCTACCACTACTGTGGTCAGAGTTAGCTACATGTCTATCTTTGCTATGATAATGTGTTCACTTTGCTGTTCATAGTAACTTACATGCATTCCAATTTTCTTAAATATTAGTAGACATACTCCTGCATTAGCCACGGGTGATTTTGTATTTCTAACCATCTACTTACCTCATGAAAATACCTGTTCATCTTTCCACCAAACCTCACTATCTCCCACCATATCAGACTTCAGCCTATCCATTTCTCTTATCAAATTTTCTAACATACCTACCCAATTAAGCAATTGAACATTCCACTGTCCAATCCATAGAATGCCTGTTCTGTTTCTACTGATGGTGACATCCTCCTGAGTAGTCCCTGCCCAGAGATCTGAATGGGGGACTATCTTACCTCTAGAGTATTTTACCCAAGAGGACTCCATAATCAGTAGAACTACATGTCCTCAGGAAAAATAATGGTTGTACTTTCCCCTTGCTTTCAATCATTCACAGTAATTGCATGGCAAAGCAATGTTAGTTGATTTTAAAAGGCTAGCTCAGTGAATAATCCAGACTGTTGCCCCTGTAACTACTAAAAATCTATTGTCCCCCTGTCTGGCCTCTTGACAGAGTCTGCTCCACTGTGGTTGCATATGTGCTATGGCTATTTGTATCTTTGAGGCAACCCAAAACCTACACCTTACTGTAATTAATAATTGTTATGAAACAAGGCTAAAAGTTGCTTTTTAGTTAACATAGTAAAATTCATTTCAGGCATCAGTAATTCACCAAGATAAATACTTCAAATATCATCAAATTATGGTTTATTCATGCTTAGATGATTCAAAAAAATTTCAAATATTTATTGTTTAATAATATGCAGCATATACCTTCACAGCATCCAAATTTTCACATACCTCACTTCTGTTTTCAGACCACCCTCCTGATGTTTGGACTGAGTGAAATGGCACAGTGGCAACACACTGGACTTGCATTTGGGATGATGGTGGTTCGAATCAAACCTCCAGCCATACAGATTTAGGTTTTCTGTTATTTCCCTGAAGTAAATGCTGGGGTGGTTTTGTTATTTCCCTGAAGTAAATGCTGGGGTGGTTCCTCTGAAAGGGCACAGCCAATTTCCATCCCTATTCTTTCTCAATCTGACCATAAGCTCTGTCTCTAATGACCTCACTGTTGATGGAACATTAAACCAAAATCTCCCTTCTTGCATTCCTGATGTATGTATTATTCACTACAGAGAGGCTCCACCAATGAGTAGTCCTTGTGTCATACTGCTAACAGTAAACCACAGTTCAGCTGGTTGTATTTTGTTTTGTGATAGAAAGGTAGCACTGTAGTGATCTGAGGAATTTATTTCCACAAGGTCATTTCACTTGATAACTGGCTTTGACACCATGACAGAAATGAAAATGTACTTTGAAATCTCATGCTCTTACTATGAAGTTTTTGTAACTTCGGCAAGTAATGATTTATTTCCTCCCCACAGTGGTAAACTCTAATTTCTCTAAGTGTATGAAATGTTCAAATAACTGATGATAATTCTGTTTGGTGTGCTTGCACACAACACTCACACATACCAGTTACACTGAATCCTGTTCTCTCCCCTCATGAGAATGAGAAACAAATAGCTTATTAGAACATCTCATTTCAATCTACTAATTTTACTTCATGATGGTTTAAAAAGATTTAGTCTGCCTTTCTTTCTTTGATGTGATAGAGATAGTCAGGAGTAAGATTGATGGTATGTTGGAACATGCCATTTACAGAAGCCACTACACACTGATTTTTATCTTCAGGCTGCAGTAAAGAGGTTCTTTAGTTCTCTTGGATAAGCCCAAGTATTGTGGTATGAGGACAGTGCACCATTTGTTTACTTAATTTACACCTACATCTACATATATACTACGCAGTTCATGGTAATGTGCATGGTGGAGGGTGCACTGTACCACTACTAGGGATTTCCTATCCTATTCCATTCCCAAATAGAAGGAGAGAAAAAAGAATGTCTATATTCCACTGTTTAAGCCCTAATGTCTCTTGTCTTTTTTGTCTTTAAGCAAAATTCAGATTCTGGCCCTCTAAATTTCCCCAAAAGAATTTCTCACAAAGAACATCGTCTTTCCTCCAGCAATCCCCATTTGAATTCCTGGAGCATTTCTGTAACACTGGCACATTGGTTGAACCTACCAGTAAGAAACCTAGCTGCTTGCCTCAGAAATGCTTCCATGTCTTCCTTTAAACTATCTGCTTCGGGTCCCAAACACTTCAGCAATACTCAAGATGTGGTTGTACAAGTGTTTTATACATGGTTTCCTTTACAGATGAAGCACATCTTCCCAAAATTCTCCCAATAAACTAAAGTTGGCTGTCCACCTTACTCAGAACTGTCCTTACACATTCATTACATTTCATATAGCTCTGCAATATTACACCTAGATATTTTAATGGCATACTGCATCAAGAAGCTCACTAGTAATGCTGTATTCAAAATTTATCGGATTATTTTTCCTACTCAAGTACATCACCTTATATTTTTCTGTATTTAGAGGTAGCTGCCATTCTTCACACCAACTAGAATTTTTGTCTAAGTCACCCTGTATGCCATTACAGTCAATTAATGATGACACCCTCCCATTCACCACAGCATCATCAGCAAACAGCAGCAAATTACAAGTTAGTCTGTCCATAAGATCATTTATATATATAGAAAATAATAGCAGTCCTATCACACTCCCCTGGGGCATGCCTGATGATACACTCATCTCTGATGAACACTCGCCATCGAGAACAACATACTGCGTTCTATTACTTAGGAAGTCTTCCAGCCAGTCACAAATCTGTGAACTTATTCCATATGCTCATATCTTCATTAGCAGTCTGCAGTGTGGCACCACATCAAGTGCCTTTTTGAAATCAAGAAAAACCCAATTGCCTGTTGCCCTTCATCCATGGCTCACAAGACATCATGTGAGAAAAGGAAAAGCTTTTAGTTTCACATGAACAATGTTTCCTAAACCTTTGCTGACTCATAGAAAGATGTTTATCCCTCTCAAGGAAATTTACTATATTCGAGCTGAGAATATTCTCCAAATTATACACGAAACTGATGTCAACAATATTCGGCTGTAATTATGTGGGTCAGTTCTTTTACCTTTCTTATACACCGGAGTCACATGCGCTTTTTCCAATCACTAGGAACTTTGTGCTGAATTAAAGATTCGCAATAAAAGCAAGCTAAGTAGGGGGCCAATGCTGCATAATACTGTTCTGGGCATGTGCAGAAATCTGAAATATATAGTTTGCATAATGTGCAAAAATCAACTGTTTCCTCAAAGTGGGAACTGTGAAGAATGGGGCCCCATAAAGCTTGGTCTTGGGTCCTTATCTTTTCTTAATATGTATTACTGACTTGATGTTCTACACTTGTACATTTTGGTGATGATACAAGTATTGTTATCACACTTGACAAACAGGAACTACAATAAAATGAAACAACATCGAAAGAACCAACTGGTGAAATTTTAAATAATGTATTTCAGAAAATCATTAAATTGTTCTCTGGAAATTATCTCTCATTAAATTTTGATAAACCACAATATATACAGTTCTGTAGAGTAAATGGCATGATACTATTAATAAACATAGACTTTTTGACAAAAGTCTGTAGCTAAGGTAGTTTCTGGTGAAACTCACCTTCTGGTAATTAATATCACTATCAGTAAAATGTGATGTTCATCATTTTTTGTTGTATGGTGGTGATAGTTGTTCATAATATATGTTCTCTTCCTGCATATTTCCCAAATACTGAGGTCTTAAATTTACTTGCATGCCATTTTTTCATTGTATTTGTGCCTTGAAAATGACAGTAGGTGCAGTTATTCCCTTACTTCCAGAAAGTTGTTTGAACACAGCCAATTCTGTCCCTTTATTTTCCTACATTTGCTCAGTTTATAATGATCATGCCAACATTGTGTTATTAATATCAAGTATGGTATTACAACAAGAAAGCTGCTCATGTATTGATTCGTACCTTCATTATTCTGACAGGTACAATATTTTAACTTTCCAGTTTGATAGGCATAACCTGTCAAGTAACTTCAGTGGTGATTCCATTAGGTATATAACCTTGCCTCACGAAATTCGAATTTGCCACCGAATACTGAATAACTTTAACAGTAGTAGTAAGTACTGACTTCAACTCTCCTAACAGTCTTTATGTGGTACATAGCAATGTCTATATGATGAAGAAACTTGGAATAGCACCAGAGAGGCATCATGTTCAGAATCACTCCTTTGAGTTCGTACTTCTAGCTTCTAGTAGTTCAGCAGTCATCAAATCTGATTTCATTTTATGTGGTTGTTGACATGTGATATGATTAATATTTGTGCTCCATCTGCTTCAAGCTTCAAATAATAAACACAATATTATTAAATGTGAAGTAATCCTACATATGGTATACAAAATAGTCCTTAGTGACTTGCACATTAACCTATTAAAAACATGTTATAGTTTTGGTTTTCTTCATTTGTCTTTATGAACATCAGTCTATGCTTGTGTATAAAACACAAAACACGTTAAGTTATATTAACTTGTTGGTATCCACTATAATTCAAAATGTGGATGATGAATTCTGTTGATTTTCTTATAACAAAGATATCATCCAGAATTACTATTGATGTCCATACTTTTGATGGCCACACAACCTAGTAATTCATTCCTGAGGTCTTTATATAAGAATAATGCACTGCACAACTTGATTAAATGACAAATTACTCTTACTAGTATAGTGATTCCCTCGAGAAAGTACATTGAGCAACAACGATTTCCTTGAGAGAGATTTACTAATCTTCTTATATCTCTTTCTATTTTAACTTTTCTATTGATCTTTTGCATGTGCACATTTAATTATATTATTAATGTAATTTTTCACAATATATTAATGAATTGCCTAAGAGAGAGTTTTTTCTGTTCTCAGGTGTTCCAGTTCTGGCACTTCTTTGTAGTCACTTAGTGCATCATTCAACAGAATGGAACTTGAACTCATGGTGGCTCATTATTGGAAGCACTACATTCAATATATTTATAACTTCAGTCACAATAATGCTTCTTTTATTCGCATTCCTATATTTCATGGTCACCAGAAAACTCTCCAGTTATTCGAGAGAAAGACACTCAGGAACCAAGAGTGTTAAGTACCGGTAATGCCTTATGAAATTCTTACATTTGAACGTACTTCATTATTTCAAGAAAGAAATAATTTATTGTGACTGATGCCCACTGAACAGACAATAGTTTACATCAGAAACACTAACCAGTGACATTCAGTTTTACAAAAAACAAAATAGTAGAATAAACCTTTAATCTTTCATTTCTTGATGAACACCAACTTTATGAAAGTCACTGTGAGTTTATTATTATTATTATTATTATTATTATTATTATTATTATTATTATTGAGTAGTTACTGTCAATTTGTTTGTTATATGTTTTATGTTTTCTCCACATGTATTTAGTAAATAAGAGTCATCTCTTATAAGTTTTTACATGACACAATACATTTAAGTTAACCCCTTGGCTGAAACCTGACATTTTTTACAATGGGTCTAAAGCTCAAAGGATCTTTTTTACAATTTGCAAAATTTATAAAAGCTTTAAGATAAGTAGGGACAAGTTCCCTATGTTCACATTGTTTATTAAAAATAATTGCCATACTAGTACTAACTAACTTTTTCTTTACTTCTTTAAATTTAGAAACAGCCTTAGATACCCGGGCAGGTAAGAACCAAACAGTTTTGTGCATGGCTGTGAATCAGCGACTGTTACAATACAATTAAATTTATAAGGGGCAGCCCTCAGTCGCAAAGTACGAAAATAATTGTAACCAGGTTTCAATGCTACTATGGGCACCTTCTTCAGACGAAGATGAATATGTTAAGCCCATGTCAAAATTTAAAATACAAAAAAATATATCTGACATAAACAGATAGTCATACCTAAAAAGTAAATAATTGTAGACAGGCGGAGCAGTCGCTAGGGGCTGCAATGTCTCCGCTGTCAACGTCGACAGATAACTGACTGCACATATGTACAAAAGCGCGTATGTTAGCTTATCACCATCTAGTGGCCAAGTTATGATACAATGTGGCAGGTAGCTTGCGTACCAAACCAATAGAGGTCAAACATTCTACACATCATACATATAGAAGCATACGTTATAATATATGTTATTATTTATGTTTGGTTAATGCATTTCGTTAAATATTGTTTAGATGTATCACGTATGCTTCTATATGTATAATGTGTACTTTGCAACTGAGGGCTGCCCCTTATAAATTTAATTAACTGAAATAGTATTTCATTTTTTACAATGGGTCTAAAGCTCAAAGGATCTTTTTTACAATTTGCAAAATTTATAAAAGCTTTAAGATAAGTAGGGACAAGTTCCCTATGTTCACATTGTTTATTAAAAATAATTGCCATACTAGTACTAACTAACTTTTTCTTTACTTCTTTAAATTTAGAAACAGCCTTAGATACCCGGGCAGGTAAGAACCAAACAGTTTTGTGCATGGCTGTGAATCAGCGACTGTTACAATACAATTAAATTTATAAGGGGCAGCCCTCAGTCGCAAAGTACGAAAATAATTGTAACCAGGTTTCAATGCTACTATGGGCACCTTCTTCAGACGAAGATGAATATGTTAAGCCCATGTCAAAATTTAAAATACAAAAAAATATATCTGACATAAACAGATAGTCATACCTAAAAAGTAAATAATTGTAGACAGGCGGAGCAGTCGCTAGGGGCTGCAATGTCTCCGCTGTCAACGTCGACAGATAACTGACTGCACATATGTACAAAAGCGCGTATGTTAGCTTATCACCATCTAGTGGCCAAGTTATGATACAATGTGGCAGGTAGCTTGCGTACCAAACCAATAGAGGTCAAACATTCTACACATCATACATATAGAAGCATACGTTATAATATATGTTATTATTTATGTTTGGTTAATGCATTTCGTTAAATATTGTTTAGATGTATCACGTATGCTTCTATATGTATAATGTGTACTTTGCAACTGAGGGCTGCCCCTTATAAATTTAATTAACTGAAATAGTATGAAGCTGGGGACAGGTTCTGTCTCATTGGACAAAAGGAGTAATCACACCGATTTTCAAGTATAGATACAGAAAAGATTGTAATACCTACAGAGATACCTCTTTAATTAGCATTGTTGGCAAAATCTTTTCAGGTATTTTTGACAGGAGAGTGTAAGTATTAGTGGAAGACAAAGTTTAATGAAAATCAGTGTGGGTGGTTTTGGCCTCTTAGAGGCTGTCACACCCAATCTGTAGCTTACAGCAGATAATAGAAAAGTGCTATGAGTGGGACAGGGGATTGTATCTATGTTTTGTAGATCTAGAAAAGGCTTTTGATCTTGTTCCTAGGAAGAAGCCACTGTCATTTCTACAAGATTATTGAAAAGGAGGTAAACTTCTGCAGGCAATTAAAGCCCTTTGCAGATTGTCAGGAAATAGTTAGAGTGGACAGTAAATTGAGTTCATGTTTTAAGATAGTTTAAGGGCTAAGACAAGGCTGAATCTGTCACAACTGTTTCTCATATTATTTATGGATCATGTGTTTAAAATGATAGACAGGCAGGGTGAGATTAAAATAGGTGAAAACAAAATAAGCAACCTACCATATGTGGATGACTTAGTAGTGATGGCAGATTCAATTGAAAGGTTGCAGTCTAATATTTTGGATCTAGATCAGAGATATAAGAGTTATGATAAGAAGATCAGCATCTTCAAAATGAAAGTAATATCTGTAGGAAAGAGATTTAAACAGGATGAGTGCCAAATAGGATGAATGAAGTTTGAGCAGGTACATAATTTCAAGTATTTAGGATGTATTTTCTCAAAGGATGGCTACATTGTAAAAGAGCTGGCATCAAGGTGTAGAAAAGCTAATGCAGTAATCAATCAGCTACAATTTACTCCCTTCTGCAAGAAGAAAATTAGTACCAAGACTAAGTTAGTAGTGCACAGCTCTATCTTTCGACCAACTTTGTTATGTAGGAGTGAAAGCTTGGTAGATACAGGGTATCTTATTAATAAGTCTGAGGTTATAGATACGAAAGTAGCAAGGATGATTGCAGGTACTAATAGATGGGAACAATGGCAGGACTGTGTCCATGATGAAGAAATCAAAGCAAAACTGGGCATGAATACCATAGATGTAGCAGTAGGAGCAAACTTTATGAGATGGTGGGGTCATGTTACATGCATGAGAGAATAAAGATTACCTAAGAGACTCATGGTTTCAGCAGTAGAGGGTAGGAGGAGTCAAGGTAGACCAAAGGAGAATGTACTTGGATTCAGTCAAGAATGGTTCTGAAGTAACAGGCTTAACCTCAGATGAGCCATCAATGTTAGTATTGAACAGGGCATTATGGGTTAATTTCTAAGGGGTAGTATGCTTATTTACAGTAGGATGGAAAAGCTGGTAGAACCTGACCTTGGGGAAGATCACTATGGGTTCAGGAGAAATGTAGGAACACGGGAGGCAATACTCACTTTACGGCTTATCCTAGAAGATAGAGTAAGGAAAGGTAAACCTACATTTCTAGCTTTTGTTGAGTTGGAGAAGGCTTTTGACAATGTTGATTGGAATAAACTCTTTCAAGTTCTGAAGCAAGCAGGAGTAAAATATAGGGAGCGTAAGGTTATTTACAACTTGTACAAAAACCAGACAGCGGTTGTCAGAGTTGAAGGTCATGAAAGGGATGCAGAGGTCGGGAAGGGAGTAAGACAGGGTTGTAGCCTTTCTCCATGTTATTCAATTTGTACATTTAGCAAGCTATGAAGGAAAGCAAGGAGAAATTTGGATAAGGAATTAAAGTTTAGGGTGAAGAATTAAAAACATTGCGTTTTGCCGATGACATAGTAATTCTGTCAGAGACAGCAAAGGACCTGGAAAAGCAGTTGAACGGAATGGACAGTGTGCTGAAAGGTACATATAAGATGAACATTAACAAGAGCAAAACTAGGGTAATGGAGTGCAGTCTAAGAAAATCAGGTGATGCTGTAGGAATTAGATTAGGTAATGAAACAATAAAGGAGGTAGATGAGTTTTGTTACTTGGACAGTAAAGTAACAAATGATGGTCGCAGTACGGGGGATATAAATTGCAGAATAGCAAGGGGTAGAAAAGTGTTCTTAAAAAAGAGAAATTTGTTAACATCAAAAGTTTATTTAAGCCTAAGGAAGTCCTTTCTGAAGGCATTTGTGTGGAGTGTTGCCTTGTATGGGAGTGAAACATGGACGATAAACAGTGCAGACAGGAATAGAATAGAGGCTTTTGAAATGTGGAGCTACAGAAGACTGCTGAAGATTAGTTGGGTGGATCACGTAACTAATGAGGAGGTACTGAACAGAATTGGGGAGAAAAGGAATTTCTGACACACCTTGACTAAAAGAAGGGATCATTTGGTAGGACACATTCTTAGACATCAAGGAATCGTGAATTTAGCATTGGAGGGAAGTGTTTGGGGCAAAAACCACAGAGGAAGACCAAGAGATGGATATAGTAAGCAGATTCAGACAGATGTAGGTTGCCGTTCTTATGCGTAGTTGAAGAGGCTTGCTCAGGATAGGGTATTGTGGAGAGCTGCATCAAACCAGTCTCCGAACTGAAGACCACAACAACAACAACAACATTATGTTCTAGACTGAATGCTGAAAGGCATAATCAGTCTTAAATGATGGTGATGATGACTAATATTGCAGAAATGCTCTGTGATCCCACACTGATTTCCCTGGAGGAAGAAAATATCCTTTCATGAAACACTGTTGCTACAAATTATAAAACCAACATTTACAGCAGATTGCAGAACACTAACATACATATTGTGCAAGGGCCATGAAAACTATATAAGAAAAATTTGGACACTTGATTCATTTACAAATACCACAGAAAAGGGAATGACTGGCTCTGACACAAAGTACTTTCCATCTTGTGCTGTGTGATAGCTTGTGGAACTTCATACATATTAGTGATCAGTAACAAGGTCTGTAGGTTCACTTTAAACTCACCAGCAAATCCTATGTCATCATCTCGGCTCTCACTGTTTGCATGTGATCATAGGCCCGACTCAGCAGTCTCCGCCACTACTCTCCTAACTGAAACCTCATCACTTGGTGATATTGAGTATGAATAGAATCAACCTTCTATGAGAATAGAAGTGAGAGAACGTATTCATGAATATAACAGTGGGTGCATGACATTGCCACTACATAGAGAACCATTGGTAGTGCTGATCATTATATACCAATAAAATAGCTGACCAGTTGGTAGTGAATGTTGTTCTATACATATATTTATATAGAAGTCTATATGTGTGTGATTGTGTACAACAATATTACAAGAAGAATATATTCCTACTCGCCATAAAGATGACACACTGAACAGCAGAGAGGCACAATGAAAACAATATCAAATGAACTTTTGGTCAATGCCTACATCAGAAAAGGAAAGAAAACACACACACAGTCATTTATTTTGTAATAATCGCAAATGCAGGTTGGCTTTCAGCAATATAACAAGGATAGCTTGCAACTCATCCCAAAGATAATCATTAATCCACAAGAGATACGTAAAAGAGAGACTCATACACACACAACTTAGATTTTGGCAACAGCCTCCATCATTGAAAGGAAACACACTCTCATTCATTCAAACACTCAAGCACAACTCACAAACACACAACCATCATCTCCAACTGATGCATTCTGAGTAACACTATGTGGTGAGTACAACTCAGAGCAGTGATGGAAGCAGAGGGGGGGGGGGGGGGGCGCAGAAAGGATCCAAGACAATGGTGTTGTGACAGTGCATCATAAATTTAAGACTACCGCCGCATGTAATGTGCACAAAGTAATATAAGGGTGCTACAACAATTAGACAGCACCGCCTGCGTGAACTGGGGTTCACCCAGACTGAGCAGAGCACGGCAGTCGACAGTGAAACATGATTGAAAACACTTGTTGTATAGAGTTGACTTTTCTAGTGTTAATAAAGTTATTACACTTTTAGTGATGATGAGTTGTGAACTATTCCACGTGTTGTCATCGGCAGTATTCTGATAAATATGGAAACCTTAGACCAGTTATTGTGCATGCTCATCGAGCAACAGACTGCCCTCGTAGCATTGTTGTGTGACTTACCACAGACGCTTACGTCAGTTGTGTCGACGTCGTTGTCCAGTCGGGTTGCGCCTTGTTCTCTGCCTCCATTGCCTCCATACGAGGAAGCTGTGGAAGAATGGGAGGACTATGAAAAGTGGCTGTGGCAACATTTTGTGGCTTTTGTCATGGCAATGATCAGCTGTGCAAATCACTATTTCTTTCGTGGATTTCTCCAAAATTGTATCAACTATTGTTTCAGCTCGCCCCCCTATGGGATCCAGCGTCATTATCTTTTACTGAAATGTGTGACATGCTCTCCAAATATTATTGCAAAAACACCTATGTTGTTGTTTCCCGGGTAGCTTTTTACAAGTGCCGCAAGCAGCCGCATCAATCATACCGTGCATGGGCAGCGAAATTACAGAGCCTTAGTAGAAAATGTCAATTTGTTATGGATGTGCATCATGAGTCTTATGCTGATTCCATGGTTCGAGATGCTATTCTTAGGTTGGCTCCGGGTAAGGAAGTCAGACAATGGACCCTCCAGCTCACAAATCCCTCTTTATCTGAAGTATTGAGTATTACCCAGTCATATGAAATTTCTCATGTCGCTGGCGCCCAAATTGACGAATACATGGACGTCAGTGCTGTGGAGTCTGATGCCGCACCAGACGATGTGTCTGTTTTGTATAATGGGGAAGTTGCCGCAGTACATGCGCGTGCTAACAAGAAGCAGCAGCGGCAGATGCAACAGCCGCGGCAGCTAAATCAGGTATGTTCGGCGTTTCCATCCTGTCCAAGTTGCTTTATCAAACACGAGAGGGTAGATTGTCCTCAACACTGGGCCATGTGTCAAACCTGTCATAAGAAAGGTCACATTACGTCCGTCTGCCAGTCTAACAAGACTCCTGCTGTTGTTGAAGATGATGATTCTGTTATGATTGTCAACTGTGTACTTTCCAATACAAGTAAGTTGTATATAGATGTTCAGGTCTTTGACAAAAATATTTGCATGCAGGTAGACACAGGTTCTGCTGTCACTCTCATAAATTCCCACACATACTTGGAATTAGGTTCTCTGCCATTGTCTCCTGTCACATGCAATTTGCGGACTTACAACAAACAGAAAATTCCAATTATTGTCTAATTTGAGGTATCCACTTCTTACAAGTCGGTCGTTCGTTCTCTCACCTTTATTGTTGTTGATCATGCAGGAACAGGAAACTTGTTTGGGTATGATGCTTTTTGACTTTTTGTATTCTCCATTACAGATGATGTACATCTGGTATCTGATGATATTCCTTACACTTGGTTAGATGCATTGTTTACTGAATTTTCCTCAATTTTCTCTCCCGGACTGGGCCACACTGTCGAATTTGAGGCACACATTGTGTTCAAACTGGTGGCCTCCCAAAATTTTTCCATGCCCGCCCCTTTCCAGTCAAGGCTGAATTAGATAGGTTGGTGTCTTTGGGTGCTCTCCTACCAGTTACTTCTAGTGAATGGGCATCCCCCCTCATTGTGGTTTACAAACCTAATGGCAAATTGTGGTTGTGTGGTGATTTCAAAAAGACCGTCAATGCCCAATGTCTTATTGATATTTACTCGCTTCCTTGTCCTGACAGGTTGTTTGCAAACTTGCGAGTGGTCAATTCTTCTCCAAAATTGATTTATCAGAGGCATATCACCAACTGCCTTTAGACACAGATTCCAGAAATCTCTCATCTTAAACACTCCATTTGGCCTGTATCAACACCAACAGTTGCCATTTGGCATTGCCAGCACGCCGTCTATCTTTCAGCATTTTTTAGAACAACTGACGGCTTCCATGCCTGATTGCATAAACTGTCAAGATGATATTGCAGTTACAGGGGCTTCCATGGATGAACACCTTGCCAATCTTTGTGTGCTTTTTGAAGTTCTCCTGTCTGCGGGGCTGAAGTGTAATCTCACTAAATCTCAATTTTTTTCAGACTTCTGCTGTGTATCTGGGGTTTCAACTGTCCCGTGACAGGATACGCCCCTTAAGTCAGCACGTTGAGGCTATCGCGGCCCTCCCCATGGCCGTCCAAAGTTAAAGACCTTCAGGTATTTCTTGGAAAAATTGCGTATCATAAATTCCTTCCTTCTGCGGCTGACGTGGCCCATCCATTGAATCATCTGCTCCATAAGAACATTCCACTGGAGTGACGAATGTGAATGTGCCTTTGTCCGCTTCAAAGATCAACTGCAGTCAGCGCCGTGTTTAGTCACCTTTTGCCCGGGGCGGCAACTAGTGTTGGCCATGGATGTGTCCCAATGTGGTCTTGGGGCCGTCCTTGCACACCGATATGATGATGGATCAGAGCAGCCTATTGCTTACACTTCGAAGATGCTCAACAATGCTCAAAGGCGTGATTCTCAGATTGAGAAAGAGGCACTTGCATTAGTGTATGCCTTAAAAAAAATTCACGTTTTCTTACATGTTTCCAAGTTTCATCTCATTACCAACCATAAGCCTCTCATCTCCCTGTTTCATCATTCAGCATTGCTTCTGGATAAAGCTGCACACAGGTTGCAACGTTGGCCCTTATACTTGTCTTGATTTCACTATGAGATCCATTACCGCCCCACGGCCCAGCACGCAAATGCTGATGCCCTATCGCTGCTGCCTATGGGTCCTGACCCCGTTTTCAACTGCGATAAGTTACTCTGTTTCCACGTGGATGAGGACAAACGTCATGCGGTTGATGGTTTTCCAATTAAGGGGAACCATGTTGCTTTGGCCACAGCCAAAGACCCAGTTCTCTGCAACGACGGTGGCCTGACAGACCCTCTAGCAAGGCCTCTGACCCGCTTCATAATTATTATGCCTTGCAGCTGTGTCTGTCTGTTCTTGATGGGGTGGTTCTCTCTACAGACGGAGCATTTCCAAGGGTGGTGGTCCTTGCTTCTCTGTCTCAACGTGTTCTTCAGTTGTTACACCAGGGATATTGGGTGTTTCCTGCACTAAAAATCTGGCTCGCAGACATGTTTACTGGCTAGGAATTGATGCAGACATTTCACTCATGGTCGCCCTGTGTACCAAATGTGCTCAACAGTCGGCAGCCCCCTCCCCCCGAGTTGGCCTTCCGCAGTGCACCCGTGGGACGGGTCCACGCTGATTTTACTGGCCCTTTTCTTGGTGCCTACTGGTTTCTTGTCATTGATCCTTATTCCAATTTTCCTTATGTAAAAGTTTTTATCACAAAAAGAATATATATGTTGATGCTAGTTGCCTCCACAGTGAACAGCTACTAAGAGTTTCAGCTGTTGCTATAAGATTTAAACTTTTTATGCCAAAAACAAACAAAATATGAATTATTGATCATTAATTCCTCATTTAAAGGAATTCAGTTAGAGATCCTCTACCATCTGAATAATTCCGATCCTTAATGTTTGAAGTGATGCATCCAAAATTATGATGTAGTGACTAAATACATGATCAAATCTGTAATATACCTAGCTGCAAGAAAAATTGTAGATATGATCCATTGTTAATTTGTTTTCAGAACTGGTCTTCTGAAGAGAGCTGGAATTATATTTCTTATGATGGTGCTTGTGGAAATTGCAAGCATACTATATATCAATATTCAAACTGTGGCATGTCATTATGTGTTCAGTGTTGCAACAAGTTTGCTGGTAAGTATTTCCAAATGTATCAATTCCAAGTTCACATTTAAAATGTAGTAGTGATTACTCAGCAGTATTAAAAACACTTATAACTGTCTAATAAGAGCTGAAAATGTCTCTGTCAGCTTCTAAACTATGTGCACTTATTACTTTGTCTTATATCCTTGTATCAGTCCCTGCTGCCCTGACAATGATAGTGACTAATCATATCAGAGATCCCATAAGACATCAGAAGCATCAGCAAGCTTCAGAGCTCCACAGCTGCTCAGTAGTTGATTACAGCATATGTGGATAGGTTAAAGTTATGATTGTAAATGCTATTATCTTACCATGATATGCCATTAGACACTTCTATTATTTTATGGGAGATGACAGTGAAGAATTATCAGGGGTCCTATTTCACGCAAAAATTGTCATGTGTACTGTAGGGGAAGGCTGTGTACCTTTGACCATATTGTACCATTGAACATTGTGACTTTTAGGGCCATCTTTATGTGAAGAGAGGAAGTAAATTTATGTACAGTACAAATGCAATATTGAATGAAAACCTACAATTACTTTTAAATTATGAATCCAAGTAATCTTAATCAACAGAGCTATAGTTTTTTTCAGTAATGTTACAAATACAATAAGTATGATTACATATGTAAGTTTCAGTTTGAAAGTCTATGACAAATAACTTCTTTGAAATAAATTGCAACATTATACATATATAGAAATCAGCCAGAACATGATGACCACCTACCTACTATTGATATAAGCCCATTCAGATAATAACACCATCTTCTGACAAGGAATAGCTGTTAGTCAGACATATACACAGTGTGTGCTGTCCATGTATATAATGGGGAAGGTACATGATCTATCTGAGATTGTGATGTCCCAGAGGCTCAGAACAAACCTTTTGGGGTGTTCAAGGAATACTGTGGTGAGTGTTTTCAAGAAGTGGTGCAATTAGGGTGAAAGCATGTCCAAACATTGTGGGGTTGGGTGCCCACCCTTCGTTACAGATGCCAGATGTCATATGCTGGGTAGACTGATAAAACATAACAGGTGATCAGCTGTGGCAGAAATAGTATCAGACTTTAATTATGGGTAGAATACAAGTGTGTCTGATCTCACAGTGCACCAAACACTGTTAATGACCTCCACATCATCAGCAACAACAACTAAATTAGACACATAACCATCATGACTGAATATTGGCACAGTGGCAGAGCATTGCATGGTCTAACAAATCCTGATACCTTTCTCATCATGCAGTTGGGAAGCTATGAATCAATTATTTTCCAAGGAACAACTCCTTAACACCTGTACTACAGGATGGAAACAAGCTGGTGGCAGCTCATTTATACTCTGGGGAACATTCATTTTGTCATCTGTGGGTTCAGTGGAGCTCGTTCAAAGCACCGTGATGGCCAATAAGTATCATACACTGGTACAAGCCTTCATCACACTTATGTTTTGAGTCACAATGGCAGTTTCCAACTAGATAATGCGCCATGTCACAAGAGTAGGAGTGTTTTGAGGTACACAGTGATGAGTTGCAATAGCAGTGTTGGCCTCCCAATTCACCAGAGATGAACCTAATCAAAATCCAGAATTTATGAGACTTTGATAACCTGCATGTGCAGATGTGGTTTGCTTCTGTGCCAAGATGCATTGTCACTGTTATCTATGCCAAAGATGGACATATCGGCTATTAGGTAGGCAATCATAATGTTCTGGCTGATTAGTGTACACTTAGAATATGTGTGTGTCATACAGGCAAACATAAATCTTTCACTCATACAGTGACATCATTTACCAATGTATTCTTATACACACAAAGTATACAGCAGTTTAATTTCCCTTGGTTTTTACAGTGTGTATAAATCTACTTCTTGACAAAATGAGATATTAAAATCATCTGGTAATGAAAGTCTGTATAAATACCAGTAGACACTTCTATTGAACTAATCAATGAAATTAGTGAAGATATCTTTTATTTTACTTTGGAAGTGATATATCATTAACTAGAGTACATATACACACACAAGCTTGTGCTGTTGTATTATGCTATGTGGACAAACAGTGTAATTGTATTTTGGCAGGTGGACTAGGGTGAGATGGAGATTGTATCTGGTGTTGTGATTAGAAGTAGAGAAAGATAGGAGGCACAAATAAAGGATATGAGTGGGCAGAAAGTGGCTCAGAGAGCGGCTCAGAGAGCAGCTTTGTAGGCTAGGAATGTAGAAGGGATGGGTGTTAGATACACAATCTGGACATGTGATGCTCATTTACTGGAGCCAGTTGGTTGTGGTTCATGAGGTAGTGATGTGGAAATGTGGATTGGGAGAGGATGACAGAACAGAGGAAGAGGAAACTAATAGGTGGAGAATGTGACAATAGTGGGACCATGCTGGGAAGCCTGCAAGAGGGAAAGATAATTCCCCTCTGTGCAGTTTAGGAAATATTATGAGCAAAAGAAGGATCTAGATGACCTAGGTTATGGAAGCAGACTGTGAACAATGCTGGGATAGCTCAGTCAGTTGGCCACTTGCCCGCAAAGGCAAAAGTCCCAGGTTCGAATCCCGGTTCTGGCACACAATTTTAATCTGCCAGGAAGTTTCATAGCAACACACACTCTGCCGCAGAGAGAAAGTTTCATTCTGGAAACTTTCCGCCATATCCTTCCTTCCAGGAGTGCTAGTTCTGTAAGGTTCGCAGGAGAACTTCTGTGAAGTTTCAAAAGTAGAAGGTGCAGTTCTGCCAGAAGTGAAATTGTGAGGACAGACCATGAAGAATGTCGGAATAGCTCAGATGGTAGAGCACTTGTCCGTGAAAGGCAAAGGTCCCAGGTTTGAATCCTGGTAGTTATGGAGTTTTAAAATCTGTTCAAAATCATTCTAAACCAATGTACAGAGTAAGCTGATACTTATTAACAAAATGATAGGTGTGATTTGTTTGATTCTAAAACATTCACTTATATACTGCTAAATTCATGTGTGTCAGGCTCAAAACTAAATATGGAAGAATTTTTCTTGATGTGAGAGTCTCGTTGTTAGTAAAGATGCATTAAAATCATGCGTACTTTTGAATAAATTCATAAATTCATTAATGTTACGGTGATGACCATAATAAAGGAACACTCACCATTCATGTGAAGAAACTTAGTGCACAATTCTTCTAATGTGAAAATGTATGTCCTTCAGTCCTATAGCCTGCATGACAGAGTGGGACATTTTGATTATTTTTTGGTGGTTTGAAACATGAGGAGGAAACAAGACTAGAGATTAACACCATGTCAACTGTGTGAATTAGTCACACTGCTTTTAAAACTTGATTAGATTAGATCAGCTGTTTGTTCTATAGATCCATATTGAGGAAATCGAGGAAATCCTCATGGATGGGAAACATGTCAATATATAATTTTATTTAATTTATATAATGGTTCCTGGCAAATTATTGAACATGTGTGTTCCTGAGTAGTGGACCATTTTCTAAATTAAAATAAATGCTTTTAAGTCCTTATGTAGCTTATGTTTGTTCCTATTATTGTATGTTTGTTGGAAAAAGGGACTTAATTACAAGTTTCATTAAGGAATAAATATACCAAGAGACAGTAGTTAGTATACCCAGTTCTTTGAAGAGGCTTCTACAGGATGTGCGTGAATTTACTCCACAAATAATGCATATTACATGTTTTTGGAATATGCATTATTACATGTTTTTGGCCACCCCCATGAACCACAGACATTGCCGAGGTGGGGTGGCTTGCATGCCTCAACGATACAGATAGCCGTACCATAGGTGCAACCACAGTGTATCTGTGGAGAGGCCAGACAAACGTGTGGTTCCTGAAGAGGGGCAGCAGCCTTTTCAGTAGTTACAGGGGCAACAGTCTGGATGGTTGACTGAGCTGGCCTTGTAACATCAGCTAACATGGCTTGGTCATACAGTTACTGCGAAAGGCTGAAAGGGGAAACTACAGTCGTTACTTCTCCCGAGGACATGCAGCTCTACTGTATGACTATACGATGATGGCGTCTTCTTGGGTAAAATATACTGGAGGTAAAATAGTCTCCCATTCAGATCCCTGGGTGGGGACTACTCAGGAGGATGTCGTCATCAAGAAAAACAAAACAGGCATTCTACGGGTCGGAGCGTGGAATGTTCTAACCCTTAATCGTGTAGGTAAACTAGAAAATTTGAAAAGAGAAATGGATAGGTTAAAGTTAGATATGGTAGGGATTAGTGAAGTTCAGTGGCAGGATGAACAAGATTTCTGGTCAGGTGAGTACAGGGTTATCAATACAAAATCAGTTAGTGGTAACACAGGAGTAGGTCTGATAATGAATAAGAAAATAGGAATGCGGGTGAGTTACTATGAACAGCATAGTGAACGCATTATCGTAGTAAAGATAGACATGAAGCCAACATAAAGCACAGTAGTGCAAGTTTACACGCCAAATAGCACAGCTGATGATGAGGATATCGAAAATAATGTATGAGGAGATAAAACAAATCATTCAGAAAGTTAAGGGAGACGAAAACGTGATTGTGATGTGGGACTGGAACTCGGTAGTAGGAAAGGGAAAAGAAGGAAATGTAGTAGGTGAATATGGACTGGGAAAAAAGAATAAAAGAGGAGATCGCCTCGTAGAATTTTGTGCAGAGCACAATTTAATGATCACCAACACTTGGTTTAATCATCATGAAAGAAGGCTGTATATGTGGAAGAGACCAGGAGAAACTGGAAGGTACCAGAGAGACATTATAATGGTAAGGAATAGATTTAGAAACCAGATTCTAAATTGTAAGACATATTCAGGGGCAGATATAGACTCTGACCATAACTTATTGGTTATGAACTGCAGATTAAAACTTAAGAGACTGCAAACAGTAGAAAGGTTAGGAGGTGGAACCTGGACAAATTGAAGGAACCATAGGTGGTTGACAGTTTCAGAGGAAGCATTAGGCAAGGCTTGGCTGAAACGGGGCAAAGTAATACAGTGGAAGAAGAATGGATAGCTCTGAGAGATAGGTTAGTGAAGGCTGCAGAGGACCATATAGGCAGAAGGACAAGGCCTAATAGAAATCCCTGGATAACACAGGATATACTGAACCTAATTAATGAGAGGAGAAAATATAAAAATTCAGCAAGGAAAACACGAGAAAGGGAGTAAAAACGTCTGAAAAATTAGATTGACAGGAAGTGCAGACTGGCTAAGCAGGAGTGGCTAGAAGACAAATGCAGAACTGTAGAAGAATGCATAATTAGGAGAAAGATAGATACTGCCTACAGGAAAATAGAAGATATATTTGGAGACAAGAAAAGCAGCTGTATGAATATCAAGAACTCAGACGGAAAACCAGTACTAAGCAAATAGGGGAAAGCTGAACTGTGGAAAGAATATATTGAGGGCCTGTACAAAGGAAATAAACTTGAAGGCAATATTGTAGAAATGGAAGATGAAGTAGAGGGAGATGAGGTAGGAGATACTATACTGAGAGAAGAATTTGACAGAGCGCTGAAAGACCTAAGCCGAAACAAGGCCCCTGGAGTAGATGATATTCCGTCTGAACTGCTGATGTCGTTAGGAGAGCCAGTTGTGAAAAAATTGTATCACCTGGTACGCAAGATGTATGAGACAGAGGAAATACCCTCCGACTTCAAGAAGAATATTGTAATTCCAATTCCAAAGAAAGCAAGTGCAGACAAGTGTGAAAATTACAGAACTATCAGTTTAATAAGTCATGGGTGCAAAATACTAACACAGATTATTTACAGACGAATGGAAAAACTTGTGGAATCCGACCTCAGGGAAGATCAGTTTGGATTTAGGAGAAATGTAGGAACACGGGAGGCAATATCGACATTACGACTTATCTTAGAAGATAGGCTAAGGAAAGGGAAACCTACGTTTTTAGCATTTGTCGATTTGGAGAAAGCTTTTGACAATGTCGACTGGAATACACTCTTCCAAATTCTGAAGGTATCAGGGGTAAAATATAGGGAGCGAAGAGTTATATTCAACCTATACAAAAACCAGACAGCGGTTATTAGAGTCGAAGGGCAAGAAAGGGACGTAGAGGTTGGGAAGGGAGTAAGACAGGGTTGTAGCCTTTCCCCAATGTTGTTCAATCTGTACATTGAGCAGGCAGTGAAGGAATGGAAGGAGAAATTTGGAGAGGGCATTAAAGTGCAGGGAGAAGAAATAAAAACAATGTGGTTTGCCGATGACATAGTAATTCTGTCAGAGACCGCAAAAGATCTGGAAGAGCAATTGAATGGGATGGACAGTCTCTTGAAAGGAAGATAGAAGATGAACATTAACAAGAGTAAAACGAAGGTAATGGAATACAATGTTAGAAAATCAGGCGATGCTGAAGGAATTAGATTAGGTAATGAGACAATAAAAGCAGTAGATGAATTTTGTTATTTGGGTAGCAAGATAACTTCTGATGGCCGAAGTAAAGAAGATATAAAATGCAGAATGGCGTTTCTAAAGAAGTGAAACTTGTTAACATCCAATATTAATTTAAATGTTAGGAAGGCCTTTCTGAAAGCATTTGTCTGGAGTGTAGCATTGTATGCGAGTGAAATGTGGATGATAAGGAGTTGAGATAAAAAGATGATAGAAGCTTTTGAAATGTGGTGCTACAGATGAATGATGAAAATTAGATGGGTAGATCACGTAACTAATGAGGAGCTGCTTAACCGAATTGGGGAGAAAAGGAGTTTCTGGCATATCCTGACTAAGAGAATGGATAGATTGGTTGGACCCATTTTGAGACATCAATGAATTGTCAACTTAGCATTAGAAGGAAGCGTGTAGGGTAAAAATCATAGAGGGAGACTGAGGGACGAATATGGTAAGCAGATTCAAAAGGATGTAGGTTGTCTAACGTATTCTCAGATGAAGAGACTTGCACAGGGCAGTGTGGCATGGAGAGCTGCATCAAACCAATCTGTGGACTGAAGACCACAACAACAACAACAACACATGTTTTTGGACTCTGAAAACTTTTTTTTTTTTTTTTTTTTTTTTTTTTTTTTACTTGAAAAGTTACCCCAAAATATTATACGATGTAGCATTATGGAGTGAGAGTAAGCAAAGTCTGTAACTTTTTATTTTTATGTTTCCTGCATCTGCTAACACTCAGGTTGCAAATTCTGATTTGTCAAGGTGTTCCTAGAGTTCTGTGGTGTGCTCCTCCAACTGAATTTATTATCAAGTTGTAATCTCAGTAATTTAATACTGTCAACCTCTTCTATCTGTTCTTCTTCATACTTTATGCATATGCTAGATGGAAACCTCTTAATGTTCTGAACTGCTTGTAGTGAGTATTTTCAAAGTACAGTGTGAATGAGATGGCTTTAAACCATTCATGTCCATGAAAATATAATTTGCAGACCTTCTTAGTACTATACTCAACATGCTGTTTATTCTATACTTGTGCCATATGCAAATGAAATGAACTCTGCTACTGGAAGTGAAACTGATCACAGATCATTAATGCACACAAGAAAAGCATTGATCCTAATATTGATCCTTGTAAGATGCCACATGTAATTTCCTCCCAATCAGATAATGACTGATGGCTGAATTCACTAGACCACTGAATTGACATCTTTTGTTTCCTCTTGGCGTGGTAGACTTGAACCATTTTGCAGCGTTGCTCATCACACCATTGAATTATAATTTATTTAAAAGGATGTTGTGGCTCACAGAATCAAATGCCTTTGAAAAAAGACAGAAAATACTTGCTGCTTCTAATTTATTTTCTAATGAATTAGCACATTCTCACTGTAGGTGTAAAAAGTCTTCTCAATATCAGAACCCTTCATAAATCCAACCTATTTTCTGGACAATATGTTATTTGTGGTCAGGCTGTTCAGAAGCTGCTTGTACATTATCTTTTATAGAATTTTTGAGACTGGTGGAAAAGTGAAATTGGTCTGTAGTTCGATAGTATCCCTTTACCCTCTTTCTTGAATAGAGGTTTAATAACCCCATATTTTATCCAGTCAGGAAATACCCCAGCTATAATAGACTGGTTACACAGATAACTTGATATTGTATGAAACTCAATACAAGAACATGCCTTAATTAACATTATAGATACTTCATTGTAACCACTAGACTGTTTTGTTTTTAAATATTTCATTATGGGAGTTATTTCTTGTTGTGAAGTTATATACCTGAAGTTATTAGTAAATGCTAGTTTCATATATCCAAGGGCATTATTTACTGACAATCCCATACTATCAATAACAGATATAAAATACTCAGTGGCATCTTGTGCTCAGTTTCGTTGGTGGGACATAGACAAAAAGTTAGTACCCAGTATAATGGAATCTGTCTGAAGTGTTCTCTATTTAACCTCTGTTTATATAACATTATTTAAACACATTTGAAAGATTAAATATGAAGGATGCAGTAATTAATATAATCCACGAAACACTGTAGCTTATAAAAATTTATACAAATCTGCAATAAACATTTTTTTGGAGGGGGGGGTTATCTGTGTGTAATATTGTAGTTGGTCTGGTCCACCAGTTCTGTTGGTTTTTCAGTGTTGGTTTTTTTTTTTTTTTTTTTTTTTTTTTGTGGATGTCTGCATTTTTGCTGTGGTCACACAATTTATTGAAGAACTTGGGGGGCTTGGAGGTGTTTGGATTTGAACCGAAGTTCACCAGTTCTTCTCATGCTGAAGTTCGAACTTATTGTAGTTGCGCTTCTGAGTACTGATTATGATGTCAAAATCAAAACGAACTGTGGGAGGACGTATGTGACTTCTTCACCATTGGGAATACACCAAAGAGACAACAGGGACGCCCTGGCTTTTGTCTTACAGCCAAGTTAAAAACTCTGGGAAAAACCTTGGCTAGTAGCACTTTCATGTGTATTTTATCTAACTAGCAAATTAACTAATGAGGAAGGTAGACAAATACACACACACTCACACATATCCAAACGCGTTTGCGTTTGCATATGTGTGAGTGTGTGTGTATTTGTCTACCTTCCTTTTTGTCGCCTAAGGTAAGTCCTTCCGCTCCTGGGATTGGAAACAACTCTGTGACGTCACTGCGACTCCTGTCTTAGGAGCACGGGGTGCAGGGGAAGTAAGGGCCAGCTGCTGATGGCCCACAGCTGTTGACATGGCTGCATAATGAAGAGAGGGGGGAATATGTACACTGGGCATATGCTAGTGGTCCTTCAGCTATGCTGCGGCATTGTAGATTAAGTTAGGATGTTGAGGGTATCATGTCACACTCCAACTGTTTGATATAATACTGCAAAAGTATATCACAAATTTTCTGGTGGGGTCGGGCCCCTGTAACCCTTTTGAACGAGCCGCCTCTGAAAGTACTTGTTAAACAGATTCTGCACACTATGGCCATCAGTTACTAATGTATCATCTACTCTTAGTGCTATCTGCTCCTATTCACATCTGGTTCTACCAGTCTCCTCTTTCACTATATCCCATATTTTTTTATTTCGTTGACTGACATTGCTACCTTCTTCTCATAGTGTATTTGTTTAGCTATACGAATTAATTTTCTTAATATTTTACAGTATTCCTTGTATTTTTAGCTAAATCATCACCAATGGAGCTATTCTTGGCTGACAGATACATTTTCCTCTTTGTCTTACAGGAAACCTTTATTCCTTGCTTAATCCATGATTTTCTCATAGACTTCTGTTTGACTTACTTTTACAGGAAAAAAGTTTTCAAATATGATAGTGAAATTATTAATGAATATATAATGTTTAAGAGTGAGCAACTGCCCATTGAGGTCAGTCAGTCTTCTGAGAATTTGACTTACAGTTCTACAACTACTACTAAACTTATCAATAAATGTGTTGACAATAAGGCTTACACTGGTATCTGTCACTCAGGTATGAAATTCAACAGATGGAGTTAGATTAAAGGTTTCTAACTAATGTTCAAATTCTATTCTGCTGGTGTTCTCTGTCAGAAAGTTAATATTTGAGTCACCTATAATAACTGGCTGTTTAGCCCTTGAGTATATTTTTACCAAAGCTGTTTCAAGCTGTTTTAAGAAAACACACATTTTTCCCCACTGGAACCCTATACATTGTTACCACTGTAATAGACCTATTATCAGCAAATATTTCAGAGGCACAGGCTTCAAAATGAAAATCTTCACATTACATTTTTAAGCTAAGTGCTTTATCAGCCACAACCACTTTGGTATATATTGCTGCTCCACCTTTCTCTCTATTTAGTCTACAATATGTATCAGCTAAGAGGCAACCCTCCAGCTGAGACATTAGCATATCAGTCCTTACATGGTGGTCTGGCCGGCCGCAGTGGACGAGCAGTCTGCGGCGCGCCAGTCACAGTCTGCACGGCCGCTACGGTCGGGGGTTTGAATTCCCCCTTGGGCATGGATGTTTGTGACATCTTTAGAATAAGGTAATTCATAAGTAGTTTGTAAGTTTAGGGACTGATGACTCCACAGTTAAGTCCCTCAAGCTTAACAAACATTTGAACATTTGAATATGGTGCTCTGTGAAAAACAGTAGGTATGCTTACAATTACGAAACAGATAAGTGACATGAATTAAGAGGGAGCTCCTCCAGATCACAACAGTGACACAGTGGGATATTCTTACCATCATCATGTTGCCATGAACTTTGTATATTTATTAACATATATTTATTATCTAAGAATCATGTCTGATTGTAATAGCTCTTATCACAACCTTATTTATAAAACCCCAAACAGAGCACCTGACTGAAACAGATACTCTGATAATAGTTGTCACTGTAATCATATGTACTATTAAATTGATCTGTTGGAATTTGAATCTTTAGATTGACAGCAATGGGGACTGAAAATAGTAATATCACGTATAATTTAAAATGTGTTAACTCTCCTCCTTGTCTGATGGGAATAATTAATCAATAAATCATCTTGATCAAAATTTTGTCTGTTTTAGGCACCTAATTCTTTGAATTAGTGTGCTGTACTTTCCTTGTTATTAATTGCTATTTTTTGTACTATTTTACAGGGATTCTCAGTACTAGTGTGCTACATCATATCAAGTGAATGTCCACTACATACAAAATTGCTTCATAAGCTAAAGTTAGTAAAAACGGTAGATGTCGATTTCAGCTCTGATTCATTAAACAGTCCTCTTAGATGTAAGTACGATTCTTGCAAATTTAATCCTGGTGCTTCAAAGTGAATATAATAAAGCAAGAGATACTATGCTTCTTTCATAAGTCTAAGTATTTCTATATAAGGAAACAATGAATATTGTTTTTAGTATATGTGTGTCCAGATCTAATTCATCATATGTTCCTTCTCCATCCTTCAAGGATCCAGAGGTTGTACTCCTGTTCCCCCACAATTTTTTGTGTTCTGTGACATGAAATTAAAAAGTATGAAACCACAGGCATTGTACCTCCTAATTTATATTCTTTTTTTGATGTAATGACAAATAATTATATCTTCAAACACAATATTGTAATAGTGGCATTCTACTTTGTTACATTACTTCCATCAAAAATACTGTACATAATAACTTAAAACTGATAACATGTTTAGATTAAATACAAACTCTGTTCTGTTGATTATAATGAGAAGACTTTCAAGGATATGCAACACACCTTTGGTAATAAACCTACCTTACCTGTCATAAGGCCAAAGCAATAAAAGCACCTCTCTCGAAACTGTATGAAAAGTTATTAGTAGACATAGGCTGATATAGGGTTACCAGATGTCCGAATTATGCAAACATGCCCACATTTTCTATGTTTAACTGGGTGTCCACATATATTTTTATGATTTCTGCTAACGTCAACATTTTTTTAGTTTCGGAATGAATATCTTTTGATTGTTTTTATTTTCCTGATGTATCGTCAACAATGTACATACTTTATACTTCACTCATTGAATTACATAGTTCATTATTTGCTTATAATAGATCTGTTATGCTTGGAAAATATTGATTTATAGTACTCAAAATTGATGTTTCGTCTTAGAGAATAAGTGGATGCAACCCGTTAGTAATTTTTTCTTATTTTAAGAGGTTTGAATTTCCAAAAGCATTTGGGACTTACATGGAAGAATATATAAAATTTTTGTTGATCAGAATTTTTCAGTTGATAATGGTAGTGTTCTGGCCAAATATCAAATTTAAAAAAATCATAGCCACATGAATGACAAATCTTAAAGAAGCCAATAAAACTGGTGGAAATTCATTGAATCATGTTGTAGTGAGCAACAATTAAATGAACTGATTAAAACTACACAGTTCTTTGTAGTACCAGCCCATAAAGTTAGTGTTGAAAGGATGTCCTCCTTAATACAGGTACAATGGACAAAGGAGAGAGAGATAGACTAACAACTGTGACTCTGTAAGAGGGATTTCAATGGTAAATTTTTATTTTAGATGTTTCACTTGCAAAAACATTTTCAACTTCTTGTGTCCATGGAAGGAACTATGGGTCCTGATGTAAAGGAGAAGATTTGTGTTATATTTTTGTTTTTGTTTCTTGTTTAATACATTTCAAATAAGGAAAGTGGCCTCGTTTTTCATTTTAAAGTTCAAATGTTTGTAAATCTATCAGACCAAACTGCATGGTCATCAGTCTGTAGTTCACAAAGTACTTAAACTAAGGTCAACTAACCTAAGGACAACACACATACACCCCCACGCCCCAGGGAGGGCTCAAACCTCCAACGGAGAGCAACCGCGTGCTCCGCAGCAAGGTGCTTTAGACCGCTCGGCTACTCCACCATGGCTCATCCTAAAGCATTCCTAAATCTGGTAACCATAGACCAGGGATGGCGAACCTTTGTAAATAAACTATTAAAACATGTGTTTAATGTGCCCAAGATGTGCCCCGGCATGAGGCTTCTCAAAAGTTATTGTGTTTACATATTTTCTTAGTGATATTAATGATAATAATATTTAATGTAGATTCAATTTGAGAATATTAAATATGGCATGTATTGTAGATCTGCATTTGGAGACTATACAATTGAAAGAATAAATTACTGAAGTTTCTGTTTTACAGCTTGTCTTACAGCTCTATTAATTTGCAATAACTTATAAATCATGGTTTCATACATGGCACTTACATGATAACAGCATTCCTTTTTCTTCTGAAACAAATAAAACGTTATCAGAAATGTAAGTAAATGACAAAAGAATCTACTTCTTTCCGAAAAAATTCTTGCAAAAATGCTGCACTCAAAGAGCATTTTATTTATTTATTTATGTTCTGTTGATCCATTATGCAAGAGACTTGCAGGGATATGGACCAAGTCATGGTTTCACATGGAAATGGTACAATACAGTGGTGAATGTAACATATGTTTTCAGGAGGGGGGGGCAAGATTAATATAAAGATAAGTTAAATAATTTTAAGTAGACACTCCACGATATTTTGTATCAATTTCGCTAGTTTGCTACTCATATTCAGAGGATAATTTGCACTGTAGCCCCTTTTACTTTACTGAGATCAATCTTTTTTATCCTCTTCAGTGCCAATACCAGAAAACCATTTCATCCATATATTATTTCTATAACACGTGATCACCTGACCAACAAGACTAAGAAAATGTAGTTGTTTACGAAAATTATTGGATACATTTTTCAAAAAGCAAGTGCGTGCCATGGTTTCTGTATGTAGATGAAAGTCACTAGTTTTGTGTGTCATAAACAACATGCAGGAAGTAAAGAGGTTAAAGTTGACATTAAATCATGAAACTGTAGCTACATACATACTCTGCAATCCACCATAAGGTGCTTGGCAGAGAGTACACTGTACCACTACTAGGCATTTCCTTTCTTATTCCACTCCCAAATAGAAAGAGGAAAAAAAGAATGCCTGTATGCCTCTGTACGAGCCCTAATTTCTCTTATCTTGTCTTTGTGATCACTACGCGAAATGTAAGTAGGCGGCAGCAAGAGCGTACTACACTCAGCTTCAAATTCCAGCCCCTAAATTTCCAACAGAAATTCATGAAAAGAACGCCGTCTTTTCTCCAGCGATCCCCAATTGAGTTGCTGGAGCATTTCCGTGACACTTGCTCATTGGTCGAACCTATTAGTAATAAACCTAGCTGCTCACCTCTGCTTCTATGTCTTCCTTTAAATTGATCTGCTGCGGGTCCCGAACACTTGAGCAATACTCAAGACGTGGTTGTACAAGCATTTTATACGCAGTCTCATTTACAGATGAAGTACATGTTCCCAAAATTCTCCCAATAAACCGAAGTCCCCTGTCTGCCTTACTCACAACTGTCCTTACATGTTCGTTCCATTTCATATCACTATTTAAAAAAATGGACACAAACTTCATATCACTAACACCTCACTGCCACCATCCATACAGTGAAGTATGACTGTCTACCACAGCAATGTTTCATGCCATCATTCATTAAAATAATTCAGATACTGTACTTAATTTTTTTCTTTATATTCATTATATTGGGGAGGGGAGGCAGGCCTCATTGCCCCACCCCTCTTATATATAGCACTGTTACAATAGTTAACTTCCAGTATATGTATAGAAACAACATATGCTAATAATTACAAGTTTATAGAGATTACATACAATGACAATAGGCACAGAGTAATAAAATAAATTACAATTATTCAACATTACAAGACATAATTTTACTGGTATTGAGATATCATTATTCATAGCAATGAACTGTGCTGATGTGGGTTATTGTCTTCAGTTACTGAGTCCTTATAGCAAATCTTACATTTACATATTGTATCAGCTACATTGTAGAGGCATTTACATTAAAGAATTCATCAGTTTTCAAGCAAATATTATTTCAACCTACTTTTAAATTACAGCATTATGCTAATGAGGTTTTCTATGTTCAATGGTAGTACATTAAATATCCTTGTTCTTGAATAGTAAACACCCTTTTGCACAAGATTCTAGATTTTTCTGTTAACATGCATGTTATATTTTGATTTTATGTCATGATCATGATAAATACAATTACTTTTGTACATAGTGTTCTTAATTAAAAATCACATAAGAGATAATATATATCGTGATGTCAATGTTAATATTGATTATTATAATTATAATTATTATTAATACCTCACAGCTAAATCATAATATACTGCTTCTGACATGAATTTGTCATGGTTCACTCAGATGAGGGCTTTGGATATATCACAAAAAACACCAACTCAATGCTTCTAGAACATTATTTGCAAAGGAATAGATAGCATAAGATGATAGGCCTGTTTGGTATCCAAAGGCTAAGAACTTTATGGGTGTTAAGATGTTCTACAATTCTGTTAATCATGTTTCTTGAGAAATTTGGAGAAACATGGGGTGAACTGGAGACAAGGATATTAACCATCAGCTTTGATCAGTGACATCGGCTTGTTCTGTTGTGATATCAGTGTTGCACGACAGGCATATGGTGGCATGCTCTTGTGGTGGTTCTTGGTCATATTTGGTTGTAATGGCCATATGTTTGTGACATTCTTAATATTCATATGGTGTGGTTGCTTCTCTTTAAGTTGTTTTCTGTCATGTGTGTGTTACTACACATTTTAGCAGTGTGATTTTTCCAGTTTAGTTTGCTTTTCTATAATTTTATGTGTTTTATTGTTACGTTTATGTTAGAATTAAACTTATTCATCATATCCATACTTTCTCACAGCAAGACACACTGATGAGAGACTACGTTGGAAACAATAAAATTCCTTCAGCTGCTTGTTGTTATAAGTGATTATGTGTGGTGTAAAAGATGTCGGCAACCAATGAAGCTAAGGAAAATCGAAGTGAGGGAGGGTGTAGTGTACTTTCTATTGGTATTGGTGGTACTTGAGGATGTTTTGTAAGTTTCAGATCATGGTAAGGAGGATTTTCAGTGGCATTTCTGTAGTGTGTGTTTATTGGCAACATACCATATTGTATGTATGTGGTGTGATGTGATTATTGCTTATGGCAAAGCCAATGAATATGAAACATGAGAAACTGGTTGTGGCAGCAGACTGATCTGTAGCATAGTCTCAGGTCTATGTTAGAATGGGAGGCAACAGTTTGGTTGTGACTTGGCGAAGCCAACATATGTGAAAAGCAAACTAGTAGTTGTGATGACAGATGGAGCTGTAGTGTAGCTAGAGTCTGGGTTAGGCTGGGAATCAACAATTTGATTGTGAGTTGGCAAAGGCAATGAAAAAGAAAATACAAGAGAAGTTTTGGTGACGAATATTATTTTATAATGGAACATTTGAAATTATTAAAGTGTTTAATACTATTTCTTTGTTGTTGGTTGCTTGGGGGGAGGTAGAATTGTGATCGCTGTCTTCATTTGAGCTGTATTATAGGTCAATTTAAGTATCTGATAACATTTTTATGTTGTTGGAATTTGGGTGGGGTTTGATTGGTATAGTTTTCTTGATTTTAGGTGTAGTATAGGTTAATTTAAGTATTCAATATTGTTTTTATGCTATTGGTGTTGTAAAATGGTGTTGCTTGGTTTTGCTGTCTTCATTTGAGGTGTCCTACAGGGCAATTTAACTATTCAATTCTATGTATAGTTTTTTGGTCGTTTTCAGGTTTTATTGTGCTTATCTTAAGTGTTCTTTAATTTACATTTTTGTGCATTTTGGTTAGCTTTTTGTCATTTTTTTCCTGGTTAGAATGTCACTGTTGATAAACCTCATTTTTCTGTGCTTGGCTCATAAGTCATTTTATTGGTTTTACATCAATTTTACTGTGATTATATGTGCATATGTTGGTGATTTTTTTTACTGCCATTGCCGCCATGTTGTTGATGTCATGGGTTAAAGCTGATGGGTGCTATCTCGGTCTTCAATTATGCCAAAACATGTTAACAGGAGATACAGCAGTAGTGTGAATCATCACTTTATTCCCATTTCTTGAACAGTGTTTTGACATTGGCATACATCATTCTGTCTGTGGCATAGTATTACACAAATGGCATTGTGACAATATTTAAGTGCCATAGTGGAAATATCACCAAAGACAGATAAATCCTTGTTTTGAATTTTACTGGCAATGTTTTTGACCACCTTAGCCATAACAGCGGATACAAGCATTTGCTTTAATTTGCACAACCCACTTCCTTTCTGGAGGACTGTAGCCTAACTTATAGAGACCTTGCAACTATTTTTCTCAGAAGCTATTTTAGCCTGGACAAAAATGTCCGTACTGTCATCAACCTGCAGCAAAAACCATTCACTTTGTTTCAAAGCAGTAATGACAGCTTGTTTCACATTTTCTGACACTTCATTGATTCTTTTCTTTACAGTTGTGTTTGATACTGGAATTTCATTAATTTTTTTGTGCATATTTTTCATCAAACAAAGCATTGCTTATCACTTTATATATAAGTTCTTCTCTTGCAGTGTGAACTGCTCCTTTCTTTGTAGTTAACAAAGATAGCTCACAAGAAACTGGTGCATACTGTATTCTGTTTCAAAGACTTCTCCATTACAGATTTAGTCATAGACAAATTTATTATCTTTATTTGAAAGAAATTAGAGACTTTCCTAAGCATTCAGGATGTTTAGTTGATAGATGCCTTTCAAGTTCACACAGTTTCATACATTCATTGGATAGTGTTTCGAAACAAAATAACACACTGAGGCATAGGTAATTCCTCAATGCCAGAGTACACAAGCCCGACTTTCAAAAAAATCTATATTGTATTTATAAAAATATGTTTTAGCCTTCTTTGCTGTTTTGCTACTGTTTGGGGTTAGTGCTGGCATACTAACAGTCTGACTACTTACAGAATCTGATGTGGCAGTTCCTTCATCACTTGACTGCTTCGTCTTGCGACAAGTCCCAGTCCATAACCAAACATCCACATTCGGGTGAAGTAACAGTAACTATGCAGACACAACTGTAAGATACAACACATGATCACTGACTACACTCCTTTTGATGAATTGAGACAGACCAGTTAAACAATGTGACGCACTGGGCTTCCCCGCAGAAGGGTAAAGCACGGTCGGATTACGTGTTCACCAGTGTGGACAAACGGAAGGTGAGGTGTGTGTGTACCGGAAGAGGCACACTTAACACCTCATAAATGAGGAACAAAATCGAGAATAAAGTCTGTAGTTATGACCATAATTACATACTCATTCTTTAACAGCTCCTGTGACACAAATGGTTTAGTTCGATTTTGAGAAAACCTGTGTGGTTATGTCATGAGCTGCCAGTGCTGTACGGCAGTTGTGAGGTGTACACATCCAGCTGCCCGATGGCACACAATATTGTTGATTTTCAACATTCAAAACAATAACAGAAGAACATTTTAGCTGTTTCTTTTGAGGCAGATTTCTGCATGACAGACTGCTCCATTCCCTTTCCAGTGATATAGGATCTACAGGACATTTAACTCTTATTTCATATTTTACTCAGTAACCTTGGCAACTGACAAGTGAAACCTCTGAACCTAGCAATAACTTTTATCTTGTCTTTGTCTCTCAATGAGCATTTGCGGCCCAGCACCAGGCTGGCCCCAGCCCACTTGTGGACCATGGCCCATAGGTTGGTATCCGCTGATCTATAGTGTTCTTTTATTTCAGGCTTATTAGAACATCTTTATGATATATATAATTCTCTTTTTGTCTTACATAAAGTTTTTTACCATTTTTTAATCAGGGTTTAGGTTTCATAGTCTGGGAATTCATTTTTAAAATTTTATTGTAAAATACTGTTTCAAACAGGGACATGGATTAATCTATGAATAGGATGAATTTGGTATTAACATTTCTTTCTTTACATACTGGGCTCCAGTCAATCTGCAACAAGAGCCGATTGAATTCATTTAATGTGTCAGTGTTGCTGGTACTAAAGGACCGAGAAACTAGTTTTGGTTTGATTACAACATGTATGGCATTAAGAGTGAGCAACTGCCCATTGTGGCCAGTCAGTTAATTGAGAATTTGACTTACCATGTTACAACTACTACTAAACTTAACAATAAAGATGTTGTCAATAAGGATTACCATGGTATCTTTCACTTCAATAGGAAACTAAACAATAGGAGGTAAAGTTTTTTAACAAACGTTCAGATTCAATTTTGCTGGTGTTCTCTGTCAGAAAGCCAATATTGGAGTCACGTATAATGACTTAACTGTTCAGTCTTTGAGTGTATTTTTACCAAAACTGATTGACACATATTTTTTCTGCTGGAGCTCTATATATTATTGGCACTATGAGACCTATTATCAGCATATATTTCAAAGGTACAGGCTTTAAAATGAAAATCTTTACAATACATTTTTAAGTCAAGTGATTTATGAGCTACACCCACTTTGGTATGTATTGCCACTCTGCCTTTCTCTCTATGTAGGCTGCAGTATGTATTACCTAAGATGCAACCATCCAGCTGAGCCATCAGCATACCTACATCAACATACGTACTCCGCATTACACCCAAAGTTGCATGGCAGAGGGTACCTCATACCGCTATTAGTTACTTGCTTTCCTGTTCCTCTTCCACATAGAAAGAGGGGAAAACGAATACTTGTATGCATTTGCCCAAGCCCTAATCTCTCTGATCTTATCTTTGGGGTATATAGATTAAATGTAGGTTGGAGCAATATAATCTTTCTGCAGTCAGCTTCAAACTCTGGCCTTCTAAATTTCTTCAACAGTGTTTTCTGAAAAGAATGTCGCCTTTCATCCAGCGACTCCCATTTGCATTCCCAAAGCATCTCAGTAAGACCCATTCATTGATTGAACTTACCAATAATAATAATAATAATAATAAACCTACATCTGTCTGAATCTGCTTTCTGTATCCATCTTGTGGTCTTCCTCTGCAGTTTTTACCCCACACACTTCCCTCCAATGCTAAATTCACAATTCCTTGATGTCTAAGAATGTGTCCTACCAATTGATCCCTTCTTTTAGTCCTTTTCTCCCCAATTCTCTTCAGTACCTCCTCATTAGTAATGCAATCCACTAACCTACTCTTCAGCATTCTTCTGTAGCACCACATTTCAAAAGCCTATCCTCTTCCTGTCTGCACTGTTCATCGTCCATGTTTCACTCCCATACAAGGCAACACTCCACACAAATGCCTTCAGAAAGGACTTCCTTAGGCTTAAATCAATATTCGATGTTAACAAATTTACCTTTTTCAAGAATTCTTTCCTACCCATTGCCATTCTGCATTTTATATCCTCTGTACTATGACCATCATTTGTTATTTTACTGCCTAAGTAACAAAACTCATCTACCTCCTTTATTGTTTCGTTACCTAATCTTATTCCTTCAGCATCGCCTGATTTTCTTAGACTGCACTCCATTATCCTACTTATGCTCTTCTTAATGTTCATCTTTATTTTATTTTTATTTATTTTTTCTTTTCTTTCAGATTTACTAATTTATATCTAAAAATTCATATATAGTGTAGAAGGAAATGCCATTCAGAAATTTATGCTAGTTGGCTATCTGTCAGGCTTTTGATGCTGTTTGGTATGTGGCCAAAGACTTTTGTGGCAGCATAATTCACCCCTTTCTGTGCCAAAACTAAATTTAACCTTGAATAGTGAAGAACATTCTTTCTCCCAGTGTTGTAGTTATGTACACTGCTATTGGTTTTGAATTTGGTGGGACTGGTAATAACAAATTTCATACTTGAATATATATATAATGTGAAGCTACTGTGAAGATCCCTAGCTCTTCAAATAAGTGTCTGCACGGTGATCTTGGATGGGCTCCAACAATTATTCTGATTACACACTTTTGTGCAATGAATATTTTTTTACTGAATGATGAATTACCCCAGAAGATGATGCCACACAAAAGCAGAAAATGAAATGGGTATAGTAAGCTAATTTACTGAGATGTATATGACCAAAATTTGCAATTACCCTAATAGCACAAGTAGCTGAACTCAAACGTGTCAGCAGATCTTCAATGTGTTTTTTCCAGTTCAACCCCTCATCAATGCATACATCTAAATTTTTTTAATATTCTACCTTTGCTACAGATTTCTGATCGAAGTCTATACTTATTCATGGTGCCATTCCCTTTACTATATGGAACTGTATGTACTGGGTTTTATTAAAAATTAATGATACTCCATTTGCTGAGAACCACTTCATGATTTTCTGAAAAACGTCATTTATAATTTCTTCAGTTAGTTCTTGTCTGTCAAGTGTTATAACTCTAATTGTATCCTACATTTCATCTATATACCCCAAAGATAAGATCAGAGAGATTAGGGCTTGGGCAAATGCATACAAGTATTCGTTTTCCCCTCTTTCTATGTGGAAGAGGAACAGGAAAGCAAGTAACTAATAGCGGTATGAGGTACCCTCCGCCATGCAACTTTGGGTGGAATGCGGAGTACGTATGTAGGTGTAGGTATGCTGATGGCTCAGCTGGAAGGTTGCATCTTAGGTAATACACACTGCAGCCTACATAGAGAGAAAGGCAGAGTGGCAATACATACCAAAGTGGGTGTAGCTCATAAATCACTTGACTTAAAAATGTATTGTAAAGATTTTCATTTTAAAGCCTGTACCTTTGAAATATATGCTGATAATAGGTCTCATAGTTGTATTGTATCAACCAGCTCTGCATCTTCATGAATACAGAATGGCAAGTCATTAATATATATTAGCAGCCTTCCTCTGAATTGCTTCTGTATCTTCTAGTGGGGACCCCATACACTTCAGCAACATTCAAGATGGGGTCACACAAGTGTGTTATATGCGGTCTCCTTTACAAATGAATCATCTTCCCAAAATTCTCCCAAGAAGCTGAAATCAACTATACACCTTCCTCACGACTTGTTCCATTTCATATCGTTGTGCAGCATTACATCTAATATTTAATTGGTGTGACTCTATCAAGCAGCAAAATATTAATTTGCCACACTGCATGGAAGTCATTGTGCTCAGATAGTTTTAGGCACCAAAAACGCTAAATTATGATGTGGCAAGTTCAGAAATATTTAGTGAGGCGTGGAATGTATATCGGAAAGATAGATTGGACACAACTGGAGGAGGAGTGTTCATCGCTGTGAACAAAGATATTGTTTCTACTGAGATCAAGGTTGAAAGTAACTGAAGTTATCTGGGCATGTATAACAGGTCTAAAAGAAGTAAAGTTAATATTTTGTGTTTTTACCGGCCCCCCAGTGCTGCTGTAGCAGTTTTCGATTCTTTCAAAGAAAGCCTACACCAGGTAATGCGTAGGTACCCACGCCATGTAACACTAGTCGAGGGAGACTTCAACCTTAAGAGTATAGATTGGGAACTCTCTAGTTAGATTTCAGGCGGTACAGACAAGCAGTCTTGCGAGCTACTTTTGGACACATTCTCTGTCTTGATTAGTTAAACCGGCAACCATCGCACAGTGGACATATTTTAGATCTTATAGCTACAAACAGGCCAGACCTTATTAACGATGTCTGTGCAGAGACAGGAATTAGTGACCATGATATCATCATAGTGTCGATGGTGACCAAAGTTCATAACCAATCAAGAAGTCTAGGAGCGTGTTTTTGTTAGGAAGAGCTGATAAGCAATTGTTAGTATCGCACTTAGAAAATGAATGGGCATCATTTAATTTTGGGTCTATGGAATTGTGGACTAAATTTAAGTGCATTGTACATAAAGGGTTAGAGAAATATGTCCCTGTAAAGTTGATTAAGGATGGAAAAGATCCACCGTGGTATAATAATAATGTTAGAAAGCTACTGAGAAAGCAAAGACTGTTGCACTCTCAGTTCAAAAACGAACACACAAATGATGACAGGCAAATGTTAGTAGAGATTCATGCATCTGAAAATTATCAATGCACTAAGCATACAATAATTACCACAGCCATACCTTAGCAAAAGATCTTTCAGAGAACCCAAAAAAATTCTGGTCCTATGTAAAATCGATAAGCGGGTTAAAGCCCACTAACCAGTCACTCGCTGATCATTGCAGAACAGTAATAGAAAAAAGCAAATGGAATGCTGAAGTTAAGAAATCTTTCATGCAGGAGGACCGCACAAATATACCATCATTTGATCAACATACTAATTACAAAATGGAGGACATAGTAATATGTATTTCCGGTGTAGAGAAGCAGCTGAGAGAGCTAAATATGAAAAAGTCTGCTGGTCCGGATGGAATACCAGTTCGATTTTACAAAGAGTATTCTGCAGCATTGCCCCCCTACTTAGCTTGCATTAATCGCAAATCTTCAATTCAGCGCAAAGTTCCTAGTGATTGGAAAAAAGCGCAGGTGACTCCTGTTTATAAGAAAGGAAAGATAACTGACCCACATAATTACAGGCCAATATCATTGACATCAGTTTCCTGTAGAATTTTGGAGCATATTCTCAGTTCAGTTATAGTAAATTTCCTTGAGACGGAAAAGCTTCTTTCTATGAACCAGCAAGGGTTCAGGAAACATCGTTCATGTGAAACTCAACTTGCCCTTTTCTTACATGACATCTTGCGAGCCATGGATGAAGGGCAACAGGCGGGTTGTGTTTTTCTTGACTTCAAAAAGGTTTTTGATGTGATGCCACACTGCCGATTTCTAATGAAGATATGAGCTTATGGAATAGGTTCACTGTTTTGTGACTGGCTGGAAGACTTCCTAAGTAATAGAACGCAGTACGTTGTTCTCGATGGCAAGTGTTCATCAGAGACGAGTGTAGCGTTAGGCGTGCCCCACGGGTGTGTGATAGAACCACTATTATTTCCTATCTATATACATGATCTGATGGACAGAGTAAGTTGTAATTTATGGCTGTTTGCTGATGATGCTGTGGTGAATGGAAGGGTGTCATCTTTAACTGATTGTAATAGCATACAGGATGACTTAGACAAAATTCTAGTTGGTGCGAAAAATGGCAGCTAGCCCTCAATGTAGAAAAATGTAACGTGTTGCACATGAATAGGAAAATCAATCCCATAATATTTGAATACAGTATTAGTAGTGAGTTTCTTGATGCAGTCGCGTCGTTCAAATATCTAGGTGTAACAGTGCAGAGCAATATGAAGGTTGTGAGTAAGGCGGGCATCTGACTTCGGTTTATTGGGAGAATTTTGGAAAGATGTACTTCATCTGCAAAGGAGACCGCATATAAAATGCTTGTACGACCATGTTGTGAGTATTGCTCAAGTATTTGCGACCTGCAGCAGATCAGTTTAAAGGAAGACATAGAAGCAGTTCAGAGGCAAGCAGCTAGGTTTGTTACTGGTAGGTTCGAGCAATACACGAGTGTCATGGACATGCTCTGGCAACTCAATTGGGGATCGCTGGAGGAAAGACGACATTCTTTTCGTGAATTTTTGTTGAGGAAATTTAGAGGGCCGGAATTTGAAGCTGAGTGTAGTACGATCTTGCTGCCACCTACTTACATTTCGCGTAGTGATCACAGTGACAATATAAGAGAAATTAGGGCTTGTATGGAGGCATATAGGCATTCTTTATTTCCTTGTTCTATTTGGGAATGGAATAGGGAAGGAAATGCCTAGTAGTGGTATAGTATACCCTCCGCCACGCACCTTACGGTGGATTGCAGAGTATGTATGTAGATGTAGATGTAATGCTGTATTCGAACATTGGGGGACTGTCACCTTACATTTTTCTACATTTAGAGCTAGCTGCCATTCCTCACACCACCAAGAAATTTGGCCCAAGACATCCTTCATCCAACTATAGTTATTCAATGATGACAGCTTCCTGTCCACCACAGCATCATCAGCAAACAGCTGTAGAATCCACTCTTTCAGTCAGTCATTTATATAGATAGACAATAGTAATGATCCTACTACAATTTCCTGGCACACTCCTGACGATACCCTAGTATCTGATGAACACTCGCCATTGGTGGCAATGTACTGGATTCTATTACTCAAGTAGTCTTTGATCCACTCACATATTTGGGTACCTATTCCATAGCTAAAACAGTATGAGGAATGGTAATATTCACTATTCAAGGTTAAATCTAACTTTGGCACAAAAAGGGGTGAATTATGCTGCTACAAAAGTATTCTGTCTCCTACCAAGTAACAAAAAATCTGGCAGATAGCCAACTGGTATTTAAAAAGAAATTAAAAGAGTTTCTTAATGGCAACTCCTTCTACTCTTTAGATGAATTTTAGATAAAACTTAAAAAATTAAAATTTTAAAAAATTAAAATTAAAAAGTCCTTAAAATATTGTCATGTATATACACCATTTACTAAACTGACACGTTCCACATCATTATGAAATGTCACATATATGATCTATGAAACAAGTATAAATGTAATCTAATCTATTCCCATACCTTCAGCAGCAGTCTGCGGTGTGGCACCATGTTGAACACATTTTGAAAATTGAGAAATATGCAGTCTGCCTGTTGTCCTATGCCCACAGCAGGCAAGATGTCATGAGAGAAAAGAGAAACCTGGGGTTTGCATGATCAATGCTTCCGAAAGCCACACTGATGAATAGACAAAAGCTTTTCTGCCTCCAGGAAATTTACTACATTAGAACTGATAATATGTTCAAGAATTCTACAGAAAACTGGTGTTAATGATATTGGTCTGTAATTATGTGGCTCAATTTGTTTGCCTTTCTTACACATGGGAGTTACCTGTGCCTTTTTCCAGTACTTCATGCTGGATCAAAGATTCGTGATAAATGCAAGCTAAGTAATGCTGCAGAGTACACTTTGTGAAACCGGAGTGGTACCCATCTAGACCTGGTGACCTCATTGTTTTTAAATGTCTCATCTGTTTCACTGTCCTCCATTTGGGAGACAGTGCGATCATCAAATGAAGCTATGTTTGGATGGTCCTCCTGCATGAATGATTTCTTAAATGTTAAATTTAACACTTCAGCTTTCATTTTGCTACACCATCCCAGAATGATCGAGTGACTGGATAGAGGACTTTGAAACACTTACTGATTTTACAAAGGGCCAGAATTTTTTTTTGGGTTGTCGGCAAGGTCGTATTTAGGCAGGTGCAACATGTGCAACTGCACAGGGCAGCAAAATTTGGGGGGGGGGGGGGGGGGCACAATTTTGCCATTGAAAACTTTTTTAAAAATATTATTTTAATGTTAATTGAAACATCATTATTCACAGTTTTGATTACAGCAATAAATTTTAAAATCCAGGTTGTTGTGTTAATAGTAGTGGTGTACCCAGACAGGAGGTGGTTTATTATTATTATTATTATTATTACTATTTTAAAGAAATCAGTTAGAATCCCAGATGCTGGAGGGAGGGGGGGGCATAAATTAAATTATTGCACGGGGGCATCGCATACCCTAAATTCAGCCTTGGTTGTCAGCAAGATGTTTTGCTAAGGTATGACAGTGGTAGTTGCCAAAATCTCTACTAACTTTTCCCTGATTTGATTTGCTTGACCTTTTTTGAACTAAGAGTACAACTGCCTTTGCTTTCTTGGCATCTTCCAAATATTATTGAACCACAGTGCATTTTTCCAGTCATTAAGCCACTTTGCTGGCACATATTTTTCCATTGCTTTATTTACTACGCATTTAAATTTTGCCCATAATTCCTCTACATCCCCCGTACCAGAACTAAATGATGCCCATTCATTCCTTAAGCGATACACTAGCAATTATTTATCTGTTCTTTCCATCACAAACACTCTCCTAGCCTTCTTGGGCAATTTATTAACTTTGGACCATTGTCAAAAAGATGACATTGTGATCACCAACCTCTGTCTCTACAGTGACAGCATTTACAAGGTCTGTTTGTAGCTATAATGTCTAAAATATTTCCATTGCATGTGGGCTGATGATGTAGCTGCGCAAAGCAGTGTTTGAAAAATGTGTTCAACAGTAGTTGATAAGTCCTTACATGGTGCTTCTTGAAAGAGAGTAAATGTGCTTGTGATAAGGAGTGATTTTTCCTTATGTTGAAAGCCAAAGGCTCCTGATTACCCCTAAGGCTCCTGATATTTTTGTTGAATGTACTTAATTTATCATTCATAACAGATTTTAAATTATAATTTTTAGGAATTACATTAGTATCTCACAATACTTGAACAGTGTTTGATTTATTGACAGGCTCTCTATTACAATATCTCTCTGTGCATACGTTACATATAGCTTGACCTGAGCCTTCCCACATTTTTTGTTGCACTGATTTTGTATAAAATAGTCTCTCCTCTACTCCAGAAATTATTATAACCAACAAGGAGTTAAAGCAAAATCTGCAAAACTCATCAAAATATCCAAATTCTACCTTTGACTGCTTGGAGAGTGGGAGTTTTACTAGACACAGACTGCACCTAAACGAAAAGGCAAGAGAGTTGTGATATAATTCTGGAAATGCTGATTTCAGCTCACAGAAGTAATAGAGCCTTTAAAACAGCAGAACAACCAGTAATGTGCCATCTACAGAAATTAGCACAGTAACCATCACCAGCTGCAGTAGCAGAACAAGCAACAACCACTTCAGCAAAGCAATGTAGTTCCGAGTGCAATTTAGTGCAGAGTTATTGTTAAGAATTCAGTTAGGTGTGGAGAGAAACACATTAGCTGGATTAGAGCTGGGACTTACTGCCAGCTACTTGGTCTCAAATTTGTCTGTTTATAGGACCACATAACCTGTCAGCACAGCCCACTGGGGATAACAATAATGCAACACATCAATACTATAGTTCAATCAGTCAGTACATAACCAACACCCAGAATACAGTTCATGTCTCTCCAGTTCACCTCATTGAGAAATTTCTAAAATATTCAACATTTGGTTTAATTTCCCCCTTTAACTAAGGTTTAGTACAATTTCATTCATATTAAATGTTAATATTGAACATTGGGAACATCTTTCACAGTCTGGGAGGTCAGTGACAATATTGGTTTTCCAATATGATATTGTTGATTAGACCTGTCTGTAAAACTGTTACAGGTGATATTAATTGGGTACTAATTAAGCTGAAAAATTTAGACTTGGTGTTGAACTGCTTCATACAAATAATCTTTATAAGATAAGAAATTTTGTACCTGAAACTGGCTGTGCTTGAATGAATAAAAATAGTAACATCTGAAGCAGGTACTTCATTTGTTCACATTTTTAAAACAATTTCAAATTACCCCCTTCTCGCCCCTGCCTTTAAGAATGCATTTACTGACGAAAATGTAATAACTTACAAATTGCTTATAGAAACTATAAAGTGCACCGTAAACACACTATTAGTATATGTTAATATAAAACCTATCAATCTAACTCATCCACTTTGAACGTTTCTTATGAATCAAGTTAAGAGAGAAAAGTTTGTGCATTAATTCTTATGACTAGCAAATTTTTCAAAACTTTGTAAAATTACATTTTTTTACTAATTTCCTCTATTTTGGTAGCACTTGTTGTTTCAAGATGCCTGAGATAGTCATAAGTATCAGTATATTCCTCAGTCAGGAAGTAGCAATTTGGTTCATCTGTCAAATTTACAGTTTTCATCAGAAATTTTCAATAAAATCATCATTATTACTTTTCTTTGTTGACTCAAAGGAAACTGGTACAATAATTGATTGTGACATTAGCTCAGTTTTAATATTTATAAACCTGTTGGATAAGTAACACAGCCTGCACTCTTGGAATCTTTACATCAGTCTGTGACTATTTTATTTTATTTATTTATTTATTTTATTTATTTATTTATTTTTTTATAAAGGGGCTGACTCTTTTTAGTGTAATAAAAATGCAGAAAGCAGTAAGAGATAGTGCAATATAATGTGCTGGTTTCTTGATCTTTCCAGTTTTCATGAAGCAACCTGCTGATTTAGAAAGCACTGCAGCACCCCACCATCGAGCATCTGACCTCCAAGATGGAGCATGTGAAAGAGCAGGAGAAGATGATGGTCTGTTGGTGCTGGAGGAAAGGCAACACAAACCAGTGGCTGCAGATGGAGATCCTAGCACTGTGGAGACCTATATGACTGACGAAGAAGTTGACTTGGAAGGGTATAGCAGCAGTCCTCGCAGACACACCCATTGCAGATTTGTATCATCCCCACAGCGGGAACCTGCTATTTGTTATATAAGCAAAACATCTTCAACCACGGAAGTGAACATTCATGCTGAGGTTGATACTACTGTTCATGAAAGTGAAACAATACCTGACAACAGTGACATTTCAGAGGACAGGAAACAAGAGGAGACATACAGTGAACAAAGTGTAGAACATTCAGAAAATGTTATGGATAGAATATCACATGACCTCGATTACTTACTGAACAGATGGCCTCCAGATCATCGAGTGAGTAGGTTTTCAATTACCAGTATAATTCAGGAAGAGGATGAAGAAGATGAAAATCTGCAAGTGTAACAAAAATGCTCATATTTTGTGAGATAAACTTTTAGTGTATCCTGAGATCAGTATTACCGAATTCATAAAGAAAACTTGAAAATCACTTGCAAATTATTCAAATTCAATACTTTCATAAATAAACTAATCTTTCTCCTATTTCCATAATTACACATGTCATGGAGAGTGAACTAATAAAACTGATGTCCTAAAGATTTGAAGGGTAAGATTTTATTATGCACTAACATTCAGATGGTGCTAAGATGTTATACATTTTTAAATGAAGTTTTGTACCTGATATAATTTTTTTGCAAACAGAGATATTGTTCCCTGTTAATAGATTTTTCCTGAAAGTCTTCAGGAAAATCATCACTTAATTTTATAAGTGAATTTAGCTTAACAATTACAGTAAAAATCATAAAAACAAAATTAAATTTTTATGTGAAAAAATATATTTGTACTTTAACATAAGGAGTATGTGTAAAACGACATTATTTTTCTTCAGAGTTTTTAAGCTAAGTAGCAGCGTTTAGGATAGTCTGACACTGCCAGCAAATGCTCTGATAAGTTAAATGGTTAAAGTTTCTAATAAATTTTTAAGAATTGTACCAATACTAGAAAGCACGAAAAGGTTGATTATAAATGTAATAATTAATTCTTATGTTTTGTCATTATCTCAGGGTTCATATGATACATAATCTTAATTACTATCATGTAAGAGAGATTGCTATAACTTATTTTATCTCGTGTGCAAAATTTCAGACACTTTGTGCAACTTTCAACATGTGAAGTCTGATTCCTTAAATGACATGTATTTCATAATGGTATCAATTATCAGTTAATATGTATCAGTGTGTTCGAAATAATTATTCTTCATACAAAGATAAAATTTGTACTACAGTAATTTCTGTGATTTACTTATGAGCTCCTATGGAGGAAATATATACTTCCTCTTCTGGATATTTGTAATACAACTTACTATGGAACAATGCTTGGAAGTTCGTGAGATGGTATCTTCAGAAAGTGATTATAATCTAGTCAAACCTTTATTTTCAACAATTACATATAGCTGTCAGACCTCTTTTTAGATTAATCAGAAATGTTTATTAATATAATGAAACTTGTTAATTCTGATTATAAGTATGAAACACCCCACAGCAGAATATATTAACACAGTCTTCAAGTGTTTTTCTAACGATTCAGTTATTACTGTGTCAAAGTTTGATGGCTGTTAAAATTGGTAATAGGGATCACAGAGTATTCTTTTACATAATACACATGACTCATTTAAAATATATCCCATACTTTTTTTCACTGATTTGCTACAGTTCATATAGTAATGAGTCTACAGTAAATGCTTTTTATCCCTTTGCCCCTGGCTGTTATTCTACAGTTAGATATATATTCTATCACTTTTCATCTATTTCTTCAATTTCATGATTCAAAATTTTCTGTCAGCTAATCATATCTTCTGAATGTCTAGCACTTTTATCTGACCTCTTTAATGTTACTGAGATATTATGTTGATAGTAATAATCCTGAAACCTAATGAGAGGAGTAACATATGTATGCCCAGTTCAGGCTACCTACAAGGAAAAATAACTTTCATGTATAAAAGCCTCTACCTGTTTAGTCAGAGTTGAAATTTTCTAATTTTTAAAATAATATATCAATACTTTAAATAAAAATCACATACGAATTTACATAAGTTTGCAAAAAAATAAAAATAAATAAGCAAATAAATAAATTAACAAGTAAACACTCAGGGTAACAAGGGTATTTACAGAAAAAATGATGGAAAGAGGTAGGAATGAATAAATTCTTTATCAGGAGAACTCCTAGCTCTTATATCAGGTATTAATTCTGTCTTTCTTTTTCTTCATGGAGTAGATAGAAATGTCACTACAATATGAATGTAATGCCACGGGCTAAAATGATTCAAATTAAGCCAAATTTGGATCTACTGAAATAAAGGAAAGAGTAAAGTTATAAATACTGTAATCCAAAATAAATAAATACTAAATCATGGACACTTGCAATGTATAGGATTATCATAATTAAGTTATGAATAGACTCTATCCAACAAAATGCTGACTATAAGTACAGTAAAGGGAGATTGTGGTTTAACATGCCATCAAAAACATCATCATTAGCAACAGAACAGTGCCTCACCTCATATTGTTTTTGTTAAGGTTCAAACAAAAATTTGTACATGGCCTTTCAAAAGAACTAGTTTAGATAAATAACAGTAAACTAAATCTGGATACCCAGAGGGGTGTTTAACCATCTCCCCCCCCCCTCTATGCCAGTCCAGAGTACTAACCTCTGCACCATATCAGTCAGTAGCACCCAAACAGTGTATTCAGTATTGTGAAGAGTAGGGGCTAATTCTTATACACACCTGTAGAGTTTTGTTTCCCACAAGGGCAAATCAGGAAGTCATTGAAAATATATAATAAGGTACATGCAGGTAATTACAAATATATATCATATTCTAAACACCTTACACTATTTTTTCACATATTCCTAACACCAGTTCATACTTTTGTCCCATTGAAGCAATAAATTTGAGTGGCTCCTGCAGTAGAATCTATCCGACTTACAATGGAACCAACGATGGGCTGCTGTCTTGGCTTCTTCGTGAATAATGTTATAAGCACTCTCACATATGGCAAGCTCTTGGGAAATGGCTGTGATACACCAATCTGCTTTCACCTTTGAATCCATGTAGAAAATGTTGTCAACAGTCATGGATGAATTTGGCCTCCCAGATCGCTCATTGTCAGGCAAAATGTCAGAGCCTTTTCTGAACTCGGAACAAAACCACCTCACATTTCTCAAAATGAGTTTTTTTCCCCCCTATATGTGTACCGCATTTCCCTTTAGATCTTGATAGGCATTCATCCCTTACTCCATACAAAACAAATTATACTTTATTCTTCCAACACCGTGGACATGTGGTGCAAAACCACCATTTTAATCATATGCCAGCAGCACTGTTCAGCAGAGTTACTGGTAGATAATGCTGGTTGAAACTGAGAAATGTACAATGCCAGGAATAGATATGTTCATTAACATTTATGGCCATAATTTGACTAAAAATAGAGGCAAAGATTTCCTGATTTGCCCTTGAAAAATAGGTACCTTACACTCTTCCTTGTTCAGTATGCTCTAAGTAGTTATTACTTTTAATTTTGAAATAGCTTGGAAGACTATGTTATAAACTAACTGTTCACATCCATATGTGAAGAGACAATTTACTCTCATCTGTAATATATTGTGCACACAAAAGGGATACATTTTTGAAAGCCCTTAATTGTCTCCCATTGTGACACAGAAGTTTGAAATTTGGCTCAATGGTACCTTTGTGATAGTGCAGAATAACACCATAAAGAAGTTAATAAAACCACCCCCTCCCTTGCCATATATTTCATTGTCAAAAAATACAATTCAGAGTGCAGAGAAAAACATGATGACATTCTTGATAATGTTCTACTTTGCTGACACCTGGACTATTCAATCCTTACCTAGTAACATGCAGTGGCAACCCCAGTTATCATGATCTGACCCCTTTAGAGCATAGAGTCAGTTGTTGCTCTTGGTATAAAGGGTGGACTATTCTAAGCCATTCACCAAAATGTGATCCAAAGTAGAACTTCGACCTCAGTGATTTTGACAATTGAATGGCTGAGTAGTATTCAGTTCTTGGTGTAGTACCTACTCATAGGCAAGCCAATACTGTACACAATTCCTTGTCTACTGCCTGCTTGTATCCAGGCCAACTCAAATGTGTACTTAAGGATTTGCCTGTTCTCAGTTGCTATATAAGGATCTGAGTGTTACTCAAATGAATGATTGTTGGAGGTACTCATCAAAGACGCAGGGAAGCATCAATGGTTTTATCAAATTATTGGGTATTACAGGCTCCATTTGCCATTTTACTCACAAATGTGACAATGTTACGCCTGCCTGTGATCACATCACAAGAGGGCAGAAAAAGTGTAAATACTCTGTGCTACTTTCTATCAAATTAAGGCCTTGTCAGATGGTTTATAATGCTCCACCATGTAAAATGAAGCAAAATTTGAGGTTGCACTACACACCAAAATACATCAGATCATCTCCCATGGTGTTACAACTTAAAAATGTTCTCATAGGAGTTTGAATGATTCAGAAGGTGTCAGCAGTCTCAAACGTTGTCAAGAACATCACCCCGTTGCACCATAGTTTTCAACTGTGAAATGTATGGCAATAATTAGACCAATGGAAGGTGATGCCCTTTATGCTACCCTGTGAAAGCCATTTCGCATCAATTCTGAACAGCAGTGTGTCTTAAACATTCCTGTCAGTTACCCATTATTAAATCATATGTTTTTTCAATGCTGGACTTCTCAAAGTTGCCAAACAAAGTCATCAAATTTGGACAAGAGGGGGTGTGACACGTCTATAGTGGCATTAGGCAGAGTTTTGGTGAAATCTGGTGTCAATGTGGCATCATTAACCCCCCTTAAATCTCTCACCTCTGGCCTTTTGTTCATAAGTTATAACACCTTGCTGTTCACTGCACTAAAAAGTAACAACACAGGATTACACACTTTTGCACTATTACACAGGAATGATTTACACAAGTTAGAGTTAAATTTAAAACTTCTACACCACAATGGAAGACAATTACAGGGTTTTGAAAAGCTGACCCTTAATTGTGTTGTGTCATGAAAATGGTGAAAAATATCAGTTACAGACAACACAAGGAAAAATTCAATCAATAATAACAAATTCATGGTGCTATGATAAGAATTCTGTAAATTCATCACTGTGTTCAAGCATTTGATTCCAAATCCTAAAATCAACAGAGTTCCCCTGAAGACAACAGGCAGGTGTATCACCAATGTGGTGGGTCACGTTGGTTTTAAGATCCAGCAACAAACCAAAAGAGGCTATCACAAGGTATTATGCTTGAATAGCCTATGCAATGGCGTCCTTCTAAATTACTGAACCATACTTAATTTAAAGGTACTTACAGAATCTATAAAAGTGCCACTGTGGAATAAATGTAAACTGGTAAGTTGTTTATTGCAAATTTATCAAAGAAATTTTTCAGAACAATTAGAACTTTTAAAATGAATTTGAAGAATCTAATTTTGTTTATAAGTCCAAGTATTTAAATATAATTGTTTGTGTGTTTTTGTTATTGCAGCAAAAATTAAGAATGTCAGCTTCATTATGACAAAATATAGGCTACTAAAATTGAGTTACCATGCTTTATTAAGGACGGAGATAATTATTCAATTCAACATACTTATATGCAGTACTTTTTTGTGCTCTAATTAACAAGGTTATCTAAAGTACTGCAAATACTGGATAGCTACTAATGACATCATTATGAAATAGCCTATATTTAATTATATAGACAAAACAGAGCTTCATTATCTTTTCAGTTCATTCAATAAATGGAAAAAGGACAGATGGTATTTGTACACAAGAAATAGTAACAATAATATGTAAGAAATAGTTGTAACTGTTGGTAACTGATGTTCAAATATGTTTCGGAGAAGAGAAAACTGGCAACTACACTGTGAAAACAAAGCAAACATATGAATAGTAATGAAACACTTGGATTTAACATTTAAACAAAACTGATATTTTCAGTTTTTCACAGTTAATATAAGAAATATATATTTAGAATCCTAGCACACCTAAACTCATACAGTCTTGGAAAATTATGTTTCACACCAAACTGGTATAGTGAAACAAAACATTGGTATTTCCTTTGCAGATAATATTCAGTTACTACAGAGAGAATGTCTTCACAATAAAATTATTTAGGCTAACAATTCCTCACCTTCTGCAATAATTTAAAGAAGAATCTAATGTTAAACTTGTGGAATCGGTCAACCCACGAGATCTCGTGTCTTTAAAAGTTAACAATCGTTCGTGTGTATAACCTATTGCTCACATTCAATGAACAGTTTGAAATGTACTTAATATGTGTAAATAAGTACTTCCTGTAGTTTTAGTAAGGAAAAAACCTCAATGTTTAATATTTAAAAGTAACAAAATGCCAGTCGTTTTAAAATTACTGTGAGCGGTAGTCCTCGCGGGTTAAGATAGACTTTGATATCTCCGATATACTGCATGATACATGAAAATCAAGAATACATTTCCTGTAAATTTTTCACTCCCATGAGCATCTGAGTTTTATAATACATGTATTTTTGTGAAATATATTAGAACCATAAATCTGAAATATCACAAATGTAACAATAGTTCTGACTGGTGCAACAACTTTTGGTCATTAACTCTATTTATTTCTGATTTGTTTATATTTTCTGTGTATTATCATATACCTGTACATATGTTGTTGATATTGGCTCAAACTCAATGAAATGTTGAAATAAAGCCTTTCACTGTGATGTTCTACTTCTGTAGTGTGCAGCAATCACTACAACTGCATCTAAAAATCAAAGCAAAGAAGTGTGACTCTTTCTGAATGTTACAAGGGCATTCAGTGCCAGATTCTTGGGAAATGATTTATAAATACAATGACTGGTCTCTCTCTCTCTCTCCTCTTTTTTTTTTTTTTTTTTACATAAATTAGTGGTATCTATTGCAGTTTACTAAGATGTGGTACTACAGTTCATAGGCACATTTATTCCTTCAAATACTCATCTTGGTCTTTGTGTATGCTCTCATACAGAGGCATTGCATGTATTTAATAACCAGCCTCACTATCAAGAGAAATATCAAATAAGTATTATTTTTAATGGCATTTATTTACTTGATGTTTGAATAATTGCATTCCTAAGCACAACTTCATCAGTCAATTTATTTACAAAATTGTATATCTATATGATTTATAAAGTGATAGTTAACATTTTAATTACACATAGCAGTTTTCTGTAAGGAGTTATATCTTTGGAATAGGTCTGTAGGTAATGAGCGAATGTACTTAAATGACAAAGAGAAAATGAGTGGCAAAATACAAGGAATAATATTTCATATCTTTTATACTGTATGCTTTTTTTCTTTCATTTTTCAATGTAAAAATGACATTGCTTTAAAAAACTAAAGTTATGACACAATTTAAGAAAAGATGTAACACTTAAAACCTTTATAGGAAATAATGTGAAATACTGATTAGGCCTACATGTATTATTGGTATGCTTGAAAGCAATCTTCTACTGATCTTAATGAACACTTTGTGTTGTTAAGAACTTGACTGACATTAGTTATGAAAATTAACTTGTACAGAAACAATTACAGTATGAAGAACATTATACATATAAAAACAAAACAAAACAATATGCTGTTACCTCAATGTGAACTTTAATACTGCGGTGTTTTTATTTGAGAGGAAACTTACCATACATTTACAGTCATAGTGTATTTTGGACAAGACCTTAATTTTCCAGAACATTTTATCTTTCTACTTAAGACTAACTAATAGTTGGTTTGAACACTACAGAGCTTTATCAGAAATATTGCCATGTTTAGTTCCTTCCACTAAACTTTCTATGTTAATATGAAAGTTTTTTTAATTGAGCTTTAACATACTTATATGATGATGTGTTACGCTAAAACCATAATTTTATTTCATCTTACAGTCTATATGGTAGAAAACTTTGTTGTGAATTAATTAATCTTTTGCACAATGCTTCACTATACAGTTTCAAAAACATTGCTACACCTATAACTAGTTTTAAAACATTAACACTGATCTGTTACTCTTCACAAAAACTTGAATATTTTGCATTTCCTCTTTTCCAGTTCAGTTTTACCTGTGCATTAATCTCAGTCCGTCTCTCTCTCTCTTCAAACATTTTGGTACATGTAGGTGGGTAGAGTGGTGAACAGTTTTGAAGCAATGAGAGGAATGAGGCCAAAAAATGGGAGAAAAGATTTTGCAGTAGGGCTCAGAACAACAGCTTGTGATTATGTATCTGTTTATTATTATTATCAACAATTTACCTGCCATCAGTATAATTTAATTTTAATGCTTTATGCCATTAAATTACATATATGTATGACACAAAAACTACTATGGATTGTGACAAACTGTTGTGACTGATTATGTTACTTAAAAAGTTTAAAAGTGACAAAATTATAATGAAATTAAAACTACTTGTCTTTCACCTATGGTTCAGCATTCTAATGTAGCATAGTTTTTATTTGTAAGTGTAAAAGCTAAGTTTGAATACAAATGGTAGCTCTGACAGAATTACAGAAGAGAAGAGTGAATTTGTTAAATAAATTAAAAAAAGCTCTAACAGCTGCCAAATACAAGACTTTTATAAGGGTAACAAAATGTGTGTCTTTGTAATGTAGCATATGTTATGTATTTTTCATTACTGTCAATGAATAAATTTTAAAAATTTATGATTTTTTAAATAGATATTTTTATTTATTTCCTGAAGTTCCCAAATATTTCTTTTGTAAGTAAGATTTCAAACATAGAATGAATACTACATTTGTTGAACATATACACAAGAGGCTTATAAATGTAATATTTTGCTGCAAAAGTAATCTGAAATACATGTTTCTATACAAAACTCGAGGAAAACATTAATAAAATTTTGTTAATTTTTAGAATACCAAACAATGGAAAGTCCAGGTTAGAATATCAAGAATATTATGAAAAGTCCTCAAGGTGTGGTGGTTTGAGATAGTAATCACATGTGTGTGTGTGTGAGAGAGAGAGAGAGAGAGAGAGAGAGAGAGAGAGAGAGAGAGAGAGAGAGAGAGCACTATGTTTATATGATAGTACATATCCCCTGTTATTCTTGTTTGCTATTTGCTATGGGTGCTGTACACTTGAGCAGTATTCTAGATTGGATCATGTGAGTGATATGCACGCAATCTCCTTTGCAGACTAATCACATTTCCTTTGTGTTCTGCTAATGAACCAAATTCTGCCACTTGCTTTACCCAAGATTCAGTTTATGTGATGATTTTATTCAATATATCCACAAAGAGTAAAACACAAGTATTTACACAAGTTGACCAATTCCATTTCTGATTCATTGATACTACCATCATTGGTGTTTTCTGAGGGGGGGGGGGGGTCCTCGTGTGCCAACACCTGAATAAAATGGGGAACTTTTGATATTTTTCTTAAACAGTACATTATGTCTGTGATTTTGCTTGATAATATACATCCATATAATCCTTCAAGATGTGATGTTAGATAATGGTTCAATGCAAATATCTATCGCCAACCAGCTTCTGGCAATGTGCAATATACAGAACTTGAATCATAATGTTGGCAGTGCTTCAATGGTAAGTCTCACACTGTGTGAATCACGGATATATGTAAGAGGTGGGGCAGCCCCTCCCCCCTCTGAAAATACAAAGAAAAATAAATACAGTATCTTAATTATTTTATTGAATGATGAGTCCATAAGTTTACATGACAGATTCCTATTTCTCATCATTCAGATGTTTTTGTACCTACATCTTCATGGATACTCTGCAAGTCACATTAAACTGTATAGCAGAGGGTTGATTGAACCACTTTTATGATATTTCTCAATATTTCCATTCTCTAATAGCTTACAGGGAAAAAGGAACACCTAAATATTTCTGTTTTTGATCTGAAGTCTCTAATTTTATTATGATGATCATGTTTCCTTATGTAGGTGGGCTCTAACAATATATGTTCGCATTCTGAAGACAAAGTTGGTGAAGGAAATTTTGCAAATAGATCCCATTGCAATAAATAACACCTTTCTTTCAATGATTTCCACTCCAACGCGTGCATCATTTCTGTGACACTCTCTCCCCTATATCGCAATAATACAAAACGCGTTGCCTTTCGCTGAATTTTCTCTAAATCTTCCGTCACTTGGTGTGGATCCCACAATGCACAGCAATACTCCAATCCAAAATAGGACACACAAGTGTAGTGTAAGCAGTTTTTTTAGCAGAACTGTGTTCTGCCAATGACACATAGTATTTCTTTTGCCTTCCCTACAATATTTTCTGTGTGTTCTTTCCAATTTAAGTTGTTCAACATGTTTGTAAAACTATTGGACTCAACTGCATGGTTGTTAGTCCATATGTTACAAACTACCTATTCTAAGGTAAACTAACCTAAGGACAACACACACACCAATGCCTGAGGGGGGACTCGAATCCCCGACAGCGAACATCCACGCACACCGCAGCACGATGCCCCAATGTGCACGGCTAATCTGCCACAGCTCTTTTAATTTAAGTTGTTCACAATTGTTATCCCTAGCTATTAGTAGAATTGATGGCCTTTAGGTTTGACTGAGTTATGATGTAAGTGATTAGATTATTTATTTATTTGTTCCGTAGATCCATATTGAGGGGATCCTCGTGGATGTGGAACATGTCAAGAAACAAAATTTACAAGTTGAATAACAAATAATACTAATAATATAAATACATACACTTATAATATAAATACAGATACATAATTTTTTAAGGTTTTTTTTTTTTTTTTTTTTTTTTTTTTTTTTTTTTTTTTTTTTTTTTTTTTTTTTTTTGCTGGTAATATAATAATACTAATATTGTATGAGTGCATGCATCATTTGGTACAATTTAGAAATTCACTAATGGAGTAGAAGGAGTTGGCCACTAGAAAGTCTTTTAGGTTCCTCTTAAACTGATCTTTATTTGTAGCTAAATTTTTTATACTTGATGGTAAATTATTGAAAATGTGTGTTCCTGAGTAGTGGACCCCTTTTTGAACTAAAGTAAGTGCTTTTAAATCCTTGTGTAGATCATTTTTATTTCTAGTATTGTATGTATGGACTGAGCTGTTTGTTGGGAAAAGGGATATATTATTTATGACAAATTTCATTAAGGAATAAATATACTGAGAGGCAGTAGTTAATATACCCAGTTCTTTGAAGAGGCTTCTACAAGACGTCCGTGAATTTACTCCACAAATAATACGTATTACACGTTTTTGAACTCTGAAGACTTTTGACTGACTTGAAGAGTTACCCCAAAATATTATACCATATGACATTAAGGAATGAAAGTAAGCAAAGTATGCAAGCTTTGTTATTTTTGTGTCTCCTATGTCTGATAACACTCGTATTGAAAATACAGATTTGTTGAGTCGTTTCTGCAGTTCTGTGGTGTGCTCCTCCCAACTAAATTTATTATCAAGCTGTAATCCCAGGAATTTAATTCTGTCAACCTCTTCTATCTGCTCTTCTTCATATTTAATGCATATGCTGTCAGGAAATCTCTTACATGTTCTGAACTGCATGTAGTGCGTCTTTTCAAAGTTTAATGACAATGAGTTGGCTTTAAACCATTTATTAATGTTCATGAAAATATCATTAGCAGACTTTTCTGTCACTACACTTGACGTACTCTTTATTGCAATACTTGTATCATCTGCAAACAAAACGAACTCTGCTTCTGGTAGTGTAACTGATGAGAGATCATTAATGTACACAAGAAAAAGCAATGGCCCTAAGATGGATCCTTGTGGGACACCACATGTAATTTCTTCCCAACCCGATGATGACTGTTGGCCTAATTCACTAGTCACTTGCACTGACACCCTTTGTTTCCTGTTAGTGAGGTACGACTTGAACCATTTTGCAGCATTTCCCGTGACCCCATAGAATTCTAATTTACTTAAAAGGATGTTATGGTTCACACAATCAAATGCCTTTGACAAATCACAGAAAATACCTGCTGCTTGCAATTTATTATCTAATGAATTAAGTACATTCTCACTGAAAGTGTAAATAGCCTTCTCAATATCGGAACCTTTCAGAAATCCAAACTGTGTTCTAGACAATATGCTATTTGTGGTTAAGTGGTTGAGAAGCTGCTTGTACATTACCTTTTCTATAATTTTTGAGAATGCTGGCAAAAGTGAAATGGGTCTGTAGTTTGATGGTATCTCTTTATCCCCCTTCTTGAAGAGAGGTTTAATATCTGCATATTTTAGCCAATCAGGAAATGTTCCCGTTATAACAGACTGGTTACACAAATAACTTAAGATTGTGCTAAGTTCACAAGAACACGCTTTAATTAACTTTGTTGATATTTCATCGTATCCACTGGAATTCTTTGTTTTTAAAGATTTTATTATGGAAGATATTTCTTTTGGTGAAGTGACTGACATATTCATGTGTGTGAAGTTATTTGTAAATGCTAGTTTCAAATATTCAAGCGCATTATTTACTGACCCAGACAATCCCATACTATCAGTAACGGATATAAAGTACTTGTTAAATAGATTTGCCACACTATGCCCATCAGTTACTAACGTCTCAGCTACTCTTAACCGTACCTGCTCTTGTTCCTTTCTGGTTCTACCAGTCTCTTCTTTCACTATATCCCATATTGTATTTATTTGGTTTCCTGATGTTGCTATCTTCTTTTCATAGTGCATTTGTTTAGATACCTGAATAACTTTTTTTAATATTTTACAGTATTCCTTATATTTAGTTAAATCATCATCATTGCAACTACTCTTGGCTGATAAATACATACTCCTTTTTGTCTTACATGAAATCTTTATCCCTTGTGTAATCCAAGGTTTTATTATAGACTTCTGTTTAATTCGCGTTACTTTTAGAGGAAAACAGTTTTCAAACATGATACTAATATTATTAATGAATACATTATATTTTTCATTCATGCCATTAGCACTATATACATCTTTCCAGTTCATGTCTTTGAGGAGTTTTCTAAAATTTTCAATTTTTGGTGGGTTGACTACTCTCCTGTATGTACATTTTGCAGTCTTCATAATCTGTTTAGAATCTATACCTAAAACAAGGAGCTGCATATCATGATCTGACAGGCCATTTATTATTGGTTTTATGATATGATTTTGTTCCTTTGATTTGTCTATAAAAATATTATCAATTGCTGTCCTAGAGGTTTTAGTTACCCTAGTTGGAAAGTTTACGGTGTGTGTTAGATTGAAAGACAAAGTTACTGACTGCAATAAATTTTTACTGGAGGACTGCATAAGGAAATCTGTATTAAAGTCACCAGCAACCAGGATTTCTTTATTTCTTCCTGTTAAATAACCCAATAGAGCTTCTAGATGATTTAGGAATAGATTATAATTTCCTGCAGGTGCTCGGTAAATAGTTACTATTATATAGCATCTGTTATGGAATTCTACTTCTGTTGCACAAGCTTCTAAATGCTGCTCTAGACAGAATTTATTTATAACAGTGATGTTTAACAGATATCTTTTACTTGTCATATGGATGAACTCACACTTATCATTATTGAGAGTCAATTGCCGTATTTTGCACCATGCAGATATCTTATCTAAATCATTTTGCAGTTGCTTTTGATCTTTTGGTGATTTTACTAACTGATAAATGACAGCATCATCCACGAAGTCTAAGAGAGCTACTGAAATTGTCTCCTAAATCATTCATAAAAATGAGGAACAGTTGGGGCCCTATAACACTTCCCTGTGGAACACCAGATGTCACTTCTGTTTTATTTGATGACTTGTCCTTTCTAAAAATTCGAATTGTTTCAAATGTTTGTATAGCTTATAGGACTTAACTACGCAGTCATCAGTCCCTAAACTTACAAACTACTTATGAGCTAGCTAACACTAAGGACGGCACAAATTTCCATGCCCGAGGGGGGATTCGAACCCCCAACCGTAGTGGCTATGCAGACCGTGACTGTCGCACCTCAGTCCCCTCGACCACCGCAGCCGGCTCTAAAAGAAAATCACAAATACAATTGCACAGATATGGTGATAACACAGAATTTGATTAGAAGACTCTTCTGAGGTACAGTGTCAAAAGCCTTTTGGAAATCTAGAAGTACAGAATCTATTTGATATCCCTTGTTGATAACACTCACATTGTGTGAGTAAAGAACAATACTTTCTGAATCCATGTTGACTATGGGACAATAGGTCGTTATCTTCGAGGTAGTTCATAATATTTGAGGGAAGTATATGTTCTACAATCCTGTTGCAAACCAAAGTCAATGATATTTGCTGCAATTTTACAGATTACTCCTACTGCCTTTCTTGAATATTGGAGTGGCCTGTGCAACTTTCCAGTCTTTGGGTGCGGAAAGTTCGTTGAGTTGTATATGGGAGTTAGGTATCCAGAGGACATGTACTTTAAGGCGAAGAATTAAAAACATTGTGGTTTGCCTACATCATTGTAATTCTCTCATAGACATCAAATGACCTGGAAGAGCATTGGATGAAGTAGACGGTGCATTGAAAGGATGGTAAAAGGTGAACATTAACAAGAACAAAACAAGAGTAATGGAATGCAGTCTAAAAAAATCAGGTGATGCTGAAGGAATCAGATTAGGTAACGAGACAATATAGGTGGCAGACGAATTTAGTTACTTGGGCAGTAAAATAACATATGATGGTCACAGTACAGAGGATATAAAATGCATAATGGCAATGGGAAGAAAAGCATTTGAAGATAAATTTGCACATCGAATATTAATTAAAGTGTAAGGAAGTCTTTTCTGAAGGAATTTGTGTGGAGTACTGCCATGTATGGGAGTGAAACATGGACAATAAATAGTTTAGGCAGGAAGAGGATAGAGGCTTTTGAAATGTTGTACTACAGAAGAATGATGAAGATTAGGTGGGTAGAAAGTACTGAACAGAAATAGGGAGTAAAGGTATTCCTGATATACCTTGACTAAAGAAGGGATGGACTGGTAGGATGGACTGGAATGAATAGTGTGTTGAAATTTGCAAATAAGATGAACATTAAGAAGAGCAAAACAATAGAATGGCCGCAGTGGCCGAGGGGACTAAGGGGCTCCAGTCACGGTCTGCACGGCCACTACGGTCGGGGGTTCGAATCCCCCCTCGGGCATGGATATTTGTGCCGTCCTAGTTCGTAAGTAGTTCATAAGTAGTTTGTAAGTTTAGGGACTGATGACCCCGTAGTTGGGTCCCATAGACTATACAAACATTTGAACATTTGAACAATAGAATGTAGTCTAAGAAAATCAGGTGATGCTGAAGGAATTAGATCACGTAATGAAACAATAAAAGTGGTAAATGAGTTTTGTTATTTGAGTACCGTAGTAAAATAACTTATGATGGTGGCAGAACAGAGGATATAAAATGCAGAATGGCAATGGGAAGAAAAGCGATTTTGGAAAAGAGAAATTGTTACCTTGTAAAGGAGTGAAACATGGACAATAAATAGTTCAGACTGAAAAAGGATAGAAGTTATTGAAATGTGGTGCTAGAGAAGGATACTGAGGATCAGGTGGATAGATTGCTGTACTGTACAGAATTGAGAAGAAAAGAAATTTCTGGCAAACCTTAAGTAAAAGAAGAGATCGATTGGTACGGCACATTATTAGACATAAAAGAATTATGAATTTAGCATTGGAGGAGAGTGTGTGGGGTAAAAATCACAGGGGCAGACCAAGAAACGAATACAGTATGCAAATTCTTGCAGTTCTTATGAGGAGATGAAGAGACATGCTCAGGATAGAGTAGGGTGGAAAGTTGCATCAAACCAGTCTTTGGACTGAAGACCATACCAACAACCAAAAATGTAGGGAAAGGAGATCACCGAGTAGCAGGGGTGTTGGTTACGCAGGCTTTTATCAATTTAAAAAAGCCAGGGAATTGATTAGCAAACAGGAGAACTTACCATACTACAATAAATATGTTTTGACTGCTGAAAACTCAAAAGCTAGGGTAACATTGGCCCTTTGCAGGCAACTTTGACTCAGAGGGGAAAAAAAGAAAGAGTCTATGTCTTGCAGCTGATACATACGTCAACAAGTATTTATGTTCCTAATCTTAAAAGATAGGTGGCAGCATCAGCTACATTAGTTATCCACTGTTTCTGTAGTTCATGAATTTGCCACTGCAGCAGCACTTGCTTTGTTTTAGTCAAAGCAAATTAGTGTGATTCCAACTTTCATTTGCTTATCAGTTATGGAAGTGATTTAAATTTCAGTAAATAGTTTTTGTTATTGCTTCATCTATCTAGATTAAGATTTAAGACAAAGACATGTCAATTTCTTGATATAAGTATGAAATAAATAATGTATTTCTCCAAGAGGTAACATTGGCCCATGTTGTGGAGTTACTTTGGCCCAAACGATGTTTGGCTTACACTTTGTTTATTTTGTTATTACCAATAATTATTTGAAAGTTTCATTACTCTTTTGATCAGAATTCATTCCAAATGAGGCTGGAAATCACCCCCAGGAACTACAGACATTGCCGAGGTGGGGTGACTTGTGTGCCTCAATGATACAGATAGCCATACCGTAGGTGCAACCACAGTGGAAGCGTATCTATGGAGAGGCCAGACAAACGTGTGGTTACTGAAGAGGGACAGCAGCCTTTTCAGTAGTTACAGGGGAAACAGTCTAGATGATTGACTGAGCTGGCCTTGTAACATCAGTTAATATGGCTTTGTCATGCAGTTACCGTGAACAGCTGAAAACAAGGGGAAACTACAGTCGTTACTTTTCCGGGGGACATGCAGTTCTACTGCATGAATATATGATGATGGTGTCTTCTTGGGTAAAATATTCTGGAGGTAAAGTAGTCCTCCATTCAGATCTCTGGGCAGGGACCACTCAGGAGGATGCCGTCATCAAGGAAAACAAAAGAGGCATTCTATGGATCAGAGCGTGGAATGTTCTAACCCTTAATCAAGTAGGTAAGTTCAAAAATTTGAAAAGAGAAATGGATAGGTTAAATTTAGATATGATAGGGATTAGTGAAGTTTGGCGGCCTGATGAACAGGATTCCTGGTCAGGTGAGTACAGGGTTGTTGTTGTTGTTGCAGTCTTCAGTCCGCAGACTGGTTTGATGCACTTCTCCATGCTACCTGTCCTGTGCAAGCCTCTTCATCTGAGAATACGAACGGCATCCAACATCATTTTGAATCTGTTTACTGTATTTGTCCCTCAGTCTCCCTCTATGATTTGTACCCCACACACACTTTCTTCTAATGCTAAGTTGATGATTCCTTGATATCTCAGACTGTGCCCCACCAACCTATCACTTCTCTTAGTCAGGATATGCCAGAAATTCCCTTTCTACCCAATTCTGTTGAGCACCTCATCATTAGTTACATGATCTACCCCTCTAATCTTCATCATTCGTCAGTAACACCACATTTAAAAAGCTTCTACCATCTTTTTGTCTGAACTCCTTATCGTCCATGTTTCACTCCCATACAATGTTACACTCCAGACAAATGCTTTCAGAAATGATTTCCTGACATTTAAACTAATATTGGATGTTAACAAATTTTGCTTCTTCAGAAACACTTTGCTTCCCACGGCCATTCCGCATTTTATATTTTCTTTACTTCGGTCATCACAAGTTATCTTGCTACCCAAATAACAAAACTCATCTACTATTTTTATCGTCTCATTATCTAATCTAATTCCTTCAGCATCCCCTCATTTTCTGATATTATAACTTCCTTTCAAGAGACTGCCTGTTCCATTCAATTGCTCTTACAGATCTTTTGCAGTCTCTGACAAAATTATTATGTCATCAGCAAACCGCAAATTTTTATTTCTTCTCCTTGAACTTTAATTCCCTCTCCAAATTTCTCCTTGCAGCCTTTCAGTCTGGTTTCTGTATTGGTTGTATATAACTCTTCGCTCCCAATGTTTTACCCCTGCTATCTTCAGAATCCACTCCCATGAACCACAGACATTGCCGAGGTGGGGTGGCATGCGTGCCTCAACGATACAGATAGCCGTACCGTAGGTGCAACCACAGCGGAGGGGTATCTATGGAGAGGCCAGACAAACGTGTGGTTCCTGAAGAGGTGCAGCAGCCTTTTCAGTAGTTACAGGGGCAACAGTCTGGATGATTGACTGAGCTGGCCTTGTAACATCAGCTAATGTGGCTTTGCCACACAGCACCTGCGTACGGCTGAAAGCAAGGGGAAACTACAGCCGTTACCTTTCCCGAGGACATGCAGCTCTACTGTATGGAAATATGATGATGGCATCCTCTCGGGTAAAATATTCCGGAGGTAAAATAGTCCCCCATTCGGATCTCCGGGCGGGGACTACTCAGGAGGATGTGATCATCAGGAAAGACAATACTGGCATTCTACGGGTCGGAGCGTGGAATGTCAGATCCCTTAATCGGGTAGGAAAATTAGAAAATTTAAAATGGGAAATGGATAGGTTGAAGTTAGATATAGTGGGGATTAGTGAAGTTCGGTGGCAGGATGAACAGGATTTCTGGTCAGGTGAGTACAGGATTATAAATACAAAATCAATTGGGGGTGTCACAGGAGTAGGATTGATAATGAATAAGAAAATAGGAATGCGGGTAAACTACTATGAGCAGCACAGTGATCACATTATCATTGTCAAGATAGATACGAAGCCAACACCGACAACAGTAGTACAGGTTTATATGCCAACTAGCTCTGCCGATGATGAGGAAATCGAAGAAATATATGAGGAGCTAAAGGAAATTATTCAGACAATTAAGGGAGAGGAAAACTTAATTGTTATGGGAGACTGGAATTCGGTAGTAGGACAAGGAAGGGAAGGGAGGATAGTAGGTGAATATGGTCTGGGCAAAAGGAATGAAAGAGGAAGCCGCCTGGTAGAATTTTGCACAGAACATAATTTAGTTATAACAAATTCCTGGTTTAAGAATCACAAAAGAAGGCTGTATACGTGGAAGAGACCAGGAAACACCGGAAGATACCAGATAGATTTTATAATGGTAAGACATAGATTTCGGAACCAGGTTCTACAGTGTAAGACATACCCAGGGGCAGATATAGGCTCTGACCATAACTTGTTGGTTATGAACTATAGGCTGAAACTAAAGAAACTACAAAAAGGTAGGAAAATAAGGAGATGGGACCTGGATAAATTGAAGGAACCTGAGGTTCTTAAGAATTTCAGAGGGAGCTTTAGGCAACAATTGACAGAAACAGGGGAAAATAAAACAGTGGAGGAGGAATGGGTAAAATTGAGAGATCAAATAGTGAAGGTAGCAGAGGACAAAATAGGTAGGAAGGCAAGACCTACAAAAAATCCTTGGATATCACAGGAGATACTAAATTTAATCGATGAAAGGAGAAAATATAAAAATGCAGTAAATGAAACAGGCAAAATGGAGTACAGACGACTAAGAAATGAGATTGACAGGAAGTGCAAAATGGCTAAGCAGGAGTGGCTAGAAGGTAAATGCAAGGATGTACAAGAATGTATAAATAGGGGAAAAATAGATACAGCCTACAGGAAAATAAAGGAAACATTTGGAGATAAAAAATACAGCTCTATGAATATCAAGGACACTGATGGAAAGCCAGTTCTCAGCAAAGAAGGGAAAGCTGAAAGGTGGAAAGAGTATATAGAGGGGCTCTACAAAGGAAGTGAACTTCGAGACAATATTGAAGGAAGGGAAGAGGATGTAGATGAAGATGAAATAGGAGATACTGTACTGAGAGAAGAATTTGACAGAGCCCTGAAAGACCTAAGTCGAAACAAGGCCCCTGGAGTAGATGATATTCCCTCAGAGCTACTGAAGTCTCTGCGAGAACCAGCCATGACGAAATTGTTTCACCTGGTGTGTAAGATGTATGAGACAGGTGAAATACCCTCAGACTTAATCAAAAATATTATAATCGCCATTCCAAAGAAAGCAGGTGCAGACAGGTGTGAAAACTACAGAACCATCAGTTTAATAAGTCATGGTTGCAAAATATTAACGAGAATTATATACAGAAGGATGGAAAAGCTGGTAGAAGCCGACCTCGGGGAAGATCAGTTTGGGTTCAGGAGAAATGTAGGAACACGGGAGGCAAGACTCACTTTACGGCTTATCCTAGAAGATAGATTAAGAAAAGGCAAACCTACATTTCTAGCTTTTGTAGATTTGGAAAAGGCTTTTGACAATGTTGATTGGAATAAACTCTTTCAAGTTCTGAAGCAAGCAGGAGTAAAATATAGGGACCGTAAGGTTATTTACAACTTGTACAAAAACCAGACAGCGGTTGTCAGAGTTGAAGGGCATGAAAGGGATGCAGTGGTTGGAAAGGGAGTAAGACAGGGTTGTAGTCTTTCTCCATTGTTGTTCAATTTGTACATTGAGCAAGCTATAAAGGAAAGCAAGGAGAAATTTGGTGAAGGAATTAAAATTCAGTGGGAAGAATTAAAAATATTGCGTTTTGCCGACGACATAGTAATTCTGTCAGATACAGCAAAGGACCTGGAAGAGCAATTGAACAGAATGGACAGTGTGCTGAAAGGTGCATATAAGATGAACATTAACAAGAGCAAAACTAGGGTAATGGAGTGCAGTGTAAGAAAATCAGGAGATGCTGAAGGAATTAGATTGGGAAACGAAGCAATAAAGGAGGTAGATGAGTTTTGTTACTTGGGCAGTAAAATAACAAATGATGGTCGCAGTACAGATGATATAAAATGCAGAATGGCAATGGGTAGAAAGGCGTTTTTGAAAAAGAGAAATTTGTTAACATCGAATATTGATTTAAGCCTAAGGAAGTCCTTTCTGAAGGCATTTGTGTGGAGTGTTGCCTTGTATGGGAGTGAGACATGGACGATAAACAGTGCGGACATGAAGAGGATTGAGGCTTTTGAAATATGGTGCTACAGAAGAATGCTGAAGATTAGGTGGGTGGATCGCGTAACTAATGAGGAGGTATTGAACAGAATTGGGGAGAAAAGAAATTTCTGGCATACCTTGACTAAAAGAAGGGATAGATTGGTAGGACACATTCTTAGACATCAAGGAATTGTGAATTTAGCGTTGGAGGGAAGTGTATGGGGAAAAAATCGCAGGGGAAGACCAAGAGATGGATACAGTAAGCAGATTCAGACAGATGTAGGTTGTCGCTATTATGTGGAGATGAAGAGGCTTGCTCAGGATAGGGTATTATGGAGAGCTGCATCAAACCAGTCTCCGGACTGAAGACCACAACAACAACAACATCTTCAGAATTTGAAAGAGTGTATTCCAATCGACATAGACAAAAGCTTTCTCTAAGTCTACAAACGCTAGAAACTTAGGTATGCCTTTCCTTAGCCTATTTTTCTAAGATAAGTCGTAATGTGAGTATTGCCTCCCGTGTTCCTACATTTCTCTTAAATGTTCAAATGTTTGTTAAGCTTATGGGACTTAATTCTCCTAAATCCAAACTGATCTTCCCTGAGGTCGGATTCCACAAGTTTTTCCATTTGTCTGTAAATAATTCGTGTTAGTATTTTGCAACCATGGCTTATTAAACTGATAGTTCTGTAATTTTCACATTTGTCTGCAGTTGCTTTCTTTGGAATCGGAATCACTATATTCTTCTTGAAGTCTGAGGGTATTTCCCCTTTCTCATACATCTTGCATACCAGGTGGAACAATTTATTCATGACTGGCTCTCCTAGCGATATCAGCATTTCAGACAGAATATAATCTACTCCAGGGGCCTTGTTTTGATTTAAATCCTTCAGTGCTCTGTCAAATTCTTCTCGCAATATCCTATCTCCTATCTCATCTTCCTCCACTTGGTCTTCCATTTCTAGAATACTGCCTTTAAGTTTATTTCCATTGTATAGGCCCTCTATATATTCCTTCCACAGCTCAGCTTTTCCTCTTTGCTTAGTACTGGTTTTCCGTTTGAGTTCTTGATATCCACACAGCTGCTTTTCTTGTTTCCACATATCTCCTTTATTTTCCTATAGGCTGTATCTATCTTTCCCATGGTTATACATTTTTCTATGGTTCTGCATTTGTCCTCTATCCACTCCCACTTAGCCAGTCTGCACTTCCTGTCAATCTCATTTTTCAGACGCTTGTAGTCATTTTGCCTGCTTCACTTGTTGCATTTTTATATTTTCTCCTCTCATCAATTAAGTCCAGTATATCCTGTGTTATCCAAGGATTTCTATTAGGCCTTGTCCTACCTATATGATCTACTGCTGCTTTCATACTCAATCTCTCAGAGCTACCCATTCTTCTTCTACTGTATTACTTTCCCCTGTTTCAGTCACTCCTTGCCTAATGCTCCCTCTGAAACCCTTAACCACCACTGTTTCCTTCAGTTTGTTCAGGTTCCATCTCCTGACTTTTCTACCTTTCTAAAAAATCAAATGTTTGTACAACTAATGGGACTTAACTACGGGCTCATCAATCCCTAAACTTACAAACTACTTATTAACTAACTAATACTAAGGACGGCAGAAATATCCATGCCCGAGGGGGGATTCGAACCCCCGACCGTAGTGGCCGTGCTGACCGTGACTGAAGCGCCTCAGTCACCTCGGCCACCGCGGCCGGCTCTACCTTTCTGCTATCTCTTACGTTTTAATCTACAGTTCATAACCAATAAGTTACGGTCAAAGTCGATATCTGCCCCTGGGTATGTCTTACAGTTTAAAACCTGGTTCCTAAATCTATTCGTTACAATTATAAAGCCAATCTGGTACTGTCCAGTGTCTCCTGGTCTCTTCCACGTATAAAGCCTTCTTTCATGATGTTTAAATCAAGTGTTGGTGATCATTAAATTGTGCTCTGCACAAAATTCTACCAAGCGATCTCCTCCCATAAAACAAACTTGTGATTTTTCTATTAATTTGCAAAATTTTGCGAATAGTTGATAAAAGAATGAAGCGTTATTGAAAAAGATTGTAGACATGAAGAGCAGTCTTTTCCGGTATAGTGCATATTTTCGAAGACGTTGCCCAACTATATTTCCATAAATTATTTTAACATTACATAAGAATAAGCCCAATTTTCACAGCAAAAGTAATCACTGTAGCGATTAGTAAATAAGAAATACCTTCCGCAATACCACATCTGGCTCAAGTCGTCAGTTGCCAGCAATCGTAAAAAATCGAAAGCCTTCAGACAAATGACATATAGGGGAGACCAGGGGAATGGCGCCACCTTAAGGGAAACAAGCTTTTTTTTTACCTTATTAAAAGTGTGTTTTTTTTTCTTAAAGAATATTACTACAGCTTCGCCAGCTAATACTACTTTCCAGACTTGTATTTTGTTAAGTTTTATAGTTAAAAAATATATTGTGAAAGTATACTTAGTGGCGCCATTACCTTGGTTTCCCTGGTAATGACGCCATACCTTTGAAACTCAAGGATAAACCTACGCAATGAGTGAGTAGTAGTAAATAAGTGTTACAACCGTTGTAATTTACACTTATCACTCTTCTGTATTAGACATTTAGAAGGCTTCGATGTAAAATTGGGATAAAAATACATTTTATAATTGATTAAGACACCACAAAAGTCAGAAATACCGGTAGTTTTGGGCACTTCAAACCTACTACATTCTGCAAGTGCCCGTTTCACAAAATGTATGCAACTGTGTTACACTTCATTTTGCCTAAATTCTCCACCATGACGTCATTGCTCCAGTTGAAAAATATGACTAAGACCGTCAATTTAAAGCCAAAAAGTTTGCAAAACAATTAGGTTAAAGACACGAAATCAAAACTAAATATCTTACGTTAATACGAGTATTAAACAGCACTGACAGCCTATAGAGGTACTTATTTCAGGCCGGCCGCGGTGGCCGAGGTGACTGAGGCGCTCCAGACACGGTCAGCACGGCCACTACGGTCGGGGGTTCGAATCCCCCCTCGGGCATGGATATTTGTGCCGTCCTAGTTTGTAAGTAGTTCATAAGTAGTTTGTAAGTTTAGGGACTGATGACCCCGTAGTTAAGTCCCATAAGCTTAACAAACATTTGAACGTTTGAACTTATTTCAGAAAAATACAGGCTCGAAAATTAGATTCAAAACGTCGAAACTAACAGTGTCTTTCACACGATTAATACCTCTCAACAACCACGGACGGCTACCACAGGAATTAGTTCCGCGGTAGGTAACAGAAACACTGGCAAGCGTACTCGAACTGCCAACCGTTTGTCATAAGACTCGGGTGGCGCGATTACCCAGGGTGTAGCCGTTACCCTGGTCTCAACAATGTTCAAATGTTTGCACAGCTTATGGGACTTAACTACGGGCTCATCAATCCCTAAACTTACAAACTACTTATTAACTAACTAATACTAAGGACGGCAGAAATATCCATGCCCGAGGGGGGATTCGAACCCCCGACCGTAGTGGCCGTGCAGACCGTGACTGGAGCGCCTCAGTCACCTCGGCCGGCACCCTGGTCTCCCCTACGTTTCAGCACCTGCACATCGACCTTTGGAAACCCGAATTGCCGTAGTGAAGATGCAGAGCTGACGAATATGAACAAGCTGACAGGCGACAGTTATTAATAAAGTCTACTATCCCCTCCTACGGTAGACGTCCTTCGCTTACTACTTTGGCGAAATCACACTTCAGAGATTACAACGTGATGTCAGTGTGCATTTACAGTAGTGGGACGAAGGTAAGGTTGCTTCTTGTAAGCAGAGGATGGGAACATGACTCGTTAAAAAATATATTTGTCTGTGTTATGCACAGGTTCGCCATCCTACTGTAGTAATAAAGTTAGTAGATCACTGAAGGTGGTAGCAGTAGTAAACATAACACACGGTGGCCTTCGTTACACGCTAGGCAAGCCTCGCGCGGTACTTTGAACGGTCTGTGGAGCGTGTTTCTGGCTGGAATTCAACAATACTTGTTCATTATTACTGATGGTTAGGTGGTGGTTACCTGAGCAATTATTATTTTTTTTTTTTTAATTGGCCAGATTTACTGCGGTGAACGCTGTGCGCGACGCTTGCCTAGGCCTCACGAAGGCCACCACCCATAAGACATTCGAGACGAAGTGTCCCGACAACAAAGCTCAAAGCTCAACTAAGCATCAATTACGATTTACAGACCCACTGGTCTCTTTGTTGGTAAAGTTTTCAGTCCAACTCTCATATTCATTACAAAAATTATTTTCGTTTTTTATTTTGCATGAATGACAAAACAAAAAGTTTATCTACACCCCTGTGTTCGTGAGATGCGTAATGTACTTGGCAGAGTGCGCCAGAATTTTCTTCGACGACGTTATGCCTGTATCCAATCTGGTGGTAGGCATTTTGAGCATCTAGAGCTGTAAAACAAAATTTGAGAGAGAAGTCTGATTTGCTTACGTGCGTGCAAAAACAATTTGGCATAACTGAAGACACTTGTGCCTGGGGGTAGCAAAACCTGAGGCCGTTCGGGTGAGCCGATCGGGTAAGCTCGGCTAACTTCGGATCTGTAGTCCATACAGTGCCATCTGGTGACAAACAGCAAAAGCTGTTGGCGCGCTAACTTTCGTCTGTCTGTCTGTAGTACTGTTCACGTATTAATTTATTTTCTTTTTCTTTTTGGATGTCAAACTGTGTAGTTATGGAGAAGAATAGTTGTAATTTGTGTCCCGCAGCATACGTCAATAACAAAGGATTGTATCGTCACATCCGTTGCGAGCATCCAGTTGGCGATGTCGAAATATTTACGTGTGTTTTGTGTGTAGATTCCAATCCGAGAGCAGATTTCTCATCCATCCAATGATTAGATTAGATTAGTTTTTCGTTCCGTAGATCCATGTTGAGGAGATCCTCGTGGATGTGGAACATGTCAAGAAACAAAATTTACAAGTTGAATAATGGATAATACTAATAATATAAATACAGATACATACATTTTTAAGTTTTTTTTTATACTAATATAATATAATAATATAATATGAGTACATGCATCATTTGGTACAATTTAGAAATTCACTAATGGAGTAGAAGGAGTTGGCCACTAGAAAGTCTTTTAGGTTCCTCTTAAACTGATCTTTATTTCTAGCTAAATTTTTTATACTTGATGGTAAATTGTTGAAAGTGTGTGTTCCTGAGTAGTGGACCCCTTTTTGAACTAAAGTAAGTGCTTTTAAGTCCTTGTGTAGATCATTTTTATTCCTAGTATTGTATGTATGAACTGAGCTGTTTGTTGGGAAAAGGGATATATCATTTATGACAAATTTCATTAAGGAATAAATATACTGATAGGCAGTAGTTAATATACCCAGTTCTTTGAAGAGGCTTCTACAGGACGTCCGTGAATTTACTCCACAAATAATACGTGTTACACCTTTTTTGGACTCTGAAGACTTTTGACTGACTTGAAGAATTACCCCAAAATATTATACCATATGACATTAGGGAATGAAAGTAAGCAAAGTATGCAAGCTTTGTTAGTTTTATCTCTCCTATGTCTGATAACACTCGTATTGAAAATACAGATTTGTTGAGTCGTTTCTGCAGTTCTGTGGTGTTCTCCTCCCAACTAAATTTATTATCAAGCTGTAATCCCAGGAATTTAATACTGTCAACCTCTTCTATCTGCTCTTCTTCATACTTAATACATATGCTGACGGGAAATCTCTTACATGTTCTGAACTGCATGCAGTGGGCCTTTTCAAAGTTTAATGACAATGAGTTGGCCTTAAACCATTTATTAATGTTCATGAAAATATCAATAGCAGACCTTTCTATGACTATGCTTGACGTACTTTTTATCACAATACTTGTATCATCTGCAAACAGCTGTAGATATTGCCGGGCTGATCTCGGTGACTTCAGTTGGCTACCTGGTACCCGTTGTTCCCTCCTGTTCATGCCGTTGTCTCGCAGTACGCTGCTAGCTGTCGCCCCTTGCGGTCGGTCGGCCGGTCTACCGCCGCCGCGCCGCCGCCGCTGTGCCCTAGTGGACAGCTCCTCGCCGCGCCCATCACCTGCTGGTTGCCTGGTCGCTGCGTTCAGGGCCAGCGCTACCACCACTCGAGGGTCGGATCCCTCCCCCAGTGTTGCTGTGTCGCTGTCTTCGTCGTCGTTTTTCGCATCTCGTCTACTCGCTACTCTCGGTGTCATCGTCATCTGTGTTGTCTTCGCCATCTGTCTCTGTCACCGTCATCGAGAACGTCGTCTGCTTTGTGTATTGACCTTTTCTGCCTCACGATGTCTGACATTCCTACTACCACCACCTCAATCCTCTACACCTCCCCTTCTCCTGCCTCCACCACAATAACGTGGCGTGCTGCCTCCATCCCCCAGTCTACTGTCCCCTTATCTGTCATCCTGTCAGCCACTGCACCTACCACTTCCTCTGACCGAGTCCCTAACCTCCCGCCCCCTTCCGCTGTTCTTGCCGCATTGCTCTCACAGTCCCTTCCCGCCAACGTAATTACTGCCCCCACGAGTACCCCCCACTCTCACCTGCGCCACGGTAGCAGACCCACCTCCTCCATCCTCGAACTACGTCGCCAGCAGCCGGGCCCCTCTCCCCGCCACATCCCTATCCGACCCGTCCCCCCCCAACCCCTACCCGCACCCTCTGCCTCCTGTAAGGTCACAACCAAAACAAAACGCTCCAGTGTGGATCCTCGTCCTGTTCTCCCCAAGAAAATCCCCACCTCCACAGCATCAGTCACAACCCTACCATCACCTGTATCAATGGACACTACCAAATGTTCAAATGTTTGTAAATCTATCGGACCAAACTGCGTGGTCATCAGTCCGTAGCCTACAAACTACTTAAACCTAGGTAAACTAACCTAAGGACAACACACACACCCATGCCCCAGGGAGGACTCGAACCTCCACGGCGAGCAACCGCGCGCTCCGCAGCGAGACGCTTTAGACCGCTCGGCTACTCCACTGCAGCAATGAACACTACCCCCATTCCTTCCGCCTCCTCCCCCTCTTCCGAAATATACACCTATGTCCTCTCTCACCCTGACCCAAAATACCTTGACAATCGTATCCTCTCGATTGAAATAAGGAAATACTTCTAATCTGCCTCCCTCTACCAACTAATCGCATGTAAGGACTCTGTCCTTATAAAATCCACCTCCCCCGCCTTCCATACTGACTTCCTTCAACACCTGGGGTCCAGATTGCATTTTGGACCCCATGCCACCCTTACCCCTGACCCTTCTTCTTTCCTTCCTCGCCAACCTCAACCACCCTGCCGCCCGCCCACCCTCACCGCCACTATCACCAAATTGAGCCCAGTGATCGCGGAGGAGGAGGTGTTGGGCCAACGCAATGCTCACCTAGACCTTGACATATGTTCCACCAAGCGTATCCAAAATGCTTCCAGCCCCACCTACCTGATGCGGATCTTACAGAATCCCCATCATCCATTGACCATCTCCTCACCGAGAGGGCACTAATGTATGATCGCCGCTACGAGGTGGATCCGTCTCGCTCCCCTCCCCAGTCATACCACTGTGGTCGTTGTCTAGTTTACAACGACCGCCTCCCCCAAAACTGTAAAAACCCTCCCACCTCTCCTCACTTTAAATACCACCATTTCCTCAAACAGTGCCCCAACCTCGCCTCCCTTCCTACCTGCAACACCTGCGGTGGCCCCCACCCTACCTATGCCCTGCTCCCGTCACACTTGAGTTGACTGTCTCCGTCCGCCCTATTGACCCCCCTATCCACCCCAACAACTCCCTCTGTCCCCCTCCCACTGTGGAGGACGTCATCCGATTCGTCACCACAGTCCTCCAATACATTCACCCATTCCAACACCCCCACACCCTCCTACAGATCGCCCTCACTGCCCGCTCTGTCTTCCAACTGGACACCATCGCCACCTTCCCACCACTCCCATTTCACCTTCTCCTGGTAAGTTACCCTTGTATTAAGTACACCCGTAACCTTTTTTTCCATCTCCCCTACCCCCCTCCACAGCTCCCCCATGGCACACCCATCCCATACCATCCTCTATCACAATGTCCATTCCCTCCCTGCCAACAAACACCTTTTCATGCACACCCTCTCCCAACATCGCGTGGATGCCTTTCTGTTAAATGAAACCTTTCTTCAACCCAGTCGTTCCATCAGCACCACTCCCTACACCATACAGATGGCCACCCACCCCTTGCTCGAGGTGGCGTTGTGAATGGCCACCCCCGTCACCACCCTGTCCGGCTACAGCCTCTTCTAAACGATCCCACTGAGCACCTAATCATCTTTCTCCCATCCCTCACCATCACCCTGGCCACTATTTACATCCGCAGTCATGTCCCCCTACCCTACGGTTTCCTATCCCATGTTGACCGCAATTTTACGACCTATGTGATTGCCACCGACCTTAACCTTGCCTCCCGTCCCATTGGTGAACTACGGTGGTGGCGTCAGTTTGTCGTCTCACTTCGGGGTGACACCATTCCCCTCCATCGCCCTACGTGCCCCGAAAGCAACACGACCCCCGACATCGTCCTTGCCTCTCCCAACCTCCTCGGTGGGCCTTCAGGTGGAAGTCCTTGACCTTATTGGCAGTGACCATTCCCCTGTACTCCTTACCATTGACCCCCGTGGCCGACCTGACCACGCTCCCTATCCTCGCCTCCTTTCTAAACTTGTCCATGATTACTCCCGCGCCGACTGGGATGCCTACCATTGTTCCATAGACATCTCGGTCGCTAGCCACCCTCTGCCTCTCCACACCCCTGCAGATATAGACCACGCCTCATCCTTCCTTCACCAGACTGTTGCTAATGCCGTTCATGCCTATATTCCTACTAAAGCCATCCATCGCAACACCCCACCCTCCCTCCACAGGCCGTCCTCCTCCTCCGTGAATCCTGCCGCCTCTATCGCTCCTTCCTGCCGACCTGTGACTGGGATACACTCCAATGCACTCCGGCAAATCCAACAACATATTAGAAACCTCTTGGCCGCAAATAAACGCGTCCTGGCGACAGACATGCACCCGTCTTAATGCTTCACTCCCCATCAATTTCGCTAAGTACTGGCAAGTCTTCCACCGCCTCACTGGCAGTTGGTCTGCTCCCACCTACCCTCTCCTCCACAATGACCATCCTTTTCCTGACACTGCCAGTACGGCTGAACTTTCCGCCACTCACCTTTCCGCTGTTTTTTCTGATCCTGACGATCCCAGATTTCACTTCTCCCTCTTTCCCAATGTCCACGAGTGCACGGATACCTTATCTGCCCCGCTCGCGCATGGCGCCAGTACTTGTACCACATCCCTACTTCAGAACTTAACACGCCTATTAACGCCCTTGACATCCAACTTACACTATGCACAAAACACAACACTGCCCCCGGCCACGATCGCTTAACCTACAGGCAACTCAGTGCCTGCCCCGACTCCTTCCATACTGTGGTGTCGCACAAGTCTAAAGTGCGCGCCACCTACTTTCGCCGCGCGCCACCATGCACGCACAGCACGGCGTTTGTACGACGTCAGCCACGAGTGTCCTCTGCTACAACTCCGCTCGTGGCCACCACGTAACGACATCGTTCACTTGGGACTGAGATAGGAACCAGTTAACACTTCGGAATCAGATAGGCACCAGTGAAGACTTGGCTATTGGACAGGCACTAGGCAGGCCTCTAGTTCAACTATGTACCAGCATTCTGCAGTACTGAGCTTTGTACAAGTTAAGTATTACTAAGTCTTTATGAAATATATATCTCTTCTAATTTACTCTAGTGTTTCTAGTTGCTGCTGTCCTACTGGCTGGTCACCTCCATACCGCACAAGCGTGCATCCTTTATTCCTGTGTCGGTCTTTCTACTCGGCCACCGACACCTACGATGGAAACGAGACACAAAAGTGGCGACGAAGCTGGGACACAAAAGTGGTGACGAGGATGGGATACAAAAGTGGCAACGAGGAGAAATAGAAGAACCGTGGACCAGCCCGCTTGCAGCAGCCAGACAGCAGCAGTCGGAGCACGCAAAAATTGCTCTCGCCCACCCACCCTTATTATAAGATTTTTGGGGGAACATTCAGTTTCGTGTTTTGTGGACTTTTTTTGTTGCAGTGCGTCCTCATTCACCTTGCATTTGTACTTTGTTATAATTTACTTGTATGCGCGGCGCCTAATCGGTCAGCATGGCCACTACCCCGAACCCGAAGCTGGGACACAAAAGTGGTGACGAGGATGGGATACAAAAGTGGCGACGAGGAGTGATAGAAGAACCGTGGACCAGCCCGCTTGCAGCAGCCAGACAGCAGCAGTCGGAACACGCAAAAATTGCTCCCGCCCACCCACCCTTATTATAAGATTTTTGGGGGAACATTCAGTTTCGTGTTTTGCGGACTTTTTTTGTTGCAGTGCGTCCTCATTCACCTTGCATTTGTACTTTGTTATAATTTACTTGTATGCGCGGCGCCTAATCGGTCAGCATGGCCACTACCCCGAACCCGAACTTAATGGAAATTATTCAGTTACAGACGGCGCAAATCACGCGACTACTTCAAGCAGTGGCGCAGTTGACAGCACAGGCTCACTAACAACACAACCAGCCGTCGCTTCAGCAGACCTCACCTGCCGCTGCGTCGGTTCCTACCTTTCGCCAGTACGACGAACGTGAGGAAGAGTGGAGTCATTACTTCGCTCAATTTCAAGAACTTGTCGCGGCTCATCAACTAACAGGTAAGACGGGCAAACATTTGTTTCTCGCCGTAGTTGGCACCAAGACTTTCGTGTTACTGCAGAAACTTTTCCCCCACGCATCTCCTCGTGATGTAGACTTTGAACAAATGGTAGATGCACTGAATGCTCATTATGAGAGAAAAGTTCTCATAGCTGAGGCGCGGTACCGATTTTTCAGACTAAAAAAATTACCAGATCAGTCACACCAGGAATGGATTATGGAATTGAAGGGCTTAACCCGCCAATGTAAATTTATTTGCTCTTGTGGACTTTCTTATAGTGACGTTATGTTGAGAGATGCAATTATGCAGAACATTCAGGACCCCAGAATTAGGGCAGCTATTTTAAAACAGTCTTACCCCTCATTAGACAGTATACTGCAGCTTATTGAAGCGCATGACACTTTTGACTTAGCGGATGTAGAAATGCAAAGCCACAGTGTTAATTCAGTGCGCCGTAACGGACGCTTTCCTAGCTGTAGGTCTCAGTCTAGCCCTAGTGATTCTTATTTTTCTACCGGCAGTTCTGAACAGACTGTGAACAGTAGTCAGTGTAAAAAATGCGACACAAAGGTCGTATCGTCATGTTAGAAACAGTACTGTGAATAACGGGTGCCAACGCTCATTTCAGAAAAATGTTCGCAAGTCTTGCCCCCAGTGTGTATCTCGCCACAAGCGTGCGCAATGCTCTAGGCGCAACGCAACCTGTTATCAATGTGGCAAATTGGGACATGTACAGTCTGTGTGTATGCAAATTAAAAACTCAAAGAACGGTACCATTAGAAACAGTGCTTTGCCAAGTGCACGAACAGTTCATGCTGTCAATGTCATAGACGCTGTGGAATTGAACAGTGCTTTCCTTGATTCTAAAATGCAAGAAAATTCTTCTGCACCTATGGCAAAACTACGTAGTGAGCCACGCCGCAAGCGTCGTCGAGCGCGGAAATCTGTGCAACGGAAAAGGGTTTGGGACAAGCAAAATGACTATGTACAGTGCAATCCTGTAGTGCACCTAGTGCCTTCTACAACTTCTCCTTGTAAAATTGCCCAGTACTGTGTAGCTAGTGACAGTAGGCTTGATGTAGCTACTCAAAAGTTTAGTGCAGTAGTTAGTGAATCTGTAGTAGCCTCGCATTGCGCGGTCGCTGATCCGGCGGTAGTGCCTTCTAGTGACAGTGTTGTTAATCCGCTTTGTGCCGAGTCTTCGCCGCTTCCTTCACTACGCAGCCCGTGCATGCGCAAGCGCCGCAAACAAGCTGTATCAGACGTTGCCCACATTCGCGCACCTGTCGTGCACCAGAAGCACAAACTTTTTGTGACTCTTTGCATAGAAAATAAGACTATGCAATTTCAGCTTGATACTGGTTCCGCTGTCACATTAATTAATAAAGACATATGTGAACTGCTGGGTTCGCCAACATTGTCGCCGTGTCAACAAGTGCTAACAGCGTACACAGGTCAAAATATTCCCGTGCTAGGAACCTGTAGCCTGCCGCCTCTTTTCAAGGTGTAACAAAAACAGTTGCTTTTGTAGTTCTTCAGGTCAAATCTACACAGAACATTTTTGGACTAGATGCATTTGACTTGTTTGGTTTATCAATTCAAAGAGATGTGCTTCAAATTTCGTCAGTAGTGCCTCAGGACAAAATAAATGCATTGTGTGAAAAATATAGTGACTTGTTTTCGCCGGAACTAGGTTGTGCAAAAGACTTTGTGGCACATGTAACTTTAAAAGAATCTGCAGTACCAAAATTTCGTAAAGCTAGACCAGTGCCTATCGCAATTCGTGATAATGTTGCTGCAGAACTTAAACGTTGGCAAGATAGTGGGGTGATTTCTCCTGTTTCTGCGAGTCAGTGGACCTCGCCTATAGTAATTATACCCAAGCCGTCAGGAAAACATCGCCTCTGTGCGGACTTCAAATCAACAGTGAACAGTCAAACAATTGTTGACACTTACCCCTTGCCCAGACCTGACGAACTAATGGACAAATTAGGACAGTCTCGCTTCTTTTCTAAGATTGATTTAGCAGAGGCATACTTACAGATTCCACTTGATGACGAGTCAAGAAAGTTTTTCGTCATTAATACTCACATGGGCCTTTTTCAATTTCAACGCCTATCCTTTGGCAGTTCTTCCGCCCCCGCTATTTTTCAGCGCTTTTTGGAACAGCTGACAGTTTCTGTACCGTGTTGCTCGAACTATTTAGATGATATTGTGGTCTCAGGGCGCACAGTTGAAGAACATTTATCTAACCTGGAGTGTCTTTTCAAAGTATTGACTGCAGCAGGTCTACGTTGCAATAAAGCAAAGTGTTCGTTTTTTCAAACTGAAATAGAGTACCTAGGCCATGTGATTAATGCCCAAGGAATCCATCCCTTCCAGTCACATCTTCAAGCAATCAAAGACTTGCCTCCTCCTAAGAATGTGCATGAATTGCAAGCAGTAATGGGAAAGCTTAACTATTATTTCAGATTTATTCCCAATGCCTCTCAGATTGCAGCTCCACTGCATCGCTTACGTAGGAAGAATGTTCCTTTTGTATGGTCCAAAGATTGCCAGGTTGCCTTTGACAACTTAAAATCTACACTATTCAGTGATGCATGTATGATTCCCTTTGACCCAAAGAAGCCTGTAATGCTAGCAGTCGATGCCTCGTCGTACGGTCTGGGTGCAATATCGTCACATCGGATTGAATCTCACGATCGTCCTATTGCCTTTGCATCCAAGCTACTGACGCCAACGCAACAGAATTACAGCCAGATAGAAAAGGAGGCCTTAGCAATCATTTATGGCGTCACAAAGTTTCATCATTATCTCTATGGCAGAAAATTCTATTTGTTGACAGACCACAAGCCTCTCACGTCGTTGTTCTCACCCACAAAGCCAATTCCGCCACGAACGGCACAAAAGCTTCAGAGATGGTCCTTGATATTGTGAAATTATCAGTATGAGATTTTGTACCGACCTACCTCTAAACATGCCAACGCGGACACACTTTCCCGACTTCCGGTTGGCCAGGATGTGTCGTTTGATTCTTCAGAAATGGCGTGTTATCAGATAGACTCCAGAGATGCTTCCGCTGTCGCAGACTTCCCTTTGAACTGTCGTCGCGTTGCACAGGAAACAGCGGCGGATGCAGACCTAAGTGTGGTAGCACGTTTTGTTCGCTTTGGTTGGCCTGCCAGAGCCAAAGACATTGAGCGGCCTCTGGTTCGACGTTACTTTGCACAACGTCATGCATTATCTTTAAGTCAGGGTGTTCTGTTGTTACATACGGACAACGACGAAACAAGAGTGATTGTTCCTCGTTCCCTGCAACGAGAAGTGTTACGCCTCCTGCATCAAAGACATTGGGGTATTGTTAGGACAAAGCAATTGGCAAGACGTCATTGTACCTGGGTTGGTATGGACGCCCAGATAGAGAGCATGACGTCACAGTTTACAGTTTGTGCGGAGCATCAGGCGGCTCCTCCGCAACATTTCTCAGACTGACCACGCCCCAAGGGACCATGGCAACGTTTACACATTGACTTTGCCGGACCTTTCTGGAATATGCGCTGGTTAATTGTTGTAGACGCTTTCAGCAAGTTTCCTTTCGTGATTGCCATGAACTAGACGTCGTCTAGTACAATTAGTGCCCTTACATCAGTGTTTTGCATCGAAGGTTTGCCTGAAAGTATCGTCAGTGACAATGGACCTCAGTTTGTTAGTGCGGAATTTCAACAGTTTTATCGAGTGAATGGCATTCAGCATATCACCACCGCACCTTTTCACCCTCAGTCCAATGGTGAAGCAGAACGTTTCGTTCGAACATTCAAGTCTCACATGAAAAAGATGAAAGGTAAGCACTCCAGGAAGCAAGCTCTTCAAATTTTCCTGTCTACGTATCGGTGCATGCCACGAGACGGCCCTTCTCCTGCCGAACTGCTACACGGCCGCCGTCACCGCACTCTCCTTCACCTGCTGCAGCCTCCCACGCACCGAGTTGGTTCGTATGGCGCTTTGCGTTTTCAGGTTTCTACGCCGGTGCTGTACAGGGTGTTTGCTGGCATGAAGAAGACATGGTTGCCAGGCACCATTCAGCGCGTGCTCGGTCGCAATATGTATGTTGTACGTTCTTCCACAGGACCGGAGCTGCGGCGCCACGCAGACCAATTGCGCCTGCACAGGCCGCGCGATCCTGTCTCGGGCAGTGGCTAGGCGGGGCAGTGCCCCGGGGCCCCCGAGACCAAGGGACCCCTCGGCCTCCGTGAGCAAAGTTCGGAAAAAGTTACAGTAGAGCGTCGTTTTATTTTTATTTTTTTATATTTATATATTTATTTACCTTCCCACCCTACCGTCCATCAATTCCACCTCCCGTCAAACTAAGGTTGCCCACAGTAGCCGCACTGGGCCGCAGGGTGACGGAATATTGCTTCTAGTGGGGCCTGCTGACAAGCCAATCCGCCAATCGCTGAGTACAATAATCGGCACACTCCAGTCGGCAGAAGTACAGTCGCTGCAGCATCAAAGCTGTTCACGGCAATACCTGCGTGTTCCAAGTGTTGCGCCGTGCCGCTCGGCGCAATGTGAAGGATCGCGCGACTCCAAGTACTGTACAAATACATTTACTGTACAGTACTTCTTATTGGCAAGTAGAAGTGTACAGTTCGATTATACGAATAATCGGTTTTCCGAAGATCCATGTCCCCCAATTACACTTCGGATAATCAACGTTCTACTATATAATATTTCAGCTGAATGAAGGATTTTCGACTTCTAATTTTTGAACACTGCCAACATACTTCAAACGCACGAAGTGAAATCCAAAAATTATTCCCATCTCTGAATATAAACATAAAAAGGTATTTCTTGTCCACTAAGATGTGCACCCTGCCACCTGCTGAATTACTAGCAGTGTGTGACAATACTGTTCATGGTTTGATTCGCGGCAGCGGGCCATATTTTCTTGGTTGAATAAAATTTCATTGTTCATTTTTACTAGTTTCTGCCTGAGACTTCATTCACCTAGTATGGAGCAACTTCGAAAACTATTCCATGGTAGTTTTATCTGTATGTCCTACCCAGGTCCAACTCTATCCCTCTCCAAAATTTCATCCAAATCCACCCAGTAGTTTCGGCTTGAAAGCATAATTAACTTTCACAGTTAGAGAGTACGATTAAATATTATTTGCTGCGTGACACAGAGTAATTTACTTAAGAGTAGGTTTGCCTTATTATGTCTTTCAGTAAGCGGTAAGGATCTGATGAAGTAGTGTTGCATCTGTATAGTTCATAGGCGCTGATTACGAGTATGCTCGGTCGCTCAATCATACCCCAAAATTTGAGTGGGTATATTCGGCATACCCCATTGAAAATTTTGGTATTATATTTTTCTTTGCGTTATATTTCTTGATTGTAATTAAATTCGACTTTCTCATTCCAGTGATGGGCGGCTGGCTTTTGTAATAACCCACTGTAAAACGATTATCTAAAACAAACTGGTAATTGAATTCGTCGGCAATAAAATTCATGTTGTCATGTGAGTGAAGTGATCATTCTCTAAGTAGTCCGAATGTTAATGGAATGCTGCTTGTAAGTTCAATATCGTAAACTGAAGGCGGTAATCTTTAATTGTTGTATTAAATAACTAGAAATGAAGGGGTTTGGTACGATACGATGAAAATTTGTGTACTACTAATTTAACTTTTATGTATTCTCTTAGAAGTCAATTGTCTTCAAAGAATCGTGTTAGTGTTAAGTCGTAACATTTTTCATCCAGTTTACTGAACTGGTGTGTGATGTAACAATGGGTTGTGGACCTATTGGTATCGACAGACATGGTACGACAGCATAAGTGGTTATGGACTATTTTCGTAATACTGTATAGAAAATATATCTGCAGAAGAAAGAAGGCAGGAAGACCATTCGATGTTAGTTTTTGCGATAATGAACACAGTATTCACAATACAGGCACATCTTTATCTGATATGCATGTCTAAAAAGATGAAAATTCTGAAAAATGACTTAAGTAGTTACTACAACGGGAAAACAGGTTGAAATGGTCACAAAAGCCGCCCAGTAGGTTTGAAACGTGAAATTGAAATTAATGGCTGTTAATTTCTTTACTGTAAAAAAAAGGTAAAGCAGTCAACAATCCGAAGATTGGTTTGAACGCCACAGTGCTTTACTAGGCATGGTCCTGTCTGGAGGTGGTATGCCGTTGCCTTCCTTCCAACTGACTTACCCAGCCAGTTAAAGGGGGACCTACAGTTTAACGTGGGTTCCGAACCACGGTGCTACTCGGTATTTTTCACATCAGCAACACTGCCAGAGGTGAAAGAAGTGGAAAGAGACAGATAAAAATCCTAGGACCTGGCGGGGATTGAACCCGCGACCTTCAGAGTTGTAGTCTGGCACTCTACCACTGTGCTACGGAGCCTAAAAAGTTACTTTTCTCCTTTCAGAGATTAAAATGGTCCTAAATTAACGCCAGATGAAGCATAAAAGAAGAAATACTACTAAAATAAAACAAAATTATTACTTTACCTTTGTACCTGGAATAGGAGAAATATAATAAAGAATTTTTTTTCTTTTGTTTGATACCTGCCCGGGGGGGTGGGGGGCTGCAGGCCAGCAACCACCTCCCCCCTATTGGAAACGCCACTGAGCATACCCCAAGATTTTCACAAGGCGGCGCCTGTGGTATAGTTTTAGTTTAGAGAGGGCCCCAACGTCATTTTTGCCCCGGGGTCCTTGGTGTAGTAGCTACGCCACTGGTCTCGGGTTTCTTGATTCCAGACCCAGTTCACCGCCAGGGAGCACAGCCACATCGTTCGCCGCCGGGCACAGCGTCCCCGGACTACGAGATCCCCATGGACGTCGACGCACCTCCGACGCAGTCGTCGCCGCCGTCGTCGCCGCCGCATATGACAGCATCACCGAGAAGGACTCCGGGACTGTGCGCCCCCCCCCCCCCCCCCCCAGATTGGGCCACGCATCTCAGAAGAAGATGAGCTGCTCCCTCTGGGCGGAGGCGTGCGCCCTTCCCCAGGTTTTGGTGGGTTTCCCGGGGGATCGCAAGGTGGATGCCGGGGCGCGGACGGCGTCTCGATCCCAGCCTCAGCTACGACGCCCATCCCACCAGTAACGCCCCCGCCCAGGCCCTCCTCCCAGTGTCGTTGCCGTGCCCCCCAGCCCTACGCCACGACGACGCGGCGGTTTGGGGGGGGGGGGGGGGGACGGTTGTGGTGTCGCACAAGTCTAAAGTACGCGCCACCTACTTTCGCCGCGCGCCGCCATGTACGCACGGCGCGGCGTTCGTACGACGTCAGCCACGAGCGCCCTCTGCTACAACTCCGCACGTGGCCACCACTGAACGACATCGTTCACTTGGGACTGAGATGGGAACGAGTTAACACCTCGGAATCAGATAGGCACCAGTGAAGACTTGGCTATCGGACAGGCACTAGGCAGGCCTCTAGCTCAACTATGTATCAGCATTCTGCAGTACTGAGCTATGTACAAGTTAAGTATTACTAAGTCTTTATGAAATATATATCTCTTCTAATTTACTCTAGTGTTTCTAGTTGCTGCTGTCCTACTGGCTGGTCACCTCCATACCGCACAAGCATGCATCCTTTATTCCTGTGTCGGTCTTTCGACTCGGCCACCGACACCTACGACGGAAACGAGACACAAAAGCGGCGACGAGGCTGCGACACAAAACATACTGCCCTAGCCTCCCTATACAATGTCATTCTCTACACTGGTTTCTTCCCTGATATATGGAAAACCTCCAGTATTCTTATGTTCCCCAAACCTGGCCAGCCTCCTTCAGATGCCTCTTCGTATCAACCCATGAACATCACCTCAGTGTTCAGCAAGGTTTTGGAAACCATCCTTTCTCGCCGCATTCATCAGTAACTCCGTCAACACCAACTCCTCCACCTCACCTACCTCCTTTCCGATCAGGTAAATTGCCATCGCACTGCCATCTTTGTCTCCCTCGACATTGAGAAGGCCTACGATCGAGTATTCCATTCCAATCTCCTTTTCAGATTCCAAACCTACGCCCTTCCTATTAATTACATCCGTTTCTTCGCTTCCTTTCTCTCCCACCACCCATCCTATGTCACTGTCAACAACTCCAACTCCCGCTTGTTCTATCTCTTCGCCGGGGTACCTCAGTGGTCTGCCGTCTACCCCGCCCTCTACCTCATTTACTCGGCTGACATGCCACAACCCCAGCCTCCCATCCATCTCTTTAAGTATGCTGACGACGACGCCTTCCTAGCCCTCGCCCCCTCCCTTGCACGTTCTCAGCACCTTCTCCAGTCTCACCTCTCCCAATTCTCCACTTGGTGTAACCAATGGCTCCACTCCGTCAACCCCACCAAATCCCAGGTAATCATTATAGGTCGTACCACTCAATCCTTCTGTCACCGCGACATGTACCTCACATTCCATGACCGTCCCATCCCTCAAACCTGCACCCTCAAATCCCTTGCCTCACGCTGGATCGCTTCCTTTCCTCGAACCCTGACCTTCAAACAGTCCCTCCGCCTCGTTTACCGCATCCGCCTCCCTTCCCCATATTTATCCCTTATGATCTCATTTCTTTCCCTCACCGTCTGAAGTTCCTCTAGCATCTCTGTATCCTCCACACCACCCGCGAAATTGAATCCAGTCACCCTGTTGTCTTTCCCATCTTGCGGAACCCTGGGCCTATGCCACGCCGCTACCAGCATATCCCTCCCTGCCTCCCTACACCTTCACATTATCCACATCCTCTCCCAGGATAATTTTCGCCTCCTGCCTCTCCCAGATGACGCCCTCCGTCTTGATATTTACCTATCCTATCAGCCCTAATCCCTCCCCTCCCCACATATTACGTGCCACTCTCCACTCCTACTCCCCTCCCTTCTCTCCCCCGCTTGGATCTCCCTTCCCATCCCTCGGAGTTCTTACATTTTCCTTCCCCTCTCCTCCGAACCTCCGCCCCACCCTTCCTTCCCCTGTGAGGTCTCCGTGCTTTACTTTTTAACAGTGTTTTTTACGGTGTTTTCAACAGTGCACCGGATTAGTATCGTGTCAGTGTCAAGTGGTGAACGTGGTTTTAAGACTTCAGCAACTGTCGCATAGGCAGAACATTGTGTTGCCATGTTTTTCAATTGTCTCTCTTTTATCGTCGCCATTCACTGTGCAAAATCTATGTTTTTTAGTCACCGCGTCAGTTTTTAATACTGACTGTGTGTTTTAAAGCCTGAATTTCATTGTATTTAATTCGCACATTTTCTTTCCTTTTTCATTGTTAAGTCAACATTTTTATCTCCTTTTTATCGTTAAAATCAACATTTTTATCTCCTGTTTTAGTTTTAAACTACCATTCATGCTGTCAAATTCACATGTACCCTGGGCTGAAGAGCAGCGTACGAGGCTGCTGCCAGCCTGCCCCACAGAGCATTAAAATACAATAAAGCAAAAAAAAAAAAAAAAAAAAAAAAAAAAAAAAAAAAAAAAAAAAAAGCAGACTTTCTCAAGCAACATGTTTCTCACATGTCTATGCACGAAAACACGGTCGTCGCCAAGGGGGGGGGGGGGCAGCTGCCCCCTCCCTAGAGATGCAAAGGTTTTTTTTATTATTTTTTTTTTTTTTTTTTTTTTTTTTTACGCGTTTTGGAGGTTTTAAACTATCATTTCATCGACCATAAGGAGTTAAAAATTGTCTAATATAAATCATGATAATTTTAACAATAATGATAATACACTAAAACAGGAAATCTCCATGTCCATGTGTGTGACTTCGGCATGTTGTGCCCCGCGTGCGTATATGGTTAGCCAGTGGGCCGTGAGACCGCGCCGAGGACAGCAACATACAAGATGGAAATCAGAAACTTTTTTGGTAAGTGATTGCTTTCAGTTTTTTATGTTCATATGTTTGTGATTGCGCGGCTCCGTAATACAGTGGTAGAGTGCCAGACTACAAATCCGAAGGTCGCGTGTTCGATCCCCGCTAGGTCCTAGGATTTTTATCTGTCACTTTCCACTTCTTTCACCTCTGGCAGTATTGCTCATGTGAAAAATACCGAATAGCACCATGGTTCGGAACCCACGTTAAACTGTAGGTCCCCCTATAACTGGCTGGGTAAGTCAGTTCGAAGGTCGGAGGAAGGCAACGGCATACCACCTCCAAATAGGACCATGCCTAGTAAAGCACTGTTGTGTTCAAACCAATCTTCGGATTGTTGACTGCTTTCCCTTTTATCTTTGTGATTACTTATTAGGGTTGATATAAATGCAAGGTTTTGCGTTCTCTAAGATGCTCACGAGCAGCAGGACAGTGTTAAACAATCCTGAAGGAGCAGGTATAGAAATTATGTATGAAGCCTGCTGCCTTCATGTACTGGTAGATCTAATCCATTTTTGTGCTCTAAACAATACGGTTGTGCGAATTAGCAGTTTCACTCTCTAATTAAAGACCGCTTACAAAAGAGCGATGTAAATCGCTTAGTACTGTTGTTAAAGCCAATACCTGAATCCAAGCATACAGAACGGACGGAAACAAAGGGTTCTTAGTACGGGTACATTATTGTTTTTAAATGATTGTGTGTAATACAATTTTTTGTGTCGAACAGCGAGCTATAAATATAACCTTACTATTGTTGTCGATGGAAGGTTTTATTCGAGCTTCTAGCTTTTCCACGTGACCTTCCGTGCATTTAACGCCGGTATTACACGGTCAAGTATTTACATCAAAAGTGTGATGTCATAGATTTACATAAAAGAAATATGATAGTGCAATGGGATCTTCGACATACCTCGAATTTCGTCTCAGAAATTTCAAATCTAGGGCCTCGCCCAACGACCTGGTTGGCATCGCCATAGATTTGATGTAAAAGTCGCTTGTTCGCTTGTTTTCTGTTCACTGCAATGCAAAATTTAACCGCTTTGAGTGCCAGCATCGCTGCAACTATACTTGACGTTTGTACTTTGTGAACACCAAGGGGGTTGACACTAATATTTGTGTTCACGATTCCACCTATACAGCTCCATGTTTTAATTGAAAATACCAATCATTTACAATGAAAAAATAACATGCTTATGAAAATGTAACATATCGTCTATGGCGCCAATGGTCATCGGGAAATCGGAAAAGTACATTGAGAACCAGTCACTACATTGGTGTAACAGTTTGCTTTACGTTATCTATACGAACAGATGCCGTAATGAGTAACGTAGAAGTAGGCATCATCGGAGTAATGCAGCAACTAAAATCACTTAACAAGATCAAGTCTTCTGGTCCGGATTGTATACCCATTAGATTTCTATCTGATTATGCTGAAGCGATAACTCCTTACTTAACAGTCATATACAACCGCTCTCTCATAGAAGGATCTGTACCAAAAGATTGGAAAGTTGCCCAGGTCATACCTATATTCAAGAAAGGCAGTAGGAGTAACCCATTAAACTACAGGCCTATTTCATTGACGTCAATTTGCAGCAGGGTTTTGGAACATATCCTGTATTCAAATATTATGAATTATCTCGAACAGAACGATCTATTGACCCAAGGTCAACAGGGATTTAGAAAATATCGTTCATGCGAAACGCAACTAGCTCTTTATTCACACGAAGTGATGGGTGTAAGCGACAAAGTTTCGCAAATCGATTCCGTATTTCTTGATTTCCAGAAAGCTTTTGACACCGTACCTCACAAACGGCTTTTAATCAAATTGCGTGGTTATGGTATATTGCCCCAAATTTGCGATTGGATAGGGGATTTCTTGTCAGAGAGGACACAGTTCGTAGTAATCGATGGTAAGGCACCGACTAAAACAGAGGTGATGTCGGGCGTTCCACAGGGTAGTGTTATTGGTCCTCTGCTGTTCCTTATTTACATAAACGATTTAGGGGAAAATCTAAGTAGCTCTCTTAGGTTGTTTGCAGATAACGCCGTCATTTACCGTCTAGTAAAATCATCTGATGATCAAAACCAACTGCAGTACGATCTGAATAAGATATCAGTATGGTGTAAAAATTGGCAATTGACTCTAAATAATGAGAAGTGTGGAGTCGTCCACATGAGTACGAAAAGAAATATATCGTGGGAAAGGCGAACCAGAGACTGCGTTTTATTGGCAGAACCCTTAAAACCTGCAACAGATCTACAAAAGAAACTGCATACACTACGCTTGTCCGTCCATTTTTGGAGTATTGCAGCCCAGTGTGGGATCCTTATCAGGTGGGTTTGACAGAGGACATCGAAAGAGTCCAAAGAAGGAGAGCTCGTTTCGTACTGTCACGATACAGGGGAGGCAGCGTTACGGAAATGATACAGGATCTGGGATGTGAATCATTACAACAACGACGCTTATCGCTGCGGCGTGGGCTACTTGCGAAATTCCAATCGCCAACATTCTCCTCCGAATGCGAAAATATATTGTTGACTCCCACTTACATAGGTAGAAATGATCTTCAGAATAAAATACGAGAAATCAGAGCTCGAACGGAGAGATTCATGTGTTCTTTCTTCCCGCGCGCTATTCGAGATTGGAATGGGAGATAAATAGTATAATTGTGGTTCGATGAACCCTCTGCCAGGCACTTAAATGTGATTTGCAGAGTATCCCATGTAGATGTAGATCTATGATGACTGCTTTTCTTCTGTAATAACGTTTATCATTCTCATTGTCAATTAAATGTGACTTTTCGGCCAAATCTACGTAATTAAAACAATCTTATACACATGTAGTGACTGGGTGTACTTTTGTTTTTACTTCTTCAGCTAAAAGTAACCCTGTACTTAGTTATTAAAAAAAAAAGAGTCAATCTACTTTTTCGTATAGTTAGTACTCGGTGTCGATGCTTTTATTAAGGTTATGTATAAAATTTTTTCCTGTCTACCAAAATTTTCTTGAGTAGACAAGCATACAGAAAACCGAACTGTCCTGTCGAAAACCGGACATCTGGCACCATACAGGTGCAGGTCGAGGACCATATGTCGCGTAGGTGAGTCAAATGTGCCGCAGGAAGGCGTGACAAAGCGTTGCTGTGCCGAGTGATATGCAAGGGAAAAACAGTCGTTCCGGCGCAAGTAAATATTAAATGATGGAATCCAGTATTTAATACATTCAAGTGTTACAAGCATGCTGGTTATAAACACTTTCTGAATAACGGTAATATAAAGTAAGGCGTACGAGTTATTACGAAGTTGTACGAAGTGAGTAGGAAAATTCAGCCAGATGGAGATAGGACATAATATGAGTCTGGTCATGTACTGACCATGTTCTCAAAAGTGCTCCTTTTTGAAGTGCTGTTAATTTCGTTTTACGGTGTCGTTATTAATAAACACATTGCAAATGGGATCGCAACACTTATTTTGAGTAAATAACAGCTCATTAGAATTTAAAGTATCTCCCTTGCACTGTCTTGAGTAGATCAACGTTTTATGATAACTGCGAGTGACAGCGACTACGAGAGCTTCACGGCAAAACAAGTAGGAGCAATCCCATGCGTCGACAAAGTACGTCAATTCAGGGACGGGTTGTTTTAAACACTGCAAATCTCGGATGGGAAGGACAGGCCAGTCATAAATTCTGTAGGTCTCCTAAAGCGGCTTCTAACGATTCGCGGCCAAAGTATAAAACGTTTATAATGGAGGTTTAGGACAGGGAGGAGATATTGCATGTTTTTGTTTCTTTCTCTACTTATTAAAGGTTCTTAATTTTGGTGGTACGTTATTCGTGTGCGCATTGCAGAAAGTCGAGGCCATACCTGATGGGCCCACCGCGCAGAAACGACAAACCAATTCGATGTACCGTTTTGATCAGTGTGACGAATAAAGAATACAATACAATACAGTTGCCCTGTGCGGGCTGGCGCGAAGAAGAGCAGAATGCGGCCGTGTGTGCACGCGCGCACGTTCTTAACAAATTGAAAACGAGAAACGCCGTCGAAACAGAATCGCATACGAATCAAGCGTTTCCTTTGTTGTAGCGACAATGCTCGCAACGTGATTGTTGTTGCACAGGGGGGAGCGGTATGACGCCCACATCCGATGCGCTGATCTGCACCAAACCTCTTGGTTGGTTTTCCGCTGCGCCGGGCAACACGGCGTGTCTGTTGTGGACGCAACTTAAGAAAAATTTCTCTTCCTTTCCACAAAAACGTATTGTAAATACTCAAGGTGTGCTGTATTTCTCCTACTTTAGGAAGAGTAAAACCTATCGCAGCCGAAAATTAACAGATACATAATAGTTATCAAAAAGCTATAACCTGGTTTGTGTAACCATCAGCTATAAAGACCGTATTTTACATCGGTCATTAACACACACACACGCACACCACTCACTCACACACACACTATATTTATTGTGTGTGTAAATATCCGATGCACTGACCTGCTGCCCCCCCCCCCCCCCCGCCCACCGTCGGGCTGGCGACGGCCTTGGACGAATATCTGCATTCATTCAAATGGCATAGATTTCACCTTAAAGGGGACTGGGCTGTAGGTTAATACTTATAGTAATTTGAACATCTGCCAGGAAACTGCACAGCTGCTACTAAAAGGGAACCTGTTTATTATAATGTGTTAATTCAAAGGCAGAAGTATTACTCCATAATTATAATTATCAGAACCCGTACTTCTAACTCAATGATCAGAAGTTGATGAGTAGATGTGTTATCATAGCAATTAAATACGTACAAAATATAAGCAAGAGTTTTGTCATTCCCTTCTTTATTCTCAAAAACTTGTATGCATATGTTATCATTGGCCAAACATTAAGAGCATTTTCACAAGACAGAAAAAAGTATGCAAACGATATCATTCACTCTCTCTTAAAATCTACAGGTGTGTGGAATATCCCTGTAGATATTTGCATGATCCCTCAGATTAAGTTTTATAATGGTGATAGTATGGTTAGAGAAAACATTCGACTTTGTGCAAAACACGCTAACACAAGATAAATGTGTGGAAAATTTATATTGCTTTAAGTGCAAATAAAAAAAATGTCACTTCTGACAATTTATAAGTGTACAAACAGTAGGGCCTATCAAAGGAAGACTGCCGTATACTATGTCATGATTCTCACCATAACAGATTGTGCTTTCACAGACTGTACTTTGACAGTTTTACTTGTTCATCTTAGCCTCTACCGTTATTAGTATAAAAAATTCACCCGCTTCTTATTTAGTACCAAACTCAAGGGGCAGTCACACAGCACAGGCTTCTATTATTCTGAACTCACGATGCTGTAGTAATGTAATCGTAATAATTAGAAATGCCGGCCGCGGTGGCCGAGGAGACTGAGGCGCTCCAGTCACGGTCTGCACGGCCACTACGGTCGGGGGTTCGAATCCCCCCTCGGGCATGGATATTTGTGCGGACCTAGTTTGTAAGTAGTTCATAAGTAGTTTGTAAGTTTAGGGACTGATGACCCCGTAGTTAAGTCCCTTAAGTTTAACAAACATTTGAACATTTCATTAGAAATATTCCCGAACTTGCAACGTAAGTGTAAGCACAGGGAATATCTCGATTTGAACATCTCTCAAAAAATATTTCACACACTAACAGACCTCAATTAATAATGGTCTTGTGCATTTCTTGCTCTAATAATACACTACAATTCGAATAATGCTGTTCAAGATAGCAATATACAGGATGCCCAGAAAAGGGCTCCCTGCTTTCAAAATTAAATATCTCGAAAACAAAGATCGATAGAGGAATGCAATAAACGGTGTGTTTATTGTGAAAGCTGTAAGAAGTTTATACAGCAGTTTGAAATAATAGTTACAAAAGCTGCTAACAGATGGCGCTGTACGCTCTACAGCTCATATCAGCACACATAAATGAAATAATTGTATGAAAACACTCTTTGCAAACAATCACATCACAATGTTTTCAAAATGTTCACCATTGGCACTACACAGGTGGCGCAAACGAAGACTGAAATTCGCCATCAGATTTCGTAGTGTATCAACCGAAATGGATTCACACTCCACAGAGATCGCCGATTCAAGCCCGTCCAGCATGGCTGGATGCGTCGGGTAGACCATGTCTTTCACTGTGCCCCACAAAAAAAAGTCACAGGGAGTCAAATCCGGCGAATATGAAGGCCAATCCATGCCTGCACCAGTAAATTTGGGATATTCCAAAGCAATGACTCGATTCCCGAAGTATTCCTCAAGGAAGCGAAACACTTGTTCGGTCCGATGTGGTCGGAATCCATCTTGCATAAACCATTCAGTGCCTGTTCGATCCTCTAACGCTTGCTGTGTGGCGACAAATTGTTCGAAAATTGCAACGTAACGTGCACCAGTGACCGTTTCTCGAATGAAAAAGGGCCAATAATGCCTCTGCTGTATACTGCAGCCCACACAGTAACTTTAGGAGAATACAGGGGTTTCGCTTCACACCAATATGGCTTTTCGGAACCCCAAAATCGCCAGTTCTGCTTATTCACGTATCCATTCAAGTGGAACGTGTGCTTCATTTGTAAACCGGATGCAGCCAACATCAAATCCTTCACTATCAATCATTGTAAGCATCTGATTAGCAAAGACAACCCTTTGCTGTACAGCTCGTACGGGTATGGCCTGGTGCGTTTGAATTTTGAATGGAAACATGTGTAAGCTCTTTCTTAGTATTTTCTGCGTGCTGGAACGCTTCAAACCAGTCTCAGATGCAATTCTACGAACGGATGACATTGGATTTCGCTGAATAATTCCAGAAACTGTGGCGATATTTTCAGGCGTAACTGCGGTTTGCTTGCGGCCAACATGCCCCACTACATCATCAGTTACGCTGCCTGTTCGTTGAAATTTTGCGAAGAGCGTACGAATGGTTTTCGCATCGGGTTCTATTGGAACATTAAATCGTGCTTGAAAACTTCGCCTTGTTGCCGTAGGACTCTTATAACCTGTGGTACTCTAGCACCAGAAAAACGCGTTGTTCAATGGGGTACATGGTTTTAATATCTTCCTTCGGTACGCTAACCTCCTTTCACGTTTCAATAGTGGAACTGATCGCTCTGGGCTTCGGATCACTATTTTATACAAGGCATTACGTAGGGCGATTACAGCGCCATCTGTTAGCAGCTTTTGTAACTATTATTGCAAACTGCAGTATAAACTTCTTACAGCTTTCACAATAAACATACTGTTCACTGCATTCCTCTATCGATCTTTGTTTTCGAGATATTTAATTTTGAAATCAGGGAGTCCTTTTCTGGACACCCTGTATAAATCTCCGCTGCTTAAAAATGAAATTCAGCTCTAGGATAATGAAAGAAACTGGTTCCCATGACGTTTCTGTAAATGATCGCGATAAGTTCGAGATTCCGTTCAGTTCATTTGCGTTGTCTTCTGCAGTCAGAATGGAACAGAAATGTTTTGGGCCGGCCGCGGTGACCGAGGCGCTCCAGTCACGGTCTGCATGGCCACTACGGTCGGGGGTTCGAATCCCCCCTCGGATATTTGTGCCGTCCTTAGTCTTGGCTAGTTCATAAGTAGTTTGTAAGTTTAGGGAGTGATGACCCCGTAGTTAAGTCCCATAAGCTATACAAACATTTGAACATTAGAAATGTTTTTTTACCACCGTAAGACCTGAATAATTTGTCTCGTAACATTATTTTGGGAAGAATATGAAGTTACCAATATTATTATTTCAGGAATTTATTTTCGAATATTTTTTAAAGTTCTTAATTACCGTAAACTGTAGATCCTACAGAGACACAATGTAAAAGAGATTATAGACTTGAGTAATGCTTGTGTGGATTTCACAGCTGCGTGTTGATTTTTCACTAATATCGTGTTGGGTAGTAAGCTTTTACTTCCTGCAACCAGGAAGCGTTACGAGCTGCAAATACGAAGTCTCCCGAGCGTAACCGATCGGCTCACCCGAACGGCCCCAAGTTTTGCTACCCCCAGACACAAGTACTGAAGACCGCGATACAACCCATCAGCTTTGACCGATGACGTCATACCTGGGTCTCACAGGATACGCTACGTAGATATACCGACTAGCAAAACAAACACTACAACGAATATAAATATACGGGATAATATCGTAATCTTATGAATTGTAGTTAATAAATAAAAAAATAAAAAATAATAATAATTAAAATCTCTGTTAACCTACACCTAACTATCAGAGAGAAGGTACAGATCACTTTTTAACCGCAAAATCGTGATCTATAATCTATGTTGTGCTTGTAAACAAACTATCGTCTTTAACTCAGATATGATGTAATTGGTCAAAGCCGGCGGGTTGTATCGCGGACTTCATTTACAATTTAATGTCCAGTCTGGCATTCCCCAGCTTGTACTGCCCAGGATAACTTTCCAGACCACAAGTTCCTAATCGCAACTTGTTGCACTTCGACCGCTCTATAACCTCCTCAATTTTGCTCGCAACCTTTTGAATCACCCTGTATGTGTGTAACTAAGTGTCTTTCCTGCCGCAGTGGAGTGGCCGAGCGTCCCAAGGCGCCTAGCTGCGGAGGTTCGAGTCCTCCCTCGGACAAGGGTGCATTTGTTGTCTTTAGCGTAAGTTAGTTTAAGTAGCTTTTAAGTCTAGGGACTGATGACCAGAGTAGTTAAGTACCATAGATTTAGAAACATTTGAATTTTGTCTTTTCCTGGGAAGTAACTTTAACTATAACTTGTTTAGTTTAAAAAAATCATAACTTTCCTAACCGTGGAATTTAGTTTAACTCGTCTTACGCTCCAAGGAAGAGGAGGAGACACGTTGAAAAGAAAAGGAAGTTTAAAAAGATTGGAGCGATATGGAAGTTAATTTGGGAAGGATGTGATCATAGTGGGGTTTGTTAGTAATGCTTATTGAACTATTGTTTGCCATACGGCAAGTATGATCGCTTGCCCTAACAGTCCGCAGTAATACGAAAGGCAGGCACATTCTTAACAGACTTCACTCACTCAACACGTCAAGTCTATTCATTTTTGGAATAACAGACAACATTTCTGACCCAGAAGGCCACTGATGACCAACTTTGCGGACAAAGTTACTACATACTGTTGTTAATACTCAATGAAAGTGAATAGTAAGTGTGGTTTCTGTTGAACATTCCCAAGCGGAAGTGTTCATTCATTGAGACTTTAAGGAAAGAATTCTTAAAGAAATTAGCACTAATGATAAAGTTGTATGTAGAGTATGCAGACTGGTGACGGCGGAAGAAGCTACATAAACGATCACTTCCGAAAGAAGACGTGCAAGTCGTCTACAAGTACCGTACTGTAGCAAGGAGATGAATTCAATTTGTAAGAGAATGGGCCCTACGGCAGGAATGCTCGAATTAAAACTGGCGACTGAATTTCGATCAAATTAGTGTTCTTTCATTAGTAAACTTTTCGACCGGCCTAAATATCGTTATGCTACAAGTTAATAACATGCGATGGTCGTAGTACAGAGGATACAAAATGCAGAATGGCAATGGGAAGAAAAACATTTTTGAAAAAGAGAAATTTGCTAACATCGAATATTAATTTAAGTGTAAGGAAGTCTTTTCTGAAGGCATTTGTGTGGAGTGTTGCCTTGTACGGGAGTGAAACATGGACGATAAGCAGTGTGGATAGGAAGAGAATAGAGGCTTTTGAAATGTGGTGCTACAGAAGAATGCTGAAGATTAGGTGGGTAGATCGCATGACTAATGAAGAGGTACTGAACAGAATTGGTGAGAAAAGGAATTTTTGGCATACCCTGACTAAAAGAAGGGATCGCTTGGTAGGACACATTCTTAGACATCGGGGAATCGTAAATTTAGCATTGGAGGGAAGTGTGTGGGGTAAAAATCGCAGAGGGAGACCAAGATACGCGTATAGTAAGCAGATTCAAATAGATGTGGGTTGCCGTTCTTATGAGGAGATGAAAAGGCTTGCTCAGGATAGAGTAGGGTGGAGAGCTGCATCAAACCAGTCTCCGGACTGAAGACCATAACAACAACAACAAAAAGTTAAAATGAAGCAACTGTTATTAATGTTATAGAATATCGTTATAGAATATCGTTCATGCGAAACACAACTAGCTCTATATTCACACGAAGTGATGGGTGTAAGCGACAAAGGTTCGCAAATCGATTCCGTATTTCTTGATTTCCAGAAAGCTTTTGACACCGTACCTCACAAACGGCTTTTAATCAAATTGCGTGGTTATGGTATATCGCCCCACATTTGCAATTGGATAGGGGATTTCTTGTCAGAGAGGACACAGTTCGTAGTAATCGATGGTAAGGCATCGACTAAAACAGAGGTGATATCGGGCGTTCCACAAGGTAGTGTTATTGGTCCTCTGCTATTCCTTATTTACATAAACGATTTAGGGGAAAATCTAAGTAGCTCTCTTAGGTTGTTTGCAGATGACGCCGTCATTTACCGTCCAGTAAAATCATCTGATGATCAAAACCAACTGCAGAACGATCTGAATAAGATATCAGTATGGTGTAAAAATTGGCAATTGACTCTAAATAATGAGAAGTGTGAAGTCGTCCACATGAGTACGAAAAGAAATCCGTTAAACTTTGTTTACAACATAAATCAATCAAATGTGAACGCCGTAAACTCCACAAAATACCTAGGAATCACTATTACTTCAGACTTAAACTGGAAAGAACACGTAGATAATATTGTGGGAAAGGCGAACCAGAGACTGCGTTTTATTGGCAGAATCCTTAAAAGATGCAACAGAACTACTAAAGAAACTGCATACTACGCTTGTCCATCCATTTTTGGAGTATTGCTGCCCAGTGTGGGATCCTTATCAGGTGGGTTTGACGGAGGACATCGAAAGAGTCCAAAGAAGGGCAGCTCGTTTCGTATTGTCACGATACAGGGGAGACAGCGTTACGGAAATGATACAGGATCTGGGATGGGAATCATTACAACAACGGCGCTTATCGCTGAGGCGTGGGTTACTTGCGAAACTCCAATCGCCAACATTCTCCTCCGAATGCGAAAATATATTGTTGACTCCCACTTACAAAGGTAGAAATGATCATCAGAATAAAATAAGAGTAATCAGAGCTCGAACAGAGAGATTCAGGTGTTCTTTCTTCCCGCGCGCTATTCGAGAATGGAATGGGAGATAAATAGTATAATTGTGGTTCGATGAACCCTCTGCCAGGCACTTAAATGTGATTTGCAGAGTATCCCATGTAGATGTAGATGTTTGCCCCTCCCCCCTTTTCTTCGTGCGCTTATAGTACTTGCTGATGAATTACAAAAAGCAAAATCTGTTTCTGTAATGAATGATGCATCAATTAACGAAACAATGAAAATCATTCCATTAGTAATTCCATATTAAATTCCTGATTTCGACACGAAAGTCGAAATTTAGGATATTAGTGGGATATTAGTGGGATTCCAAATGGAACAGATGGTATATAAGTTTAACTTTCACCGTTGAATATAGAAGTTTTCGTCTGTGATATCTCTTACGTTGTAAATATAAAGTTGCTTCGTCGAGCAATGATTTCGGTTCTTTCGGACGTGGTTTGGAAGAACGTATACCACACATATGACTAATTGAATTGAGTAAAAAAAAATTGGTTAAGGCTTAACGGAAAAACAATCTGATTTTTCAGTTTCTCTCGGCGTATTTGTTGAGCTAACATTCCTGGGGTCTACTGCCGGGTCTTACAAGGAAAGTACTTGGGCTCTAACAAACACATATACACCAAAATCGTATGAGAGATAATGTAAAGATCCCTTATTGCACTAGTGATACTCCCGCATCTGCAAAACTCCGCAGTCGTCCGTCAGAGGCCTCTGCGTGTGCCTTGCCACATTGCACTTCGACCTGTTGGTTCGCCAATAAGGACGGTGCAGTGTGCCCCCGAAGTTGCGTTTTGTGACGTTATTTGTGTGGTGAAAGGCGCGTTCACACGAGTCAAGTTAAGGATGAACGAGTTTACTTGATCAACAAAATCTGAAAGCGACTTGAATCAGTTTTCGTTCACACGTTTCTACTGAAATCGGTCGAAATGGCGACAGTGGATATTAAGAACAAACAGACTGGGAGCGTCGGAGGCTTTGTTAAAGGGAACATCATTAGGGGACATGGAGGAATATCGAAACCATTTGAGAATGTCGGAAGAAAAATATTTGACACCATTCAGAAATATATATGCTCTTTTATACCACAACGGTTTGGACACACACAATTCCTCCGTTTCCATTCCACTCTTTTTATTTAGACACTAGTGAATATTCTTTTTTGTATATTTGATTGTTTTTATTTTGTTTTTTACGTTGTCAGTGGTTAATCCGCTAATGTCCATTTCTTTCACGATACCTCGCAAAGCATTTTCCCGCACATCTTTGTTTTCGTAAGTATCCATACGACGATTCCACAGGCATTCGCGCTTGTGGTACAGTTCTAAAAAATAAATAAATAAATCATCACGCTTTCTGACCGCTTGACACTCATTCTGTGAGATATTTGAAAATGCAATACTTTAACAATACTGAAAACACCGGCACTATATCCGCAATGAAGTTTTAAAACAGCTAGTGGTTTTACACATGTAATTACGTGGTTCAACTCAAAGTTGAATCGTCACTTGAACGGAGAAGTTTGACTGGGTCAATCCTTTCTTGATCCACTAAAAAGTTGATCAACCCAATTGAAACGAAGATTCACACAAGGTTTTTCATTCAGCATTTATTGATTAAGTAAACTCGTTCAACTAAAATTGACCCGTGTGAACGCGCCTGATGCGTCAGATGGGGCGGCGATTGGTAATCAATCCTGCTAATGTATTGCGATTGGACGAAATGAAGTTACGAAAAACCCTTCTTCGTAAAGATGGTATTAGTGTAGAAGATGAATCATTCGCATGCTTTCTCGTATCTGTTATGGTACAGAAATATGAGCATAAGTTAGATACTGTTCTAACACTAACACATAATGATGATAATGACGAACAACTCATTGCATGCTGTAGTGCTACGGTAAGTGCGGGAAGAGCCGATGGAAGTAGTGGCAGTGAATACCAACAGTCTTCCGATAAGAAGGTTAAAGTTGCAACTATCATCACGGGTTTTGATGACAATACGCTAGAGAACATGTACGATGATTATTAAATAAGTTATAGTTAAGATATCTGCATTACGTATGGCGTCTACAATTACATCTACAGTGCTATCTAGAGCATGATTGCAAAGTTTTGCATAAAAACGACACCCACCAGCACACTGAGGTGTACGTAGAGATCCTGTAAGAAAACGTCCATACAGATATGTTTGTTCGAGCCCAAGTACTTTCCTTGTTAGTGTCCAATAGGCACGATATTTCGGTGATCAGACACATCGGCACTAATCGACGAAATGACGAGCGGGCCTAATATCAAAAGGGGCTAAGACTACTTTTGATGTTTTAATGGAGGGATGGAACCTGGAAAGCATATTAGGAAAATACCCTCACTTGTGTGATTTTTTATTTTATTTTATTATTATTATTATTATTATTATTATTTTTTCGTCAGCACTCTTGTCAAAAAATACTTTCAGTGTCGAAAACGTGGCAAAAATCAGTAATTAAGACGTGAAAATAGGTTTAAAGCTGGACTTGGTTGGATTTGATATTAACTACTGGATTTTTATGTTTTCAAATTGAACTAAAGTAGATCCATGCACTTCTTAGATAAGTTATTATTAAATTTCTTTTTTCAAAAAATAATTAACAATCTGAGCACTGTTTCACCAAAGAAAACTAAACCAATATTCCAGATTTCGAATTACAAACACAGGCCAGAATGATTAACGTAGAAGTAGTTATCATTAGAGTAGTGAAGCAACTGAAATCACTTAACAAGAACAAGTCTTCTGGTCCGGACTCTATGTCCATTAGACTTCTATCTGATTATGTTGAAGCGATAGCTCCTTACTTACTGTACCAAAAGACTGGAAAGTTGCACGGGTCACACCTATATTCAAGAAAGGCAGGAGTAACCCACTAAACTACAGGCTTATTTCATTGACGTCAATTTGCAGCAGCGTTTTGGAACATTCAAATATTCAAATATTATGAATTATCTCGAGCAGAATGATCTATTGAACGAAGAAAATATCGTTCACAACTAGTTCTTTACTCACAGGAAGTGATGAGAGCCGGCCGCGGTGGCCGAGGGGACTGAGGCGCTCCACTCACGGTCTGCACGGCCACTACGGTCGAGGGTTCGAATCCCCCTCGGGCATGGATATTTGTGCCGTCCTTAGAATTAGTTAGTTCGTAAGTAGTTTCTAAGTTTAGGGACTGATAACCCCGTAGTTAAGCCACATAAGCTATACAAACATTTGAACATTTTTTTCGAAGTGATGAGTGCTATCGACAAGGGATCTCAAATTGATTTCGTATTTCTTAACCCTCGAGAACTCGCGCCTTTAAAAGATATGCGATCGATCGCGTGTATAGCACTTTTCTGGCAGTCAAGAAACAGTTTGTAATGTACTTAATATGTCTAAATACCAGAGATCCGAAACGGGCTTCCAAATGTTGCTTAAAACCCCCTAGCGGGCGTTATGTCGTCACCGGCTCGGCCCGCTGCGCTCGTGGTCTTCCCGACGCGGCTCGCCGCCTTGGCCGGGCCTGGCGGTACCCGCAGCCGCAGCAGACTCACGAGCCGCGTTGTCGGTTACACGGAACCCGCGGGAGCCGGCGGGTCGGGTCAACGCCACCTAGATTCAAGGCCTGTGCGCTGCCTGCCAAGAGTAGTCATAACTCAAGCAAACTACTTGTCGTATGTAGCGTTTTCCTGAGTTTGGGAATACGTGCACGTTGCACACTGTGTTTCAGAACGTTTTCCGTGTTTCCGTGTTATCTGTGTCATTCTTCGTGCATATTTTTGCTGGTATAAGACATAATGCCTGCCGGCCGCGGTGGCCGAGGTGACTGAGGCGCTCCAGTCACGGTCAGCACGGCCACTACGGTCGGGGGTTCGAATCCCCCCTCGGGCATGGATATTTGTGCCGTCCTAGTTCGTAAGTAGTTCATAAGTAGTTTGTAAGTTTAGGGACTGATGACCCTGTAGTTAAGTCCCATAAGCTTAACAAACATCTGAACATCTGAAGCTTAGGGACTGATGACCCCGTAGTTACGTCCCATAAGTTGTACAAACATTTGAACATTTTTGAACATAATGCCTAATATGAATCGTCCAATTCCAATATCTGTAAGCTATCTTACTAATAGTAAATAAATATTTTATACCAAAACAAATTTGTCTGTGAATCACATAAATAACATTAAGAAGATTCCGAAACACATTGTGTAACTTGTACGTATTCCCGGGCACAACGGGTACAGCGAGGCCGGCCGCGGTGGCCGAGGGGACTGAGGCGCTCCAGTCACGGTCTGCACGGTCACTACGGTAGGGGGTTCGAATCCTCCCTCGGGCATGGATATTTGTGCCATCCTTAGGATTAGCTAGTTCATCAGTAGTTTGTAAGTTTAGGGACTGATGACCCGGTAGTTAAGTCCCATAAGCTATACAGACATTTGAACATTTGGTACAGCGAGCCGAGCTGGCGGGCGCAACGGGTACAACGAGCCTGGAGAGGCAAGCCTAGCCTGTCACTGTTACAGAAGACTCGCAGAATTTTCGCGACACATACAACATACACATGGTAATTACCTATGCTTTTGTACTAGCTACGCCTGCTTTATTCCAAACTTAATGAAATGATCACTCATCACTTTCAAAACAAGAGGAAGGTTACTCTTATATAAGATTCGTGTAGTGCATGGCAGAGCGTGATTCAGTTACAGAATTCCTTACAATATACGTTTTCATCGTGATCTTGATGAAATTTGCACATTTGACATTCAAACTAGCGGAAGGTCACTGACAAAGGAAGATTTATGTGGTGGATGGCGGAGGATACTTATATAGTTTGCAAAATTTATATTTATATTTCTAACTTTATGAAATTTCGCGCACTTGACGTTCAGAACAAGGGGAAGGTTGCTGTCAACGTAAGATTCGTGTGGTACATGGCGGAGAATACTTCACTTAAGAATTCTCAAAAATCTAAATTTTTATTACGATCTTGATGAAATTACACACACTTTACATTCAAAACTATCGGAAGGTCACTGTCTGCATAACATTCATCTGGTACGTGGCGGAAGGTACTTCACTTGCGAATTCTTCCAAGTCATAACAGGGGAACCATTACATATGACATTATGTTTCGTTAAAGAGGGGTGGGTAGCTTACGCCACACTACAACAATATTTTGACAATATGTAATTTTCATGAACATGGAGGTGAGGCAGGAGCAGGCTGGCAGAGAGCTACGGGAAGTCAGAGACATCAGGTTGGATGGTAATAAAAGAATGATGAGTCAGCGGCAAAGGTAGGAGGAGGAGAAAGAGGAGGTGGAAGGATGGAGAGGAGGTGCAAGATATTTATTGAAGTGGAGGCGGATGGGAACTTTACTAACAGCAAATGTATTTCTATCACCTACCCGCAAAACCAAATTATTACATCGCATAATAACAATTTTATTCTAATTCCGTACAATTTTCTGTAGGATAATATATTGTTAGATAATGTATTTATGCATTCGCTCCAGTTATTCCATAGTAACATTACAGTTTTGGCCCACTTTAGGTTACGGTAGAGGAGAAAATTTGTGTGTCCCAGCCTCGTCGCCACTTTTGTGTCTCGTTTCCGTCGTAGGTGTCGGTGGCCGAGTAGGAAGACCGACACAGGAATAAAGGTAGCACGCTTGTGCAGGTACGGAGGTGAGCAGCCAGTGGGTCAGCAGAAACTAGAAACGCTTGCACAGAATTTATACAATACTTAACTTTTACATAGTTCAGTACGGCAGAATGCCGCGCCGTGCGTGTATGGCGGCGCGCGGCGAAAGTAGGTGGCGCGCACTTTGGACTTGTGCGACACCACAAAAATTCTCTACACATTTGCTCTCTTATATTTTTTTTTCTTATCTCGTATCGTTTCAGAGATATTTGCAAAAATAACGGCGATTATGGGGTGTATGTCTGTCTGTCTGTCCGTAACGTGTTCCCTGTTTTTAACACGAACCGTTCAACCGATCAGCAACAAATTTTGCACACATAATTGTAGGCCGCCAGAGGCCAGAACCTTCCTTTTTCAAATTTTTCGGACAAAAAAATACGGTAGTAATACGAAAAAAAGCAGTTTCTAATATAATTGTAATTGCAAACGAACCGTTCATCTGACACGAAAATTGAATAACCTAATTGGTAGAGGGGAAAATTCTCTAAAACTTTGCTCTATTATGTTTTTTTTTTTCATATCTTGCATCGTTGCAGAGATATTTGCAAAAATAACGGCGAATTGACGATGTCTGTCTGGCTGTAACGTGTTCCCACTTCTTAGGTCGAACCATTCAACCGATCGGCACCAAATTTTGCAGACATAATTGTTGGATACCAGAGACCAGAACCTCGCTTTTTGAAATATTTCGGACAAGAAAGACGTTACTAATACAAAAAAAGCCGTTTGTAATGTAATTTTAATTGCAAATAAACCGTTCATCTGACGCGAAAATCGAATGAACGATTTTGTAGAGGAGAAGATTCTCTACAACTGTTTCCCTTATGTTCTTTTCATATCTCGTATCGTGTGAGAGATATTTGCAAAAATAACCTGAGTTTTGACATCTTCCATTAAATTAACGAATACCAGCCGTTCGCAGATGTCACGTGGCATTCCTCGCCCAGAACTGTCTCTGGCATACGCCATCTTGCGTTGCTTATTTGATGATTTTCTTATTGTAACTTACCCGTTGTCATTTCAAAGCAATGGCGCAGTGAAGAAGTAACAAAAACACGTCGTTCTTCGTATGATAAATGATAATCTAGTGTCTATAAATGCCATATTAGCGTCAGTTAACAACGGCCATCAATAGTACGATATTAAAGAATGCACATCCTAACTGTTAGCCATAGCGTAGTGGACAATGCGTTCGACTGTGATGCTGAAGGTCAGTGGTTCAAAACCCGCCACTACGTGATTTTTTTTTCCTAAAAGGGTTTCAGACACTCTTATTAATTAATTTTTTATTGTTTACATTATTATTTTGGTCCAAAATGTTTGCAAAACCTTATAAAACTACAAATCTAAAGTGGGCCGAAAAAAACACGTCAGTGCGATTTTTTTCTTTGCAAACATGCTGCTGCGTTGTTTTATCGTAAAACAATACATTTGAATTCTTATTATTCATTTCGATTGCTTTTCTGTTCAAGAATGAGTTAACAGAATGTACAGTTGTTTTATATGTTGCATGTGTACCAATGAGCGTAATTATCACGACCGTACGCCATTCGAAATAAATAATAACAGAACACGTCAACAGTTCGCAGCACCTTCATCTGAAATGTCAATTGTAAGTAGAACGGGTAATACTGTGACAGTACACGCTTTAGTATCCGTCGCGAAGGAGTGTGAAGCAAATGTTTCGTTCTACGTGCACGTGCGCAACCAAGCAGCACAGTGGTTGACGCGGATGCAATTTGATACGGGCGGCACAGCGCGGTCTAATGGGGCCGCGCAGACTGGCAGTAGAGGGGGGACAGCGCTGATGCGACCTGCACCTGCGCTGGACTGCGTGTCCCTGAAGCTGAATGTGAGGCACAGGCAGGCAGAAAGGGGAGGGAGGCGGGGAGCGGGCGAGCAGTCTGCCGTACGCTGTGTGTCCAAAGTGGCACTATTATTGATTGTTCAATGTATGTAAAACTATCGGACCATACTGCTATAGTCATCAGTCCATAGACTTACAAACTACTTAAACCAACTTACACTAAGGACAAAACACACACACACACACACACACACACACACACACACACACACACACGCCTGAGGGAGGCCTCGAACTTCCGGCGGGAGTGACACCCTCCCCCCCCAGTCCATAGATTATTGGCTGCCCGAACAATATTGCATTACGGCTGAAAGTGTTTGTCATAGACTACTGATTCGTTTTTAACATTTAAATTCTCGTTCTTTTTTCATTTGTGCATTATAGTTTTCAGTTACTGGGTACTCATACCTGTACAGTTTTGTTTAATGAAATATTTAACATCATATGATCAACAACCAACGCAGAAAATTTTAATTTCATAGTAAGACATCGTCGAAAGTGTAATAGATAAATGGATACAACATTTTATGGTTCCGTAAATAAAGAAAAGCAATCATTGTGTTCCTAAGGAACTAGTAAAAATCTAGATAATTTTATCAGAATTGTGATAGTTACTATAAGGCTAAAAATATTTGAATCCAGACGTAATGTGGTTAGATTCTCAAAGATACGTTTTAAAGCTCAAGTAAACATTCCATATCTTCGGGAGTTGGTACGTTTATCTTTTCTTGGTTGTCACTTTTTGTATCATTTATTTACTGCAAATGGGCTTAATGATTCGAAACCTAGGTCATTCTTTATTAATAAATGAAATAAGGCTTTCGTTTAGTTAAAACACAATTGTGAGATTTCATCACCTACCGTACCTCAAAAATACCACCAGTTCCGGTTTATTTGCAATAGTCTCTAGCAAATTACATTCATTTAAGTCAATGGCGTCCTATATAATTCCATAGTATACTTCTGAAAACTGCCTGTTAGTCAGTCCGATGTAAAATAAGCATCACTTCTCTTCGTAGTAGTTTGACATCATCCAGATTTTCCGTTCACTCTAATACATTTATTTAGCGCTTTGAATTTTAGTGCAGTAATGAATAAAGCAGTATTCGTCGCTAAAATAAGTATGAAACTTAACGATTGACATGACCACATGATTCCTGATATGCAGGGATGAGAGCGCCAGTGTCTAGAAAACGAATTAACATTTATTGTTCCGTTCGGTTCCAAATGAAAAGTCAGAATATTGTCTACATTTCAAACACAGCAACCTTTGGGCAAAAATCGACTGTACCAAAACCTCTATGCAATGTGCTTTTACCAAAGCACATTCTTAATTTTCGTGTAATACTTCACTTAATTTGATGCTACACAGTAATGAAAATAAATTCAGGCCTTTATTACATAAAATATAGTATATGTAAAAATAATTTTCTTCTGCGAATTATTTTCTTAATATGGAGTGACAAATGTTTCACTTGATCTGCAAGAACATTGTAGTGAGCTGAAAGAATTATTAAATTTATTGAATGAGTTGAGAGTGTAGCAAGAACGTGTGGAAACGATATTCAGGACATTGATATGAAGTTGTCTCGACACATTCCAGAAAGAAACTGATGAATACTTGATCTGAAGATCAAGCGTGCAAAATTTAAACAGAATAGTAAGAAAATTGTAGATTTTGTCGAATTCTATGAGTAAAGTAGCCTTCGCCATGTACCACGTAGAATATTATGTAGGCAGTGATATTCCTCTTATTTTGAAGATCAAGTGTGCAACAATTCATCAATATCAGAATAAAACTATAGATCTGTATGAATTACAAACATATGGTTACCGAGCACACGGAGATAGTGAGTATGGATATGGCGTCGAGTACCCGCGGAGCTCATGTCCGGTGACTACGAGCCTGGAGTACGATGGGGCGGCTGCGCCAGCGCACTTAGGCTCGCTGTACTCGAGAAATTACAGCGGGATTGTAGGGAGGCGTTTGTAGTGTATACAACCCGCAAGACCGGGCTCATACTCGGCCCGTTTCTGACCTCTGCTAAATATGTATTTCTAGTTGCGTTTATAAGAAAACATGAATATTTGACTATTTAAAATTGGTAAAATGTCGATTGTTATAAAATTACTGTGAACAAAATGCTCACGCGCGAGTGCCAGCGGATTAATTTCCAGATGGCTTTTGACACCGTACCTCACAAACGGCTTTTAATCAAATTGTGTGGTTATGGTATACCGCCCCAAATTTGCGACTGGATAGGGGATTTTCTGTCAGAGAGGACAAAGTTTGTAGCAATCAATGGTAAGGCATCGACTAAAACAGAGGTGATATCGGGCGTTTCACAGGGTAGTGTTATTTGTCCTCTGCTGTTCCTTATTTAAATAAACGATTTGGGTGAAAATTTAAGCAGCTCTCTTGGGTTGTTTGCAGATGACGCCGTCATTTAGCGTCTAGTAAAATCATCTGAAGATCAAAACCAACTGCAGAATAATGTAATAATACATCCATATAGTGTAAAAATTGGCAATTGATTCTAAATAATAAGAAGTGTGAAGTCGTCCACATGAGTACGAAAAGAAATCCGTTGAACTTCTGTTTACAAGATAAATTAATCAAAAAAATGTTCAAATGTTTGTAAATCTATTGGACCAAAATGTGTGATCATCACTCCGTAGCTTACAAACTACTTAAACTAAGGTAAACTAACCTAAGGACAACACCCACACCCATGCCCCAGGGACGACTCGAACCTTCGCAGCGAGGCGCATTAGACCGCTCGGCTACTCTACCGCGGCAAATCAATCAAAAGTGAAGGCCGTAAACTCCACTAAATATCTAGGAATTACAATTACTTCAGACTTTAACTGGAACAACACGTAGATAATGTCGTAGGAAAGGCGAACCAGAGACTGTGGTTTATTGGCAGAACCCTTAAACGATGCAACAGAACTACTAAACAAACTGCAAACATTTGTCCGTCCGTTTTTGGAGTATTGCTGCCCAGTGTGGGATCCTTTATCAGGTGGGTTTGACGGAGGACATCGAAAGAGTCCAAAGAAGGGCAGCTTGATTTTGTATTGTCACGATACAGGGGAGACAGCATTACGGAAATGATACAGGCTCTGGGATGGGAATCATTACAACAACGGCTATTATCGCTGCGGCGTGGGCTACTTACGAAACTCCAATTGGGAACATTCTTCTCCGAATGCGAAAATATATTGTTCACTCCCACTTACATAGGTAGAAATGATCATCAGAATAAAATACGAAAAATCAGAGCTCGAACGGAGAGATTCAGATGTTCTTTATTATTTTTATTTATTGTTTTTTTCTGTTCCATAGGACCCAATTGAGGAGTGAGACTCCATGGTCATGGAACAAGTCAATACATTAATTGTTACACAAGAATGGTAATAGAAAAATTTTAAGTTGTCCTTTGCACACGACAATCTTAAGACAAAGTGATAAGAATCAATAAAGAAAAAATGAATAGTTTATTGTTTAACTTTTCTAGGAGTTCCTCGGCAGAATAAAAGGAGTGAGCCATGAGGTAACTCTTCAATTTAGAATTGAAAGCGTGTGGATTAGTGCTGAGATTCTTTAGTTCTTGTGGCAGCTTATTGAAAATGGATGCCGCAGAATACTGTACCCCTTTCTGCACAAGTGTTAAGGTGGTGTGATGCAAATGTAGATTAGACTTCTGTCTAGTATTCAATGATGAAAGCTACTAACTCGTGGGAATAAGCTGATATTATTAACAACAAACGACATCAAAGAAAAAACGTATTGTGACGCCAGAGTCAAAACTCCCAGACTACTGAAAAGGGGTCGACATGACGTTCGCGAACTTACACCAGATATTGCTCGAACCGCCCGTTTTTGAGCCAGAAATATTCTTTTTGCATCAGGCGAGTTACCCCAAAAACAATGCCGTACGTCATAAGTGAGTGAAAGTAAGCGTAATAGACTACTTTTCGTGTTGAAAAATCACTTATCTCAGATATTGGTCTAATGGTAAATATAGCAGAATTTAGTTTTGGAACAAGATCCTGAACATGGGCTCTCCATGACAGCCAACTGTCTATATGAACACCTAGAAATTTGAACTGTTCAGTCTCACTTATCACAAGCCCATTATGTGTAATCCGAATGTCAGCTTTCGTCAAATTATGTGTTAGAAACTGTAAAAACTGAGTTTTACTGTGATTTAACATCAACTTGTTTTCTACTAGCCATGAACTTATCTCTTGAACTGCATTATTTGATACTGTGTCAATATTACGAGCAACATCCTTCACTACCAAGCTGGTATAATCAGCAAACAAAAATATTTTACAATCACCTGTTATTCTCGAAGGCATATCATTTATGTAAATAAGAAACAGCAATGGTCCCAAAACAGACCCCTGGGGCACCCCATACTTAATTGTGCCCCATTGGGATTGCACGTCGTAGTCATTTTCTACACTGCGGAGAATTACCTTCTGTTGTCTATTATTAAAGTAAGAGGTGAACCAGTTGTGGGGTACTCCCCGTATTCCATAATGTTCCAACTTCTGCAACAATATTTTGTGATCAACACAATCAAACGCTTTTGTTAAATCAAAGAAGACACCTAATGTCCGTAGCCTCTTATTTAACCCATCAAGTGCCTCACAGAGAAACGAAAATATAGCGTTTTCAGTCGTTAAACCACTTCTAAAACCAAACTGTACGTTAGACAATAAATTGTGTGAACTGAAATGATCAATTAATCTTGAATATACACCCTTTTCAATAACTTTAGAAAAAACCGATGGCATAGAAATAGGTCTATAGTTGTCTACATTATCCCTTTCTCCTTTTTTATAAAGCGGTTTCACTACTGAGTACTTTAATCTGTTAGGAAACTGACCGTTCTGAAAGGAAAAATTACAAATATGGCTTAGTACTGGGCTAACATATGGAGAACAGTACTTTAGAATTCTGCTAGATACCCCATCATATCCACAAGAGTCCTTAGTCTTAAGTGATTTAATTATTGACTCAATCTCACCTATGGAAGTATCATGAAGGACCATTTCAGGTAACAGTCTCGGAAAGGCACTTTCTAAAAACGTTATATGATTACCTGTAGAAACTAGAGTTTTGTTTAGTTCCCCTACTATATTAAGAAAGTGATTATTGAATATTGCACATATATCTAACTTGTCAGTAACAGAAACATTCCTACTAAGCACTGACGTTATATCTTCTACCTGCTGCTGCTGACCAGACACTTCCTTCACGACTGACCAGATAGTTTTAATTTTATCCCGAGAGTTTGCTATTCTTTTTACGTACCACATTCTTTTTGCATTCTTAATGACATTTTTCAGAACCTTGCAGTACTGTTTGTAATGAGCTACTGCATCTTCATTCTGACTGCTTCTAACATTTTGATACAACTCCCGCTTAGTTCTACATGATACTCTTATCCCCTTTGTCAGCCACCCTGGCTGTCTGTTGCTGGAAGTACCCTGTTTTGAGCGTTCTAGCGGAAAGCAACTTTCAAACAGCGTAAGAAATGTGTTAAGGAAAGTATTATATTTATCATCTGCATTATCAGCACTATAAACATCCTGCCATTCTTGTTCCTTAATTAAGCTTAAAAAGGTGTCAATTGCAACTGGATTAACTTTTCTGAGTAGTTGATATTTAAATTTAACATTTGTTTGAGAACAAATACTTTTTAGAATTAAAAGTTGGGCATCGTGGTCTGATAGGCCATTTACTATTCTGCTGACAGAGTGCCCCTCTAATAATGAAGAATGAACAAAAATATTGTCAATGGTAGAACTGCTATTTCCTTGCACTCTCGTTGGAAAAAATACTGTTTGCATCATGTTATAGGAATTAAATAGATCTAACAGCTGACTTTTCCTTGAGCTATCACTTACACAATTAATGTTGAAATCTCCACACACAATTAAATTTTTATACTTCCTAAACAGTGAACCCAGAACTAATTCCAGTTTGGGCAGAAACATTTTAAAATCTGAGTCAGGGGATCTATAAATAACAACTATTACTAGTTTAGTTCCATTAACATTAACAACTCCTGCACAACATTCAAATATCTGTTCTGTGCATTGTTTAGAAAAATCGATTGACTCCCATGAAAAATCGTTTTTTACATACATGGCCACTCCCCCACACTGCAAGGAACTCCTAGAGTAGAAGGCAGCTAACCTGTATCCTGGCAAAGGAAGTCTCTGAATTGTCATACCACGTAAAAAGTGCTCTGAAATACCAATAATGTCAGAATCAGTATCAATAAGCAGTTCATTAACTTTATCTCTGATACCCTGTATATTCTGATGAAAAACAGTAATTCCCTTATTACTTATTTTCTTAGACTGTCAAAGGTGGTTACTTTCTTAGAGGGACTTCCTTTAAGCAGGAATACCTATCAGCTGTCCTCAGTCTAAAAAAGGTGCAGCCCTAACACCAACTACTACAGGAATTTTTCCATGAGTGAAACCCCCACCCCCTACTACACTGTCACCTATGAGCTTTGCCAACCTCCCCTTCCCATACCTATTGAGGTGCAGACCGTGCCTAGTAAAATCCGACCTTTGGATAGTCTCAACTGGCACCACTGCAATGTGATCCATGCCCTCCGTCATCAGCACCTTCTCAAGCCCCATGTTAACACGGCTGACAGCCGTATTAAGACAAGGCCTATCATGAAGCTGAAACAGCTGCACGAAATGCACATTCGTGCCACCAGTTTGAGTTGCTATCCTTTCCAGATCACCACCTATATCATATTCCCCGTCCCTATCAAGACTATTCCCGGCCCCACCCACTATAACTGCCTGATCCTCTTTTGAAAAATTCCTACATAAGTCCTCTATGTTACAAGTGACCTGAGCTAACCCTGCACTAGGCTTCACTATGCTGGTGACCTGGTACTCACTCCCAAGTACTTCCTGCAACTGTTGGCCCACACCTCTGCCATGAGAACTGCCTAGCAGCAGAACCTTCTTCTTCCTAAGAGACCTCTCTACAGATTTCGTCTTCCTAAAAGCTGAGGTCTGCTGCGTACTTCCTACAGCTACAGGAGGTTCATCTCCACTCAACTCTGACAGTTGGTCAAACCTATTTGCAACTTGCAATGTAAAACTATCTGAATACCTTCTCCTAGCTACCTTCTTACCAACTGCCAGTTCCCATTCTTCCCGCGAGCTATTCGAGAATGGAATGGGAGATAAATAGTATAAACGTGGTTCGATGAACCCTCTGCCAGGCACTTAAAAGTGATTTGCGGAGTATCCTGTGTAGATGTAGATGTTTTGGGAACTGCACTATTGGCAGTTAATATAAAATAATCACACAACACTGGAAGGATGTAAGTATTTGAACAAAAAGGAAGGAAGGAAGGATAATTAGGGTTTACCGCTCTGTCGACAGCGTGGTCATTAGAGGCGGAGCTCACACTCTGATTGTTTGGGTAAGGAAGGGAGAAGGAAGTCGGCCGAGCTATTTCAAAGAAACTATCCTGGCACTTGCCACTTGATTAAGGGTAACGACTCGTCCGTCTGGGTAGTCCAGTGGACTCAGTGGTAGACTGCCAGGCAGCTATGCCGGATTCGATTCCTGGTCGGGCTGTAGATTGTCTCCACTCGGGAAGTGGTTTTTGTATCATCCTCATTTATCATTTCATCATCAACTACGAGCAAGTAGACTAAGTTGCGTCACCTAAAAAGACTTGCAACAGGTAGACCGAACACGATACTATCCGGGGTCTGACGGCCAAAAATGCCACACGATCATCACCATCATCAGGGAAATGACGGTAAACCTAAATCTGAATGGCCGGAGGTGGATTCGAACCACCGTTTTCTCGAATGTGGGCCTAGAGTGTTACCACTGCGCTGCCTCGCCAGATATCTTTTTCTATATACCCCACTCACATTCGCGAAGTAATTCCTTTCTCGTTTGGAAGAACATTTCGTTTTTCACATGAAAAAAAGTTTCGAAATTAAAGAAAAAGACAATAACAAACAACTCTAACTCTCACAAAGTACGCAAGTAAACAGGAGAAGAAAGGTACCGTTGGAGTCGGTCACTTTTGAAAGAACACCAGCTTGGATTTTGCAGTTTTTGAAACAAATCCACACTTTCAAACGGCTTTTAAAATCAGTTATGCCCGTTTATGACACTCGGTTAGGCTTCCATTCGATTCAGCACACTTATTTGATTCTAGACTCATCTACTATTGTGTCTGTTGGACAATATGAACCCGGTAGTACACCCGAGGACTATTCTATCCAAGTAATTGCGTTTGCCGCAAACTATGATAACATCAGTTTTGGGGGAGGCAACCATAATAAAACAGAGGAAGTTTCAAACTCAAATGTTTGTAAACCTACTGGACCAAACTGCTATGGTCATCAGACTAGACTTACAAAATACTTAAACCAACCTTAGGACAACATACGCACCCACTTTAACTCCAGACGTCGAGCAACTGCGCGCTCCACAGCAAGGCGCCTTAGAGCGCTTGGTCACTCCACGGAGGCAGAGTAAGTTTATCATAAAATTCAAGCAAACCTAAATACGGTATTTGTAGGTGTTGCCTGTTGTACTCAGGTTTTGTACTGAATGATGTTCAGTCAGCAGCAGATAGTCTGTCAGCTGATGTTGAGATGAAAGAGAAGAAATTCATTTGAAGAAATTACCCAGCAATGTCTTGAAGCCGCGGTGGAGTAGCCGAGCGGTCTAAAGCGTCTCGCTGCGGAGCGCGCGGTTGCTCGCCGTGGAGGTTCGAGATCTCCCTGGGGCATGGGTGTGTGTGTGTTTGTCCTTAGGTTAGTTTACCTAGGTTTAAGTAGTTTGTACGATACGGACCGATGACCACGCAGTTTGGTCCGATAGATTTACAAACATTTGATTTTTTGAATGTCTTGAAATGATTTACGGAAACCGCTGACAACCTTATATAGCGAAATCTAAATATGGGAACATCTCGATCGTTTCGGGGGTTGAAATAAATTCAACGACGAAGTTGAACATTTTTGCTGGACCGGAGTTCGAACGCGGATTTCCCGCTTTGGGCCAGCGGTCGCCTTAACCAATGAGGCTATCCAGGCACGCTTCCCTTCCAACCCAAATTCTCAACTTCTAGCCCGCTGCCCGTTGATTTCTCTTACTCACCGCCTATACTGGATTCCCGCAACGGATCAAGCGTTTGAATGCTTCCGCATTGAAATCGTCATTGCCTGTTGTGGGCATATTTACAATTATTGATATTGCAAATATCAATAACAAGAACAGAACAATAACTTTAGGTAGGTTTGTGTTCTTTACGTAGTATCACTACTTGCTTATGTGGTTTATGGACGATAACATGAACTTTGCTGCAAGTAACAACATCGTCTGCCCAGTTTTCATTTGACAAAGGCGTGAACTTTCTGTGGTGAACACGTTCTATAGCACTGTTTAGATAGATGTACAGTGTTTTGAAGTCCACATTTTTCATCGGGCTTCGGAAAGAGTTACATTAAGGTTGCTAATGAGTGATCACAACCTTCAATGTAAAACTGACGGTTTCTCTCCAGAAAGACATCACCTATTACCTCCCAGAAAGCTTTAGTCTCATTTACTTTTTATTAAATTTTAATTCCTTTATATAAGTGTAAATTGTTCATGTAATGAGATTTCATAGTTTCATTTATTTTAGTTTATGGATACTTTACTATGTGTTCTATGAACTAAGTCCCATTGATCCACTGGTTTCAGTGATTAATAATACACAAAAAACCAAATTAGAATAGGGATTTAAACCTCCTTCCTCAGTCTGATATCAACGAATGGCCAATAAAATTGTTTACAACTTTGTTTTCTGTATTTTTAAGCCGGCCGCGGTGGCCGAGGGGACTGAGGCGCTTCAGTCACGGTCTGCACGGCCACTATGGTCGTTAGCCTTAGTTAGTTCATAAGTAGTTTGTACGTTTAGGGACTGATGACGCCGTAGTTAAGTCCCTTAATTTGAACATTTTTTGTATTTTTAAAATATATTGTAGTGAACATAGCTGATTCACATTAGATGCTCTACTTTTCTTGTATACCTACAACACAAGTGCTGAGAACTTGTCACGGACATCTCGCGTGTGACTCAATTGTCACGAAGCTACATTTCACTGATGGTGATCAGTTACGCAGGCAGCAGACAGAATTTTTCCCCCTCTCTCTATCTCTTCTGGCGTCATTGATTTCCTGGCAAAGCACGCGAGATTCAAATCAGACAACTGTACTGTCAAAACGTGCTTACCTAACCCCAGTCCACGGGCGTGCACCATGCATGCCGCACGGAAGGTTTGCCAGAGAATAAGCCAGAAAGGGGCTACAAAACGTGTGTGGGTGACGAGTGAGTGGTAAGGAATAAATTAAGTGCAGACATGGCTAAACCGGCAAATACATAAATTACTTTATTTAAATAATTGGTAATTTTTGTCTTAATTTTTTTGTGAAAGATGGCGCTTAGTATGCAACTGAAATAAGTATTGTCAGACGCTTGTTTAAAATGTTCAAATATTTTTTGTAAATCTAAGGGACTTAACTACCTTGGTCATTAGTCCCTAGGCTTACAAACTATTTAAAGTAACTTAAAGTAATTTATGCTAAGGACAACACAAACATCCATGCCCGAGGGAGGACTCGAACCCCCCGACGGCGAACGGCCGTACACACCGCAGCAAGGCGCCTTGGTGCGCACGGCTATTCTGTCACGGCGCGCTTGTTTAATTAAGGTAGAAAACTGCTAACATAATCACATAGGGATGCGATTTCTTTTGATTTTAGCATACTTATAATTATTTTATTTCGATCGTGTTATGACTTCTGTGAGGCAAATACACGAAAAATACAATATCAATATTCTTTTCTCAATATTTTTCTGTCACTTACTGAGGGACCTACAAGCAATTGTTGGCATTGTTAATACATGACTGTATTTAGTTTTTTTTATACTACCGGGACACGAAATTATATTCCGTGACATGAAAATGTTCAAATGTTTGTTAAGCTTATGGGACCTAACTACGGGGTCATCAGTCCCTAAACTTACAAACTACTTATGAACTACCTTATACTAAAGATAGCACAAACATCCATGCCTGAGGGGGGATTCGAACCCACGACTGTGAGCGGCCTCGTTCATCGGAGCACAGCGCCTTAATCCGCTCGGCCACTCCGCCGCGGCCCGCGACTTGAGAAAGTATTCTTAATGGCATGGCAATATTTTCTCGCACAAAAATAGAAGTGCAGTTACGAGGATCTATTTTTGCTTTCAAGGTGTCCTTTATTGCCATTTCTATTTAGAAATCATACTCAAGAGCTTCTCGACGGAATGTGTAACTGAAGTGCGTATTCGCTTTTGGACTGAAAGGTAATACTGCCATACCAGGCCACATCACTGTGCAGCGATTCACTTCTTCTTTCTTCTTGATTTAGTTCCAGAAGTGCTATGTTAATAACGGACGATTGCTTCGAACTACACAGGGATCCATCGAAATTCTAACAAAACGCACTTTTCTGTCGAAATTCTAACATCATCTACAAGATTACATACGCTCTTTTCCACGATTCTTTGAAATCTCTGTTGCTATTTCCGTCCTAACCTTTCAAAGGCAGAAGGTTGGCTACCAGCGATGTACTGTTCCGCTTTTTGGCTGCGATAATTTCCAAAAAACAAAAAATGTATGTCATGGAATTTGATGTGTTATTTAATTTTGAAAAAGTATGATTATTGATGATACTGCACTAGATGACGAAATATTTCAGTCAATTCATTGATATTTTTTTGCAATTGATGTTCTTTTAAGGTGTGATTGTTAAATCAGTTGACGTTAGTGTTACTCCTGGCGGGGAATCTGCATTACAGGTTTCTCCCGTCATCAGTGGTTTATTGAGAAACGACCATTCATTTATGAAGTGGACAGTTTGCCGACAACAATTACCGTCTCCTGTTGATTAGTGCCTAATATTATCAAAACACTCTTAATTAACTTCCTGATTGATGGGCCTGCAGTGTGATAAATGTTGTAAAAGGACATTGTAATGAAAGTTCCAGATCACTGCTTGCACTTTATTAAATAACGCTACAGTTGTTTCACCTTTTTTGCCAGTATAAGCGTCTACTGACATCTGGCGTGCTGTTCTAAAAACTGCAGTGAAATAATCACGTATTTCGCAGTTGTATACGTTTTTAGCTGTCAGATTATATGCAGCTTGTTACGCTATGACGTTAAATTACAGAAAACTTTCTATATTTTGTGTAATTAGCAACAGTTCTGCCAAAGTTTTTACAACAGTCGCGCCAGATGTTAGTAGCTAACCTCAAAACATTGTAGACGCGCTTGATAATGGCAAAAAGCTGAAACAGCTGTAGCGTTATTTGATAAAGTGTACGCAGTGATCTGGATCTTTCATTACTCTCTTTTAAATGTCAGTTGTGATTATGGTCATTGTTCAGCTAAGGCTTAAGCACTACAGAAATGCTGGTCGCTCAAAATTTGCGTAAACTACTTTCAAATCTGCATCGGTTTTAACAGAGGACTTATATTCTGGTTCCTTGTCGCTCATATATGTTCACGACGAAGATTTGTTGTATACGCAAAAGGATAGTGCTCATCCCTGCCTTCGCTCGTAAGAGAAATGAAAGAAAAAAATGTAGCATCAGAAAAACAAGCACGCCGTGGACTGAATATAATATAGTAATTTTCATGGATATAGCTGCGAACATTGTTGCATTGTCGCTGTCAAAATAAGTCAACTCAAGCGCTGACAGCCCGATACGTATAATATGGATGGAACTCTGTAGTCAATTCAGCATAAGCTGCACGAGAACGTTAGCTCAGTGTTTTACTATCGAAAAGTTCATGGCACCCACAGGCTCATCTCCCAACAGACATTTCCCTTCAGTCTGAAGGCGAGAATCCCTAAGCAAGACGAGCCACCTTATTCTTATGTGGGGTCAGTTCTCCAGTACCTCATTCATATCCGTAACCACAGTATCTGTAGTAGTTTGGGGGGGGGGGGGGGGGGATCTTTGTGCTGTTCGTTGTTCGCTCTGTGCTGTCCGATCTTGGTGAGCTTCTTCACAGACACTACTCGCCCTAATGTGATCTGTCTCCTTATCTCATCCTCACAGCTTCCCATTGTGTAGACGGTTGGCCCAATACAGATGAAAGAATACATTATTTCCAGTTGCTTTAATCGTCCTATAAGTTGGAACTTCCACTTGCACTTGCTGAAATTGATGTCTATTTCGTATGATAGACGTATTTCATTTACTTTTCTTACTAGTTCAGCATGTTCATCATCGTTTCTGGCTAAAGGCAAGGTGTCATTAGTAATACTCGTGGCTCGCCTAGTTTGTGTAAAAAGGGTGTGTGTTTTCTTAGAAATTACGTTCTCAATACCACTTTAACTTCAGGAATTCACTACGTAGTGCCACCTGTGTAAAGGAGATAAAACACTGCGCCTCCAATCGTGAATGAGGCAACGCTACTTGGGTATGTAGGTTATGTTCAGTAAGTCAGTTGGTTTTGAAGAATCATTTTAACCAAGGACCGTTGATGCAAGCTGCTCTATCGCAAGACGTTTTATCAGCAGGGGAAGATGCCCACCAAATTCGTGAACATCATAGCGAGTCAGTCAAACATTTTACTTCTATCGGTAACACAAAACAATGAAAATCTACCTCGCAGTGGTCGCTCTAGGTCAATAATACTAGCCGATGGCATTTTCTTACAACTTGCAGCTCTCAACTAGGTGGAGTAGCATGCAACACAAAAGCACATCACCGTTTTGTAGGGATGTATTGTGTCTGTTTCGAGTATTTTGATGTTGGAGACGCTATGAATCAAAACACAGAGAAATTAAAGACATTAGCTGCCAGTGAGCTCTGAATTATATGAATGGAGAATGTTGAAAATTTGTGCTGGACAGGAATTCGAAGCCGGGTCTCCTGTTCATTAGGTGGTCGTGTTAATCACTATAGCACCTTACACAATGGTCACCGCAACTGCATGGATTACCCTAGCACACATTACGTCAGACATAAATTCTAAACTTACCCACACACTACTGACGTAGTGCCTACGGCAGGAAAAAGATAAAAGGACGAAGGAATGTCTTCTGCTTGTTGAAAAGATTGTGGGAAAGTGGGGACTGATTGCTAACAAAATACTTCGCCGAACATACAATGAAGGCTTTCGCGGCAGGCGGTGTCATAACTCGAAACTTCCGGGTTGAGATACGGTGTTCCACGCGTAAAACTTTCCCGTGACGTTCACCTTCGACTGGGGATGGCATCCTCAGAGGTAAAGCGACAAACTAAGTAGATTTCGAGTGAGCGTCGTTTATATAGGCCATCCATAGGCAAAAATAAAACCCATATTACAAAACGATTATTTATTGTCTTTGCTAACACATCTTAAATACAAATTATAGGAACTTTTCTTTTTTGTACATACATCAGACTTGACTTTTTTTAGCCATAATGTTTCACGACGTTACCTATTTATAGGATCATGACAAATATTACACGTATTTTTAACAGAAAATAATAAGTTGTGTGTAAACAGCAAAATGTTTCTTGCTACTTTTATGGTCTTTTTTTTTCCTTGTTGATTATCGCCGTATATCTAGATTTTAGTATTTAGCATGAGTAAAAAATCAGATTGAAAAACCTCATACTGTCATAACACCAGAACAGTTATGCAAAGTCTCATACTGTCACAACATCAGAACAGTTACAAATATCAACTCTTCTAGCTTTTCTGTTCGCAGAGTCCGTGATAATATTGTTAGTATCTATCTTATCTAAAATGTTCCCTTCTATGGACATTACGGCCAAGATGGACATTCTTTCCTGGCTGATTATTGAACGCAAATAATATTTTAACAGTTTTAGTTTGGAAAAGGATCTTTCTGCACTCGCTACTGTGACCGGCATTGTGAATAAATACGTAATGAAATTGTGAGATTAGGGCATATAGCTGCTAAATTATTTAAAAATATAAATTCCAGGATTTTTGTTACATCATTGTTGAGATGTTTAAAAATGGACTGACATGACAGAATTTCTTCACATACATCTTCAGCAACTATATCTGACAAACCGTCACTCACAGAACGTTTTTCTATTAAATGACTACAGTTAATTATGAGCTGGCTTTTATCATGAACATCACTGAGCTTAAAACAAAAACTAAATACTTTGTTGTAACTAAATATCAAATCAAATCTTTCTTTTACTGACATTAAAACCTGCTCTAAAATGTAAAGGTAAACATTAACCTTGAAAGAGGTTTTTGAGTTTATTTGAGGTGCCTGCTCTTTCTGTTCATAATCAAAGGCTTTGGGAGTTTTTCGACGCGTTAGTGATTTGTAAGTTTGAAACGCTGTTTCTATTTCTAATCTTTCAGCAATTTCTTTGGCTTTATTTACAGCTGTTTCAAATTTTTCCTTATTCGACACTCACTCGAAATGTTTTTTTTAGATCTGCTAAAGTATCTAAAACGACCTGCATATTTACATTAACAGGCTGAAGAATTTTACCAACAAAGTTTACCCTTGTCAACAAATCATGCCATACACAAACTGAGCAAATAAATGAAAAAGTACATATTTTGCCTGCTAGACACTGGACATCATATTTTGCTTTTTGGTCAAAAGAAGAAGTGCTGATTATTTCAAACAAAGCATCATAAATATCTGGTAAATTATTATACAACGGTTTCACGGCATCTATTCTACTTGCCCATCTTCTCCCAAACAATGGTTTTAAAGTTAAAATAGTAACGCGTTTATTAATACATCCCATTTTTTGTAAACGATGAAAAATAATCGTACAACTCCTGCACTACACTGAAAAAACCTGTAGTGTAGTAATTTAAATTAGCTGCGTCGTTAACAATTGCATTCAAACTGTGGGCACCACACAACACATAAAAAAACCGCGGATTTAGCTCCAACAATCGCTTTTGTAAACCATTATTTTTACCACGCATGTTTGAACCATTATCGTAAACCTGCCCACGTAAATTATTTACATCGAAATCATATTTTGGTAGCACTTCTGTAATAAAAGAAGTCAAACCGACGGCAGTAGCATAAAAAATTGGACAAAAAGCCAAGAAGTACTCTCTTGTTTCCAACTGTTGTAGGTGTTTGTCGAAATTAATAATGATACTAATTTGCTGCACGTGTGAATAGCCTGAAGTACAGTCAAGAATAACTGTCAAATAATTATTACTTCTGCGTACATTTAAAATGTGTCTTTGGATTTGGGTTGCAAGTACAGAAATTATTTCGTTTTGAATTTTGTCTCCGAGATATGTCGGAATATGCGTGAGACTTGTATCGTTCATCACGCGCCTGATGTGTTCGGTAATACTTGGATCGAATTTTCCCAACATTTCATTGCATTTCAGAAAATAGCCAAGGTTCCGATCATATAATTTTCTGCTTTTTCCACGAAACGCTATGTTTTGTGAACTCAAAAACTGAATCACATATACACTACTGGCCATTAAAATTGCTACACCAAGAAGAAATGTAGATGATAAACTGGTATTCATTAAACGAATATAAAGTACTAGACCTGGCATGTGATTACATTTTCACGCAATATGGGTGCATAGACCCAGAGAAATCAATACCCAGAACAACCATCTCTGGCCGTAATAACGGCCTCGATAAGCCTGGCATTGAGTCAAACAGAGCTTGGATGGCGTGTGCAGGTACAGATGCCCATGCAGCTTCAACACGATACCACAGTTCATCAAGAGTAGTGACTGGCGTATTGTGACGAGCCAGTTGCTCGGCCACCATTGACCAGACGTTTTCAGTTGGTGAGAGATCTGGAGAATGTGCTGGCCAGGGCAGCAGTCGAACATTTTCCGTATCCAGAAACGCCCATACAGGACCTGCAACATACGGTCCTGCTGGAATGCAGGGTTTCGCAGGGATCGAATGAAGGGTAGAGCCACGGGTCGTAACACATCTGAAATGTAGCGGCCACTGTTCGAAGTGCCGTCGATGAGAACAAGAGGTGACCGAGAGGTGTAAGCAATGGCACCCCATACCAGCACGCCGGATGATACTCCAGTATGGAGATAACGAATACACGTTTCCACTGTGCGTTCACCGCTATGTCGCCAAACACAGATGCGACCATCATGATGCTGTAAACAGAACCTGCATTCATCCGATAAAATGACGTTTTGCCATTCACGCACCCAGATTCGTCGTTGCGTACACCATCGCAGGCGCTCCTGTCTGTGATGCACAAGACCTCATAAAAATAAGTGATGCAGCGTCAAGGGTAACCACAGCCATGTTCTCCGTGCTGATAATCCATGCTGCCGCAATCCCAATAGGCTACAATCCGACCTTTATCAATGTCGGAAACGTGATGGTACGCATTTCTCCTCCTTATACGAGGCATCACAATAACGTTTCACCAGGCAACACCGGTCAACTGCTGTTTGTGTATGAGAAATCTGTTGGAAACTTGCCTCATGTCAGCACGTTGTAGGTGTCGCCACCGGCGACAACCTTGTGTGAATGCTCTGAAAAGCTAATCATTTGCATATCACAGCATCTTCTTCCTGTCGGTTAAATTTCGCGTCTGTAGCACGTCATCTTCGTGGTGTAGAACATTTAATGACCAGGAGTGTATTATCCTTTTAATAACATTGTACCATGGCTCCTTTTCTGCGTTAAGTGTTTGATGAGCACTGTCGACAGTTGTTTTGTTTTTTAATTACTTATTCTTTTCAATCCATTTTTTATGATTACTGAAACGTACAGAACTTTTCTCTGTGTTAAATATAGTGCTAAATGCTGCCAGTCATTGATTCCCTCACAAAATTTGTTATGTGTTGTTTCGAAAAGCTTACCATACAAGCAGAAAATTGCATTTTTCGAAACTGAATAAAGTAGCCATTCCCTGTGATACTTCTCGTCATTTCCTAAAGGCCTGTCATAATATTAATTCGAAAACCTTGGAATTGAAGCTTTAGGCGGATAATCATTCTTTCTTACTTGTTTGGGTGGGTTCTCTATGAAATATCGCACAACTTCAGAATTTAAAACTGCAGGCAAAAGTCCAGAATCATCTATGGAAATACTTGGTGTCGATCTTGGTATTCTTGGAGACAGTGGTATGCTCGTACACGCCCCATAAGTTATTTCAACGGCGTAGACGTCTAACTTATCACCTTCATCAGTAGTCAGGAAATCTGCAATATTCAAAAACAATTTTTCTCTGTACTTTTTCAGTAATACAGACACCCTGTATGTTATAAATGCGAACGTGTACGAATGAGCTAGTGTGTTACACCATCACGCTTATATAGCTGGACAGATTTAGATTAAATTTGGCATGGGGACAGCTTATACCTTTAATTAACTCAGTGACAAACTAAATTACAGGCCTATATCATTGACGTCGGTTTGCAGCAGGATTTTAGAACATATACTTTCCTCAAATATTATGAACCGCCTCGAAGAGAACGACCTACTGACCCATAGTCAACACGGATTCAGAAAATATCATTCTTGTGAAACACTGCTAGCTCTTTACTCACATGATGTGATGAGTGCTATCGACAAGGGATGTCAAATTGATTCCGTGTTTCTAGATTTCCGGAAGGCTTTCGAAACTGTACCTCACAAGCGTATTCTAATCAAACTGCGTGCTTATGTAATATCGCCACAGTTGTGCGATTCGATTAGTGATTTCCTATTAGAAAGGACACAGTACGTTGTAATTGAGGGAAAGTCATCGGGTAGAACAGAAGTGATACCTGGCGTTCCCCAGGGAAGTGTTATAGAGCCCCTGCTGTTCCTTATTTTTATAAACGATTTAGGAGACAATCTGAGGAGCTCCCTTAGACTGTTCGCGGATGATGCTGTCACTTATCGGTTAGTAAAGTTACAAGAAAATCAAAACCAACTGCAAAATGATTAAGATAAGGTATCTGCATGGTGCAAAAAATGGCGATTGATCCTTAATAATGAGAAATGTGAAGTCATCCATATTACCACTGAAAGGAACTCGTTAAACTTCATTTACACGGTAAATCAGTCAACATTATAGACCGTAAATTCAATCAAATACCTAGGAGTAACAATTACAAACAAGTTAAATTGGAAAGAACACATAGAAAATATTGTAGGGAAAGCGAACCAAAGACTACATTTCGTCGGCAGAACACTTAACAAGATGCAACAGTTCTACTAAAGAAACTGCGTGCACCACAGTTGTGCGTCCTATTTTGGAGTATTGTTGGCCATTGTGGGATCCCCACCAAGTGGGACTTACATACGATTTAGAGATAGTTCAGAGAAGAGCAGCTCACTTTGTATTCTCGCGATATAGGAGAAAGAGAGTCACGGAAATGATGCACGAGTTCGGGTGGAAATGATTAAAACAAAGGCGTTATTCGTTGCGATGAGATCTGTTTGCGAAATTTCAAAAAAAAATTTCAAATGTTTGTTAAGCTTATGGGACTTAACTACGGGGTCATCAGTCCCTAAACTTACAAACTACTTACGAACTACCTTATACTAAGGACGGCACAAATATCCATGCCCGAGGGGGGATTCGAAACCCCGACCGTAGTGGCCGTGCAGACCGTACTGGAGCGCCTCAGTCCCCGCGGCCACCGCGGCCGGCTGCGAAATTTCCTTTACCAACTTTCTCTTCCGAATGCGAACATATTTTGTTAGCACCCACTTACCGCGAGCTATTAGAGAATGGAACTGTAGAGAAACATCGTAAAAGCGGTTTGATGAAACTTCTGCCATGCACTACAATGTGACTTTCAGAGTATTTATGTAGATGTAGAACCTATTCTGTGGTGGTTAAATAGCCAACACTGTAACACGAAAGTAAATAATAAAAATGTAGAACTTGAAACATAAACGACAAACTGATGCGACAGAGAGACGCTATTAGTTGAAGAATTCTCACATTGTCTCTTGCTTTTGTGAATTTTGCACCATGGTCTTGTCGTTAAATTGTAACTCATGATAAATTGGTTTTAACCCTTCTACATAAGTCACGTTGGTAAAATGCATTCACAAAGCTCAAGGAACCTCTATTTAGAAAGAAAGTTATTGTTCTCTAGACATTGTTATTTATTTATTTATTTATTATTTATTGAAGGTGATACTTTGCGAACTCAAATTGGAATCCTTGAAAGAAAGCCGATATTCGTTTCTAGGAGAAAATTTAGAGAATCGGCATGTGAATCTGAATGCAGTTCGAGTTGACCGTCGCCAACTTAAATTTCATGTGAGAACTGCAAAGATAAGATATGATGAATTTGGGATCCTACGGAGGCACATCGACACTCGTTTTACCCTGTCTTTATTTGAAAATGGAACAAGAAGTTAAGTGACTAGTAATAGTACTCTCCACCATACTATGCACTATACGGTGGCTTGCTGTTTGTACATGTAGATGTAGAAGTTGTTTCTTCTGAAATTATGAATACGTATGTGTAAAAACTACTTTGTTTACGTATCCCACAGGTATTACAAACACATTTTCCTTTGGTTTCAGCATATCAGCGACGCTATATGGGACAGCCATGTCTCTATTTTCTTTCGTGCTTTTACGACTTTTCATGGAACGTGACATATACAACATTCCTGAACTCATGATGGAAACAGACTACCTGCACTGGGAACTCCCGTTACCTGCTGTGTCCGTTTGCGAAGAGGCTAACAAGGAGGCAATAGAGAAGCTCGTACGAAGGTAATGCATCGCATGCTGGTGTTTATTATAATTTATAGTCAGCTGTATTTCAACCAAATTTCTTAACTTTGTGAGTAGTATGGTAGTGCCGGTTCTGCACCACTGAGAATCGCCCGTCGACGATAGGGTCATTGACCCCTCCTCCCTCGGCCAATTGCCGAACCGCAGATCAAAGGATGCCGCCAAACTCGAACAATAGCGCACAATAGCGCACAATAGCGCCACCATCGCGTTGTCATATGCAGGATTCGATTCTACGCACCTGTCTCTATACCACAAGTCCAGAAGAACGCATCTAGAATCTCGCCTATATGGAGGTTATTTAGTACTTCGCCTGGAAATATTTTCTCCATAATTTGGAGAACGTCCTGGAGTCTTACTAGGGGATAATCGGCTGGTTGTGGTGTGAATTTTGTGATCCGTGACCCGATTTACCCTAAAAAGAGAGATAGAGGTCCATTTGCTGCATTTGAGCAATTACTTCGTCGAGAACAGTGGTGTTACAAGGCTGGAGGCTACAATATACGATTACCGGATGGAGTTTTTTTAGCTTGTGCAAGACTGTTTAAGTGTTTTAACGGTATCTGCAAATTGTTTCTCCACCATGTGGTGGCAAATAACAAGCACCCGGGACAACAGATGCTTTGTAGTGTTTAATAGTGTCCTGCAATTTGTGTACTGGGGTAATAAAAATACCCGAAAATTGATCGGTGTACAGGTTAAACCTTCCAGATCGATAAAAGCTTATACATTATCTTCTGTCAGCTTTTAGTTTCCATTGTCTACCTGTAAATTACGTGGAGATTCGTAATACTGACACCGGCAAAGACGATATAAGTAGTACACTTAAAAGCTACATTAAAGAAGGAGGAGCATACTTCTCCCAATCCAGAACATTGTTCTCCACACTACCTCCAGATATAGATATCGCCGAATTAGGTCTGGTACCTACAAACAATGTCATTCCACAAGTCCATCGAAAAGAGTAAATATATCACACAGGCTTAAGCCGGCCCCCATTAAAGAAATTACATCGCTACGTGCAGTTAATGTCTTATGTGCGCGAAAAGAAAACTGGAAATGGTGGATATCGAGACGAAGAGAAGGAAGCTAGACTATATGGCTAAAGCAGCTGGCATAGAGGACGAGTACAAACTAATGCTGGAGAAAGACGAAACCATGGCATATGTGTAAGCCTGGCTTAAACAGAGGGTGTGGAGAAATCTGGTTACGACTGGGACTTATAAAATATTTGCTATTTCCAATAAACAGTCAGGGAGATTGGTCACGCGTCGGTGTACTGACCGAAAATAGCGGAACACACGAAAAACGTATTGCATTATCGTTTGGAGAAGGGACTACATTGCATCCAAATGTCGAGGACTGGGGGCAGTCATTTGCAGAGTTAAAAACGGATGGAATAACAAGCAATCGTTTGCAATAGTCGTAAACCTAGTGCTCCATACAGAAATTACCACAGGAGTTGGTAACGGACAGACATAGGGACGCATAGTGCTATAACCAGGAAATAATGGGAAAAGTTAAAATACCCGATTGTTCTCGTCTAGAAGCATTCCCGAAGGTGCAGGAGGAAACGAAGATACGTAATGGAGTTCGAGAACATACCTTCCCTCTACCTTTCGAACTTCTGGCTGGAACTGGATCTAAAACTACGAGTTACAGCGGAGAAAATTAAAGTTACACATTACAAGAATAATAAAGAACGATTTGTATTTTGTGTCTAACTTCTCGAGTAGAAAGTTGCGGTCTTACAGGGCTTAGAAGATACCAGAAGACAGGTTGCTTGTTACCAGAGAGCAGTAACTCCCTCGGTAAAGTATCTGTTAGGGAGATGTAATTCTGTGTTGTTCTATTCTACAGCTAAGCAAAGCGTTCGGTTAAATGGATGTTGCTCGGTACATTGCTGCATGGAGTGGGGTTTGACTTATTGCACATTGATTCATCTTGTATAAATTTCGTTCTTCTTCTTCTTATCGAATTTCTAAAAAAAAAAAAAAAACTATGTTTCGTTTCTGTAAGAGCTACATCGCAAATTTCCGCTCATCCTACTGTCTGTATATGTATCTGCGTATAAAAGTTATAACGACAGCTCGTACGGTAAAAACATCGCTTGTGTCAGCTGCGAAGAAATGTTGCGGTATTTGTAGGTAATACGTATGTGAGCGGTTGTCTCTTTATGGGATGATTGTGTATTAAGAGCTATGGTATAGCTGCAGCATTTCGATCGTTTTTTATTCTTATGTCTGTTGTTACAATCAAATGTAAATCTATCTTCGCGTAAATAGCTCTCTTGTATTCGGAATCTGGTGCGGCCAGGGAAAATTAAACCGAAAACTTCTCCAGGTCAGGTGCGAGCGTGGACAGGTATGTTTACATACACACGCTCCAAACCGGCGTCTACGATGAGTCAACAGGTCCGCACTCGCCTACAGCCAGAAATAGCATGGAATGTGAGTATGCATGCTAGCTTGTGCGAATACCTATTTCGAACTGTTTAGTCGTGCGATACGATGCAACGCAGATGTGATCCACAATTGTGGAAATACATATAGATACTTAGTAGCATGGATGTAGGGCATTTATATCTTCTTTTAGCTGTGTTTACGAATGGACGTCTCTCGGTAGCGTATCGGAGATGATTGCAGTGGTAAATTAATGTTCTTTGGTCGATAAGCATCGAGTTAGATAACTTAAAGAGGATTAGTTACCTACATTGGAGGCGCATTTAATCGTATGTTTAGTCTCTAAAGGATTGCTCTTGGAGATCGTTAAAAAAATCTGGTGTTGCATTAGTTCGAAATGGTGGAGACTATTTTGCGTTGCTGCTTGTAAGGATTATAAGAACTTGGCTTTGATCTAGATCTTTTCTTGTTAGCTGTTCTGTGTGTGTACGTCGATAATTTTTTTACACTGTGTTACAGATGTTTATCGAGAGTAATAATTTGTTAGAAGCAGTGGAATATGATGGTGGTTTGTACGCGAATGCTAGTCTAATGGCTGATAGAAAGCGTTCCAGAAATATTGTCTGCCGGGCTATGCATTGGAAACAAAGTTGAGGTTGGATGTTAGGGACGGGTCAAGCAAGCAACGTAGTTATTGGGTGGAGAGAGAGCGAGATCGAAACTTTATTAAAACGCTGTGTGTCTGAGAGATCTTGTCTGTTGCTGATCGCGGTTATAACACCGTCTGTGGTAACTTGTTTAGAGCTGGTGCTGGGCTAGTGACGGATGTAAGGCTAGCTCTGTCTGGGTTGTTACGAACGTATACATAGCTTGCAGCATGCTAGTTGGGACAAAAAACGAGTTGGAATGGCTAGATTCGTTTGTTGTTGTAGGTTCGTGTTGACTGCAGGTGTACTTCTGTTACTGTGTTGGAAATGTTTGGCGCTTACAGAGAGTGTTGTAGGCTAGATGGGACGGAATGTAAGTAAAAAGTGTTGATATACCCTAAATATATACGTCACGGTAAAGCTCTAAAGAATACCGACTTTGGTGGTGCAGTGATCTTTCGTCGAAGCATCGCCTGTTTAATCGTATGCTAGTGTTGTCTACTTTACGGCTGGTGTGCATTACGTTACGTAGCGGATGTGTCTGCTGCGGTAAATCTTAATTCTTTCGTCTAAAATCAACGTGTTTTATAAAACTCCTACTTAAAGTGCGCTAGTTGTAGCCAATGGAGTGTGTGTGTGTGTGTGTGTGTGTGTGTGTGTGTGTGTGTAGTAAATTCAAGAAGTTCGATACTGCAAACGTTGGAGATAAGACGAAGTTACTATTTCTGGAATACATGGGGGAAATATGTACGTCCTGTGGGTATATATCTTATAAACTGCAGCTAATCAATGTTTTTTTAATGGAGGCGCTCCCATCTATACTACAGCAGCAGCTTCGTGTAGATGGCTTCTATCTCCTGGATTTTTGGACAACACTTCAACCGAGTGGCGTTCGTATCCGAGCATGACTTTCGGATGGAAGGAGCAATATCAAAGTGGTTGCGGGCGAGGAAACGACTGCTTAACGTGGTTGGCGTCGAATTGTAGAACCAAAATAAATTTGTCGAAAAATCACGAGCCCTGGTGTAAGCAAAGATATCGATTTTATAAAGAGTCCAGGCAGTTGATTGTTAGGACTTTTATTTTTTCGCTGGGTCGAGAAGATGGTATTACCAGGATGGAGGATTGTGCAAGAAGATTGTTTAAGTGTTCTAAAAGAGAAGATACGGTATTTACAAAGTGCGCCGTTGTACAATGCAAACGCTTTTAGATTTGATTACTTGGGTATTAAGAGTACCCGAAAATTGACCGCTCTCTCGGACATTATGTTTTTTAGTTTCAACTGTAAATTACTTGTAAAGTCGAGCAAGGAGCTATATTTTGTTTTAGCATTCCAGGACTTTATTCTCCACAGACGTAGATATCGTCTACGTTATTCCACAAGTCCTAAGAAGAAGAAGGGTAAACGAAAACTGGATTATATGGCGAAGACATAGGCTTTTAAAAGGAGGCTATTGCATATGTGCAAGCCCGGTTTAAACAGATAGTATGGGGAAAAATAATTGCTTTTACAGTAAACAGGCGGGGAGATTGGTCTCGAATCGTTATATTGACCGAAATTAGCGGAACACACGACAAACGTGTTTTTACTGTGTGTGACTCCCATCCATTCCTTAGAGAGCAGGTTATGATCGATGTGTGTGGGAGCTGGTTGCGATATAAGTGTTTGCGATCGTTACGTTGCATGTACTCAGTTATACTGTAATAAAAAAAAATGTAAACACTCCATGTCCTATATAGAATCATGTGTTGCGGTGTGTAGGTTAGCATCATCGATTGCGGTAGACATCTACTTGTAATTAAAATAATAAATCTTAGTTCGGAGTAGGAATTTTGTGGGTAAAGGGCGGGTCGAGCTGGAAATCTGTGTTGCATTGGGCAGGTAACTTCGGTTCTGTGGTTGCTGTATTGTCGACTAAGTGTGTTGTTAGGCCAATACTTTCGAAAAGTTTTAGTGTAGACGGTCGGAAATCGGTAAATTATTTCACATATTTTTCTGTTATTTCGACTCTCCGTTGCACAATATGGTTTAAATGTCTTCTGGGGCGCTGGAATATCGGTGTCAGACAAATGTAGTTTGCATCGTAACAGGACATAGAGATTTCTTAGATGGGATGTGTACTGCTGTAGCAAGGAAATAAGATGTAAAATTAAAGTACCCGAATTCTCGGAAGGCGCACCTATACTCCTATCTAAGAAGAAGGAAACGTAACAGGGCAAGATCGCTAAACAGAGAGAGAGTGTTAAATTTCAGAACTTTCGGCATGGCTCAGCTCCATTAAATAAATGCATTGCGAGCTATCCTTGTCAGAATGGTGCGTCTGCGTAGAAGGTTTTGATCATTTGGATATGTAACTTAGGTGTTTTTGTTTAAACACTTAGCATATGTTTCTTTTATGTAGCCTGCCGAGAGAGCGCTCTGCGTTCTGGACGATTGTTAACTGTGCTTGCAGATGTATATTTAGAGACGTTGTGCTAGATGTCATTGCCGATTTTCGTTATTTGGAATTTTTGTATAAGCAATATGTCGTCTTCTGCTGCCGCTGTTGTTGCTGTTTTATCGAAAGAGTGGTTGGCATTCAAGCTACATTCCGTTCGAAGGCTGTTGCTTGCATCGTCTAAACGAAGAGATACATTTATAGATCTAAGGTTGTGGTCGAGTTCCGAAACGGACTATTTCTTATCTTTTGGTTAGTTGGCTCTGGTTAGAATTGTTTTTGTATATATCGAAAGAGTATTTGTTAAGATGGATACGTAAGTTTGTGGCGTTTATTATCTAACCTGCGCTATTATTATTAAACACGGCTGTTGTATTTGTAGTCTAAGCGAAGAGCATGGAGAGAGATGGGAGTGTAAATTCTTACTTGCAAATTTTGCATACGAGTTTAACGGTGCTTTGCAGATGTATATTTAGAGACGTTGTGCTAGATGTCATTGCCGATTTTCGTTATTTGGAATTTTTGTATAAACAATATACCGTCTTCTGCTGCTGCTGTTGCTATTACGTTGTCGAAAGAGTGGTTGGCATACAAGTTACATTCCGTTCGATGGCTGTTGCTTGCATCGTTAAACGAAGAGATACATTTATAGGTTGTGGTCGAGTTCCGAAAACGGACCATTTCTTTTCTTTTCGTTAGAATTGTTTTTGTATATCGAAAGAGTATATGTTAAGATGGATACGTAAGTTTGTGGCGTTCGTTACCGTAACCTGCGCTATTATTATTATTAAACACGTCTGTCGGCTGTAGTCTATGCGAAGAGCGTGGAGAGAGATGGGAGTGTAAATTCTTACTTGCAAATTTTGCATACGAGTTTTAATATTTAATACTACATGCTGTAGTATACAAGACCAAGTAAGCAATTCTGTTCTAAATTGCTTTTTAGCATTACACCGAAATTCTTGTTAAAAATAACAAACGGCGGAAATTGTTGTTACATAAATCGAGATCTGGCGTACGGATCGCTGCGGCGCGCTTAATAATAAATATGCAATTTAATTGGCTGCTGACCTGGCGGGGCGCGAAAGAGTGCAGTACGCCCCTGCCCGGCGGGGGCGGTGTCGATGCGGTCTAGAGGTGTCCGGACACTTGCCACGCCGGACACTTGCCACGCCGGACTTTTGATAAGATACATATGGTCTTCAATTACATAGTTAATTTAGAAAAAATGGAGACTGTCTCCTAGGAAGATGTCAACCGAATTTTTATCTTTTTTTAGTAGACACATTTAGCGTTTAGTTTTGGTGAATATCTTTGTTACAGATTTGAGCTCGCTACAACTTTGGGTTCACTTATCCTTGTATCTGTCGTGATGCTCAGGAGTATTTGTGAGTAAGAGCTCAAGTGTCTTTCCGAAACCATTTATACAATTTTAATGGGCAAGTGAACTAATAATTATTGTTCATAATAATTTTTTAAAAAGCATTTTGAACAATTTGGGAAGATGTATCTGGTCAGAAGGTGTATTTTTGTTAAAATACGGATGGTAGATTTAAGTCACCGCCAACTATAATTGTATGAGTAGTGTACCTATTTTTGTAGAGACTTAAGTTTTTTATGAACTGATCAGCGGCTGCATTATGAGAGTGCCGGGGTCGGTAAATTAAAATGTTCAAATGTTTGTTAAGCTTAAGGGACTTAACTGCGGAGTCATCAGTCCTTAATCTTACAAACTGCTTATGAGCTACCTCATACTAAAGACGACACAAACATCCATGACCGATGGGGGATTCGAACTCCCGACGGGGAACGGCCTCGCGCATAGCAGCCTAACACCTCAATGCGCTTGGCCGCTCAGCCGCGGCAGTTATTAATTTATTCCGGTAGTCTAGTATAACATCTGCTCACACTAAATGACAGAAACTATCGAATTCAGTTTCGCTTGTGAGCTAGTACACATATTACAATATGCTTCCTTTTTTTTTTTTTTTTTTTTTTTTTTTTTTTTTTTTTTTTTTTTTAGTGCTGATCATAGGAATTATGGCATTTCCATTAAAAAACTAGGGTATTTCCTCTGCGACTCAGCTAAACAATGTAGAACAGCAGCGTACTTTACAAGCATAGAATTCTATATTCCTTCATTTCTTTATTTCAAATCTGTATGTCGTTTTTAGGTGATCTGTCAAACATAGACGCTCTTATCTGTATTTTGTAAACGTATTTTCTGTCATTGATTTGAACACTGTCCCCATTCACTTTACTAACTAATATTTCGCCACAAAAGAGTAAATTTATGAAGTACATCCAGAATGAAACCTTCACACTGCAGCGGAGTGTGCGCTGATATGAAACTTCCTGGCAGATTATAATTGTGTGCCGGAACCGGGACTTGAATGTCTTTCGCTGGTAAGCGCACTAACGACTGTGCTATCCCAACACGACTCACCGCCTCAAAACTTTACTTCCACCAGTATCTCGCCTCCTAATTTCCAAGCTTCACAGAAGCTCTCCTGCGAACCATGCAAGATTAGCACTCCTGGAAGAAAGGATATGGTGGAGACATGGCTTAGCCACAGCCTAAGGGATGTTTCCAGAATGAAACTTTCACTCTGCAGCGGAGTGTGCGCTGATATGAAACTTCCTGGCAGATTAAAATTGTGTGCCGTTTCCACCATATCCTTTCTTCCAGGAGTGTTAGTCTTGCATGGTTCGCAGGAGAGCTTCTGTGAAGTTTGGAAAGTAGGAGGCGAGGTACTGGCGGAAGTAAAGTTGTGAGGTGGCATCGTGAGTCGTGTCGGGATAGCACAGTCGGTAGTGCGGTTCCCTGCGAAAGACAAAGGTCCCAGGTTCGAGTCCCAGTTCCGGCACACAATTTTAATCTGCCAGGACGTTTCATGAAGTATATCGTTCTTCTTTCCTCTTTTTTTTTTTTTTTTTTTTTGTCACACAGTGGTAGGAATTAATATATATACAAATGCAGTGATCCAACTTGAATAATAAGCGAACATTCGAATTACCTTTGTATCGTTCCTTTCTTGTTTCTTCCATGCCGATGGACTGCTTCTATTGCAATCAGCAAGTGTGGAAGAAAGCAACCGTACAAACGGAGAGAGAATGGATCCATATTTGTGGTTGGAAGAACTAGTTACACACAGACATAGCCGACGGTATTGCTTTCGTTTCCCAAAAGTTATAAACATTTCGATTTCGGGATATTGAAAAGAAGTTGTACATTTCGGCGAGATGTCGAATAAAAATATCTCTTTCGTACTGGCTGTATCGTGTAAGATCGGAGACGGAGGTTTGGAAGCAAACAGCAGCAGTACGGGGAAGGGCGTCCCTTGCCTGAGGGGTCGCTAATCCGACTACCTGGCGAAGGGTCAGGTGTGGCAAGTGTCCGGCGTGGCAAAAGTCCGGCGTGGCAAGTGTCCGGCATCCGGTCTAGACAATCGTCACGGTATTGTTTGTTCTCGCGGGTAGGGCGGGTGGCGGCGTCCTTTGAGAACCGGTCGCGAGCGTGGGAGGAGGAGGGGGGTAGCATCTGTCGGCGGCGGCGGCGGCGGCGGCGGCCGCGGAGGCGGCGGTCCGGCAATCGGCCGAGCGAGTAGGGGTCGCGGGTGCGAGTACAGACATGTCGAGGGGTCTACAGGTCTGGACCTGTCAGAGGTGCCGCTTGTCTGGCGGCGGCGCCGAGGGGTGGAGGGGGGCGTCGTGTGTGGCCGAGGGAGGTGTTGCAACCTGTCAATCATCCTTAAGTGCGATATGGCGGCGTCCTTTGATTAGCAGTTGGGCAAGTAGCGAAAAAAAGGACCTAAATGTAAACTATCAATTATCCGTAAGTGCGCTATTGTTCGAGTTTGGCGGCATCCTTTGATCTGCGGTCAGGCAATTGGCCGAACGTCTTGCGTCGATGACACTATCGTCAACGGGCGATTCTCAGTGGCGCAGAACCGGCATCATTATACTACTTTTGTGGTCTTACCTGTGTGTAGAGAAGACAAATGCGTGTTCAACAACAAGCAACAGAAACTTTTATGTTACCTGCTTTGTGACATTTTAATTTCCAATAGACCATCATATGATAAATGTTGCCAAAAACCAGTAGTGAATGAGATACTTGCAGCACTTCCCACGAAATTTTATGTTGCAGGTGAAATGACAGTATGAGCCTCACCACAGAGAATTTTTGTCGTCTTTCAATGTTCACCCCTCTACGGCAGTACTCCATCTTTCTTAGTGACAGTCACGCTGCATATCTCGGACGAAAACTTGGGAACAGCCATCCGCCGCGTATCTGTTGGTGTGCATATGCTGACGTTTATAGCTCCAACTGTTTCGGTTAAAATTTCTTTTTTTATATGTTCCATGACGTTTTCGATGCGTCAGTAATATGCAGTGGCGGCGCGTTCTGTGTGTTCACTGGTTTAGTGAACCCCCGGAAAAAACCTCGCCGTGAAAAAAAAAGTAAATAAATAATGAAAATAAAAGTGTTTTTAAACTATCATTCTTCGTTTCGTTCTTCTATCATATCATTTTATGTGCGCATTCAAAGTATGTCTATCGCATGAGAAACATTTTACGTCGCGGAGACAGCACGTATACGCGGCCGCCTAATTTAAGGTAGGAGCGCACTGAGCGGAACTGCACTGCAGCGGCTGTGTGTGGTATTCCGCATCTCAACTGCAGCGGCGCGGCAATACGCGGCAAATTTCGTCGTTGGCCGAGTACAGTGGGCAACTGTAACATGGATTGGTAATAATTTCTTTGTTATGTAACCTGAATCTCTCCGTTCCAGCTCTGATTTCTCGTATTTTATGCTGATGATCTTTTCTACCTATGTAAGTGGGAGTCAACAATATATTTTCGCATTCGGAGGAGAATGTTGGCGATTGCAGTTTCATAAGTAGCCCACGCCGCAGCGATAAGCGGCAGATGCTGTTCAAATGTTTGTACAGCCTATGGGACTCAACTATGGGGTCATCAGTCCCTAAACTTACAAACTTGCTTATCCTAAGGACGGCACAAATATCCATGCCCGAGGGGGGATTCGAACCCCCGACCGTAGTGGCCGTGCAGACTGTGACTGGAGCGCCTCAGTCCCCTCGGCCACCGCGGCCGACGCAGATTCTGTACCATTTCCGTAACGCTGTCTCCCCTCTATAGAGACAATACAAAACGAACTGCCCTTCTTTGAACTCTTTCGATGTCCTCCGTCAAAACCACCTGATAAGGATCCCACATTAGGCAGCAATACTCCGAAAAAGGACGGACAAATGTAGTGTATGCAGTCTTAGTAGTTCTGTTACATGTTTTAAGAGTTCTGCCAATAAAACGAAGTCTCTGGTTCGCCTTTCCCACGACATTATCTACGTGTTCTTTCCAGTTTAAGTCTGAAGTAATAGGAATTCCTAGATATTTTGTGGAGTTTACGGCCTTCACGTTTGATTGATTTATCTTGTAAACAAAGTTTAACGGATTTTTTTTTCGTACTCATTTGGACGACTTCACTCTTCGCATTATTTAGAGTCAATTGCCAATTTTTACACCATAGTGATATCTTATTTAGATCGTTCTGCAGCTGGTTTTGATCTTCAGCTGATTTTACTAGACGGTAAATGACGGCGTCATCTGCAAACAACCTAAGAGAGCTACTTAGATTTTGTCCCAAATCGTTTGTGTAAATAAGGAACAGCGGAGGACCAATGACACTACGCTGTGGAACGCCTGATATCACATCTGTTTTAGTCGATGCCTTGCCATCGATTGCTACAAACTGTGTCCTCTCTGACAGGAAATCCCCTATCCAGTTGCAAATTTGGGGCGATATACCATAACCACGCAATTTGATTAAAAGCCGTTTGTGAGGTACGGTGTCAAAAGCCTTCTGGAAATCAATCCAAATACAGATTTGATTTCCGTCTAGTATTAACTGAGTGAAAACTGCTAACTCTTGGGAATAAGCCGATGTTGTTAACAACAAACAACATTCAAGAAAATATGAATCGAGGGGCCAACGTCAGACAATTGATTGGGGGTCGACATGAGGCGAGTTTAAACCACACGTGTTTCGCTCTGCCCGTTTCTGAGCCAAACATCAGAAGAGTTGCCCCCAAAAAATAATACGATATGTCATAAGAGAATGAAAATAAGCAGAACAGACGACTTATCGTGTAGAACTATCGCGTATTTCACATACTGATCTACTGGAAAATGACGCAGCATTTAATTTTTGAACATGAACTTACCATCTATCTGAACGCCTAGAAATTTGAACTAATCAGTCAGAATTACCTGTCATATCAATTTTCGACACGATATTTTGTGAGAAACTCAATTAAACGCCTTTATAAAATCAAAGACAATGCCTGGCGTTCTGACTTTTATTTAATCCATTCAGTGCCTCACAGAGAAAAGAGAATATAGCATTTTCACTTGTTGAACACTTCTAAAAACAAAATTTACATTTGAAAGCTAATATCGTGAACTGAAAGGATCGATTTACCTTTAATATAAAGCCTTTTCAAGAAATTTAACAAATACCCATGTCACAGAAAGAGGTCTAAAGTTGTATACATTCTCCCCAGGCCGGCTCTCTAGATTTTAAGTGGGAGCCGGCAGCTGGAAAATCAAGTTATCACCGCAAGTTGCGGTTAGAAAAGCGCTGGCGCGCTATGTAAGTTGTTTTTCTGGTCAGTCGTGTGGCAGCCGCACAGGCAACAGCATTGAACGGCTTCAGAGATGCCTCGGTAAGGAGATTTCGGCATCCCGCGTACCAGTCTATAAAGCTATGGATGATATTGAAATGACTACATCGTCGGGTGTTGGAGGTTAAGTGATCCTTCAGGGTCCATCCATGTTTTGTGGAGCTGTTTTGAACTTTACTACAGCTAATAACAGTCAAGCAAGTCATGAAACGGATTCAGTATTAATTACTTTAATGTCCGGAAACTGACCACTCCGAATGGAAAAATTACAAATATGGCTAAGTACTGGGCTAACTGATGCAGAACAGTACTTTAGTTCAAAAAATGTTGAAATTTTTCTAAACACAAGAGACCAAAGTGACAAGGTCATCGGTCCCTAGACTTACAAGCTACTTAAACTAACTTACGCTGAGAACAAGAAGCACACCCATGCCTGGGGAGGCCTCGAACCTCCGACGGGAACGGGAACGCAATCCGTGACATGGCGTCTCAGACTGCCCTGCAGTACTTTAGTATTCTGCTAGATACCCCGCCATATCCATAAGAGTTCTGAGTATTTAGTGATTTAATTATTAGCTCAATCTCCCAATTGTTAGAATAACGGAACATTATTAGAGATGGCAGTGTCGTAATTCTATTTTCTTAGAAAGTTATATGATTACCTGTTGGAACTAAGGTTCTGTTTAGTTCACCTGCTTTATTAAGAGAGTTTTTATTAAATACTGTTCGTATATCTGTCTTAACAGTAATATAAAAATTTCTACTTTGCACTACCATTATTTCACGAATCTGGTGCTGTGGACCACATACTTCACTGCCGCACGGAAATGGCCGTGCGACCTAAGGCCCTTATTACACTAGGCCGTCAGGCGGCGCAGCCAGCTACGCCACCGGTGATGCTGCTTTATTACACTAGACCACCAGTTGGCACAGCCAACTATGCCACATTGTCACCAGCGGCGCTGCAGTTGTTGTTCCGGATATAGTAGTTATCGTCAGTCGACCAGTATGCTGTTTTCTGTTTTCCCCTCATTTTTGTCCCCGCTCGTGAAATGCCTTGTGAAGTTTAGACTAAAAGGAGAGAAAGTCTGGCATGACGGAAGAAAAAAAAACATTAAGTTGCAAGAAAGCCTGAATGAATGCCAGAATTTATATCTGGAATCAATTTTCTTTCGACGAATTAGGATATAAATATTGAACTAAAATAAAAAATTTCGAATATTTTTCGGTAATATATCCCTTTATTGACGGCAGTAGTTCGAAGAAAGACGATTTAGATATTCGTAAGAAATTGAAAAACTTGTTGTCGTCTGAACTCAGTTCATCAAAAAGAGTATAGTACAACCCTATAGATTCCGTTAAAGATAGCATAGGGTGTACAATGTAGATGCAGCTTTCTCTTTCTTAGCCTTCTCCTTTTCATTAAAAGTACAAGGAGGAACATTTATGAATACTCGTTGCCCGGCATGTTCCCTCATCAATATTGCACACTACGTGGTGGCGGTACTGGCTACGCCGCCTGTCGGCCCAGTGCAGTAGGCTCCCTATGACGCAATGGCTCGCCACGGCTCTCCGGATGCCGCCTTGGTCGCGGGGCACGGCAGCCAGTTTGTGGCTGACCTAGTGTAATAAGCTCCGTAACAGACAATACACAATGACGGCGCGGCTGGCTGTACCGCCTGGCGGCCTAGTGTAATAAGGGCCTAAGGCAGCTTGCCACGGATTGTGCGGCCGCTCCCCGTCTGAGGTTCGAGTCCTCTCTCGGGCCTGGGTGTGTGCCTTGTTCTTAAGCATAATATAGTTTAAGTAGCTTTTAAGTCTAGGGACTGAAGATCTCAGCAGTTTGGTCCCTTAGCTTTAAAATCATTTGACTTCCTTCACAACTGGCCATATGGTTGTAATTTCATCCTGAGAATTAACTGTTGTTTTTACATACCATATACTTATTGCCTTTTTAATGATTTTTTCAGAACCTTACGATACTGTATGCAATGGGGTGCTGCAGCTTGATTGTGACTGATTCTGACATTTTTATATACTTCCCACTTTGTTCTACATGATATTTTATCCCCTTGTAAGTAGTCACCCAAGCGGCCTGTTAGTGATAAAACCCAGTTTTGAGCATTCTACCGGAAAGCACCCAAGCAAGAAAATGTGCTCAGGAAAGCATTATATTTACCATCTGAATTGCAAAATCAAATGTTCGTATAGCTTATGGGACTTAACTACGGGGTCATCAGTCCTTAACTTACAAACTACGTACGAACTAGCTAACACTAAGGACGGCACAAATACCCATGCCCGAGGGGGGATTCGAAACCCCGACCGTAGTGGCCGTGCAGACCGTGACTGGCGCGCCGCAGTCCCCTCGGCCACCGCGGCCGGCACTCTGAATTGCACTCTAAGGCACTTGCTGCTGAGCAGGGAGGTTCGAGTCATCCTTTGGCATGTGTGTGTGTGTGTGTTAGTGTGTTGTCTTTAGCATAAGTTACTGTAAGTTAGTTTAAGTACTATGTAAGCCTATGGACTGATAACCGCAGCAGTTAAGTCCCTTAGATTAACCAACATTTGTACCATCTGAATTATCAGCACTAACAACATCCTCCTTTGGGTGTTCCTTAATTAGGTTTTAAAAAGCCTTTATTGCAACTGTATTTGCATTTATAAATTGGTTATAATTATACTTCACATGTCTTCTAGTATAATAACATTTTGGAGTTAAAAATGTGTATCGTGGTCTGTAAGTTCATTCATTAGTCTGCTAACAAAATGCCTTTCTAAGAATAAAGAATGAACAGAAGAGTTGTCTATAGTTGTGCAGCTGTTCCCCTGCTCTCTCATCGGAATGAATGTCATGTACTTCGGACTTATGAGAACACAGCTTCATAGGCAGACCGGAAAGGCTGGGCAGGAATTAAAAGCATGGGCAGACACTGGTAAAAGGAGCAAGCAGAAATTTTTCTCAAGTGTATACTCCTGAAAAACAAATTAAACTTGATTTCTCGGTGGTTTGTAGCAGGCGGCGAGTAGTAGAAGTGTGTGTTGCCTTGTAGTGTTGACACTAGGCTGGCGCAGGCACGAACTGATCGAACAGCTCGGCGGCGGCGCCCCTTAGCGATGTACCATACGAGTCGCTCGTGCTCTGCCGATCCTACAAGAATGGGGACCCGCTTCTCTAACGTGACCCCACGGGGCTCCGTGTAGACCTTCGTACTATCGCTGTTACGAGGCCTGTCGAGTGAAGATATCACAGAATACTGTTTCGTATCAAATGATAATGATTGCTTGCGTAAGGTATGTGTGCAATATATGGTTGTGTGATCATATCAGTTCTTAATATACCCAGGTAGGATGGATGCGCCCACCTAAGTGGCGCGATTTTCAAACGCTGTGCTTACTTCATCGATTTCTCAGCCATCAGTGACCCCATTAATTATCTCCTCACATTAAACAGCTATCATCATTCCACAACCGGAATATCAAATCGGATATGTCTAGCATCTTGGCTGTACATTCACACAAAACTAAATCTTTCTCCGTATGGTTCTCCATGTCAGCCATACGACTATGGAACACACTGCCATGTGATCTACCTCTTACCCTAAACCACTCGACATTCAAGAGGAAACTCAAAATTTACATATTAACAACGACATAGCCTACATTGTTACCTTCCTGCCGGCCGCGGTGGCCGAGGAGACTGAGGCGCTCCAGTCACGGTCTGCACGGCCAGTACGGTCGGGGGTTCGAATCCCCCCTCGGGCATGGATATTTGTGCCGTCTTTAGTATAAGGTAGTTGATAAGTAGTTTGTAAGTTTAGGGACTGATGACCCCGTAGTTAAGTCCCATAAGCTTAACAAACATTTGAACATTTTTTTTTGTTACCTTCCTCGCACTTCTTTCTCTCCTCTCTCCATCATAGCTTTGAATCTTGCCATTATACTTCTCTTCCTCTAACCAGTCTACCTCTTCTATATCTCTTTCATCACATTCTATCGTCTTATGTCTGGTTGATGCAAATAACTCACAATCCACAATCTATAAGAACTTAACGAGGCAATTCCTAATTGCTAATAGGGCTAATGTTCACAATATGAAACATGCTTACTGGCATTTGCAAAGTCATTATTATTATAATTGTCATTATTACTGTTATTATTACAATTTTTGATTCTTATAAATTATCTATGTATTATTGTTACAATTATATTCTAGTAACAATCTGTATTTCTTTTTTTTCTTCATACTTGTGTTACACTTGGTATGTATGTAATGTAGTAAACAAATTGTTCACTTTGAGTAAGCCTGGTTAGGTGTAAGAGAGGGCCCTGATCTTGCCAGGTAAAATAAATGCATAAATAAATAAATGAGATCTAAGTTAAGTCCTATATATTTACAAGCATTTGAACAATGAGATCTAACAGCATCCTTTTTCTAGCACAGTCACTGACACAATCTTCATCAAAAATGATCGGTGAATTTTGATTTCTCAGACTTCCAAAGATGGATGGCTGGTTTATGGGTAAAGTGACCAAACTTCAAAGGTCATCGATACGTACTTCCAAAGAAGACAACTTAATGGTGCGCAGTTAGTGGGGGCACCTGTGGCGAAAACGGATGCACTGTTTAATATTGCACTACCTACTGCATCCTCGGTAATGACGGAATACATAAAACAAGGCAAACATCTTGGACAATGAGCAATAGTGGGCGAAACCCCACTGTTAACTGACGACGATGGAAAAGCACTACTACGGCAAAAGCGACTCCAAAACTCAACACATGCTTGAGTAATAATATTGTTTAGATAAAAACAGTACGGCTGGAGCTTATCATTCATGGAAGGTCTGTAGTTGCTAAATCCTTAATAACGGAAACAACTGTTCAAAAAATGTTCAAGTGTTTGTTAAGCTTAAGGGACTTAACTACGGGGTCATCAGTCCCTAAACTTACAAACTAATTATGAACTAGCTTATCCTAAGGACGGCACAAATATCCATGCCCGAGGGGGGATTCGAACCCCCGACCGTAGTGGCCTTGCAGACCGTGACTGGAGCGCCTCAGTCCCCTCGGCCACCGCGGCCGGCGGAAACAACTGTAAAGCTGCGAAGGAAGAGGTGCCAAGATAATAAAACCACGACACTTGATGACCGGAAGTATGTGGTATGGTCTGATCAATCATGATTACATTGCTTTCTATAAACAACAGGGTTTATTTATCAAAAACTTCGAAGTAAACTGCCTGCTTCCTCACTCAAGCATAAGGGAGGTTCCGTCATGATTTCATCAGTATAGTCGTATTCAACTGTTTCTATCATTACCTTCACTTGTCGCATAACTGTGAATTAATATCTCACCATCCTCTACAGCAAATTGCTTACTATGACATATATTGCTAACAAACTTTGCCATATTCCAAAGTGACATGCGTCCACACACACACACACACACACACACACACATCTTCCCTGGACAGCAAAAACACTGTCTCTCAACATTATCGAACCGTTATAAGAACCAAATTTACAACTACAACAGCGTTGAAGTAATTGGCAAATGTTTTGGAACAAAAATGAATAAAAATATTTTGAGACTGAAAAGACACTTTATGAGTCTATTCTTTGAAGAGTTGCAGCAGTTTTTTAAGCTAGTGGTGTGCCAACTCTTTACTAAAAATAAATGTTATGTCTATATAGGTGTTCCCATTATATTGTCCACCCTCTGTGACTTGATGACGGTGGCGAGAGCAGTGATTCTGCGAGTAACAAATCCATTGGTGGAAACCTGTTGTCCAATTGCTATGCAGCAGAATCCTAGCAAGTACGAGCTCAGCTGATATCAAGAGGTGTTGATCCGTGGCATGACGTTGAGGTATCGACGAAGGGAGATACCAGTACCTACACTGGCGTGTGCTATTGTCTTTGTAGCGATCACGCAGGGCCGGTGTAATCCGCCTGAGATTACAACACGTCTGGTTAACTACGTGGTTTAAGGCACCGCTTTCCAGAATGGGGAAGTATGCCGGCTTGGGGTCGAAACGATTCGGCATATTAACGATGAGTGGAGCGGGGGAGTGTACTGGCCATCCTGGATGTGGTTTTTAGGCAGTTTTCCACATCCCACTAGGTGAATACCAGGTTGGTACCCGGTCCCGCCTCAGTTACACGATTCACATACATTTAGAGAAACTGCACATTTTCACATGCTTAACACTATATGCAGACAGATACACGTATGTCTTACCGGGGGGGGGGGGGGGGGGCAATGGAGTGCTGACGGGAATGGGATCCGGTCACCCCTTCAATAACCATGCAGATAAATAGCTAACCACCTAACTCCGCGCAAGAATGTTGTAAATATCCATTCAGAACGGTTATTTAATATCTTACATGAACAATTTAAATAGAGAGATTTTTGGGAAACATGACTGATGTTGTTCCTACAGTTAACTTGAAACGGACTGCTATTGCAATCTCACAGCTTTTCACATGTGAAACGAGAATTAGATTAGATTAATACTTGTTCCATAGATCATATGTACATTTCATAATAATGTGGAATGTGTCACTTTAGTAAATGTTTTCTATAGATGACAATCAATATTTTAAGGATTTTTTATTTACATTTGTTATTGTTTTTTTTAATTTTATTTATTTACTTTTTTAAGTTTTATCTAAAAATTCATCTATAGTGTAGAAGGAATTGCCATTCAGAAATTCCTTTAATTTCTTTTTAAATACTAGTTACCTATCTGTCAGACTTTTGATGCTACTTGGTAAGTGACCGAAGACTTTTGTGGCAGCATAATTCACCCTTTCTGTGCCAAAGTTAGGTTTAACCTTGAATAGTGAATATAACCCTTTGTCCTAGTGTTGTAGCTATGCACACTGCTATTACTTTTGAATTGGGTCGGATTGTTAATAACAAATTTCATGAGTGAATATGTATTTTGTGAACCTACAGTGAAGATCCCTCGATCCCTAAATAAATGTTTGCAGGATGGTCTTGGTGGGACTCCAGCAATTATTTTGATTACACGCTTTTGTGCAATGAATACTATTTTACTCAATGTTGAATTGCCCTAGAATATGATCCCATATGAAAGCAGTGAATGAAAATAGGCATAGTAAGCAAATTTACTGAGAGGTATGTCACAAAATTTTGCAGATCTTCAATGTGTTTCTTCTAATTCAATCCCTCGTCAATGCAAACACCTAAAAAATTTGAATATTCTATCTTAGCTACGGATTTATGTCAAAGTCTAAATTTATTAATGGTGTCATGCCGTTTACTGTATGAAGCTGTATATACTGGGTTTTATCAAAGTTTAATGAGAGTCCATTTGTAGAGAAGAACTCGATAATTTTCTAAAAGATATCATTTACAATTTCATCGGTTAATTCCTGTTTGTCAGGCGCGATAGCTATACTTGTATCATCAGCAAAAAGAACTAGCTTAGCATCTTCGGGAATGTAGAATGGCAAGTCATTAATATACAGGGTGTTACAAAAAGGTACGGCCAAACTTTCAGGAAACATTCCTCACACACAAAGAAGGAAAATATGTTATGTGGACATGTGTCCGGAAACGCTTAATTTCCATGTAAATAGAACATTTGCATTGAAATGAGGAGTGACACATTGCTGGTTGAACCATTCGCAGAAGTGTACCCGAAGAGGCCAATTAAGTGCCTGCACACGCTGTACATGGTACGGAAACAACTGGTTCTTCCGTAGCACTCTCCATACAGTGACGTGGTCAACGTTACCTTGGACTTCTCTGACGCTGACATTAGGGTTATCGTCAACTGCACGAAGAATTGCCTCGTCCATTGCAGGTGTCCTCGTCGTTCTAGGTCTTCCCCAGTTGCGAGTCATAGGCTGGAATGTTACGTGCTCCTTAAGACGCCGATCAATTGCTTCGAACGTCTTCCTGTCGGGACACATTCGTTCTGGAAATCTGTCTCGATACAAACGTACCGCGCCAAAGCTATTGCCCCGTGCTAATTCATACATCAAATGGGCATCTGCCAACTCCGCATTTGTAAACATTGCACTGACTGCAAAACCACTTTCGTGATGAATACTAACCAGTTGATGCTACGTACTGATGTACTGTAGAGCAATGAGTCGCATGTCAACACAAGCACTGAAGTCAACATTACCTTCCTTCAATTGGGCCAAATGGCCAACTGGCGGTGAATCGAGGAAATACAGTACATACTAACGAAACAATTGGGTATTTCGACAATTGTCTGCACGAATTATTTCAATTTACATATAAAGAGAAATACTAAAATGAGCTCTAACATGGAAATAAAGCGTTTCCGGAAACATGTCCACATAACATATTTTCTTTCTTTGTGTGTGAGGAATGTTTCCTGAAAGTTTGGCCGTACATTTTTGTAACACCCTGTATATTAAGAATAGCAAAGGACCCTAGTCCGAACCTTGTGGCACACCATTTTTGATAACTCCCCAGTTAGAGGAATTAATTGCTTCTTCTATATCATGTGAATCTATGCGAATTTCGTGCTTTTTGCATCACTGTTTGTGAAAAGTGAATATTCGTAAAATCTAAGGATTATCAGTGTTTTCTTTATGTTTTGATCCCAAGGAAAATGTTAGTTAAACTGTTTTTACCTGCAAATTTCATGAATAGCTTCGTTATCCATTTGGATCTGAAGTTCCTAATTATTCTGTAGTTATATTTCTCTAACATTTTGATTTATGTGTGACTGGAAATATGGAAATCAATTTACAGGGTTGATTTACCATTTTTTCAGTTATAATGTTGAGGAAGATGAGGTGGCAGAGGTCTCGTCCTTTTTGGAAAATGTAGTCCGTCCTAGAGCAAATTACTGCGTCAGTTGCTTACCTCCATGCAACAGTTGTCCTAAACAGGGGTACTCAGCTTTAGTGTCCAAGGTAATAATTTACCTCAGAAATATATGATAATATATTAGTCAAAATCTCATTTTTATTTTTTACGCTTGCGGATGTTTTAATTTGCACTTAAGTTTTCCATGGATTTTGGTGACTTTTTTCCAGTTATCTCCTTGTGACGATACATTTGTTGAGTGCAAGTGGCGAGGACAGCCTTTTAACTGCTGTCAGCATTTCCAACCTCTACTCACACCATGGGGGCTTTGTTTTAGTCTCAACTCACGACAAACGTAAGTAAACACCTATTGATACATATGCTGCTAAAGAGAAACGATGAAAGGATGGGTTGGACGAATAAACTCAAGTTATATATAAGTGAGACATTGGAAATTACATTGCTTCCATCACATTTCGCAATACAGTTCCTTTCCAAATGTGTGAGGGCTGTTCAATAAAGAATGATCATAATTTAGGTCATAATGTCCCGCGCTAAAATTTAATCTTATGATATTCTGTTAGCTGCAGGTGAAAAATCATGCTGAAGTAGTTTCATAGTTGGAAATCCTGGTTCCCGCCTCTGAAAGGCAGGCAAGTCCAGACATAGTTAGTATGGCCTACCCCAGTGTTACCAACACGTGGGATTTGTTCAATATTGTGGGACATTTTGACAATCAGAAGGGAACAAAGTTGTTTTTTTTTTCTTTGCATCACATTTCTTTGTTTACCATGGGCCACTTTATACAGAAAAGGAACATTTTGGATCCTGGTGGGACTTTTGAGCTTTAGAGGTTGGCATCACGGCCTACTGCTGTATTGGAGGCGACACACGATGAAGAATACATGGCTTTGAAATTCTGCTTTTCTGTCAAGAAACCTTCAGCTGAAGTCTATACAATGTTTTCCTTACAGCACAGCTGAACAGTGGTTTCAAATGTTTAAAGAGGGTAGTTTCAAAGGAAGGTGGACTTGGTGCTCCAGTTACTATTATTATGCAAGGAAACACTGCTACTGTCATTGTGAAGGACATTATAGCCGCAAGACAGTACAGTAACTAAATTTTATATTTGTCATTACCCTGTTCATCAGTTGTCAAAGCCCCTGGACTCTGTTGCAGTGGCTTTGATGTATGCAGATGAATTAACTCTGGTCATCAACATCATGATCATTGACACTAGCTACAATTTTAAAGTTTTGAAATGGGAGTGATATGATTTATTGTGTAAAAACAGGTGGAAATGATGCAATAGTTTTCAAACACATATTATGTCAACAATTAATTTGTATGATCTTAGTCAATTATGAAATTTGTGTACTTTGCATAACTTTGCATAACATAATGAAACTTAACATTTGGATGCTTGTGCATATCAGTTCATTTATGGAAAATTATTCATACCCCACCCTCAAATTTTAATAATACTCCAAAAGTAATAAGTAAATTATTTAGTTACCACTTTCAAATGATGATTCAGTGATCAGTGGTACTATAAGAACTTCAGAATAACCAAATTTCCATTCTTTTTCAGAAAATCCAGTGAAGAAAGGCAACTATTCACTGTCAATCACAATGAAAGAAATCATATACTGGCAATGAAGTATAAGAGGCCTGTCAAGGTAAACAGATACTATTCTTACGTCAGTTTTACTCTCATTCATGAGCATTGGCACAATACCAAAGTCCAGCAATGCTTCTCTGGTATACTTCCTTGTGGATATAAAATTTATACATTGGGCTTAGGTGTAAGTAATCATTACCACTAAAATCGAAAGCTTACACTTACACATTTTACATTACATGGGAAGCATCTATAAAAAAGAAAAACAAATCCTAGGCACTACATACGACAAAAACTCTATTATCTGGAAACTGCAACTTCCTGAATCTATAACTCTGTTGCTGAAGTATTGTCTATGGAATGACATAAACATGAAATGAGGCAGTCAGTTACTTCTGCAAAACCTTTACTACCTATGGATACAGAATCTGAAGAAAAATGAGCAACAGTGTCAACATTAATATCAAAAATGTTCAAATGTTTAAGCTTAAGGGACTTAACTGCGGGGTTATCAGTCCCTAAACTTACAAACTACTTATGAACTACTTACGAACTAGGACGGCACAAATATCCATGCCCGAGGGGGGATTCGAACCCCCGACCGTAGTGGCCGTGCAGACCGTGACTGGAGCGCCTCAGTCTCCTCGGTCACCGCGGCCGGCCATTAGTATCAACACACACTGTGAAGGAGTCAAAATAGCCATCTTCATGAAATCCAAATAGAGGAACAGCAGCAATACCAAACAAAACAACAGAATCGATGCTGAAAATTGTAACAGCTGTGGTACCTAAAACAGCAGCACTAACTGAAGTAGTGTCTCTGATAGCAGCAGCAGCGACAGCAACTATACCCACAATGTCAGGAGATACATAAACAGTAACAGAACAGTAGTGACAATATTAGGAGCAGGAGCAATACAAACAACAACAGTAACACCAACAGTATAAGAATAAGTATCAACAGTAGAATAACTAGTATCAGCAACAGAATCAACATGCTGTAAGTGCACACTCGAAATAGTACAAAATTTCTTGGAATATGGATTCAGCAGAACACAAAATTGTATAAACATCTACAATAAATCAACTGAAACTAATTATAACATGTTACATCGTATGAAGATTAAAGAACTACATATTGATGGTAATCTCAAATCCATAAATTTTGCCTAAGCTCACTCACAAATGAAATATGGTATAATATTTTGGGGAAACAGTGGAGCAACGTCTTTTAATGACTACACAATACAGGTTTGCGTCAGTACAGCAACTGAGCGAGCGACTCAGCGGCCCGGCTTAGAACATGACTTTTTTCCGTCAGGTAGCGTCCTGCTCGCGTCGTCCCGCTTCCTCGTACATCCTCTCGTAGCGGTCAGTGCGTCGTGTTTCCCATGCTTCCTCTGGTGGTGCACGCGAATTGTGGGTCGTGCAAATTGTGCATTACGTCGATTTACGAGTATTCCATACCTCTCCTTGCTCGGGAGGAGGGGGGGGGGGGGGAAGAGAAAGCGGGCACGGCGACGGTCGTCGGAAGGCGAAGGGTGCCAATCCATAACCTCTGGTGTCCGCTGGTCTGGCGCCTCTAGCGAGAAGGCACCATAGGCGGATTCATGGGACGTGCGAAGACTCGTTCGACCCCCCCCTCCCAAGGGGCTTTTTTTTTTTTTTTTTTTTTTTTTTTTTTTTTTTAAGAATGCGAAGCTAGCGTGCTATAACTGCATCACAGCACTGAGTCTTCAAAACTGTGAGACTTTTGTTTGATTGAGCATGGGGTAAAAATGGGTTGCGGGTACTAGAGTGTTTCTACTGAACCATAGTTTAGCTGACTATGCCCCCCCCCCCCCCCCCGACTTCGATGCCATCCCCATCGTGGAGCAGGCCGCGGTGCTCACAGCGGGAATGGGGGCATTGAGCCCGGCCGGGCTAGACCCGCCTCACACAGTCCCGGCAGGAGCAACAGGGCCGGGCGGAGCAACACCCACGGCGCGGCGTCGAGGCTGGTCCCGGTGACGCGTGCAGCTGCCCGAGGCTGTGCGCAGGTCCAGGAGGCGTCGCAATGGGTGACACGCGCGTCAAACCGACGCGGCGCCCCGCGACGGTAGCCCGGACGGAAGCCAGAAGCTGGACCCGGGGCCGGCGCGTCAGGACATGTAACAGGGAACGAGGCTGGCGGCCGTGGAGCCGTTCGGCTGGACTCAGTTACCCTATCGCAGTGGCCCGATAGGTGGTCAAAAATCGTAACAGGGCGTCATAGACTGACGCGGAGGTCATATATTTGCGCATCTGCACCTTAAATGTACGCACGAGTCGCTCCACCTCCCCGTTAGATTGCGGATGGAAAGGCGGAGCCCGCACGTGCCGAATGCCCTGGCGCGCGCAAAATGATCGAAAAACGTCCGCACAGAATTGAGAGCCGTTATCTGTTAAGATCGTGTGTGGAAGACGTTCAATAGAGAATATTTTAGTTAACGCCCCGACGGTGGCCTCGGCCGAAGTGGAACCGACCCCAACGATGTACGGAAAGTTAGAGAGGGCGTCAATTACCAAGAGCAAATAGAAACCCAGGAACGGCCCCACAAAATCGACGTGTATCCGGTCCCACAGTTGCGAAGGGACAGGCCAAAGAACGAGGGGACGTTGGGGATTGGCCTGCTGGAGGGCGCAGGCGTCGCAAGCCGACACCAGATGTTCGATTTCCCGCTCGATTGCCGGCCAAAAGACGTGGCGTCAGGCCAGTGCCTTAGTGCAGGAAATTCCCCAGTGCCCTTAGTGTAGTAAACTTAATATTCGCGGTCGGAGACTCGACGGAATTACGACCCGTGGCCAATAAGAGCACCCCAGCCGCTACATAGAGCCGGTGCAAGGGAAATAATTGCGTAACGGGTCCGACACCCGGCTCAGCGGGCTTTCGGGCCACCCTCTATCCACATGTGACTTCACTATTCTGAGTACGAGGTTTTTGTCCGTGGCTGCCGCTAGGACTTCACTAGTGACGGGAAACCCGTGTAATGTTCTTTTCTCGTCCGCATCTACGAGAAAACAAAGGATTTCTTCCTTATCAAACTGTGGATCCGCCCTAAGCGGGAGCCGCGATAACGCATTCAAATCAAATGTTTTAGTCCAGTCAATGAATGCTCAAAAGAGGGGTGTAGAGTACATGGAATATGCGAGAATTTTTGACTTCAGGACTTTGTTAGGGATAGTTAGGAGGTGAACATACTAAAAGTCCCCGCCCCTGGGGGGTGAGCTAAAGCGGGGATGGGGGTGGAAAGGTACGATTTTTTGGATTTTCGCTTATATCTCGAAAGCGGTCCGCTTTAGGAAAAAAATGTTCCAGATAAAAATGAAAGTTAATTGAATTTGCTATAAAATTGTTTCCATACATATTAGTCGAATTCCCAACGGTTTTCGAGATATACGTTACTGAAAATCGACAATTTCGGAAAAAATCAATTTTACCTCATTAATTTTGTCAAATATTTACTTCTAGTGACTCACTCGATCGTTTCTCAAAAAATTTGTCAGAAAGAACGTTGTAGAGCATTAAATTTCCTTCAATTTGATGTGCACATTTATTACTTTATCATCAGCCAATCAGAAGTTATATCATTTGTAAGTTGTGGGCTGTTTCGAGGTCCTTCTCGAAATGAGTTATTTGAGAGGCTGTGACATTTATGTCTTATGAAACGTGCTAGCATGGTACATAACAACACTTTAACAATAAGAAGAAGGTAACTGCAATTGTAAGAGAACACCTTTTTATAATTATTGGTTTTATTATAATATTATGTATCATACAATGAAAGTATTTACAAGCACTGATAGTGAATCAAAATGAAAAATAAGTGCATTCAAAGCAACATTTTCATTTTTATGGGGAGAAATGGTCGATGCTCATTTATTGTCACCTGCAGTGGACACGCCTTCAAGGTCGCCGGTACATAACGCCCGGGAGAGGATTAACGATGGGGAAGCCCAACGACGAACATAGAAGGCCTGCCACTGGTTCCTTCCAAGAGACTGGGCAGGGGGGTGGGATGGAGTGTTCTTACTCACTTCAGTTCACTTCAAAAGTTTGCCAAGCATAATAAAGTTTGTATGTCGGCTTTTCGTGATATTTTTCATTTATTTATGAAAATGTTGACTGTGTAGTCAGCGTAATGGCTACTCAGTGTTTTGATGTGATGAAACAATAGATGGACCAGATGTCGGTGTTTTCACAGTGACATAAAAGGAATACTATCACTCATCAGAGCAATTAGAGAAAGGGGAGATAACAATGGCTCATCTTTAGAAGGTTTGGACATTCTTCTGATTCATAATGAATGTCGAAAAAATTACATGTGGCCGCAATCCATCAACGCCCATTTAAAGAGACAGGCACTCTCATCGTCCTCTGAAGTAGTTCAGCCTTCAACTTTGAGATCCAAACAAGCGAAATTCGATTTCAAAACAAAATGTTACTTTCGTGCCGAAAGTGTTGATGGTGAGCAAGCCGCGGTGGAGTAGCCGATCGGTCTAAAGCGTATCGCTGCGGAGCGCGCGGCTGCTCGCCGTGGAGGTGCGAGTCCTCCCTGGGGCATGGGTGTGTGTGTTTGTCCGTAGGTTAGTTTACCTAGGTTTAAGTAGTTTGTAAGCTACGGACTGATGACCACGCAGTTTGGTCCGATAGATTTACAGACATTTGAACATTTGATGGTGAGCAAAAGAAGCCCAAGGAAGATATTTCTAGTTATATTTCTCACAAAATGACGCAACAGAACTGACATACAAGTGACGAGTATGGATGCTTCTCAAGCTAGACATGATCAGTGGGTAGAGGAAGTGATGAGGCATCTTTCCACCTCAAATGATTTAGTTGCGGAGGAGGCTGTGTATCATGATGAATGTCGGTTGGACTTTGTGAGGTTGTTGTACCAGAAACTCTTAACATCCACGGCTGAAGACTACGTTTCAAATGCAGTGGAAGAGGTTAGTGTCTTATTGGAGGGGAATAGTGGCTGTCAGTTCACGGTAAACGAAATTATGGGTGTTATTACTGGCAGGAAACGTGAGTGGAGAACTATCACAACAGAACTGTTGAAGAAGTATGGAGATCGCATAATCATGATCGCAGGCTCCAGCAGGTTTAAGGTTCCAATAATTTGTTTTAGGGACACTGGGTACAAATTGCTGGTATGATAACAAGGAAACAGATGAGAAAGAAGAGCGACTCAGAATTGCCCAAAAAGCTGCTGAGATGATAAGGTAATATATTCAAAGTGAAGTGTACAGTTATATACCCTCAAAGAGATAACTTCCTGAAGGATGCAAATTCTCTCCCACAATCCCTCCAAAACTCCGAACCTTTCTTGAGGAGGTTATGTTGAAAAAAAAAAAAAAAAAAAAAAAGCAAGAAAACTGAGGAATCATGGAGGATGTCATTTGCTACTGGACATGCCATCACGTCAGTTGTCAGGCCACGAACCTTCTTGTCACCAATATTGACATATGCCTCGAAGAACTTGATTGATCTTCTAGCAAGTCTGGGTGTCAGCTCATCCTACTATGAAGCACAAAACTGGAATTATTTGTGACTGCCCACGCACAGCTAACCTACAATCCAGCTACATTCAAAAAATTGTTTTGATAATATGGATTTCAGTGTTTGTACCTTAGACGAACTATGAGGGGCATCAAAGTGTCACTCCATCCACACATGTTCAAAGAAGTTCAGAAACACCAAGATTAAAAACAATGCCTACATCAGCTGAAACTGGAAAACTCGGAACTATTCCACTAGAAACATACATTACGATGAAAGGAGGTCTACGAAATGTGACTGTGGCACACATTGATATACCAGAGGAGCCGCCACATCCTGCACCAAATGACATTCTGTGGTTTGTTGCCAAAAAACAAGGTATTGTAGTCCCAGAGTGGAAGGAACACAAGCAATGTATAACAAGACGAGCAGGAATTGAAAATGAAGGACAACTTCCATTTGTTATTGCTACATGCATTTACAGGCTGTGACACAACATCCGCAGCGTATCGCAAGAGTAGAGTGGGGTTTGTCAAAATGCATCAGAAGTCAAAAATCATACAACATGCTGCTGAGATATTTTCCAATAATTCTTCTTTTCCCGACTACATTGAGACAGTGGAAATCACGAGTAATCTCTCATGGTGTGGAGCCCCAGCCACCAAGACATCATTCAACGAGTTCCGCTACAAATCATTCATACAAGCAACAGTACACAAGAAGCCTAATCTCTGAACTCTTCTCCAACTGAAGGAGCTGTTAAGCAGCATGCTTCCGAATGTACCACGCCTTTGGTTAAGAGAGCAACCGAAATATGGAGCGCCGAATTGGGGTTGGGAAAGAAGGAATGACCAACTAGTTCCGAAACTCAGATGCTGCCCCTGACGAATTCTTGAAGATAATTATTGTCGATGCACGTAAGGATGTGACAGTGGACATGTGGCTCCAGAAAAGCGTTGTTACAGTGCTCTGTGACATGCCTGAACTGTAAGGGCAACTGCAACAACGGAGTCTGAATATTAATTAAGGATGAAGATGGAGACAGTGACATCGAGACTCTACCAATCTTGTTGGACGACGTCTCCACTACAGGTGAACTACACTCGACCATTCCTCAGAAAAATGAAAATCTTGCTTTCAATGCACTTATTTTTCATTTTGAATCACTATCAGTGCTTTTAAATACTTTCATTGTATGATTCATAATATTGTAATAAAAGCTATAATTGTAGGAGGTGATCTCTTTCGATTGAAATTACCTTCTTGTCATTGTTAAGGTGTTATTATTTACCATGCTAACGCGTTTCATAAGATAAAAACGTAACAGCCTTTCAAAACACTCATTTCTAGAAGGACCTCGAAACTGAGTGCACATCTTATAAATGATGTAATTTCTGATTGACTGAAGATAAGGTAATAAATGTGCATGTCAAATTGATGGAAATTTAATGCTCTACAACTTTCTTTCTGACAAATGTTCTGAGAAACGATCGAGTGAGTCACTAGAAGTGAATGTTTGACAAAATTAGTGAGGAAAAAATAATTTTTTCCGAAATTGTCGATTTTCAGTAACGTATATCTCGAAAACCGTTGGGAATTCGACTAATATGTATGGGAACCATTTTATAGCAAATTCAATTAACTTTCATTTTTATCTGGAACATTTTCTTCCTAAAGCGGACCGCTTTCGAGATATAAGCGAAAATCCAAAAAATCGTACCTTTCCACCCCCATCCCCGCTTTAGCTCACCCCCCAGGGGCGGGGACTTTTAGTATGTTCACCTCCTAACTATCCCTCACAAAGTCCTGAAGTCAAAAATTCTCGCATATTCCATGCACTCTACAATGCATTCATTGACTGGACTATTTGTAAATCTATCGGACCAAACTGCCTGGTCATCAGTCTGTAGCTTACAAACTACTTAAACTAAGTTAAACTAACGGAAGGACAAACACACACACCCATGCCTCAGGGAGGACTCGAACCTCCGACGACGAGCAACCGCGCGCTCTGTAGCGTGGTGCCTTAGACCGCTCGGCTACTCCACCGCGGTGCGATAACGCGTCCGAATGTTCAAATGTCCAAATGTTTAAGCTTAAGGGACTTAACTGCGGGGTCATCAATCCCTAAACTTACAAACTACTTATGAACTAGCTTATACTAAAGACGACACAAACATCCATACCTGAGGAGGATTCGAACCCCCAACCGTAGCAGTCGTGCAGACTGTGACTGGCGCGCCGCAGACCTCTCGGCCTCTGCGGCCGCCTAACGTGTCCGCATTAGTGTATTGCGAAGTGGGGTGGTAGACTGTGTCGTACTGAAAAAGGAACAGGTGCATTAAAGTGAAGCGGTTGCCATTTAAGAACACGTAAAATTTCTGCACCGCAAAAATTATCGAGAGTGCCTCTTTCTCTACCTGCGAATATCGTTCCTGTTCCGGGGTGAGGTTTTAGATGCGAACGCCAGGGCCCATCCGGTGCCGTCTGAATACCGATGTGATAAGACCGCTCACACCACGTACTGCGAGGCATCCGCCGCAACTACTAAAGGGATATCGGAAGAAAACGTGGCCAGACATGTTCCAGACAATAATTGTTTGGGGCACTCGAAAGCGGCTTGACAGGCGGGAGACCATTCAAACGCGACGTCCTTGCGCAACGATTCATGAAGGGGCTTAGCAATGGAGGCTGCATGCGGAAGAAACCGATGATATTATGCCAATTTTCCGAGGAAGGCTTGTATTTCCCTTACGTTCTGTGGGGCAAGCATGGAGACTACCGTTTCCACGTATTCCTTTACGGGTGTAACGCCTTGTGGGGACACTTCCAGCCTGAGGTATAATTTACTCGGCTGAAAATACAGATTTTGCCAAGTTAAATTTGAGACCGGCGTCGGAAAAGATGTGAAAAACCTGACGAATGTTGGCGATATGAGCCGTGGTGGTATTTCCCGGGACCACAATATCGTTCAAGTAGTTGATGTAAGCATCTACTGGTTGCAAAAGCTGCTCTAAGTACCTCTGAAATATTGCGGGCGCGTTGGAAACCCCGAATGGCAGCCGCAGATATTTATTGGGGTGTTCAACATCAAGCCACGTGGAGCTTCTTGACTGAGGTAATTGAAAATACGCTTCAGCTAGATCTAACTTTTGAGAAGCAGGCCCCTCTCGCCAGCTTAGAAATCAGATCTTCCGGGCGAGGCATGAGGTACGTATCTAACTGACAATGTGTGTTAACTGTTTGTTTGAAATCGCCGCAGTAGTATAGCACTGCGGGTTTCTACCCACTGAGAATCGCCCGTCGACGTTAGTGTCATCGACGCCAGGTACCCCCACTCAACCCTCGGCCACTTGCCTGACCGATGAAGTACCGTTACTTTCCCCCACCTCCACCGCCCCCACAAATGCTCACTTGTGCAAATGCCGCCCCCACCACCCCCACGTTCAACCCTGTCTGAGACTCGAATCCTCACCCCCTAAATTTTTATTTTTATTTATTTATTTATTTATTTTTTTATTTGTTTATTTTTTTTTTTTTTTTTTGCAAGTTATTACTTATCGACGTACAGGTCGTATTACACTAACATTGGAAATCAATGATGCACTTAAGGACGAAAGACAAATGACAAGTAACATTTTCGTAAACAGCATGTCCGCCTCCGCAACTAGTCACTTGGCCCACTACCGCCCCCGCCCTCCCCCAGGCCATCCACCACCAATCCTTATTATTTTTTATTCCTAATTTGTATATCAATTTAATTTATGCATTATCAATTAGAACATTCCGTATTAAAGTTGCATATTAATTTAACAGTAACTTAAGGGCAAACGCCACCACCCGACCCCAACCTCACACCCGACGCCGCCCATCGACAGTCCTCAAGATTGCCGCCCCTGTGCAACCCGGTCTGGAACTCGAACCCGCACCCCTAAGTTTTTTTTTTACAAAAGTTGTTACTTATCGACGTACACCAACACTGTAAAAAAGGAGCCAATTATTCCATACTTTAGACAGAACAATTACCTGGCATAATAACATAGTCGACGAACGTGTTAAAAAATAGCGCGCATTAGATAATAAATTGGATGGAACGGTAATGAACACCACAAACTTGTAAGTCAAACACTCTTTCGGTAACACAACAACAACAACAACAGCAGCAGCAGAAGACATATTGTTTATAAAAAATTCGAAATTTACTGATAGAAATAGCAAAACTGGCAAGAAAGCACTGGAGAACATCACGAGGAAATCCTGTGGCTATACCCTATAAAGTGGAACTATCCGATGTTAAACTAGATGTTGTAATGGAGGAGCTACCATCTATACTACACAGATTAATGCTGTTGGGTTTCCCACTAGATTTCGTAGGGATATTTTTAAACGAAATGGAACTGTGTGAGTACCTAGCATTTACTTAGTGAAGCACTGCTTCTTTTCAGTAGATGGTACATATGTAACGAAGCATGTTGGGATTTAGTCACATCTGCTTGCATTAGTGAACCTTCCGATACCACTGTTGCATAATAATAGATATGAATGAAATTAATTAGTCTATTATCATTTTCTTTTCCAAAACTATAGTTATTCTATTTTGTAACGTCATTTTCTATTATTTGATGCTGAAGAAATTTAATTACTAAATATTAATTAATGCCAGAGACGTATTGTTAAAGTTCAGATAGAGTGATAATTAGTATTTCTGTTAAAATTAGGTAATTTTTTCCTCATTATATTAAAGTAGGTATAACTATATTTCACAAGTAATGTTTGGAAAGTTTTGCCCTCATTAGTTTCTGTGTAATTACCGTTAATTACGAAAGTATTGTTAATGAAACTATTTTGTTAGAGACAGTACATAAATGAAATACTATTAATTGAACCGAAATTTGTATATTAAGTTACTCAGTATTATTTATGCTATCTTTTACTATAGACAGTTTGGATGATATAAATAGGATGCAGTTGCGCCATGTAATAGAGTATTGTTTCATCAGTTGTCAGATGTACAGTCTATGTCAGTTTCGAGTATTGTTTATTGTTTCGGCAGTGATCTGAGGTGCAAGCCGCGCCAGTTTGACCTTTAATTTTGAACAATTATATAGAAGTTCGTCAATGTTAATAAAGTGGAAAGTGTTTATACATGTATTATGAATGGGCTAGTAACATTCGTGCCACACTGAGATGTACACCTCGAACTTGAGTATTCCACACATGAACTGTAGGCATATAAAGTCGTAATATTGATGTGTGGAATGTGCGTTACTGGTCATATTAAATGTAATTAATGAGACTTGTAAGCTGGCCATAAACGGGGAGAATTGGGCATTTTGAATCATTAAAGGTGTCGAAGAACTGCAATTCTGTGTTGCCTTCTTCATTTATAGTGAATTAGTTTTCATCCCCTGAGATTTCAGCCAGTCACTACCGAGAGCAATGATCATTGACTACATTGACCAGGTACGGCACACCTAGAGGAACAAAATTCCAGCACCAACTAAAATGTTATGGTAAAATATATAGAGTTAAAAATAAAAACGAGTTATAATGTAAATTTACTAAATAAATAAAACTAAAACAGAGGCAGAACAGAACAATTGAGGAGGATTTTTTCCTACCAATTATTCTTTTGGAGGTCGAGTGTTCAGTTGTCTTCTCAGGACAGCAGTTGAATATACAATAGAAGTGATTGACACTCATTTCTCAGATAATGCAGTATTAAATTTTAGTGTAAATCATGTACCTGGCACAAATTCTAGCAAAAGTGAGAAATACTTCTACAGAAGGTGTTTTAATAAGAAGACCATTAGCATTTTTAATTCTTTGCTAAAATTCTCAAACTGAGATTTTGATAAATATGACAATGTAACCTATATCTGAAGCAACATAACTATGAAATTGCAATTCTTCTTAAGAAAATGAAAGTAAAAACCAGAACTATCACTTGGCTAAGACAGGGGATAAAAAAATCTGAGCAACTCTGAAAGTTAAGTAAATGAGGCAACTCTGAAAGTTAAGTAGATGAGGCAGGCAATATCATGCACTGAAAATATATTAAATATTATAAGAAAGTATGCAAGAAAGGGCATTACAGCAACCTAAAGTTTAAAAATTATCCATACATCAACAGAGTGACGGGTAATAACAGCCCTGGGTCTATGGGGAGGGCGGCAAACTGGGGGAGGGGTGGGGGCATCATTGTAAATTTTCTGCCCTTGGTAGATCAGGTATTTGGTAATAAAAATGTGAAAGTAGTTTGTAATGTAATAGATACAAATTTAGGCAGGCCCAAAATGCAAAATATCAATACAGTTATTAAAAGTGAGGCCAAAACTATAAGCAATTCTTTACATATTGCTATTAATAAACTATGTGTTTGTATATTATAACGGTACAAGACATAGAATATGCAATCAGCAAACTAAAAATCAAATGTCCTGTGATACTATTGACACTCCTGATAAAGTAATTAAACACATTAAACATGTTGTGCCTCTTCTTGTTGATATAGTTAATATTTTTCAGCACTGGTACTTTCCCTAGAATCCTTAAGCTATGGTATCAATTATAAAACCATTATATAAAACATTGTGGCTTATGATATTTAAAAAAATGTTATCTTATTTTTCTAACATTATTGAAAGGATAATGTACAAAAGATTTTCTGTTATCCAGTACAGAAGTGTAATATTTGACAATGAACAAAACGGTTTTATAAACAATAGATAAACTGGAACTACTATACATAATTTCCTGAAAATTGTTCAAAACTCTAATGATCATAATGAAGTAAACTGTCAATTGTTTTTAGATTTATCTAAGGAATTTGATGTTATTGATCATAGATTGTTGGTCGACAAATTCTACTGTATGGAAACCATGGTACTGCTTGTATGTGGTTTAAATCATACTTATCTGACAAATACCAGACTGTAGAAACAGATCATAAAGGTCATTCCTAACTTTCTAGAAATCTGAAAGTTACTTATGAAATACCCCAAGGTTTGGTACTGGGACCCCTGTTATTTCTGAAATCCATAAATGACTTACCAAGTAACTTAACACAAGTCGATACTGTATTGTCTGCTGTTTAATAAAGCTCAGAATGTGATTTATCTACTGAAAAATAAAAATAACAGATGAATCAGGTGCTGAATCAGGTGCTGATTGCTCCACACTGTTGTGGCTATAAAAAGCTCTGGTTCAATCCTGTCTTGATTTTGGGTGCCTTGTCTATGGTTCTGCTTCACCTTCGGCATTGTGCTTGCTGGATCCCATTCACCACTGTGGAGTTCGCATCACAATGGGTGCCATCCATACCAGCCTTGTGAACAGTTTACTTGTAGAGGTTTACTTGATGGGTCTGTTGCACCTTTGCAGGTCCGCCAGCAACAACTGCTCACAGTGAATGTAGTCCATGTGCATAGCTCGCCAGACCACCTAAACTATTGTCTCATTTTCTCCGACATGGTTGTCCATCCCCAATGGCAACCTAGGTTGGGTCATACAAGTGCCATTTGAGTCTGGTCCCTTCTATTGGATCTTGAGTCTTACCCCCTTCCACCTCCTTTTAGGCCCCCTTGACTGGTCCAGTCGATCATGGTGTTCCTCTTGTCTCTGGGTCACATCAGCATCCTGGGCAATGAGCATGCTGACAGGCTTGCAAAACAGGCTGTTGGTGGGTCTGTTCTAATTGGCCTTCCATCTTCTGATCTCCAGTTAGTGTTGTGCTGCCAGATTTACGGGCTTTGGGCTACTGAGTGGTGTGCTCTGACCATGCCCAACAAACTGTGGGCTGTAAAGGAGACCACACCCCTGTGGTGTTCCTTCATGCAGGCCTCTCGCCAGCACTCTGTAGTCCTGTGCCGGCCCCACACTGGCCATACTTGGCTCCCACATGACCATCTCCTTCGAGGTAAGGCGGTAAGGACCTGCCCCTTTGTCACTGTGGCTCCTGCTTGATGGTAGCCCACATCTTGCTGGACTGGTTACATTACAAAAAATAATAAAAAATATTACATCACCTTTTTCTTTTCATCCAGGCCATCAGCTCACCTTCCGTTATTATTCATTACCTCGTCTGCCATTTTTATTTAATCATATTTGTAACTTTTCCAGGATTCTTGAGTGTCAAAGGAACTTCAAAGATGTGACTACATGATGTATTATTGTTTATTGCATCAGCACAAGTCTTGATAATGACTGATTACATAGTGAGTGAATGAGTACTTGGCTAAGTCAAGATTGAATTGTATCTCTAATGCGTGTGTATTTAGAGATAAAGTTGCATTCTTGAATCTTCCAGAATAAATGTGTCATAATATAGTTACTGGATTTCATTATCTGTTAAACATAAATAAATCCACCACAAAATGGAAATATATAAAATTATTCAGTATAAACCAAAAGTATTTTTAAAAGTATTTATGTACCAAATCAAAATGAAAATTAAGTGTATATGCTAATTATGACTAGAGCAGTGTCGATTTGTTTACATGACTAAATTGGATAATTTTATAACAATGAAAAAACTTTGAGATAAGCCAGCCATGAAAAATTGTTAAGTGGATTACAAAAGACATCAGAAAATGTTTGTGATACAGTTTGGTAACAAACATGGAGTATTGCACAATATCACAACTTGCTATTATGAGTCTTTTACAAGCAGATTTAATTTAATAAATTCATCCAGACAGCAAGGTTAACTCTATTACAAGGTATTTACGTAATTTATGGAAGTATTATGTAAGTATATTAATAAATTTGCATAAGTAAGCTTCTATTGTGTATGTGATCCTCTATTGACAGGGCAAAAGGGTTTCTTGATGCTAAATTCATTACAGCTGCCCTATTTTATCCACATTGTGGAGGACTTTCCATTTTCCTTTTTTCTTGTGTCCTCTGATTGGATGTTTCTTGTGTTGCCACGTAGTTGACCCTTCCTCTTTTTAATCTCATGGTTGGTCATCCACAGACATCGGCTTTGTTGTTTTATTTCCTTTTGTTGTTGGGTGTTTCTGTGTGATCGTCTCATTTTGTGTTGTCTCTCATCAACTCCATTGACATTTTACTGACTCAGTAGATTTTTCTCACTTTTGCTATTTTAAAATCTGGGTGCTGTTTTCCACAATTATGCCTTTTCTTGTGCTGCCCAGTGATAGAATGAGGAACTGATGACCTTTGCAGTTTTGTCCCCCTAAAACAATCAACCAACTTAGGGGTCCCTTGAAGAATAATGAGTAACTTTGTCCGATAGGTCATTTTTAAGTCTGGTGGCAGTACTAATCTCACCTACAAACTTATCACAAGAGGCTTCTATAATTCCCAGCTGCCCTTCAGTTTTTGGTTGATAGCTTGTTATACAAATGTCACTTGGAACAAGGTATGACTCTTTGTAACACTTAACAGTCCCCAATTCCCCAATTCCTTTCTTGACTGAGGCAACAGAAGCTTGAATGCATGTATCTGTCTCCAGTCATAAGCCTCTATTATCTTCCAGCATAAGGTCCATCGGCTGATGTTTTGCATGAGACATCACTTGACAGTTATACTGACCACAGGAATAACTAATTTGTCCACCACACATAGACTCCACACACTAGGATGCCTATCTTTCTCTCCATAGACTTTTACCTCTTCTAACATGATAATGTGCTACTACAATCCTACAATCTAAAGTTGCTTAGGAAGCCTTTAGAAAGTCCCATCTGAGAAAACATCATGATTTCATTCCTCTAAACTGAAGAACTCAAAGAGCTGCATATGGACACAAATAAATTATCTTCCTGTAGGCAGTACATTCCTCCCATTAGCAACTTTCACCTGGATGCTTTTGTTGTTTGCAAAAGTGGTCTTCTGAAACTGGTGACAGTACTTCTCCAAAATAAGAAAACATTATCCTTCTGGGTCTAAAGACGTCATTTGAGTTGGTCATCTATAAGATTGATGATGTAGTTTCATATCATTTTGCATTTAGTAAGTGGTAAAACACTGGACTTATATTCAGGAGGACTTCAACCTGTGTCTGGTCATCCTAATAAGGTCTCCTGTGATTTACATTAATTACTCCAAGCCAATTCTGAGATGGTTCTTTTCAAAGGGCATGGCAAATTTTCCTCCTCCATCCTTAGAAAAACAATCTAAGCATGTACTCTCTCTCTAATGCCGACACTGTCAACCGAAAGTTAAACATTTAATAGAAGGAGAGGCATTGAATTAAAATTTGTGTCTCAGCTAGGTATCAAACCTAGGACCTCCTGTCTACTAGGCAGACACTTTATCCACTCAGCCACAGCTGCATTATAAATAACATGACTGCATGGACTGTCAAAGGCACATCTCCCTCCAAAACAGTCCATGTGGGTGCATTATCCATAAGGCCATAGTGGCTGAGTGGTCATTTCACTGTGTAGCTCACTGGATGTAATAATGGCATCAAACAATTAGAAGTCACTGTTTCAACAGTTTACATAAATCATCCATATCACTATTCTTAAGAAAGCAAAGTACACAATGGCCCTTTACCCCCTCACATAAGTTAAACTGTCTTCTTACAAGGCTCAAAGCCCACTTGTATAAGAAATAAATCCACGTGGTGAAACCAAGTACCCGGTAACATAGGTATTCACGTACCAGTTGCAGAGCCAGATTCCCATTTACAATGGACTGCGGGTTCCATATATAGTCAGTGCCCCTCTCCATCCTTCCCAAATTAACTTAAGAATGGTTAATTAAAGAAAATCGTGTGTCAAAAATTGAAGGAGAATTTAAATAACAAACTATTGATATGCAAATGTCAAATGTATGCAGGATTAACTATAATTAATGAAAGTAGCTTTCGAGATATTGCAAGTTCTTCAAGGGTTTATCCTGCCTACGTCTTAAACAAGGTGCCAAATCATGATTAATTTATTATTTGTTCTTTAATTATGGACTCTTAATGAAAAACAAACAAGTCAAAAAGTGTGTAATATTCAGGTGAGCTTTTCAGTGTAATTATCTTTCCAATATTTCCAGTAGTTAAACTACAATATGCAAAATAAGTTAAAAGTGAGTGAAATATATAGTTAATGATATCTGGTTAATTTCATGAGTCTAGACAAAATAAAACATGGTTATGAAATAAGAAAAATTTGGGCTTTGAAATGAGTTGTATCTGTTTGCTGAAATATAATGATTACCACACTGTATTTTCACATAAGTGCCTGTATAAAATTTTTAAATTAATGATATCTCTTTAACTGTTCCACTTCTAGTAAAAGTACTTCGCAAAGAATGATCAGTGCAACCTATTGCACAATCGAAGTAATGAATTTTAAAAAGACAAATTATGCTCAGGATTTGAATTATTCTTCAACATAGTTATGTACATTGTTAGTTCTAAAAGCTTGTTACCACACAGTTCACCAATATTGGAGGGAGATTTTACCACTTAATAAGGCAATGAAAAATCTGAGATTGTTCATAAGGGAACCTCCCCATCGCACCCCCCTCAGATTTAGTTATAAGTTGGCGCAGTGGATAGGCTGTGAAAAACTGAACACAGATAAATCAAGAAAACAGGAAGAAGTTGTTTGGAACTATGAAAAAAATAAGCAAAATTTATAAAACTGAGCACTCATGTGAAAGATAAGCAACATTGAGCAGGTTCTGACCACAAGAGTGCCGTGGTCCTGTGGCTAGTCTGAGGAGCTGTGAAGTGAGAGGTCATTGGTTTGAGCCTTCCTACAGGTGAAAATTTTAATTTTTTCATTTTCAGATAATTATTATCTGTCTGCCCATCCATCCATCTGATGCGGGATAACTGCGCCATAGTATAGGGACATGTTCAGATTTGCTTGGACATATGCAGAATTTAACAGTCTACACATGGAAAAATTTGAAAACATTAAACCGTATGTTTAGACAGAGCACAGAGAAAACTGTGCAATTGTGAAACTGTTGCATTCATTTGTTGCAATTTATGTGACAAACTCTTATGTTTTCATCAGTTTTTTGGGAGTATTTAACACATCCACAACAAAATCTCAATCGGGCAAGGTAGAATCTCTTTACCCATTCACCAAGTGTACAAGTTAGGTGGGTCGACAAGAGATTCCTGTCATATGACACACATACCAGCACCATATAGTATATATCAGATGTACTTTCCTGTGGAGGTATTGATTGAACTATCACCTTGTGATCAAATGTTGTAGGTGTCATTGGAGAGACACTTCCTTTCATCTGCTAATCGCATGGTTTTGCAGTGGGGTCGCAAAACACAGACACTAAACTGATTACAGCAAACAGATATTCAGTAAACGGACAGACAGATCATAATTTTGTGAAAGTAAAGAAATTAAAATTTTTATTCGAGGGAAGGGCCTCTCACTTTGCAGCTCCTCAAGCTAGACACAGGACCACAATGCTCCAATGATCACAATGTGCTTGATGTTGTGCATCTTTCACATGGACCATTCAGGTTTTTTTTTTTTTTTTTGTGTGTTCAGTTTTTCACAGTCTATCAACTGAGCCAACTTATAACTAAATCTGATAGGGGTTCGATGGGGAGGTTCCCTTGTCAGAAGTAGATTGATGGTAATCAAACTTCTCCATTTCAATTTGATACCACAGGCTTAATCATCCAAAAATGTCATTTCAGGCTTTTTAATCAAAGAGATCATGACCATATTTATATTAACAACATAAAAATATATACCTTGTATATAGTGTTGAAGTATGATTATTGTTTAAGTATCCAATTTAGTCCTTATGGCATGATAAATTTACAGTCTCAAGGAAGCAGCTACATTAAACTGACATTTGAAAATCTTGATCCTTCTCAGTAAAATTTCTGCAGATGCTCATGGGCCTTTAACTTGCTCTTTGTTTGTGTATATATGTACTGGTGAGCACATGAACACATAAACCAGTTGTGTGACTTTTCTAACATCATAAATGCCAAGAGTTTTAATTGAAGGAACACATTTATTTTAATTTAATGTTTTAAAATTTAAAGTTTGAAAAACTCTTACTATTTTACTTATATTATCTTAAAGTGTGAAATAAACAAGCATAACCTTTGATTTGGTAACTTTCTGGTGGCATTAATCTTACAGGTACACGTTCATGATCCTTATGACATTGACTTTTCAAAGCCATTAACAAACTCAAAATATACACAAAATATTGTAGGAAATATTAGCACAGGTCATAAGCTGCAAGTCCTATATAAGTTTCGTAACATAGGTGTTCATCAGTCTGCATGGGAAATGAAACGAAATCAGAGAGCATGTATATTGCCACAAGAAATTGATCTCCGATACTACAGAGAATACAGTCTCTCAGCCTGTTTAGCTTCATGTGAAGTTAAGAATCAAATGCGGTTCTGCAATTGTTCTCATCATTTACTATCTCCAAACAGTAAGTAATCTGCTCTAGCAGAGAATCTCATTAATCTCATATTATGTCTGCCTGATATTATTTTCTTATCAGGTGAAAACTGAATGCAGGGTATAACAAAATAATTATTCTTATTCTGATTACTAAATTTTAAGAATTTCCTACATTTAAGAAACAATAAATTAATTAAACAATTGAAATATTCACTTAAGAGCAATACATTTACATTGTTACAGGAAAAGTCAAAGAATGCAATTTGGAAGGTCTTCAGTGTTTAGATACCTACTTTGGTAAGTAACAAGTAAATTTAAGAACTCAGTACTTACATCTCCTAAGTAGTAATATACTGTATGTAATATCATTGTTGAAACTAAAATGCTATCTGTCCTTTAAATGAGTCATCATCGTCATCAACACAATAAATGTGAAATAGTTTACTTCGAACCTCATATAAGAAAACATCAATCGAGACTTACTTAAGTGTTTTGAACCTTTGCTATGCACTGCAGCCAGACATTACAGTTAAAACAAAAGGAAAAGACAGATTAAAACAGGCACTATTGATTGATAAAATGTAACAGTTAAAAAATAAAAAAGACTTGGACACTTTGTTGGAATTGTTAGGATAGAAGATAATATGTAGTCAGTTTAATGCTTCAATAAAATCTTTTTGAGCTTCCAGCTGCATCCGGTGGTCAAAAGCCCATGAGCTTTTGGCCAAGTTCTCCTGGGCCACTGTCAAGTGTTAAATGACAGCTATATCGTAGATGCCTTGCCGTTAAATGACTGTGTTGGTGGCTGTGATATCACTTGGAGCTTTCTGCTTTGCCATATAAGGTAATATTTAAATTCCAGGTGGACTGTATCTGCTTTTGGCTGCTGGCTGTGACATCAGCGGGATCGCTTCATTGTCCTGTGTCCTGTGCATCCACTTCAACCTCGCTATGGCCAGGTCCCAAGCTGTGCTGAGCTGCAAACTGACATTCTTATTATTGGCATTCTCCTATATTTTAATTTCAATTGCTTCCTTTATAACACTGTCCCAGTATCCTTTCATTTTAGAAATGACATGTTTCTTCATACAGAATTCGGTGTCAATTTTCTAAAGAATGTTCTGTTACAGACGATTTTTCCGGATAGAGAAGACATAAACACCTCTCGTGTTCTGTCCGGTATTGCTCCACAGTGCTTATAGTGTGTCCAATGTTTTAGCAGCCACACTCATATGGCATTTTAAAAACTCCTGGTGTTTTGAGCCCTATGTCATTTTTTACAGGCCTCATCATTTGTTGTATTTTTGCTGGAGGCCTGAACACAATAGCAACTGCCTAAAATTCACAAGATAGGGGTGCCTCTTTGTCCAATTGGCTGTACCATTGGGTTACCAACTTACAGACTGTCAAAACATCTGGACACTCTCCTCACATCACACGTTGGTCACTCTGGGCACCACTTAAAGAATACAGAAGATTTCATCAATCGAATCAAGCAGCTGCGTCTTGGTGAAGGTGACATTATGGTTAGTTTTGATGTTGTCTGCTCATTTACACGTGTTCCAGTCAAAGACTGCTTGGATCTCCTCTCCAATTTATATGACAATACAATTGTGGGGCTGTTTAACCACACGTTGATATTGTCCTATTTTGTGTATGGCGGCCAGTATTTTGACCAGACAGATGGTGTGGTGATGGGAAGTCCATTAGCTCCATCCATAGCAAACCTCTTTATGGAGAAATTGAGGACACTGCCTTAAACACTGCTCCAGTGCAGCCAAGTTGTTTTTACCACTACATTGATGATACATTTGTAATCTGGCCTCATGGACATGACAAATTGTAAGAATTATTAGATCATCTGAACAGTGTTCCATGGCTTGTCATTGCCTTAGTATGTCTTGTGTCAAAGCGCATGATTAAAGGATTTTTAAGCACCTCTTTGACATAATCTTGTCCTGTTTTTATCTTTGGATCATATATCAATATTAAATGTGTTGCCTTTTGATCCAATTTATGCTTTTCATTTAACTATCACATTAGGTTGATGATTAAGACTAGTTCTGGTCCAAAAAATGGAGTTAATGTGCCTGTCCTAGATAGCCTATCTGGTTCTTTGTTGCCATGAATCTTTACTGACCAGGAATTAGTAGCACATCTACCCTGTTGCTATAAACCTTTTTACTACTGGAAAGTTGCACATGATTATAACCAGTACCAAAAAAAGCAACTGTAATCCATTAATGGCTTTATGGCATTCTATATTTTTTGTTGTTGTAGGGGATAATAAACCCTTCAGAGCTGCTTGGCTGTCTGAATAAATTTTGATGAGATGATCTTTTTAGTGCCTATGTGGAAGGAAATGGGATACCAACACACTGAAGAATTCTGAGATATATTTGAAGTTCACTAAAGATGTGGATACAGCAATAAACATTAACATGTGTACAGTTTAATTGAAGAGGAGTATATATATCTGAAAAGAGCGATCATAAATTTTGGGAAGACAAACAAAGCCTTAAGAAAGGTAGCTGTGAAGAAAGTAAGGGAAACAGAAGAAATACTTCAATTAATCAATGAAAGAAGGAAGTGTAAAAATATTCATGGAAATTCAGGAATACAAAAATATAAATTACCTTGAAATGAAATAAGTAAGAAATGTAGGGAGAGTGACTAACTGAGCATATATAAAAGTCAAAATAACCCTTGCGGAGAGGAAAAGTAAGAATGGTGTCATTAAGAATGCAGTTGATATTCCACTGTTAAATGATGATGAGAGAGCACTAAAGACACTAAAGATTGAAATGAGGGGGAAGAGTTTTCTGATAGCATGATAGGAGAAGAAATTGGCATTGATATGGAAGAAATAAGAGATCCAGTATCAGAATCAGAATTTAAAAGAGCTTTGAATAACTGAAATCAAATAAGACAGAAGGCATAGTTAACATTCCATCAGAACTTCTAAAATTTTCAAAGAAAGTGGCAGAAAAACTACCATTCAAGTTGGCAAGTAAAATTTATGAGACTGACAACATAATATCACACTTTCAGAAAAGTTCACTCACACAAATCCAACGATAGCAAGGGTAGGTAAGTATGCAAAATACTTCACAATTGGGCTTAACTGCTTATGCATCCGAGCTACTGATAAGAGTAATATACAGAAGAATGGAAAAGAAAATTGAGGATCTGTTTGTTGACAATCAGTTTGGCTTTATGAAAGGTGTCTACCAGCCCGCCTGGCACTGCGCTTTACAATGGAAGCAAGACTGAAGAAATGTCACACTCATAAGATTCGTTGACCTTTCAAAAGAGTTCAGCAATGTACAATAGTACTAGATATTTGAAGTTCTGAGAAAAAGAGGTTTAAACTGTAGAGAAAGATGTATGGAATATAATATGTAGAAGAACCAAGAGGGACTAATAAGATTAAAAAGGTGTAAGACAGGGATGCAACCTTTTGGCATACTGTTCTGACAAGTGATAAGATTCACAAATGAATATTGAAAATTAGATGGATTGGAAGGGGAGGTTCTCTGCAGAACCAGCAGAGAGAGGAACAGATATAAAGGGACAAGATGCATCCATGACAGAGATGTGGCTTTTTTTTACAGAACAATGCATCTGTACTGGAGCAGATAGCAGTTGTGTTTGTGCTGAAGTTGATGTCCTAATCAGCACAGGGGCTGCTGGTGCCAGAATGCCAGAATGGGTGACAGTAGTGACAGCACTGTCATTACTGGAATAGACAGTGGCTGTTTTGAAACAGGATCTGATGACACCATGTTATGTAATTCAGTATCCATGAGACTGGTGTTTGTGTTGAAGTGGACAGCACCCAGATTTCTGCTGCTGGTGTTGGTGTCACTTACACTGTTTGGCAGATGTTGGAGACAGCACCTAAAGGTGATTTCCCAGCATCTCCCCATGTCAAAAATGACATTAAAAGTTTGCCACACTATATGGCTGATTTTTTGGTGTAGATGTGCCCCCCCTCCCCACTGTGTGTTTATGCAGAGATGGTGCCAGGAAGGTGGAAGGGTATGTTCCAGTCTGCTTACTGCCCTTGGTGACTTGCAGCAGAGATTATAGAGGCATCAATGGGGAAAAGTGACTGATACCACTTGTGTGTGAAGTTGGTTTTGGTGGTGAGCCTCCAGAGAGCCTTTTGTTGGCATCATATAACACCTGGCACTTGTGCCATCTATTGTTGGTACCTGAAATCAAGTGTGGCATCGACTAAAGCCCTTGGCCTAGACTGGAGCACCTTGCAAGAACTTCAATGATTATGACACTACTGCATGACACCAACTTAGCAGCTGGCGATCCAGGAGTTTTCTTGGCTGCTGACCATGTATATGTTTAATGGGGCTCCTGATCCCCCAAGAGAAATGTTCTATAAGAGCTTAATAACATTGCAGGGGCATCCTCTGCTGGACAGTCACAAATTGTGGGACACCATCAGTCTACAAGCTGTACAAAAGTATTCTCACAAACTAAAGACTGTTTAGTCGTCCTTGTCGCCATGTGTTTTGTCCTTCCTGGACTGTCTTTCAGGAAAGGTTCTATTCAGGTTGCTTGGGATGTGTTGACATCTAAAACAGCTATACTGATTAGTAATGCAAGTTTTATTTACTCAAAGTTACACCAAATACTCAAATTCTATAAAGTATATCACTTCTCGCAGCGGAGTCTTCTTGTATGATGCAAACTGCCTATTTCGGAGCCAAGTTCAGATGGGTTCTTCCAGATGCATGTCAGCCTAGATATAGCCTCTTGTAGAGGGTGCGCTTCTCTGTT